>CM035109.1:10515692-11849442 GCA_020205505.1 Panax japonicus
TTATGAAAAAATTTCAGTTCCATAAAATATTAAATTTTTTTTAGTTGTTTTTGAAAAAAAAACAAAAAAAAAATCCCCCATTTTAAAAAAGTAAGGGATCCCTTACCTAATCCTGACTATATATATATATATATATATATATATATATATATACACACACACACACACACTCACACACACACCGGATCAGGTCCGGACTCTCGGACCTGATCAAAAACGGATCCTAATTTTTTTTTTTGTAGAACTACTAATATAAAAAAAAATTATGGAACTGAAATTTTTCCATAATACAGTATTTTGGGTATGTTTTTAATACCTATACCAATCAATGTATGTACAGTCTGCCCAGACTGTACAAAAATATTTTGTTATACGTACCCAAATCACGCCCAAAACACAGTATTATAAAAAAAAAATTCAATTCCATAATTATTTATTTATTTTTTTTAGTTGTTTTAAAAAAAAAGCAAAAAAAAAAAAAAGGTCCGAATTTTAAACCTGTCCGGGAGTCCGGACAGGATCCGGCCTCTATATATATATATATATACGGTAAGGATTCTTTTATCAAAACGTTCTTTTATAAATACGACGTAATTTTGGAGGGACGCGGTGGCATTTTTATAAATACACGATGGCATTGTATTTACAAAAATACCACCGCGTCCCTCCAAAACTACGTCGTTTTGATAAAAGAATGCTATTTAAGGCGAAATACTATTTAAGAAAAATGTTCTTGATCCTTACCATATATATATACACGGAAAGCTTTAAGAGCATAATTCTTAAATAGCATAATGCCTTAAATAGCATAATTTTATCAAAACGACGTAGTTTTGTAAACACGCGGTGGTATTTTTGTAAATACCATGTCACCGCGTATTTACAAAAATGTCATCGCGTGTTTACAAAATTACGTCGTTTTGATAAAATTATGCTATTTAAGGCATTATGCTATTTAAGAATTATGCTCTTGAAGCTTTCCGTATATATATATATATATATATATATATATATATATATATATATATATATATATATATATATATAAACGTATATAATATATCTAATATTACTTGCTATTAGAATCTAGTACGCAGGATACCATAATCAATACTTATTATTATATTATTAATTTTTAGAGGCGTATCTGAAACCGAAATCACAGTTAAAATGTGCGGCGAGTAAAAAAATAAAAACTATACCGCATAATCAAATTACACCGCATCCACAAATTGTACGATTTCATGCAATTACGATTACATTTACAAATACGGTTTCTTAGGTTGTGTTTGATAAATTTGGGAATTAAGATCTGAATGATTATGATGTCTTAATAAATTAGATCATCTGAATGGTTATGAGGTCTGAATCTAAAAAATTATTTGATAACTAAAAAGTAAGTTGTCTCTTAATGACACTATTTTACCATTTTAAAGGATAAAATTTTATTTAATAATTTTAAATATTCAATTTAATAAAAATGAGTGCATAATATTGTTTAATATATTTATATAAAAAAAATTAGCAAAAAAAAATCATTAAGAGGTACCTCTTAATTATTAAGATTTTATTTTCTGTCTTAACGATTAAGAGGCATTCAGAGGTAACAAAAAACAAAACAAACAGCATCATGCCTCTTAACGAATAAGAGACAGTCCATTAAGAGGCAATCAGATGTAAACAAACAGCACCTTACTCTCCTCTACTACTAAATTATCATAACTTATAGAATAAGGATAAAATGAGAGGTCTCTACTACTAAATTATCATAACTTTTTAATATATTTTTTTAATCAATAAGTCTTAGCAGACCTGAAGATTGGACATTTTTAAATATATTTTTTTTTATTGTGACTCCCAAAAAATATATAGTATTTATTTCAACAAGAATTTTTACAAAATATAGTGTTTTAGGTGTAATTTGGATACATATACAAATTATACCTAAAACACTATATTTTATAAAAATTCCTGCTGAAATAAATACTATATATTTTTTGAAAGTCACAATCAAAAAATAATAATTTAAAAATATCCAATTTTCCGGTCCAATAAACCGGTATGTATAGAAGGACTTTTTTTTATTAGCTATCCACCCAACTTAACCCAAGTTCATGATCTTTTTGCGGGAGGGTATATCCGTATATGGGCAATAAAAATTAGGGCCAACCTCTAGGTCCGCTCAATTCATGCCTCATAGATTTCATGTGGACCGGAATAGGAATGACTTTGACCCGTCCGCCTAGCGCTATAAACGTACATATTTAAATTCAAATAGAGTGCTTCTACATAGACCGGTCAATTGGACCTGTTTATTGGACAGGTGGATTTTTTTTTTTTGCTTGTGACTTTAAAAAATATATAGTATTTATTCTAACAGAAATTTTTACAAAGTATAATCTTGTATTTGTTTGTGTATCCAAATTACACCTAAAACACTATTTTGTAAAAAATTCTGTTGGAATAAATACTATACATTTTCTGGAGTCACAAGCAAAAAATAATAATAATAATAATAATAATAATAATATTCCACCTGTCCCGTTTTCCTGTCCCATAAACCTGTCCGACAATACTTATTGATTCAAATATAGTAATATTTGTATTTGTATTTTTGGAAAAAAAAATTATTCATATTTGTATTTAATATTCGACGAATTCCTTAATATATCATTCGAATTCGATATTCGAAAAATTATTCAAATTCGAATATTATTCGTTTCCGAATAACTATTCAAATTTATTAGCATATTTAATTAAAATTATTAAATAAATAATTAAAAAATTATTATGATATTAATATAACATAACACAATCATCAACCATATGATTAAATTATAAAATTCAGAAGAAGAAAATTATTAATCACTCTATTTAATAAAATATCTTTAAAGAAGATATTAAAAAATATTATAATTTTATAATAAAACTCGTTCTTTACTCGGGATTATGATATCGTATATCTGATTCGATAAATATGTTGGCGAATGAATGTTAAACGGCTACGAATATACATATGTCTGTATTCGTATCTCCGTTTATTTACTAATATCTTCTTGTTGTGTATGCTTATGTCTGGGTGGCTTTGTTTTTTGATTTGGGGATTTATTTTTTTATCTTTTTGATTTAGGTATTTTCTTGATTTCAACTATACTCACATGATTTCACTAATACTACTTTCCTGATCAATACCCCAAGTTCCCAAAATCTGATTGCCTTGGTTATGTCCGTTATTAATAGTAGGATGACGGATGATGTTCACTACTAATAATAGTTGATGTTGCAAAAAATAATACCGTCGTCTGCTAAGTGTGCTACTAATAGTAGTAGACGTGAATAGCGGGCTTTCCCATTATATTATTACTAGTTTGTTGGACATACACTCATGTGTGTTTAATTTTTTTTTAAAAATTAATAAAAAAATAACTAATAAAAGAAATTTGAAATAATGAAAAGAGAAATATATGGAGAGAGAAATGGATAAGTGGTAGTAGAATGTGAGAATAGTGAAGAGATACGTAAGTGGGAGTAGAATGTGAGAGTAGTGGGGAGAATAATATATATAGATAGAAATTAGTTGTTTTTTTTTTTTTTTTAGTTTGTGACCAAAAATCACTTAAAAATGTTATCAAAAGCTAGAGGTTTTATTAATAGAAATTATAAGTACAAATGAATTTCAGTATGCCCTTAAATTTTTAACGTATTTGGGATTGCTTATAATCAGTTTTAAAAGCAAAATATATTTGGTAACGTGATTTTAAAACTGTTTATAATCACTTTTTATGCAAATAATGTGAAACTCCGATTTATAGTTTCTGATTATTTATCAAATTTAATAATTAAGTTTGACCAAATATATTACTAACATATCCTTATTTATTTTAGTAATTCAATCCATTACCTACATGGCTACATTTACTTCTCAAAGCATTCATTCCTTTTTAGTAATTTACACATAAAATAAGTGATTTAACTTTTTTTATACAAAATATTTTTTCACTTTTTACTAGTTTAAGTACTTTTTATTTACCAAACACAAATGACTTTTTTTAAATTAATTAAAAATAAAAACAATAATCAGAATCACTAATCACATTTTTTAAGCAATCCTAAACATCTATATAATAAAACAGAACTCATTTTGAATCTTTCACTTGACAAAGCACAAGAACGGTTCAGATTCATTCTAACTTAATTTTTTCAACTTAATCTAAAGGCTCATATTTCTTCCCGCCCAAATCAAATCTATATAATAAAACAGAACTCATTTTGAATCTTTCACTTGACAAAGCACAAGAACGGTTCAGATTCATTCTAACTTAATTTTTTCAACTTAATCTAAAGGCTCATATTTCTTCCCGCCCAAATCAAATTCACTTATACACCATACTCTCTCTCATGTTCACATATAAAATTTTTCTTTCTTCTCTTCTTCACACACACACAAAAACAAATAATAATAGTAATAATAATTATTATTATAATAGTAATAGTAATAGAAATAATAATAATAATAATAATAATATAAAGATTCTGATTCATTCTAATTGATTTGAGCGGGAAAGCACAAGTACGGTTCAGATTCATTCTAATTTTAATTCAAAATAATAATAATTATAATATAATAATAATATTATTATAATAGTAATAATAATAATAATAATAATAAAGTAATAATAATTATAATAAAATTAATATTAATATTAATAATTATAATTAAAATTATAATAATAATAGTAATAACAATAATAATAACAATAATAATAATTATTATGGTGGTGTGGTGAATTATGATAATTTTTATTGATAATTATAAGTTTTGTAGACAAGTTTAATTTTTTCTGGATATCTATTTTTAAAGGAAAATTAATTATTATGGTAGTGTGATAAATTATGATAATTATTATGTCTGATTTTAAGTTACAAAGAGTCTTTAGATAATAAAATATTTTTTGAATTTTAATCCAATTTTTCGTTACGCCGTGGCAATTACTAGTACTCTAATAAATAATAAAGATTACAAGTACAAATGAAATACACTTAATTTTAGCCTTGTCAATATATAATCCAAAATAAACTCACAATTTAAATTACCTAATTGACTTGGCAAAATTTAATTGGGAATTAACCTTAATCCCAGATCCGTGACTTCATGCATATACAGCAGTAGTTTTGACTACCCCTCAAAATCCGTGAGGGTCAACGTTATTAATCTTTCTTAATCCCCTTTAATTAGCAATTTAAACCTAAACAGATTAATTCCTTCCCTCTCTTTACTATTCAGTTAAAATCAAAATCTGGGATTTTATATAAATTATACAAATTGCAAAGAAACACTATCCTCACCGGGCTTTAGGAAATCAGTAACATCACCATACAATAAACCACTACATGAAATAAACCACAGCTGGGTGATGTTAACAAGTCTCAGTTTAATTTATTTTAATTCAAATTTTTGTTTGGCTTTGCAGTTGTCTTGTTCACACAGTTTCATTTTCACCTAGTGGACTTCTCCTCCTATTCTTCATCTCTAAAAAAATTAATTTACATAATTATAATAATAATAAATTACTAGTTACCATAATGGGTATTTTAGATTTATAATTTTGTTTGAGAGATGCTCTGTAATTTGTGGGAATGGGATTGCTCAGTTCTTTGTTGGAAAAAAATGGCAGAAGGTTTATTAAGCGCAAAGATAGTGATGCAGGAGAAACAGGTAATAAATAGATCATATTTTTCTTCAATTTTCTTTTTATTTGAATTTCTCATCAATATGTGTATGAATTTCATGGGTCTAATTTCTATTTGTATATCATTAATTATTATGCATGAACAGGTTCATGCATTTCATTCAATAATGAGATTTTGGGTTTTTTGATACCAGTACTTATCAGTTTGTTTTTAACACTGATTAAAGATTAATGGTAGTTTATAGAAATGTGAAGCAATTTTTGTGGATTTGGAGCCCAATACTGTTAATATTTTACTACTTTTTATGCTTCTTGGCATAACTCTCATCATATTGCCTAGAATTTTGTTCAGCTTTAAGAATTGGTCATGGTGGACTTGTAGAACAAGAAATCAATTTGAGATTTTGGTGCAAATGAGAAGAATCAGTTATGGGAATAGTAAATCATTCATTTCCCTGAGTGAATATGCTGATAAATTGTTAATTACTCCTTTCGTTCCGCAAAAAGAATCTCATTTCTTTTGATATGATGGTAATAGTAAATGACACAATGTCCTCGAGTGTGCCATCACTAAGGGTAAACATGGAATAAAAATATAAATGTGATCTTTTTTTGGTATGGAGGGAGTATGATATACGCATGTCCAGTTGAACAAAAGTGACGACGATGAAAACCGTCACTATAGGATATATAGCGACACTTTTGTGGTGGAAATAACAATTTCTGTTGTGGATTTAACAATTCCCTCTAAGTATTGTCTGTGATTTCTTAAATGATGATATGAGTTCTTTTGTTCATAGTAGAAAACACTAGCTTGTGCCCAAGTGTAAATTTGTTTTGATATCTGAAAAATTATTGATTCATCTTCCTATAACATTTTAAGGTCGAGCCCTGGAAGAACTCCGAGGCACTCTGTATAATGAACTTCGAACATCAGAAGGAGCCAAGCGCCAACAACAACGAATTTGTGGTCCAGTTGTGTCAATGACATTCAATTTCATGGTTGCTGTTGGAATAATTCTCACCAACAAATTAGTTCGTACAACTTTCTTCCGATTTTCATATTTTTTTTGTTAATATTTTGAATGAAAGTTTGATACACCGACAGTGTATACGAGGTGTTAGGATCACACATCAGTAATAAAGTACCTATGTTACACAAAACTACCCTTATTTTTGCAATGTGTCATGATCCTAACACCATTCGTGTATGTACTGTCAGTGTATTAAATTTGAACTCTAATATGTTAGGAAGATAACAAGACAAATCAATCAAAACTTAGCAAATCCAATTTTCATACTTTAAAACTTTCTTATTCAGATCATTTAACGAATTTTGTTTGTGCTGACAGGTTATGGGGAAAGTTGGATTTAATTTTCCAATCTTTCTAACATTAATCCACTACACGTCTGCTTGGGTTCTACTTGCGATTTTCAAGATATTTTTACTGCTTCCAGCCTCTCCTCCTTCAAAATCTACTCCATTCTCTTCACTTTTTGCTCTCGGTGCTGTCATGGCTTTCGCCTCGGGCCTTGCTAATACTAGTTTAAAGCATAACAGGTCCTATACTTGACCTTCTATCTGGCACATTAATAATTTCCCACTTGGCGAATTGCTATATAATCTCCATTTACCTAACTATTAAAGCTCAAATGCAGTGTAGGTTTCTACCAAATGGCTAAAATCGCTGTCACTCCTACAATTGTCCTTGCAGAGTTCTTTCTCTTCAGGAAAACCATTTCCTTTCCCAAGGTAAACTCAATAATTGGGTCCTTTAAAATTTGATCGCACTTAAAAAACTTTGTTGTCTCCTATAAATGAAACTGAAAGTCCGTTTTACATGTTAACTTCTTAACTTTCAAGCAAATTCATTTGGAAACTCATGCAAAGGGTGCAGGTTTTGGCTCTAGTTGTCGTGTCTTTAGGCGTTGCCATTGCAACCGTAACAGATTTAGAATTCAATGCATTTGGTGCTTGTATCGCAATCACGTGGATAATTCCAAGTGCCATTAATAAGATCCTTTGGTCTAGTCTCCAACAGCGAAGCAACTGGACTGCTCTTGCGTGAGTACTACTAGTAATGCAATTTCAGTATATAGTGGGAATTGATATTTCCACAATATTTAATATTTCCACAAGTTCCCTCAAACACGAGTGTGGGACCATTTATTATTCACGTGAGAGAGAACATGTGGAACTATCACTTTTATAGTTTTACTTGTAGAGTATCGATTCTGTATATATTTTCTTCTTAGGGATGAACAATATGCACAAATATATGATATATCTATCTTCATGTAGGTTGATGTGGAAGACAACTCCCGTGACAGTCTTCTTCTTAGTAGCTCTCATGCCATGGTTAGACCCCCCAGGTGTATTATCCTTCAAGTGGGATCTCAGCAATTCCACTGCTATTCTAGTATCAGCTCTTCTCGGTTTTCTCCTGCAATGGTCTGGCGCTTTAGCACTCGGGTGAGAAATTCTATTCCCAGTAATTAAATTATTTGTTATTTCCATTTAGGGAAAAAAAGGTAAATGATGCTAAAAACTAATGAACTTTCACACACTTTCTATTTTTACCAACCAATTATAAATTTCCATTTTAAGCAATAAACCTAGAGAGATTTTATTTTCCTTAAAATTGTTGACAGAAGTTAGTTGACACGTAATAAAAAATAAACAGTCAAGCGAAGTCAACTAACATATGTCAATGATTTTAGAGAAAATAGAATCTGTCTCTTACGTTTTTTGTTTAAAGTGAAAAAATTGTAGTTGATTGGTAAAAAAAATTGTGAAAGTTTGTTCGTTTTTAGCTTCATTTACCCAAAAAAGTTTTAAAAAAATCTAGTGCCAAAATATAAACGCTTGATTCGAGTAAAATCTTCAAAGTTGTTGAAATGTGCAAGATTACGATACGTTTTACCATCTCTAAGCGGATTTTATCTCCTAGACTAACAACTAACGTCTTTACGCAGTGCAACTTCTGCCACGTCTCATGTTGTTTTAGGGCAATTCAAAACTTGTGTCATCCTACTCGGAGGCTACTTGGTTTTCAATTCGGATCCAGGGTTTGTGAGTATTTGTGGTGCCGTAATAGCTATTGGTGGAATGTCAGTTTACACGTCATTAAACTTGAAAAGATCACCCGAGGTTGAGGGTCCCCAGCTTCCAAAACATAATGTACCTACTTTGAAACCCAAGACTGACGAAGGGAAGCCAGGAGACGAATCCAACGTAAACGTTACCGTATCAAATGTTGTCTGACTAGTCGTTTTTGCCTATGCTATCTCAACTCTCTTTGGCAGGTTCCACTAATTCGGAACTTAATTTGAAAATCATATTTCAACCTGGATGTTTTCGGGACTCCGCTTATTATGCGGATTGTAAAAATGTGTGGGGAGAGGGAGATTCTCATTGTGTAACTGGAAAAACTAGCTTGGAATGGAAGCATTTGTACAAAATAGTTCAGTTTAGCCAAAACACTACTCCATTTATCATGCAGACGTATGAGCTGTTAATATAGTGTTTGATACAACGGACCTGCACACAGTTTTGCAAATGGTAATGCAGGGTATGTTTCAGTTGTGAATGTTAGCGAAACTGAAAGGATACTATATATATATATACACACGGTCCGGATCAAGTGCATACCCCTTATCTTACTCATCCGTGCTCACCCCCCTTTAAGCGACGGTTTCGGTCATACAATCGTCGTTTATACTTTTAGCGATGCTATATGTTGTCCGTCGATAAAAGTATAGACGACGGATGACCGAAACCGTCGCCTAAAGGGAGTAAGCACGGGTTAGTAAGATAAGGGGTATGCACTTGATCTTTGCTATATATATATATATTAACTTTATCTCAAACTGCATAATTTAATTTGTCTCGTACTTGGTACTATGTCCTTAAGACTATGCCCTCCGTACGATGCTCAAAGTTGATAGCACTTGTTTTTCAAGATATAATGACAATGTATACTATAGTAACACTTCAAATAGTATACTCAACGAACCAAATAAAAGCTCAGAACTCTCTCAAAATAACTATGAAAACTGATGAACAAATGAACGACAATGTATGCTTGAATGCTTGTAAATGAACGACTTAAATGGGCTGCCCCCCTATCTATTTATAGGAGGGGTAACCTTTGGATGGGGTACTAACACTTGAAAGACATGAGATGCATGATGTGGCATTCTTTGGTCAAAACGACGTAGTTTTGATCCTTTGCAGAATGGGCGTGTCTATTCGGGCCACAAAACGACGTAATTTTAATTTGATCAGAACACAAACGACTCCAATTAGCAACACGTGCATGTGGGTTTGAACAACACCTTGGCTAGGTTCTCTTCCCCAAAAGTTGGATGCCCCTTAGAGCCCAAACTCGAGAAATTTTTTAGAATATAAACTCAATAATTCTTTAGTTCTTAACCGATGTGGAACTTGACTTCCCATATGTATTTATTATCATTTATCATTTTCAAGAGTGATCTTTAGGAGTTAATTTCTCAGTCATTACTTCATGGATTTGAGTTTTCAAATACTTAATTTAATGTCCTCATGAAGTAAAACACATTGATATGTGAAATTAATTAATGAAACCCTCTTCAATTTTAGGCTCAAATTCTGAAGTTGGTGCATATTCGAAACAAATCATACGATTCAATGACCTTGCAGAATGAAGCAAAGCAAAATTACTATGGTAAGGCATTCTCCCAAGGGAAAGGGAACATTGATTCCTTCATGTTGTTGGAATAGGGTATAAACGAGTCGAGTTGAAATTTGACTAGTCGAGTTGAAATTTTGACTAGTCAAGTTTGAGCTCAACTAAAGTTAAACAAGCTCAAGTCAGGTTTTTAAATGTTCAAATTCGACTCGTTTATAAAAGAGCCGAGCTCGAGTTGAGCCAAACTTTAGTTGAGTTAAATCAAATTTATATATTGTGGAATTAATTACTTTTTGTGTATATAAAATATAAAATTAATTATTTTAATTAACTAAATACATAGATCTCTTCTATATATTATTCTTTGTATCATTGTTAGTTTTCTGTTCCAAACATTTTCTAAACGAGTCAAGACGTTTATTATTCTTTGTATCGTTGTTAGTTTTCTTGTTGAGTCGAGACGTTGTATTTTTATAAGTTTTGTTCTAAACAAACTCATTTAAATGAACAGAATTCCTTGTTTGAACTCGACTCAATAAATTAACTCGACTCGAGTCAAAAATAAAACAAGCCTAGTTGATTTGTGAACAACTCAATTCATTAGTTGATTGGCGACCAACTTGTAAGAGTATTGAGTTGCTCAGATTTAGTTCACAAAATTTATCGAGTATAAAATAAAGTTTGATTGAGATTCATTTAACTACCGAGTCGAGCCCGATTCCAAATCGAGCCCAAACAGTTTGAATTTTTTTTAAACGAATATGATCCGAATATCAATAGAAAATTACAATTTGAAGAGTTTCGAATAATTTATTGAACATTAAAATTTGCTCATAGTTTGACTCATTTATATTTCGAGTCGAGCTCGAATCGAACTTCTAGTCGAGCGAGTACGAATCGAGCCCGAACTGTTTGCTCATTTTACTGCCCTAAAAATAAAACCTCCAAATATAACCTTACGCCTTAAATATAATAAGAGTAAGAGAGTTTAAAACCTTACATGTAAGAGAAAGAGAATTCAAAAAATGGACAAACAATGAATGTAACTGATGGGCTTGAAAAGAGAGACGTGCCTCCATGTCGACTAAAATGAGGAAAGCCTTATTCATCTACTGTTCCTTTTGTCAGTGGATATTTTCTCTACTAAGTAATTGACTGCTCCAATTCATCTGCACATGTCGAGGCTGCTGATAAGCGACGGAAGGAGGCAACACAGATTCAATCGAACCTGCCATGGCTTGAGATTGATGTAAATGTGGTTGCACAGTTGGTGGAGCAGCCATCGTCTGAGATGGATGATAAATACCAGCAAAGGCTCCATGGCTAGCTTGAGCAGGCGAGAAAGCCAATGTGATGCCTTGGGGCAGGATTATAGAAGTAATTCTGCAAGCTGGATATATCCGGGCCAGCTGCCGAAGGAGTCCAAGCATGTGAATCTTCACCCTGCAGCTTTAAGAGACGGCCTATGTACATTCTAGTACAAGAAATTATACAAGAAAAAACAGACTTTGCAGAATAGTATACCGAGAAAGCAAGTCAGGGAGAAAACAGCAGTCATAGTAATAGATACAACACCATGCTATATAACCCTATAGTCATAGTGCTTGATACTTGAATTAAATAAGATGGCCAAATAAAAACATAACATTCATTCTCCAGTAGAATATGTAGTAAAAAAACAACTTGCTGAAGAATTTGACAGAGCCTTTTGTCAGAGCAACGTGATAAACAAACTGCCAGAACATCCACTTCGCTTCTCATATTCATACTATCAGCCAGCAACAATAACTAGAATGTTAACTCTAAATAAATAAATAATAATAATAATAATAACAAGAATAAGAACAAGAATACATTAAATTTTACTCAAAAAGGAACAACAATAACTCAAACATACTCTCAGCATCAAGCATTTCTCGAGATAAATGAAAAGAAAAAACAGTACTGATTTTAGAGTAGAATAAACTACTGCAATGGTTTAAAAATCATTTTTTGCAAAAAAATATTGCTAAACTCCAATCGTCACTTAATGTTTTGCAATTGCAAGGATTGTTTCCAGTAAATATCAACGTATTAGCGGCACATATGAATAACCGATGAAAATTTTGTATGATTATTTTTTGCATTCTTTACTTGCAGATATTGCAAGGAAACAAGTAGCGTGGCAGATTAGCAGAGATCACATTTCAATTTATCACTGACAAGATAGAAAATATCCAGATCAAGATTCAAGATAATCCCTCAAAACGTAATGAGAAATTGGGCAGGATAAAGAGGAAAAAGAAATTACAGTTCCGCTAATTTGCACTTACATAACGCAAATTTTCAAGAACATTAAGATAAATAAATTACAACCAACCTGTCGTACGACTGAGAACAAATTCTTCTCCTTCAGCTCAGATACTGAAAGTTCTTCAGGACCAGCAGAACTTCCAGGAGTCATAGCTGCACTGGAGCTAAAACCAACAGCGGAGGAGCCATGTGACCCATAGCCAGACGGAATCCCCAAGGGGCTCAGTCCTGCATTGGTTCCAGTCTTATATGGTGGTGCAACAGGAAATTTAACCCCAGGCACAGCTGCAGCTGGTGGTATATATACATTACCAGTAGAAGGTGGCTGGGGGAAACCATTGTGGCCTAAAAATTGGTGGGCATTTTGGGGCATATATATATGAGGTAAATATGGATTATACGAAATGTAGTTAGGAGGATAAGGTTGCCGAAACAAAGGAAATAGGTGCGGAGGTAAAGCTAAAGAACTCTGCCTGACACCCACAGGTTGAGTTGCAGGTGGTGGTGTACCTGATGCTGACAAAAACATGGAATTTCCGCCCTGCAATTAAACAGTAGATATTGATTAGCAACGATAGATAACTGGTGAAACAAAAAAGGTAGCAATATCAGATCTCAAAAACTTTTCTTGACAAGTCAAGGCTAGGTGTGGGTGGGTGTTTGTGTGTGCATGGGTGGTTTGGGGGGGAGGTTACACAGATATCAAAGTGCTCATCTTTAAACAGATGAATGTATTGTGAGCCCTAGAAGAAGATAGAACTTTATCCATTAGAAATTGCAGGCATGTGCAAGAAGTATATATGCAAGCAGTTCTAACAACTTCCACATGGAAAATAATGCAAGAACCAGCATTCAGAATTAGGCACCGAGATAACCACCAAAAAGTTCTTTAGGGAAAAAAATACATCAGATTATTTATTTCAATCAGATAAGCTTATCATAATAGGTAATCAATTACGTGTTCCAACAAAACTAGTTTTCAATTGCCAATTAAGGCTACCATGCACCAGGCATCTTGAGATAAATGAGAGTAGGGTAAGTGAACAAAGTGGTAAACCCCCAAAAAATGATATTGTCATTGCTCCATACTGTCAAAGTGTCAACAATTAAAGAAACACAAGCTTCATATGATCCAGACCACAAATCTCAACAGAATTGGGCCACACTATTCACTCATCCTGAGCAAATGACGTTTTTGCTTTGCTTAGGGTGGTTAAGATGGCTCCAAGAATATCAAAATACAATACCCTTCACATGTCAAATATTAAGCATCACATTTCAATTTCAATGATTCATCAGGGTTAACTTTACATATCAAAAAATTTAAGGCCACATTCAAAAATTCAAGGCGATTTATAAATAATTAAATAGATCAAATAAGATGTAAAAGATTCATAAATATACTTATTTATTTTACAAGTTAAAAGCTGCATAACTAAAAGCAAAAAGAAAATGACAGCCACGTACAGAATTAAAAAATTTAAAAGAAAAATATATCCAATACCTGAAGCTCAGGTCCTTCAAGTTGCACAGCATGGGGCCCCGCAACTGGTGGCACAAGACCAAAGCTATAGTTTGGGCCTGGTTGTAGAAGTGAGAAATGAGGTCCTCCTATAGAGGACATTATTTCCTGCTTTGGCAGGTCATGATTAAGAACAGAACCAGATGCAACATTATCTCCCAACAGTGACAAATGTTTAGGCATTTGATGAGCTTGTGGATGGACTGGACTGTCACCTTCTTGAGCAGTTGAGGAGACACTTTGATTACTGCAACATCATATTTAAAAAGCACATATATCATCCTGAAGCAAAGCAAATTACTATAAAGCTGAACACCTAAAGCCTATATAAATATAGCCCAGACATGGATAAGAACATCAACCGCCTAGGTCCGCCTAGGCCCCCCTTGGCGCCCCGCCTAGGCACTAAGCCTCCCCTGGCGCCTCACCTAGGCTCAAGGCGGCAAAAAAATCCCTCCAGGAAATTAGGCGGGGCCTAGGCGGAGTTTTTTTTTTTTTTAATAACTACCCAAACCAGATCTTGATATATTTATTTTTCTAATGATTTATCATATTCATAATACAGGTTATACTATATCAAATCACAACAAGAAATGAACAATATCAAGTCAAAATGGATAATTTGATTATAGTTGTAATTTTTTGAACTTGTACCAACTTCAAATTATATAAATGATGATACATTTGTAATATTTAGTTTAATTCAATATAATTCTTAAATTTATGTGTAGTTTCTTAAGTTTTAATATTGAATTAAATTCTTAAAATTTTAAATTTTATTATTTAATAGCAATTTTGTTTATGAATGAAACTAATACGTTAAAAATATGTTTGAACTTTGAACAATTGCATGTTTGTGTTTAACCTTTAACATTAGCAATATATGTGTTTGAACTTTAAGAAAATACCTTTATTATCTTTATTATAGATTGTTTTGCTTTATATTATTGTTTTGTTTGGATAAATGCAAGATAAAATATTAAAATTGGCTTAAAATAAAAAATCCCGTCTAGGCCCCCTAGGCGCTAGGCCCCCCTCGGCCGCCCGCCTCCAGTCTAGCGCCTTTTAGAACGTTGACATTAAACCCCAAAAAACTTAGCAACTCAAACAAAGGGATCTAACATGAGGCAGCTTTAGCATTTGAATTATAACACCAATATTTACAATACTCTTGAGATTTATGTGGGGTTTTTTGGGTGTTTCTGACGTGGCTTTTATGAACACATTTACACTCTATTTTTCTAATTATTTTCTATACTTGAAAATATAACATAACAATATGCTGAGAATATAAAAATATTGAATTAAAATATAATCTCCGCATCACACTTTATTGGATAAATTCTTTTAGTGCTTAAAGCACGAATTTTATGACATGCACAAAACAAATTAAAACATTAAAGGTTTAATACATGTGCAATATAATTTAAAGTATAATCTCAGATATATTCAAAATAGGTTATTGGTATTTCCAATAATTATTTTGCTAGTTCTACCAGATCCCCTCAAATGAGTGGGACAAACACTGATGTGAGAGGGAACCTGATGGAATTAGCAATATAATTGCTGGAAATAGTCCACCGCTAAACATATTGCTTTTAACTTTACTTTTATTGAGTTTTAAAATTTGTGCCACACTAAAACAAATGTAAGAAACTAAAGTGTGACGGAGTAATGTGTTTTTGTCATATCCTGAAATCTGTGCCAGAAGCACCCAAAAAATCCGACTAACTTTACTGGGCAGAGTTGGTATTTAGGCTCTTATTGCCAATGCTGTGAAAAGCCAGTGAAATAAGATGTTATAAGCTTCTACAGCAAAAGCATTAGCCTATATTTAAACACCAAATCCTAGTAATAGTCAAAGACACGAGAAAAAATATGGTGGCACGTGCAGAAGGAGAGAACTCCTTACTCAAAATATAGAAATTGAGTCCAGTACAAGTACAACAGAAAATGGGACATGTTAAAAAAAGAATGGGAATGAACCAATTACCTGAGAGAAGGTTCGCCAGCACCTTCGCCAATTTCCTGACCAGATTCAACCACAGGACTAGAGCCTTCACCGCCAAAAGTACCATCCAAACTTCCAAAGGTCAATTGACTATTAAAGGCCTCCGGGACTTGGAGATGATCAGGAAAAATAACGGACTGCGAAGGAGATATCTTTAGCTTCTCTAACTTCATATCAAGATCTAAAGTTGCTGAGTTCACAGGGTTTTTTGCAGGGAGCGACTCCAATTTGTCAACAGCCACAGGTACAACCACTGTTGGAAAATATGATGAAGGTGACATCAACATCTATGAAACAAGTATGAGCAGAAGAATACAAAAATCTAAAATTATAAGTTAACATAGATACCTTAACATGGTTGTTGAAAAGAAAGACAGGAAACACACAAGTAAGAAATACATAATAAGATAAAGAAACTTGATGTAACTTTCTACCATTAAAAAAACAACAAAAAATCTTTTGTTGCCACCTTGTTTACCTTTGGGTTTCGGCACATCCATGCAAGAACCACCCTGAAGCGGGACTACCAATGTTTTGTGGCAATGATTCTCGAGTATCAAGTTGGAATCTATATATCATATAAGTAAATATGTATGTAAGCAATTATATACTATCATATATTGATTCCTACAGCAGTATCTAATGGTGTCAAAGGTCAATGCAATGCCTGGGATGTGTATCATATGAACATAAGGCTGACAATAGACCTACCTATTTGTGAAATGTGGACAACTGGGGCTTCATAAAAAATTCAAAGTAACTCAAATATGTAGTCCAGTTTGCTGTTAGCATACCACATCAATGAAATCAGCATGCTTAAATCCAATGCACTAGGTCATATATTCTTTACTGCTTCAGAAGTTAAGTGATTTTTTTTCTTAATTCAAAAATATCAAAATTTAATGTTTTAGATTGGGAAGGAAACAAGGAAACAAACAAACAATATATACACATTGATGAATGCACAAATATACAGGATTGTGAGATTACCAGAAGGTGTCAATCGAGAATCCTTTCATTGGGAGAATAAGAGTGGCTAAAGGTATTACATTGTGAAGTTACAGTTATATATAGTTGCTCCTCCTATATGCTTGAGACTTCATAAGAGGAGATAACATAATGACCCAAACTATAATCGGCTTAGTACAATACTAATAGGAAAATATACAACTTACATGGACGAGTGAAGGAGATGAGAGAAGTATACATATATATATATATATATATATATATATATATATATATATATAATGTAGAGAAAAAAGTTCAACAAGGCTCATACAAAAGCATATGAAATATTGCTAAATTTGACTTTAAAATGATAATTGAAACTTAATTTCGAAGGTAACATAGAAACCAAGATTGGACTTCTACCTCCTGAAAATGTGGCACCTAACTGTGATTGCACATAGAACATAAACCACAGAAATAAATAAGCACATTTTTCGTCATCTAGCTATAGATAAATTTTGAACCATTTACATAATGCAGTAAAGAAGAAAAAAATACTATATAAGTAAAGTTGGGATAGGACAAGTGAAATGCAATAAAGAAACAAAACATAACATGACCAAACAATCTTTACTAAAGTTAATGTGACTCAACAACCAAGATAGGAATCTTCTTACATCACATACGATGAGGAACAGTAAAGGGCTAGACAACATAGCATAAAAACATGGAATAGAAATAAATAGAACACAGGTACCTTCAGAAGGGCCATTTTGCTGGTTATGAGTAGACAAAAACAAGAGCTGTGAAATCTCAGACAACTGACCCTTCTAACCGCCCTGTGATATTTCCGATTTTGTTTCGTTGGGGGACTTAACAACTCCGGAGGCTGCTTGACTGCTATTTGCAACATCTTGACCAGTACTTGTCACTAAAACAGGATCTGAAGCAGAGCTATTAATACCTGAAACAGATGCTTAATGAACTAAAATTAGTAGGTGATTGGATTAGGACTTGATGTATGATATTCCCCTTTAATTCTAACTCTAGACAAAATAGTGGAGACAAAGGTGAGGGCGAGTGGTTGGGGAGGGTTTTGGCAGCATCAATAGGTGGAGTAGACAATATTACAAAATAGTACTTCACATCAAAAGTTAAACAATCTTTTACAAGGTCACCAATATTACCTGCAGAAGAGCGGGGCTGGTGCACAGATCCATGGGTAGCACTCCTCTTAGAGACTCTTGTGGGACCGTTTGTGATGTGGTTGAAGAGCTAGCGGATCAGTTTATGAAAAGATTTGAAAATTTTAAAAGATTTGATCCAGTTTATAAAAAAATTTGAAAGATTTCATTGAAAACGGGTCAACGATCAAAAGTCACCAGCCTCACTTGTGAACTACATGATTTTTTGGTCAAATTTCATCGTCTAAGCCTTCAAAAATACATTTTTTTTTGTTTTTGGGTTATTTTTGTAATTTTTTTATTAATTTTTCTTTTCCGTTTTGAATTCCGTCTTTATGGTTTTGTTATTTAAACGTTTGTTATGATGGGAAAAGGCAATTTTTTGAATAATAAACTTTTCTTATTTTTCAAAAGGGTTAAGTTCAGATGACCGCCTGGGGTTTAAGCGTTTTCCCACTTAACCACCTGTAGTTACTAAAGCTACATTTAAACTCCCGACTTTTTGAATTGAAGTGAAAAAATGTTTTCCGTCTTAACTTGGTTAAATAATTTGACTAAAGACTTAATTACCCTTCATGAATTTGTATCGTAACATAAGCCGGTGGTATTATATAAACAACACTCCATTCCGTTCCATTTAATTCAATCTTAAGTTTCTTAGATAAGAGCTCTTCTATTTCTCTCAGTCTTCTTCTTCATCTTCTTCACCACTTTGCTTCAACTTTAATCCTCACCTGTTTATGAAACCCACTTCACCAAATCACTCCGGCGCCGGCCACATTTCTCTACCCTCCAAAACACCACCCAACAACAATACTTCGAACTCACCCACCCACTCCCCACCGACCACCTCACTATGTCGTGCACCGTCCTCGCCCTCCGCCACAACTTCTCCAACACAATCAGCAAACCCCCAATCTCCGCCCAATTACTTACCAAATTTTGGAAAGAAAAGAGAACAAAACTGCTTACGAGTTGTATATTACCACAGTAGATCAACTCCATCAAATTAAATGTAGCCTAAAGGAAACAACCAAAGATATAGAAGTCCACAAAGTTAGATCACAAACCAACCTCAATGTAAGAAGTGACAACTTCTGAGTACTTCTCATTAGTTCTAGCAATAAATATAATTCAGAACCAGAATGTTCACTTGCATTTCTCTAATCTCAAAATGCTTTACCTGCTGTTGGACACCACAAAATCAAGAAAAACAACCAAATAAAGAAAAACAAGTGCAAGAATCTCATCAAAATGACCCACAACAGCCCAAATTAGCTAGATCAAATTTTATCACTCACAAAGTGAACCAAAAATAGAGTAAATTATAAATTTAAGAAAGAAGACCCCTACATATCCAAAAGAAATATTAAAACTTAAGAGAATCTAAAGGGGGAGATGTAACAAATTTCAGCAAAAACCAAGCCACAAATCAAATTCAAATAATTTCCAGAAAACAAGTGGATTTTCAGAAGTTTCTGAATCATCAATATTTGGAAAACCAGTGACTGACTTTCATCAATATTGAAATTTCCTATCCAATATCTCAACTTTATATTTAATCCCAGCAATTAAACCCATCAATTGTGGATTTAATCATATCCCATCAGTTTTCAAAGGTCCGAACAAAATGGGCATGAGAACTCTTCCCTAATGTCATCATCTGCATCAATTTCTTCAAAACCCATGAGCATATCTGCATCAAAATCATACATATCATTTCAGATAAACGAATTCATATATAAACAAGACTACAAAAATCAAGATTTAACAAAAACAGGTTTTAGGGCTTGGTGAGAGAAAAGAGAAGAAGAAATTCGAGATTTGGTATAGCAAGAGATAAGAGTGAGAATTAATTTGGAGACTACTTTGATTTGAGAAGAAAATTGAAAAGGCGGTTTTGTGCCGCCTCACTCTCTCTTATGGATTATGAATTGGGTTACGAATTGGTGCAGAGATTGGAGCAGGTCGTGAAGCAGCTCGCGTGGAGGAAATCTTTCCTTTAGAGATAACATATACAGTGCAAAAATCTGGTACCCCTTTCGACACATTTCCTGGAATATCTTTTGCTTTTAATCTTCTGTGAGGAAATATTAGCGAACTTAGAACTCGAGGATTTGCTTGGAATCGTCCGGGAAGTGGGTCCTTCACGCTATCAGCCCAGAGTGAACATCTTCCGGGAATCAGCCGAAATAACATCTTCACCCTCAGAGTGAACGAACCCAGTTGAAGAAATCGGGGCGAGACTGTTGGCGGGTTTGAAGGTTGAAGGGAGAATAATACGAGAAGAGAGGAAGGAGGGTATTTCAAACATTTATCATGTTTTTTTTTAATTGTTATAGTCCTTTTTACGCGTTTTTGGCGTTTGATATACACGCACAGTTAAATTGGATGAAAAAAGTGACGTTTTCATTTTAATTCATAAAATTGAGAGTTTAAATGTAGCTTTATTTACTACATGTGGTTAAGTGGAAAATACCCCAAACCCCATGTAGTCATCTGAACTTAACCCTTTTCAAAATTCTCTAAATTAGAATTTTGTTGTCTATTTCCTAGAATTCATAGAATCAACATGTTGTAGAAGGTTATTGTTGGCAATTGTGCGTGGTTCAACAATTGATAACGGTTTCTGTTTACTTCCGCTACGTCAGTTGATATCAAAGCTTAAGCCATATTCACCATGCCACCCCGTAGAGAGCGACGTGTGGACGATGTTTATAGGCGTGAGGATCTGCAGCGCCTTGAGCAGCGGTTCAAGCAGCGAATGGAACAACTAATGGAACAGGGGATGAACACTATGATGGATCGACTGAAACTACGGATAGGCGAGTTGTTGGCGAACCAAAATAGGGCAAATCTTAATCCTGGGAGGAACCATAATTATGATGATCGGAGGAATCTTTTCGCTGTAGAGAATGATGACGGAGATGACTTTGATGATGACTATGAGGAGGCACCTCATGGGCGTCGTCGACCATATGCAGTGGAGGATGATAAGAGACGTTGGGAGACTGGTATGAGGACTGAGATTCCTGAATTTTGTGCTACCCTCCAACCAGAAGAATTCATTGACTGGCTGGCCACGGTAGAAGAGATCCTGAAATTTAAGGGTGTCCCTGATGATAAACGAGTACCCTTGGTTGCTACCAGACTCGGAGATAGAGCGATTGCCTGGTGGCATTAACTTAGGCAAACAAGGGTTAGATTGGGGAAGTCAAAAATTATGAACTGGGAGAAGATGAAGAAATAGTTGCGGGTGACGTTCCTACCTTATAATTATCAGCGATTAATGTACCAGAGGTTGTAGAATTTAAGGCAAGGAGGTCGTACAGTTGATGAATACACAACTGATGTAAGACCCCAACTTTTTGAATAAAGATGAATTTTCTATAAATATTATTTTTGAATATTATGGAATGAATTTGATATAATGTTATAGTTGTGGGTAATATTTATAATTTTTGCAAAGTACGCAAGTTGTTATATAATATTCAATTGGTCGGAGAATATTCATTTTAGCAGGGAATATTCGTACGACGACACAATCTTTGGTGGATCCCACAACGGAATTATTGTCGGATTGAGAAAACGACAAAAATACTTTATGAAAATAACGACGGAATTTTTACCGTTAACTGTTGAAACACCCGGTGTTAAAAGTACAGTAATACGCGTAGTTGCACAGTAGCACACGGTATTGATTATTGATGCTTACGTGAGAAGTCACTCAGTTTTGTTCAATTATTTCTACAGTAGTTGTTGCATAATATCTCACGTTATTTGATTCAATTATTGTCAATATTTTATATATTATTAAATCAATAATTGAGACGATAAAATTATTAATATTATTATTTGCAATATTAACGATGTCTAGAAGTTCTGTCAAGGAGAGGTTTGGTCACCTAATTGCGCGCCAATGGGGAGAAATCCTTATTGGAAAACCCCCTCTTTACTGGGAACGACCTGGTTGATTAATATTGTGAATTATAATAATGATGATATATGTTGTTAAAATTATTAAGGTAATTTTTATGAAGTTTTGCTTATTTTATTTCAAAATAATCGATAGAAAATTATTTAATATATCAAATGTGGAGCCCACATGTGGGGGGCACGTGTGGAAGAAATGATTGAAATGAAAATGGGGTGGTGGGGAGGAAACATATTTGGGAGGGAATTGTTATTATTATTATTATATATATATATATATGATTATAACATGTGGTTATATATATAAATATAAATATATATTATATTTTTGTTTTTGTTTTTACTTATTTTGATTGAAATTTTAGTTGTCTGCATCATGGGTAAGCATCAGTCAAGCATCCGTGAATGAAAGAATTATTGCTTCCGTGATTTTTCTTACACAGTGCCCCTTCAATTCTCCTATAAATAGAAGCTCATTCCTTCATTATTTCTTACGAATTCACTGAAACTCTAGAGAGAGAAATTTATAGAGAAAAAGAAGAAAAGTATTCTGCTACTTCACTACTCTTATATCCAGTTTCTTTTACGGTAAAGGGTATTATTTCTTCTGTATTCATGAAGAGAACTTCTGTTATTCAATTATTTATTATTCTGTTGGAATAACCTGTATACGCGGGCTACCCTATACTTGGTGAAATTCTTCTGTTATTCCATTCTTTATTATTCTGTTGGAATATCATGTCTGTGCGTTTTACGCCGGACCTGATTCCGTCTTTATTATTCTGTTGGAATATCCTGTCTGTCCATTTTACGTCGGACCTGGTTCCGTTAATTATTATTCTGTTGGAATAACCTGTCTGTGCGGTCTATCGCATGCCTGATGATTTATTTTGTTATTCCATTCCTTATTATACTCAGTTGGTTAAAGTTTTGACTTATATACTCCATGAAATTAGTGGAATATTCTTGATATTTGCGCTTCGTCCAGTATCTTTACATGAAAATATTCTTCTGAGCATTCTTGAATTTTACTCTACAAAGAAGTATCATGTTGACAGTTTTGGACGTTAATAGTTCTTGGATAAATTAATTCTTGAACTTGTTTTTATTGAATTCTTATATCATTGTCATCATCCTCATGTTTATATTATATTGAAAGTTATCTGTGGCCTGTAGTGCATAGATGGACTTGGTATGATTATGACCAAGGATTATTCGGTGTAATCATGACCGTAATATTACAATTGATATGAAAAAAGTCATCATTGGCCCGTAGTGCATTGATGGACAGTTGTTGGCATGATCATGACCATTGATAAATACATGAATGTCCTTGGCCCGTAGTGCATGGATAATTTATGGTCGTGATACTAAAGAATATCCTTGGCCGTAGTGCAAGGGTGATTCAATGATGTGGATTATTTATTAAGCTGAGTGTCAGCAATAAAAGTGATGAAAAACCTTTTAAATCATAAAATATAATAGATTTTATTCTCTACTTGACTCTTTTAATGGATTACTTGTTCCGCTGCAGTTAAACTTGATATTTGTTATATTGTATCAGTTTAACACTATTTAAGGCTAATGATAATTTATTCTGCATTATCTTAGTCATAATATTTCTTACTGGGCTAGTTAAGCTCACCCTTTCTTTCACTGTCCTCTTCAGGAAATGAGAATATAGCTGGGATAAGTCGGGGAATGGAGTGATGGTCCAAATAGATGGCTATAGTAGTCCTCACTATTATGTAAAATAGTGTGATAATAATTGTAATAAGGACTTTATTTGAGTTTGTATACTCTCTACGAGACATTATCCGTGTTGAAATTCTCAGCTATGTTTTGTCGTAATGTATCAAAGAAGTTTGTATTTAAATTTTATACCATGTATTTGGCGACTCAAGATGGGTGATGTATACCTATTTTGGGGGCTTCACAACTAAATTCTATCAGCTGATTTCTCAGAACGAGGTGCATGAGACAGAAGATCAGTTGGTAGCCCGATATATTGGGAGTTTACGAGAACAAATTAAAGAGACAGTCAACATGTTTGATCTGATGTCTATTTTTGATGCGCATCAATGGGCTGTGCAGATTGAGAAGAGGCGTCCTGGTGGTTTTGGACAATCTTCTAACTTTGGGTATTTTGGAGGAGATGTCAATATCGGTCGTTAAGGCGAGGTTTCAGCTGCGAGGGCAATAGCCAAAACGGGGGCGGTAACAAATAATAACGTGAGGATTAGTCCAGTAAGTGGTATCAAGTGTTTTGCATGTGGTGAAGTGGGACACAGGCATGCTGATTGCAAGAAAACCGAAAAAAGGCTATATTTGATGAAATAGATGAGGGTGATGCTATCGAGGATGAAACCTTTCTAACTAGTGAACCGATCTTTGATTCAGAAGGCGTGGATAAGGAGGTGGTGACTAGTGATGTTGGGACTGCGTTGGTGGTGAGGAGGTCCTACCTTACACCTAGGGTTGTTGATCATGATTGACTGCAAAACAACATTTTCCAGTTAACCTATACTGTTAAAGGGAAGGCGTGTAGGTTTATGATTGATGCAGGCAGCTGTGAGAATATAATTTCAGTAGAGGCAGTCCAAAAGCTGGAACTAACAACTGAAAAGAACCCTAAGTCATACAAGTTATCTTGGTTGAAACAAGGGGGCATGGTGACTGTCTCAAAATGTGCACTGGTATCCTTTTCTGTGGGGACAAAATACAAGGACGATGTTTGGTGTGATATAGTAGCTATGGATGCATGCCATCTACTGTTGGGACGACATTGGCAATTTGATAGAGATGTGGTTCATAACAGTAAAACGAATACTTACAACTTTGTGTTTAAGGGGGTAAAGATTGTGTTAGTGCCCAAGCGGTAAGAAAATAAAGACAGTTCTAGTTTGTTGACTTTAGCACAATTTGAGGAGGTGGTGCAGGAGACAAAAAAAGTGTATGCCTTAATCGGGAGGATGGTAGACAAGGAAGTAGAGGTTCCTGATATAGTCCAACCACTTCTAGAAGAGTTCAGTGATGTATTTCTAGAGGAATTGGCCTAAGAATTACCCTCAATGCGTAATATCCAACATCAGATTGATTTGGAGCCTGGGGCAGCCTTACCCAATCGACCTCATTACAGGATGAGTCCTGGAGAGCATGAAGAATTAAGGCAACAGGTGGAAGAGTTACCGGCCAAAGGGTACATTCGGGAGAGTTTGAGTCCTTGTGTGGTACCAGCCCTTATGACTCCAAAGAAAGATGGTACTTGGCGGATGTGTATCGACAGTAGAGCCATCAACAAAATAATGGTCAGGTATCATTTTCTTATTCCTAGATTGGATGACCTACTGGATCAGCTTAGTGGGGCTATTGTTTTTACTAAATTAGATTTGATGAGTGGGTACCATCAACTTCGTATTTGGGCTGACAATGAATGGAAGACAGTTTTTAAGATAAATGAGGGATTGTACGAGTGGATGGTCATGTCGTTTGGGTTGTCCAATGTATCTAGCACCTTTATATATGTTATGAATAAGGTTTTGAGGCCTTTCATTGGTAAGTGTGTTGTCGTGTAATTCGATGACATTTTAATATACAGTGCTAACCCGAGCGAGCATCTTAGTTAGCTGCGAGAAGTTCTTCATGTGCTGCGTTGGGAGAAATTGTATGTTGCGGTTAAAAAGTGTGTATTTCTGACACCTAGGGTGTTGTTTCTTGGTTACATTGTGTCTGATGTGGGGCTGCAGGTAGATGAGTCCAAAGTAGAGGTTGTGAAGCATTGGCTAAAACCTAGTACCATTACTAAAGTTAGGAGCTTCTATGGGTTGGCCTCCTTTTATCGGCGTTTTATTCCTCATTTTAGCAGTATTATGGCTCCTATTACTGATTGTATGAAGCAGTATGGGAAGTTTGCTTGGACAGGTGAAGCAGAAGAGGCGTTTGAGCTGATTAAATTCCGCCTTACCACAACTCCTATTCTAGTATTACCATATTTCCATCAACCTTTTGAGTTGCATTCTGATGCTTCCATGGTGGGAATTGGAGCTGTTTTATGTCAAAACAGCAGGCCTGTAACGAATGTGATTTTTTATAATTAATTAAAATATTTATTTGAGTTAGATAAATATTTTAGTTGATTTATTTATTGAATAATAAATATTTGATGTTGGTTGTTATGGCTTAAGTTAATTAAGCGTTATAATTTGATAAATAATTTTATAAGTATGTGCATTTTATTATTAAAGTTTAATTGATTTTACTAATAAAATAACTTTAAATTATTTAAGTGTAATTTTATTAATTAAGTGTATGTTAAATAATTCTTCAATTGATGTGTATTTTATTACTTTAATGTTATGAAAATATTTTAATTTAATTAAATAATTAAATTAAAAGGTTTGTAATGAGTTAAATAAATTGTAATTATTTTGATTAAATAGGAATTATAATTAGTAAGGTTTAATTGAGTTTATTACTAAAATAAGTAATCATTTAAGTGTGACATTAGAAATATGTTATATGTCATAGTAAAGTAATAATAGTATATATTGAATAGCCTAATCATTGGGTTGTTTAACTAATGATGGAAAAGTGACGTTATGCTACTAAGATGGCTTAATGTGATATTGGTCATGCATGTAGGAGTTTTGTAACATAATCCTTATATTATTAGTGGGGGTTACTATTATATTAATTAATTACATAACTATTATCCAAATGAGGAGTTGCACAAGAAGAAATCCTAGAGTTTTTTTCTTCTTTTAGAGCAAGAGTCTTTGTGGAAGAGAGAAATAGAGAAATTGAGAGAGATAGAGAGAATAGAGGAATTGAGAGAAGCTAGAAGAAGAAGAAGAAGAAGCCATGGAAGAAGGAAAAAAAAGCTAGAAGAAGGTAACTTCTAAACCCTTGTTTAATATTTAATTTTTTTGGGTAGATTTATGTTTTTATAAGATCTAGGGTAGTAGATCATGCTTAATCTTGTTTGTATTGGTTTAATCTTGGATTATCAAGAATCAAACAAGAGGATTCAAGAAAGAAAATGAAATGGAAAGAAAATTTGAAGAACAAAATTCGTAGGTTTTAAGTAATTGTGGACATATCTTGTAAAATTTATACCTTTTTGGATATAATGAGTTAGAAAGTGAGCCTTATATCAAATTGAAGCTATGGAGGTAAGATATATTATGAAAGTGGAATCACATGAAAACTCCTTGTAGATTTCTTGCAGTGTCTACTTTAGTAAGGCTGGTCCGAAGGGAAAACAATATGTCCAGAAAATCAAAACTGTTACGGTTTTTGACTTTGAAAAATTCATATAAATTCGTGTGTTGTGAATCTGAAGAAACTTTAAATTGAAAAGTTGTAGATATGGAAGTTTACTAGCCAAACTAGCAAGATTGAGCCATTTTATGGACCAGATCATGTCCGAAATAAAATATTTAGTAAGGCTGTTCAGAAAATAAAATTTTCTGGACTAGTTGATGAAATTGTAGAATATGTTTTAGATGGATAAGGGTATGACTTTAAGGCCTAGATGAGGTTGTATTACACTAAGTAAGGTTTAATTCTATATAAGAAGGAACAAAAACGAACATGTAACGAAGGAGTTACGTTAAAAACGAAAAACAACGTTTTGTTAAAGAAATTGTGAAGATGAGTTTTATAATTCTATTTGAATTCATAGAATCAACAGGTTGTAGAAGGTTATCATTGGAAATCGTGTGCGGTTTAACAATTGATAACGGTTTCTGTTTACTTTCGTTACGTCAGTTTGCAGATAGAGTTTAAGAACGGCCAAAAGTAATAATAGTAAATTAAGCCGTAAGTTAAGAACTTTTGCAAACAAATGGGTGATAGAGCTCAGAAACAGTGGTGGGTTTTCCTAATAAGTTAATAATTTACTATGTGGCACGAGGTTTTTTGCATTATTTCATGTTTCCTGCAGAACTGGCCTAGAAGGTGTAGATCCTTTGTCTGTGTGGTTATTGACTCCATTTTCCTTTCGACCATTCACCTTCCTCCCACCTCTCACATATGATATAATTGCGAAAAAAATTATTAGAGTGAAACAGATCAGAAATTAAAGGTTAGGTCAAGATATAAAAGCTTTGTATTAATTTCCACCATGACAAGATGAGCTTAATATCTACAGAAAGAAGGAAATATGGGTATCCAATGTTGGGTAATTCCAATGTCTCCTCCATTTTTCTCTCTTAATCCAAATCTACCTTCCAATTCAAAATTCTTAAAAAGTTAGAGATAATATTTCAAATGCAGTCATGACACAACCCGGATATAAGCATTATTATGATCAAATAAACAGACAGGTATAAGAAACGTTATCTTTTCTAAACCAAGGAGAGATGACAACAAAGATTAACCCTAACTAAGAGAAGAAATCCATAATGGGAACAAATACAATAGCTTCTGGGGGGTTTCATTAGGATCCATATTGTACTCCTTGAGCATAGCGTAAATGTCATCATCACTGTGTTTACATGCGATCTCTTTGATTTCTTCGATTATCACTCAAAAATTGTTCAGAATCGAAACCCTAGAACTGTCGCTCATCTTTTTGGCGGACCAAAAAAATCACCAAGAGCATCTCCAACAGACTATCTACTGGACTATATTTAGTCATCAGCAGTAGATGTCCTTTAATCCTCAATCTTCGTAGCAAATGGACTATCATGTGGACTATCCCGTTGACTATAATATAAAAAGATTTAAATAATCAATGAATTAAAAAAAACTCTAACGGTCATATTACAACGACCATATTCGACCATATTTCAACGAATATATTTTAAATAACATCTATAAATATAAGGCACATCTAGTCTCTCATATTCACTCATCTCAACTTCAGCATTCCAGTCAAATAAGTTATTTTAAATATATCACGTCAATTCGAATTAGCTATGTTGCACATGGATGAAGAAGAAGATGAAGAAGCATATGGACAATTTTTAGGTATGGCGGCTATTGAAGAAGAACAACAAAATGTCAATAGGCATACATCACGTCATCATGGTTCTATGCAAGGTCGTATTACCATTGATCGTGGTAAAAATAAAGGTCATAATTGACTTTTTTGTGATTATTTTGCTGAACATCCTACATACCCGTATCTATTTCGGAGAAGGTTTCAAATGCGGCGCCCGCTTTTCCTCATACTTTAAAAAGCAGTTGAAGCGTATGATTCATACATCGTCCAAAAAATGAATGTTGCAGGACAACTCTGTAAGACCCCAACTTTTTATGAATAAAGATTTAATTTTCTCTAAATATTATTTTGAATAATAAGGTGTTGATTTGATATAATGCTATAGTTATGGGTGATATGTGCAAGTTTTGCTAAGTAAGCAAGTTGTCATAAAATATTCATTTGGTCGGGGAATATTCTTTTTGTCGAAAAATATTTGTACAACAGCGCAATCATTGGTGGACCCCATAACAGAATAATTGTCGGATATAGAAAGCGACAAAAATAACCTTTTCATAAAATAATGGTAAAACTTTTACCGTTAAACTGTTGAAATACCCAATGATAAAAGTACAGTAATACGAGTTATTGCACAGTAGCACACGGTATTGCACAGTATCTCTGATTATTGATGCTTACGTAAGAAGTCACTTAGTTTCATTCAATAATTGCTACAGTAGTTGCTGCATAGTATCTCATATTATTGAATCAATTATTGTCATAGTATCATCTGCATAATATTTTTTTTTATTAAATTAATAATTGAGATGACACAGTTGTTCATATTATTATTTTCATTAATGACAATGTTTAGAAAGTTCTGTTGAGGAAAGGGGTTAGGTTATTTAATTGTGCGCCAATAAGGATAAATCCTTATCGGAAAGCCCTCTCTTTCCTGGGAATGATTTGATTGTCAATATTGTGAGTTATAATATTAACGATGAAGAATTGTTGAAAGATTAAAAATGTGTTGATTGAAGATAAAGTTATTTGTGGTAAATATTTATTTAATATTTGAGATAAATAAGGTTTGTGATGAGATTTTTATTGTAAGTTTAGTTTATTCTATGGGACTAATAGATCATCATCTAAGTGTCACTTTCTTCAATAGTACTTGTCTTTACCAGACGTCAAACCACTTGTTGTTTCACATTACAGGCAATAAACCACTTGCCTTTTCATATTACAGGTGTCAAACCACTTGTCTTTTTACATTACCAGTCGTCAAGCCACTTGACCCTTCACATTGCAAGGGCTAAGCTAAAAATCTTCTATAAATAGAAGCTTATTTCTTCTTTCGTTCTCACCAATTCACTAAGACTCACAAAAGAAAACTATAGAGAGAGAATCAGAGAGAAAGAAGAAGAGTATTCTACTACTACACTATTGTAGTATCTAATATTCTACTAAGGTAAGGGGTATTATTTCTTTTGTATTCCTAAATGATGTTATTTATTTCATACTCATAAGGGTTTTCATTCCATTCCTTATTAATCTGTGGGAATAACCTGTCTACGCGGATTACCGCATACATGGTGAATAACCCTTTGTATTCATTCTTTATTAATCTGCAGGAGTAACTTGTCTACGCGGATTACCGCATGCATGGTAAATAACCCTTCATATTCATTTTTTATTAATCTGCGAGAGTAACCTGTTTACGCAGATTACCGCATGCATGGTGAATAACCCTTCGTTTCATTCTTTATTAATTATGGAAATGATCTATCTACGCGGATTTCCGTATGACAGGTGAAAATCCATTTGTATTATCGTATATTATTTCATTTCATATTCCTAAATCTAAACTTACTATGGTTATTATTACTTCTATAATACCTAAAATGATTAGAAATTCCTTGAGGTTTGCACTTCATCTAATATCATTTCGTTGAAATATTAGTCTGAACTCTCTTATTGAAATTTTAATATTTTCATTCGGGGTACTATTCACTGAGTACAATTCATTCAGGGTACTATTCACAGATTACTATTCACTCGAGATACTATTCATTCAGGATACTATTCATGGGGTACTATTCATGACAAAATTGGTTTCTTTTCTGTCCAAATTATTTTTTATACATAAATATCATTCTTGAATTTTACTCCACAATTAGTTATCATGATGACAATTTGGACATTCTTGAACTCTGGATAAATTAAATTATAAATTTCTAATATTTATCCTTGATCTCACTTGATTGATTCCTTATATCATTGTCATCATCCTCATGCTTATATTGTGGTGAAAGTCATCTTTGGCCCGTAGTGCATAGATGGACTGTTGATTAATTGGTATGATTATGACAAAAAATTGTGTATTGGTATAATTTTGACCTGTAATGTACTTACAGACAAATGTTGTGGTGAAAGTCCTTTTTGGCACGTAATGCATAGATGGATAGGTGTTTGTCATGATCATGACCACTGGTAATACAAACGAATATCCTTGGCCCGTAGTGAATGGATAATTTGTTGATTTGAAACATTTATTGATTGGTGTTACGTGGATAAAATATTGATGATGGACTTTTAAATCATAGAAGATAGTAGACATCATGCTCTACTTGACTCTTCTAATGGATTGCTTGTTCCGCTGTAGTTGTTGATGTGATGCCCCCAAAATAGGTATACAATCACCTATTCTGAGTCATCAAATACATGGTACAGAAACAAATACAACTTCAGTAATATAATTGTCGTGCAAAATACGACAACACATATACTGTGAGTTTGAATACAAATATTGTCTAATAGACAATATTCAAACTCAAAAAGGGTCCTCATTACAATTATTGATGCACTATTTTACAAAATAGCGAGGACTACTAAAACAACTATCCTGAACCATCACTCCATACCCCGGCTAGTTCCTGCTATGTTCTCACCTCCTGAGAAGAAAAATGGAACAAAAAGGAAAATGGTGAGCTCAACTATCCCAGTAAAGAATATTATGACTAAGATAATATACAATAAATTATTATTAGTCTTTAATAGGGAAAAATCTGATAGAACATAATAGACAACAAGTTTTAGATCAACAACTGCAGCGGAAACAACAATCCATTAGAAGAGTCAAGTAGAGAATGAATTCTACTATCTTCTAAGATTTAAAATTCCATCATCAATACTTTATCCCTATAACATCAATCAATATACATCTTGAATCAAATATTCATCTTTGTACTACAGGCTAAAGATATTTATTTGTATCACCAGTTGGTCATGTTCATCTCAACACCTGTTCATCTTTGCACTACGGGCTAAAGATATTCATCAGTTAATCATTCATCTTTGCACTATAGGCCAAAGATATTCATCAGTTAATCATTCATCTTTGCACTACAGGCCAAAGATATTCAGTAATATCATCATTTAGGACTGAGAATGATAAAAAATATCTTTAAAAAAACGAATTCAGTGAGATAAAATGACAAATATTAGGGATTCGTATTACAGTTTATACAAGTTCAATAATACTCCATAATAACCAATTGTGAAGCAGAATTCAAAAATAAAGATCAAAATATGGATGCAATCAAAGATAATAACCATAATAGACATCTTGGACAAAAAGAAGAAAATTTTATTTTTCGGTAAATAGTGCCGTATACGTGAATAGTAATCCCGACACAAAAAGGTAAAAATTCTACAATAAAATCCATACCAATATTTCGGTATAATGATATTGAAAGAATAACATCATTAGAAAGAAAATAACATCCCTTACCTCAAAAGAACAGAATTTTTGATCGAAATATTGGATGTAAAGCCATAGGAAACTTGCACTGAATAACAACTCTCAAAGTATTTAAATACTCACAAAAATACGCTCGATAATATAGAGAGAGAAAACTTATGTTTCTTGTGTGATTTTCAATTCTAACTTAAGCGCCTATTTATAGGAAAATGCTAGAACTCCATATGAGACTAAAATAATAAAATATTATTATTTATTTTCTTTCCTTCTACGCCATCCTTATTGAATCAGCCAACATGCTAATTCTGAAAAATTTTGCAGCCCACATGTTTTTAACAAAAGTGGGTCCCACCCATATTTTTAATAAAAATATTTAATTTCTGAAACTTCAACAATTAATAATAAATAGTCCTTTTATCAGAAAAATAAGAATTTTAAGTCCATTACATAGGAAATCAAATTCTCTACAACTTTGTAGCTTTAAATTTTTCCAAATTTCAAACAGAAAATATCCGAAATTCGCAAACGGACGATTTTTAATACCTCATAAAATTCATAACAAATCATACATTAATTTTTAACGGTTCAAAATTTGTGGACATATATTCAACTTATATATGTATAACATATCCAAAAATTATAACGATCCAACGGTCGAATTAAAATTATAACTCACGCAATAGAGCTATAAGAACACTGATTTAATTTTTAATACCTCCATTCCGACAAAAATACTGATAAAATACCTCAATATTAATTCTTTCAATTATATCCACATAAAAATAAATATTTCCTTATCATAAAAATCAATAAATAATTATTCACAAATAATATTACAGAATCACAATAATGACAATCAGGCCGTTCCTAGGAAAGAGAGGATTTTCCGATAAGGATCTCTCCTTACTGGCGCGCAAATAGGTGATCAAACCTTTCTTGACAGAATTTTTTAGACATTGCCAATAATGCTATCTAATAAGATTATTCAAATAATATGAATTATTGATCTGATAATGAGAAATACTGTGCAGTGACAATTATTAAAACAACAATAATATAAAATATCAACGCAACAATTATTGAATCAATAAAATAAAATATTGAACAGTAATTACTGTAACAATTTTTGAGTAGTGCCTTCTTACGTAAGAATCAATAATTCAAAAATACTGTGTCATACCGTGTGCTACTGTGCAACCACGTGTATTACTGTATTTTAACCACCGGGTATTCCAACAATGTTAACGGTAACAACTACGCCGTTATTTATAAAAACTCAAACTTGTAATTTTCTTCATCTGACAATTATTCTGTTATGGGGCCCACAAATAGTTGTGCCATCGTACGAATATTCCCCGACAATAAGAATATTCCACGACCAAACGAATATTCTCCGACAAAAATGAATATTTTATAACCACTTGCTTATTTTGTAAAATTTGCACATTTCACCCATAACCAAAGCATTATATCAAATTAATTCCTTATTATTCAAGATAATGAATATAGGAAATTTAATTTTATTTATAATAAGTTGGGGTCTTACAACCTCCCCTCCTTATGAAATTTCGTCCTCGAAATTGACGTACGTACCTGGTGTTTCAAAAAGGTGAGGGTACCTCTCTTTCATTTTCGATTCCAACTCCCAAGTCATTTCTTCAATAGCATGGTTCCTCCACAAAACCTTGACTTGTGGTATAACTTTGGTGCATAGGACATGCTCTTTCCTATCCAATATCTTGACAGGTACCTCCTTGTACGTTAAATCTTCGGCTATCTCGTCTGGTTCTAACGCAATAATGTGGTTTAGGTCTTTCACATATTTACAAAGCATAGATATGTGAAAAATATTATGAACACGAGACATACTTGGAGGTAATGCGAGTTTATAAGCCTCATTTCCTATTCTGTCAAGAATCTCAAATGGACCAACAAATCGTGGATTAATCTTTCCTCTCTTCCCAAATCTTATAACTCCCTTTCATGGAGCAATACTTAACAGTACATGATCTCCAATATTAAAATCCACGTCCTTTCGATGAAGATCAGCATAACTCTTTTGTCGATCTTGTGAGTTCTTTATACGTTGCCAGATCATTTGAATCTTTTCTGTAGTCATGCGTACTAATTCTTGTCCCAACAACGTTGCTTCTCCCACCTCGTCCCAACATATTGGAGAATGACACTTTCGTCCATACAACACCTCGAATGGATCCATGCCTATACTTGCTTGATAACTATTGTTGTAGGAGAATTCCACCAGTGGCAAGTACTTATCTCAACTTCCTTTGAAATCTAGGACACAGAGTCTTAATAGATCTTCAAGGGTTTGAATAGTCCTTTTCGATTGCCCTTCCGTTTGAGGATGGTATGCCGAACTGAATCGTAAATCCGTGCCCATAGCTTTCTGCAAGCTAACCTAAAATCGTGAAGTGAATCTTGGGTCACGATCTGAAACTATGGATACTGGTATGCCATGCAATCTCAAAATCTCATTCACGTACATATGAGCAAGACATTCTAGGGAATAAGTCTCACTTATAGGCAAGAAATGAGCAGACTTGGTTAATCTATCAATAATAACCCAAATCGCATCTATGCATTGAGAAACTTTGGGAAGACCTGTAACGAAATCCATAGTAATGTGTTCCCACTTCTATGTCGGAATCTCAAGTGGTTGCAATGGACTCTTTAGCACTTGATGCTCTGCCTTTACACGTTGACAAGTTAAACACCTCGAGATAAACTCCACGATCTCTTTCTTCATATTGTTCCACCAAAATGTATGTCGAAGATCATGATACATTTTGGTACTACCAGGATGGATTGCAAACGGTGTATTGTGTGCCTCCATCATGATTCTATGCTTCAAGTCAGAATTGTTAGGAACGCAAAGTCTGGAGTTGACTCGAAGTATTTCTTCTTCATCGATTCTTGCTTCTGGAATAACACCTTCTTGCACTTTCTTCTTCATACGCATCAGCGCCATGTCCGTAGCTTGAGAAACTTTAACTTTATCGATTAAAGTCAATTTTACTCGTATACTTGATATCATTACGTGGGTACTTGGAGCCTTTAACTCTATTTCCATCCTTTACAAGTCATACAAAATATGCCTTTGTGTTAACAACATTGTACTCGTACCCGCGTATGATCTTCTACTCAATGCGTCAGCTACCACATTTGTTTTTCCATGATGATATTGGATGGTATGGTCATAATCTTTCAACAACTCGAGCCAACGTCATTGCCGCATGTTGAGTTCCTTTTTGGTGAAGAAATATTGAAGGCTTTTATGATCTGTATAGGTCTCCACTTTCTCCCCATACAGGTAGTGTCTCCAGATCTTTAATGCGAAAACGACCGCTGCCAACTCCAGATCATGAGTAGGATAATTACTCTTATATTCTTTGAGTTGTCGCGAGGCATAGGCTATGACTTTCCCATGTTGCATGAGAACATATCCTAACCCTTTGCCTAAAGCATCGTTGTAGATAACAAATCCATCCGAACCAGATGGTATTGTTAGAACAGGTGCCGAAATGAGTCTCCTCTTGAGTTCTTGAAAACTCTTCTCACAATCCTCGCTCCAACCAAATTTTGTATCTTTCTGAGTCAGCTGAGCTAACGAAGTAGCAATTCTAGAAAATCCTTCCACGAATCTCCGATAATAACCAGTTAAGCCCAGAAAGTTACGTACTTCGGTCACCGAATTTGGTTGCTCCCAACTTTGTATTGCTTCAATCTTCATCGGGTCGACATATACTCCACCACGTGCCCAAGGAATGCTACTTCCTTAAGCCAGAATTCGCATTTCTTCTGCTTGGCATATAGCTTGTTATCGCGATGCCTTTGCAGTACTAGTTTCAAATGGTGCTCATGATCTTCACGGCTTTTGGAATAGATGAGGATGTCATCAATAAAGACAGCAACGAACTGATCCAAATATTCTTTGAACACATGGTTCATCATATCCATAAAAGCAGCAGGAGCATTAGTCAATCCAAAAAACATGACTAAGAATTCATAATGCTCGTACCGAGTTCTAAAGGCAGTCTTTGGAATATCCTCAGTTTTTATCTTCAGCTGATTATATCCAGAACGAAGATCGATCCTTGAAAAGAATTGTGGTCCTTGCAACTGGTCAAACATGTCATCAATGCGAAGTAACGGATACCTATTTTTGATTGTGACATGGTTCAATTCCCTGTAGTCAATACAAAGTCGCATACTCCCGTCTTTCTTCTTTACGAATAACACAGGAGCACCCCAAGGAGATGTACTAGGACGAATAAAACCGATGTCCAACAACTCCTGTAGTTGGACCTTTAACTCCTGAAGCTCAATATGAGCCATTCGATATGGGATTTTAGAAACGGACTTTGTACTCGGTTCAAGGTCAATAAAAAATTCAACTTCACGTTTTGGGGGTAGACTGGGAAGTTCTTCAGGAAATACGTTAGGAAATTCACTAACAATAGAAATATTATTCAAATCTGACGTGTTTTTGTTCAAGTCCGTGACATGGGCTAAGAAAGCTTGACATCCGTTTTTCAATAAACGAATATCTTTATGACTTGATATGACAGTGATTAACTTTAGTGGTTTGGTTGTTTGAATTCGCATAACAGGTTGGTTAGGAATATGAAAACTAACAACCTTACGAAAATAATCAATTTTAGCATGATGAGTGGTTAACTAATCAATCCCTAAAATCACATCAAATGCAAGAATTTAGAACTACAATTATGATTATGAGTTATTCATATGATTGTGAACCAGAATTGTTGATTGATGTTACAAGGATAAAACATTGTTGGTAGATTTATAACATGGAGAAGATAATAGACTTTATACTCTATTTGACTCTTCTAATGGATTGCTCGTTTTGCTGCAACTATGGTTGAAATTTTTTATCATCTACCATATGTTCTAAATCTCTGATTTATTTTTGATAAAGGATATTGATAATTTAATTATCTTTAGTCATGATATTCTTTACTGAGCTAGTTGTGCTCACCCTTTTGCTTCACAATTCCTTTCAGGTAATAAGAGTGTAGCTGGATCGAGTGGGGGTAACAGGGGAATAGAACGGTGGTCATCATTTAATAGTTATATTTGGTGAATCAAATAGGGTGAGGCGAACCTAATGTTGGAAGGGTGTTTTGCCACTATCATACAAGAAGTCTAAAGATATACAACCTCGTGTCATCATAAGACAGGGTTGTGCATATCCACTTACTGATTATATCTACGAGCACTACCTATATGATCTTGGAGTTTATTTGAAGTATAATTCTTAATTAGAGACAGTGGAGATAGTTATATGTCAAGAGAAGACTCATCATTGGAAGGAACATGATAGTAATCTTCTTGTTTTTTTTGGGGGTCTATTGGGCCAACCAAGGATAATTCTGTGGGCATATGATATCTATCATAACCTAGATGCATGGCCTCCCATGTACGAAGGTTTCCTTGAACAATTTCCAAAGATTTTAATTTCTAAAACATTTATTAATTGTACCTTTATGTAAGGTGCCATTGTGACGTGCTATCTAAGGTTGGGACATGAGTCACAATTGGTATATATTTGTATCAAAACTCACAGCATACGTGTTGTTGTATTTTGCACGACAATTATAGTAATAAAGTTGTAGTTATTTTTTGTACCATATATTTGGTAACTCAGAATAGGTTGGGTGGAATGGACCTATTTTGGGATTGTCACACCAAATCCACATAATCACTGCCACATCGCATAATCACTGCCACATCAGTTTTTTTACAAATCAGCCGCTTAGGTGTCATTTTCCGTTTAAAGTCAACGGACTTAACGATTTTTTTAACTTTTTGTTAGAAAAGTCGAGTACAGTTAGTTGACTGTAAGAAAAAAAGTTCAGTTATCCATTTGTAAGTTGACCTATAGTATAGTGACTAAAAAATCATTTAACCCTATTCTTTTATTTTCTCCAACTTTCCTTTCATTTATCTCCTATTTTGAACTCAGTGAGAGTTTTAGGTGGTGTTTGATAAAAACTGAATGAATTTGAATCTGAATGAGCTGAATTTGAATCTGAATGAAAAAAGTTGTTTGATAATTGACATGTCTGAAACATCTGAATGACAAAACTTTATTAAATTACCCATATGAAAAAAATTCAAAATTGTTGTAAATTTATTTAATATTACTTAATATATTTTTTTAACTTTTTAATTTTTTTACTTCATTCAGCTGCTCATTCAGCCATTTAGCTAAAAAATCTAATTTAGCCATTCAACTCGTCCATCTTACTAATTCAGTCATTCAAACCAAAATAAACGCACTGATTGGGTTAAATGTTTTCTAGGTCACTGTACTATAGGTCAACTTACAAATGAGTCACTAAACTTTTTTTTCTCACAGTCAACTCATTGAACTTTAGTTTTCTTACAAACTGTTACAAAAATCGTCAATTCTGTTGACTTTTAACGGTTTGACCAATCAGTTTGACTAATATAATTATTTATTGTAAAAAAAATACTGACATAGCAATAATAATGCAACGTGGAATATAATAATAATAATAATAATAATAATAATTCTGAAAATAATAATAATAATTTCGATAATAATAACATGGGCTAAGAAAGCTTGACATCCGTTTTTTAATAAACGAATCGCTTTATGACTTGATATAATAGTGATTGATTTTAATGGCTTAGTTGCTTGAATTCGCACAACAGGTTGGTTAGGAATATGAAAACTAACAACCTTACGAAAATAATCAATTTTGGCATGATGATTAGTTAACCAATCAATCCCTAAAATCACATCAAAAGCAAGTATCTTTAAAGAGATAAGGTCAACAGGTAAGGTGATGGTGTTAACTTGGATCAAACAAGATTTATAAACAATGGATGTGATGAAAGTTTCTCCTAACGAAGTCTCCACAGATAAATCAAAGTCTAATTTCTCTGGAGTCAAGTTTAAACTTTGAGCACAAGCAGGAGAAATAAATTAATGGGTAGCACCGGTATCTAGTAAGCTATAAACTTTGCATGAATTTATGATTAGCTTACCCGTGATCACCTCGTTTGGGTTCCTCGCATGTTGACCAGTCACGACAAACGCTCTTTCAGGAACCGTTGACTTTGACTTTTCTGGGAAAGCCTTTTGAGTCACCATCCCCGCTGGACTTGGTTTTGCTACAGTGCAATCTCAGGCGATATGTCCTTCCTTTCCATAATTATAACATACTTTAAACTGTTGTGGGCAGTTTGGGCTGATATGTCCTTCTTTTCCGCACTTATAGCATTTGATCGGTGGTCGTTCTCCTCCCTTGGAACCAGTTACTGCTGGTGATGATACCTTCTTATAGTCATTATTGAATCTCCTCTTTTTAAAATCTCCTCCTGACTCGCTTCTTTTATTCTCATGGCCACGATTACCACCAGAGTGGTTGCCGCTCTTGTCCATGTTCTTCTTTCTCCGCTGGTTATCATTTTTCTGATGACTGCTGTCACCGGTATGATCCTGGTTATGGTCCCTCGATTGACCGTACTTGTTATCTCGCTCTAATAATTGAGCCTTGTTGACAACATATGAATAAAGAGAAAATATATGAGAAATGAGATATTAACGTATGCCGGGTTTCAAACTTCTCTGAAACATCGGCGTCATACGTTCCTCATTCTCCACCAAATGAGGTGCAAACCTAGACAACTCTGCAAACTTCGCCTCGTACTAGGACACCGTCATGTTATTCTACTCTAGTCTAATAAACTCTACCTACTTCATATGATGAATACTTTCAGGAAAGTACTTGTTATTGAAAAGTTTCTGAAACGTTTCCCAAGACATGCTGAGTGCGGCAGGCTGAGTACGTTTCACAGACTCCCACCAGTAGTCTGCCTCACCACGAAAAATAAAGGTGGCGAATGGAACCTTTTGTTCCTCCGTGCAACCCAAGACATCGAATATCTTGGTAATTTATTTAACCTACGTCTCTGCCTTGATCGGATCCTGTTTTCCAATAAATTCTAGTGGTCCCAACTCTTTGAACTATTTGGCTATGACAAACCGTGAATTGCTATTATTTCCTCCTGTATTTTGAACACGAGTCTCCCTCGTCTGATTTTGCATGAACTGCAAAAAGCTTCTAAACATCCCATCGTTCATCATCTGGTCAGTGGTGTTGTTCACAAGAGGAACATTGCCAGCCGTTTGCACGTTCTCCTCATTGGTGAGTACAGGCGTCTCCACGGTCTTATTTACTCCATTGTTAACATTCTCAGTTTCTATTCTTAAATACTGCCATAAAACAAGGGTTAATTAAAAAAATTAACAAATCACATAATATCCCTATATTATGACCGACCAACAAATAAGCTTAGGTAGGACACACTAGCAAAGGATTTACTCGTCTCTCCCCTCCTAGTTGTATTCCCCGATCTCCGCCAGAGATCATATCCCTAAGCTCTGATACCAACTGTGACGCCCCAAAATAGGTATACAACACCCATTCCGAGTCGTTAAAATACATGGTAAAGAAAACAACTACAACTTTATTAATACAACATAAAAACTGTGAGTTTAAATACAAATATTGTCATCTAGACAATATACACACTCAAATAAGTCCTCATTACAATTATTGATACATTATTTTACAAAAATGGTGAGGACTACTAAAACGACTTTCTAGAACCTTCATTCCATACCCCGACTATTACTCGCTACATTCTCGCCTCCTGAGAAGAAAAATGGAACAAAAAGAAAAAGGGTGAACTCAACTAGCCTAGTAAAGAATATTATGACTAAGATAACATATAACAAATTATCGTTAGTCCTCAACAGGGAAAAAAATCTAATAGAATACAATAGACAACCAGTTTTAAATCAATATTCGGAGCGGAAATAATAATTCATTAGAAGAGTTAAGTAGAGAATGAAATCTACTATCTTCTATATATGAATTTAAAAGTTCATCGTCGATATTTTATCCCTGTAACATCAATTAATATATATTTGGAATCAAATAATCATCTTTGCACTACAGGCCAAAGATATTCATCAGTTGGTCATGTTCATTTAAACACTTGTTCATCTTTGCACTACGGGCCAAAGATATTCATCAGAAATCATTCATCTTTGCACTACAGGCCAAAAATATTCAGTAATATCATCATTTAGGACTGAGGATGATGAAAAATATTTTAAAGGAAACGAATCCAGTGAAACAAAGTAACAAATATTAAGGATTCGTATTTCGGTTTATCCATGTCCAAAAAGACCTCATAAATAATCATAGTGGAGTAAAATTCAAGAATGATCAAAACATGGATTCAATCAAAGGTAGTATCCATAATAGATATTTTGGATGAAAAACAAAATTTTAATTTTTCTGTGAATAGTGTCGTATTCGTGAATAGTGTCGTATACGTGAATAGTTTCGTATACATGAATAGTAACTCCGAGACTAAAAGACAAGAATTTCACAAGAAAAATCTTACCAATATTCAGGCAAAATAATATTGAAAGAAATAATATCATTTTTTAAAAAAATAATATCCCTTACCTCGAAAAGACAGTACTTTTAACTGAAATACTGGATATAGACTATGATTTGAACTTACACCATATAGTAACACTCAAAATATTAAAATACTCACAAGAATAATCTCAATATATCGAGAGAGAAAGAGAGAGAAAATTTTAGTTTCTGGTGTGATTTTCAATTCTAACCTAAGCACCCTATTTATAGAAAATTACTTAGAACACCAAAGTAGAAAATTTAATAATATATATATATATATATATATATTAATTTCCTACGCCCATTTTTTTAGTCAAAGATCAGCCATTCAAGTAGCTTACATCACAAAAAACGTTTTTGTGAATTAAAATATTTTAAACTTAAAAAAAATTAATTATTCCGGAACTTCGAAACTTCAATAATTCATAATAAATAGCCCTTTATCAGAAAAATTCAAACCACGTGTCTTTTTCATTGGAAATTCGATTATCTACAACTTTGCAGAAGAAAGTTTTTCCAAATTCCAAACAAAAATTGACCGAAATCCATTAACGGACGATTCTACAGGCTATAATCATATTTCTGTCAAGAAATGGGCCCACAGACATGTTTAACATGTTTTAACCAACTTTTGCAATAAAAATACTCTTCCTCCTCATATACTCATATATTCAACATTCATTGTAAAAATATCATCATTATTATATTATAATAATATAATAAAATAGTATTTTATCAGAAAAGATAAAATATCGACTTTCAACAATTGTCACTTTAAAAATTTTCTCCATCTATATCCACATAAAATAAATATTTTTCTCATCATATGAATCAATAATTAATTATTCACAAATAATATTACAGAATCACAATACTGACAAACAGGCAGTTCCCAGGAAAGAGGGGGCTTTCCAATAAGGATTTCTCATTACTGGCGCGTAATTAGGTGACCAAACCTCTCCTTAGACAGAACTTTCTAGACATTGCCAATAATGTTATCTAATAATATTATTTAGATAATATGAATTATTTCTCTGATAATGAAAAATACTGTGTAGTGACAATTATTGAAACAACAGTAATATAAAATATCAACGTAACAATTATTGAATCAATAAAATAAAATATTGAACAGTAATTACTGTAACAATTATTGAGTAGTGCCTTCTTACGTAAGAATCAATAATTGGTGCAATACCGTGTGCTACTGTGCAACAACGCGTATTACTGTGTTTTAACCCCCGGGTATTCCAACAGTATTAACGGTAACAACTACGCCGTTATTTATAAACAACTTATACTTGTCATTTTTTTATCCAATCGTTTTTCGTTATGGGGCCCACACAAGGCTGCGCCATCGTACGAATATTCCCCGACAGCAAAAATATTCCACGACCAAACGAATATTCTCCGATAAAAATGAATATTTTATAACCACTTGCTTATTTAAAATATTTGCGCATTTTATCCATAACTAACCACATTAATCAAATCAACCCTTACTATTTCAAAATGATAAATAGAGAAAATTAAATTTCATTTATTAATAATTTGGGGTCTTACAACCTCTCCTCCTTATGAAATTTCGTACACGAAATTGACGTACGTACCTGGTGTTTCGAAAAGATGACGATACCTCGCTTTCATTTCCGTTTCCAACTCCTAGGTCATTTCCTCAATATCATGGTTTCTACACAAAACTTTAACTTGTGGTATGACCTTCGTGCGTAGGACATGTTCATTCCTATCCAAGATCTTGACAGGTACCTCTTCGTACATTAAGTCTTCGGCTATCTCGTTCGGTTATAACTCAATAACGTGGTTTAGGTCTTTCACATATTTACGTAGTACAGATATCTGCCAGAGATCATATCTCTAAGCTCTGATACCAACCGTGACACCCCAAAATAGTTACACAACACCCATTCTGAGTCGTCAAAATACATGGTACAGAAACAACTACAACTTTATTAATACAACATAAAAACTGTGAGTTTAAATACAAATATTGTCATCCAGACAATATCCACACTCAAATAAGTCCTCATTACAATTATTGATACATTATTTTACAAAAATGGTGAGGACTACTAAAATGACTTTCTAGAACCTTCATTCCTTACCCTGACTAGTACTCGCTACATTCTTGCCTCCTGAGAAGAAAAATAGAACAAAAAAAAAGGGTGAGCTCAACTAGCCCAGTAAAGAATATTATGACTAAGATAACATAGAACAAATTATCGTTAGTCCTCAACAGGGTAAAAAAATCTAATAGAATACAATAGACAACCAGTTTTAAATCAATATTCGCAGCGAAAATAATAATTCATTAGAAGAGTTAAGTAGAGAATGAAATTTACTATCTTCTATATATGAATTTAAAAGTTCATCGTCGATATTTTATCCCTGTAACATCGATCAATATATATCTAGAATCAAATATTCATCTTTGCACTACAGGCCAAAGATATTCATCAGTTGGTCATGTTCATTTAAACACTTGTTCATCTTTGCACTACGGGCCAAAGATATTCATCAGAAATCATTCATCTTTGCACTACAGGCCAAAGATATTAATCAGAAATCATTCATCTTTGCACTACAGGCCAAAAATATTCAGTAATATCATCATTTAGAACTGAGGATGATGAAAAATATTTTAAAGGAAACGAATCCAGTGAAATAAAATAACAAATATTAAGAATTCGTATTTCGGTTTATCCATGTCCAAAAATACCTCATAAATAATCATAATGGAGTAAAATTTAAGAATGATCAAAACATGGATACAATCAAAGCTAGTATCCATAATAGATATTTTGGATGAAAAACAAAATTTTAATTTTTTTGTGAATAGTGTCGTATTCGTGAATAGTGCCGTATACGTGAATAGTACCGTATATGTGAATAGTAACCCCGACACTAAAAGACAAGAATTTCACAAGAAAAATCTTACCAATATTCCAGCATAATGATATTGAAAGAAATAATATCATTTAAAAAAAATATCCCTTACCACTACAAGAAAAATGCCTAACAGCGATTGTTAGATTTGTAAAGCCTTGTTAGACTTGTTTTTTAGATTTTTAAAGCCTTTGTAATCTTTTAAACTACTTATCTTTGGACTGTATTGGTTTACGATTCTATTATATGGATGTTTACGATTGTATTGTGTTGTGTTGGTTTAGATTCATTCTTTGGACTGTATGAATGGATGTTTATCATATAGTAGTTATCATGGATGGATGGATGCTTATATATACTGCTGCGTGTTGGGATAAAAAGTAGGTTATTTTTGAAAAATCAATAAAACAGGAAAAATATTTTAAAAAAAACAAAGTTAGCGACCGCACGCGGTCGCTGATACAGTATTAACGACCGAGTAAGGTCCTTAGAAGTTAACGACCACCTGCGGTCGCTATTACCGGTCGCTGCCACGTGTGCCACATCACGTCTAACAGATGACTCAACATGAGTCAGAATAGCGACAGCTGAGGTCGCTGATTGCAGTCGCTAACAAATGTGGTCGCTAGTGTTGGTCGCTGATGTCATTTCAGCGACTAGATTTTCTGCGACTAATAGTAGCGACTGCAGGTGGTCGCTAATACCCATCTGCGACTATATGCGGTCGCAGATGTGCGGTCGCTGATAAGACTTTTTGTTGTAGTGTACCTCGAAAAGACAGTATTTCTGACTGGAATACTGGATATAAACTATGACTTGAACTTACACCGTATAGCAATACTCAAAGTATTAAAATACTCACAAGAATACGCTCAATATATCGAGATAGAAAGAGAGAGAAAACTTCAATTTCTGGTGTGATTTTTAATTCTAACATAAGCACCCTGTTTATAGGAAATTACTTAAAACACCAAAACAGAAAATTTAATAAAATATAAATAAATAAATAAATATATATATATATATATATATATATATATTAATTTCCTACGCCCACTTTTTTAGTCAAAGATCAGCCATTCAAGTAGCTTACATCATAAAAAATATTTTTGTGAATTAAAATATTTTAAACTTAAAAAAATTAATTATTCCGGAACTTCGGAACTTCAATAATTCATAATAAATAGCACTTTTATCAGAAAAATTCAAACCACATGTCTTTTCCATAGGAAATTCCATTATCTACAACTTTGCAGAAAAAAGTTTTTCCAAATTCCAAACAAAAATTGACCGAAATTCATAAACGGGCGATTTTACAGGCTATAATCATATTTCAGTCAATAAATGAGCCCACAGACATGTTTAACATGTTTTAAACAACTTTTGCAACAAAAATACTATTCTTCCTCATATACTCATATATCTCACATTCATTGTAAAAATATCATCATTATTATATTATAATAATATAATAAAATATTATTTTATCAGAAAAGATAAAATATCAATTTTCAACAATTGTCACTTTAAAAATTTTCTCCATCTATATCCACATAAAATAAATATTTTTCCTCATCATATGAATCAATAATTAATTATTCACAAATAATATTACAGAATCACAATACTGACAACCAGTCAGTTTCCCTGACTCCTTACTGGCGCAATTAGGTGACTAAACCTCTCCTTAGACAGAACTTTCTAGACATTGTCAATAATGTTATCTAATAATATTATCCAGATAATATGAATTATTGCTCCAATAATAGAAAATATTGTGTAATGACAATTATTAAAATAACAGTAATATAAAATATCAACGTAGCAATTATTGAATCAATAAAATAAAATACTGAACAATAATTACTGTAACAATTATTGAGTAGTGCCTTCTTACGTAAGAACCAATAATTAGTGCAATACTGTGTGCTACTGTGCAACAACGCGTATTACTGTGTTTTAACCACCAGATATTTCAACAGTATTAACGGTAACAACTACGCTGTTATTTATAAATAACTTATACTTGTCGTTTTTTCATCCAATCGCTTTCCTTTATAGGGTCCACACAAGGCTGCGCCGTCGTACGAATATTCCCCGACAGCAAAAATATTCCATGACTAAATGAATATTCTCCGATAAAAATGAATATTTTATAACCACTTGCTTATTTAAAATATTTGCGCATTTTACCCATAACTAACCGCATTAATCAAATCAACCCTTACTATTTCAAAATAATAAATAGAGGAAATAAATTTTATTTATTAATAATTTGGGGTCTTACAATAATAATATTTATAATTTTTATGGTTTATAATTTCCTTAATTATGTGATTATTAGAAAATATAATTAAGGAAATTATAAACCATAATAATTATAAATATTATTATTATCTGTATTATTATTATTATTATTACTATTATCGGTATTATTATTATAGATATTATTATTATTATAAATGAAAAAATATATTTAATTATTTTTATAATTAATATCAAATGAGTTTTTATGTAATTATTGGAAAATATAATTAAAGAAATTATAAACCATAAAACTTATAAATATTATTATTATATGTATTATTATTATCGAAATTATTTTCAAAATTATTATTATTATTTTCAGAAATTATTATTATTATTAATTTTAGAATTATTATTATTATATTCCAAGTTCGATTATTATTGCCACATCAATATTTTTTTACAATAAATAATTATATTAGTCAAACTGATTGGTCAAATCGTTAAAAATTAACATACTTAACAGTTTTTATAACGATTTATAAAAAAATTAAAATTCAATGAGTTGACCTGTAAAAAAAAAATTGAATGACTCATTTATAAGTCACCATTTAACCCCGCATCGATTCAGCCATCGACTACTTCGGCCATTGAGCTCTAAACAGACGCCCGATAGACAAGACTGAATTTATAATTACGAATTTATAAAAACTGAAAAATTAGCAATTTATTATAAATCGGTATAAACTTGAGGGAAAGGTATGTCACCAAAAAGCTTCAAACCAAGACAGCATAAAGGGCCAGAGCCACCAATCAGGTATGTATCAGTACCACCATATTTGCTGCTACTGCTTCGTCTTCCTTCTTCAGTGGATTTAGGGTCTTGATTTTTTTTTTCTCCTTTTCATTTTTTTCTGATGATTTTCGATGAGTTTCATGTAAATGAATTGGATATTGATAGAAATTTTGGACTCAATTTATGAATTTGACAAAACAAACGAAACAATTTTGTAGCACACTAAAATTTACAGACTTGGAATGACATGGGATGTGTATATATATACTCACAGTTATACCTGGTAAACTCATTTTACTACTCACAAATCACAATTGCCATTGTTCCTCAAAATTAGTCATAACTGGAACCGAACAAAAACCCACTTTCATTCATGGCTAACGGAAGCAAGGCCATTAATTTAACGGAACTGAACAATAACCCACTTTTATTCATTGTTTTGGATTTGAATGATTGATACATACAGTTCTATTTCTTGCTTTGAATAGGTTAGTCCTCTTTTACCAGGTGCTATTACATCCGGTGGCGAAGCCAGAAATTTTTATATTTTTAAAGAATTTTGCGGGGGTTCGGGGGAAGTACGAGCTATTTTTTTTAATACTTTATATTTTCGGGTATATATATATACATATATATATATATATTATGATAAAAATATAATGAGTAATAATATATGGTATATATACACTATATTGACTCATAATAACTCATAATAGACTTTTTTAATCACAACTGTTCATGAGTAAGTAATTCATTATTTATTTTTAAAAATAATATAAATTAGATTATTATTTAGTTTAAAATATTATAGAGCATATATTGAGAGGATATGAGTCATATGTGGTTAAAATTTGATTGACCAAGTTATAAAATTTTAATTTGACCCCGTATAATAGAAAATTTATAAAATTTTAGTGGGGTCAATTTATATATAATACTTAAATTTTTAAAATTTACCTTACATTATAAAGCAATTTTTTTAGTGGGGTCGATTGACCCCACAAAGTCTGCGTGGCTTCGCCACTGATTACATCCATGGTAAACCACTGTGCGCGTTATGTTTGTGTATATGCCTGTGAGAAGTCAGATTCTTTAATACTTTTGGGACTCTCATATATTCCTTTCTAATTAACAGAAAATCATAATAAAGATTTGTAAATATTCAAAGTATTAACTTTAATATTCTTCACATTCTTTTGAAATTCAGTGGAAGCTTTGAAAATTGGTAAAAATAAGATGAATTTTACATGAGTTATCAATTTTGATTGGGCTGTAACATACTTCTGTAGTGCAAAGACTATAACATTGTTCAATATTTTGACGGAATTGGTCTTGTGGTCCCTTGTCTAAATACTAACGTAAGTTTGAGGGCGAGTTTTCCTTAAAAAAGAAGTTCAGGGAACACGTTTGAGAAACATATAAAATAGGGTCAGTTATGCATTTTAGTCTTGAAACCTGATATGTATAGGATTTCAAAGACCAAATCAAATCTTCGCCTCTTTTTCTCCTCTACACCCTCTTTCTCTCCCTCTTTTCTCTGCATTCCATCCACGTTGCCTCAAAGTTGCCATAGCCACACACCATCCGCCATTCCCTCCGGCCTATCACTCCCACTCCCGCTGCTGCTCTGCCTAACTGTCACGATTCAAGAAGTCAAGAAAATCCCCGAAAAAGAAGGCACAAAGGACGTAGCTGCAGCAACCAGAGATAGAGAGATTTGGAGCAAATTCTCAACTCTCTCTCTTGCCTATTGGAGTTGGGTTGCGTGGTTTCCATTTTGTTTCAGATAAATGTTTTTGGGTGATTTATTAGAGCTGTCATTGTCTACGATTTTGGGTAAATTTGGTATTGTATATTCTATGAAGATGTGAGATCTTAGTCGATTACTTATGTGAAGTTTGATGGAGATGTGAAGATATGATTCTTTGTTTGATGTTTGGTTCTTCTGTGAAAATTGATTTTTTAAGGTAATACTTAGTCTACAACTCCCTGGTGCAAAGCTATCTCCCGTCATGTTTTTGAACTATGTCTCGTGTGCAAGTGTTTTTTCTTCTTCTTCAGATAATGTCTTATCTATGTAGCTCACTCAGTATTGTATGCGGGTGTAGTCACTGCCATAACTTTGTAAATTTGTGTAAAACTGTTTTGTTGGTCATTCTGAAACTTATGAGTGATGAGACAGGTTATTTTTGGTTATGCCTGTGTACATTGTTAAAATTTGATATCGCTTATTTTCTCTTCCCACCCCCAGTAAGATTTGTTAACTGTGGATCTTGTTTTATCTGATTGTATATCTGATTGTTACCAGTAATCTATACCAGGTTCCTTTTGATTGAGCTTGTATACATTGATTAGTTGGATCTCTCTCCCTCTCTTCACCCTCTTTTAGTAAATATTGTTAACTTAGGATCTTGTTTAGTATTAGAGACATCTTATTCTTTATGAATAACAAGGAAACTATGCATTTATTTTTGTTCAGCAGGTTTTGACAATCTTTTCAGCATTTAGACATAGATGGAAGTCCAAAAGCCAATCTTTCTCTTCTGAAAGAAAACATGTTGCTTCTACTGAAATCTAGTAAATCCAATCAAAGTTTCCAAATTTCTCACAAGAGGACCCTATGTATTAGTATTGATTTAAAATCAACCTATCAGCCTCATTCCTCTGCAGAGACAGAAAAAGAAGTTGAAAAAGTTGTGAAAATAATTAATGATCATCCTTTTCCTGGCCATCAACTTCAGCCCATGCTTTCTGAGAAGATCCCCCCAGCTTTCCTTTCCACCTCGTTCGTGGAATGTGTTCTTGGCCGCCTTTTTGCAGCCCACTCTAATGGCCTTAAAGCCTCTGAATTCTTTAGATTCGCCCTTCAAAACTCCCAGTTTTGTCCTAGTTCAGATGCTTTTGAAAAGACACTCCACATACTTACAAGAATGCGCTACTTTAACAAAGCTTGGGAACTAATGGAAGAAATCCAGCAAAAACACCCTTCTTTGCTCACCCTTAAGTCAATAAGCATCATGTTATCAAGAATTGCGAAATTCCAATCATTTGAAGATACCCTCGAAGCATTTGAGAGAATGGAGAATGATATATATATCGGGAAAAAATTTGGTACTGAGGAGTTCAACATGCTTCTTCGAGCATTTTGTACACAGCGGCAGATGATGGAAGCACGAGCTGTATTCAATAAGCTGCATTCTCGATTTTCTCCCAACACCAAGACAATGAATATTTTGCTCTTGGGATTCAAGGAATCAGGTGATGTTACTTCAGTTGAGCTGTTCTACCATGACATGGTTCGAAGAGGTTTTAAGCCTAACAATGTAACTTACAATATCAGAATTGATGCTTATTGCAAGAAAGGTTCTTTTGGAGATGGTTTAAGACTTTTTGAAGCAATGGGACGAGAAAATTGCATGCCTACACTAGAAACTATAACTACTTTGATACATGGAGCAGGGTTTGCTCGAAACAAAACCAAGGCAAAAGAGTTGTTCAATGAAATTTCTCAGAGAAATTTGCGGGTTGACACAGGGGTCTATAATGCCCTAATGAGCTCTCTCATCAGATGTAGAGATGTGAAGGCTGCAGCTGATTTAATGAATGAAATGGAAGAGAAAAATATTGGTCACGATGACATCACGTATCATACTATGTTCTTAGGATTCAAGAGGTCAAAAGATATTGACAATGTTTTTGAGCTCTATCACAAGATGATTGAGAGAAATTTTGTGCCTAAGACAAGAACAGTGGTGATGTTGATGAAATTCTTCTGCGAAAACCGTAGGATTGATTTGGCATCGAATTTGTGGGAATACTTGATGGAGAGAGGATATTGTCCTCACAATCACGGTTTGGATATTTTGGTGACAGGATTGTGTTCCCGCGGGAGGGTCGAAGAAGCCTTTGAATACTCCAAACAAATGTTGGAAAGAGGAAGGCATATAAGTGAAGTAGTGTTTCGGATGCTAGAGAGGTATTTACAGGAGGTAGGAGAGATGGAGAAGCTGAGGATGCTGGACCATTTGATAAAGAAATTACATACTGTCCTTCCCGCATCAAGAGGACATGCTACTGGCATACCTATTCTCACCAGTGTAAAGTAATCTCTTTTACGTATACTTTAAATTAAGTCATTTATTTTTTGTTGTTTTTTTAAAAAATTATATGTAATATCGCTTCTGAGAAGCAACGTGCAAACAATTCAAACATATGAAGAGATGAAGTTCATCAAAATTTTACATTTTATATTTGTTCGATTCAAAATTTTATTTGATGTTACTTCATATTATTCATTCTTTTCTGCTTTCCATCATGCTGTTGATTACCGAATTGATTGAGAATACATGACTATTTCAGTATTTCTTAGTATAATTCTTTCGTTGATGTGACACAAGAACAATACTATTTTTATTCTGTTCTTGGATAATTGGAGGGGGTCACTTCCCCTGAAACTACACACTCTTACAGCTTTAGTAGAGACTGATCTGGCATTGCCATTATCTACATAGTATTTCAATGGATTGCCTCTCAATTAGCTGTAAAACTAAAACTAAAAGACAATTGTATGTAAGAAGGACTTATTTGATAATTCTATATATATTTGCTGTAGAAAAAGAGGCTTAAAAATAAATAAAGAACATAAAGCTAATCATGACAAATTCAATTATTAGGAAAAGTAAGCCATCCAAAATTGAGAGAGCTAACGTCATAATTGAAAAACAAACTTTACAAATTATTCTGAAAACACTATTGGTGACAAAAAACCACTAATTTAAGTACAGCTATGATGTATCGGTTGGTGATTTTGTAAGAGGCTTGAAAGTGAGTGCTTTGCGATCATTAATATCAGTATATAGGAGTGCAAAAGGTCTGGATGTTTTCTTTTAGCCTAAAACTAATTTGGATTAAATGGTTGGATTGCCGGTGCCAATTTTCAATTAGTAACTGCTGTTGAGTATCATAACCACAATTTCAGAGCTGATTACAGTTGGGTTCTTTGGTGTAATAGTTGAAAGGTATTGGTGAGGGAGTCTTCTTAATTGGGGATCATTTCTTGGATGACCTTTTGTATGTTCTTTTGAGTGTTTTGTGTAGGGGTGTGCAAAACATTTGGTAAATTACCGGGGCCGATTCGGTACAACCACTTCTGTATATTTGTCCAGTTCGATTTCGGTAAAATATTTGGTATATACCGGTTATTCAGTTCCGGTAACGGGATGTAATTTAGTCCAAACTGATACTTACCGTACCGATACCGGTGCATTGGTTTATACTATGTAATTCCTATTATATGTATATATATTCTCTTAGTCAGAGAGTTTGTTTCTTTGCTTATTTTTTTTACCCACTTAAGGCTTCAACACTTATATGTTCTCCTCTTTATCTTCCATGTTTCGTTGGAAAATCCACTGTACTACTCCTGATGAGAAGTATCTGTATTTGAATAGTGTAAATTTTTTAGTTTGGGGAAAAACTAATTCAATGAATCTTCTTTGTTTCTCTTTCTTTCTATACATATATATATGTACGTATATGTATATGCATATGTACTTCTCTCACCTCCATGAATATCCTGATGCTTGCAATGATGGTGATGTATTGATTATTTGGAATTTTAATTATTCTTTTCTTTACTTAGTTTTGCAGAAAGTGAATAAATTGATTTATTCTAATTCCTAAATCCAAAGAAAATAAAATGATTGTTCTAATGTTTGAGATCTATTGATCTGGGCTTAATTCCCCCCCCCCCCCCCTTATTCTCACAATTTGTTTGACTGATTCGCACATTTGGTACGGTATAGTGGATACTGGTATTTCGGTACCGATTTCGGTATTCAATTTTGAATATAATTGGTAATCGGTACGGTTATTTACCGTTGCACATCCCTAGTTTTGTGTATCATTGGGGAAGTGGGAGTAGGACTGATCATTCGGTTATAACCGAACCGAATAGCAAAATCTGCTTATTTTTAATATCCGAAAAATCAACCGAATTAAAGAATACCCGAATTACCGAAAACCGAATAACCGATTTTGTTATTTGGTTATTTCGGTTAATACCGAAATTAAGTTCATGATTGGATTTGGGCCAACTGAAAATATCTCAACAGACAAAGCTTATTAAAAATCAATACTGATAGAGAGCATGAGATGGTGGGACGGTGAGATCGTGAGCAGCGGTGGCTGGAGACTGAGGCGAAGATGGTGGTCGGCGAAGATGGATCTGAGATCATATGAGACTTGAGAGCCAAGAGGCAAGAGAAGAGAGGAACTGAGATGGAATTAGGGGTAGTGGGGCACCGTCGTCCGTCGCACCGACTCGGAACTTAGATGGAATACTGAGATGAATCTGCTCTGTTTTTTATCAAGAGATAGAGGGAATGCGAGCTTCTCTCTATATGTAGCAGTAGATGTGTATGCATATTATATTTATTTATGGGGTTTGGTTTTGTGTGCAGTCAACATTCATTTAATTTTCATTGAGATCCGATGAGATCTGCTCTTTTTCTTTCCTAAAAATTATGGATGTATGAGTCATGGGCCACTTTTTGGTGATTCTTGTCCTGTCCAAAAGAAATGGACCGTCCAAATTGAAAACTTTATTTGACTTATCAGGCCCAGTACATTCTATAAATATTAAATTTCTTTTTTTTAATAAATATATTCGGTTATTCGGGTAACCGAATAGGATGATTTTAATAACCGGACCCGAATACCGAATAAGAATTCGGATATAACCGAATTACAAAAAATAACCGAATTATCAAAAAATTCGGTTCGATTCGGTTATTCGGTTATATCCGTTTTTTGCTCAGTCCTAAGTGGGAGGGTGAGTTATGTGGGGGGAGTATTGGGCTATTGGCTGATGCGAGACTTTTTTCTTTTTTGTTTCTTTTGTATATTCTTAGCTGGTTTGATGTATCAACTATAATCTGTTTTACCCTTTAATCCATCTTTATGATTTTCAATTATTATTTGCTTGGGAAAATTTGAACATGGTGAGTGTGATAACAGTTTGTTATTGTAATGTGCTTTCTTGTAAGAAATTTGTGCACCATTTTTGTAGAGTTGTGGTCTGTTTCATTGGCGAATGAAAGTGAGAGGGTATGGAGGAAGTGTTTTTTTTGTTTTGTTTTAAGGTTGTCTTAGTCTGGTGCAAATGATGTGGGATCTTATGTATTAGAGGTAGTTTGTGTTAAGGGAGTTTAATTTCTTTTGGGTTATTAACAATATTGTCTGAGTTTATAGAACTTGAATTTAGAACATTTTGCAGTGCTTTTTGTTGATGTTTGTATCATAATTAGAGGAACTATTGTTGTTTTTCTTCTTTCAGGTCTGATCTCAACTTGGAATATGAAGAAGATTAATCTTTTCATTGAATTACAGCCTGTGGAGGGTCTGCAGAGACAACAAACACAATATCTATATATATATCAGTTGCATTTATTTGGTTAAAATTCTCGAATTCTGCTGTTACTGTATTTTTTAAAAGTGCCAAGCTGGGCAAGTTTGAAGCTTTTGGGAGCTCAGTGTCAAGTGTCAACCATGCAAGGACAGGTCCAGGTACTAGAAAAGGTATGAATATGCTTTTTTACTAGGGGCTGTTGTGAAGCTTAAGCCAATTTTGATGCTGTGGGGTTTCAGTGTTCTAACATTAGGGGTAATCTAAAGATTCATTTTCCAAGATATGCATATTATATAGAGATGGCAATGATGAGTGAGCTTATTAATACTTCCATCAGATCTACTCTTTATAGAAGTTGTGGTATGGGTTCTTCGGTAACTGTTTTTGCTTTCACGTTTTTTTGTTTTTTCCTCATAGGTTTCTTCTTTCAATTGTTTTCACGTTCAGAAATATAAATTAGGCAACACTATTTGCTACTTTGTTTAAAAATATTAGTTTCATTTTATCTAATGAAGAAATAAGTTCTATACTTTTGTTTTTGATAAGATTCGATGCCCGAATATCATTAAAGTTAAAATTGCTCCTTGTTACAAAAATTGAAAAAGTAAATTTTTGGTGATTTATCTCTTTTGTTGCCAAAAGGTAAATTGCTTCCATTTTTTATGAAGTATTGTTATATTTCTTCATATTGATGATAAGAGATGAAATAAAGAGAAAAACTAAGGAACTTTTATTATTATTTAGAATAAAATTTACAGCAACGTGAACCTTAGATTTTATACTTGAAAACTAACCTTACTCTAGTTACATTCTTTAACTCCAGTTATTAACTAATTACTGCTAACAACCAATTATTAGACAACTATCTAACTAACTAATGTGCACAATTAACACGTATCAAAGCAGTTACAAAGTTTTGTTATCCTTTTGTTCATGTCCATCATTCTCTGTTAATGCTAGTGCAACTGAACTTAATGCCCTTGTTGCTTTGCTGCTAAGATACTTTGTATGTTGATATGCTGCTGAACCATTATTGTAAACCAGAGCAGCAGTACCAATAGTCTTATTACTGCCCCCCACAAGTTGAAGGGGCACATGGATTGTGCAAATTCAACTTGGAACTGAGGATCCAATGTGGAACTTTACCCAAAGCCTTGGTAAACAAATCAGCCAACTGATATTTGGAAGAAACTTTCATAGGGAGAATAATGCCAACTTGTAGTTTTTCCCTAACAAAGTGCCAATCGATCTCAATGTGCTTTGTTCGAGAATGATAAACTGGATTTTCGGTTATATCAATGGCAGCCTGATTATCACAGTATAAGATAGTGGGGTTAGAAAAATAAATTTTCAAGTCCTTCAACAAATTATGCAACCATATGACTTCACATGTAGTTGATGCTAAAGCTCTATATTCTGCTTCGACAGTGCTTCCGTGTGCCTATAACATATCTTATGTTAATGGGACACCCTCCAAGTCATTGTCACGGTAGCCCTTTAGTATTAGATCATTTCTAGAAGGAAAAAGTAAACCTTGACCTGCTGTGCATTTTAAGTATCTAAGCACTCTAGTTGCTATGTCCAAATGTTTCTGTCTAGGGAGCATGCATGAACTGACTAAGTAGATGAACTGAATAGCTAATGTCTGGCCTGGAATTGGTTAGATAAAGCATTTTACCTACCCAACTTCTATAAACTGGAGGATCAGAAAGTAAAGGACTAGAAGTATCCTTGTCATCTAGCTCGACATGTTGATCTAAAGGAATACTTAAGGTTTACAATCCGTAAGACCAACTACTTCTAAAGATCTAAAATAAATTTTCTTTGGCTAATAAAGATTCCTTGAGAAGACCTTGTCACTTCAAGACCCAAGTAATATTTGATATACTAAACAATTTATCCAACATAGTTTTGAGAACAAATATGAGTTGTGTATTGTTTCCGGTCACCAAAATATCATCAACATACACGACCACAGCTACAAAAGAGGACCGATCTTGAAAGGTAAATAAGAAATAATCAGCCAACGGCTGAACATAACCATGTTTGATCAAACTATCTGTTTGCTTTGCAAACTACTGTCTTGAGGCTTATTTGAGTCCATACAGTGATTTTTGCAATTCACACACCAAAGTTTTGTCAGTAGGAGACTTGTACCCCTGAGGAAGGTTCATGTAAACTTCTTCTAAAAGATCTACATGCAAGAAAACATTATTAACATCAAGTTGATTTACTTTCCAATGTTTGATAGGAGCAATGACAAGAAGACTTCTCATTATAACCATTTTTGCAATGGTGTCATGATAATCAGCTCCCTCTATCTGTGTATAACCCTTTGCAACTAACCTGGCTTTATACCTTTTAATGGTGCCATTAGCATGATATTTGATTTTGTAAACCCATGTACATCCCACAGTTTTCTTGTTTGGAGGAAGAGATGTTAAAATCCAGGTATGATTTTCCTCAAATGCATCCAACTCTTTATCCATTGCAGCTATCCATTTTGGATCTTGTGCAGCTTGAGAAAAGAAATGAGGCTCTTGTACTAAAGAAAGATTAGAAATAAAATGCTGATGTGCTGGATGAAAAGAAGCATAGGACATGTAGTGTTTCCTATCATGCTTGATGGTTAAATGAGAAGGACTAGGTGAACTTTGTACCTGAGTATTATCTGTAGTTGTTGTGATGCGGAGCTTAGAAACTTTATCAGGGATAGAATAATCATTCCACCAGAGAGGTTTATGTTTAATTCTAGTAGAGTGTCTAGGTACTACTGGTGCAGAGGAAACTTTAGTAGAACTAGCATGAACACTAGGACTAGAAGAATAGAAATAACTAGACATAAGTGGAACATTTTAATGATCATGAGAAACAGTCGGAGAAGAAATAATAGTGTTAGGAATATATGTATAAGATTTGATGATGAACTTGGTTAAAGCATATTTATATAAGTTTTGTGAAATCCTTAAACGTGATAAATGTACAAGGACTTAGAATAGAAAGATCAAATATGTTTTTAGGTTGATCTTATTGAGTTGATCTAGTTGAATGTTAATGTATGATATCCGGTAAGTTTTGTAAAGTCTTTATTAAATTCATAATTGTACGAAAACTTAGAATAGAAAGATCAAGGTTGATCTAATCTAATTAGCTTTATTTGATGATAAATATGATTAAGGTATATTTGTATCGATAAGTTTTATAAAGTCCTTAATTGAGAAACATATGTACAAGGACTTAAGATAAAAAGATCAAAGTTGTTAGGTTGATCTTATTAAAGCTTTCTATGTATAGTTGATAGGTCCAACTGATCGTAGAGTTACCCTGCTTATACGTATTGTTATGAATAGCAGAGTTAGCTCATCCATTGTAGTGCATCAAAAAAATAAACGATCATAGAGCTCTCTCATGAGTCATGAAGATAAGGTGAAGATTGAGCAAGTAAAGAATGATCATAGAGAATGTTCTAATAATGATGAGTATAGCCTTAATTATAAGGAATCTCTAGAATGACTCTATAAAGGCTAATTTGTAAAGGTACTTTGCCCGGTCATAAAGAATAAGTCAGTTTGTAGAGTAACCAAGATTTCGTAGAGCAATAGCTGGTATTGTAAAGCGACAAAAAGAAAGCCATATCGTAGAGTTGCTGAAACATTTAGAGAATAAAGAGAAGTCTGTTAAGTCTGCCCAAACATCGTAGAACACTCAACCGTAGAGCAACCAACATAGCAGATAGTAAAGCAGTAATTGGGTCCTAATCATAGAACAAAGTATAGGGCTCAACTCTACGATTCTCATGACTCTATTAACATCAAAGATCGTAGAGCAAAGTGAAATTTAAATAGGCACACTTAGAAGGAGGGTTGAATAAGTGTGGAAATAAACGATGTCAAACTTTTGCAACTTAAAATTACTTTCTTATATTGAATGCAGGATGCCGGATGCCGGATTGAATATCTATGCTTACCAAATTATCAATACAGGATACTGGATTAAATATCTAAGCTTGCATAGTGATTAAAGTATAATGCAAGATGCTGGATAGAATATTTATACTTATCAGATTATCAGTATATAAATGCAGGATGCTGGATTGAATATTTGTGCTTGCAGAATTATCAGTGTAAGAATGTAGGATGCTGAATTGAATATTTGTGCTTGCAGAATTATTAGTGTAAGAATGAAGGATGCTGAAGTGAATATTTGTGCTTGCTGGATTCACAGTGTATGTAAATTAATCACTAACACTTTTTATATTTAATCTTTTAATATCAATTCAAGTCTTGAATTGTTTAAACTTAATTTAGAAGTTTATGACTTAATCAAGAAGAAGAACACTATATGTTAAAGTATTAAGATTATGAATTACAACTCAAATTGAAGCATGCAATAAATAATTAAGTAAAACAACCAAGCACATGAACATAAGGAATTTTTACATGGTTCAACCTCTATCTTCTATTCTAGTGGCCCAATTGACGTCCAATACTAACTAGTATTGGAGACTCTTTATTAATTAACTTTGTTTACAATTAAACCCCTTTTACAAAACAAGTTTCATAACCTTTGAGTACTTATACTCTCCGAGCACCTTTGCTCCCCGTGTACCTATGCACCCTTAAACACCTATGCTTCCTTGAACTTGCTTATAAAACTCCTAATCCAATTCAGATTAGAAACCTTAGACTAACAACTTAGTCTACCAATTTTTTAGAGAATTGATCAAAGATAAGCCAACAAAATAAACTATGGTCAAAGCAATAATTATATCAACAATTCAAGGCTCAACTAATATGCAATGATCAATATGAAAGATAAAGATATCACCGATTTAAGTGCAAAGAGAAAAGCTGAAATTGATTGAGAGCTTGATACACAGTAGCCTTGTAGCGATTCTTCACAATTTAGAAACTTTGAAAACCCTTGTGAATTGTATATGGAGAAAGTATATTTTCAGAATAGTATTCTAAGTATACTTCTTGTTGTATATTATGTTTTTTTTCTTCTCATCTTTATGACCCACAGATAAACTCAATTTATAGTGAAGGAAAGACTTTTAGCCGTTTGAGAATAAAATCAATTAGGAAGGAATTTTACCAAAAAGATTGCTAATTGATTTAGTGACAGTTATGAAGAAATCAAAAACACGCGGGTTTCAGGGCGCGGGTCGCGGGTTGGCCCTGAAACCCGCGTGTTTTTGCCTTGGTCCGTTCATTGGTCCGCTTATTTGGTTCGCTTTAGATCCTGCCTGACCCAATAAATATCTCCCAATAAATTAATATCATGAAGATTTGGAAATCATGCCTTTATTAACAGTCAGTGTATTCTCATAAAGGTGTATAACATGCCTTTAGTATTTATCTATGAAACATTATTTAAGGCATATGTCTAGGACGTAATGATGAGGCTGATTAAATATTGCATAAGTTAAGCACATACTTTGAATCTCATCATTATGTTAAATCTTTATCAAAGCAATCAAGTCACTGCCATATCACACTTTCCATTAAATCAATCATGAAAGATTTAGTTGTATTAAATGTCAACATACATGATTTTGCCCATTACCAAATATCTAGAATCAATATATAAAATAATCCAATAATAAAAGGTTCGGTTTTATAGAGAATATACTAGCAAATCACTATGGAATCAATTTGACAACTTCGATTATGGATTCTGTTAAATCACTTTAGAAGTTTTAATTATGGAATCAATTTAAGCACCTTTAATATGAAATAAAGATATCAATTAGATTTACATTTAAGATTTCATCATTTAAAAATACTTTCATATTAATTTTATATGCCTAATTAATTTGTTCCATAATAATTAATCACTTTCATAATTATTTTCATTTAATGCATATCTTTTCATATTAATTTTGAAAGCCCAATTAATTTATATATTACTTTCATGATTATGAAAAACCTAATAATAGATGATACATATCCTACTATTTATGAAAAAAAATCTTGGTTAGAGATATGATAGATAATGATCTTTTTAAAATTCATTTACTAATCAACTCCATTAATTATGGGAAGTATCAATATTTAAAAAATATTTCTATATTTATTTTGAAATTCCAATTTATTTAGCTTCTCTCTCACTAATTAGCTTTCCAAAAATTACTCCAATTATTTGATCCATGCTAATATCTTGTAAATGCATGAGTAAACATTTTAGTACATTAGGAAAGTCATCATCAAAACCTAAGGTTGTAATATGACCAAGTCAACACAAAGTCATGACCTGAGGTATTCAACAATGCATCCTTGATCAGAAGCAAAGATCAGAACATTGTATCTAAACAACTAATTTGTTGAAAGAGACAATTACTAGTTGGTAGGTAAAGATGCAGACTGATGTGATAAGTCCAAGCTGAAAAACATCTAACACAACAACTCTAGAAAGTCAACATCAAGAATTCAAAGGTATATGTGCCCTAACTGATTCAAAGAACACTTTGCAACGAGAAGTCTTTTTGAAGACTAAATAACCTCAAGAATTCAAAATCAAGAGGTTGTTGATAGCGGAAAAAATAAAGTGGACGTTGATCAGAAGATCAAAAGCAAGAATCATTCTACGAACCACTAAGAACACAAAGTTGAACTGATAAATAAGTAGAGCAGTTCGACTCTACGACTCAAGATGTGTTCAAACCTGCTAAGTACAAGAAGTTGTCGAGCCTTATTGAAGAGTTTAGCAGCACATCAAGGATGATCATTTGAAGTTGTTAAGTTCCTGAAGTAGTCAAGCCTCAATGCAAAGATCAACAACATCTTGAAGATGATCTCAATCAAGCTGCTAAGTACCAGAAGAAGTAGCTTAAATGCTATCTTAGTAGTACATCAAATATTTATCAACAAACAGGAAATCAATTGTCTTAGTGACTTTCGTCCAAGTGTAAGTGACTTATGTAGGTCTGAGTGACCTAGTCTGTGTGACTGAATTGTCGAGTCTAAGTGACTTTTGTAGATCTGAGTGACCTTGGTATGTATAATGGAATTGTAAGAGATCTATGTGATCTGGTCAGAGTGACCTTATCCTTAGTGGATATCTGATTTGTTCAGTCTCCGTACCACTTAAAATCTTTTGTGTCATTTACATTATGTCTTATATAGGGCCAAGGTGAAAAATTGCCAATGAGGTTTGGGCCACAATCCCATTTAAATCAGAAACATTTTTTTTTCCAAAAGTGCCCCTAATGTTATAAAAACCAGCTCACCAAAACTCCTCTCATTAACAAACATGTCAGCTAGAAAAAACGGGTGTTGGTTTATTTCCAAACAAGTGACACGTGGATAAAAGTGTGTGACATGGCCAAGAAAAGAAAGTGTATCCCGATCGATATTATTCAATTTGACCCGAATTCTGACCCACTTTTCATCTATCTTTCCACTCACTTTCTTTGTCTAAAACAACTACTAAATATACATACAGATTGAACCAAAACATATATACAGAGAGAGAAAGGAAGTAGCAAAAAGGTTGCAAGGAGGAGTGCCCAAAATCGATTTCTTCTCCTATAATATGTTGTTATCTTCAATTCAAAAAATCAAATTATAGAACAGAAAAATGAAAGCTCAATTCAAACTAAACTCACAGTTCAAAACATAAATTTCCCACATCAAATTTGTTCTCATTCTCTATATTTTCTCAAAAATAAAATAACAAAAGAAAAATTGAAGCTTGAAAATTACCTTATTCATTAAGGGACCAAGACAAACTCACATGCTAATACAACAAGCAAATCATCAACATAATAATCGCCAATCGATGCATATTAAAGCTTGAAAACTCAATCACCGCAACAATTGGGATAAACCTAGAAAACTTTGTCAACTCCAACTTTAACCAATCAATGAATATAATAAATAAAGAAACGAGGTGACTCAATATAAAAACCAAACTGGGCAACTGGAAAGCATGAAAGCAAACCCAAATTCAGAAGTAATTAGACCCAAAGAAATATTACTACACAATGATGTTCTAAAACTCAAATCACATAGACTATAAGACTATAAATATTTCCCAAGAGATTATACAACAATAGATCTTCTTGAGTTCAGTTAACAACTAAGCCTTCATTTCCATCACGGTCGAGTACGTCTCCCACCTGGACCACGGTGGTGGAGCCGCCTGCCCAGTGATCAAAGGAATTAATTTGGCCAGCGAAGTGTAAGGCTTGTTTGGAACTTATTGAGGTCGCCATCGTGGTCTTCAACGAAGATGAGGTTGTCGAGAGAGGGGTAAGTGGTTTTTAATGGAGGTAAAATAGGGTTTGGGAGTAAGAAAAGGTCGCTGACAGAGAAGTCAATAAAGGTATCAACGAATGATGAAAGACGGTGAGGGATGTTTTTGCATTTAAGCCTTCTGTGGATTTCATGTCTTTGTTGAATTAAATTTTGTCAAGGAGGAAGAATGATGATAGAGAAAAGGGATTGAGCAACTTGTTTGGAAGAAAAAGGGTGAAGTGAAAAATATGAATGCTTAATTGCCTCATCAGCAATTTTGATCTAAGTATAGCTCCGTTTTTCCATTTGTCATGTTTGTTAACGAGAGGGGCTTTGGTGAGCTTGTTTAAACAACGTGAGGTGTGCTTTTGGGAAAAAAAGTTCTAGGTCTAAGTGGGACTTCGGCCCAAACGTCAGGGGAAATTTTGAAATTATTCCTATCTTATATATGATATATCTGCTAAGTGAATTATAACCATATGACTAAATTTAGAACTGAGATTTCCTTAATCTTTAAGGGCGATTTTTCAAAGAATATTTCGTTGTGCATAGTGTCGACGCCGGGAAAATTAGGATTCTTAATTGTTTCTTTTTTCTTTTTTCCTTTTTCCTCTTTTTGATTTGTTTCTACTATTTATATTTTGATATGTCGATTGATTTGATTAAAGGGTGTGTTTTTAGGAAAAGAACGACATTAGTCAACTTATTTTACAAAGTTTGATTTTATTAATTAATTTTGATGATTAGACCGAATGAGACAGAGTCGCCAGTTGGTATGGTTTAAATGGATGCACCAACTCCTTTGAATTTTGAATGTTTTTGCAATATGGTCCAATATGTGACTCCGTAGGATTGGTCTGGAAACCCGAGATTCAGAGAGTCAGGGGACTAGCTTAACCATGAAAACACAGTTACTATATCTTACTGATTTCTTAAGCGTTAAGTGTGTGCGCGTGTGTGTGTTATTGTACTCAGTGCTTTTATTTTAAAGTCTTTTCTAGGCTTTATTTATATTGTTTAAAAGTAGTGTTGTTATTCTTTTGCACCTATGTACGAAGGATTTAATTTAACAAAAATTTTATTTTAGATAAAATATACATATTTAAATGATATTTTGGGAAAATATAGTTTTCAAATCATTCGCCCGAATAATAATCAAGAACCTTTGATACTTCCTTTTATTTATATTAACCTACCTCGAATCGCTTTATTATTTGGGAAAGCTCTTCGCGGTTTTGATTTGAAAATCGCTTTTGGGTGATAATGCATGCAAAGAAAACGCCTAAAAAGGGTCTGATTATCATCGGGCATGGAAGCCATCTTGATAGATCCGAACTCCTGTAATTATAAGTTTTCACTATTACGGGATCTTAAATCCAAAATTCTCAGTACGAACCCCTCGAACTTGTTTTAAGATCTAATATTACATGTACAATGATTTCACATTATTTAAACATTACATCGCAATGTAAAAGTCCATCGTGGGAATCAAGTCAAGATCCGATCGTTAGATCTTGACATCGGGATTCCTAGGCTCACACCATTATACTTAAATGTGTATGTACAACATATCCTAAACTCGATAATAGATGATTTTATCCGTTGAAATCTCCATTATGAGTCATTAGGACCCCCTCACCTCTAGATATAGATCTAGGGCTCTATAGAGTGAACGGGACTGACCAAACAGTAGTAAAACATCTAGATCTACCATGGATTTAAACCGATCTAGCATATAGGTTAGAGCTTCATGCTCCATAACCGTTCAAAGGGCTAGATCCGGCTTAGATCTAGGTAGATCTAGTCTCTGGACTTGATTTACAACTATATATGCACAGTATAACAGATTGAAACTCTAAATCTACCAACTAATACACAATATATATGTAAAAAATAAGTTTAACTAGATTTAAACAATATATAACATAGATTTAGTATATTGAACAATATTTACAAAAAAAAGTGATCAAAATGAACGTTTTTCACCTTAGGGGATGCGTGAACAAGCTTCTTATGGCTTGGGATCAACTTATATCACTCTAGACACTTAATATGTATGATATATATGATCAAACAACTCAAAGATGGTGAAAAACTACCAAACCTAAGGGTTTCTCTATCTAAAATTGGCTTTCTCTCTCTAACTTCTCAAACTTTTTCTAAATGAGCTACATCTGATAGTTTAAAGGCCTGGAAGACTAGTCGCAGGTATACCTGCGGATGGAGTAGGTAAACTTGAGGCTGGACCCCATGGGTCTCGTTGCCTCAAAGTTTTTTCCTTTGGTCTCGGTCTGGTGAAAGTTGAGCTCCGTAACCAAAAATCTCATAAAGTCCTTGCGGAAAGCTGCGAAATACGGTCGATTATAATTGACTCGGAGTTCGAGAAGATGATGATATTAGATAAAAGGAATCTTTTGGCTCTTGAGGGTCATCAATCGGCTCATCTTCGATGGCTCGCAGTTCATTGGTTGATGCGGTGACGTCTTATGGTCACATCCTCAGCTTTGCGATCCTCATTTAGTTTTCGTCATGTCTGGGCATCGTTGCACCTTGATCTCTCATAGGGGTTGTCGCCGGGGTAAAATCACCAGTACAAAGTACCTAATAGACAACGCTTAATAGACAACGTTTTTTATAAAAACGTTGTGGTTTTTTTTACAACGTTTTTAGAAAAAACTGTTATAGATATATATACAAAAACGTTATCTATTTAGAAGGACATTATTTTTATTTTAATTAGATAACGTTTTTTTAAAAAAACGTTATCTATTAAGAAAAACACGGAGCATCAAATATTCAACTTAAAATTAAAACACGTCTTTTTCTCTCTCTCGCTCTGCGATGTTGGTTTTATGCAGATGAGTTCCTCTCTCCTTTTCCCTTCCATTTCTCCTCAAAATCTCGCCATTTTTGAAGTTTCAGAATCGTTGAGGAGCTTTAATTCGATTTGTTTCACGGGTTTGAAGCATGGAATTCGAGGTTTTGGTTTGAGAAATTTGGATAAATCTAGGGCTTTTATGATCATCATCAGCCGAATCGGACAAAGTTAGGGCTTCTCACATACTCGTAAAGCACCAAGGTTCTCGACGTAAGGCTTCCTGGAAGGATGCAGAAGGTCGAGTTATATAGCAACACCACTAGAGAAACTGCCATCTCTCAGCTCAAATCCCTTCGTGAAGACATCGTTTCTGGCAAGGCTAAGTTCAAGGACGTCGCATCTCGTTACTCCGATTGCAGCTCCGCCAAGTGCGACGGTGATCTCGGTCAGTATATTTACCTCCAGTCAGGGTTTCATTGATCTGTATTTGGCTTATTTTTTTAATATGAATGCTTGCGTGATAATTTTGCAGGCGAACCTTTAAATTGTATGTTTAATGGCAGAAGTATCTCATTTCACAATAAGAACTGATGTGCAATCTTGGAATGTGAACCACATAATTTAGTTAATTTATGATAATTTTGCATTTATAATCATGTTGCAAGTGCTGAACTAAAAGGGTCGTGTACTCCTATGTGTAGTATATGTTTATTTGTTGGATCATATATATTTTTTTCAAACTGTCGTAGTAGATATTATTAATGCCTTTTGCTTTCCATTATGGTTTGCAGTGGCCTCACATATTCCGCGTAGATTATGGACATGAGGAAACAGCTTCCAAGTTTGGGAAAGACCCCAGGTCCTATGAGGTATTGACTGAGAGGTTTATTGGAGATGAAAATGGGACTGTGAAAGGACTGGAATTAGTACGTATCCAGTGGGAGAAGGATGCTAGTGGAAAGTTTCAGTTTAAAGAAGTTGAGGGCTCTGAGGAGATCATTGAGGCTGATTTAGTCCTACTAGTTGAATTAGTTGAGTATTTTTATTGAGGTAATTGACCCGCAACAAAAATGTTTAAGCTCTTTGTTTGAATGCAGATGGTGATTTATGCACCACGTCATACAGCACCATGGTGACAACTCTGTTTCTTGCAAAATGGGGATTCAAGATGGTAAAGGAACACTGGAATCTGTATGAAATAGAGCTACAGAAATATGTGAATCCAATTCACTCAGAAACTTCCTTCGGAAAAAGGGAAAGTTGACTTCTGTTTGCTTTAACGAAGGTACTTGCATATGTAATTTACTTCCATCCTTCATCCATACTCAATTGTGATTACATGCTGCATTTGAATTTATTTAGCTATTCAATTGTTTTTTTAATATATTTATATATATAACACAAAAGATTAAGATAAGAGAAAAGGTCAGTGGTTAGCATTGCCACTTGTTATTTGAGCCGCGGATGTTTCTCTCTGTATATTTAGAAAGGAATTATTCATAAATGTATGTATTGGGCCCAATTAGAATTACTTAATTAAGCATGCCAAATCATGAATTCTAGGGGGATTACTTATGTTAAGTTATTGTATAACACAACTTTTATTAGTTGTTGCTTGGTGCTGTAATAAAAAGATTACTTATGTGAAGTTCTTGTATTACACAACTTTTATAAGTTGCTGCTTGGTGTTGTTATAAATAGCTCGAGTTTTCAACATAATAATTGCAGCTTTGAAACTGTGGCATTCAAATTTTGCTAAATTATGCTGGGGGTTGGGTCTACATCCAATCTAACTAAGAAGATGCAGACAGGTTTGTCTGCTGGGTGAGTTGCTTTTGTTTTTGTAGTTCAATGTGGTTTTATAAGATACAATCTCTATTCAATTGGACTAAGTGGATTTTATTTTCCTTTTAGACTGGAGAAATGCCAGATTTCTATGCAGATGGTGAGTTATTTTCATTGTGTTAACTGTATTTTCTAGTTCAACGCTACTTGTTTAGCTTTTGGTTTATTTTAGAAGCTCTGGTTATGATGCTTATCTTACTTATTGAGAAAAAAAATAATCCATAGTATAAATGTAATTATGTTATTATCCACTTAACTCAATACTTTTTTTGTAGCTTGAAACAACATAATGGTGAACTAAAGGGAGGTGCAAAAGCATACCGTTCTGGAAGGCCATGGGTTTCTGCATGCCTTATTCAAGGATTTTCGGATAAAAGCAAAGGTATAACTAAGATTATGTGTATATTTGGATTGCTTATTTCTAAGTTCCAAAAACCATTAGTTATCATCTGAGCCTAAATTATCAAATCTCTAAAGATATGATTTGGAACTCAGGTTAAAATCCTCTTTTATCTGCCTTCCTACGCCTGTTCTAGACTTCTTCGACTTCTTATTGCTCCTTTTCAACTTCATTTCTATGTGAAATTTTGTGTCAATATATCATATTCTATAAATATGTAGCTGATGTACTTTATAAATATGTTGCTGCAAGTCAGAACCTTTCATTTATTCTCCTTCTTTATTTCCTAAATACTGCCTAATCTCACCTTGATCACTATGGTTGTTTAATTATATAGTGTGTAGTGCATGTAAAGTTAAATAGTTAAGAATTCTGTCTTGCTTGCTGACTGTATTGTATAGTTATGTATTGTATAGTTATGTTAGGTAGTTATACCAGTTCTGTCTTTAGTAATATATGGGAAACAGGAAAAGTTTGTGATGACAAGATTGAGTTTGTGGTGCTTTGAACTTGTGGGCAGTTACTATAATATGAACAATTGTATGAACAATGCATTTCATGTCACAATATTGCTAAACTATATGCATCTAGGACTTGTTTCTTCATTTCTAGGACTTGCTGATATTTGAGTTTGAGATATTCTGCTCTAGTTATTTTGTTTTGAGTGCCTTTTTTACCCCGATAACCTTTATATAGTGTGCACAGCTTAAATAATGCATTTAAGTTCTTAATATGATACAAAGTTAATATATTAAAAGCTTAAACTGAGAACATATGGCAGGGCATTTCTAGCTAGACTTATATTTAATGGGTATAAACTAATTAACTAACAGGGAAAATTGTAAATTAAAAGTAGAAGTTTAGTTTCTATCATATATGTTGGTATTTTTCTCTTTAATGCTTGTTTGAGGTTGACATTACATGAGTCCTATGATAGGACAAGCCAAGACTCCAAGACAACTACTTTCTAAATTTGTTCAAGTCCAACAATAGATGAGAACTTTAAAAACACCTCATTATCAATCTTTCATGAACATTTCTTTTCCCACTTTTGCATCCTTCATTCTGCTATAAAGAGTGTTGTCCATAGATTAGTCTAATTTAAATTAATGGTTGGGATTCAATCTTTTTCTAGGGCACTGCCCATCTGCCTAGCCTTGCTACAACAGCTAGTTGTCTTCCCCTTCTTTTGGGATTTAATTGTGGGTGTTAAGTCTATTCTTGGCTTGACTTAGCTATCTGGTTTCCCTTCTTAAAGAGTTTTTTCTTGTAATTCTCTGATTGCATTACTTTCATTTTCTACAAGAGTAAAATATCTCACATCATTGTGCAATTTTTGTTGCTTCCCACAGGAAAATGCAGGTTTATGGATAGTTTGGTATATTTTATGAATGTAGTAATTTGAAAATGTAAACGAATGATATTATTGGGATGTATTTTGAATGGTTGATACATTTTGGCTTTAAATTTAAATGAGAATTTAGACATTTTAGCTATATATCATGTTATTAGCATATTGCAGGTGCATTGGTAATATAGGTCAACCACAATTTTTTTTTCATTTTTTTTTCTTTATCTACAACATTTTAAAAATGTTGTATAAATTGGTTAAAAACGTTGTTTGATATATTAAACTACAACGTTTTTATCCAGAAAACGTTGTGGAATCATACCTTCTACAACGTTTTTAAGCATCTATTAATTTTTGGAAAACAAATCTACAACGTTTTTTCTTAAAAAACGTTGTGTATTTTGCTTAACCACAACGTTTTAAAAACGTTGTGTAAGGGTGTCAAATAGACAACACCCTTAACCACGACGTTTTTCTGACTGAAACCACAACGTTTTTTCGCGTTGTCTATTTACTGTTTTGTAGTAGTGAATGATGCTTTTTCCCTACCTCGGGGTTGTCTCCGAAGTGAAATAACGCTTTTACCCTCCTGAAAGGCTAGTTCAAGGAATGTGAAATTTCGAGTGTCTACACATAATCAATACTGAATAACATTTTATTTGGAAATACATATTTAATTAAATAAAATGTTTTAATGATTTGTTCAACCCCCCTTCGAGATCTCTAGTGTGCCTTCTGGAAACAACAAGTGGTATCAAAGCAGGTTCTCCCGAACATTTAAAGTATTCAGAGTTTAATAACGTGGACATGTAAAGTAAGAATTCAAGTTAATATAAACCAATGTTTGAGATGAAGTATGTGAAAGTAGTATGAATACATGTCAATCATGTACGATGATAAAGCATGTACTTTGTAAACAATCTTATTTATTTATTAATAAAAGTATTTATTTACTAAAGGCATTTAATTTATCTACATGGTGTTGTTTTAATAATATGTGATAAACCCATAGTTTTAAGAAATATTTTTAGAATCATGATGAGATCATGCTAATGAGATCTAAATTCTTAGATAGCTTAAAAAACTAAAATGTTCCCAATCAATGGATTACTAAAAAAGGGATTAGTAAATCCGGATAGATTGGTACATATGTTGCTTGCGCATAGGATGAGGATGATTGATCTCATGATCATTTGTGTGGAGACACTAAAGCAAGTACGTAGGTGTTTATTGAAGAATAAGTTCACTGAACGTGACTCACTAAGGAATACCTAATGGAGTTTTACTTGCATGGCAATAGAAATTCCTGAAGTGATAGTAATACAAATAATCCTTATACTTGAGGTCATCATAGTATCTTGTATATAATGATTTATACTTTGACTTATTCCTTAAGACTCTTAGGGTATATCAAAGGGTATGCTTGGGTATAATGAGTTATATATGGAGATAATAAATTATCAATAAAGAATCTACTGCTTCTAGTAAAAGAAGAGATATGTCATATGTGATTCGATAAATGACAACCCAGGAATCCTTGGCCAAGGTAGAATGAAATTAGAAAGTAGTTTCTAATTTGCATTCATTTGAAGTTGTACATTTGGGAATCTAAATACATCTAATTAAATAAAATAAGACTTGACAGTAATTCCATATCTTATATTTAATTGGGACATTATATGGTGGAAGGATTGAATTGTACGACATGATTAATGTTGAAATCTGTATTATCTGAAAATTCGTTGATTGCTAAGGAGGCGTATCCTTATTTTAGAATAAATATTATTTATTTAAATAAATTAATAGCTTAATTTATTTATTTAAATGAGATTAGAATTGTTCTAATTGATTTATTCACAACCGGTTTAATATAAATAACCTAAAGGGTCACACCATAAAAGGAAGAACAATTATTTAAGAAGTTAATAGCATAATCATAATAATATGTTAAGTGTATTTAATTTAATCTATGGTGATAGAGTAAATTAAATAGCTTAATATTTTTTATTTAATATTTTGGAAATATTAAATATTAATTAATAAGAGGAGTCTCATTAATATTACAATTATTATTATTTTAATTTCTAAAGGAGTTTGGGAATTAATTTAATATTAGTACTCTCATTTATTCCTGATAAGATTAGGAGGCAAATTAATTAAAAGAGTTTAATTAATTATCCATAATAAGATTAGGAAGCTTAATTAATTAACAGAATTTAATTAATTAATTAATACACTAATTTTAATTAGATTAGAAGGGTTAACTGATATCCTTATAAGAGTAGTCTTATATCAGATATCAAGTAATGTGATGAGTGCATATTATTCATTTATTTTGATTCCATTATATTTAGTTTTATTGCATGTTTCATGTGTATATGAGCTTATTAATGTGTTTAATGATTTCAGAAAGATTTGGAGCTGAAATGAGGAAAAGAGAAAAATTGCAGGATTTTTAGTATTAAGTTGGATGCATGTTCTTGGCTTGGGACTTGAATTTTATTGTAGAGCTCTTCTTTAGCTTTCCGGAACATCTTGAATCGTCCCAATCGGAGTACATATGAAAAAGTTATGATATTTTTACTAAACGGACGTTGAACCTCAAAGTTTGGAAATTGTAATTTACACAGCAGTCACTTGGAGACAGATTTCGACCTTGATTCTGAAACATTCTGTCAATTCTCAAAGAATAAAAGTTGTAGATCTCGTCGATATCTTCGTTTTGATAGGTAGCAGGCCCCGTAACTCCTCCTGGATCAAAAGTTATGCTCGTTTTACCAAAGGACGTCGCAGCAGAAAATGGAAATTCGCCCCAACGAATTTGAGCGCGAAAATTAGAAAATCTTGGATTTTTGGAAAGTTTCTAAATGCAGATTTTGGCATATTTCTACATGGAATTGGATTGACATTTCTATTAGCTTTAGGATTTACTTTATACTAAGATTTATTTCCAAATTAGATTCTATTTCTTTATGGAAACTAGTTATGATTTGTAATTCCTTTTAGGATTTGGATTTCTACATCCTATAAGATTTAGGACTTTGTCTAGCACTATAAATAGAGGATGTTAGTCATGGTTTTATTCATTCAATCATCTACTACATTCTCTCATCTACAACATTGGAAGATTGAAGACATGAGCTAATTTATTTTTATTCACTTCTAAGGGATGTTGAACCTTATTTATAATTAATGGTTAATTGAGTATTCATTATTTATTCCTTCTCACATGAAATTCATTCTTGATAATCTGATTTAATTTCTAAATGTTATTTGGCTTAACTAATTTAATTTCTGCAGGATTGAGTTGGTTAACGAATATCATATGCTAGATCAAGGAATAATATTACGTGTAATTGATATTATTTCTAATCACAAGTAGTAATTAGTAATATCTGATTGTGGACAAATTTTGAGTATTGCTATGATTATCAGAAAACAAGTTAAACAATCCGAGCTTATGTGTTTGTTGCTTGGAATAGTTTAATTCCCTAGTTCTTAATGCTGCTATTATATTAAATCTAGAGAGCTTGTTCTAGGTTATATAATTGTTAGAATCTTGTGAAGAGCTTGTTTCATTGAGTGACAATCTAAGGGGAGTTTCGGGTAGCAGAGCTTGTTGTTACCTAGGACTATTAGTTTCATTGAAGGATAAATAATGTTACACTTGATTAATCTATTATTGTAAAAAGGTGATACTGAACTGAAGAACTGAAGCTTTTTATTCATTGTTTATTCTTATTAGTTTATTCTTGTTAATTTAGTTAATTAATTCACAATCCCCTTTTCATTAGAAATCATAGGATAAATATAAAACAAATCACTCTCTGTGGGATCGATCCTTGCTTACTACTGTGCTAATTGTTTAAATTTATAAAGTGAAAGTGAGGTTAATTTAGGAGTGTAAACGACAGCTCCCAAATTTTGGCGCCGTTGCCGGGGAGTGTTATTTGTTTTGTTTATTCTTTGTTTTTGTTTATTTTTATTATTTATTATTTTGTTTTTGTTTTTGTTTTATGACTCAATCCTCTCACTTTATTGACTTAAATTTTGATCAAGAGATAGAGAAAGCTGCAAATATAAAAGAAGCTCTTGTTCCAATATTTGAAGTGGAAGAGATGGCGGTGCCACAAAATAACAGAACTTTGAAAGAACTGGCTACTCCTGATCTGACTCAACCATCTTTTTGTATTGAGTATCCTACTTTAGATGTTGCTTTTGAACTTAACTCTAGACTAATTCATCTTTTGCCTACTTTTCGTGGTCTTACAGGTGAAAATCCATATAGGCATCTAAAGGAGTTCCATGTGGTGTGTTCCACGATGAAAGCACAAAGAGTTGAAGAGGAGCAGATCAAGCTTAGACTTTTTCCATTCTCATTAGCAGATTTGGCTAAAGACTGGTTATACTATCTACCTTCTAGATCAATACGATCATGGACTGATATGCAAAGGTTATTCTTGGAGAGGTATTTTCCTGCATCAAGAGTTACCGATATAAGAAAGGAGATATGTGGAATCAGGCAATTCAATGGAGAGAACCTCTATGAGTATTGGGAAAGGTTCAAGAAGTTGTGTTCCAGCTGTCCACCTCATGGAATTGATGAACATTACTTGATCCAGTACTTCTATGAGGGGTTGCTACCAATGGAAAGAAGCATGATTGATGCAGCAAGTGGAGGAGCACTGGTAGACAAGACTCCAGAAGCGGCAAGGAACTTAATTGCAAACATGGCAGCTAACTCACAGCAGTATGGAACTAAGATGGATCACACACCACAAAGGATAAATGGGGTAAGCACCAGAGACTTAGAGCAACAGATTTCTGATTTAACTACTTTGGTTCGACAAATGGCCGCAAGGAATACACAAGTTATTCAGCAAGCTCAACCTCGGTACCACACAAAAAACCAAGAAGTACCTGTCAATTCTGAGACGTCTATGGAGGATATGTTCAAGGCATTCATGAACCAAACACAACAGTTCATGTGTCAGACACAACAATTCCAGCAGGAGACAAGAACTTCTGTTCAAGATCTGAGGGACCAAGTTGGTCAACTTGCAACCACAGTAGGAAGGTCACTTTCTCAAACTGTTGAAAATGTAAGTGTCATAACATTGAGATGTGGTGCAGAGGATCAACAGCAAGAAAAGTCAATACAAAGCAAGTCCAACAATAGTGAAATAGGCAGCAGTGATGTACTCAAGCACAAATTTCCACCTCTTTCTGCTTATAAACCGAAACTACCTTTTCCCCAAGTTCTAACAAGGAATTGGAAAGTTGGAAAAAATTCAACGTGGTATACAGAGTCTAATGAAAAATTCCTTGAAGAAATGGCGAATAGGGAACAAAAACTTAAAGATGAGAAGGAGTTCACTAGTGGAAATCATTTGGATGTGCTCGAGACTACTACTAAATTTGAAGAAAAAATCAGGTATTCAAAGTCTGAAAAGGATGAACAAGAGGCAGAGATGGAAGAATTAATAATTCCTACAGATTTCTATAAGGAGGACATACATGATGATACTTTCCTTGTACCAGCAACAACACACGATGATAAATACCATGAGACCTTACACGTGGAATTGGACGACGCACATGTCCAGTTCAGCATATATAAAGTTAAGAGGTATCTTGGTAATGTTAATTCTATTTTTTCTATTGATGTTGTTGACTCTACGGTGCAGGAATCTCTTGAGAAAATATACAAGAAGGATTTAAGGGCTGGAATGGAGCAAAATCAGGATATAAAATATGCTCCTAATGAAGAATTGAAATTGTTACCAGTCCACTTGAAGTACACAAGTCCAATTACATAGGATGAGAAGGATGATGTCAAGCCAATGACAATAAACAAGGGCAGCTGCTTGGGAGGCAACCCAAGATTCCAGATTTGATTTTTCTATCCCTTTACTTTTTAGTTTTTTTTATTGCATGTTAGCTAGTAGTATTTTCTTCTTTACATAATTTTTTTACATTGGGGACAATGTAAGGTTTGAGTGTGGGGGGAAGATTTAGGTTTTTATTTTATTTAGGAATATTGATCCGATTTTGATGGGGAATTTAAAAAAAATTAATGCTTTTGAAAATTTTGGGTTCCATGGTTCTATTTGCCTATGTGTTCGAAGGTTAAAGTTAAAGATTGAAAATTGATGCTAAAATTCAAAATCTATTTAATGCTTAGTTGGTTAATGAATGATGAAGACTAAGCCATGATCCATAGTAACTGATTTGAATTGAATTTGTGATACATGAGTACTTGAATATGAGAAGCATATTTATTTGGCTAAGTTATTTGTGGAGTTGTCTATGTGCACTGATTTCATAACTTAGAACTTTTTAACTTGCTTATGTTGTTGCAGAACCATGTGAAAAAATGATGAATGAATATTGATCCGATTTTGATGGGGAATTTAAAAAAAATTAATGCTTTTGAAAATTTTGGGTTCCATGGTTCTATTTGCCTATGTGTTCGAAGGTTAAAGTCAAAGATTGAAAATTGATGCTAAAATTCAAAATCTATTTAATGCTTAGTTGGTTAATGAATGATGAAGACTAAGCCATGATCCATAGTAACTGATTTGAATTGAATTTGTGATACATGAGTACTTGAATATGAGAAGCATATTTATTTGGCTAAGTTAGTTGTGGAGTTGTCTATGTGCACTGATTTCATAACTTAGAACTTTTTAACTTGCTTATGTTGTTGCAGAACCATGTGAAAAAATGATGAATGAAAAAAAAAAGAGAAGGAAAAAAAACGAAAATTGAAAATCTGCTTCAATGTCCATTGTGCGAAATAACTGGGTATCTAAGCCTCGGGAAGCATCGGTATTCACGCTGAAAAGTGCGATGGATAAAAGCAGCTTGACTAGTCAACTTTTGTGGCCTTTGTTACTTGAATAAGTAAGCCCTTAGGGGTGTCTCTACACCTAGCGCCCTAAGATCATCTGGTTTGGGAGTCGTTGGTGGAAAGTTCGCTAATGGGTAACTCTGAAATGCCTAAGAAAAGGAGACATTGCACATGTCAAGAAAAAAAAATATACGAAAAAAAGAAGAAGCATGAAAAAACATTCATCTGTGCTAAAAAGAAGGTTCTATGAAAACAATTAAAAAGCAAGAAAAATTTGTTCTTGTTTATGAGTCAGTGTGCACGGTTTTTGCTCCATGGTAACTAAGTTGAGTAAGTATGATGATTTTAGGAAAGTTACTTATGTGGCTACAATTTGATTTAATGAAATTCATTGGTGAAATGATAAAGTTGGTAATTATGAGTTAATTGATAAGGCGTTGATTAGATTTCTGTAAATTTAGTGTTGATAGTCATTATTTGTATCTTGAAATCTTTTGACACTATGGTTGAATAGAATTTTTTTGAAAATCAAACTTTTGGTTTACACGAGGACGTGTAAAAGGCTAAGTGTGGGGGAATTTGATGAGTGCATATTATTCATTTATTTTGATTCCATTATATTTAGTTTTATTGCATGTTTCATGTGTATATGAGCTTATTAATGTGTTTAATGATTTCAGAAAGATTTGGAGCTGAAATGAGGAAAAGAGAAAAATTGCAGGATTTTTAGTATTAAGTTGGATGCATGTTCTTGGCTTGGGACTTGAATTTTATTGTAGAGCTCTTCTTTAGCTTTCCGGAACATCTTGAATCGTCCCAATCGGAGTACATATGAAAAAGTTATGATATTTTTACTAAACGGACGTTGAACCTCAAAGTTTGGAAATTGTAATTTACACAGCAGTCACTTCGAGACAGATTTTGACCTTGATTCTGAAACATTCTGTCAATTCTCAAAGAATAAAAGTTGTAGATCTCGTCGATATCTTCGTTTTGATAGGTAGCAGGCCCCGTAACTCCTCCTGGATCAAAAGTTATGCTCGTTTTACCAAAGGACGTCGCAGCAGAAAATGGAAATTCGCCCCAACGAATTTGAGCGCGAAAATTAGAAAATCTTGGATTTTTGGAAAGTTTCTAAATGCAGATTTTGGCATATTTCTACATGGAATTGGATTGACATTTCTATTAGCTTTAGGATTTACTTTATACTAAGATTTATTTCCAAATTAGATTCTATTTCTTTATGGAAACTAGTTATGATTTGTAATTCCTTTTAGGATTTGGATTTCTACATCCTATAAGATTTAGGACTTTGTCTAGCACTATAAATAGAGGATGTTAGTCATGGTTTTATTCATTCAATCATCTACTACATTCTCTCATCTACAACATTGGAAGATTGAAGACATGAGCTAATTTATTTTTATTCAGTTCTAAGGGATGTTGAACCTTATTTATAATTAATGGTTAATTGAGTATTCATTATTTATTCCTTCTCACATGAAATTCATTCTTGATAATCTGATTTAATTTCTAAATGTTATGTGGCTTAACTAATTTAATTTCTGCAGGATTGAGTTGGTTAACGAATATCATATGCTAGATCAAGGAATAATATTACGTGTAATTGATATTATTTCTAATCACAAGTAGTAATTAGTAATATCTGATTGTGGACAAATTTTGAGTATTGCTATGATTATCAGAAAACTAGTTAAACAATCCGAGCTTATGTGTTTGTTGCTTGGAATAGTTTAATTCCCTAGTTCTTAATGCTGCTATTATATTAAATCTAGAGAGCTTGTTCTAGGTTATATAATTGTTAGAATCTTGTGAAGAGCTTGTTTCATTGAGTGACAATCTAAGGGGAGTTTCGGGTAGCAGAGCTTGTTGTTACCTAGGACTATTAGTTTCATTGAAGGATAAATAATGTTACACTTGATTAATCTATTATTGTAAAAAGGTGATACTGAACTGAAGAACTGAAGCTTTTTATTCATTGTTTATTCTTATTAGTTTATTCTTGTTAATTTAGTTAATTAATTCACAATCCCCTTTTCATTAGAAATCATAGGATAAATATAAAACAAATCACTCTCTGTGGGATCGATCCTTGCTTACTACTGTGCTAATTGTTTAAATTTATAAAGTGAAAGTGAGGTTAATTTAGGAGTGTAAACGACAGCTCCCATAATGTGATTCCAATTGTTGGAGAGTACGCCCTTTTTCGACAAAGATAGGAAAAATTAGGGTTTAAGCCAAAAACACCTTTCTTCTTGATTCTTGTTCTTCCTTGGTGGATCACCTCTAGAGGTCAAACGCTTGGGTGGCTAACTTTGATCAAAGAAAGGAATCAAACCTGCATAATCAAGGAGAGCACGAAGGACTTGGAGTTGATGTAACAATCCAAGATTTTATTTGTAATTTAAAATATTTATTAAATTAAATAAATATTTTATTGATGAAGTTGTTATTTTGTAATCTAAAATATTTCTTAAATTAAATGAATATGTGATTTTTGTAAGTAAATATTTATAAATTATATTTATTAGATAATTGATGAGTGAGTTTTATACACATGAATTGAGTGCGTTTGAGCTTAATCTTTTGGATGTTTTAAGTGTTTGTGTCTAGCTATACATGTTTTACGTTGTTTTGTAGGAATTGGGACAAAAGTTACTTGGATCGACGTTTGGGGTGGCTAGCTGCGCGTTTTCGGCTTGCCATTTACACATCAGTCACTTCAGAGCCAATTTGAGTATTTCTCGGGACCTTATTTCGAAAAACTTAAAGAATGAAAGTTGTAGATCTACGTCTCCTCTTTCCGGAATATCTTCAATCATCGAAATCGGAGTTCGGAAGAAGAAGTTATGGCCATTTTTCCAAAGGACGTCAGAGTAAAAAATTTCCAGAAAAGTGGCCAGCGCCGGGGAGCCCATTTCAGGCCTATGCCCAGCGTCGCAGCACCGTGCCCAGCGCCGGGGTGCTGGGGAAGAGGTTGGGGAAGCTTGGACGCGTTTTGGGGCGAATTTTGACACCTTTTTGACTCCAAATTGGATTGGGTTTGTTCCTAAGCTGAAAATTGGACTTGTAACCTATAAATACATGATGTAAGACATAAAATATAGGGGGATTACATAGATTAGACTAGATAAAACACTCCATTAAATTAGAATATAAACCCTAATTCTTAATTAGCCATTAGAATTTGAAGCAAATTGAAGAACACTAAAGATCAAGATCAAGATCAAGAGCAAGAGCAAGAGGGGATCATTAGATTTGCTGACAACAGATTCTATTCTCTTCTCTTATCATACTTTTATCTTTTAATGTCTATCCAATTGTGGATTCTTGGTTTCCATTCATTAATTATGAACTAACTCTTTTATTAAGATTTCAATTGAACCTTTTATGTCTATAAATTAGTTATTTGATTTATTTCAATTATTTATGTCAAAGTGAATTGTTTATTTTGTCTTAAGCTTATTGATTAATTATCTGATCAGTAATTACCTTGTTACCCTAGAATGAATTATAAGAGGAATTTCACCATGTGACTTAGTTATTTGCACAGTGAATAATTAGGTTTGTGAATGGAATAGAAATATCTCTTCAACGCATGTAACGCATAAGGAATTGGGATTGAAAAGAATTTAATTCAATTATTTTGCATAGAGATATAGCAAAATTAATCTGGGTTAAATAGAAGGCAATTGATCACTTGGAAAAGGACTTTTGGCATTTGAGAATTCCTGTTAACAATTCAGTAGGCATAATAATTGGGATAATTGGATAATTGATTTATAGTTCATAATTAGGGATATTGAAGTCTTAACCTTTATTTATCTGAATTCAGTCATAAAGCAATTCAGTTTAATTAGTTACTTTAGTTTTCTTAATTAGAAAAATCACGATTTGAGGTTGTTTAAATCAAATTAGTTTGGTTAAGAATTAGTACTTGGTGATTTTTATTAAATAATTTCTTGTGGGAAAGATACTATACTTTCACTTTATTACTTGTTGACCGTGTATACTTGCACGTATTCATTGATTGCGAAATCGATCAACAAGTTTTTGGCGCCGTTGCCGGGGACTTAGTTTAATAATTTTGCCAATATTAATTTTAATCAAATTAGTTTTAATTTAAACATTTTTTTTCTTTAATTCTCTTTCATTTTTTTTCTCTTTCTCTCTTTTCAGGTATCATGGATGACTTTGCGTATCAATGGCCATACACGAACATTACTCAACCAAGGGGAACAAGGATTGATGGACTTAATACATTTTCTATAGAGTCAGTACAGATTGAGGCAAATTCGAAGACGTTGGAGGTTATCGCAGCCCAACGAAGTCGAAGGATGGCAAACATGACTCGACCAATGGAAACATGGAGTCCACCATCCACACAACAAGTAGCAATGGTTTGTGAGTTATGTACTGGGAGTCATGCTACAGATCAATGTACCATCAATTCGGAATCAACTCAGTTCATAGGGAACTATAATCGATCTACCCAACCGTATCCAAATCTAAATGCATATAATTCAGGTTGGAGAAATCACTCGAGATTTTCTTGGAGTAACAATCAAGCTCAAGCGCCTAGACAACAAAATACATCCGGATTTCAAAATCAGACTCAACAACAACCAGAGAGGAAATCAAGTTTGGAAGAAGCCTTGGAAAAATTCATTAGATCTACTAAAAAAAGGAACGATGAACAAGACAAAATATTGAATCAAGTAGAGCTGAATATGAAAAGCCAAGGTGCGTCGATAAAAAATCTAGAAAATCAATTTGGGCAGATAGCACGTGCATTGAATAACCATCCACATGGAACACTCCCTAGTGATACAGAGATAAATCCGGGCAGAGATGAGCATTGCAAGGTTGTGACTTTACGTAGCGGAAAAGAATTGCAAGAGACTCTCAAGGACATAGAAAAAAGGGACAACGCAACAAAGGAACAACTAATCAATGCCTCAAACATTTGTCATCAATACACTTGGCCCTACGACATGGATTCCGAGACCGATGGAGATCCCGAACAAAATCTACAACTAGATGAGCCACAAGATGTTGAAAGAGAGGAAATAATTGGGAACCAAGAAAAGGAGATCGACGAAGAGTTAACTGTAAGATTCAACGAAGATGAGCTAATTTCATTAGTATCCCATGTGCCTCCTCCACCAAAGTTCAAGAATCCGGGCTGTTTTGCAAAACCATGCCCAATTGGCAGTCATGTCATAGGTAAAGCTCTTTATGACATAAGAGCTAGTACAACTGTGGAGTCATGGTGGGTTGAAAAGGAGAAGATAGAGGAAGATCCCATTGTGTTTGACAATCTTCAATGACATAATTTGATCACAAACACAATGGGGAAAACACCTAGTGGTTTGTCGTACTTAATGGGGATCCTATCTAAAAAGATCTTGCTAGGTGACTTTCATTCAAGGGTCATTACTAATGGGAACCTCCCAAAAGAGACATTGCTTCTGATGGATGGAGGGTTCCTCAATTTTCGTAGGGGGAATTGGATAGAGAATTGAAGAAGTCAGGCTGAGACTATAAAACAGGTGTTTATTGGGAGGCAACCCAAGTTTAATTTTTATTTTTAGTTTTTATTAGGTTTTATATTAGTAGTTTTGAATTTGCATTTATTTAGAATTTAATAAAATTGTTTCTATCATGGTTTACAGGTTATTCAAGTCAAATTCAAGAGAGGTGCCCAATTTGTTCCATGTGCTTAGCCTATTCTCCAAATTTAGCGGACAAGGAGGAAGATTGCTATATTTTCAAGGAAGTCCTCTGCTTTAATTTTTTTTTTCTATTTTAGCCATTGAGGACAATGTCTAGTTTAAGTTTGGGAGCATTTTAGTGTCGTATTGCATATAGTTAGTTATTTGCATTGTAGTTCGTTATTCTTATGTGTTAGCATTTTTTATAGGTTGCATATAATACATGGTAGTTAATTGCATATGCATATATAGGTTATATTAGTATGTGTTCATGTAGTATAATTACATTTTTTTGCATGAATCTGTGCGATAGGTTGGTGTGGTCTTTCCTCGGCCTATGATAAGATTAGTTTTGCATGTTAACTTGAACAATGTTGATAATTGATGATGAGTTCTAATTTTAATCATGATGATAATCTGAGCCTGTCATTAAACTTATGTAACCGGTTAGCACTTAAAGTTTAACTATTTTAATCCACTTGGTTCAAGGGTTTCATAATTTGTTTCTGAGGGAAAATCTTAGTTAAAATTTAAAGAAATTAGAGAACTGACAGTAAAGGTTGGAATGACGTAAAAGCTTGAGTTTGGGGGAATCTTTGGGATATATATATTACAAAAAGAAAAAAAAAGAAGAAAGAAATGATGAAAAGAAAAAAATAGAAAAAAGAAAAAAAAAGAAAATAAACACCGTGGCATGCTTGTCTAGTTTTGTGGCCTTTGTTACTTGAGTAAGTAAGCCCGAGGGGATTGTCTTTACACTTAGCGCCCTAAGGTCTTAATGGCTTGGGAGTCGTTGGTCGAAAGCTCGTTAAGGTAGCACTGAAAAGCCTAAGGGAATAAGACATTGCACAACCATGAGAAAAATAAAAAATGAAAAAAAAACACGAGAAAGAGCAAAAATGCCCTTGAGGTTGAATAAAAGTATAAATAAATCCTATATTTACCCTTAGACTTGGTAATTGCTTAGTTTTAACCGGAGTTGTCATGTTCACAAAAGTAATTGAATTGGAACTGAAATTTTCCTTCTAAGAAGTTTGTTATGTGATTATTTTGAACTGTGGTTGGTTAAAATGGTTAACAAGCACACACACACAACATGGGTGATGACTGGTTTGGATTGACTAATTGGTTAGAGTTATGGACTTTGACTTGATTGGATATATTATTTGAGTATCATTGGTATCTTTGAGGCCGATTGATATATATCATACTAATTTATTACTGAATTCGTAGGTATATTAGAAGTAGACAATGCATATGCATTCATGTAGTTGAGTTCGGTTGTTTATTTTTAGTTCTTTTGTATTTTTGCTTGAGGATAAACAAATGTTTAAGTTTGGGGGTATTTGATGAGTGAGTTTTATACACATAAATTGAGTGCGTTTGAGCTTAATCTTTTGGATGTTTTTAACTGTTTGTGTCTATTCATGCATGTTTTATGTTGTTTTGTAGGAATTGGGACAAAAGTTACTTGGATCGACGTTTGGGGTGGCTAGATGCGCGTTTTCGGCTTGCCATTTACACATCAGTCACTTTAGAGCCAATTTTAATATTGCTCGGGACCTTATTTCGAAACACTTAAAGAATGAAAGTTGTAGATCTATGTCTCCTCTTTCTGGAACATCTTGAATCATTGAAATCAGAGTTCGGACGAAGAAGTTATGGTCATTTTCCCAAAGGACGTCGAAGCAAAAAATTTCCAGAAAAGTGGCCAGCGACGGGGCGCCCATTTCAGGCCTACGCCCAGCGCTGGGGCTCTGGAAGGCAGTGTCGCAGCGTCGTGCCCATCATCGAGGCGCTGAGGAAGAGGTTAGGCAAGCTTGGACGCGTTTTGGGGCGAATTTTGACACCTTTTTTACTCCAAATTGAATTGGGTTTATTCCTAAGCTAAAAATTGGATTTGTAACCTATAAATACATGATGTAAGGCATAAAATAAAGGGGGATTACATAGATTAGACTAGATAAAACACTCCATTAGAACACTGAAGATCAAGAGCAAGAGCAAGAGGGGATCATTAGATTTGCTGACAAAAGATTCCATTCTCTTCTATTATCATACTTTTATCTTTTAATATCTATTCAATTGTGGATTCTTGGTTTCCATTCATTAATTATGAATTAACTCTTTTATTAAGATTTCAATTGAACCTTTTATGTCTATAAATTAGTTATTTGATTTATTCTAATTATTTATGTCAAAGTGATTTATTTATCTTGTCTTGAGCTTATTGATTAATTATCTGATCAGTAATTACATTGTTACTCTAGAAGGAATTGAAAGAAGAATTCTAGGGTTAGAACTGGGCATGGTGACATGTGACTTAGTTATTTGCATAGTGAATAATTAGGTTTGTGAGTGGAGTGGAAATATCTCTTCGCCGCATGTAACACATAAGGAATTGGGATTGAAAAGAATTTAATTCAATTGTTTTGCATAGGAATATAGCAAAATTAATCTGGGTTAAATAGAAGGCAATTGATCCCTTGGAAAAAGACTTTTGGCATTTGAGAATTCCTGTTAACAATTTAGTAGGCATAATAATTGGGATAATTGGATAATTAATTTATAGTTCATAATTGGGGATATTGAAGTCTTAACCTTTATTTATCTGAATTCAGTCATAAAGCAATTCAGTTTAATTAGTTAATTTAGTTTTCTTAATTAGAAAAATCACGATTTGAGGTTGTTTAAATAAAATTAGTTTGGTTAAGAATTAGTACTTGGTGATTTTTATTGAATAATTCCTCGTGGGAACGATACTATACTTTCACTTTATTACTTGTTGACCGTGTATACTTGTACGTATTCATTGATTGCGAAATCGATCAACAATAATATTCTAAATTAATTTAATTTTTAGTTATTATGTTGTAAGATAACATGAGATGTTATATTGTTGTTGTGATGTGATAAATTAAGATGGTATGTTAATTTATTAAATAAAATTATAATGAAAATATAATTTTGTGATATGTGTTTAAATGGAATATTTATTTAAAATATAGTATGTGTAATTAATTTAGTTGATTTAATGTTGGATATGGAAATCCAAATAAATAGTATGTGATTATGAATTATAAACTAAATAGTTTGTTAAAATAAAATTAAAGTATTTTAATTTAGTATTACATAAACAAGGCTTTAATATATTAAGTCTTTAATTTTTAAATGGTTTTGCCAAACAAAGCCCTATGGCTTTTGGAATTCTTTTTTTTATTATTTTATTTTGAATTATATAAATAAAATAAATAAATTAAATAATAAATATAATATAATTATATCATATACGTTAATTGTGACGCCCCCAAAATAGGTATACATCACCCATTCTGAGTTGTTAATACATGGTACAGAAATAACTACAACTTTATTATTACAACAGTAAAACTGTGAGTTTGAATACGAACATTATCTTCTAGACAATATCTATACTCAAATAAATCCTCATCATATTTATTGATACATTATTTTACAAAAATGGTGAGGACTACTAAACAACTCTCTCTAGAACCTTTATTCCATACCCCGACTCGCACTCGCTATATTGTCGCCTCCTGAGAAGAAAAATGGAACAAAAAGGAAAAGGGTGAGCTCAACTAGCCCAGTAAAGAATATTATGACTAAGATAATATACAACAAATTATCATTAGTCTTCAACAGGGAAAAAATCTAATAGAATACAATAGACAACAAGTTTTAAATCAATATTCGCAGCGGAAATAATAATTCATTAGAAGAGTTAAGTAGAGAATGCAAACTACTATCTTCTATATATGAATTTAAAGTTCATCGTCTATCTTTTATCCCTGTAACATCAATCAATATATATCTGGAATCAAATATTCATCTTTGCACTACAGGCCAAAGATATTCATCAGTTGGTCATGTTCATCTAGACACCTGTTCATCTTTGCACTACGAGCCAAAGATATTCATTAGAAATCATTCATCTTTGCACTACAGGCCAAAGATATTCAATAATATCATCATTTAAGACTGAGGATGATGAAAAATATTTTTAAAGAAACGAATCCAGTGAAACAAAATGACAAGGATTAAGGATTAAGGATTCGTACTTTGTTTTAACCATGTCCAAAAATACCTCAAAAATAATCATAGTGGTGTAAAATTCAAAAATGATCAAAACATGGATAAAATCAAAGCTAGTATCCACAATAGATATTTTAGACGAAAAGGAAAAATTTTCATTTTTCGATGAATAGTGCCGTATTCGTGAATAGTGTCGTATTCGTGAATAGTGTCGTATACGTGAATAATGCCATATACGTTAATAGTAACTCCGACACAAAAAATTCTAAATTTGATTAAAAGTTCAAATCAATACTTCGGCATAATGATATTAGAAGAAATAATATCATTTTAAAAAAATAATATCCCTTACCTCGAAAGACAGTACTTCTAGTTGAAACATCGGATATAGGCTATGACTTGAACTTGCACCGTATAGCAATAATCAAAATATACTCAAAATACTCAAAAGAATACGCTCGATAATATAAAGAGAGAAAACTTCAGTTTCTGGTGTGATTTTCAATTCTAACCTAAGCACCCTATTTATAGGAAAATGCTTAGAACACCAAAAAAGAAAATTTATTAAATATTATTATATTTTTTCCAAAACTTCATACGCATGCTTTTACCATCTGAACTCAGCCCCTATCACATGTTAAATGAGGGAAACAAAATGAAAATCACGTTTTTGTAAATAAAAATAATTAAAACTTTCAAAAATCAATTATTTCAGAACTTCGAAACTTCAATAATTCACAATAAATAGCCCTTTTATCAGAAAATTCAAATCTCGCGTGTTTTTATAGGAAATTCATTTCTCTACAACTTTACAGAAGAAAGGTTTTCCAAATTTCAAACAGAAATTGACCGAAATCCATAAACGAGTGATTTTATAGGCTATAATCAAATTTCAGTCAAGAAATGGGGTCCACCGACACATAAAACATGCTTTAAATATTTTTGGTAACAAAAATACTCCTCTTCCACATATACTCATATATCCCACATTCATCGTAAAAATATCATCATTATTATATTATTAAAATATAATAATATATTTAAATGAATTATTTTATCAGAAAAAGATAAAATTTCAATTTTCAACAATGGTCACATTAAATTTTTTTTCCATCTATATCTACATAAAATCAATATTTTCCTCATCATATGAATCAATAATTAATTATTCACAAATAATATTACAGAATCACAATATTGATAACCAGACAGTTTCCTAGGAAAGAGGGGGCTTTCCAATAAGAATTTCTCCTTACTGACGCACAATTAGGTGACCAAACCTCTCCTTAGACAGAACTTTCTAGACATTGCCAATAATGTTATCTAACAATATTATTCAGATAATATGAATTATTGCTTCGATAATGAAACTTTCATTTTCGTTTCTAATTCCCAGGTCATTTCCTCTATAGCATGATTCCTCCACAAAACTTTAACTTGTGGTATGACCTTTGTACGTAAGACATGCTCCTTCCTATCCAAGATCTTGACAGGTACCTCTTCGTACGTTAAGTCTTCGGCTATCTCGTCCGGTTCAAACTCTATAACGTGGTTCGGGCCTTTCACATGAAGTACATATATGTGAAACACATTATGAACACGAGACATACTCAGAGGTAACGCGAGTCTATAGGCTACATTTCCTACTCTGTCAAGAATTTGAAATGGACCAATAAATTGTGGATTGAGCTTTCTTCTCTTCCCAAATCTTGTAACTCCCTTCCATGGAACAACTCGCAACAATACATGATCCCCTATACTAAATTCCACGTCCTTTCGATGAAGATCCGCATAACACTTTTGTCGATCTTGTGCCGTTTGTATACGTTGTCGAATCATTTGGATCTTTTCGGTAGTCATACGTACTAACTCGGGTCCCAACAATGTTGCTTCACCCACCTCATCCCAACATATTGGAGAGCGACACTTTCGTCCATATAATGCTTCAAATGGAGCCACACCTATACTTGCCTGATAACTGTTGTTGTAGGATAATTCCACCAATGGTAAATACTTATCCCAACTTCCCTTGAAGTCTAGGACACAGAGTCTTAATAAATCTTCAAGAGTTTGAATAGTCCTCTCTGATTGTCCGTCCGTTTGAGGATGATATGCTGAACTGAATCGTAAATCCTGTGCCAATAGCTTTTTGTAAGCTAACCCAAAATCTTGAAGTGAATCTTGGGTCACGATCCGAAACTATGGATACTGGCATGCCATGCAACCTCACAATCTCATTTACATATATACTAGCAAGACGTTCAAGGGAATAAGTCTCCCGTATCGGTAAGAAATGAGCAGACTTGGTTAATCTATCAACAATAACCCAAATGGCATTGATGCCTTGAGAAACCGTAGGAAGACCCTGTAACGAAATCCATGGTAATGTGTTCCCACTTCCATTTCGGAATCTCAAGTGGTTGCAACGGACCCTTAGGTACTAAATGCTTCGCCTTTACACGTTGACAAGTTAAACACATCGAGATAAACTTTGCAATCTCTCTCTTCATATTGTTCCACCAAAATGTATGTCGAAGATCACGATACATTTTAGTACTTTCAGGATGGATTGCAAATGGTGTATTGTGTGCCTACATCATAAAGTACTTAAAATCAGAGTCGTTAGGAACACAAAGTCTGGAGTGGACTCGAAGTATTCCTTCTTCATCAATTCTCGCTTCCGAAATAGCTCCTTCTTGTACTTTCTTCTTCATACGCATCAGCTCCGGGTCGGTGGCTTGAGCAACCTTAACTTTTTCTATTAAAGTTGGCTCTATGCGTATACTTGACATCATCACACTCATTCTTGCATATGATCTTCTACTCAATGCGTCAGCTACTACTGTTCGCTTTTCCAGGATGGTATTGAATAGTGTGGTCGTAGTCTTTCAATAGCTCGAGCCAACGTCGCTGCCGCATGTTGAATTCTTTTTGAGTGAAGAAATATTTAAGGCTTTTATGGTCTGAATATATCTCTACTTATTCCCCATATAGATAGTGCCTCCAAATCTTTAGCGCGAAAACGACTGCTGCCAAATCTAGAACATGAGTAGGATAATTCCTCTCATACTCTTTAAGTTGTCGCGAGGCATAGGCTATGACTTTCCCACGTTGCATGACAACACATCCTAACCCTTTGCCTGAAGCATCGCTGTAGATAATAAATCCATCTGTACCAGATGGTATTGTTAGAACAGGTGTCGAAATGAGTCTCCTCTTGAGCTCTTGGAAACTCTTCTCGCATTCTTCGCTCCAAACGAATTTTGTATCCTTCCGAGTTAGCTGGGTTAATGGAGTAGCGATTCGAGAAAACCCTTCCATGAATCTCCTATAATAACCAGCTAACCCCAAAAAGCTACGTACTTATAGAAGAATTCTTAAGGCAAGTTTCCTAAACTTACTTTAATTTTTTGAGCAAGTGTTTACTTCATTTGATTATGTTCTTTTGAAGCTTATTTGATGTTTTAAAATAAAATGAACATAACTCTTTTATGATTGTGTGAATTTCGTGCTTATGCAAATCTTTTAGTATTTGTATAAGTATTCAAACGATGTTATGATATAAACTGTTTAAGAAAATGTATGTGTCATTGTTCGGCTAGGCAAATGCTAAAATGTTTTATGGATTTGTTAATAAATCTTTTAAAATGTTATTTGTGAAAAGTTAAACTATTTAACGCTAATTGTTTTGTTTTTGATTCAAAGGTAGGTTTGAACTTAAACAAACCAATTACTTTGGTATTGATTCAAAGGTAAGTTTGAACTTAATCAAACAAATGTATTTAGTCGAGTTTTCGACTAGCACGCAAGGTGTCAGAATTTAAACATAAATACGTTTAACGGATGAGTGTTGTACAACATAGGGTACTACAGCCTGATCCTCTTGATATACTCGTAAGTGATATCGGATTTATGGTCTTAATGACTATGTTATCATTTTTAACAAAATAAAGAAAGAAGAAACGGAGTTTTTGGTCCGATGACCATCTTTTTCAAATGACCACTATGTCGTTTCAAAAATGTTTTAAAGTAATGAAAATTTTTAATCAGGTTTATTTTGTGTATTATTCCAGCTTATTCGAAGTAGTTCATAACTATTTTTTAAGTTGTTGAATGAAATCATATGATTCTTGATTTTATTATTGAAATGCTTTACTTGTTGAGCAATTTAATGCTCATTTTTACTTAAACTATATGATTTCACTTAAGGACAAGTGTATGGAAGCACTCATTAAGGATAGAAAAAGGAGGACGAAAATAGATAAAAAATCGTGTAATAGATTAAAATTTCTATTTAATGTGAATTATTATAATTTAAGTGAAAGTAGTATGCACACAAGTCAATCATGTTTAATGATAAAGCATATACTTTGTAACAATTTTATTCATTTATTAATAAAAATTATTAATTTATTAAAGGCTTTTAATTATCTACATGATGCTGCTTTATAATATGTGATAAACCCATAGTTTTAAACAATGCTTTTAGAATAATGATGATGATCATTCTAATGAGATCTAAATTATTAGAAAGCTTAAAACTAAAATAGTTCCCAATCGTTGGATTACTAAAAAGGGGATTAGTGAATCCGGATAGATTGGTACATACGTTACTTGCTCATTAGGATGAGGATGATTGATATCATGATCATTTGTGTGAAGACACTAAAGCAAGTGTGTAGGTGCTTATTGGAGAATTACATTGAACGTGGCTCGCTAAGGAATACCTAATGGAGTTTTACTTGCATGTCATTAGGAATTCCTGTAGTGATAGTAGTACAAGTGATCCTAGGACTTGAGATCATCAAGTATCTTGTGTATGATGAATTATACTTTGACTTATTCCTTAAGACTCTTAGGGTATATCAAAATGTATGCTTAGATATAATAAGTTGTACATAGAGATAATTTATGATCAATAAAGAATCTACCGCTTCTAGTAAAAGAAGAGAAATATCCTATGTGATTCGATAAATGACAACCCAGTAGTCCTTGGGCAAGGCAGAATGAAATTAGAAAGGAGTTTCTAATTTCCATTATTTGGAGTTGTGCATTTAAGAGTCGAAATACATATAATTAAATAAAATAAGACTTGACAGTAATTTCATGTCTTATATTTAATTGGGACATTGTATGGTGGAAGGATTGAATTGTACGGTAACTACTTACTCGACGGTTCTTTTATGATTAATGTTGAAATCTATATTATCTTGAAAGTCGTTGATCGCTAGGGAGACTTATCCCTATTGTAGAATAAATATTATTTATTTAAATAAATTACTAGTTTAATTTATTTATTTAAATAAAATTAGAATTGTTCTAATTGATTTATTTACAGCCGGTTTAATATGGAGAACCAAAAGGGTTCAAACCATAAAAGGAAGAATATTTATTTAAGAAGTAAATGACATAATTGTAATAATAAGTTAAGTGTATTTAATTTAATCTATGGTGATAGAATAAATTAAATAGCTTAATATTTATGATTTAATATTTTGGAAATATTTAAATATAAATTAATAAGAAGAGTCTTATTATTATTATTATTACTATTATATTATTTAATTCCTAAAGGAGTTTGGAAATTAATTAATAAAATTACTCTCATATATTCCTAATAAGATTAGGATACTAGTTAATTAAAAGAGTTTAATTAATTATCTCTAATAAGATTAGGGAGCTTAATTAATTAAAGGAATTTAATTAATTAAATAATACCCTATTTTCTAATTAGATTAGAAGGGTTAACTGATATCTTTATAAGAGGAGTCTTATATCAGATATTAAGTATACGTGATTTCAATTGTTGGAGAGTACACCTTTTTCTATGAGAGATAAAAAACTAGGGTTTTGTCAAACACCCATCTTCTTGAATCTTTCTTCTTCCTTGGTAGATCACCTCTTGAGGCCAAACACTTGGGTGGCTAACGTTGATCAAAGGAAGGAATCAAACACGGTGGATTTAAGTTGAACGCGAAAATAATTGAAGGTGAACTTGTACATGAGGAAGCTCGAATCTTCTAGGGTATAATTCTTGTTCTTCATCTTTTCGTTTAATTAATAATTATGCATAAAGGATGATATGAGTATATGGTTTGTAAAATTTTAAAACTATGTTTTTTCATGCTTACGCTTACTTTGTGCAATTTGATTGCGTTCATGAATATTACAAACCTAAAGTGGCATCAGAGCCAAACCTTTATGCAAGTTATTAGTTGTTCAAATTCGATATGGATGTTGATATGTGTTTAGAACAAATTTTTTGGGCATAATTACATGATTTGGAGAAAATTTGCACAATTCGCGAACTGAAAAAATAGATTTTGAAGATTGGCGCTGCAGTGCCTGATTGCAGTACAATCATGGTGTTGCAGCGCCTGCTCCGTGTTTTTGAAGACGTTGACATGGCATTGCAGCGCCTGAAGCCAGTTCTTTTGTGGTGGTGCAGCACAAGCTCCGTGTTTTTGATACTGAAGACGTGGCGCCGCAGCGCCTGATGCTAGTTCACTAGCGGCGCCACTCTCTAGAAACACATATATTTTTTAATTTTTAATTTTGATTTTTATTAAGGTAAAAGGTTTGTTTTAATTAAAATTAAATTAAATGTTTTTTCAGTAATTCTAAATTAAAAATAAATGAGTTTATTTTAATTTGGAATTGAATTAAAATAAATTTTTTATTTTAATTGTAATTGGAATCCACGTTTGTTTGAATAAAAGAGTTTATTCAAAAGTTTTTTAATAACTTGGAATTGGATTCCACGTTTGTTTGAATAAAAGAGTTTATTCAAAAGTTTTATATTAACTTAGAATTAGATTCCACATTTGTTTGAATAAAAGAGTTTATTCACATATGAAATAGGATTCCATGTTTCCTAGAATAAAGAAGTTTATTCACATATGAAATAGGATTCCACGTTTCCTAAAATTAAAGGTGTTTAATTTTAATAAGGAATATGATTCAAAATATTTTATTTTTCCAGCAATTTTAAGTTAAAATAAAAAGGTTTTATTTTGTACTTGGAATTGGATTCCTTGTTAATTAAAATAAAAAGTTTATTTTGATTGGGAATTTGATTAAAAATAAAAGAGTTTATTTTGTTTCAAAATTAGATTTTATGCAAATTATAATTTTCCATTAAATCGATATCGATGTATATATTGAATGCTTATTATTCATGAAATGAATGTTATTTATTGATGTATATGATGATGTGTATGATAATAAATGGGATTGATTATGGACTATTGTAAGACCCCAAATTTTTTAAAAAAATTGAATTTCCTCTATTTATTATTTTGAAATAGTAAGGGTTGAATTGATTAATGTGGTTAGTTATGCGTAAAATGCGCTAATATTTCAAATAAGCAAGTGGTTATAAAATACTCATTGTTGTCGGGGAATATTTGTACGACGGCGCAGCCTTGTGTGGGCCCCATAACGAAAAGCAATTGGATGAAGAAAACGACAAGTATAAGTTGTTATAAATAACGACGCAGTTGTTACAATTAATACTGTTGGAATACCCGGTGGTTAAAACACAGTAATACGCGTTGTTGAACAGTAGCACACGGTATTGCACCAATTATTGATTCTTACGTAAGAAGGCACTACTCAATAATTGTTACAGTAATTACTGTTCAGTATTTTATTTTATTGATTTAATAATTGTTGCGTTGATTTTTTTATATTACTGTTGTTTCAATAATTGTCACTACACAATATTTTCCATTATCGAAGCAATAATTCATATTATCTGAATAATATTATTAGAAAACATTATTGGCAATGTCTAGAAAGTTCTGTCTAAGGAGATGTTTGGTCACCTAATTGCGCGCCAGTAAGGAGAAATTCTTATTGGAAAGCCTCCGCTTTCCTGGGAACGGCCTGGTTGTCAGTACTGTGATTCTGTAATATTATTTGTGAATAATTAATTATTGATTTATATGATGAGGGAAATATTGATTTTATGTGAATATAGATGGAGAAAATTTTTAAAGTGACAATTGTTGAAAAATGATATTTTATCTTTTCTGATAAAATAATTTATTATTATATTTTAATAATATAATAATGGTGATATTTTTACAATGAATGTGAGATATATGAGTATATGAGGAGGAAGAGTATTTTTGTTGCATTAAATGATTAACACATGTTTTGTGTGTCGGCGGACCCCATTTCTTGACTGAAATTTGATTATAGCCTGTAAAATCGTCCGTTTATGGATTTCGTTCAATTTCTGTTTAGAATTTGGAAAAACTTTCTTCTATAAAGTTGTAGAGAATTGAATTATCTATAAAGAGCAGCGAGATTCAAATTTTCTGATAAAAGGGCTATTTATTATGAATTATTGAAGTTCCGATGTTCTGAAATAATTGATTTTTGAAGTTTTAATTAATTATTTTAAGAAAAACGTTTTTAACAAGTTGGTTGCACATGTTAATTGTTGAAATCTGATGTCTTGAGTGTGCATAGGAAATTTATTAAATAATAATATTTTATTAAATTTTTTGCTTTGGTGTTTTAAGCATTTTCCTATAAATAGGGTGCTTAGGTTAGAATTGAAAAACACACCAGAAACTAAAGATTTCTCTCTCTATAATATCGAGTGTATTTGTGAGTATTTTAGTACTTTGAGTATTGTTATACGGTGCAAGTTCTTTCAGCACTATATCCAGTATTCCAGTCAGAAGTACTATTCTTTCTAAGGTAAGGGATGTTATTTTATTCAAAATTGATATTATTTCTTTAATATCATTATGCTGGAATATTGGTGGGAATATTTTTTTATCAAATTTGGAACTTTTCATGTTGGGGTTACTATTCATGGGTATTCACGAGTTACTATTCACGAGTACTATTCATGAAGCATGATAGTTTTTTGTGAAATTTCTATCTTTTGGTGTCAGAGTTACTATTCACGTAAACGGTACTATTCACGTATACGGCACTATTCACAAATACGACACTATTCACAGAAAAATTAAATTTTCATTTTTCGTCCAAGATATCTATTATGGATACTAGTTTTGATTGTATCCATGTTTTGATCATTCTTGAATTTTACTCCACTCTGGTTATTTATGAAGTATTTTTGAACTTGGATTGTTTAAAGTACGAATCCTTAATATTTGTTCTTTTATTTCACTGATTCGTTTTCTTTAAAATATTTTTCATCATCCTCAGTCCTAAATGATGATATAATTGAATATATTTGACCCGTAGTGCAAATATGAATGATTTTATGATGAATATTTTTGGCCCGTAGTGCAAAGATGAATAGGTGTTTAGATGAACATGACCAACTGGTGAATATCTTTGGCCTGTAGTGAAAAGATGAATATTTGATTCAAGATATATATTGATTGATTTTACAGGGATAAAATATTGATGATGGACTTTTAAATTCATAGATGATAGTAGATTTCATTCTCTACTTAACTCTTCTAATGAATTGTTGTTTCCGCTGCAGTTGTTGATCTAAAACTTGTTGTATATTGTATTCTATCAGATTTTTCCCTGTTGAAGACTAAGGATAATTTTTTGTACATTATCTTAGTCATAATATTCTTTACTGGGATATTTGAGCTCACCCTTTTCCTTTTTGTTCCATTTTTCTTCTCAAGAGATGAGAATATAGCGAAAACTAGTCGGGGTGTGGAGTGATGGTTCAAGACAGTTGTTTTAGTAGTCCTCACTATTTTGTAAAATAGTGTATCATTAATTGTAATAAGGACTTATTTGAGTGTGGATATTGTCTAGAAGACAATATTTGTATTTAAACTCACAGCATAAGTGTTGTCGTATTTTGCACAACAATTGTAATAATAAAGTTGTAGTTGTTTCTGTACCATGTATTTGGCGACTCAGAATAGGTTGGTTGGATTGGGACCTATTTTGGGGACGTCACAGTTGGTATCAGAGCTTAGGGATATGGTCTCTGGCGGAGATCGGGGAATAGTACTAGGAGGGGAGAGACGAGTAATCCTTCGCTAGTGTGTCATACCTAAGCTTATTTGTTGGTCAGTTGAAGTATATGGTTAATATGTGATATGTTAATTTATTTAATTAACCCTTATTTTATGGCAGTATTTAAGAATGATAGCTGAGAATATTAACGGTGGAGTTAATGAGACCGTGGAAACACCTTTAATCACCACCCAGGGGAACGTGCAACAGGAAGACAATATTCCTCCTATAAATAACACCATTGAGCAGACGATGAACGAAGGGACGTTTAGGAGCTTTTTGCAGTTCATGCAAAACCAGACGAGGGATACTCATGTACATAATACGGGTGAAAATGATAGCAACGCGCGGCTTGTCACGGCCAAGCAGTTCAAAGAATTGGGACCACCAGAATTTAAGGGAAAAGCCGGATCCGATCATGGCGGAAACATTGGTCAAGCAAATTACCAAGATATTCGATGTCTTGGGATGCACAGAGGAACAGAAGGTTCCATTCGCCACCTTTATGTTCCGTGGCGAGGCAGACTACTGGTGGGAGTCTGTGAAACGGACCCAGCCTACCGCACTTAGCATGTCTTGGGAAACGTTTCAAAAACTTTTCAATGAAAAATACTTTCCTGAAAGTATTTGCCAGTATGAAGGAGGTAGAGTTTATTAGACTAGAACAAAATAACATGACAGTGTCCCAATACGAAGCGAAGTTCGCAGAGTTATCCAGGTTTGCACCTCATTTAGTAGAGAATGAGGAACGAATGACGAGGATCTTTCTGAGAGGTTTAAAACCCTGAGATTCAGGCAATATCTTATCTCTCATAAATTTTATTTATATTCAGACGTTGTCAACAGGGCTCAATTATTAGAGCGAGATAGCGAGTACGTTCAACCAAAAGACCTGCAACCAGGAACATACCGGTGACAGCAGTCATCAGAACAACGATAACCAGCGGAGAAAGAAAAATACGGAACAAGAGCGACAACCACTCTGGTGGTAATCGTGGCCATGAAAACAGAAGAAGCGAGTCGGGGGGAGATTTTAAAAAGAGGAGATTCAACAATGACACTGCGAAGACGACAGTACCAGCAGCAACTGGTTTTAAGGGAGGAGAACGACCACCGATCGTATGCTATAAATGTGGAAAAGAGGGACACATCAGCCCAAACTGTCCACAACAGTTCAAGGTATGCTATAATTGTAGAAAGGAAGGACATATCGCTTGAGATTGTACGGTAGCGAAACCAAGCCCAGTGGGGATGGTGACTCAAAAGGCTGTCCCAGAAAAGTCAAAGTCATCGGTTCCTGGAAGAGCATTTGTCGTGACTGGTCAACATGCGAGGAACCCAAACGAGGTGATCACGGGTAAGCTAATCATAAATTCATGCAAAGTTTATACATTACTAGATACCGGTGCTACCTATTAATTTATCTCTCCTGCTTGTGCTCAATGTTTAAACATGACTCCGGAGAAATTAGACTTTGACCTATCTGTGGAAACTCTGTTCGGAGAAACTTTCATCACATCCACTGTTTATAAATCTTGTTTGATCCAAGTTGGCACCATCGCATTACCTGTTGACCTTATTTCTTTAAAGATACTTATTTTTGATGTGATTTTGGGGATTGATTGATTAACTACTCATCATGCCAAAATTGATTGCTTTCGTAAGATTGTTAGTTTTTATATTCCTAAGCAACCTGTTATTCGAATTCAAGCAACCAAACCATTGAAGTCAAACACTTTCATATCAAGTCATAAAGCTATTCGTTTATTGAAAAACGGATGTCAAGATTTCTTAGTCCATGTTATGGATTTGAATAAAGACACGTCAAATTTGAATAATATTCCTGTTGTTATTGACTTTCTGAAGAATTTCTTGGCTTACTCCCAAAGTGTGATATTGAATTTTGTATCGACTTTGAACCCGGTACAAAACCCATTTTTAAAAAATCTCATGGCTCCTATTGAACTTCAGGAGATTAAAATTCAACTATAGAATTTGGTACCCGAGCCTTTATCTGGTGACTTCCTTTGTGAAATGCACTGAAGCCAGAATCTTCAGTAGGGGACGCCATATTCGTGCGGTAGTAAACTGATAGGTGTCATTGTGGCGTGTTATCCAAGATTGGGATATGATTCATAGTTAAGAGCAACCTAAGTCATTAATCGAAATACGTATCTTTCTATGCTTAGCTGGTTATTATCGAAGATTTTGTGGAAAGATTTTCCCGAATCGCTATTTCATTAACGCAGCTGACTCGTAGAGATACAAAATTCGAATAGGAGAAAGGAATATGGGAAGAACTTCGAAGAACTCAATATGAGACTCATTTTGGCACATGTTCTGACCATACCATCCTGGAAAAGCGAACGTGGTAGCTGACGTGTTGAGTAAAAGATCGTATACGAGTACGAATGCGATATTGTCAAAGACCCATTTCATATATCTTACAAATGATAGATATAGATTTAAAGACTCTAGGGACTCATGTGATGATATACAAGTAGAACCGACTTTTATCGATAAAGTTAAAATCGTTCATGCTACACACCAGAGCTGATGAATATGAAGAAGGAGGTGCAAGAAGTTGTTATTCCAAAAGCGAGAATTGGCGATGTGAGGAAAGCTTAAACCTTCGATTTATTGGTCTATTTGAAATCCTCGATCGAGTAGGAACTGTGGCCTATAGACTCGTTTTACCGCCAAGTATGACACGTGTTCATAATATTTTTCACGTATCGAAGTTACAAAATTTTGTGGACGACCCGAACCACGTCATTGAGTTAAAACCGGACGTGGTAGCCGAAGACTTAACGTACGAGGAGGTACCTATCAAGATCTTAGATAAAAAAGAGCATGTCCTACGCACGAAGGTCATACCACAAGTTAAAGTTTTGTGGAGGAACCATGCTATTGAAAAAATGACCTGGGAGTTGGAAACGGAAATGAAAGCGAGGTATCTTCATCTTTTCGAAACACCAAGTACGTACGTCAATTTCGAGGATGAAATTTCATAAGGAGGGGAGGTTGTAAGACCCCGAATTTTTTTTAAATGGAATTTCCTCTATTTATTATTTTGAAATAGTAAGGGTTGAATTGATTAATGTGGTTAGTTATGAGTAAAATGAGCGAATATTTCAAATAAGCAAGTGGTTATAAAATTCTCATTGTTGTCGGAGAATATTCGTTTGGTCGTGGAATATTCTTGCTGTCGGGGAATATTCGTACGATGGCGCAGCCTTGTGTGGGCCCCATAACGGAAAGCAATTGGATGAAGAAAACGACAAGTATAAGTTTTTATAAATAACGGCGCAGTTGTTACCGTTAATACTGTTGGAATACCCGGTGGTTAAAACACAGTAATACGCGTTGTTGAACAGTAACACACGGTATTGCACCAATTATTGATTCTTACGTAAGAAGGCACTACTCAATAATTGTTACAGTAATTACTGTTCAGTATTTTATTTTATTGATTCAATAATTGCTGCGTTGATTTTTTTTATATTACTGTTGTTTCAATAATTGTCACTACACAGTATTTTCCATTATTGAAATAATAATTCATATTATCTGAATAATATTATTAGAAAATATTATTGGCAATGTCTAGAAAGTTCTGTCTAAGGAGAGGTTTGGTCACCTAATTGCGCGCTAGTAAGGAAAAATTCTTATTGGAAAGCCCCCTCTTTCCTAGGAACGGCCTGGTTGTCAGTACTGTGATTCTGTAATATTATTTGTGAATAATTAATTATTAATTTATATGATGAGAGGAAATATTGATTTTATGTGGATATAGATGGAGAAATTTTTTTAAAGTGACAACTGTTGAAAAATGATATTGTATCTTTTCTGATAAAATAATTTATTATTATATTTTAATAATATAATAGTAGTGATATTTTTTTCAATGAATGTTGGATATATTAGTATATGAGGAGGAAGAGTATTTTTGTTCCATTAAATGATTAACACATGTTTTGTGTGTCGGTGGACCCCATTTCTTGACTGAAATTTGATTATAGCTTGTAAAATTGCCCGTTTATGGATTTCGGTCAATTTTTGTTTGGAATTTGGAAAAACTTTCTTCTGCAAAGTTGTAGAGAATTGAATTTTCTATAAAAAGTCGCGAGATTCAAATTTTCTGAAAAAGGGTTATTTATTATGAATTATTGAAGTTTCAAAGTTCTGAAATAATTTATTTTTGGAAGTTTTAATTAATTATTTTAAGAAAAACGTTTTTAACAAGTTGGTTGCATATGTTAATTGCTAAAATCTGATGTCTTGAGTGTGCGTAGGAAATTTATTAAATAATAATAATATTTTATTAAATTTTCTGCTTTGGTGTTCTAAGCATTTTCCTATAAATAGGGTGCTTAGGTTAGAATTGAAAAACACAGCAGAAACTATAGATTTATCTCTCTTTCTCTTCTATAATATCGAGCGTATTTGTGAGTATTGTAGTACTTTGAGTATTTCTATACGGTGCAAGTTCTTTCAGCACTATATCCAGTATTCCAGTCAGAAATATTATTCTTTCTGAGGTAAGGGATGTTATTTTATTCAAAAATGATATTATTTTTTCAATATCATTATGCTGAAATATTGGTGGGAATTTTTATCAAATTTTGAACTTTTCATGTCGGGGTTACTATTCATAGGTTACTATTCATGAGTTACTATTCACGAATTACTATTCACGAGTACTATTTATGAAGCATGATGTTATTTTTGTGAAATTTCTATCTTTTGGTATCGGAGTTACTATTCACGTATACGGTACTATTCACGTATACGGCACTATTCACGAATACGACACTATTCACAGAAAAATTAAATTTTCATTTTTTGTCTAAGATATCTTTTATGGATACTAGTTTTGATTGTATCCATGTTTTTATCATTCTTGAATTTTACTCCACTCTGGTTATTTATGAAGTATTTTTGAACTTGGATTGTTTAAAGTACGAATCCTTAATATTTGTTCTTTTGTTTCACTGGATTTGTTTTCTTTAAAATATTTTTCATCATCCTCAGTCCTAAATGATGATATAACTGAATGTCTTTGGCCCGTAGTGCAAAGATGAATGATTTTATGATGAATATCTTTGGCCCGTAGTGCAAAGATGTACAAGTGTTTAGATGAACATGACCAACTGGTGAATATCTTTGGCCTGTAGTGCAAAGATGAATATTTGATTCAAGATGTATATTGATTGATTTTACAGGGATAAAATATTGATGATGGACTTTTAAATTCATAGATGATAGTAGATTTCATTCTCTACTTAACTCTTCTAATGAATTGTTGTTTCCGCTGCAGTTGTTGATCTAAAACCTGTTGTCTATTGTATTCTATCAGATTTTCCCTGTTGAAGACCAATGATAATTTGTTGTACATTATCTTAGTCATAATATTCTTTACTGGGCTAGTTGAGATCACCCTTTTCCTTTTTGTTCCATTTTTCTTCTCATGAGATGAGAATATAGCGGGAACTAGTCGGGGTGTGGAGTGATGGTTTAAGACAGTTGTTTTAGTAGTCCTCGCTATTTTGTAAAATAGTGTATCAATAATTGTAATAAAGACTTATTTGAGTGTGGATATTGTCTAGAAGACAATATTTGTATTTAAACTCACAGCATAAGTGTTGTCGTATTTTGCACGACAATTGTAATAATAAAGTTATAGTTGTTTCTGTACCATGTATTTGGCGACTCAGAATAGGTTGGTTGGATTAGACCTATTTTGGAGGCGTCACAACTATTGACCAATGTGATTGGATTTTATTTTAGTTGTATGCATGAATGTATGAATTTTAGTAAATGGGGTCTGCGTACCTCGTCTTCTCTAATTTTTCTTAATGTAAATTATATCTCCCTCCTATGTACTTCCCAGTGACTAATGATCAAGGTTTCTAATTAAATTAATTATTTTTGTAATAGGAATAATTAAAATTAATTTTGAAGAATTGGAGATCGAGGAGCAAAGAGCGCTTGAAGACCCGTTTGTAACGGAGCCCAGTATTTAAATGTAATAGTTATATTTAAATTTAATTATTGCACCCTAAGTTTAACCTCTTGGTTCACTTGGTGGCTCTAGTGAACCAAACTAGAATAAAGTCCATAATCAATCCGGGTAGAATATAGTATTCTATATATGCATGCTTATACTATATATATATATATATATATATATATATATATATATATATATATATATATATATATATTATGCAATCAGGCTTCACATGTTAATTAATATGACTAATATTTTATATATATATGTGTGCATGAGCACTAAACAAGATGAGAAGAATTAATAAAAAAAATCTATCAAAGATTTTATATTAAGTCCTAAGAATTCAAAGATGTTTGGAATATCAAATATCGCCTTCTAGCCTGGTAAAAATAATAGAGTATCAATTAATTATTATAAGTCACGTCAAATTTTTGAAAAAGCTTGCAAGAAAGAATGAGAACACAACTAAGATTAAGTACTGCTTATCACCCTCAAACCGATGGATAGAGTGAACAAACCATACAAACGCTGGAGGACATGCTTAAAGCTTGTGTGATGAACTTCAAAGGGAATTAGGACGACCACCTACCATTAGTAGAACTCGTATACAATAATAGTTATCATACGAGTATCAGTATGCCGCCGTATGAATCTCTTTATTGGAGAAAGTTTAGAACATTGTTGTGTTGGGATGAAGTCGGAGAACGACAACTTTTGGGACCGAAATTAGTTCAATAGATGGCCGACGTGGTGACAACGATAAGAGCCAGATTGGTAGCAGCTCAAGATCACCAAAAGAAGTATGCAGATTTGCATCGTCAGAACCGATACTTTGAAGTCAGTAGATTTGTGTTTCTGAGGTCTCCCTGGAATGGAAAGATCAGATTCAAAAATAAAGGGAAATTGAGTCTGAGGTTCATAAGACCATTCGAAGTATTGAACAGAATACGCGAAGTGGCATACAAGGTAACTTTACCGTCTGAATTGAAACACATCCACAACGTGTTTCACATTTCTCTGCTACGTCTATACAAACCCGACTATAAAAACGTGATCTCTTACGAGCCTATTCAAGTATAGAAAATCTGATGTATGAAGAAATTCCTATTCAAATACTAGATAGAAAAGAGCAAACATTAAGAAACAAAGTTATATCTTCTGTAAAAGTAGTTTGGCAAAACCACGACGTCGAGGAGGCCACGTGGGAATTAGAAGATAAAATGCGGAGGAATTATCCCCATTTATTTGTGTAATACCCGCGAATTTTAAATAAATAATATTAATATTGATAATGACAAAAACGCTAGCATGTCTCCCATCTCTCAAACTCAGTAAAATGGGAATGATGATATGGGGAGTGGCTTGCATAGTGGCAGTGAAATCCATTTAACCAAACCTTTTTAATCCAATGGAATCTTCTTCTTTTTCTTGGTTTAATTCATTGAGCAAAGCCCAATCTTGGTCAAAAGCTTCCCTATAAATGGAGCCATTCTCATTCTCAAACATATTGCTAAGTTCTCTGTAAACTTCAAATTAGTGTGTGAGTGTGGTTGGGTTGAGTAAACAATCTGAAGGAGTCAAGCATTTATATTCCAACTTCAGTGAGGTAATGCCTTTTAACATGTTCTAGATTTCAAGTTTTACAATTATTAGAAATATCATGAAATACTTGCTAGTTGAGTCAAAATTGAAGGCTAGCTAAAGCATGTTACAATCTATAAATTGTTGTTGGATATTGTTAGTATAGTCCAATACGAATACAACGAATGTTAAACGACTCAATTTTGCCTAGAAACGATTCTGTTATGAGAGAAATCACTAAACATGTTAAACTTTGGAAAATGACATGAACCTTGAATTTGATTCATGAATTTGGTTAAGTGTGTGGTTTAAGTTGTTAGAATCATGCTAGGGATACTTGGTAATGAATTTATGAACTTTATATCTCATGGGTATGCATAAATTGTTACTGATATGAGGTTTTGGGAGTATTTGTTCGCGTTCTTGAAAGAAAACAGAGAGCAGGAGCCGAGTCCGGGCCATCCCGCCCCGACGGCCTTCCTGCACTATAAAAGTGCCGCCTCGGCAGGGGTTGGGCAGAGAAGTTAGATTTTTGTTTTGTTGTTCAATACAAAAAATCCTAATCTAACCTAACCTAACCTAACTTAACCTAAGGAACATAAATAAGCTTTAAACATGTATGAATACATATCGTAAGTTGTTTTAGTTGACTTGGGGATTGAGTTATAACCTTTTGGAGGAAAATTTAAAAGTCAAAAATCAAACTCGATAAATCTTGTATCTTTTGAATTCTGACTTTTTGAGCATGTGTATGCAACTTAATTAAGTTTATAAGTGAGTATGAAATGTGTTTTCAAGATATTTTGCATACTTAGTTTGTTTAACATGAGATTTCTTAAGTCAAATATGTAAACTATTCAATGTTAAATTAATACGAGTTTCAAGAGTAAAGCTATGTCGACTTGGAATACATGAATCAAAATACATGCAAACATGCATAGTAAAGATTGTTTAGCATGATTATATGGTTTAATGAGTACTATGGTTAGTCTTTGACATAATGAGCTCTCTTAGCTTTGTAAAATGGAAATCTATGAATAAAACTACCAATTGTTTAAAAGTAATAGAAGAGACCAAACCTAGTTTAAAATTCCCTTAACATGTATGTGTGGGTGTCTTAATTAGCTATAATACATTACTCAAGCGATGTTTTAAGTGTACAAGCATGTAAAGGGTATATAGAACCAAGAACCTAAAAGTTTTACAAGTCTTCTTAAATAAGCTTTTAAAAGTTAAGTCAACGATGATTACAAAACGATGTTGTTTGATTATTATAGTGACATATAGTCTAATTATGTAAATAAGATAGAAATTAATGTATTTGCTTAAGGGACCTAATGGAGTATGTGTAGAATTCATCGGTTCATGAATTGAGCTTGTATAACTAATGTATATATATATATATACATATATAAATAGGATACTATAAGACTTTGCAGTGACGTTAAGCTTTGAGATTCGTAAACTACGCTAAAGGCAAGTTCTCTAACTTCATTCTTATATTGAATGCAAATATCTAAACCTTATATCTTATTGTACAAACTTCGAATCATTGTTATGCCAACTATATTCATATTGAGTAAATTTCTATATTCGTATGAATCATTATTCATATTCGTAAATTAATTGTATATCTTGATTCATGTTGCGAACATTGAACTAATTGTTCTAAAATGTATTATAAAAGTTGTCTAAGTCATTTGACTCGGCTAGACTAATATCATGTGTTAAAAATCTATCATAACCAATTGTGTTGGTGTGGACTTTTAAAAATTTACTGAGATGAACAACCCTCATTAAAGGGAAAATTATATATTGTCGAAAAACCGACGTGTGCACAAAGAGCATGTTTAAATGTTATGCATAACGTAGGGTATTTTGGACTGATCACCTATTATACTTGTTTTATAGAATTATCAGTTTAATACTGATGATCTTAGTAGGAGTTCTTGATCCTTAGTGACCACTAAGTGCTGAAACCTTTGAATCCTTTTAAAATCCTTCAGTCTATAATAACTCATTGTTTATGATTCAAAGGACAGATTTGAAACAATTGATACTTCTTGTTTACAATGTTATTCTTTTAATTCTTGAACTATTATTTACTTTTATACCTTTGAGATTTTGAATTTATGCATGTTCACTCTTATTGTTATAAACTTAATGAGCAAATTTGTTGCTCATTCTTGCTTTCTTTAAACCTTTCAATTAAGGCAGAATGTGGTGAACCTTCAAGCAATGATAAGGGAAAGGGAAAGGGAAAGGCTACGACATAACTTTGTTCTTTAATTTATATTAGAAGATTTATCGTATTGTTGTATTTAAGACTTATCTATACTTATGTATTAAGACTTGATTAGTATTATGTATTAAGTTATGTCTGAATTTAAGATATGTAATGTTGTAGTAACGGTTATGAGATCTTGGGATGAGAATATATATATTAAATCAATGTGAATTATTCTATTATTCCGCTGTATGAGTTATTAGTGTATTATTAGAATGAGATCGTGAATCACCTGAATTAGACATATTAGTGTCTGAATTTGGGGGTGTCACATGATGCATATTTGGTTGGTTCTCTTAGGTCTTGTTGTATGATAATAAGTATGTTTAAACTAATTATTCATATAACAATTACACGGAGCAAGAATTTACAAATAATTTTTAAATAGTTTTCAAAATAAAAACAAGTAAGAATACAACCATGTGGTTTATGTGTAGCTGAGTGTATGACTGTGAATAGATATTGTATATGACAAAGTATATGTGTTACAAATATAGATATTGATGTATATATGTGTGTATCAAGTGTTTAATTTGTACTTGATATATGTACTTAAAATATAAAAGATTGTTATACATAGTTAATGAATATATATATATATATATATATATATATATATATATATATATATATTAATATATATGCGTAAGATACTTGAAGTACAATTAAGCGGTAATCTTAATCTACATGCAAGGAAAGTCTCTTAACTTTATTTCTTAATTGTGCAAATTTCTAATTTCGTTCGATTACATGAAATGAAAGTATCCCTAATCTATGCACTTTCTTTATACAAGAATAGTTTTTTTACTTCACAAGTATCCTTTTCATAAACTGTTTGAATCTAGTATAAGCAAGTTTTCTTAACTAATTTGTATTTAAGTAAGTAAATTATATTCGTATACTTGTGCAAGTTTCCTAACTTGTACAATTTGAGATTGGTACGTAAATTTCTCTATTATTTTCAGTTCTAATTTTCTGAATTGTTTACAGATGAATCTAAGCTAATTGCCTCAGCTAGACTCACATTTTAATATTTTGTCACAAGTCCTTATTATATTGTTGAGATAAGTAGAGCTGTCCAACCAAATTGTTTTGGTTTGGAACTCAAGTCTGAGTATGAACACCCCCTATTGTGAAATTTTTATTGTGCCAATAAGGCAACGAAAATAAGCAAGTAGTGTTGATCAACGCAGGGTATAAAGGGTTGATCACCCATCGTGCCCAAGAGTTAGTCGGTTATATAGTTGAATAACTTTTATACCTATTTATAGCAAGAAAAATAAAGTTCAAGCTCTACCAACCGCTCGGCATCTATAGTCATTATGTCGTTTCAAAAATGCAAGCTATTTGGTTTGTTATTCGAGAATTGATTCAATGGTTTCACAACTATTGATTCGTTGTAGAAGTATTCTCAAAGAAAACTATTTAACTCTTTCATATATTATTTATTACATGTTATTATTTGTTGAGCAATTGAATGTTCATTCTTGCTTTGAAATTAAATATTTTCAGTAAAACGTGAACGCGCCGAAGGATCTGGTAAAGATAAGAGAAATGAGAAGGTGAATGAATAGTTGAAGACAATTATTCAATATAAGTAGATGATTTGTAATAAACAAACTTTTGTATGAGATATTACTTTATCTAGCATGTAATGATGTATTTAAAGATTCTCGTACCTAGGAGTAGTAAACTCTGATGTAATATTTTTAATTATTAATGTATTAAGTAGGTTGTATGTTTGTTATCGTGTAGCACCAAGTACAGGTTGCAAGTACCTAGATTTGGGGGCGTCACAATATCTTAGTGAAATTGGTGCTTTGCTGTATATTGCAAATTTCATACGACCTGATATATCATTTGCAGTTAACTTACTAGCAATGTATAGTTCTGCACCAACTCAGAGACATTGGAATGGAATTAAGCATATTTTTCGATATCTTCGTGGGACTACTGATTTTGGATTATTTTATCCAAATGGATCAAAATCACAGTTAGTTGGATATGTTGATGCGGGTTACCTTTCTGATACACACAAAGGTCGATCATAAACATGATATTTATTTACTTATGGAAATACTGCTATTTCATAGAGATCTGTTAAGCAAACAATTTATGTTAATTCCTCAAATCATGCAGAGATTATCGCAATTCACGAAACTAGTCGTGAATGTGTTTGATTAAGATCGAAAATTCAGCATATTTGTGAGAATTATGGATTATCATCAATCATAAATAGTTCAACAATAGTATATGAACATAATGTCGCTTGTATCACTCAAATTAGGGAAGACTATATCAAAGGTGATAGAACCAAACATATTGCATCAAAATTCTTTTATACACATGAGCTCGAGAAAAGTGGTGATATAGATGTTAAGGAGATACGATCATATGATAATTTGGCTGATATGTTCACTAAGCCATTACCAACTGCGAATTTTAAGAATATGGTGCACAATATTGGCATGCATCGATTTAAGGATATTTTTACCATGAACATTTGTTCTCATGAGGGGGAGTAAATTTTTTGAATGATATTTGTTGATTGTACTATTTTTCCTTCGCTAATTTTTTTTTCCATTGGGTTTTTCTTTACAAGGTTTTAAGGAGGCAATCCTATGACACTAGAAGTTATACAAGAATATTGTACTCTTTTTCTTAGCCAAGTTATTTCCCACGTGGTTTTTCTTTGGTAAGATTTTTAACGAGACATATTTTTAGGAAGTGGTCATCCAAGGGAGAGTGTTAGAAATAAAGTAATTGGAAGGAAGATAACCACCAAAATAAATGGTGGAGCCTTAAAAGGCTTTAAGTTGCTTTAATGCAACTTAAGTTGTTTTAAGAAGAAGGTTAGCTTGTGGTATATCAGAACGGATCTTAAGCATACCTCTTAAATAGCATACCTTTATTAAAACTAAGTCTTTTTGGAGAATTTTTTTAAAACAAAATACTATTAAAAAAGTGTGGTCCCACCTGCTTTCCTTTTATTTACAAAAATGTCACCCGCGTCCCCACTTATTTTTTAAAAGAATCTTCAAAATGACGTAATTTTAATAAAAGTATGCTATTTAAGAGATATGCTTTAGATACGTTCTCGTGGTATGTATATATATATAGGGGTGCTCAAATTTTTAGTTTTTTCGGTTATTTACCGAACCGGTTGATACCGGTACCGGCTGTAGACACTCGAAAATTTTGCATTCCTGTTACTAACCTTACAGGAGGGCAAAATCATCTTCCAAAGATAACCCTGGAAGTCAAGTCAGCACAGTCCCGGAGACAACCTCGGGATACTCAATTTTCCATCTCAGAGACAACCCCGAGATATTCAGTTGCAGTCCTGGAGACAACCCCGAGATACTCAGTTTTAACCTCGGAGACAAACCCGAGGAATACAGTTCCAGTTCTAAAAATAACAGCGGAGACCTTTGCCATCTCGGAGAAAACCCCGAGATATTCAATTCCAGTCCTGGAGACAACCCCGAGGCATGCAGTTGCAGTTCCAAAAATAACCTTACAAATGCTTATTTCAACCTTCAGCAATCAGTTTCAACACTCGATGATAGCCCCGAAGCACTCAGTTCCAAGCCTAGAGATGACCCCAAGAGGACAAGCACACCTCAGAGACAACCCTGAGGATGTTCAACACTAGCAGCAACCCAATCTCAGAGATAACCCTGAGCAAGGACTGTTAAATCAGCCCAGAACCGGAGATAACCCCGGTCAGGGGCAAAATCATTATTTTTTCATCTCAATCCCAAATTCGCGCCATCTCAACAACATTTCAACATACATGCTACACAGAAGTGTCCTACAAGAACCATAGCGCCAATCCCGGGTGAGTAATACACAAGACAACACACCGAATAGAATTTAAAGCCTGAAGACCTGGGCATGGACCCATCTCCTTGACTTCGTACAACCTCTTATCCCATGTCCGTGTGTATCACTCGACAATAGCATGTCGTAAAAGGTCTTAAACACCTCGATTGGATGCCCGGAATGAAGTTATGAAGGTTTGAACGGACAATACGTTGCACAAGTGCACGTACTTCGAGACGGCGGGACTCACGGAGCTCGGGACACCCCAGGCAGCCGCAGGTACACCTGCGGCTCCCCCCTCTAAAAATAGAGGGCATGGGGTGGCCATTTATAAGAACGAAAAGGCGAGGAAGCCCTGTCCAATTTTCTCTGTACGCACTATAAATTGAGTGCTTTCTCATTTCAAACACTTATGAGCTTATATTTGGCTACTTTTTATCGGTGGGAACCGAGTTTTCATCCATTTAAAGCTACTGAAGTCTTCTTTAGCAGTCCACTGTAAGCCTTCTTATATTACTTCAAGCCTTTTCTCCACTTCTTTCACACACAGTTATTCATGTTGAGAGTCGTGTTGTGTGCGTATTTCCGGACTTCGGTCCGTGACTTTTTATTTCTTTTGTGTATATATACTTATATATATATATATATATATATATTTGTACCAACATCATCGAGTTATGACTCGATTGAGCCTGGATTCACATCTGGAGCGTTTATTGTTATATATATATATATATATATATATATATATATATATATATATATATATATATATATATATATCAGTCCCCTTCAGTTGAGGGATCCCTCAAATAACACTATTGAGGGATGGGTCGCTCAATTACTATAATAACCCATAAGCTGCTGTCAGCCGCACTAAATATTAAAAATTCAAATTTTTTTTTCATAACAGTAAAGTAAGTAAGTAAGTAAGAGATCTTCTAAATAAATTAGAGACCCAATATTTTTTTTATTAAATTTTTAAGTCAATTTATAGATAAAAAATAATTCATAAAAACGGAATATCATAATTTGAAATTTAAGATTTCACTTGCAGACTTGAAAAATTAAAATATATGTGTGATTGTGAAACTGAACGAAGAATTCATAAAAACGGACTTAAAATGAAAATCAATCAAAGAAGTGTTTCCCCATTCTTGTTGTCACTAATTCATAAAAATAGAACTCAAATACATAGGGATGAACAGATAGGATAGGGGATGTGGCATCATATTTATATTCCTTTTTGCTGATCCTCTAAGCAAATTTGCAACAAATAAGGCTGCCCATCATTGCTTAAATAAACCTAAACAACCTTTAAATATCCGAATTTGACCAAAAAAAAACTAAACACTTCCTTGTATTGGAATGAACAATATCTGAATTTGACCAAAAAAGAACACACATCTTGTGTTGTTGCTGACACCTTAATAGGTGGAATCACTGGAGCTCGAAACATCATCCAAAAAACTCATCATCCTAACATGACAAAGTAAATGAAAAAATTAATAAAAATTTATTGTTCTCAATAACAAGCAAGTTATATAGGTGGAAAAACTATTATCCATTTTATCAACAAAATACTCAATATAAGTTCTATTAATAACTATAATTACTTGTGACGAAGAACTATTATCCATGCCATTAAAAGCATCTTTGTCAACAATTGAAGATCTAGCATGGTCAAAGATAACATCACAAAGTTAACACGTGAGGTTTATATATAATAATAAGAAAGGAAAAATACAAATAAGTTTGCATTCTTACGATTTTTGAAGCATAGGACAATTCCTTTTGTCGTGTGTTTGTCCATATTTCCCACACCCATTACAACGTCGACCTTTGTATTGTTCTCTTGCCAACTCCTTTCTGCCCTTAAGTCTTTTCCCACTTCCTTTTGCTTTAACAGGATCTGGTTCATTTAAACTAGTTTCAAAAGCAATACTTCTCCTTGCAGAAGGTATTACTTCTTCAGCACCATGAAACAATGGTTTAATCCTCTCAATCAATGAATCTAATGCCTCACAGAAGATCTGACTAGCTTCATCACTTAAGATGACTTTATCAATCACATGTGAATAACATTGGAATAATGCATTGTGTTTTCCTAATAAGGAGTTGTCAACAGATATCTCAACACCATCCTTGTCTACCACAAGATCGGATCTAACAGATCTAGTCCATCTCTTCAAAATATATTGATTTGGAAAATTCATGAAGCTGACGTATTTTGTGAAAATATGCCAAAGTATAGCTGCATGGGATTCCCAAACTCTCAAACATATGACAACTACATGATGCAAAATCTGCATATTTATCATAAACAATCAGCCGGTTTCTTTTTCTCTTTTTGTCATCCATATGTACAACTTTATATACGCTGTGAGTGGCATTCTCTTCTGTAAGCTCAACATTGTTGCAATAACTCTCCCACAATTGATCATGAAATTTATAAAAGTAAGTACGTGTGTATATATTATCCATTTGCCTATCCATCATTATAGGGCACTTAGTTTTTGCCTTCTCATTGATATCGGTGTGATCTGCCATCAATTCCAAGTGTCGTTGGTGTAAAAGTCCTCTATTAAATTGAACCATGAAGTCCACCAAGGAATTGTTTTTTGAAACATACCTCTTGAAAAATGCATGCCCACTTTCTGCTCGCTGACTACTAGACATTCCACATGAGAAAATGTGGTTCACATAAGCTGGCACCCATTTAGCTCGAATATTAAATATTGATTGCAACCATGCATCTTCATTTAACCCGTTGTTCTAAACAATGCTCTTCCAACTCAAGTCAAACTCATCTCTAGTCTCAGAATCCCAAACACATTCTCTAAATTATTGATAGTGAATAATACATTCGGGCTTGTCAGAGAATTTATTCAAAATATGCCAGCTATAATACCTGTGAAATATGTGTGGAAGAGCTTCTGAAATGGTTTTTTGTCATTGCGGGATCTTGATCAGTAATAATAATTTTCGGAGAATCACCTGGCATAGCCCTCAAAAATTCTCTAAACAACCAAATGAAGGAGTCTGCAGTCTCGTCACTTAAGAATGCCCCAAAAAAAATAATTGTCTGACCATGGTTGTTACTCCCATAATTGGTGCAAAAATCATACAATATCGATTGGTGTTGTAGGTAGTGTTGAAGATAACCGCATCACCATAAAACTTGTACGATTGCCTAGAGATTGCATCAGCCCAAAAACATCGAGTAATCTTGTGTTCAATATTTGTCTCAACCTTGAATATGAACCCTGATTTTTTTTCTTGCTCATTCAGGAAATGATCAAACAACATTTCTCCATCATGACCTTTGATCTTCATACGACTATCTCTGTTGGAGTTGTACATATCTTGTTGAGTAAAACTAACATTTTCAATGCCTCCTGCTTGGGTTGTTAGAATGTCATATTGTTGGTGTGTGGATACGTTTACAGATGTTAGTTGTTGTGCTATAAGTTGATCAACCCCAGAAATTCGACGATAAGACTTTAATAAGTGGCGTCTTCGCGGGGTTGTCATTGGATGAGTATGAGCCTCTTCAAATATCGTGACTAAGTATCCACCATGTTTTGATTTAACAACTATTAGCCGCGCCTTACAAGACTCTCTGCCTACTCCACGACGCCTTTTTACAACACCACTTGTTTCAGTTGACCAACTTCCCTCTTTATTGCAAACGTACTCCTTCCGTATGACCTCTCCATCTTTACTCTTCTTACTAGAGTATGATTGAACACTAAACCCATCTTCCCTTGCATAATAATTGTAAAAGTCATACACTTCTTCTAATGCTTCATATTGTTGACCTTGAAAAAGAGTGAGTTCACCAATTACTTGAGGATAGAAAATTGATACAAAAGAATTTATTTCCAAATCAGTTTCCATGTGATCTAATATGCCATTATTAGCTTTCATAGTTGAATGGCGAATTTGTTTAACAGTAGAACATTAGGAAATAACAAAACTATATATATATGAACATTAGGAAATCTGTTTAAAAATTAGGAACATTAGGAAAACTATAGATATATAGACATTAGGAACATTAGGAAATCTATTTTAAAATTGATTCTTAATTAAGTGCACAGATGACATTTTGTTTTTTTTTCCTCAAATATTAATTTAGAGTAGATAAAAAATATATTATATGTATGATATTCTGTTTTCTTGTCTTTTTTTCCCTTAATCCAAAAGACTAGATTAACAAAAGAAAAAAAGACAAGAAAATCTACTCTATCGAAAATATATTTTGAAGTGAAAATTTGTTAGCGAGTTAGTGCAGGAAAATTTGTTAGCAAATTAGTGCAGTCAATCTATATTTCCGTGTGGTTTCAAATCAATTTTTGTGTACAGGAAAGTGCAGTCAATAAATTTTACAACCCATATTCAAAACTTCAAATCGATTTCAACTTCAAAACTTTCGTCTGGCTGCAATCAATTCAAAACCCATATTCAAAACTTCAAAACCCATATTCAAAACTTTAAAACTTCAAAACTTTCGTGTTCTGCAATCAATTTTCGTGTGGCTACAATTAATAAAGAACTTTTTGCAAAAATCTTCAAATCGATTTTTACCAGAATAAGCACACGAATTTTTACTAGAATAAGCACACGAATTGCAAAAATCTTCAAATCTACAGATACCAGAATAAGCACACGAATTTTTACCTTACAGAAATAGAAATCTTGGGTCATCTCTTCATCTCCATCTCTCCATCTTGTTGGTCTTCTCCCAAGCTTTGCACAAGACTCTTTTCCTCTTTTCCCTTTTACGTGACTTAGGTTTTCTCAGCAAATAAAGTAATTAAAACAATTAATCTCAGCCACATAGAGTAATTAAAACAGATCCAACGGCTGTGAGCGCCCCATCCCTAAAATAGTGTTATTTGAGGGATCCCTCAACTGAAGGGGACTATATATATATATATATATATATATATATATATATATATATATATATATATATATATATTGTTATCATCAAACTCTGTTTGATAAATACTTATATATATATATATATTGTTATCATCAAACTCTGTTTGATTGAGTCTGGATTTCACATCCAGTGCGTTTAACGATTATATATATATATATTTACATTTCTGTCAGGCCTAGAGTTTACTTCGTGGCCAGTTAATACTTTTATACATATATATTTATATTCAGTCCCTTTTGGAGTTTACTTTGTGGCGGTTGATCATCTATATATATATGTATATATATTTACAGCTTTTATACATTTACTTTTTCGTCCCGCCTGGAGTTTACTTCGAGGCGGTTGATCGTTCATATATATATATATATATATATATATATATATATATATATATATATATATTTACAACTTTTAGATATATATACTTGCTTATAGCTTTCATAACAACTGCTACCTCATGTGAGCCTAGGAATCATATGATCACAAATTCAGTCTTTTGAATCTAGATTCGATTCCCGTGATGGACATTTTCAGCTATACATGGCTTGTAAATTATTCACGATGTTTGGATTTTCTTAGACGACTCTCATGCCCACAAGGAGTTCGGCACTGTTATGTATCTTATTTTCTCAAAAATGTTTCGCATCTCGAAAATAAAAGCTATTAAGCCGAACACATAATAAAATGGAAGTATCAAAGGCCTCAATTACTATTGAGCATAAGGGTTTGAAAAAACCTCTTTTACAAAACATCATTATTATAACTTTTTAAAACTAAACTTTTATACAAAATTCAAACCCTTTGTATATAGGTGCAAACGAGGCATAACACTACTTCCAGATAATTTCACATTGATCTACACACACACACACATTCAGATAATAATTTAATTGAAAAGTGGTGGTCACCGTGGTAACACGGGTGTCGGGGGGTGCCTAACACCTTCCCTCCGCATAATCAAGCCCCCGGACCCTAACAAATCTCGGTTTCACAGACCAGTCAAATAGTGTCACATCACTAAGTCAATGTTCAAACCTTTTCTCGGTTGAGTTGGTGCAACCATTTAAAAATACCAATTGGCGACTCTTACAGTCCAATCGTCGATATATACATGTCAGACCTTTTCACAACTTGTTTTTTCAAACAAATCTCACCTAACATGGAAACACCAAAAGACAAGAACAGAAAAGGGACAAATAAAAATCTCGACGTCGACAGGTGGCGACTCTGCTTGGGACATCCAGTAAGAGGTCTTAAGCCGCAATTACAAACTTTTCAAAACTATTATCTGTTTGTGTGTGGATGTTGTATTTATATTTGAATGAATGTGTACGAATGCATTTACTTATTGCACTTAGTTCTTCATACCATATCTGCTTGTGATATTAGTGTTTCACACATGTCATCATTTTCATACGGTGAGACACGTTGTATGTGAATGTATGTTGTGTGGTTCCTCCACTAGGAGGCTATCCTGTCGGTGTTTGATTACTGGACTCGTAGGAAGACTAATTCCAACGAGGCTCAGGAAAGGCACCACCCAAATTCGCTCAAGTCGAAAGGCCGAATTAAATTCTCATCAAGTTAATTGCGATGATTTGGGAACCTGCATGCCAAAAAGCCGCGAGAGTAGCCTAAGATAGTTCAGCCTCTGATAAACCAAACGCGGATGAAAGTCTCTTCATACTTTCCCATTTTAATTACTTGTGATTTCATTTCCATGCCAATCTCGATGTAATGGAAAATATGAATGAATGTGTACATTCATTCCCTTTTATCTGACATACTATCTTGTCATACAAACAGTTAACATCCATTTTTACAGGATAATAATCCTAAAACGGACACATCACATAGCATGTAACATTTCCACATTCCCTAAGACTAAACTACGTAAGTCTTTTTGTAGGGAAACAATTGGTCCTGTTCCCCGTTCAAAATCCAAAAAGACAACGAGCCTACAGCCAAGCATGGCTTCATCCGGCTAGTATAGTCCTACTCCTGTCTCTCGCGAGGAGTTCAAAGGACTAAGCAACCAAATTATAGAGTTGGATGTTTTGCTTAAATAACTACATAAGTCCACTCAGGGTCTACGAATACCCATACATACAGAATCCTCTGCACATATAGGAACTCATGGACCGGACAAAGAAATCTGTGTACCTAAATCTCAGTTGGATAAAACCAACAAAACCCCTGAGACCACTCATCTCAAAGAAGATCTAGACACCGGTGATATTAGAAAGAAAGTCCTAAAAATAGAAGAGACCATTCGGCCTATCAAAGGGATTGGAGAACACAGGAGTGTTTCATATACAGAACTTTGTATCTTTCCTGGGATTCATTATCTAGAGAAATTCAAAACTCCTGACTTTGAAAAGTATGACGGGTTGGGAGATTCTTACACACATTTGAAAGTCTTCATTGGGGAACTCGGATCTTAGGTCGAGGATGAAAAGCTTAGAATGTAGTTATTTCAAAAGAGTCTAACTGGTGAAGCTAGATCTTAGGTCTATTTAGCTACATTGATATGAATTATTTTTTGTTAATGACAACGGGGGAGAGATATTTGGGTAATCATGATTATGTTTTAATTAACTTGTGCTTAATGATTTTTTTTGATAATGACAAAGGGGGAGAGATATTGGTATTTGAATTAGTATTCATGTTGGTAGTGAAATATTATATTGTGCTACTATATGCAATGATAGTTATTGTGTCATTTTGTTGCTCCTTAATATGCATAAATTTAGGGGGAGCCTTATAGATAGGGGGAGTATATTAATTCAAAAGATAATATATTGTCATCATCAAAAAGGGGGAGAATGTTGGTTTATATCTTTTGTGATTTTAATAATGACAATATATTTGGGTTTGTGTTATGGTCTTATTTAATTTATTTGGGTTAAATATTTTTTCATGCATATTAATATAATTGTTTGCATGAGTTATTGCATGGATTAATATTCAAATTTGAATTGGAGTATTTGTAGGAGATTGAAAATCTGTTTAATATTCCTTATTTGCTGGGTGATATTATTCCAATATAGATATAGATTTTATCTATTAAATAGTTACCAATTTTACGTATCTTTAATATTCTTTTGAATTGGTATATTTAAGGACTCTTATTCAAAATGGAACATTAGTTATTTTTTGGAGTACTCTTGCTAACAGAAGTTGTTGTTTTGAAGGAAACTTGTTCATAGTCAATTAAGGACTCTTTTAGTTAGTCTTTATATTTTATTTGACTACTTCTCTTATCTTCTGAGGCTGTTATTCATCTAGATATTGGTATTTGAATTAGTATTCATGTTGGTAGTGAGATACTATATTGTGCTACTATATGCAATGATAGTTATTGTGTCATTTTGTTGCTCCTTAATATGCATAAATTTAGGGGGAGCCTTATAGATAGGGGGAGTATATTAATTCAAAAGATAATATATTGTCATCATCAAAAAGGGGGAGAATGTTGGTTTATATCTTTTGTGATTTTAATAATGACAATATATTTGGGTTTGTGTTATGGTCTTATTTAATTTATTTGGGTTAAATATTTTTTCATGCATATTAATATAATTGTTTGCATGAGTTATTGCATGGATTAATATTCAAATTTGAATTGGAGTATTTGTAGGAGATTGAAAATCTGTTTAATATTCCTTATTTGCTGGGTGATATTATTCCAATATAGATATAGATTTTATCTATTATATAGTTACCAATTTTACGTATCTTTAATATTCTTTTGAATTGGTATATTTAAGGACTCTTATTCAAAATGGAACATCAGTTATTTTTTGGAGTACTCTTACTAACAGAAGTTGTTGTTTTGAAGGAAACTTGTTCACAGTCAATTAAGGACTCTTTTAGCTAGTCTTTATATTTTATTTGACTACTTCTCTTATCTTCTGAGGCTGTTATTCATCTAGATATTGGTATTTGAATTAGTATTCATGTTGGTAGTGAGATACTATATTGTGCTACTATATGCAATGATAGTTATTGTGTCATTTTGTTGCTCCTTAATATGCATAAATTTAGGGGGAGCCTTATAGATAGGGGGAGTATATTAATTCAAAAGATAATATATTGTCATCATCAAAAAGGGAGAGAATGTTGGTTTATATCTTTTGTGATTTTAATAATGACAATATATTTGGGTTTGTGTTATGGTCTTATTTAATTTATTTGGGTTAAATATTTTTTCATGCATATTAATATAATTGTTTGCATGAGTTATTGCATGGATTAATATTCAAATTTGAATTGGAGTATTTGTAGGAGATTGAAAATCTTTTTAATATTCCTTATTTGCTGGGTGATATTATTCCAATATAGATATAGATTTTATCTATTATATAGTTACCAATTTTACGTATCTTTAATATTCTTTTGAATTGGTATATTTAAGGACTCTTATTCAAAATGGAACATCAGTTATTTTTTGGAGTACTCTTGCTAACAGAAGTTGTTGTTTTGAAGGAAACTTGTTCACAGTCAATTAAGGACTCTTTTAGCTAGTCTTTATATTTTATTTGACTACTTCTCTTATCTTCTGAGGCTGTTATTCATCTCCTATTAACAAGTAAAATAGCTGTTGCTGAAAGAATTGTTACGTTGCATGAAATAGTCGTTGCTCTCTTCGTTATATATATTATTTACACGGCTTCAAGAAAGAAACAAGACTACTGGACAAAATCTCTTCAAGTTATTCAGATACAAATCATCATATCACTATTTTAGTCTTGGTTTACATTGTTCTTATATTCATTATTTATATTGTAAACAAAGTACAAGTCTAGGTTTGGCTTGGGGTTTTTATTTTGTAATACTCAGTCTGTTCAACGAAGTTATCAAGGTCTCAGAGGTGAGAGGTGTTGCAGAGGTGCAAAGGGGGCAGAGGTGTCCAAGTGATCGTCGTTGTAACAGGGAGTTTTTATTTACTTTGTAATTGCTGAGTATTATTTTAATAAAGTGAGTCTCCAATCCTAGTTGGGATTGGACGTGGATTAGGCCACTAGAGTAGAGGATAGGGGCTGAACCACGTAAAAATCTCGGTGTGATTTTCTTCCCTTTTTGCTCCTGTTCTTAGCTTCTATATTCTGCATTTACGTTAAAAAACAACAACAAGTTTTACACTAATCCGGACAGGCATTAGCTGTCCGTTTTTAACAGTTAATATTCTGCAGTTTTTGTTTGCGTCGAAAAAGTTTTACACTAATCCGGACAGGCATTAGCTGTCCGTTTTTAACATTTAAGACTATAACTAATACGGACAGGGTTAGACCGTCCGATTATAGGTTGTTTTAGTAAACTTTGAAAATTGGTCGTTGTAGATCACTTCTAAGTATTTACACCTATTCACCCCCCCTCTAGGTGTGCTTAATTACAGAATTACATTTGGTATCAGAGCAAGGCTCTACTAATATTGATCTTTGCAGGTCGTAGGGAAAGATCCTATGGCACACCTCAGTTATCAAGAAGGTCTATCCACAAGCCGACCACCTTTGTTGTTCGGAAGTGAAAACTTCAACTTTTGGAAGTTCAGAATGAAGATTTTTCTTAAAAGAGACCCATGGGAATGGTGGGTTGTTGAAAATGGACCTGTCATTCCTAGACATGACGATGGCAAACCAAAGGCTCTCATGGAGATGGATGCAAACGAAAGCTATATGTTTTCCTACAACTCAAGAGCCATGAACACCTTGCTAAGCGGAATGGTCCAAGTTGAAATTGATAAAGTATCATCGTGCAACACAGCGAAAGAAATATGGGATACTATCTTGACAAGCCACGAAGGTACTTCCAAAGTCAAGGAGGTTAAGTTGAGTATGCTTATGCAAGACTATGAGCTATTCAAGCTAGAAAATGATGAAATAATTAATGAAGCTCAAGGGAGATTTCTCACTCTTATGAACTCTCTAAGTATGCTCAACCGGAAAATTGATCAAAGGGAGATAAATAGAAAGATACTTAGAGTCATGCCCAAACGGTTTGCATCGAAAGTCACAACTCTCCAAGACTCACCAACAATTAGTACGATGGAAACTTTCACTTTATTTGGAGAGCTTGAAGAATTTGAAAATCAACTAAAGAGGTATGATGAAGAGGATGAAGCACCAATAAAGAAAACATTGGCACTTCAAGTCGAGAGCAATAATGAAAGTGATCACGAAGATTTTGATGAAGAAATTGAAATGCTCTCAAGAAAACTCGAGAGACTACTTCAAAGAAAGAAACAAAGGAAAAATCAAAAAGGTAGCTCAACTCCAGTGAGTAAGTCCAAAACGGAACAAGAAGAAGAAACTGTCCAACTCTGTTTCATGGGACTAGAAGATGATGATCAACTTGAGGTAACAAATTTTCATGAAGCTTCTAAACTATCTATGCCTGATTATATTGCTTTACAAAATAAAAATCAACAGCTCAAAAAGAAAACTGCTTATTTTAAGAATTGTGTAGATGAACTAATGAATGAAGTTAAGACGCTTATTAAAGAGAGAAAAGAAAATGAATATCTTAAAAATGAAAATGAAGTGTTAAAAGAAAATTTGAAAATGAGAGATGCATGCATAGATGCTTTTAATGATGGAAAAATGATGTATATGCAATATGATGATAATGTAACAAATGCAAAAATAGCATCTTTAAAAAATGATCTTGCTAAATTTGTACAAGGAGAAGAGAATTTAAATATTATGTTAGGTGCACAAAGGTCTAGTCTTGATAAACAAGGAATTGGGTATAATCCTGTTAAAAATGTAAAAAATAGAACAAATGATAATATTAAAATGATTAATAGTAAACCAAGGTCTAAGCCACTTTATTGTTCACCGTTTGTTACTTGTAGAAAATGTGGTTTTAAAGGTCATTTTGATTCTAATTGTAATAAAATTAGAATAAAACAAATTTGGGTTAAGAAATGTGATTTATATGCTACTAACCCAAAAGGCCCCAAGAAGATTTGGGTACCAAAAAGGTAGAGACTATTTGTTCATTTTGTAGATGTCTCAAGGTCAAAAAGGAGACAAATAGTAGATATCTATAAATTATTTGGCGGAATCAGTAAGTACCTCTTGTTTTTTAAATAGAGTTTTAATTAGATATATTATTATAAAAACTCTATGGATTTTGTATGTCAAGGGTTTATAACATCATTTATTATGTCAAATGCTCCTTATTTAATACACATGATAATCTTGACAAAATGTTGTTATATTGGTAAAAAAAAATCACAAAGGTATAATTATATTGTTTACTTGCTATATGTGATTTCGTTATAACCTTGTTCTATTGTCATTCTTTATACTTATTCATTTCATATTGACAAATGGGGCGAGATATCTATTTAGCTACATTGATATGAATTATTTTTTGTTAATGACAACGGGGGAGAGATATTTGGGTAATGATGATTATGTTTTAATTAACTTGTGCTTAATGATTTTTTTTGATAATGACAAATGGGGAGAGATATTGGTATTTGAATTAGTATTCATGTTGTTAGTGAGATACTATATTGTGCTACTATATGCAATGATAGTTATTGTGTCATTTTGTTGCTCCTTAATATGCATAAATTTAGGGGGAGCCTTATAGATAGGGGGAGTATATTAATTCAAAAGATAATATATTGTCATCATCAAAAAGGGGGAGAATGTTGGTTTATATCTTTTGTGATTTTAATAATGACAATATATTTGGGTTTGTGTTATGGTCTTATTTAATTTATTTGGGTTAAATATTTTTTCATGCATATTAATATAATTGTTTGCATGAGGTATTGCATGGATTAATATTCAAATTTGAATTGGAGTATTTGTAGGAGATTGAAAATCTGTTTAATATTCCTTATTTGTTGGGTGATATTATTCCAATATAGATATAGATTTTATCTATTATATAGTTACCAATTTTACGTATCTTTAATATTCTTTTGAATTGGTATATTTAAGGACTCTTATTCAAAATGGAACATCAGTTATTTTTTGGAGTACTCTTGCTAACAGAAGTTGTTGTTTTGAAGGAAACTTGTTCACAGTCAATTAAGGACTCTTTTAGCTAGTCTTTATATTTTATTTGACTACTTCTCTTATCTTCTGAGGCTGTTATTCATCTAGATATTGGTATTTGAATTAGTATTCATGTTGGTAGTGAGATACTATATTGTGCTACTATATGCAATGATAGTTATTGTGTCATTTTGTTGCTCCTTAATATGCATAAATTTAGGGGGAGCCTTATAGATAGGGGGAGTATATTAATTCAAAAGATAATATATTGTCATCATCAAAAAGGGAGAGAATGTTGGTTTATATCTTTTGTGATTTTAATAATGACAATATATTTGGGTTTGTGTTATGGTCTTATTTAATTTATTTGGGTTAAATATTTTTTCATGCATATTAATATAATTGTTTGCATGAGTTATTGCATGGATTAATATTCAAATTTGAATTGGAGTATTTGTAGGAGATTGAAAATCTGTTTAATATTCCTTATTTGCTGGGTGATATTATTCCAATATAGATATAGATTTTATCTATTATATAGTTACCAATTTTACGTATCTTTAATATTCTTTTGAATTGGTATATTTAAGGACTCTTATTCAAAATGGAACATCAGTTATTTTTTGGAGTACTCTTGCTAACAGAAGTTGTTGTTTTGAAGGAAACTTGTTCACAGTCAATTAAGGACTCTTTTAGCTAGTCTTTATATTTTATTTGACTACTTCTCTTATCTTCTGAGGCTGTTATTCATCTCCTATTAACAAGTAAAATAGTTGTTGCTGAAAGAATTGTTACGTTGCATGAAATAGTCGTTGCTCTCTTCGTTATATATATTATTTACACGGATTCAAGAAAGAAACAAGACTACTGGACAAAATCTCTTCAAGTTATTCAGATACAAATCATCATATCACTATTTTAGTCTTGGTTTACATTGTTCTTATATTCATTATTTATATTGTAAACAAAGTACAAGTCTAGGTTTGGCTTGGGGTTTTTATTTTGTAATACTCAGTCTGTTCAACGAAGTTATCAAGGTCTCAGAGGTGAGAGGTGTTGCAGAGGTGCAAAGGGGGCAGAGGTGTCCAAGTGATCGTCGTTGTAACAGGGAGTTTTTATTTACTTTGTAATTGCTGAGTATTATTTTAATAAAGTGAGTCTCCAATCCTAGTTGGGATTGGACGTGGATTAAGCCACTAGAGTAGAGGATAGGGGCTGAACCACGTAAAAATCTCGGTGTGATTTTCTTCCCTTTTTGCTCCTGTTCTTAGCTTCTATATTCTGCATTTACGTTAAAAAAACAACAACAAGTTTTACACTAATCCGGACAGGGATTAGCTGTCCGTTTTTAACAGTTAATATTCTGCAATTTTTGTTTGCGTCGAAAAAGTTTTACACTAATCCGGACAGTCATTAGCTGTTTGTTTTTAACAGTTAAGAATATAACTAATACGGACAGGGTTAGACCGTCCGATTATAGGCTGTTTTAGTAAACTTTGAAAATTGGTCGTTGTAGATCACTTCTAAGTATTTACACCTATTCACCCCCCCTCTAGGTGTGCTTAATTACAGAATTACATAAACAACCCCCGGAGGGTCCATAAGAAGAAGGAGAAGGATGTTTCCTTGATACTACAAGGGCAAAAAGGCATTTAAAGCATGCCTATTTAGAGGAGAAACTACTCCTTTTTTCAAGCACAATCTTCAAACCCTCCATTGCCAAAAGGTGGAGAAGTTAGACGTACTCGAATGTTCACAACTTTAGGGGACTCGCCCGAGAACATTATTAATCTTCTGACAACTCAGAAGAAAATTACCCATCTTCTTCCACCAGCCAACTCGAATGGGAAGGGTTTCAATGGTATCCAAAAATGTGCATATCATGTTGAAGCTTCAGATCATGATACTCAGGATTGATGGGCCTTGAAACATAAGATCCAGGATTTAATTGATAACGGTGATATTTTGGTGACTAAACCCGACCAACCCCATGTGAAAGACAACCCTCTTCCTCAACACAAAGAAGAAGAGGTTAACATGATTAATTAGAGTAATGGTCAGACTTCCAATTATGGTGGTGAAAACTCCCAAATCAGCAAAGATAATGCGGATAAATGGGATTTTGCGCAGTTCCAGTTTATAATGGAACGGAAAATGAAGACTATTTGTGAGCAAGTAGACCAATTGGCGGAACTGGTGGTCCATCAGCACCAAGTCACACGCCAAATATTCAGTCAGGAGCATGTTAGGCTTCTTCCTTTTGTTACAAGTACTCCATTATTAACTTCAGAAGGTGAAATGCTGGAAGATAAGATTGCAAAAAAAGAAAATGCCAAAGCCCATCAGGATTTTGCCAATCAAAGGGAATTTACATACCTAGGCCAACCGATGGAAGGGATATTTCTAATGATGATCAATGAAGGAAAAATCACATATCTGTTACCTCCAATCAACCCTCATTCAAGACGGTTCAATTCTAATGGAGTGTGTCAATACCACTCCCAATCTTGCGGTCTCCACACAGAAGAATGCTGGGCACTCTGCCACCTAATTTAGAATCGAATTGACAGCGGTGTCTTATAGCTGGCAGATGATGACATTGTACAACTTGGGAGTGGGAATACATTTCCTACAAAGTGTAAGGAAGTCGTAGCATTTATATCCTCTAGGGATGATTTGGCTGTCATACCACTCACAATACAAGCAATACAACTCAAAGGTGCTATAAATCCTTTGAAAGTGGTTGCGCCAGGGCCAATCATCTTGCCATTCAGGGCACAATATCCTGTTGTTAGACTACAGAACTGAAGGATCCATATCTCACATAATTGTTGCAGTGTTGAAGGAGAATCCACTGTATCTTCCCCAACGGGTGATGAAGTCTACCATCAAGCTAACGGGGAAAGTTCCCATAGAGAAGATCGAAGAATTCCTCCGTACTATGGGCCATAATGAATCCAATGTGGTTTCAATCTTAAGAGAATCTTCCACAACAAATTTATATACTGGACTTGGTTTTCTCTTTCGAGGATCACAGGAAGGTCTTGATAAGGGTTTTGGAAGAATCCTATTTGCCTAAATCGGTGGATGTTGAAAAGTTCCAGCATCTGGTTGATCATATTTTTAACAATAATGTGATATCTTTCACTGATGATGACACACCTCCTGAAGAGACGGGTCATTGCAAGCTGTTACATATAGCGGTTATGTCTTCTGGATACGTGGTCATAAGAGTATTGATAGATGGAGGGTTATCCTTGAATATATGCCTTTATGCCACCTTGGAGAAGATGAACATCCATCTCAAAAGGATCTGAAGCAGTCATATGGTTATCAAAGCTTTTGATGGATCCCGACGAAATGCGGTCGGAGAGATTGAACTACCTATGGAGATTGGTCCACATACATTCAGTGTATCCTTTCATGTGTACAAAATAGTTATAGGATACAACCTGCTCTTAGGGAGACCGTGGATTCATATGGCTGGAGTCGTCCGGTTCACCCTTCATCCGCAGCTCAAATATATCATTAACAACAGCTTAGTCACTGTTAATGCTGAGACAGAATGTCATGTACAAGGTGACATCCCACTAATCAGTTTCAATTCAGAAGTTGAGCCTGTCAGCTTTCATGCCCTGGAGGTGAGCAACACTCACTACCATCCCATTGGGGCACCACCTCTGATACCCAAAGTATCTATCGAGGAAATGTCGGCTTGCCAAGAAATTTTATCTTTGGGGTATCAACTTGGACAAGGGTTAGGCAGAGATCATCAGGGAATTAAGCACCCAGTTCAAGTTCCCAGTTAAATAGGGACAGCCGGACTAGGCTATTCTGCTAGCTCCAGTCACAGGAATCCTCACAAACACAAACAGATTCCTTCATCTTTAGCCATACGACGATTGCATGCACCTACAGGAGCTGAATCTACACAGATTTCAGTAAAGGTTCCTGTCCGTGTGATGACCATGTTATTTCCTAAGCCGATACGGGTCAAAAAAAAAGAGGTCTTGATATCAGATCCGGAGGAGGAGGAAAAGGATCAGAGGCGTAAGCAGGACATTGCAAGGCGCTTATCAAACATACACATCATAGTCCACACGGACAGTACAAATAGAAACACCCCAGACGATGATTGTCTAGATATTATGGTCATCATTCGAGAGAAGAAGGACGATAACAGCCCCTTCATCACTGCTATCCGCCAGGACTTCACCCTTGACAATTGGAGCAGCACTCCTTGTATTTGTCGACAACGGTAAAAAGGGCAGAAACTCCCTCTGCCCTATAGATAGCAATAACTGCTTACTTTTTTATACAGTATTAGCAGTTGTTTTGTCATTACATGATAACACTTTGTATGATTAAACAGTTTCATGTATTAAGTGAAAGCATATTTTGTTTCAGGACTCTAAAGTTAGATATGCCTATACTTGCTGATGAGGTGCCTTTTCTATACAAGGACTGTAACTTTGATGTAAAGTTGGACTCAGACTTGATGGAAATACAAGAGGACAATGAGATACCTCAGGAGATCAAATAATGGGTCGAAGACAAACCAAAGCCAAATCTTGATCAAACCACCTCTTTTAATCTCGGAACCTTAGAACCCCAAACAAATCCAGATTTGTACGAACCTCACTCCAAACTAAAGGAATGACATGGTTACACTATTGACCCAATTCCAGGATGTGTTTGCATGGTCTCATGAAGATATGGTCGGTTTATCCACTGACATTGTTATTCATCGCCTTCCCATTAAAGAGGGATTCAAGCCAGTCAGGCAGAAGCTCAGGCGATTAAAACCTGAGTGGATTTTAAGAGTTAAAGAAGAAATTGTGAAACAATTTCAAGCCGGCATCATCATGGTGTCAACATACCCTGAATGGTTATCCAACATAGTCCCCGTGTCTAAACCCGGAGGAAATGTGCGAGTTTACGTGGATTACCGGGACCTAAACAAAGCTTGTCTAAAAGATAGATTTCCCGTACCATTCATTCACATACTCATTGACAATACAACTAAATACGACATGTACTCCTTTGCTGATTGTTTTGCGGGGTACCATCAAATCATGGTTGCTGAAGAGGATCGTGAGAAAACTGCATTCATCACTCCTTGGGGAACCTTTTGTTATAGACGGTTGTCATTCAGCCTCATCAATGTCGAAGCTACCTATCAGCGAGCCATGATTTCTCTTTTCCAAAATTTAATGCACAAGGAGATAGAGATCTATGTGGATGACATCATTTTCAAATCCCAAAGGGAGGTGGACCACCTAGACCATCTCAGAAAGCTCTTCAACAGGTTGCGTAAGTACAACTTAAAGTTGAATTCAGCCAAGTGCGCCTTTGGTGTCATCAGGCAAGTTGCTAGGTTTCCTAGTTAGCCACAAGGGGATTGAGCTGGATCCCACCAAAATCAAGACCACTACAAAAATGCCCATTCCTCGGACATAGAAGGAAATATGGAGATTTTTGGGAAAAATCAACTTCATTAGCAGGTTCATCTCCCAACTCACAGCAACCTGTGAGCCTATTTTCAAGTTGTTAAGGAAGAACTCCTCTATGAAATGGAATGACGAGTGCCAGAAGGCCTTCCTTACAATCAAAGAGCATCTAGTTAAAGCTCTAAAGATTTGGTTCAATCTTGATCAGTTGGCAAGATTGTACATCAAAGAGATCGTTTCGAGACATGGAGTGCCAGTGTCAATTGCGTCCGATAGACACCCGCGATTCACTTCAAATTTCTGGAAGAGACTACAAGAATGCATGGGAACTCAATTACGAATGAGTGCGGCTTATCATCCACAAACAGATGGCCTAAGTGAACGAACGGTCCAAACATTGGAAGATATGTCGAGACCATGCGTAATGGATTTCAAAGGAAGTTGGGAAGAACAATTACCGTTGGTGGAATTCGCCTACAATAATAGTTATCACGCGAGCATCGGCATGTCGCCTTACGAAGCATTACGAGGTTTATTGGACCCTTTGAAGTGCTGCGAAAAGTTAGAGGTAGCTTACGAGGTAGCTCTACCTCCAGAGTTGGAAAACATTCACAATGTTTTTCATATTTCGGTGTTACAACCATATAAACTCGATTACAATCACGTGATCGAGTACGAACCGTTGCAGTTCGAGAAAGATTTGTCTTATGAAGAGGTTCCTATCCAGATAGTCGACAGGAAAGAACAAGTGCTCAGGAATTAAGTGATACCTTCTGTGAAAGTGATATGGAAAAACCACAATGCTGAAGAAGCAACGTGGGAACTCGAAGAGAAAATGATGAAAGAGTACCCTGAGTTATTTGTTTAATCTGTGTCTTCGATTTTGGGGACAGAATCTTTATAAGTTGGGAATAATGTAACGAATGTGTTGTTTGAGTTGTGATTCTGAGGACAGAATCCTTATAAGAGGGGAATGATGTAACATTCCAGATTTTTAAATATAAGTTATAAATATTTATTTATTTATATAAATATTTATTGGACGTGTTTATTATTGAATAAGTAATTGTTCAATTTGATTGAGATGTTTTAGTTAATTATTTATTTGTTAAATAATTAATGTGTTATGTGGATTGAGTTATGTTATTAAGTGATTTATTTAATAAATTGTTATTACATAAAGTGTGACAAATAACTATGTGATAAAGAGTTATTAAAATAAATTAAAGTAAATTTTAATTTAGTTTTGCCAAACAAGGTTTAAGTATTAATCCTTTAATTTTAAATGGTTTTCCAAACAAAGCCTTATGGCTTTTGGATTTCTTTTGAATTTAAATTATTAATTAAATAAATAAAATATATATAATATATATTATTTTGGGTAACTGCTAAATTAATACGATCATTAGTTGAGCGTCAGTTTTATACGTTTTAGTTTTAAAGGTAAGCGTTGGTTTTTAGTTAATATTACGTATATGCTATTTTGGCTTAAGCCTAATCAAAATTTGAAGTTTGTCTGAGATAGTTGAGAGAGAGACAGAGAGAGGAAAGCTCTGAAATTATCATTATCAGTGAACAACAAAGTTTTTTAAAATCAACAAAAAGGTAGGTGCTTATAACCTTAATTTATGTGTATGTAATCATATATGTTTCACGTTATATACTTACAGTGAATTTGATAGTCTGTGTTCTTCAACTTTACTGTGTATAAGTTTTTTTACAAAATTCTTGTAAACTATGTGTTGGTAATTGTTATACTAGCATATATATATTTGTATATAATTGTATGCTTAATATATAAATATGATGGTATGCTAAATTACATATTTAAGAAATTGTTTTTTTACGGTGGAAACATGTGAGTACGAACTTGAGTGTAGAATTTATCAAAGGTTATATATAAATATATATATATATATATATATATATATATATATATATATATTCGTATGCTAACTGAGAAATGGGACTATACATGTTAATTGGGATATATATTGGTATACTTGTATGTCAAAGGAATCAAAATTGGTTGATAACAGTGTAAATTACGTTCACTGTAAATTGATATTTCATCAATAGAGTTTAATTTTTAAAACACAGTGTTTTCAAAGAATTAGTCTATGATATTGTTAATTAGTGGTTGGTAATTGGTATATGGATGATTGTTAGCAATTATGTATAATTTATATTAGTTATACATGTTGTTTTGGGTGAATCATTGTTAAGATTTAGGACAGTAGCTTTGGCTCTGTTCTTCGCTCTGGTTTCTGTGAGTTTCGGCGCCCCACCGTCAAAATTCACGCTCCAGCATCAAGTTTCGCGGCTTAGCGCCAAACTCAGCGCCCCATCCCGACTTCGCGCCGCAGCGCCGAAGTCAGCGCCAGAGCGCCGGACTTTGCGCCGCAGCGCCAAGTCCCTGTATAAGTCTCGCGCCGGAGCGTCATGTCAGCGTCGTGGCGCCACTTAGCAGAATGCTCAGAAATGACTTTTTGTCTTGCACAAAAGTCTGATATTTTAATGAAATGTTATATGATAAATATTGAGTATGTATTTCTAGTATTATAGTATATTAATACTATGAGTGAACATAGAATTACTAATTAACAAATATTGTTATTAGTTTTAATGGATAGAATTTGATAATGCAATTTATAATCAAAGCATACGTGATGTGGAGATATAGTATGTTGTTACTGACTGATTATGTCATGTTAACACATCTATATAGGATAATTGTGATTTGGATTATAACGGTTTAATCTACGCGCAAGGCAAGTTTCTAAACCTATCTTTTTACATTAAGCAAGTTCTCTAACTCCATACTCTCATTAAGTTAGTTGTGTTTATACAAGTTTTCTAATCCTAAAGCTTCGTTATGCAAATTTCATATGCTATACTTTATTGAGTAGAGTATTTCTATTAAGCAACTTAATTGTATCCATTTATTCATGATGATACAAACTTCTCATCTCCACACTTTCGTTGATATTGTTATTATGATTATGCAAGTTTTTTCTAACTCTAAACTTGTTATATTAGCATGCAAGTATCATTATTCTGTTGTATCAGTTTATTGTTCAAGTTATTATTTGTTGTGCATGCTTGATATTAAATTCTAAGATGTAACCTTTGCTTAATGTTGTTCAAAGCAAGGTATGATGTGTTATTTAATAGTTATGCTATTAGATTATCCCTAAAGTATGAACTTAGAACGAAATGTTTATTCAGTTATGATTATTCAATAACATAGTGTTATTATCTTTTATTCAACTAATCCTTAGTTGATGTCCGTTGAACTCCAAATTACCTTCAAGTGTATCCAAACCAAACTATCTTTGGGGCGGACTTGTACTCAAAATACTGAGATGAACAACCTTATTTATAGGGGTTATGCTTAGTTTTGTACTTTGCGCTGAAATGTTTGTATACAATACATGTACGAAGGGTTGATCCCCCTAAGTACCTTAAAGTCATTATGGTCGTATGACTGTAAAAGTTTAAGTTGAAAGATTACTTATAACTGTGGACAAGGTTCGTGGTCATTAGACCCTCAGTGAATGTTTAAAATGTTAATAGAACTCATTGTTCAGTTCTATTGAGCCCCTGAATGGGCAAGGGATGTTGAGATGTTAATAGGACTTATTATTTAGTTCTATTGAGCCCCTGAATGGGCAAGGAATGTTTAAGATGTTAATAGAATCTATTATTCAGTTCTATTGAGCCCCTGAATGGGCAGAGAATGTAAAAGTTATTCATTGTTATTTCAAGTGAGCCTTGTTTACTCACTCTTGCCTGTAAAATCCTTACAGCTAAAGATGGAAAGGGTGACGTACCTAGCACCAGTAAAGGAAAGGGAAAGATGAACAAGTACTGAAGACTTGTAATAGTTTTGATAGTTTTATTATCAGACTTTGGTTTAAAGATTGTAATGAAGTTTATTTAAATTTTTTGCATGAATGATTGTTTGTAAAGGTTAGATAACCTGGGAGATATTATTTTATGTAATTCCTGTATGGGCAGGTTTATTATTCAATTTTATTTATAATTGGGCAGTTTTAAATGAATGTTTTGATTACGTGAACACCAAAGTTTGAGGTAATGAAGTACCGAGATTTTGGGGTGTCACAATCCTCACCTCTTCGATATACCAGGTACGCACCCTAATTTCGAGGACGAAATTTCATAAGAAGGGGAGGTTGTAAGACCCCAACTTTTCGAATAAAGATTAAATTTTCTAGAAACACCAGGTGTTAAAAGTACAGTAATACGCGTGGTTGCATAGTAGCACACGGTATTGATTATTGATGCTTACGTGAGAAGTCACTCAGTTATACTCAATTATTGCTACAGTAATTGCTGCATCATATCTATCATATTATGGATTCAATTATGGTCAGTATCATCTGCATCAAATATTTTTTTATTAAATCAATACTTGAGACGACAAAGTTATTCATATTATAAACTATAATATTTACAATGTCTAGAAGTTCTGTCAAAGAAAGGTTTGGTCACCTAATTGCGCGCCAATAGGGAGAAATCCTTATTGGAAAGCCCCCTCTTTCCTGGGAACGACCTGATTGATAAATATTGTGAGTTATAATATTAATGATGAATGTTGTTCGAAGTTGAATTTGGAGACGCGAACGTGATATTTGAGTCCAGAACGACGAAATTAGTAAAAATAGTCTATAAAAACAAAAAAATTCTGGATTCACCATTTGGTCAAAAAGTCAACATTTGACTTTTTCGGGAAAAGTCAAACTTCAAAATTTCAAAATTTATATTTATCGGATAAATGAGCAATTAATTGCTACTAATTCACATGTTTATATAACTATTTGTTCATATATGTGTACTATTGAATCACATTATTTACTATTAGGGGAGTTAGTGCAAGATTGATAATATTTGCATTACTAAGTTAAAAATAGAGGTATAGATGGAGGTACTATACTGTAATTCGTATTTTTCACATGATTATACTATTGATTCACATGATTGAACTATTGATTCACATTATTTACTATTAGGGGAGTTGGTGCAAGATTGATAATACTTGTAGGACTAAATTAAAAATGAAAGAAAAGTTGGAGGTATTGTACTGTAATTTTCGATCCCCAAAACGTGCAATTATCGAAACTATATTTTTCTATAAATAGAAGCTCATTTTTCCTTCATTTCTCACCAATTCACTAAAGCTTTAGAGCGATTATTATAGAGAGAAATTATAGAAAGAAGAAGAGAAGTCTGCTACCTCATTATTTTAGTATCCAGTTTTTCTAAAGGTAAGGAGTATTATTTCTTTCTTATCTATGAAGAGAACTTCTGTTATTTCATTCTTTATTATTCTGTTGGAATAACCTGTATACGCGTGCTACTCTATACTTGGTGAAATTCTTCTGTTGTTCCATTCTTTATCATTCTGTTGGAACATCCTGTATGTGCGTTCTACACCGGACCTGGTTCCGTCTTTATTATTCTGTTGGAATATCCTGTCTGTACGTTCTACGCCGGACCAGATTTCGTCTTTATTATTCTGTTGGAATATCCTGTCTGCGCGTTTTACGCCGGACCTGATTCTGTCTTTATTATTCTGTTGGAATATCTTGTCTGTGCGTTTTACGACGGACCTGATTTCGTTATTTATTATTCTGTTGGAATAACCTGCATGTGCGGTCTATCGCATGCCTGGTGATTTCTTTTGTTATTTCATTCCTTATTATATTCAGTTGGTTAAAGTTTTAACTTCTATACTCCATGAAATTAGTGGAATATCCTTGATATTTGCGCTTCATCCAGTATCTTTTCATGGAAATATTCTTCTGAGTATTCTTGAATTTTACTCGACAAAACAGTATCATGTTGACAATTTGGACGTTATTAGTTCGTGGATAAAATAATTTTTGAACTTGTTTTATTGAATTATTATATCATTGTCATCATCCTCATGTTTATATTTTGTTGAAAGTCATCTGTGGCCTATAGTGCATAGATGGACTTGGTATGATTATGACCAGGGATTATTCGATGTAATCATGACTGTAATGTTACAAATGATGTAGTAAAAGTCCTAATTGGCCTGTAGTGCATTGATGGACAGTTGTTGGCATAATCATGACCATTATTGAATACACAAATATTCTTGGTCCGTAGTGCATGGATAATTATGGTCGTGATAGTAAAGAATATCATTGGCCGTAGTACAGGGGTGATTCGATAATGTGGATTATTTATTAAGTTGAGTCCCAGCGATAAAAGTGATGAAAAACCTTCTAAATCATAAAAGATAGTAGATTTTATTCTCTACTTGACTCTTTTAATGGATTGTTTGTTCCGCTGCAGTTAAACTTGATGGTTGTTATATTGTATCAGTTTAACTCTGTTGAAGACTAACGATAATATATTATGCATTATCTTAGTCATAATATTTTCTACTGGGCTAGTTGAGCTCACCCTTTTACTTTTATTGTTCTCTTCAGGAAATGAGAACGTAGCAGGGACTAGTCGGGGAATGGAGTGACAGACCATATGATAGCATTAGTAGTCCTCACTATTCTGTGAAATAGTGTGATAATAATTGTAATGAGAACTCCTTTTGAGTTTGTATAATCTCTAGTATACAATATTTGTATTCAAACTCATAGCTTATGTTTTGTCGTATTGTACACGACAGTTGTATTATTAAGTTGTATTTAAATTATGTACCATGTATTTGACGACTCAAAATAGGTGATGTATACCTGTTTTGGGGGCGTCACATCAATAATTAATCCACATCATCAAATCATCCTTGCACTACAGGCCAAAGATATTCTTTTAGTATCACGACCACGAATTATCCATGCACTACAAGCCAAAGATAATCGAGTTTTCATCAACGGTCCTGGTCATGCCATAAAATAATTCATCTTTGCACCCTTAGCCGAAGAGAATTCATAGCCATAATTATACCAAAAACTGTCCATCAATGCACTACGGGCCAATGAAGACTTTTTTATTAGTATCACAACCACAAATTATCCATGCACTATGGGCCAAAGATAATCGTGTTTTTATCAACGGTCTTGATCATGCTATAAAACAATTCATCTTTGCAACCTTGGCTGAAGAGAATCCATAGCCATAATCATACCAAAAACTGTCCATCAATGCATTACGGGCCAATGAGGACTTTTACCACGTCATTTGTAACATTACGGTCATGATTATACCGAATAATCCTTGGTCATAATCATACCAAGTTCATCTATGCACTACAGGCCACAGATGACTTTCAACAAAATATAAATATGAGGATGATGACAATGATATAAGAATTCAATAAAACAAGTTCAAGAATTAATTTAACCAAGAACTAATAACGTCTCATTTAATCGTAATTAGATTATTTTCATAAAAAAATATCAAATCAGTCCCAAAAATTATTCTTTTCTGGGATTAAGCATAATATAGTCCTATATTGAACATATATTTTTCTCGGAATTTTTAAAATTCATTTACTATTTTTTTAAAAATCAATTTCTAATTAATTCCTTAAGAAATTAGCTACCTTAAGTTTAACTCCAGAAATTCTCAAATCTTAGCAGGATCTTACACATGTTAACGTGAGCAACTGAGCAAGCCAACTTGGAACAATAAAATTTCAGCCCACATGTTTTGAAAAATAAAAGTGGGTCCAACCCAATTTTAATAAAAATATTTAATTTTCCAAAACTTCAATAATTCATAATAAATAGCATTTTATCAAAAAAAAAATATGAATTTTATGTCCATTCCACACGAAATCGAATTCTCTACAACTTTGTAGTTTTAAATTTTTCCAAATAGAAAATATTCGAAATCCACAAACAGACGATTTTCAATACCTAATAAAATTCATAACAAATCATACGTTAATTTTTAACGGTTAAAAATTTGTAGACATATACTCAACTTATACATGTATAACATATCCAAAAATCACAACGATCCAACGATCGGACTAAAATTATAACTCACGCAATAGAGCTTTAAGAACACTGATTTGATTTTTAATACCTCCATTCCGACAAAAATACTGATAAAACAACTCAACATTAATTCCTTCATTTATATCCACGTAAAAATAAATATTTCTTTATCATATAAATCAATAATTAATTATTCACAAATAATATTACAGAATCACAATAATGACAACCAGGCCGTTGCCAAGAAAGAGGGGGTTTTCCGATAAGGATTTCTCTTTATTGGCGCGCAATTAGGTGACCAAACCCTTTTTCTAGACAGAACTTCCTTAGACATTGCCAATAATGTTATCTAATAATATTATTCAAATAATATGAATTATTGATATGATAATGGAGATACTGTGCAATGATAATTATTGAACAACAATAATATAAAATATCAACGTAGTAATTATTGAATCAATAAAATAAAATATTGAACTGTAATTACTGTAACAATTATTGAGTAGTGTCTTCTTACGTAAGAATCAATAATTCAAAAATACTGTGCAATACCGTGTACTACTATGCAACCACGCGTATTACTGTATTTTAACCACCGGGTATTTCAACAGTGTTAACGGTAACAACTACGCCGTTATTTATAAAACTCAAACTTGTCGTTTTCTTCATTCGATTTTTATTCTGTTATGGAGCCCACAAATGGTTGCGTTGTTGTACGAATATTCCCCGACAACAAGAATATTCCACGACCAAACGAATATTTTCCGATAAAAATGAATATTTTATAACCACTTGCTTATTTTACAAAATTTGCATATTTCACCCATAATCAAAGTATTATATCAAATTAACAACTTATTATTCACAATAATAAATAGAGGAAATTCGATTTTATTTATAATAAATTGGGGTCTTACAACACACCCCATCCAGGAGTTTAATTTACTATCAATAGAATATTGAATAACCACTTGAATACAAAAGATTAGTAATTTACTCTTTTCGTCCCTAATTATTTGACGTTTTAGAGATGAACACAAAAATTAAGATAATAATTAGAAAAAATTAAATATAGTAATCAATTGTCTATAATATCTTTAAATCGTCATTTGTCATAGTTTTTTTGAAACATCATTTATCATAGTTATTCATATTCTCTCACACATTTTTTCATAATTATCTCCTAGAAAACTCTCATGCCTCATTTACTCATTGATCTCTCTCTACATCCATCCCCATAAAAAACGTATCAAATGCTTTAGAAATTATTTACACTCTCTCTCCCTCATAATATAAAGAAAAGTTTTGTTAGGATCAGTAGTGTTTTATTGGAATAAGGAGAGAGAAAAAATTAAAATTATCAAAAAATAGGTAGAATAATGAGGGATAATTTTGAAAAAATTATTATTAATTTTTTTAAATATGAACAAATATCAAATAATTATGAATAAATAAAAAATTTAAAATATTAAATAATTAGAGATAGAGGAAGTAAATATTTTATTATCTTCTTAATTTATTTTATGTATCATTTAACAACAATATATTAGTATTTTTTTTTTCGAAAGGAGAGAGTATTTGTGGCTCGTTTCAGATATTAATATCCGTTTGTCTATATATTTCACGCAAAATCCCAACTTCTCTCTCTAACCATATCGTCGGGAACAAACCCTAGATTTTTCTTTACCCATCTTTCTCCCTGTGTAAAGTTATTCAAAGGAATTGAACAATTTTAGATAATGGATTCCAAGTCGAAGACCGATAACCCTCGATTAGGAGATGGAGCGAGTCCTGGGTTCGATTCTCTTACCCGTCCATGTATTGTTTCAATTCCTTCTTTTTCTTCTTTTTGGGGTAAATTTCTGATTTTTCTTTACTTTTTTCTTTACAGGAAGATCTTCATCGGAGGATTACCAAAAGATACACATTACAGTCAGATCTTTATCTCTCTGCTTTCTCATATATATGTATATATATTATATGCATTCATTAGGGCGATTTGATGGTTAAAAACTTTTTCTGGATATATGTTTATAATTTGATTTTGTGAATTATAGGAGATGATTTGCATATGCAATATATGCTCATTTGTGTCTGGGTTGGTCAGGGTTAGGGTTATTTTTTGTGGATATTTATATGTTTACTTATTTGTTGGATTAGTTCAGCTGTAGACTTGCCCTTTCCTGTCATCTGTAATTTTGGATATGGTGATACTGGTGTAATTTTGTGCCCCGTGATGTATCCTGTTGTTGATATTTTTTTTCTGTATTACTTTGTATCTGGATTACATTAAGCCTTGTGATATTGATTTAGTTATACAAGTAATTAATTAATTTTGCTAGTAGGTTATTTGTAGTTGCTGATTTATTTTATGTATTTATTTAAATTTTGTAATTAATATTACTATAGATGCTTTCACGAAACACTTTGGAAAATATGGAGAGATTACGGACTCGGTGATAATGAAAGATCGTCAAACTGGACAGCCTAGGGGTTTTGGATTTATCACGTATGCTGATCCTTCAGTTGTGGACCAGGTTATTGAGGACAGCCATATCTTCAATGGTAAACAGGTTAGAATTTTCTTAAAATTTTAGATGACTATTGTGGTGATTGTGTTGATAAATTATTTGATTCAGTGAGGGTATGGATACCTGTAGATCTTTTTGTCATATTAATATTCTTCTTCTATATATGGTTTTGGAGCTTAGTTTGTGAGAATTTTGCAGGTTGAGATCAAAAGAACCATTCCTAAAGGGTCTGCTCAATCAAAGGATTTTAAAACAAAGAAGATATTTGTTGGGGGTATACCGTCAACGGTTAGTGAAGGTACGTCTTTCTCTGCCCTATTCATGCCTATAGCTAAGAGTTGTATGTATTTAATTTTGGGACTTCTTTGTTCTCTATTCACGAGTATTTATTAAATTTTCAGATGAACTCAAGAATTTCTTCTCAAAATATGGAAATGTGGTTGAACACCAGATTATATGTGATCATGAGACCAACCGTTCTCGGGGTTTTGGATTTGTAATATTTGACAGTGACGAAGTTGTTGATGAATTGTTGTCTAATGGAAAAATGATTGATATGGCGGGTACCCAGGTAAGATTAGTTGCATGGTCCCCAAAAAATAATCATGTAAATAGATACATGTTTCTCAGAGCTTTTTCATCACATAGCATTCAATATATTTTTAAAGGGTGTGGTTTTTTGGTAGGATTTGTATTTTCTATGTTTACCTCAATGTTGAATCATACTTGGCATTTTGTTGGGTCTTTTATCTAATGCTAGGCTGAGATTGTTACAGGTGTAGATTTTTCCAGGGAAAAGGCTCTTATACTAGTTTATGCAGCAGAAATTAGGTTAACTAAACTCCTTTGTTGTAGGTGGAAATCAAGAAAGCAGAACCAAAGAAAGCCTCAAACCAACTACCTGCTCCTGCTTATGCTAGCAAGTCTAGGGCCCGTTCTTTCAGTGATGAGTTTGGTCGATTTGGCAGCTCCTACGGGGGTTTTGATGGATATGGGCCAGGTCCCTATAGGACACCAGGAGGTCTTGGCAGGCTTGTTGGTGGATATGGTGGGTATGGTAGTGGTGGTAGTGAATTTGGTGGCTATGGAGACTTCAGCAGCAGTACCCTAGGAGGTTATCGAGGTGAATCTTCCCTTGGTTATTCTAGCCGCTTTGGAGCCTACGGTGGTGGATTTAGTGGGGGTTATGGTGGCAGTGGTTTAGGTGGCTATGGCAGAGGCGAAGGCTATGGGAGTTATGGTGGTGGTGCAGGCTATGGTGGTGCTTATGAATCTGGTCCTGGTGGTAGTTATGGTGGAACAGGCGGGCTTTATGGGAGGGGAGGCTATAGTGGCAGTAGTCGATACCATCCATATGCAAGGTAGACAGCATATTTGATGCATTTGGTTGAGCTTTGCCATAGGAGATCAACTCAGGTTCCGGTAGTTTCTTGCATTGCTAGGCACTTTCTCAGCACTAGAGGTGACTCCTACTTATTGCATGTGAGCAAGCATTGAGAGATACGAGGAGATAGACTGTCATCTTTATTGTATTTCCTAGAAGAACCTTTTAGACTTGTGGTTTCATATTTAGTGACTGGCTGTGCTGTTCTAGATGAATATTCGTTAGCTTTTTATGTAGACTATATAGCTATTGTGGTTTGTTGGTTACTTCCATAGTTTTAAGTTTTAGGTACTTGGTCTGTAATATGACACATCTAGTTTCTCTGCATTTCTATTTGGATCTTATTATTGTTATCCTTAAGTTGGTCTAAGATAGGGATTTATTCTAAATCTCTTATATTATCGTATGGCTTATTTTGGTTCAGGAAATTTGCACTTCTTTTTTGCAAACCTCCCTAGTGTTATTTAGATGTCTTGGTAAAATCTTAGCAGAACCGTTTTTAAGGCTTTGTAGGTGCTGCTGACTGTAAAACTTTGCCAGGTAAAATAGTAGATATCTATGAGCATATAGATTAGATACCAGCTTAATATTTTGTCCGATTGTAGATTAGAAAATCTTGTTGCTAAGAGATAAATGTTACTCCATCTAGATTGAGTAGGGGTGTAGAGTTACTTTCATTATTATCATATGGAACTTTTGGAATACACGGGGATAGTTGATTATTCAACTGCATTATCACTCTTGTAGTTTCAACTGGATTATCACTCTTGTAGTTTCGACTGGATTATCACTCTTGTAGTTTCAACTGCTACAGGGATGTTTTGGAGCAGCTGTTTGTCATTTGTCTTGAATTCACTTGAATTTTGCATATGATTCATGTGTGGTGTTACTTTCACTATTAGCATATGAATTTTTGGCATACAATGGGGATAACTGATTATTCTACTGCGGTGCCAGTCTTTTAGTTTCAACTGCAACAGGGATGTGTCGGAGCAGTTGTTTCTCATTTGTTTTGAATTCACTTAATGTTTGCATATGATCCCTGTGTTTTTACTGTTTTTAGTTGTTTTGGGCAAATATTGATGATTGGTAGTCATGAAGATTTTCTTCGCTAGGGGTTGGCGTTCCCATGATTTTCAGTAGAAGTCCCAACAGCTTGAAATTTCTTATTCTGCTTGTTTTTGCCTGTTGCTCGTAATTCTCAATAGTGGGTGTGTTCCCATGATTTTAAGAAATAAATTTATTTTTCAGTCGGACAAGTCTGACAGCTTGAAATTTCTTGGAGCAGGCAAAGCTTGTTAATTGTGTATATTATCAATATTTTTATAGACCACAAAGTCCCATTAAAATTATATTTATATTTATTCTCATAATGAGATCATTTGCAAATTTGTGCTGCTAATAGATGTGGTCTTTGGTGGTTACAATGTGATGTTTGCCTTAATTGTTGAGAAACACGTACGTCGAGAACGATTGAAAAATAGCAAGTATGTGCTTCTTTAGCTGTTTGATTGATTCAATTTTGTTTGTTCGAAAGGTTTTTTGTAACTGCAGTTGTTTATGATTCTCTCTCTTAAATTAAGCTCGTTTGATAAAACTGAATAAATAGTTATGAATGTTTGAGAACATGTGAATGAGTTTAATAATGTAGAGGCTTTGAACATGAAGCACTAGGCTTAGGTTTGTTTGTAAAGATTATATTTGGTGTATGACTATTAATTTTAAATGTCTTGTTTGTTTTTAAATTTATACTTTGGAATATTAGATGACTTAATAGTATTGTGATTATAATCTTAGGATTAATAATCTTGGAATTATATTCTCTAGTTTATGCGATTCCGCCTCCCTCCGCTTCCAGCCTCTAGTTTATGTGATTCCGCCTCCCCCCCCCCCCCTGCATTTATCGACCTCTCAAGTCTCAGAACTCATCTCTCATCTCTGCGTCTCAAGTCAGATCTCATCTCCTGAAATGAACCGCGAACACGTGAACACATCGAAAGGTATTGTAGTCTTTGTTTCATGGGTTCATGAAGTGGAATACATTTTCAAGAATTAGAAGACTATTTGAAGTGCGGGGCACTTTACCAAAAGTAACATACAGACGCACAGTTTGAATCTTTGATGACAAGAATCACTATAATACTCTATAGTCAAGTGTTGAGACTCATTTGCCTGAATTTTAAAGGTTATATATTTTTGAATCAGATATTGGTTCATTCATCAAACTAGTCTTTTAGTTGTATCTTAATCAGATATTTTCTGATCACTATTTTTTTTGTTTGGTAAAAATGAAATTGAATTTCGGTTTTTAACCGACATAACTGAATAGTAAATTCGGTTATTTGGTTATTGCTTAATTTGATTAGTTTTTCGGGTAGCAAAATCATGTAAATTTCGGATATTGGTTATAATCAAATAACATAATCGGTTTGGTTATAATTGAATAGTTTGTTTGGTTCGGTTATAATCGAATGATCAATCTTAGTTGTTTTGTTGACCCGACTCTGTTGTCAGTCTTTAACTTGATGATTAAGGGGGTGTTTGTTTAGAGCTGAATGAAGCTGAATCTGAATGGTTGAATCGATCAGTGCGTTTGTTTTAGTCTGAATGACTGATTCGGTAAGATAGACGAGCTGAATGGCTAAGTCAGATTTTTTGAACTGAATGAAGTAAAAAAATTAAAAAAATAATAACTATTATATTTAGTAATATTAAATAAATTTACAATAATTTTGAATATTTTTAGATGGGGTAAAATAATAAAGTTTTGTCATTCAGATGTTTCAGACATGTTAATTATTAAATAATTTTTTTCATTCAGATTCAGCTCATTTAAATTCAGATTTAGATTTATTCAATTTTTATCTGACACTCGCTCCCTAAGATTGAGATTTTTGATGATTAAATTTATTTTTAATTTTTTTTGGGGACTGATCAAAGCTACAAGGGAAAGACTTAATTGACTATGTGTGACATACATGGATAATCATCTTAATTATCATATGTGAAATCTATGGATTGATAACAATGATCTTAAAGGTTACCAATTATTATATTTTGTCAATGTAATTGCCATTGCCTGCTTAATTTCTTAACCAATAAAATAAATAAATAAATAAATAAATAGTATTTTAGTGTTTATAAAATAAATAAACGACTTTATGCAATATAAGTAATTAATTAACTAAATTACTATTATTTATTTATTTTATAAACACTAAATCTCAATTTCTCGTACAATGCACTTCATACCCATTTTTAAATTAAAGTTGCATGTAAATGTATATTATATTTTTCCATTTATTAATTATAAATGTAATTATCGCTTTAACCCAACTCCCTCTCATTTGTCAAAGCTTTTATTTTAGTATTGATATATTGTTCTAAACTATATAATTTTATCACTTGATAAGAATCGTAAATTGCAATTCAAACAAAAAATTCAATTACATAGAAAAATAATATGCAATATAAAAAGGAATTTTGACACTCATATTGTATTCTTAAATCATTAGTATTTTTCAACTCTTTTCTAGAGAGTAAATCAAATAAAATTAATTAAATATGATTTTATGTTTATAAATATTTAATAATTCAATTAAATATTTATAATGAATTAGACAATTCAATTTAGGATTTTAATTTTGAAGTCTGACAGTTGCACTTTAAATTTTAGGAAACTGATAAATTCACAATCGAAAATGATATTTTCACATGAAAACTGTCACTATAAATCTTATTTATAGCGATACTTTTTATGTTGAAATATCAAAAAGTGATGTGAAAATATCAATTTTCAAAACTTTATTCTATTTTAGCAAAATAAGAATTATACCTCATGACTAAGTTTGGGTACAAACAAGTATAAATGTATTTATTTTAAACAGATTATTGAAATGTTTATAGAGAATTGTTATTTACACCAAAAATTTTTGATAATTCCACACGTTTTTACTTCCATGAATGTGGGGTCTATATACAGTTTAGGGCATGTTTGTTTTTTGGTGAATTACTGAACGATTCAGCCATTCAGTACGTTTATTTTTTAAAAAATTTGTCTGAATGACTGAATCGGTTAACCATTCAAACGATTTGAGCTGAATGGTTTAGTCCAATTTTTTTGGGTTAAATGCTTTATAAATCACTCTACTTTAGGTCGACTTACAAATGGGTTATTGATTTTTTTTTCTTACAGTCAACTCACTGAACTTTTATTTACTAACAAAACGTTACAAAATTCGTTAAGTTTGTTGAGTTTTGACGGAATTTGCCATGTAAGCTGCACACGTGTAAAAAATTTTTGACGTGGCACATATCAATTCCATGTGGCTTTCATTAGGTGGAAATGGAGCAAAATTTACAAATGTAATAATATAAATTAGAAAAGTTAATAAAAAATAAATAAATAATATATTCAATTATTTTATAATTAATATCAAATGAATTTTTATTTAATTCTTTACAAATATAATAATATAAATTAGAAAAATTTATCAAAAAATAAGAAAATAAATGAAATATATTGTGAAACCCCAGATTTTATGAATAAAGAATTAATTTTCTCGAAATAATTTTTTAATATTATGGTGTGAATTTGAGATAATATTATAGTTGTGGGTAGTATTTATAAATTTTGCAAAGTATGCAAGTTGTTATATTATATTCGATTGGTCAGAAAATATTCTTTGTGTCGAAAAAATATTCGTACGACGGTACAATTATTGGTGGACCCCACAACAGAATTATTGTCGGATTGAGAAAACGACAAAAATATTTTATTGAAAATAACGACGGAAGTTTTACCGTTGATACTGTTGAACTACTGGGTAGTAAAAGTACAGTAATACACGTTATTGCATAGTAGCACACGGTATTGATTATTGATATTTATGTGAGAAGTCGCTCAGTTTAATTCAATTATTGTCGATTAATAATATGAATTATTATAGCGATGATGACGTTTTGTTTTATTCGTATTATTAACGTAATAAAACAGAAACATCTTTTTATATAAAACAGAATACTTTATTAAAGTTATTCTATAAATAGAATATATTATATTTTATTATGCATAGTGTCGCATAGTGTTTTGCATAGTGTTGCATATTGTTTGCATAGTAAATTTTTTTTTATATAAATAGAATATATTATATTTTATTTAAAAGATTTTTCTTTAAATATGGACCGTCAGATTAAAGTAAATCAATCTGGACCATTCATGGATTAGTTACTATGCATTCCATTTTCCTATAAATAGAAGCTCATTCCTTCATTATTTTCTTACGAATTCATTGAAACTCTAGAGAGAGAAATTATAGAGAGAAGCTATAGAGAGAAAATTATAGAGAGAAAGAAGAAGAGTATTCTGCTACTTCACTACTTCTATATCCAGTTTCTGTTACGGTAAGGGGTGTTATTCTTTCTTATTCATGAAGAGAACTGTTGTTGTTCCATTTCTTATTATTCTGTTGGAATAACCTGTATACGCGGGCTACCCTATACTTGGTGACATTCTTCTATCATTCTGTTGGAACATCCTGTCTGAGTGTTTTACACCGGACCTGGTTCCGTCTTTATTATTATTCCGTTGGAACATCCTGTCTGAGTGTTTTACATCGGACCTGGTTCCGTCTTTATTATTATTCCGTTGGAACATCCTGTCTGTGTGTTTTACACCGGACCTGGTTCCGTCTTTATTATTCAGTCAGAATATCCTGTCTGTGCTATACGTCGGACCTGGTTCCATCATTTATTATTCCGCATTTATTATTCTGTTGGAACATCCTGTCGGTGTGAATTTCACCTGACCTGGTTCCGTTACTTAGTATTCTGTTGGAATAACCTGCCTATGCGAAGTTCCGCATGCATGGTGATTTCTTTTGTTATTCCATTCTTTATTATACTCAGTTGGTTAAAGTTTTGACTTCTATACTCTATAAAATTAGTAGAATATCCTTGATATTTGCGCTTCATCCAGTATCTTTTCAGGAAAATATTCTTCTGAGCATTCTTGAATTTTACACCACAAAACAGTATCGTGTGGACAATTTGGACATTATTGGTTCATGGACAAATTAATTCTTGAACTTGTTTTATTAAATTCTTATATTATTGTCATCATCCTCATGTTTATGTTATGTTGAAAGTCATCTGTGGCCTGTAGTGCATAGATGGACTTGGTATGATTATGACCAGGGATTATGCGGTGTAATCATGACCGTAATATTACAAATGATGTGGAAAAAGTCCTCATTGGCCGTAGTGCATTGATGGACAGTTTTTGGTATGATTATGGCTATGGATTCTCTTCGGCCGTAGTGCAAAGATAATTGTTTTATGGCATGATCAGGACCGTTGATGAAAACACGATTATCTTTGGCCCGTAGTGCATGGATAATTCGTGGTCGTGATACTAAAGAATATCCTTGTCCTGTAGTGCAGGGATGATTTAATGATGTGGATTATTTATTGAGCTGAGTCTCAGCGATAAAAGTGATGAAAAACTTTTTAAAACATAAAAGATAGTAGATTCAATTCTCTCTACTTGACTCTTTTAATGGATTGCTTATTCCGCTGTAGTTAAACTTGATGTCTATTATATTTTATCAGTTTAACATTGTTGGAGACTAATGATAATTTATTCTGCATTATCTTAGTCATAATATTTCTTACTGGGCTAGTTGAGCTCACCCTTTCTTTCACTGTTCTATTCAGGAAATGAGAACATAGCAGGGACTAGTCGGGAAATGGAGTGACGGTCCAGAGGATAGCATTAGTAGTCCTCACTATTCTGAGAAATAGTGTATTAATAATTGTAATGAGGACTCCTTTTGAGTTTGTATGATCTCTAGTAGACAATTATTGTATTCAAACTCACAGTTGTATTTTGTCGTATTATACACGACAGTGGTATTAGTAAGTTGTATTTGAATTATGTACCATGTATCTGATGACCCAAGATGGGTGATGTATACCTAATTTTGGGGGCGTCACAGTTGGTATCAGAGCTTAGGGATATGATCCCTGGCTAAGATGTGAGACTAGAACTAGGAGGGGAGAGACAGGGAATTCTTTCGCTAGTATGACCTACTTAAATTTTTTTTGTATTTAAATTAGTTGGTCAAAGTTTAGAGATATTATGTTACATGTCAATTAATCTTTGTTTTGTGGCAGTGTTTGAAAATGGCATCCGAGAATGTTGAGATTATCAATGAAGCACAGGAGACCGTTGAGTCTCCACAGATCAATAATCAGGATAATGTGCAACTAGAGGACAATACTTCTCATGAAAATAATAACACCGATGAAATGGTGAATGATGGGATGGTCAGAGACTTTATGTAATTCATGCAACAACAGGCTAAGGCAGCTCCTATCCAAAATGCAGGTAGAAATACTGATAACTCTCGGACGGTCACCGCTAAGCAGTTTAAGGAGCAATTCATGCAACAACGGGAGAAGGTGGCTCCTGTTCATAATGCAGGTAAAGACAATGGCAACCCACGGTTGGTCACCGCTAAGCAGTTCAAGGAGCTGGGACCACCGGAGTTTTTGGGAAAGCCAGAACCACTTAAGGCGGAGACGTGGTTAAAGCAGATCACCAAGATATTTGATGTCTTGGGATGCTCCGAGGAGCAAAAGGTTCCTTTTGCCACCTTTATGTTGCGTGAAGAAGCAGATCATTGGTGGGAATCTGTAAAACGTACCCAGATTGACGCACTCAAGATGTCTTGGGAGAAGTTCCAAGAGTTGTTCAACGACAAGTACTTTCCTGAAAGTATTCGTCACATGAAGGAGGTAGAGTTTATCAAGCTGGAGCAAAACAATATAACCGTGTTGCAGTACGAGGCTAAGTTTGCGAAGTTGTCCCGGTTTGCATCCCATTTGGTCGATAATGAGGAGCGAATGGCCCGAATGTTTCTGCGAGGTTTGAAACCCGATATACGTCAATACCTCATTTCTCATAAACTTTGTTTATATTCAGATATTGTGAATAGAGCTCAGTTAGTGGAGCGCGATAATGAGTTATCACAACCAAAAGGTAATGACCAGCAACACGATAATAATCATACCGGTGGCAACGACCATCGGAACAATGATAACCATCGCGGGGGAAATTATCATACCAAGAATGGTAACCACTTCGGTGGTAATCATGGCCAAAATAATAAGAATGGACATTTCAAGAAGAGAAGGTTCAACAATGACGTAAAGACGTCAGCACCAGCAACCGTTGTTAAGGAAGAAGAACGACCACCGGTCGTATGTTTCAGATGCGGACAGGAGGGACACATCCGTCCAAACTGTACGCAGCAGTCCAAAGCATGCTTTAATTGCGGAAGAGAAGGTCACCTAGCTCGATTCTGTCGTATGATGAAGTCAATTCCAGCTGGGATAATGATGCCAAAGGATGTCCCAGACAAGCCAAAGCCGGTAGTTTAAGAGAGAGCGTTTTTTTTTCTCTCGTGACGAGGAACCTGAATAAAATTATCACGGGTAAGTTAATCATAAGCTCTTACGAAGTCTATACCGTGTTAGATACCGGTTCTACTCACTCTTTTATTTCACCTAGTTATGTTCAATGTTTGTACTTAACTCCAGAGAAGTTAAACTTTGATTTATCTATTGAAACTCCATTGGGAGAAACCTTCGCTACCTCCACTGTTTATAAATCTTATTTGATTCAAATCGACACTTTCACGTTACGTGTTGATCTTGTCTCTTTGAAAATACTTGTCTTTGATGCTATTTTAGGAAACGATTGGTTAACTACTCATCATGTTTTTCGTAAGGTTGTTAGCTTTCATATTCCTAACCAACCTATTATGCGAATTTAAGCAACCAAACCACTAAATTCAATCATTGTCATATCAAGCCATAAGTAAAGAGCCCTGATCCTTTTGTTGATGACTTCCTTGTGTGGAATGGACCGAAGCCAGACTTTCTGTAGGCGACGTCGTGAATAACGATAACAAGTTGATAGGTATCATTGTGAGGTGTTATCTAGGTTAAGGGATAGAAGTCACAGTTGGTATCAATGTGACGTACTATCCAAGTCTTGAATGGGAGTAACAGTTTTGAATGATATTTTTATCATTAATAAATTTCTTGACGTATTCCTGAAGACTTCTTAGCTTACCCCAGAGCGTGAAATCGAATTTGGTATTGACACCAGTACAAAACCCATTTCTTAAACCCTCAAATATTTTCTTCACCTAAAACGAACGTATAACGTGCCAAAGATGTTGGCTCGAGCTGTTGAAGATTACGATCATACCATGCAATATTATCGTGAGAAAGCGAACATGGTAGCTGACGTGTGAGTAGAAGATCGTATGCGTTTACAAGTTCGAATATACGAACTCACGTGAAGATAACGAATATACAAGTAGAATCGACTTTAATCGACAAAGTTAAAGCCGCTCAAGCTACACACTCGGAGCTGAAGAATGTGAAGAATTAAGAAGGTTCAAGAGGGCGTTATTTTTGAAGCAAGAATTGACGAATAGAGGAAGTCTAAACGCTTGATTTTATTGGCCCATTTGAAATCCTTGATTGAGTAGGAACTGTGACTTATAAACTCGTTTTACCGCCAAATATATTGCGTGTTCATAACGTTTTTTTTTTCGTATCGATGTTACGTAAATATGTGGACGACCCGAACCACATTATTAATTTAGAACCGGATGAGATAGCGGATGATTTAACGTTTGAAGAGATACGTGTTACAATCTTGGATAAGAAGAATCGTATTCAACACTCAAAAGTTATATCTCAAGAGTTAGAATTGGAAGTGAAGTCAAGGTATTCTCACCTGTTCGGCATACCAGGTACGTACGTAAATTTCGAGGGCGAAATTCCATAAGGAGGGGAGATTGTGAAACCCCAGATTTTATGAATAAAGAATTAATTTTCTCGAAATAATTTTTTAATATTATGGTGTGAATTTGAGATAATATTATAGTTGTGGGTAGTATTTATAAATTTTGCAAAGTATGCAAGTTGTTATATTATATTCGATTGGTCAGGAAATATTCTTTGTGTCGGAAAAATATTCGTACGACGGTACAATTATTGGTGGACCCCACAACAGAATTATTGTCGGATTGAGAAAACGACAAAAATATTTTATTGAAAATAACGGCGGAAGTTTTACCGTTGATACTGTTGAACTACTGGGTAGTAAAAGTACAGTAATACACGTTATTGCATAGTAGCACACGGTATTGATTATTGATATTTATGTGAGAAGTCGCTCAGTTTAATTCAATTATTGTCGATTAATAATATGAATTATTATAGCGATGATGACGTTTTGTTTTATTCGTATTATTAACGTAATAAAACAGAAACATCTTTTTATATAAAACAGAATACTTTATTAAAGTTATTCTATAAATAGAATATATTATATTTTATTATGCATAGTGTCGCATAGTGTTTTGCATAGTGTTGCATAGTGTTTGCATAGTAAAAATCTTTTTATATAAATAGAATATATTATATTTTATTTAAAAGATTTTTCTTTAAATATGGACCGTCAGATTAAAGTAAATCAATCTGGACCGTTCATGGATTAGTTACTATGCATTCCATTTTCCTATAAATAGAAGCTCATTCCTTCATTATTTTCTTACGAATTCATTGAAACTCTAGAGAGAGAAATTATAGAGAGAAGCTATAGAGAGAAAATTATAGAGAGAAAGAAGAAGAGTATTCTGCTACTTCACTACTTCTATATCCAGTTTCTGTTACGGTAAGGGGTGTTATTCTTTCTTATTCATGAAGAGAACTGTTGTTGTTCCATTTCTTATTATTCTGTTGGAATAACCTGTATACGCGGGCTACCCTATACTTGGTGACATTCTTCTATCATTCTGTTGGAACATCCTGTCTGAGTGTTTTACACCGGACCTGGTTCCGTCTTTATTATTATTTCGTTGGAACATCCTGTCTGAGTGTTTTACACCGGACCTGGTTCCGTCTTTATTATTATTCCGTTGGAACATCCTGTCTGTGTGTTTTACACCGGACCTGGTTCCGTCTTTATTATTCAGTCGGAATATCCTGTCTGTGCTATACGCCGGACCTGGTTCCATCATTTATTATTCCGCATTTATTATTCTGTTGGAACATCCTGTCGGTGTGAATTTCACCTGACCTGGTTCCGTTATTTAGTATTCTGTTGGAATAACCTGCCTATGCGAAGTTCCGCATGCATGGTGATTCCTTTTGTTATTCCATTCTTTATTATACTCAGTTGGTTAAAGTTTTGACTTCTATACTCTATAAAATTAGTAGAATATCCTTGATATTTGCGCTTCATCCAGTATCTTTTCAGGAAAATATTCTTCTGAGCATTCTTGAATTTTACACCACAAAACAGTATCGTGTGGACAATTTGGACGTTATTGGTTCATGGACAAATTAATTCTTGAACTTGTTTTATTAAATTCTTATATCATTGTCATCATCCTCATGTTTATGTTATGTTGAAAGTCATCTGTGGCCTGTAGTGCATAGATGGACTTGGTATGATTATGACCAGGGATTATGCGGTGTAATCATGACCGTAATATTACAAATGATGTGGAAAAAGTCCTCATTGGTCGTAGTGCATTGATGGACAGTTTTTGGTATGATTATGGCTATGGATTCTCTTCGGCCGTAGTGCAAAGATAATTGTTTTATGGCATGATCAGGACCGTTGATGAAAACACGATTATCTTTGGCCCGTAGTGCATGGATAATTCGTGGTCGTGATACTAAAGAATATCCTTGGCCTGTAGTGCAGGGATGATTTAATGATGTGGATTATTTATTGAGCTGAGTCTCAGCGATAAAAGTGATGAAAAACTTTTTAAAACATAAAAGATAGTAGATTCAATTCTCTCTACTTGACTCTTTTAATGGATTGCTTATTCCGCTGTAGTTAAACTTGATGTCTATTATATTTTATCAGTTTAACATTGTTGGAGACTAATGATAATTTATTCTGCATTATCTTAGTCATAATATTTCTTACTGGGCTAGTTGAGCTCACACTTTCTTTCACTGTTCTATTCAGGAAATGAGAACATAGCAGGGACTAGTCGGGAAATGGAGTGACGGTCCAGAGGATAGCATTAGTAGTCCTCACTATTCTGAGAAATAGTGTATTAATAATTGTAATGAGGACTCCTTTTGAGTTTGTATGATCTCTAGTAGACAATTATTGTATTCAAACTCACAGTTGTATTTTGTCGTATTATACACGACAGTGGTATTAGTAAGTTGTATTTGAATTATGTACCATGTATCTGACGGCCCAAGATGGGTGATATATACCTAATTTTGGGGGCGTCACATATATATTCAATTATTTTGTAATTAATATCAAATGAATTTTTATTTAATTATTTACAAATATAATAATATAAATTAGAACATTAGCCAAAAAATAAGAAAATAAATGAAAAATATTTTTAGTTATTTTTGTTATTAATATCAAATGAATTTTTATTTAATTCTTTACAAATATAATAATATAAATTAGAAAAATTAACCAAAAAATAAGAAAATAAATGAAAAATATCTTTACTTATTTTTTTTAATTAATATCAAATTATTTTTTGTTTAATTATTTAAAAATATAATAATATAAATGAGAAAACTTTGCCAAAAACAAGAAAAATAAATGAAAAATATATTTAATTTTTTTGTAATTAATATCAAATTAATTTTTATTCCTCATTGTCTTCAACTGCTAGAAAAATAACCCTGATAAGCTTCTACTCATCTTCTTCCTCGTTTCTCAAAATCAGATCGGAAGAGGAGAGATTGTGTTCCTTTTAATATGCAAATGCAGATCTTCATGATACAAATGCATATCTCCACATTATACATAATCCCAACCTGTACAACCTCCAGATCCGGAAGTCTTGAAGCAGCGATAAACTCTTAATCTTCTTCAACCTCCAGATCTGTACACCATCATCCTCTTCATCGGCTACTTTTTTCAACAGTCATTGTAAGAGAAAACAAAAAATTCGTGGAACAGTGAAAGGGATAGAAAAAGAGAAGATTCCGATCTTGCCATTGTAGCCGGGTTTCCGTCTGACTCTTGTTAAATTTATCTTCTCCGATTGTGTTGTGTATTGAAAGAATGGGTGGCTTGAAGAATTTGGTTGTTGATGATGGATTTAAAAGAGTAGATCTGATCGATTTTGGCAAAAGATACAGTTGTTTCGTATGATTTGATTTTCTCTTCCGATATGTTTAATATTTTTTGTTTTTCTTTCTAATTTTGTGATATACTAAAACATTTAAAGATATTTACTTTTTAGTATATTCCAATTGTAACAAATATTATTTGTAACTTGTTTTAAATTTGTTGGGATGGATCGGATCTTTATTGGGTGGGTCAGATCTTCGTTTTCCATGGATGGGCAATGACTTAGGTGTTAAAATACATTACAGGTCAGCTCCAGCTAGGATTAGAAGGGACCCTTCGTTTTACACGTCAGATTTACGTCCAATAAATTAACGTCTGTTACAAAAATTTAAATTTTTGTTAGTAAACTAAAGTTCAGTGAGTTGACTGCAAGAAAAAAAAAATTCAGTGACCCATTTGTAAGTCGACCTATAGTACAGTGACTTGGAAACCATTTAACCCCAATTTTTTTGGCTGAATGAATGGCCAAATGATTTTTTTTACAATATTAACTATTATATTAAGTAATATTAAATAAATTTAAAAAAAATTGAAATTTTTGAGAGGGATAAAATAATAAAAATTTATTATTCAAATGTTTCAGACATGTCAATTATCAAATAATTTTTTTCATTCAAATTCAAATTCATTTATTTTTTATCAAACACCTCCTTAGTTGAGTAGAGACTTATGAAACTATCAAATATACTTGCAAAAATATCAATTCTATATTTATAAATTTAAAATAATTAAAATATCCAATAAAATAAATAAAAAGTGAATGCATAAAAATTAAAAACAAATACAACTTAAAAATAAATCTTAATGGCTCCAATACCATATCTTACAATCCAATCACCAAGGGACTCATCATGATACCCACAACCAGAGCATTTAATGTTAGCAAAATTCCAAGAATTAATTGTTTTCTAATGGGTTAGAGATTTTTTGATTAGTCACTCGTCCCATTATCATGTTCTATTGATGTAGTGCTTTATTTATTGTAAAATTTGTATTTTATTTTATTAATTTTGAGAATAATTTTTTTTATATAGATTTAGTCATTTTTTTAAAGACGAATGGAGTAGTCTTTATTAATTTATATTTAATTTGTATTTGTGCTATTTTAATAAGTAAACTAGGGTCAAAAATTTGCCCCGAATCGTATTTAGGTCCATTTTGCTTACGTAATTAAATGTTGGAGAGCAAAATGGGAGAATTTATACTTTGGGGTACAAAGTGTAAAACATTGTATACTTTAAGGTCCGATATGCAGTTAATCCATTAATTAATTAACTTCGCTTCTCCCGCTTTCTGTTTTCACTTTTGAAGTTCTAAAAGAAATCTTTATATATAAAAATATATATATACAGAGAGAGTACATAATCTGAAGGGTCAGACTTCTCAAGACAGAGCACATCATCTCCTACTGAAAATCTCTCTTTTATAGCTCAGGTTTGCCCCTATCTTGGCTTTTTTTTTTCCTCTTTCTGTGTATATTTTTGTATATACATATATATATTATAAATGATTTTGTTCTACAAATTAAATGATGAAATTGCTAGTTTCTCAAAAATTCATTGATACCCTCTGTTATGATTTCTTGTTCTGTTTGATATATTTCCCATTTTGGTTGATGAATTATAGATTTCTTGAACATTTCTGGGAAATCAAAATGAAGTAGTACGAGTTTCTTATAAGCAGTTTGATTGGGGTTTGTTTTCTTCTGAAAGCCCTCTTTGACTAGTTAGGGTTCTAAAATTTTTGAAGGGTAAAACCTTCTCAAGACAAAGAACATCATCTTCTACTGAAAATCTCTCTTCTATAGCTCAGGTTTGCCCTATATTGCCTTTCTTTTTCTCTTTCTGTATATATATTTGTATATATATATGTAATATAAATGATTTTGTTCTACGAATTAAATGATGAAATTGTTAGTTTCTCAAAAAATCATTGATACCCTTTGTTAAGATTTCTTGCTCTGTTTGATATATTTCACATTTTGGTTGGTGAATTATAGATTTCTTGAACATTTCTGGGAAATCAAAATGAAGTAGCATGAGTTTCTGATAAGCAGTTTGATTGGGGTTTGTTTTCTTCAGAAATCCCTTTTTCCCTCTTTGTCTAATTAGGGTTCTGAAATTTCTGTTTCTCAATGTAATCGGTTATTCAGGATGTTTAGGGTTTTGATTGGGTGGGTTTTTTTCCTTGAAATTTCTTGAATGATTTATTGTTATTTATTTTTCTGACTAATGAGGTTTTGCTGAGTGTGTGTTTTTGCCATCTATTTGGCTTTTAATTAATTTTACTGCGATGGTTTCTTCAAGTCTTGAATAAGCTATTAGGTAAATTTCATTTTCTTATGATGTTGCTAAATATCAGTTTTAATTTCTTCAGTAATCATTGTCATGGGGTTAGTAATAGTTAATCGAATCTTACACTAAAGGGATTGCTATCTCTTTGTCTAAAATGACTTTTTGTTATTTATTTTTTGACAAATGAGGGTTTTGTTGTATATGTTTTTGGCAATCTATTTGGCTTTTAACTTTGTTACAATGGTTTCTTTGAGTTTTGAATAAGCTAGTAGGTAAATTTCATTTTCTGATATGTTGCTAAATATCAGTTTCAATTTGTTTTTGGGCTTTGTAACGATAATGGTATCATATTTTCCAGTGGTCATTGTCATGAGATTAGTTAATAATTAATAGAATCTCACACTAAAGGGTTTGTTTTATTTTAATTTATGGAATCTAGACATTTGTTGCAGTTAATTACCACTAGCAGTTTGATTAGGGATTGTTTTCTCCTAGCATCTCACTATTTTTCTCTTCAATTGCATGCTAATTTGTGTTTGTCAAAAGTGAATGTGCATCATTTCTGTTGAATGGATAAATTAAGTTCAGGGTGTTTAAGAATCTGATAGTGATTTATCTGGCTGGAATATATCTTCAATAACTTGATTTATTATGAGAAATGAGGGTTTTGTTTTGAAATATTTGGGTTTTTAAAATTGCTGGAATAGTTTCTTTATATGTTGTAGAAGCTAGTGGCTTTTTAAAATCTAAAGGTTTGTTCTTAATTTTGTTCTGTTCTTTGAATTTTTACTAGCAGATGACGCATTTGTTTTGAAATATTTGGCTTTTTAAAATCTAGGTTTTGTTCTTTGTGTGCTCGGTAAAGCTATAATGGGGCTATTGTACTTTCCAGTATTGTTTTTTCTGGGATTAGTTAATAATCTATCAAATATTAGAATGGCTGTATTTTACTGAACTTTTGGATTGTGTGGGTTCCTCTGTTAGGGACAATTTCTGAGTGTGCAATTTTAATTTGAGTTGATGGCTAAGAAGAAACAAAGTGAATCTGTCCCAACCAGCAGTGGTAGGCAATGGAAATCAACAACTGGAGGTGAAAAAGTTGATGGAAAGGATAAGGGTAAGATGCCTGTGGAAGTTAAAGAAAAGGCCAAGGGAAATAAATCTGGGGCGAAAAGAAGCTTAAAGCTTAATGAGGCTTGAAATGGTGAAAATACTGGGAAAAGAAAAGTTATAACACATGAGTTAAATGCAGAGGTTTCTGGAAGTTCATTGAAAAGAATAAAAAACACTAACAATAATGAGAAAGAAAAGGGTGATGTGAGTGGCTGCACACGGGTACTTAGATCACAAACTCCAAGGAAAGGGGAAGAAGATCTAAATGAAAAGGCCGATGGGAAAGAGAAGAAAAGTGATGCAGGGAAGAAGATTGTAAAGAAGGATACTGTAGCAAAGACAAAAATTGACAAGGACATAGTAGAAGCTAATGTGTCGTCTGCTGGTACAAGTTCAAAATCTCTACAACTGAGGCGGGGGATTGCAGAAAAGAAAGGGAAGAAGGCGCAAAAGGATTTAGAGCCAACAAGAAAAGTGGTAACCAGATCTCAGGAAAAGTGTCACTTGGAACTGCAAAAAGACCTGAAAGGCAAGAAAATTGTGAGAAGGAGGGAGGTAGCTGTTGAAGAAACTGATAGTGATTCGGACATCCCCATTTCAAAGATCTGTATCAGAAGTCCTAAGCCAAAAAAGGTTCCTGTGACAAGTGAAAGAATTACTAGAAAGTCAAAGGGTGACCAGTCGGTGGAAAATGCTGAGGAGCAAACTACAGGAGATGTTTCCAGCGGCAAAACAGTCTCAAAACAAGTTTCAAAGTCACAAACCAAGAAAGGAGGTCGAGGTCAGGGCAGTGTTGCGGTCAGGAAAAATCCAATGAGAAAGACACGGCCAGATGCCGAAACCAAGTGAGTTTGTCTTGCGTAAACATTCAAATGATCTGGAAGAGAACTTGTGTTTTTATTAATTTTCTGCTTATATGATTTCTCTCTCTCTCTCAATTTTGCAGGAAGTGAAGGTCTTATGTAGATTGGCAAGTAGTAGTTATCAATAGGTACACATCTTTAGTCCTGATTAGATTCTTGCTACTACATGAATTATACTCTTCTGATGCTTTCAAGTACTTGTTAGTTGAGTACTCACTCTCCCTTAATATAAGTCGTTTTAGAGAAGTGTTTTTGTCCCTTATTATAAGTCGTTTGAGAATTTTAAGTAATGTTTAGTTTCCAATATTACTCCCAAGTATTAAATATAACTTTGGTTCTCTCACTATTTTTTACCCAATAAATAACACTCTCTTTTTCCAATATAAAGGACAATATAGACAATTGATATTATATTTAATGATATGCAATCATTTCCTTAATACTTGTGCACAACTCTAAAACGACTTATATTAAGAGACGGAGGGAGTAACATTTTTCCAACCTCATCCCAAGTAATCACTTTAAGAAATTTATACTTGGAGGCTTTGTTGCCCAATTGCTAGATACTGTATTTCTTTGGCATAATATTATCTGTAAATTTGTGTAGGATCTACTCCTATTTGACATAGTTTTGTTTTGATTAGCTTATTGATTGTGCAAATATCATTTTATGAGTTTTTTCCTCTCTTTTTATTAAAAAAATTTAAAATTTTGTTTTTTTTAATATGGTTGTACTTGGTTGTCAACCAAACTGTTATCCTGTGCTAGAGATAGCATTAGAGTTTTGAAATTTTCCATGGGGAATCCTTGATATATTACTTTGTTGTGATTACATTACATTCCATTTGCAACATCTACTATAAATTTTAAAACAAATGCAGTATTTTTTACTTCTGAGCTGTTAAATTTGTTTACCTGTTTTGCAGATGATTTTGTAAAATGCATAAACAACTTAGTTGAGGATAACCATAGCCTGTGGCAGTACTTGGACCTTGCTCAAGATACTTGAATGGTCTTCTTTTGGCCATTTTTTTTTGTTTGATATTTCTCATTTTTACAAACTCCAGATGTTGCTAAAATTGTAATTCTGGTTTGGGCTTGTTGTAATGCCTCTTCATTTTTCTGATGGAGTCTGGTGATGAATATTATGTTTCTTTGGGAATGAATTCTTATGCTCCATTCATCTACCCATAAAACTGTCCACTGCTTCGTATGATGAAACGAAAAACAACAAATTCCTTGCTTGCTTGCTTGCTTGCTTGCTTTGCAGGTTTCATGCTATGCTATATGCATGTAAGATGCTAACTTGAATATTAGTTGGTCAACTACACTAGGGGTAGTGAATGTTACATATTATAGACTAGAGAGATACTCATTGTTACTTAAAAAGGGTGATGATTGTTATTATGGTTATCTAAAGGGGTGTCAATATATATATATATATATATATATATATATTTGGGTATCTCAATAACCCATTTTTTTCTTCTTCTAATTTTACGTGTCATAAATTTATTTACAATAACTTCTCAAATTCATAAACTTAACAATAAGTCTAGGGGGACATTTTTTAGTTTTTGGTTTTTTTTGGTAATACCTCCCAAAAAATATATAGTATTTATTCCAACTGAATTTTTTATAAAAAACAGTGTTTTAAGTATAATTTGGATACATACAAAAAACAAGAATGTACAGACTGTCACTAAAAAATATCCCCCTACTTAATGCATTGAACGGGTTTATTACGATTGAGAAATTGAAATGACTCTACTACTGGTGTATCTAGTGTCATGTGACTTCACTATAAGTACCATACAACCTGTTCCAAGTTCACCATGAATCTGAGTTAGTACAATTTTTTTTGTTCAAAAAGATAAGATAAAGTATATAAAGTGGAGAGTAAATATGTTATTTAGTGGGGTATATTAATATAAAAAAATTTATCATTTTATATAATCTTGTGGAATCGCAAAGTATAAATTTGAAACTTTTTCTCTTTTTTTCTCTATTTCTATTTTTCTTAATATGTGTGCAAATTATACTTTGTTCATCCTTTTGGGGACAGGGGAGGGTGTGCATAATACTCCCTCTGCTCTGAATTATAAGATCGTTACTCATTTTCTAAAAGTCAATTTGAGATATTTTCAAATTTAAAATTGATATGATTAATTTAAGTTTTAAAAATAATAAATCTTATAATTAGTATTACTTTTTAGATAGTTTAGAGTCTATATGAATCTTAATCATTTATGAGTGAGCATTACACCAAGAATGGAAAAGAGGATGCGTTTTCTAGTGGGCTATGTTGATATAGCTTAGATAGAGAAAAGATACTCTACTATAGCGTAGAGAAGGTTATCCAAAAGCGGTATATAAGGCGTACCCAGTAAAACTTACAAGTAAACCATATATTAATCTTAAGATATAATCTCGAGATTATAATCCCAAATCTGGAGTAATATTAAGATTAAATAGTCATAGTCACATGTTTGTTTTTTATAGAATTATTCATGTGATAACTTAAAATAATTTCATATTATGTTTATTTTTTTCAGGATTAATTAAAGAATTAGATAAAAAAAAATATAGATTGAACTATTATACCCTTATTAATAATAATATATTTTAAACTATAATTTAATCTTGTTTATACATGAAATTTCTTTTTTGTTGAAGAATTAAATTGATGTAATAGCTCTACTGGTGGAACGAGTGACTCGATGCGTTTTCAAAGCTGAAAACAAGAATAAAAAAATAATCCCATAATTAAGATATTGTTTAGAATTATACGAGTCTCGAGTCTAAATTTAAAAACAAACAAGACACTTGAAATTAAGTATAATTCTTTCAAACAAACATAAAAGTTTTCCAGGAAAGTTTAACAAAAAATGGAAAGAAAACAATTAGTCAAATAATAGTACATCAGAAGAAGAAACTGCATAGGAGAATCTGCTGCTATGGCACTTGTCAAGTTCGCCAAAACTAATTTTTGAATAATTCCGTGTTCAGCCAATCCCTGCAGGGAGAAAAATATTTCTTTGTTTCTAAATGTATATATGAATATTAATAATACATTGAAAAAAATCATATTGCCTATTAGTTTTTTTTTTTCGAACAAAATTAAGGATACTAACATGTTATTACTTATAAGAATATGATATATATTGATTGTATTAAAAAAGAGGGAATACATAATTGAGTTGTGGGGTGGAGGGGTAGAACTGATTCATGGCTCTTACTTGCTACTGTCATCAAGGTGATCATCAAAATCTATAATGTCCTCCCATTTTCTAGTTGAAATATAGTCCAATAGAACTATATTTGCTGATGGCTCCTTGATTGTTAAGTGGCTGCGTTCATCAGACCCAAATAACTTCCAACTCCGAGATGCATCCCTCGTGTAAAGCTGAGTAATGAGAAGATAAATCCAACAAGGTTAATTTGAATGACAAGTTGACAATGAAACTAACGTGTTTTTGACTTGTTCAATATTTCACTCGTTGACGGAAACCATTCAGATTTGCAAAATAAACAAGATAGGAATAAATGAGTGTGAGACACTACAGTCAGCTAGGTATGGTGTGTGTATGTATAGTGAGACCTACTACAATGAGCAAGGACAGACTAGGTGAAACACCACACAGAATGCAACAATGCATATTTCACTTGAATTTTCTTAGATATAAAATAACTGAACAAGCTTCGAATAGAAACATCACATTTGTGTCAGATATTAGTATGTGTGTATGTTAGTTAGTCGGAGTCGGTTATAAACGTGTAGGTTAAGGGAGAACGTGGATTAGTTTAAACTTTCTTTTTAAGCAAGTGTAGTTCTATAAATAAGTTCAAGAATCTGTATTTTCATTTCTTAAGCATCATAGTTGTCAAGTAGTAAAGTCGAGTTGAATTGGTGGATGGGAGCTTAAGCGACTAGTAGACTAGGCGCCTAGTCGTACATAAGTCGACAAGTCATTACCTATGTACAATTTATACATGTATATATATATATATGTGTGTGTGTGTGTGTGCGTATGTGTGTGTGTAAATTTGACATTATCGGAAACACAAATATATTAATATTGCCACAACCAAAGTCATTTGATATTAAAGAAAAAGAAACTACTAAAGCAACTCATTGTTTATTACAATTCAAATAAGTAGCAAATAGCAATAAAGTAAGGTAACAACTCTTTAGTTTTAGGGTTAGGACTTATACGTAATGGTTAATGGGTCTTGGGTATGGGGTCGTTATTGGGTAAATGGGTCTTTTCTTTATTTATTTTTTTAAAATCCCAGCATGGCAGTTAGGTCTCTAAGTCGGGCAACATGGAGGAAGTCGGTCAAGTCGTCGACTAGTTGACACAAGGCGACAACTTTCTTTCCAAGTCGAGCGACTTAGAGACATTAACCAAGTAATGCCCTCGACTTGCCCCTTCTGCATCGACTCAACAACTAGTCGATGACTAGTTTAGGACTTAACAACTATGTTCAGCATTGAATGATATTTGAAAACTGAGAAGCATGCTAGCTCACAATCTCTCTTTCTCTCATTTCTCTCTTCTCTGCATCTCTAATTCTTCTGTAGACTCAACCTAAATTCTATCCTTCTTCCTCTCTAAACTCTGAATTCTCTCTCCTCTCTATCCTCTTTCAATATCTCTAGGTCAGGCCTCCAATGCCTGGCATCTTGTAGAACAGAGTTCAATAAATTTGTTTAAAAAAATTAGGAAACTCCTACGTGTAAACTATTGACTTTCTTCAAACCAAGAAATGAATTCTCAAACACACATCAATACATCATGTGGAGATTATTTGAATATTGGAACCCTATGTATGCAGGTAATATATGAAAGAGGGTGCAGAATAGATATAGAAGCAACAACAACAGTTTAACAATAAGATAGAAGCTGAATCAGTAATTACTCAATTTTCTACCAGCCTTTCTAAGCTCACAGTCCACAGGCATAAAAAATGTGGATCACTAATTACAAATCACACAATGCATTTGCACACAGATCCAATAAGCTATGCGTAGTAGTAACATGCAGCTCATGAGATTTGCTAATAAATAGCGGCATTACAAGGAAGACAAAGCTACACATGTTTAAATTTTCGGCTTATTAGTAACTCCTCTATATTTCACCTGAGAAAAGTTTACCAGTATTATTTGTGGGAATTTAGTTTATTAGATGGCAGATAGTATCTCCTAATCCTATTTTCAACTGTAGCATGACATATTGATGTAGGACGAGCCCGTGAAAGTTGGTTAGAACAATATAAGAGGCTTTGGAAACCCATGAATTAGAAGTCGTTTAGTTTCTTTAATTTGCAGTTATCTTATTTAATTTGTAGTTATCTTATTAGAGTCCAAGTTATGTTAGGAAAATTGTCTAGGAGTATTATAAATAATGATGTACTTTATTATTTTGATACATTAAATAATTAAAATTGATTGATTTTTGTGTGATAATCTGTGTGATATTTATCCTTCATCCCAAAACCCCTATCCCCATCATTTTGGTATCAGAGCCTGGCACACATCCATCCTCAACTGTCCCCCAAAATCACTGTCATAGAAATTGCCCGGTCTCCAAAATCGCGAATTCAGCTAAACCTAAATTTATTGTCCAGCCATCATAGACTCATTTTGTAGCAGTCTATCATCCGCTTCTCACCAAAACATTAACCAGCACAAGAAAACCAAACCTCACCCAAACAAAACCAGAATCAACCCCAGTACAATATACATATACCAATCATAGTCCTAATTTCAGTCAGAAACCTAGCCAAACACAACCCAAATAGTAGCCTACATAGGCGAGAAAAAAAGGAAAGAGAAGTAAAAAAAAATAGCAGTGCCAATATCGCCACTTCTTACCGTCATCCCTTGCCGCTATAGCCGCCGCCGCGGCGTCCCGTCACCACCATCCTCATTTTTGGTCGAGAAAATTCTAAGCCTTTAGCCTCCTCAAGCTTGTTGCTCTCCTTGGACTTACGTGAAACAGTGAAGCAGAAGAGAGAGAATACAAAGAGATCAGAGATATGGGAAAATAAATATCTCCAAACAAATTACAGTTAGGTACCCCATAGTTTTTATAGCTTTTAAGTTTAGTCCAAATTTTCTTAAATTTTAAAATACCCCTGAAAATTTTACATATCAATCCCTATACTTTCATCTTCTTCAATTCCAGCCCCTGAAGTTTCATTAGTTTCAGTTCAGTCCCTGTTTTTTTATACTTTATGCACTTAAGCCCCTAGAGCAAGTTCCAAAAAAAGGTCTATATTTTTATTTAAAGGAACCATGGTAAATGCCGGAGATATTAACACCAAGCTTGATGCTTATATGTTACAACAAGATGAGCGTCTTTAAAGGATTGGAGATTCAACCACAACACTTACTGCAAATGCAACAAATTTTCAAGCTTTTATTACAACAATTGCAGTAAAAATTGATGTACTCACGGAACGCGTACATAAGGGACAAGAAGATGCTCATAAGAATTTTGAAAACCCCATTCTGGATCTTAATCATCTGAGACTACAACAACATGACCCTAATCTTAATCATCTGAGACTACAACAACATGACCCTAATCCACGAGTTAATCCCCGTGTTCCAAATTCTAAGATGAATGCAGTGATAGAGGAGCAAAATTAGATGTTGGAGATTTTAATGGCGATAATGGTCCCGAAACATTATTTGATTGGATTCACGGCTTAGAGAGTTTTTTACGTTGGAATGAATTATCTGATGAAAGGAAACTTTTCTTTACTGAAGCGAAGTTGAAAGGAACTCGTATTTGGTGGAATCAACATTAGCGAAATTTATATACAGCTGCGAGAAGATGGAAAGATATGAAAGCTACATTGACACGACATTTTGTACCTTCAAATTATAAGCAGTGAGCATATTTGCAGTTAACTGAGTTGGTACAAGGAAATAGCCTCAGGTAAACTTTTGCTCTTGGATGATGTTAAAGTTGTTGTTCAGAGGATAATTTGAAAAAAAAATTTGTTAAGCCTCCAATACAAGTTCAAACTCGAAGGGAGCGTACTTTTGTGGAGCCTATTTTAAATAGGTCGGTGGAAAGATCGTCAACAAACCCTTCTGCTACTAGCAGACCTAATCGTACCCCAGGTTCTTCTAATGCTAGCAATAACCATACGTCAAGGTGTTATAACTATTGTGATTTTGGCCACATGTCTTTTGAGTGTCCTTCCCCGAATATGAATATTTTGCTTCTTCTCTCTAGGCAACTTGCTATTGTTGACAAAGAGTGCAAGCCGTTAGACATTGAATATGAGCCCGATGAGCAAGATTTGGAAGTTAATGCTCATTTGGAAGAATGTTTAGGTGTTCTTCGACCTTTACTTGTTACTCAGAAACGCATGGATGATCCTAAAATTCATCGTGGGCGAATTTTTCAGACGAGCGTCATATGTGCGGGACAAGTGTGCTCTCTTGTGATTGATATTGGTAGTTGTACGGATGTTATCTCCGAAGAAGCAGTTAAGAAACTTGAGTTAAAAGTTGAGCCTCACCCGGAGTCGTATGATGTTGCATGGATTACCAATACAAAGTTGCAGGTTACCCAGAGGTGTTTGGTTACATTTTCCATTGGCAAGCTTAAGGATACATGCTCGTGCTAATATCTATTTGATTATCAAAGGCAATACCAAATTCACTCTCATTTGTAGGAGTGGTCATTCGGTTATAACCGAACCAAATAGGCTATTCGGTTATAACCGAACACCGAATTATCCATGATTTTACTATCCGAAATTTGGAACTAACTGAATTACTGAATACCGAATTACCGAATTGTAAATTCGGATATTCGGGTAATAACCGAACTACATCAGCCAAATTAAACCCAGCAGTAGCACATATGAAAGCCCAACAAAAAGCCAAATAAAACCCAGCAGTAGCACACATGAAAGCCCAACAAAAAACCAAATAAAACCCAGCAGTAGCACAATAGAGGAAACCAAACATCTCTGCCCAAGCCCAATAGAGGAAACCAAACATCTCTGCCCAATAAAACCCAGCAGTAGCACAACAAAACACAACAGTAGCACAACAAAACAATAGCAATAAATTAATAAAAAGTTAAAAACCAAACATCTCTGCCCAATAGAGGAATCCGGCGAAATACCACAGTAGATCCCATTCTTTACGATCCTCCTTCATCTTCCAAACAATACCACAGTTTTTTCGATAGTACACAAATGAACGGCGTAACGGAACGGAAGATCTCCCAAATTCCAATCACGGACTCACGGTGGCTCACAGCCAGATCTCTACCAAATCGAGCCATGGGATCTTGAAGGTTGAAGAACAGAGTCGTCGACTGGGATGAGTGGGATCTGGGATGAGTGGGATATCATATCTTGAAGGTTGAGCCATGAGAACTTGAAGGTTGAAGAATAGAATCGAGCCATGGGATTTGGGATGAGTGGGATATCAGATCTCAGATTTGATCTAATTTCAGATATGGGAAATATGATATGATCTCAGATATGGGAAGATACGGTTTTTGTTAACAAGTGTTGGGGGCTGGTGGTGGTATGATTTTGGGCCATTTAGCATTGGGCTTTGAGTTAATATAGTAACCCTGTCCAGTATAAAATTTGTATTAATTTTTAATTAATAAATTCGATAATTCGGATACCCGAATAATCTGTTTTTTAAAACCGAAACCGAAACCGAATATTGAATAATAATTCGGATATAACCGAAATTCTAAAAAAAATCGAAAAACCGAAATAATTCGGTTAAAATAATTCGGTTCGGTAATTCGGTTTTATCCGTTTTTTGCTCACTCCTACTCATTTGTGCTCTGACATGCCAAATTTGAAGATTGCAAAGACTTCCTTGGTGATCCGAAGTGATTGTTCTTGTGTTGATGTTCATAATTCGACAGGGTCAAGTTTTTTTTCAACGAAGGAGAACTGATGTAGCACGATCCCATAAACGTTAGTTAGAACAATATAGGAGGCTTTAGAAACCTATGAATTAGAAGTTGTTTAGTTTCTTTAATGTGCAGTTATCTTATTTAATTTGTAGTTATCTTATTAGAGTTCAAGTTAAGTTAGGAAAGTTGTCTAGGAGTATTATAAATAGTGATGTACTTCATTATTTTGATACATTGAATAATTAAAATTGATTGATTTTTGTATGATATTATTCGAGTGATATTTATCCTTCATCCCAAAACCCCGGTCCCCATTACATATCAAAGTTGTTGTATATGATAAGGAAATGTCAAGTATGGGCGGGTTTGAAGGGAAGAAAGGGGGGATTCCAACTCATAGTCATAGGATCATGGAATTTCAACATGCTTGACCGTTAACCCATGTTATTTTTTATATAATTTTTAACCATTCACTCATTTGCCTATATTTCAATCTTCAATTTTACGCGACTGACTTCAAGCTAATGTTTAATTAAAATATGAACGACTTATCGTTTGTCCATTTTTTTTTGGTAGATTTAAATATGACAGAACTTCACAAGAAGGCCGAAAAGTGCAAATTATAGGACATAAATTTATAGTCCAACTTTTACCAACTGACTATTACCCAAACTAGACAGAGACAAAGCACCCATGAAGTTTGAGGCTATAAAATTTGTGCATGAAGAAAGAGACAAATCCAAGTCAGTTTGAGTATCAGGGCTCATCGTGAAATAGACAAACACCCTTTTCTTTCCTTTTCTTTTCTAATAGATAAGCATAAAAACCTACTCTATTAGTGCTGCAACAGATTTAACTTTCTTATAGTGAGAATGTTTGATTCATTGTTGGCTCCTCTTAGCATATAATTCTGGAAAAGAATAAGCTTTCACTCAATAAAACATAGTAAATGCCAAAATGGAGTGAATTATTTGATTATATATTCTTGAAGAAACCAACACAATAATTTTTGTTTTAACAGTTTCCTAATCAACATTAGCTCAACCAAAATTCAATCATCACATCCCAAACCAGTGGGAAAAAAAAACTTCAAATTAAAACCAAGAGGAGAAAAAATTGATTTTCCTGTACGCACTGTATCTAAAACTCACCTGCATCACAGGACTCATATCTTTCCCCTTTGATAAAGCTCCAAGCTTTTTGTTATCTAACTGAAATTAAAAGAATCAAACTCATTAAAACAATTAAAAAAACTTATATTACAAATATATGTACGTTCATACATATATAACAAATAAAATAGAGGAAATTCAAGTCCTACCAGAAGCAAAGCTGCTTGGGGGAGGTATTTGTATATGTGATCGCCGATATTCTTAGCAGCATTAGCTAGCTCTATGTCATCAAATCTCTCATTAGCATGAAAGTAACCAACAATACCCAACCCTTGAGCACCGTAATACTCCTCTATCTGCTCCAATTAATCAAAATCAAATAATAAAATTGAATTAGAAAAAATAAAAATAAAACCCTAATAAGATCCAAACAGAGTATTAGCTTGAGTGAAAAAGGGACATACCATGAGTAGGGCGATCTCGAGGGGAGGAAGGAGGCCGATCTGAGAATGGAACAGAGGAACGGAGTCAGTAATTTCGACGACGGAGTTGGCGTCGGTACCGGAGACGCGGCCGACGAGAACACCGTTGACGGCGGATGCCTTGTGCTTAACGGCATGCAGGATGAGCTTGATGTACGCGGTTTGTCCGATCTGGTATCGAAACTCGGCGCCCATCACTCACTGAGTCTGTCGAGTTTTACAGGTTTTTGTGGAGCGCCGGCGCGAGGATCAATACATACAGTTAGAGAGAGAAAGAAAGAGGCAGTGTTTGGGTGGAGGATCAATAGTTCAATAGAGAGAGAGAGAGAGAGAGAGAGAGAGAAAGAGAGAGGGGGTTGTTTTTGTATGGAAGACGGATTCAAAAGGCGAAAAGACCCTTTTAGTCATTTTACTCTTTTGGTTTCAATTAGGACTAAGCAAAAAACGGGTAAAATCGAATAACCGAACAAAACCGAAATAATTTAACCGAAATTTCTTAATAATTCGGGTATTTTTTATAATTCGGTTATATCCGAATTATTTTTCGGTTTACGGTTATCGGTTCGGATTTCATTTTTGTATTATTCGGTTTACCCGAATACCGAATAAGTTAAAGAAATTAATCCTTATTAGGACTGAGCAAAAAACGGGTAAAATCGAATAACCGAACAAAATCGAAATAATTTAACCGAAATTTCTTAATAATTCGGGTATTTTTTATAATTCGGTTATATCCGAATTATTTTTCGGTTTACGGTTATCGGTTCGAATTTCATTTTTGTATTATTCGGTTACCCGAATACCGAATAAGTTAAAGAAATTAATCCTTATCTTAATAACTCTTATCTCAGACCTTACTCTCTCAGTCTCTTTGCCCTTAACAGTTAGCCGGTTAGCCCCTTGCTCTCTCAGTCTCTCGGTCTCTTCGTCTCTTTCTTTATCTTTTATCTCAGAGTCTCAATCACTCTCAACCCAGATCTGATCTGACAGAAGTCAGATCTCGATTTCTCATCTCCCGTATTAAACTGACTCGATCCATTCTCCCTCCTCTTCATTTATTCCCGATCTCAAACTTTCCGGCAAACCAAACGAAGGAACCTAATCAGCCCCAATCAAATAGTGAAGACCCAGATTCCGGCGAAGCTCGTCGACCGGTGATTGCTCGTCGCCTGTTTTCGTTTGCCAGAAATAGTTACAGTTTGCCGGAGATGGTTATAGTTGTTGTCACGTGGTTGCTGTCATGGGTGTGCTGCTGCTGATGGTTGTCACGTGATTGCTGCTGATGGTTGGTTTTTATTGTAAAGACCCACTTGGTTTTTTCATATTATTCTCCAGTAACATATTGCTGTCATCTTATTGTTGTTGTCACCTTTTATTGATCCCCACGTGGACATCTTATTGCTATTAGGAATCATCTTATTGTTGGGCTTTCATGTGGGCTGAGTTGGTTTTTATTGTTATTGATCTCCATGTGGACAGTTTATTGTAGCTTATTGTTATTGTTGGGCTTTCATGTGGGCTGAGTTTTAGTTGACTGATGGGCTTCTTCTCTCAAATTCGGTTATTACCCGAATTACCGAATTATAAATTCGGTAATTCGGTATTCGGTAATTCGGTTAGTTATGAATTTCGGATAGTAAAATTATCAATAATTCGGTATTCGGTTATAACCGAATAGTCTGTTCGGTTCGGTTATAACCGAATGATCACCCCTAGTTTCAATTTAATGCTTATACATTTTTTAATACTTGTCTGTGTACAATTTTATAGGTGATCAATGTCACCTTTAATGTGTGTGAGATGTAATGATGTAAAAAAAATAGAAATGGTTAAATTCATAATATTTTTTGTTATTTTTACAATAAAAGTGTCGATGTAGATGTATAACGGTAAAAATCGTCGCTATAGGATCTATAGCGATACTTTTGTTATAGAAATAATATTTTCTGTTGTGGATTTAATAATTTTCAAAAAAAATCATGTGGCCAAATATGCCAGATCAACGTGGTAAGTGAGGGACAAAATAGTCTTTCCACTTTCCTTCTTATTTCCTTCATGTTTCCCCCTAATTCACTCGGGAAAAATTTACTTTTGATGCCTGTACTAGAACCCGACTTACAAGTTGGTATTCCAACTGAAAAAAGTAACAAACTAATACTTGTACTAGAAAAAAATTACGAGTTATACTTGAATATTCATGTAAAATCATTAAATTTGACTAACAGACATGACCAACAAGTCTTATTCGGCTAATTGATCATAAGTGAATAATGACATTTGAAGTTGGAACTCATCGAAAATCGAAATTGAAAGAAAAGTTGCATCCTACTCACGCATGTGGGTCACATGAGGAGGAAGGAGGCAAAAGGAACAAATTTGGTCAGCAAATTCAGAACGTTGGAGACAAACACAAAGAAAAAGAGGGAGAGAGAAAACACGGCGCGATTCTTCAAATTTGTAAGTGTGATTTTTCAAAATAACGAATATTGTTACGATGATAAAAAAATTGCAAAAATTAGTGAAAGTCCAATAATAATCTAGAATGACGATTGGATAGATTATTATTGTTTAAAAATTTATCTTAAATTTTTAGTTAATTAATTTACAGTGTTAGAAATTAATATGCAAGTCAGCAAAAATTCAACCACACAATGCACATAAATTTGTATGGTTCATAACACACACCGGGTATGTCGCTACATTCAATCTCAAGCTCCTCTCCAAGACTTGAGATCCTATTACTCACAGTAATAAATGATACTTCAATAGGCGGAGAAGCATTTACAAAGTTTTAAAGATAAACTTACAACTATCCATAACTAACTATCTCGGACAACAGCTCATATGTACAAAAAATAAACTAACTCTCCCATTTTTTCTTTACAAATAATTAATAGAAATTTTCTTGTGAGATCAACACATAAAATTTAGTATATATATATATATATATAAAAGTTTAAATAACTTTTATATTTTATACTTCTCAAATAAGCAGATAACAATTAAAGATTAGAGATTTATAAAAATTTAAGGACTTTTATATTTGTATGGAATATATTTATGTGTAAGTTGTGACGCCCCCAAAATAGGTCCAATCCATCCAACCTATTCCGAGTCGCCAAATATATGGTACATAAAATAACTACAACTTTATTACTACAATTGTCATGCAAAATACAACAACACATATACTATGAGTTTTAATACCAACTGTGACTCATGTCCCAACTATGGACAGAACCTCACATTGATATATTACATAAAGGTACAGTCAAAAACTGTTTTAGAAATTAAAATCTTTGGAAAGTGCTCAAGGAAACCTTCGTACATGGGAGGTCACGCGTCTAGGTTATGATAGATATCATATGTCCACAGAATTATCCTTGGTTGACCCAATAGACCCCAAAGAAAAATGAGAAGATTACTATCATGTTTTTTCCAATGGTGAGTCTTCTCTTGACATATAACTATCTCCACTGTCTCCAGTTGAAAATTATATTTCAAATAAACTCCAAGATCATGTAGGTAGTGCTCGTAGATATACTCGGTAAGTGAATGTGCACACCCCTGTCTTATGATAACACGAGGTTGTATGTCATTAGACATCTTGTATGATAGTGGCAAAACACACTTCCAACGTTAGGTTCGCCTCACCCTATTTGATTCACCAAATATAACTACTAAATGATGTATAAAATACAACACACTTTTCTATACTGTTTAGGGAGAACTTCTACCGCTAGAGACCACCGTTCTATTCCCCTGTTACCCCCGCTCGACCCAGTTACACTCTTATTACATGAAAGGAATTGTGAAGTAAAAGGTTGAGCTCAACTAGCCCAGTAAAGAAAATCATGACTAAAGATAAATAAAATATCAATAGTCTTCATTAGTAATAAATCAGAGATTTAGAACATATGAAAGATGATAAAAAATTTCAATCATAGTTGCAGCAGAACGAGCAATCCATTAGAAGAGTCAAATAGACCATAAAGTCTATTATCTTCTCCATGTTAAAAGTCCACCAATAATATTTTATCCCTGTAACATCAATCAACAGTTCTTGTCCACAATCATGTGAATAACTTATAATCATAATTGTGGTTCTAAATTCCTCTTCTCATCCAGGACTAAAATAATTTACATCATCTGTCTTTACCTGAAACATCAAAGATCATGGTTTTACCAAATCACAGTTCCTGTTCATAATCATACTAATAAATTCATCTTTGCACTACGGGCCAAAGATATTCATTAACAGTTCATCTTTGCACTACAGGCCAAAGATATTCAACAATTGGTCATCTTTTCACTACAGACCAAAGATATTTAACAACAGATCATCTTTGCACTACGGGCCAAAGATATTCAACAACAGATCATCTTTGCACTACAGGCCAAAGATATTCAACAACAGGTCATCTTTGCACTACAGGCTAAAGATACTAATATCTCAAAGAAATATATAATCATTTCAGAATTTATATAAACAATAAGTATAACCATGTTGATCAATTCACCTTTGTACTTAAGCTAAAGATATTCAATTATAAATTCAATGGTCATGATCATACCAGTTAACAATTCATCTTTGCACTACTGGTCAAAGAGAACCCATAGTCACGATCATACCAATAATCTACCCATCTTTACACTCAAGTCAAAGAGAAATATCATCATTAGGGTTATAAAAATGTTATATATGATAATAAAAACAATATAATCAACATATAAATTTAATCTCAAGAGTAAGATTCATAAATCAACGATAATTTGGTCAGAAAAAGAAACCAATTTTTTCGTGAATAATAACTCATGAATAGTAACTCGTGAATAGTAATTCATGAATAGTAACCCCGACATGAAAAAGGTAGAAATTTCACAATAAAATTCATACCAATATTTCGGTATAATGATAATGAAAGAATAACATTTCTTAAACTTATAAACAATTTATTTTAATTATTTATACTTTACTAAATAATGCATTTAATCATCCTAAAATGCCAAATTCATAAGTTTTCATCACCAATAACCAAAATCCTCATCAAAAATCTGCATATACCTCATATAGGATTCTCAAGCCATAAAATCCTATTTTTCAATTTTTTTTACTTCACATAACATATTTAATTCATTTACTCATAACTAGTCCATTTTTATGAAAAATACCAAATCAGTACAAACAAATTTTCTTTTCTGGGATTTAGCAAAATATAGTTCCATATTGAACATATATTTTTCTCAGAATTTTTAAAATTCATTTACTATTTTTCATATGGCCAAAACAGCCGAATATTTAGACATTTATCATAGACTGTACTTTTGTCCAAAAATTCCAAAATTTATAGAGTATATTTCTGTTATATACATGTACTCCCAATAAAAATTTCACCAAATTTGGAGTTAACCACAAGGAGTTATAAGGGTTTACTTTTAAAATAGTCATTTCCCACAAAATTCATAACTCTTAATCTATACATCCAAAAATTATCATTTTTGGACACAATCTAAAAAACTTATCAAATTATCATTTTAAATTTTTTCAGAATTTTTGAAGGTTCAGAAAAATTACGAAACAGAAAAACATTATAACCCTTACATTTCCTTACCTCAAAAGAGCAGTACTTATGACTGGAATATCGGATGTAAATCCAAAGAAAACTTCCACTGAATAGTAACTCTCAAAGTATCTAAATACTCACAAAAATACGCTCGATCATATAGAGAGAAAGAAAACTTGTTTCTGGTGTGATTTTCAATTCTAACATAAGCATCTATTTATAGGAAAATGCTAGAACGTCATAGGAGACTAAATAATAAAATAATAATATAATTTATTTACTTTTCTTACGCATGACAAGACTTACCAGCCTCCACCTTCGAATAAGAAATTCAGCACATGTTTTCAACAAATGACAAAAGTGGGTCCTACCCATAATTTTAATAAAAATCATTTTAATTTTTGAAACTTCTTTAATTCATAGAAAATAGCTAGTTTATCAAAAAAATAAGAATTTTATATCTATTCCACATGAAATTGAATTCTCTACAACTTTGTAGCTTTAAGTTTTTCCAAATTCCAGACAGAAAATATCCGAAATACACAAACGAATGATTTTCAACACCTCTTAAAATTCATAACAAATCATGCGTTAATTTTTAACAGTTCAAATTTTGTGGACATATACTCAACTTATATATGTATAACATATCCAAAAATCACAACGATCCAACGGTCAGATTAAAATTATAACTCGCGCAATATAGGTTTAAGAACACCGATTTGATCTTTTAATACCTCAAATTCGTCAAAATACTAATAAAACACCTCAACATTAATTCCTTCATTTATAACCACATAAATGAATTCATCATTTATATCCACATCAAATAAATATTTCCTTATCATATAAATCAATAATTAATTATTCATAAATAATATTACAGAATCACAATAATGACAATCAGGCAGTTCCCAGGAAAGAGGGGACTTTTCAATAAGGATTTCTCCTTACTGGCGCGCAATTAGGTGACCAAACCTCTCATTGACAGAACTTTCTAAATATTGCCAATAATGTTATCTAATAATATTATTCAAATAATATGAATTATTGATCTGATAATGGGAAATACTGTGCAGTGACAATTATTGAAATAACAATAATATAAAATATCAACGCAGCAATTATTGAATCAATAAAATAAAATATTGAACAGTAATTAATATAACAATTATTGAGTAGTGACTTCTTACGTAAGAATCAATAATTCAAAAATACTGTGCAATACCATGTGCTACTGTGCAACCACACGTATTACTATATTTTAACCACCGGGTATTTCAACAGTGTTAACGGTAAAGATTACGCTGTTTATTTATAAAAACTCAAATTTATCATTTTCTTCATCCGACAGTTATTCTGTTATGGGGCCCACAAATGGCTGCGCCGTCGTACGCATATTCTCCGACAGTAAGAATATTCCACGACCAAATGAATATTCCCCAACAACAATGAGTATTTTATAACCACTTGCTTATTTAAAATATTTACATATATCACCCTTAACTTTAACGTTTTATCAATTTATCCATATACTGAATAGAAAAATTGAATACTTTTATTTCATAAAATTCGGGGTCTTACAATCTCCACTCCTTATGAAATTTCGCCCTCGAAATTTACGAACCTAGTATTTCGAAGAGTTGAGAATACCTTGATTTTATTTCAGATTCCATCTTCCCTATCATCATGATTTCTCCATTGCTCATCTCCTGTATTTCAGATATCATTCTAGAATACAGCTTCAAAACAAGGGTTAATTGAATAAATTAACATTTCACATAATATCCCGATATTATGACTTACAAACAAATAAGCTTAGGTAGGACACACTAGCGAAGGATTTACTCATCTCTCCACTCCTAGTTCTATTCCCCGATCTCCGCTAGAGACCATATCCCTAAGCTCTGATACCAACTGTGACTCAAGTCCTAACTGTGGACAACACCTCGCAGTGATACCTATCAGTTTGCCACCGCAAAACGGTGTCCCCTACGGAGAGTCTGGCTTCGGTGCATCCCCCATCAACAGGAAGTCATCAGATAGAGGCTCGAGGCTCTTTACTTATGGCTCTGATACCAATTGTGACGCCCCCAAAATAGGTCCAATCCATCCAACTTATTCTGAGTCGCCAAATATATGGTACAGAAAATAACTACAACTTTATTACTACAATTGTCGTGCAAAATACAACAACACATATACTATGAGTTTTAATACCAACTGTGGCTCATGACCCAACTATGGACAACACCTCACATTAATACATTACATAAAGGTACATTCAAAAATTGTTTTAGAAATTAAAATCTTTGAAAAGTGCTCAAGGAAACCTTCGTACATGAGAGGGCACGCGTCTAGGTTATAATAGATATCATATGTCCACAGAATTATCCTTGGTTGACCCAATAGACCCCAAAGAAAAACGAGAAGATTACTATCATGTTCTTTGCAATGGTGAGTCTTCTCTTGACATATAACTATCTCCACTGTCTCCAGTTGAAAATTATATTTCAAATAAACTCCAAGATCATGTAGGTAGTGCTCGTAGATATACTCGGCAAGTGGATGTGCACAACCCTGTCTTATGATAACACGAGATTGTATGTCATTAGACATCTTGTATGATAGTGGCAAAACACCCTTTCAACGTTGGGTTCGCCTCACCCTATTTGATTCACCAAATATAACTACTAAATGATTATAAAATACAACACACTTTTTTATACTGTTTAGGAAGACCTTTCACCGCTAAAGACCACCGTTCTATTCCCCTGTTACCACCGCTTGACCCAGCTACACTCTTATTACTTGAAAGGAATTGTGAAGTAAAAGGTTGAGCTCAACTAGCCCAGTAAAGAATATCATGACTAAAGATGAATAAATTATCAATATCCTTCATCAGTAATAAATCAGAGAATTATAACAAATGGTAGATGATAAAAATTTTCAACCATAGTTGCAGTGGAACGAGCAATCCATTAGAAGAGTCAAATAGACCCTAAAGTCTATTATCTTCTCAATGTTAAAAGTCCACCAATAATATTTTATCCATGTAACATCAATCAACAGTTCCTGTCCACAATCATGTGAATAACTTATAATCATAATTGTGGTTCTAAATTCCTCTTCTCATCCAGGACGAAGATAATTTACATCACTTGTCTTTACCTGAAACATCAAAGATCATTGTTATACCAAATCACAGTTCCTGTTCATAATCATACTAATAAATTCATCTTTGCACTACGGGCCAAAGATATTCATTAACAGTTTATCTTTGCACTACAGGCCAAAGATATCCAACAACTGGTCATCTTTGCACTACAGGCCAAAGATATTCAACAACAGATCATCTTTGCACTACATGCCAAAGATATTCAACAACAGGTCATCTTTGCACTACGGGTCAAAGATATTAATATCTCAAAGAAATATATAATCATTTCAGAATTTATATAAACAATAATTATAACCATGTTGATCAATTCACCTTTGCACTTAAGCTAAAGATATTCAATTATAAATTCAATGGTCATGATCATACCAGTTAACAATTCATCTTTGCACTACAGGCCAAAGAGAACCTATAGTCACGATCATACCAATAATCTACCCATCTTTATACTTGAGTCAAAGAGAAATATCATCATTAGGGTTATAAAAATGTTATATATGATAATAAAAATAATATAATCAACATATAAATTTAATCTCAAGAGTAAGATTCATAAATCAATGATAATTTGGTCAGAAAAAGAAACCAATTTTTTCGTGAATAGTAACTCATGAATAGTAACTCGTGAATAGTAATTCATGAATAGTAATCCCGACATGGAAAAGGTATAAATTCCACAATAAAATTCATACCAATATTTCGGTATAATGATATTGAAAGAATAACATTTTTAAACTTATAAACAATTTATTTTAATTGTTTACACTTTACTAAATAATGCATTTAATCATCCTAAAATGCCAAACTCATAAGTTTTTATCACCAATAACCAAAACCCTCATAAAAAATCTGCATATACCTCATATAGGATTCTCAAGCCACAAAATCCGATTTTCCAAATTTCTTACTTCACATAACATATTTAATTCATTTACTCATAACTAGTCTATTTTCATAAAAAATACCAAATTAGTACAAACAAATTTTCTTTTCTGGGATTTAGCAGAATATAGTTCCATATTGAACATATATTTTTCTCAGAATTTTTAAAATTCATTTACTATTTTTCATATGGCCAAAACAGCCGAATATTTAGACATTTATCATAAACTGTACTTTTTTCCAAAAATTCTGAAATTTACAGAGTATACTTCTGTTATATACATGTACTCCCAATAAAAATTTTATCAGTTTTGGAGTTAACCACAAAGAGTTATAAGAGTTTATTTTTAAAATAGTCTTTTCCCATAAAATTCATAACTCTTAATTTATACATCGAAAAATCGCCATTTTTGGACACAATCTAGAAAACTCATCAAATTATCATTTCAAATTTTTCCAGAATTTTTGAAGGTTCATAAAAGTTACGAAACTGAAAAAAATTTTAACCCTTACAATCTCGTACCTCAAAAGAGCAATACTTTTAACTGGAATATCGGATGTAAAGCCGAAGGAAATTTCCACTGAATTGTAACTCTTAAAGTATCTAAATACTCACAAAAATACGTTCGATCATATAGAGAGAAAGAAAACTTGTTTCTGGTGTAATTTTTAATTCTAACATAAGCATCTATTTATAGGAAAATACTAGAACGCCATAGGAGACTAAATAATAAAATAATAATATAATTTATTTACTTTTCCTATGCATGCCAAGACTTACCAGCCTCCACCTTTGAATAAGAAATTCAGCACATATTTTCAACAAATGACAAAAGTGGGTCCTACCCATAATTTTAATAAAAATTATTTTATTTTCTGAAACTTCAGTTATTCATAAAAAATAACTCGTTTATCAGAAAAATACGAATTTTATATCTATTCCACATGAAATCAAATTCTCTACAACTTTGTAGCTTTAAGTTTTTCCAAATTCCAGATAAAAAATATCCTAAATCCACAAACGGATGATTTTCAACACCTCTTAAATTTCATAACAAATCATGCGTTAATTTTTAACGGTTCAAAATTTGTGGACATATACTCAACTTATATATGTATAACATATCCAAAAATCACAACGATCCAACATTCAGATTAAAATTATAACTCACGTAATAAAGTTTTAAGAACACCGATTTAATCTTTTAATACCTCCAACCAGTCAAAATACTGATAAAACACCTCAACATTAATTTTTTTTATTTATAACCACATATATAAATCCATTATTTATATCTACATCAAATAAATATTTCCTTATCATATAAATCAATAATTAATTATTCACAAATAATATTACAGAATCACAATAATGACAACCAGGCAGTTCCGAAGAAAGAGGGGCTTTTCAATAAGGATTTCTCCTTACTGGCGCGCAATTAGGTGACCAAACCTCTCATTGACAGAACTTTCTAGACATTGCCAACAATGCTATCTAATAACATTATTCAATTAATATGAATTATTGATATAATAATGGAAAATACTGTGCAGTGATAATTATTGAAACAACAATAATATAAAATATCAACGCAATAATTATTGAATCAATAAAATAAAATATTGAACAATAATTACTGTAACAATTATTGAGTAGTGACTTCTTATGTAGGAATCAATAATTCAAAAATACTATGCAATACTGTGTACTATTGTGCAACCACGCGTATTACTGTATTTTAACCACCGGGTGTTTCAACAGTGTTAACGGTAACGATTACGCTGTTTATTTATAAAAACTCAAATTTGTCATTTTCTTCATCTGAAAGTTATTATGTTATGGGGCCCACAAATGACTGCTCCGTCGTACGAATATTCTCCGACAGTAAGAATATTCCACGACCAAACGAATATTCCCCAACAACAATGAGTATTTTATAACCACTTGCTTATTTAAAATATTTACATATATCACCCTTAACTTTAACCTTTTATCAATTTAACCATTTACTGAATAGAAAAATTGAATACTTTTATTTTATAAAATTCGGGGTCATACATAAGCAAATATAAATTTAAACTCGATTATAAAGTTTATGCAACTTTTATATTTTATATGAAAAATGCTTCTGAGTAAGAAGATATATAACTTAGTACAGATTTATAAAGGTTTTAATATTTTTTTTAATTAATAAAGAATGTATTTCTATATAAAACCGATATAACTTTGAGTTCAGATATAAAAGTTTAAATACCTTTTATAATATATGATATGCTTCTTTTTAAGTAGATATTATGCAAATAGTATTTATTAATAAATGAATTTATGTGCAAAATACTTGTAATGACAAATATCAAGTATAGTCTATTTGTAAGACCCCAACTTTTATTAATAAAGATAAATTTTCTATAAATATCATTTTTGAATATTATGGATTGAATTTGATATAATGTTATAGTTGTGGGTAATATTTATAAATTTTGCAAAGTACGCAAGTTGTTATATAATATTCTATTGGTCGGGGAATATTCATTTTAAACAGGGAATATTCGTATGACGGCACAATCAAAACAAAATTATTGTCGGATTGAGAAAATGACAAAAATATCTTTTTATGAAAATAATGGCGGAAGTTTTACCGTTAACTATTGAAACACTCGGTGTTAAAAATACAGTAATATGCGTGGTTGGATAATAGCACACGGTATTGATTATTGATGCTTACGTGAGAAGTCACTCAGTTTTGTTCAATTATTGCAATAGTAATTGTTGCATAGTATCTCACGTTATTTGATTCAATTATTGTCGATATTTTATATATTATTAAATCAATAATTGAGATGGTAGAGTTATTAATATTATTATTTGAAATATTGACAATGTCTAGAAGTTCTGTCAAGGAGAGGTTTGGTCACCTAATTGAGCGCCAATAGGGAGAAATCCTTATTGAAAAGCCTCATCTTTCCTGGGAACGATCTGGTTATTAAATATTACGAATTATAATAATGATGATAAATGTTGTTAAAAATATTGAGAAAATTTTTATGAAGTATTTGTTGTAGGATGATGTATTATATGAACCCCCCACTTTCTCATTTTTCAAAATCGACGGGAGAAAGTTATCTCAGTTTTATTTTATTACTTATATATTTATATAAGATTTATATGTATATGTATAAGGTATGTATTTATATATATTATATATATGTAAAGTTAACAAGTGGGGGGCGGGGAAAGAAAAATGATCACGGGTGGGGGAAGAAAAATGGTGAGGTGTGTGAATAATAAGTATATGTGACGCCCCCAAAATAGGTATACATCACCCATTCTGAGTTGTCAATATATGGTACAGAAATAACTACAACTTTATTATTACAACAGTAAAACTGTGAGTTTGAATACAAACATTATCTTCTAGACAATATCTATACTCAAATATATCCTCATCACATTTATTGATACATTATTTTACAAAAATAGTGAGGACTACTAAACAACTTTCTCTAGAACCTTCATTCCATACCCCGACTCGTACTTGCTATATTCTCACCTCCTGAGAAGAAAAATGGAACAAAAAGGAAAAGGGTGAGCTCAACTAGCCCAGTAAAAAATATTATGACTAAGATAATATACAACAAATTATCGTTAATCTTCAACAGGGAAAAATATAATAGAATACAATAGACAACAAGTTTTAAATTAATATTCGCAGTGGAATTAATAATTCATTAGAAGAGTTAAGTAGAAAATGCAAACTACTATCTTCTATGTATGAATTTAAAAGTTCATCGTCTATCTTTTATCCCTGTAACATCAATCAATATATATCTGGAATCAAATATTCATCTTTGCACTACAGGCCAAAGATATTCATCAGTTGGTCATGTTCATCTAAACACCTGTTCATCTTTGCACTACGGGCCAAAGATATTCATCAGAAATCATTCATCTTTGTACTACAGGCCAAAGATATTCAATAATATCATCATTTAAGACTGAGGATGATGAAAAATATTTTTAAAAAAACGAATCCAGTGAAACAAAATGACAAGGATTAAGGATTAAGTATTCGCACTTTGTTTTATCCATGTCCAAAAATACCTCAAAAATAATCATAGTGGTTTAAAATTCAAGAATGATCAAAATATGGATACAATCAAAGCTAGTATCCACAATAGATATTTTAGACGAAAAGAAAAAATTTCATTTTTCGATGAATAGTGCCGTATTTGTGAATAGTGTCGTATACGTGAATAGTGTCGTATATGTGAATAGTAACTCCGACACAAAAAGTTCCAAATTTGATTAAAAGTTCAGATCAATACTTCGGCATAATGATATTAGAAGAAATAATATCATTTATGTAAGACCCCAAAATTTTTTAAATAAAAAGGAATTTCCTTTATTTATTTTTTGAAATAGTAAGGGTGAATTTGATTAATGTGGTTAGTTATGGGTAAAATGCGCAAATATTTTAAATTAACAGCTGGTTATAAAATATTCATTGTTGTCGGAAAATATTCGTTTGGTCGTAGAATATTCTTGCTGTCGGGGAATATTCGTACGACGGCACAGTCTTTTGTGGGCCCCATAACGGAAAGCGATTGGATGAAGAAAATGACAAGTATAAGTTGTTTATAAAAAACGGCGTAGTTGATACCGTTAATACTGTTGGAATACTCGGTGGTTAAAACACAGTAATACGCGTTGTTGCACAGTAGCACACGGTATTGCACCAATTATTGATTCTTACGTAAGAAGGCACTACTCAATAATTGTTACAGTAATTACTGTTCAGTATTTTATGTTATTGATTCAATAATTACTGCATTGATATTTTATATTACTGTTGTTTCAATAATTGTCATTACACAGTATTTTTCATTATCAAAGCAATAATTCATATTATCTGAATAATATTATTAGATAACATTATTGGCAATGTCTAGAAAGTTCTGTCTAAGGAGAGGTTTGGTCACCTAATTGCGCGCCAGTAAGGAGAAATTCTTATTGGAAAGCCCCCTCTTTCCTGGGAACTGCCTGGTTGTCAATATTGTGATTCTGTAATATTATTTATGAATAATTAATTATTGATTCATATGATGAGGAAAATATTGATTTTATGTGGATATAGATGGAGAAAATTTTTAATGTGACAATTGTTGAAAATTGAAATTTTATCTTTTTCTGATAAAATAATTCATTTAAATATATTATTATATTTTAACAATATAATAATGATGATATTTTTACGATGAATGTGGGATATATGAGTATATGTGGAGGAGGAGTATTTTTGTTACCAAAAATATTAAAAACAGATTTTGTGTGTCGGTAGACCTATTTCTTGACTGAAATTTTATTATAGCTTGTAAAATCGCTCGTTTATGGATTTCGGTCAACTTCTGTTTAGAATTTGGAAAAACTTTCTTCTACAAAGTTGTAGAGAATTGAATTTCCTATAAAAACTTGCGAGATTCGAATTTTCTGACAAAAGGGCTATTTATTATGAATTATTGAAGTTCCGTAGCTCCGAAATAATTGATTTTTGGATGTTTTAAATATTTTTTTAAAGGAAAACGTTTTTTTTATTTGGGTTGCTCCACTTGCACATGTTAGTTGCTGATTCCAATATCTAGAGGTGTGCGTAGGAATTGTGATTATTAATATTATTATTATATTAAATTTTCTGCTTTGGTGTTCTAAGCAATTTCCTATAAATAGGTGCTTAGGTTAGAATTGCAAATCACACCAGAAACTGAAGTTTTCTCTCTCTATATTATCGAGCGTATTCTTGTGAGTATTTTGAGTATACTTTGAGTATTGCTATACGGTGCAAGTTCAAGTCATAGTCTATATCCGGTGTTTCAGCTAGAAGTATTGATCTTTCGAGGTAAGGGATGTTATTTTCTTCTCAAATGATATTATTTCTTCAATATCATTATGCTGAAATGTTGGTTGGAACTTTTTATCAAATTTAGAACTTTTTCATTTCGGGGTTACTATTCATGAGTTACTATTCATGAGTTACTATTCACGAGTTACTATTCACGAGTACTATTCACGAAACGTGATGATGTTTTTTGTGAAATTTCTATCTTTTGGTGTTGGAGTTACTATTCACGAATACGACATTATTCACCGAAAAAAATGAAATTCCTTCTTTTTGTCCAAAATATCTATTCTGGATACTAGCTTTGATTGTATCCATGTTTTGATCATTCTTGAATTTTACTTCAGTATGATTATTTATGAAGTATTTTTGAACTCAGATTGTTTAAAGTACGAATCCTTAATACTTGTTATTTTGTTTCACTGGATTCGTTTCCTTTAAAATATTTTTCATCATCCTTAGTCCTAAATGATGGTGTTAATGAATATCTTTGGCCTGTAGTGCAAAGATGGTTGATTTTATTATGAATATCTTTGGCCCGTAGTGCAAAGATGTACAAGTGTTGAGATGAACATGAACAATTGATGAATATCTTTGGCCCGTAGTGCAAAGATGAACAGGTGTTTAGATGAACATGACCAACTGATGAATATCTTTGGCCTGTAGTGCAAAGATGAATATTTGATTTGATTTGAGATATATATTGATTGATGTTACAGAGATAAAATATTGATGATGGACTTTTAAATTCATAGATGTTAGTAGATTTTATTCTCTACTTAACTCTTCTAATGAATTGTTGTTTCCGCTGCAGTTGTTGATTTAAAACTTGTTGTCTATTGTATTCTATCAGATTTTTCCCTGTTGAAGACTAAAGATAATTTGTTGTACATTATCTTAGTCATAATATTCTTTACTGGGCTAGTTGAGCTCACCCTTTTTTCTTGTTGTTCTATTTTTTCTTCTCAGGAGACGAGAATGTAGCGAGTACGAGTCGGGGGATGTAATGATGGTTCTAGAGAGAGTTGTTTAGTAGTCCTCACCATTTTTGTAAAATATTGTATCAATAATTATGATGGAGATTTATTTGTATGTGGATATTGTCTAGACGGCAATAGATTATATGTTGTAATAATAAAGTTGTAGTTATTTCTGTACCATGCATTTGGCGACTCAGAATGAGTTGGATGGAATTGACCTATTTTGGGGGCGTCACAATTTAAAAAAAATTAATATCCCTTACCTCGGAAGATCAGTACTTCTAGCTGAAACACCGGATATAGGCTATGACTTTAACTTATACCGTATAACAATACTCAAAGTATACTCAAAATACTCACAAGAATACGCTCGATATTATTGAGAGGGAAAACTTCAGTTTCTGGTGTGATTTTTAATTCTAACCTAAGCACCTATTTATAGGAAATTGCTTAGAACACCAAAACAAAAAATTTAATATAATATTATATATATATTACAAATTCTCTATGCACTTCTTGAAAACTGATTTCAGCTTATCTTGCACATGCTAGGGCTGCCCACAAAACAAAAAAAGGTTTTTCCTATTTTAAATATTTTAAACTTCCAAAAATCAATTATTTCGGAGCTTCGGAACTTCAATAATTCATAATAAATATCCCTTTTATCAGAAAATTCGAATCTCGCGTCTTTTTATAGGAAATTCAATTCTCTATAACTTTGCAGAAGAAAGTTTTTCGAAATTCCAAACAGAAATTGACCGAAATCCACAAACAAGCGATTTTACAGGCTATAATCAAATTTTGGTCAATAATTATGTCCAACAATACACAAAATATGTGTTAAACATTTAATGCCACAAAAATACTCTTCCTCCTCATATACTCATATATCCCACATTCATTATAAAAATATCACCGTTAATATATTATTAAAATAATATATTTAAATGAATTATTTTATCAGAAAAAGATAAAATATTAATTTTCAACAATTGTCACATTAAAAATTTCTCCATTTATATTCATATAAAATCAATATTTTCCTCATCATATAAATCAATAATTAATTATTCACAAATAATATTACAGAATCACAGTACTGGCAACCAGGCCGTTCCCAGGAAAGAGAGGGCTTTCCAATAAGAATTTCTCCTTACTGGCGCGCAATTAGGTGACCAAACCTCTCCTTAGACAGAACTTTCTAGACATTGCCAATAATGTTTTCTAATAATATTATTCAGATAATATGAATTATTGCTTCGATAATGAAAAATACCGTGTAATGACAATTAGTGAAACAACAGTAATATAAAATATCAACACAACAATTATTGAATAAAATAAAATACTGAACAATAATTACTGTAACAATTATTGAGTAGTGCCTTCTTACGTAAGAATCAATAATTGGTGCAATACCGTGTGCTACTGTGTTTTAACCACCGAGTATTTTAACAGTATTAACGGTAACAACTACGCCGTTATTTTTAAACAACTTATATTTGTCGTTTTCTTCGTCCAATCGCTTTTCGTTATGGGGCCCACACATGGTTGCGCCATCGTACGAATATTCCCCGACAGTACGAATATTCCACGACTAAACGAATATTCCCCGACAACAATGAATATTTTATAACCACTTGCTTATTTTGAAATATTTGCGTATTTTACCCATAACTATCCACATTAATCAAATCAACCCTTACTATTTTAAAATAATAAATAAAGAAAATTAAATTTTATTTATTAATAATTTGGGGTCTTACAGTATATATATATATATATATATATATATATATATATATATATTAAATGTGTGAGTGGGTGGGTGGATGTTGATTTTGGTGTATGCGAGTGGATGTAGATTTTGGTGTATATGGGTGGATGTTGAATTTGTGGTACGTGGGTGGAAAAAATTGCCATATAAGGCATGTGATGAATATATATATATATATATATATATATATATATATATATATATATATATATATATATATATATACATATTATATTCTTTTTGTTTTGTTTTATTTGAGAAAAATCAAACAACGAATGTGCGTATGAAATCCGTGACTCTGCATTTTGAATCCGTGATTTTTTTTTTCTTACACAGTGCCCCTTCCATTCTTCTATAAATATGATGCTTATTTAGAATTGAAAATCACACCAGAATCAGAGAATTCTTCTTCTATAATATTGAGCGTATTTCTTTAGAGTTTTAGAAAGCTTTGAGCGTAGAAAATAGTGAAAGTTTTCTTCAAGAATATCCTCGCTATACTAGTTCGAATACTCTTCTTTTTAAGGTAAGGGGTGTTATTTTTGTTCAATATTCGCTTGAAATAATATTTTCTTCCAGACTCTGTAGTATGTAAGTAATATTATTTTATTTCAGATTTCGAATTCTATAATCGTTTGTTAAAATTTTGGCTTCTATACTCAACGAAATTAGTAGAATATCCTTAATATTTGCGCTTCATCCAGTATCTTTTCATGAAAATATTATTCTGAGCATTCTTGATAAGTTTTAATTTTTTCATGCCGGAGTACTATTCATGAGGTTACTATTCCCGAAGTACTATTCACGGGGTACTATTCATGATAAAAATTGATTCATTTTCGGTCTAAATTATTTTTGGTATAATATTATTCTTGAATTTTACTCCACAAAGCAGTATCATGTTGACAATTTGGACGTTATTGATTTCTGGATAAATTAAATTATAAATATTTAAAAATTTATCCTTGAACTTGTTTTATTGAATTCTTATATCATTCTCATCATCCTCATGTTTATATTATGTTGAAAGTCATCTGTGGCCTGTAGTGCATATGTGGAATTGGTATGATTATGACCAAGGATTATTCGGTATAATCATGACCGTAATGTTACAAATGATGTGGAAAAAGTATTCATTGTCCCGTAGTGCATTGATGGATAGTTTTTGGCATGATCATGACCATTGATGAATACACGAATATCCTTGGCCTGTACTGCATGGATAATTTGTGGTCGTGATACTATTGAATATCCTTGGCCGTAGTGCGGGGATGATGTGGATTATTTATTAAGCCGAGTCTTGGCGATAAAAGTGATGAAAAACCTTTTAAATCATAGAAGATAGAAGATTTTATTCTCTACTTGACTCTTCTAATGGATTGCTTGTTCCGCTGCAGTTAAACTTGACGTTTGTTATATTTTATCAGTTTAACACTGTTGAAGGCTAACGATGAATTATTATGCATTATCTTAGTCATACTATTTCTTACTGGGCTAGTTGAGCTCACCCTTTTACTTTCATTGTTCTCGTCAGGAAATGAGAACGTATCCGGGACTAGTCGGGGAACGGAGTGACAGTCCAGATGATAGCATTAGTAGTCCTCAATATTCTATGAAATAGTGTGATAATAAATGTATTGAGGACCTTATTTGAGTTGAATACTGTCTAGAAGACAATATTCATTTTAAAACTCTCAGTTTATGTCTTGTCGTATTTTACACGACAGTTGTATTTGAATTTTGTACAATGTATTTGGCGACTCAAGATGGGTGATGTATACCTATTTTGGGGGCGTCACACTATTAATTAGTAAAATGATACTTGATATAACAAATAAATTTGTTTTACTCAAAAATATATATTATAATATATTTGATCTACGTTTTGAAAATTTGGCCACTTAGGATATTAAAAACCGTTCAGAGGAGGATTTTAGAGAAAAAATTCTGAATTGTTTCGGTATCTAAGTACTGACTAAATTTTGTTTTCACAACTGATATTTATAAAAAATTTTACAATATTTATATAAATTATCTATATCAATAAAAGGTCACTTATGATTTCAAAGACTATTCAAATGATATTTTTATGTAAGGAATATATCCAAATATCGGTATCTAAGTACTGACTTTTTATTTGATATGAATAGATGAAATATATGTGTGTGTGTGTGTGTGTGTGCGTGTGTGTTTAAAAATTTATATTTGTATATCTATAATTATAAGCAAGTATAAGATAATATAAATATAATAATTCAATAACTTATTTCAAACACTTTGACCATTTTGCTCTTCTTCAGAAGATTAGAACTTTTAGTAGAAGATAGAAAGAAAACTTATTTAGAGAGAGTATGTAGGCAATGAGATATAATTTTTCTTTATTTTGTAAATTGGTTGTTTGAAATGAAAGAAAAAGACTATAATATCATTATGCCGAAATATTGATATGAATTTTATTGTAAAATTTTTACCTTTTTGTGTTGGGGTTACTATTCACGTATACGTCACTATTCACGTATACCACACTATTTACGAATACGGCACTATTCACAAAAAATAAAATTTTCTATTCTTTGTCCAAGATGTCTATCATGGTTACTATCTATGATTGTATCCATGTTTTGATCTTCATTCTTCAATTTTACTCCACTATGGTTTATTATGGAGCGTTTTTGAACTTGGATTATCTAAAGTACGAATCCCTAATCTTTGTCCTTTTATCTCACTGGATTCGTTTCTTTAAAATATTTTCAGTCCTAAATGATGATATAAATGAATATCTTTGGCCTGTAGTGCAAAGATGAATGATTAACTAATTAAAATTTTTGGCCCGTAGAGCAAAGATGAACAGATGTTGAGATGAACATGACCAACTGGTGATACAAATGAATATTTTTGGTCTGTAGTGCAAAGATGAGTATTTGATTCAAGATGTATATTGATTAATGTTACAGGGATAAAATATTGATGATGGACTTTTAAATTCATAGATGATAGTAGATTTGATTCTCTACTTAACTCTTTTACTGAATTGTTATTTCCGCTGCGAATATTGATATAAAACTGTTTGTCCATTATATTTTATGTGATATGTTGAAGGCTAACGATAATTTATTGTTCATTGCCATTATTCTTTACTGGGTTAGTTGAGCTCACCATTTTCCTTTTTGTTCTATTTTTCTTCTCAGGAGGTGAGAATATAGCAGGAACTAGCCGAGGTATGGAGTGATGATTCTAGAAAATTATTTTTACAGTCCTCACTATTTTTGTAAAATAGTGTATCAATAATTATAATGAGGACTCCTTTTGAGTTTGAATATTGTCTATTAAACAATATTTGTATTTAAACTCAGAGTATATGTGTTGTCGTATTTTGTACGACAATTATATTAATAAAGTTGTATTTGTTTCTGTACCATGTATTTGGCGACTCAAAATGAGTGATGTATACCTATTTTGGGTGCGTCACAGACCACCTTTTCTCGTTGTTCGAATATTATCTGCAAAGATAAAAGGCAATTTCAACACAATTGTGAGACCCCAGATTTTATGAATAAAGATTAAATTTTCTCGAAATAATTTTTTTTATATATTATGGTGTTGATTTGATGTAATGTTATAGTTGTGGGTAATATTTACAAATTTTGCAAAGTAAGCAAGTGGTTGTATAATATTCGCTTGGTTGGGGAATATTCTTTTTGTCGGGGAATATTCGTACGACGTTACAATCATTGGTGGACCCCACAACAGAATTATTATCGGATAGAGAAAACGACAAAAATACTTTATAAAAATAACGACGGAAGTTTTACCGTTAACTATTGAAACACCCGGTGTTAAAAGTATAGTAATACGCGTGGTTGTACAGTAGCACACGGTATTGATTATTGATGCTTACGTGAGAAGTCACTCAGTTATACTCAATTATTGCTACAGTAATTGCTGCACCATATCTCTCATATTATTGATTTAATTATTGTTACAGTATTATATGCATAATATGATTTATTGTTCAATTGGGTATTCGGGACACTTTTCGTGTCAGAGTTACTATTCATGAGTTACTATTTACGAGTTACTATTCACGAGTTACTATTTATGAGTTACTATTTACGAGTTACTATTCAGGAGTTACTATTCACGAGTTACTATTCATGAGTTACTATTCACGAGTTATTATTCACTCTAGTATTGTGCATTCGGGTATTTGGGTACAATATTATTTCATGAGGAGATGTGCTAATTTTTCAGACCGTTGGTTGAAGATATAATAGTAAGTCAATATGGACCGCTGGTGGAGTTATAATAGTAAATCAATATGGATCCCTGGTTTAAAGTTATAATAGTAAATCATTATGGACCGTTGTTTTAAGTTTTAACAGTAAACCAATCTGGATCGTTCATTTAAAAGTAAATTAATATCGACCGTTCATGAATTAGTTAATATTTATTCCATTTTTCAATAAATAGAAGCTCATTCCTTCATTATTTCTTACGAATTCACTGAAACTCTAGAGAGATAAACTATAGAGAGAAAGAAGAAAAGTATTTTGTTACTTCACTTTTCCAATATTCAATTTCTTTTAAGTTAGGGAATATTATTTGTTGTACCCGTAAGGGGTATTATTTCTTTGTATTCATAAAGAGAACTTCTGTTATTCCATTATTTATTATTTTGTTGGAATAACCTGTATATGCGGGCTACCCTATACATGGTGACATTCTTCTAATATTCCTTTCTTTATTATTCTGTCGGAATATCCTGTCTGTGCGTTTACACCGGACCTGATTCCATTATTTATTATTCTGTCGGAATATCCTGTCTGTGCGTTTACGCCGGACCTGATTCCATTATTTATTATTCTGTCGGAATATCTTGTCTGTGCGTTTACGCCGGACCTGGTTTCATTATTTATTATTCTGTCAGAATATCATGTTTGTGCGTTTACGCCGGACCTGGTTCCATCCTTTATTATTCTGTTGGAATAACCTGCATATGCAGTCTATCCCATGCATGGTGATTTCTTTTGTTATTCCATTCTTTATTATACTCAGTTGGTTAAAACTTTGACTTCTATACCCATGAAATTAGTGGAATATCCTTGATATTTGCGCTTCATCCAGTATCTTTTCATGAAAATATTCTTCTGAGCATTCATGAATTTTACTCTACAAAGTAGTATCATGTTAACAATTTGAACGTTATCAGTTCCTGGATAAATTAATTCTTGAACTTGTTTTATTGAATTCTTATATCATTGTCATCATCCTCATGTTTATATTATGTTGAAAGTCATTTGTGGCCTGTAGTGAATAGATGGACTTGGTATGATTATGACCAGGGATTATTCGGTATAATCATAACTGTAATGTTACAAATGATGTGGAAAAAGTCCTCATTGGCCCGTAGTGCATTGATGGACAGTTTTTGGTACGATTATGGCTATGAATTCTCTTTGGCCGTAGTGCAAAGATGAATTATTTTATGGCATGATCAGGATCATTGATGAAAACATGATTATCTTAAGCCGTAGTGAATGGATAACTCGTGGTCGTGATACTAAATAATATCCTTGGCCATAGTGCAGGGGTGATTCGATGATGTGGATTATTTATTAAGCTGAGTTTCAGCGATAAAAGTGATGAAAAACCTTTTAAATCATAGAAGATAGTATATTTTATTTCCTACTTGACTCTTCTAATGGATTGCTTGTTCCGCTGCAGTTAAACTTGATAGTTATTATATTTTATAAGTTTAACACTGTTGAAGGCTAACGATAAATTATTCTGCATTATCTTAGTCATAATATTTCTTACTGGGCTAGTTGAGCTCACCCTTTCTTTTACTGTTTTCTTCAGGAAATGAGAACGTAGCTGGGACTAGTCGGGGAACAGAGTGATGGTTCTAGATGGTGCATTAGTAGTCCTCACTATTCTGTGAAATAGTGTGATAATAATTGTAATGAGGACTCTTTTTGAGTTTGTATAATCTCTAGTAGACAATATTTGTATTCAAACTCACAGTTTATGTTTTGTCGTATTGTACACGAAAGTTGTATTATTAAGTTGTAATTGAATTATGTACCATGTGTCTGACGACTCAAGATGGGTGATGTATACCTAATTTTGGGGGCGTCACAGTTGGTATCAAAGCTTAGGGATATGATCCCTGGCTAGGATGTGAGAATAGAACTAGGAGGGGAGAGACGGGAAATTCCTTTGCTAGTATGACCTACCTAAGTTTATTTGGTATTTAATTGGTCGGTCAGAATATAGGGATAATATGTTACATGTCAATTAACCTTTGTTTTGTGGCAGTATCTGAAAATGACATCCGAGAATGTTGAGAATAGCAATGGAGCACAGGAGACTGTTGATTCTCCACAGATCAATAATCAGGACAATGTGCAACAGGATGGTGATAATCCTCCTGTAAACAACAACACTGAGCAATTGACGAACGACGGTACGTTTAGGAGCTTTTTAGAATTCATGCAACATCAGGCAAAGGCGGCTCCTGTTCATAATGCAAGAGGAAACAATGGCAACCCACGGTTGGTCACCACTAAGCAATTCAAGGAGCTGGGACCACCGGAGTTTTTGGGAAAGCCAGAACCACTTAAGGCGGAGACATGGTTAAAGAAGATCACCAAGATATTTGATATCTTGGGATGCTCCGAGGAGAAAAAGGTTCCCTTTTCCACATTTATGTTGCGTGAAGAGGTAGATCACTGGTGGGAATCTGTAAAACGTACCCAGCCTGACGCACTCAAGATGTCTTGGGAGAAGTTCTAAGAGCTGTTCAATGACAAGTATTTTTCGAAAGCATTCATCACATGAAGGAGGTGGAATTTATCAAGTTGGAGCAAAACAACATGACCGTGTCGTAGTACGAAGCCAAGTTTGCCGAGTTGTCCCGATTTGCGTCCCACTTGTTTGATAATGAAGAAAGAATGACGCGGATGTTTTTAAGAGGTTTGAAGCCGAAGATACGTCAATATCTTATTTCTCATAAACTGTGTTTGTATTCTGATGTTGTAAATAGGGCTCAGTTAGTGGAGCGCGATAACGAGTCAATGAAACCAAAAGAGAGCAGCCGGAAAAATGATAATACTGGTGATAACAGTCATCAAAGCGGTGACAATAAGCATGGAGGGAATCAACATTCCAGAAATGGTAACCACTTCCGTGGTAATCATGGTCAAAACAATACAAATGAACATTTCAAGAAGAGGAGATTCAATAATGATGGAAAGACGTCAGCACCAACACTCGTTGTTAAGGAAGTAGAACGACCACCTATCATATGCTTCAAATGCGGAGGGGAGGGACACATCAGTCCAAACTGCGCGATGCCGTCCAAAGCATGCTATAATTGTGGAAAAGAAGGTCACTTAGCCCGATTTTGTCGTTCACCGAAGACAAGTTCAGCTAGGATGGAGGCACCAAAAGATGTCCCAGGCAAGCCAAATCCGGTAGTTTAAGAGAGAGCGTTTTTTTCGTGACGAGGAACCTGAATAAAATTATCACGAGTATGTTAGTCATAAACTCTTACGAAGTCTATACCGTGTTAGATACCGGTTCTACTCACTTTTTTATTGCACCTAGTTGTGTTCAATGTTTGAAGTTAACTCCGGAGAAGTTAGACTTTGATATATCTGTTTAAACTCAGTTGGGAGAAACCATCGTTACCTCCAATATTTATAAATCTTGTTCAAATCAACACTTTCACGTTACCTGTCGATCTTATCTCTTAGAAAATACTTGCCTTTGATGTGATTTTTGGAAATGATTGGTTAACTACTCATCATGCTTTTCGTAAGGTTGTTAGCTTTCATACTCCTAACCAACCTGTTATACGAATTCAAAGTAACAAAACCACTAAAGTCAATCATTGTCATATCAAGCCATAAATAAAGAGCCCCGATCCTTTCGTTGTTGACTTTCTTGTCTGGAATGCACCGAAGCCAGACTTTCAGTAGGCAACGTCGTGAATGACGATGGCAAGTTGATAGGTATCAATGTGACGTGTTATCCAAGTCTTGGATGAGAGTCACAGTTTTGAATGGTATTTCTATTGTTAATAAATTTCCTGATGTATTCTTGAAGACTTCTTAGCCTACCCTAGAGCGTGAAATTGAATTTTGTATTGACCCCAGTACAAAACCCATTTCTAAAAACCTTTAAACATTTATTCAACTAAAGCGAACGTGTAATGTGCCAAAGACGTTGGCTCGAGCTGTTGAAGATTACGATCATATCATTCAATACCATCGTGGGAAAAACGAACGTGGTATCTGACGCGTTGAGTAGAAGATCATATGCGTTTAAGAGTGCGATGTTGTTAACACAAAGACCCGTTTCTTATAACTTACAAATGATGGAGATAGAGTTAAAGACTCTAGGGACCCACGTGAAGATAACGAATATACGATTAGAATAGACTTGAATCGATAAAGTTAAAGCTGCTCAAGCTACATACTCAGAGCTGATGAATGTGAAGAAGAAGGTTCAAGAGGGCGTTATTCTAGAAGCAAGAATCGATGAAGAGAGGAAATCTCAACCCTCAATTTTATTGGCCCATTTGAAATCCTTGATCGAATAGGAACTGTGGCTTATAGACTCATTTTACCGCCAAGTATGTCGCGTGTTCATAACATTTTTAACATATCGATGTTATGTAAATATGTGGACGAACCGAACCATATTTTTAATTTAGAACCAGACGAGATAGCCGAAGATTTAACGTATGAGGAGATACATGTTAAAATCTTGGATAAGAAGGATCGTATTCAACACTCAAAGTTTTTACCTCAAGAATTAGAATCTGAAATGAAGTCAAGGTATCCTCACCTCTTCGGCATACCAGGTATATACGTAAATTTCGAGGGCGAAATTTTATAAGGAGTGGGAGATTGTGAGACCCCAGATTTTATGAATAAAGATTTAATTTTCTAAAAATACTTTTTTTTATATATTATGGTGTTGATTTGATGTAATGTTATAGTTGTGGGTAGTATTTACAAATTTTGCAAAGTAAGTAAGTGGTTGTATAATATTCGATTGGTCGGGGAATATCTGTACGACGGTAAAAATTAGACGGTACAATCATTGGTGGACCCCACAACAGAATTATTTTCGGATGGAGAAAATGACAAAAATACTTTATAAAAATAACGGCAGAAATTTTACCGTTAACTGTTGAAACACCCGGTGTTAAAAGTACAGTAATACGCGTGGTTGCACAGTAGCACACGGTATTGATCATTGATGCTTACGTGAGAAGTCACTCAGTTATAATCAATTATTGCTACAGTAATTGCTGCATCATATCTCTCATATTATTGATTCAATTATTGTTACAGTATCATCTGCATAATATGATTTATTGTTCAATTGGGTATTCGGGACAGTTTTCGTGTCTGAGTTACTATTCATGAATTACTATTCATGAGTTACTATTCACGAGTTACTATTCACACAGTTACTATTCACTCTAGTATTGTGCATTCAGGTATTTGGGTACAATATTATTTCATGAGAAGATGTGCTAATTTTTCAGACCGTTGGTTGAAGATATAATAGTAAGTCAATATGGACCGCTGGTGGAGTTATAATAGTAAATCAATATGGATCGTTGGTTTAAAGTTTTAATAGTAAATCAGTATGGACCGTTGTTTTAAGTTTTAATATTAAATCAATCTGGATCGTTCGTTTAAAAGTAAATCAATTTGGACTGTTCATGAATTAGTTACTATTCATTCCATTTTCCTATAAATAGAAGCTCATTCCTTCATTATTTCTTACGAATTCACTGAAACTCTAGAGAGATAAACTATAGAGAGAAAAAAGAAAAGTATTTTATTACTTCACTTTTCCAATATTCAGTTTCTTTTAAGGTAGGGAATATTATTTGTTGTACCCGTAAGGGGTATTATTTTTTTTATTCATGAAGAGAACTTCTGTTATTCCATTATTTATTATTCTGTTGGAATAACCTGTATACGCGGGCTACCCTATACATGGTGACATTCTTCTAATATTCCGTTCTTTATTATTCTGTCGGAATATAATGTCTGTGCGTTTACGCCGGGCCTGATTCCATTATTTATTATTCTGTCAGAATATCCTGTCTGTGCGTTTACGCCGGACCTGGTTCCATTATTTATTATTCTATCGGAATATCCTGTCTGTGCATTTACGTCGTACCTGGTTCCATTATTTATTATTTTGTCGGAATATCCTGTCTGTGCGTTTACGCCGGACCTGATTCCATCCTTTATTATTCTGTTGGAATAACCTGCCTGTGCGGTCTATCACATGCATGGTGATTTTTTTTGTTATTTCATTCTTTATTATACTCAGTTGGTTAAAACTTTGACTTCTATACCCATAAAATTAGTAGAATATCCTTGATATTTGCGCTTCATCTAGTATCGTTTCATGGAAATATTCTTCTGAACATTCTTGAATTTTATTCTATAAAGCAGTATCATGTTGACAATTTGAACGTTATCAGTTCCTGGATAAATTAATTATTGAACTTGTTTTATTGAATTCTTATATTATTGTCATCATCCTCATGTTTATATTATGTTGAAAGTCATTTGTGGCCTGTAGTGCATAGATGGACTTGGTATGATTATGACCAGGGATTATTCGGTATAATCATAACCGTAATGTTACAAATGATGTGGAAAAAGTCCTCATTGGCCCGTAGTGCATTGATGGACAATTTTTGTTATGATTATGGCTATGAATTCTCTTTGGCCGTAGTGCAAAGATGAATTATTTTATGGCATGATCAGGACCGTTGATGAAAACATGATTATCTTAAGCCGTAGTGCATGGATAACTCGTGGTCGTGATACTAAAGAATATCCTTGGCCGTAGTGCAGGGGTGATTCGATGATGTGGATTATTTATTAAGCTGAGTTTCAGCGATAAAAGTGATGAAAAATGTGACGACCCCAAAATAGGTCCATTCCATCCAACCCATTCTGAGTCGCCAAATACAAATGGTACAGAAACAACTACAACTTTTACCACCCATAAGCTGTGAGTTTGAATACAAACATTATCATCTAGATAATATCCACATGCAAATAAATCCCTATCATAATTATTGATACATAATTTTACAAAAAAATGGTGAGGACTACTAAACAACTCTCTCTAGAACCTTCATTCCATACTCCGACTAGTACTCGCTACATTCTCGCCTCCTGAGAAGAAAAATGGAACAACAAGGAAAAGGGTGAGCTCAACTAGCCCAGTAAAGAATATTATGACTAAGATAATGTACAACAAATTATCCTTAGTCTTCAACAGGGAAAAATCTGATAGAATACAATAAACAACAAGTTTTAGATCAACAACTGCAGCGGAAACAACAATTCATTAGAAGAGTTAAGTAGAGAATACAATCTACTAACATCTATGAATTTAAAAGTTCATCATCAATATTTTATCCCTGTAACATCAATCAATATATATCTCAAATCAAATCAAATATTCATCTTTGCACTACAGGCCAAAGATATTCATCAGTTGGTCATGTTCATCTAAATATCTGTTCATCTTTGCACTACGGGCCAAAGATATTCATCAATTGTTCATGTTCATCTCAACACCTGTACATCTTTGCACTACGGGCCAAAGATATTCATAATAAAATCAACCATCTTTGCACTACAGGCCAAAGATATTCAGTAACACCATCATTTAGGACTGAGGATGATGAAAAATATTTTAAAGGAAACGAATCCAGTGAAACAAAATAACAAGTATTAAGGATTCGTACTCTAAACAATCCGAGTTCAAAAATACTTCATAAATAATCATACTGAAGTAAAATTTAAGAATGATCAAAACATGGATACAATCAAAACTAGTATCCAGAATAGATATTTTGGACAAAAAGAAGAAATTTCATTTTTCTGTGAATAGTGTCGTATTTGTGAATAGTGCCGTATACGTGAATAGTAACTCCGACACCAAAAGATAGAAATTTCACAAAAAACATTTTCACGCTCCGTGAATAGTACTCGTGAATAGTAACTCGTGAATAGTAACTCATGAATAGTAACTCATGAATAGTAACTCCGACATGAAAAAGTTCCAAATTTGATAAAAAGTTCCAACCAATATTTCAGCATAATGATATTGAAGAAATAATATCATTTGAGAAGAAAATAACATCCCTTACCTCGAAAGACAGTACTTCTAGTTGAAACACCGAATATAAGCTATGACTTGAACTTGCACCGTATAGCAATACTCAAAGTATACTCAAAATACTCACAAGAATACGCTCGATAATATAGAGAGAGAAAACTTCATTTTCAGGTGTGATTTTCAATTCTAACCTAAGCACCTATTTATATGAAATTGCTTAGAACACCAAAGCAGTAAATTTAATATAATATATATATATAATCTTCTACGCCAACCCTTGAATCTGATTTTCAACCAAAAACACATGCTCCATTCTAGAAAAAAAAATAAAAAAACGTTTTTCTTTAATAAAATAATTTAAACTTCCAAAAATCAATTATTTCGGAGCTTCGGAACTTCAATAATTCATAATAAATAGCCCTTTTTGCCAGAAAATTCGAATTTCGCGAGTTTTTATAGGAAATTCAATTCTCTACAACTTTGCAGAAGAAAGTTTTTCCAAATTCCAAACAGAAATTGACCGAAATCCATAAACGGACGATTTTACAGACTATAATCAAATTTCAGTCAATAATTGTGCCCACCAACACACAAAATATGTGTTAAATATTTAATGCCACAAAAATACTCTTCCTCCTCATATACTCATATATCCCACATTCATTATAAAAATATCACCGTTAATATATTATTAAAATAATATATTTAAATAAATTATTTTATCAGAAAAAGATAAAATATTAATTTTCAACAATTGTCACATTAAAAATTTTCTCCATCTATATCCACATAAAATTAATATTTTTCTCATCATATAAATCAATAATTAATTATTCACAAATAATATTACAAAATCACAGTACTAGCAACCAGGCCGTTCCCAGGAAAGAGGGGGCTTTCCAATAAGAATTTCTCCTTACTGGTGCGCAATTAGGTGACCAAACCTCTCCTTAGACAGAACTTTCTAGACATTGCCAATAATGTTATCAAATAATATTATTCAGATAATATGAATTATTGTTTCGATAATGAAAAATACTGTGTAGTGACAATTATTGAAACAACAGTAATATAAAATATCAATGCAACAATTATTGAACCAATAAAATAAAATACTGAACAATAATTACTGTAACCATTATTGAGTAGTGCCTTCTTACGTAAGAATCAATAATTGGTGCAATACCGTGTGCTACTGTTCAACAACGTGTATTACTTTACTTTACCCACCGGGTATTCCAACAGTGTTAACGGTAACAACTACGCCGTTTTTATAAACAACTTATACTTGTCGTTTTCTTCATCCAATCGCTTTCCGTTATGGGGTCCACAAAAGACTGCGCCGTCGTACGAATATTCCCCGACAGCAAGAATATTCCACGACCAAACGAATATTCCCCAACAACAATGAATATTTTATAACCACCTGCTTATTTAAAATATTTGCGCATTTTACCCATAACTAACCACATTAATCAAATTCACCCTTACTATTTCAAAAAAATAAATAAAGGAAATTCCTTTTTATTTAAAAATTTTCGGGGTCTTACAAAAAACCTTTTAAATCATTGAAGATAGTTGATTTTATTTCCTACTTGACTCTTCTAATGGATTACTTGTTCCGCTGCAGTTAAACTTGATAGTTATTATATTTTATAAGTTTAACACTGTTGAAGGCTAACGATAAATTATTCTGCATTATCTTAGTCATAATATTTCTTACTGGGCTAGTTGAGCTCGCCCTTTCTTTTACTGTTCTCTTCAGGAAATGAAAACGTAGCTGGGACTAGTCGGGGAGCAGAGTGATGGTTCTAGATGGTGCATTAGTAGTTCTCACTATTCTGTGAAGTAATGTGATAATAATTATAATGAGGACTCCTTTTGAGTTTGTATAATCTCTAGTAGACAATATTTGTATTCAAACTCACAGTTTATGTTTTATCGTATTGTACACGACAGTTGTATTATTAAGTTGTAATTGAATTCTGTACCATGTATCTGGCGACTCAAGATGGGTGATGTATACCTAATTTTGGGGGCTTCACAGTTGGTATCAAAGCTTAGGGATATGATCCCTGGCTAGGATGTGAGAATAGAATTAGGAGGGGAGAGACGAGGAATTCCTTCGCTAGTATGACCTACCTAAGTTTATTTGGTATTTAATTGGTCGGTCAGAATATAGGGATAATATGTTACATGTCAATTAACCTTTGTTTTGTGGTAGTATCTGAAAATGACATCCGAGAATGTTGAGAATAGTAATGGAGCACAGAAGACAATTGATTCTCCACAGATCAATAATCAGGACAATGTGTAACAGGATGGTTATAATCCTCCTGTAAACAACACTGATCAATTGACGAACGACGGTACGTTTAGGAGCTTTTTAGAATTTATGCAACATCAGGCGAAGGCGGCTCCTAGTTCATAATGCAGGAGGAAACAATGGCAACCCACGATTGGTCACCACTAAGCAATTCAAGGAGCTGGGACCACCAGAGTTTTTGGGAAAGCCAGAACCACTTAAGGCGGAGACATGGTTAAAGCAGATCACCAAGATATTTGATGTCTTGGGATGCTCCGAGGAGCAAAAGGTTCCCTTTGCCACCTTTATGTTGCGTGAAGAGGCAGATCACTGGTGGGAATCTGTAAAACGTACCCAGCTTGACGCACTAGGGATGTCTTGGGAGAAGTTCCAAGAGCTGTTCAATGACAAGTATTTTCCCGAAAGTATTCGTCACATGAAGGAGGTGGAATTTATTAAGTTGGAGCAAAACTACATGACCGTGTCGCAATACGAAGCCAAGTTTGTCGAGTTGTCCCGATTTGTATCCCACTTGGTTGATAATGAAGAGAGAATGACGCGGATGTTTTTAAGAGGTTTGAAGCCGGAGATACGTCAATATCTTATTTCTCATAAACTGTGTTTGTATTCAGATGTTGTAAATAAGGCTCAGTTAGTGGAGCGCGGTAACGAGTCAACGAAACCAAAAGAGAGCAGCCGAAAAAATGATAATACCGGGGATAACAGTCATCAAAGCGGTGACAATAAGTATGGAGGGAATCAACATGCCAGAAATGGTAACCACTTCGGTGGTAATCATGGTCAAAATAATACGAATGGACATTTTAAGAAGAGGAGATTCAACAATGATGGAAAGAAGTCAGCACCAACACCCGTTGTTAAGGAAGGAGAACGACCACCTATCATATGCTTCAAATGCGGAGGGGAGGGACACATCAGTCCAAACTGCGCGATGCCGTCCAAAGCATGCTATAATTGTGGAAGAGAAGGTCACTTAGCCCAATTTTTTCGTTCACCGAAGACAAGTTCAGCTAGGATGGAGGCACCAAAGGATGTCCCAGGCAAGCCAAATCCGGTAATTAAGAGAGAGCGTTTTTTTCGTGACGAGGAACCTGAATAAAATTATCACGGGTATGTTAGTCATAAACTCTTACGAAGTCTATACCGTGTTAGATACCGGTTCTACTCACTTTTTTATTGCACCTAGTTGTGTTCAATATTTGAAGTTAACTCCGGAGAAGTTAAACTTTGATATATCTGTTTAAACTCAGTTGGGAGAAACCTTCGTTACCTCCACTATTTATAAATCTTGTTCAAATCAACACTTTCACGTTACCTGTCGATCTTATCTCTTAGAAAATACTTGCCTTTGATGTGATTTTTGGAAATGATTGGTTAACTACTCATCATGCTTTTCGTAAGGTTGTTAGCTTTCATACTCCTAACCAACCTGTTATACGAATTCAAAGTAACAAAACCACTAAAGTCAATCATTGTCATATCAAGCCATAAATAAAGAGCCCCGATCCTTTCGTTGTTGACTTTTTTGTCTGGAATGCACCGAAGCCAGACTTTCAGTAGGCAACGTCGTGAATGACGATGGCAAGTTGATAGGTATCAATGTGACGTGTTATCCAAGTCTTGGATGAGAGTCACAGTTTTGAATGGTATTTCTATTGTTAATAAATTTCCTGATGTATTCTTGAAGACTTCTTAGCCTACCCTAGAGCATGAAATTGAATTTTGTATTGACCCCAGTACAAAACCCATTTCTAAAAACCCTTAAACATTTATTCAACTAAAGCGAACGTGTAATGTGCCAAAGATGTTGGCTTGAGCTGTTGAAGATTACGATCATATCATTCAATACCATCGTGGGAAAAACGAACGTGGTATCTGACGCGTTGAGTAGAAGATCATATGCGTTTAAGAGTGCGATGTTGTTAACACAAAGACCCGTTTCTTATAAATTACAAATGATGGAGATAGAGTTAAAGACTCTAGGGACCCACGTCAAGATAACGAATATACGATTAGAATAGACTTGAATCGATAAAGTTAAAGCTGCTCAAGCTACATACTCAGAGCTGATGAATGTGAAGAAGAAGGTTCAAGAGGGCGTTATTCTAGAAGCAAGAATCGATGAAGAGAGGAAATCTCAACTCTCAATTTTATTGGCCCATTTGAAATCCTTGATCGAATAGGAACTGTGGCTTATAGACTCGTTTTACCGCCAAGTATGTCGCGTGTTCATAACATTTTTAACGTATCGATGTTACGTAAATATGTGGACGACCCGAACCACATTATTAATTTAGAAACGGACGAGATAGCAGAAGATTTAACGTATGAGGAGATACATGTTAAAATCTTGGATAAGAAGGATCGTATTCAACACTCAAAGGTTATACCTCAAGAATTAGAATTTGAAATGAAGCCAAGGTATCCTCACCACTTCGGCATACCAGGTACGTTCGTAAATTTTGAGGGCAAAATTTTATAAGGAGGGGAGATTGTGAGACCCCAGATTTTAAGAATAAAGATTTAATTTTCTCGAAATAATTTTTTTATATATATTATGGTGTTAATTTGATGTAATGTTATAGTTGTGGGTAGTATTTACAAATTTTGCAAAGTAAGCAAGTGGTTGTATAATTTTCGATTGGTCGGAGAATATTCTTTATGTCGGGGAATATCCGTACGACGATACAATCATTGGTGGACCCCACAACAGAATTATTGTCGGATAGAGAAAACGACAAAAATACTTTATAAAATTAACGGCAGAAGTTTTACCGTTAACTGTTGAAACACCCGGTGTTAAAAGTACAGTAATACGCGTGGTTACACAGTAGCACACGGTATTGATCATTGATGCTTATGTGAGAAGTCACCCAGTTATAATTAATTATTGCTACAGTAATTGCTGCATCATATCTCTCATATTATTGATTCAATTATTGTTACAGTATCATCTGCATAATATGATTTATTGTTCAATTGGGTATTCGGGACACTTTTCGTGTCGGAGTTACTAGTCATAAGTTACTATTCATGAGTTACTATTTACGAATTACTATTCACGGGTTACTATTCATAAGTTATTATTCACCAAGTTACTATTCAATCTAGTATTGTGCATTCTGGTATTTGGGTACAATATTATTTCATGAGGTGATGTGCTAATTTTTCAGACCGTTGGTTGAAGATATAATAGTAAGTCAATATGAACCGCTGGTGGAGTTATAATAGTAAATCAATATGGATCGCTGGTTTGAAGTTTTAATAGTAAATCAGTAATGGACCGTTGTTTTAAGTTTTAATAGTAAACCAATCTGGATCGTTCGTTTAAAAGTAAATCAATCTGGACCGTTCATGAATTAATTACTATTCATTCCATTTTCCTATAAATAGAAGTTCTTTCCTTCATTATTTCTTACGAATTCACTGAAACTCTAGAGAGAGAAACTATAGAGAGAAAGAAGAAAAGTATTTTGTTACTTCACTTTTCCAATATTCAGTTTCTTTTAAGGTAGGGAATATTATTTGTTGTACCCGTAAGGGGTATTATTTTTTTGTATTCATGAAGAGAACTTCTGTTATTCCATTATTTATTATTCTGTTGGAATAATCTGTATAAGCGGGCTACCCTATACATGGTGACATTCTTCTAATATTCCGTTCTTTATTATTCTGTCGGAATATCCTGTCTGTGCGTTTACGCCGGACCTGGTTCCATTTTTTATTATTCTGTCAGAATATCCTGTCTGTGCGTTTACGCCGGACCTGATTCCATTATTTATTATTCTGTCGGAATATCCTGTCTGTGCATTTACGCCGTACCTGGTTCCATTATTTATTATTCTGTCGGAATATCCTGTCTGTGCGTTTACGCCGGACCTGGTTCCATCCTTTATTATTCTGTTGGAATAACCTGCATGTGCGGTCTATCGCATGCATGGTGATTTCTTTTGTTATTTCATTCTTTATTATACTCAGTTGGTTAAAACTTTGACTTCTATACCCATAAAATTAGTGGAATATCCTTGATATTTGTGCTTCATCTAGTATCGTTTCATGGAAATATTCTTCTGAGCATTCTTGAATTTTACTCTATAAAGCAGTATCATGTTGACAATTTGAACGTTATCAGTTCCCAGATAAATTAATTATTGAACTTGTTTTATTGAATTCTTATATTATTGTCATCATCCTCATGTTTATATTATGTTGAAAGTCATCTGTGACCTGTAGTACATAGATGGACTTGGTATGATTATGACCAAGAATTATTCGGTATAATCATAACCGCAATGTTACAAATGATGTGGAAAAAGTCCTCATTGGCCCGTAGTGCATTGATGGACATTTTTTGGTATGATTATGACTATGAATTCTCTTTGACCGTAGTGCAAAGATGAATTATTTTATGGCATGATCAGGACTGTTGATGAAAACATGATTATCTTAAGCCGTAGTGCATGGATAACTCGTGGTCGTGATACTAAAGAATATCCTTGGCCGTAGTGTAGGGGTGATTCGATAATGTGGATTATTTATTAAGCTGAGTTTCAGCGATAAAAGTGATGAAAAACCTTTTAAATCATAGAAGATAGTAGATTTTATTTCCTACTTGACTCTTCTAATGGATTGCTTGTTCCGCTGCAGTTAAACTTGATAGTTATTATATTTTATAAGTTTAACACTGTTGAAGGCTAACGATAAATTATTCTGCATTATCTTAGTCATAATATTTCTTACTGGGCTAGTTGAGCTCACCCTTTCTTTTACTGTTCTCTTCAGGAAATGAAAACGTAGCTGGGACTAGTCGGGGAACAGAGTGATGGTTCTAGATGGTACATTAGTAGTCCTCACTATTCTGTGAAGTAGTGTGATAATAATTATAATGAGGACTCCTTTTGAGTTTGTATAATCTCTAGTAGACAATATTTGTATTTAAACTCACAGTTTATGTTTTATCGTATTGTACACGACAGTTGTATTATTAAGTTGTAATTGAATTCTGTACCATGTATTTGGAGACTCAAGGTGGGTGATGTATACCTAATTTTTCTTCTCAGACGGTGAGAATATAGCAGGAACTAGCCGAGGTATGGAGTGATGGTTCTAGAAAGTTGTTTTAGTAGTCCTCACTATTTTTATAAAATAGTGTATCAATAATTATAATGAGGACTCCTTTTGAGTTTGAATATTGTCTATTAGACAATATTTGTATTTAAACTCAGAGTATATGTGTTGTCGTATTTTGTACGACAATTATATTAATGAAGTTGTATTTGTTTCTGTACCATGTATTTGGCGACTCAGATGAGTGATGTATACTTATTTTGGGGGCGTCACAGACCACCTTTTCTCGTTGTTCGAATATTATCTGCAAAGACAAAAGGCAATTTCAACACAATAATTTGCCTTTTGTTTCTGCAATAACAACACTAATTTGTTTTCTCTTCTAATCTCCTTAAATTTAGGCTTCCCTGAATTTTAGAAATTGATGAAACTTGTTATACATTTTATTTACAGTACGTACACGCCTTAGCTAGCTATAGGGGAGAAAACGAGTCGAATCTCAGCGAACACTCTAATGCTCAGATTCGGCTCGACTCGAAAAAATTGAGTTCGAATTCGATAAAGAATTTCTAATTTTGCGCCAGATTCGACTCGGATCATTACTCGGACCTACTCGGCTCGTAAATACTCGACTCGTTTACAAAACGAGGTACTCACGAGCCTTCAAATCAAATTTCGAATATGAACCATTTCGCTTAATACTGAACCACTACATACTAAATTGATTATTGAACTAATGTTTATATATAAAAGTCTTTTACTTTTATTTATGTAAAGAAATTATAAAGAATGTAATAAGAATTGATAATCAATTCATTGGTTTATTCAAGTACAAGCTTACACAATTTAATACTACACTTTATAAATTATAACGATTGATACAAATATCATATATTTTATTAGTATGGATCAGACCAGTATTCGAATATGATCCATCGAGCAGGTATCGAATATGATTCGAGAAAAAATGAAATAGTCGAACCCTAATCTGAGCGAATACTGGTATATATACTCGAATTCGACTTGTGTATCATTAAACAGAAAACAAGTATGGATCATATTCGACTCGAATCAACTTTGAATTCGAGCTTTGAATCATATTTTCGAATCGAGTATCGAGCTACTCTGCTCGGCTAACATCCCTAACTAACTAGATGATAATACACCACGTGCCATTACAGAGCCCACTACTAGGAATTCACAAATTTCGTTATCAGTCGGGTCTAGGACGTTTAATTAAAAATTCTGCATTCCCAAGTCAAATTAGTACAGCAAAGACCGAGTACTCCATTCAATAGTGCACGCCATTGTTTGCTCACAATAGTCTTGGACAAAGCAAAGTGTACATGTGGTGCCGTGGTGGATGTCCGAACAATATTAATATTCCATCCGTCCCTATTTAAATGATATTTTATAATTTTTTATTTATTTTTAATTAATTGACATTTGTTTAAATTTAAAAAAATTAATGATAATTTTTTTAAAATTACCCCTTATTATTCTACCTATTTTTTTGGTATTTTAAACTCTTATATTATGATAAATTAATAATTTAAGAGTACTATAAACAATTAAGTACTATATTTAAATTAGTGCGTAACAAATTAATATTTCCTGAACTATTAAGATAATGAAAGGAATTAGTTTATGTAGCTCCAATTACAACTTAAACACTTTACTTTAGCTAAAACAATATGTTTTTTTATTGTGTATTATTCCACAAAAGTTCCATTTACAAAATATAAATAAATAAATAAAATTGTTTTACCAAAAGAGTTTATTTTTTTTTTTTTTATTGTTGGTAGTGTAAATTAACATCATGTCTTTAATTTGTCAATATTATTATTTTATTATCATTACACAATTACTATACTAATATTTTATTACTTTTAAAGATAAACATACAAAAAATTAAAATTATATCATTAATATTTACAATTAGAACCCTTTTTGTGGAACCCATTGAAACATAACATTTGAAGGTTAGATAATTTACATGAAAGAGTAAATAATTTTGTTTCCAATAACCTTTGAGACAAGTTGTTGGTGTAAGAAAACAAAGGGTTTACAGAAGCGGCAGAAAATTCAATTTGTGTATAACAAAGAAAAAACTTCAATTAATGCCTCTATCAGTACACTAAGTTGTTGTTGTCGGATTATTCATCCAATGTTTAAATTATTCAAAATATTGTATAAACCTGATTTTTTAAAGTTAATTTAAAATATTTTTTTAAAATACAAAATTATTGTAATTAATTAACTTTAAAAAAAATCTTTTATGTTATTAATTATTTTTAAATAATTTATGATTTTTGCATTTATATAATCCAAAAATTAAATTAATTTATATTAATTTTAAGGATATTTTAAATGAACTTCAAAAAAATAAATATTGATAATATATTTTGAATAAAGGATGGAGTATGCAATGAGTTTTTAGTCTAGAGTTAAAAAGAGGACAGTAATCCATACATGCATCAAGCACTACGTATCAGCACTATATTGGTCATAAAATAAATTAGAGAGTGAAGTGAATTTAGTGCTGATACATAGGCAGGAGGGTAATCTTTCCGCCTACGTATCAGCACTATATTGGTCATAAAATGAACTTCATGCATGCTAGCCGGATAAAATAAATTAAAGTGTCTTGGGCCAACTTTCTTCATATAAAAAGAAGACGGATGGAGTAAATAATTAAAAAGAGTTGTAAAAAGGAGTAAATATATAACTAGTCGTCGTACGTGCAAAACCAATAAAGAATAGCCGTCAATGAGGACCAGAAATAATGGAGTGCTCAATGAGCAGACAAAGAGGACTGTGAATGGATCAGACATGCATCAAGCACATGTAGTGAGTGGCGGGCGCTCTTTAATTAAACTCTCACGTGCTGGACTGCTCATTTTGTACGTTTGAGTATTACGTACGTAGTGGCCGAGTAACCCTACAAGCATATTACGTGCGTAGTATAAATAATTAAGTGAACTTGTTGGGGGAACTTCATACCAACATCACCAACTCGATCAATTGTGTCTCTCTCTTTTTTTAACACAGAGGATATATCAAAGCAAAATGGGTGCAGGTGGCCGCATGTCCGCTCCACAGCCTAGTGGCAAGAAGACTGCAGCTGAAGCCCTTCGACGGGCTCCTCACGAGAAACCTCCATTCACAATTGGAGAATTGAAGAAAGCTATTCCAGCTCATTGTTTTCAAAAATCCCTTATTACCTCTTTCCGATACCTTATTCAGGATCTCCTCATGGCCTACTCCCTCTACTACATCGCCACTAACTATATCGACCTCCTCCCTCGTCCCCTCAACTATATGGGTTGGGCTGCTTACATTGCTGTTCAAGGCTGTGTCCTAACAGGGGCTTGGGTCGTCGGCCACGAATGTGATCACCATGCATTCAGTGACTACCAATGGGTTGATGACCTTGTTGGCCTTGTTGTCCACTCTTCCCTCATGGTCCCTTATTTCTCTTGGAAAATTAGCCACCGTCGTCACCATGCCAACACCCAGTCCCTTGACAATGACGAGGTATATGTCCCAAGATTCAAGTCCAATATCCGAAACTATTACAAGATCCTCAACAACCCACCAGGCCGAGTGTTCGTATGGATTACCACGCTCCTTATTGGATTTCCTTTATACTTGATGTTCAATGTATCAGGACACAAATACGAAAGGTGGACATCCCACTACGATCCTCACAGCCCACTTTACTCCGACCGTGAGCGCAAGGAAATCATTATTTCTGATGTTGCTATTCTTGCTGTCATCTATGGACTATACCGTCTGGTATTGGCCAAAGGATTTGCATGGGTTTTCCTTGTGTATGGTGGTCCATTGCTAGTTGTAAACGGGTGGTTTGTGTTGATCACCATTCTCAATCACACTCACCCATCTTTGCCTTACTACGATTCCACCGAGTGGGATTGGTTGAGGGGAGCCCTATGCACTGTTGATAGAGATTATGGAATCCTAAATAAGGTTTTCCATAATGTTTGTAATGCTCATGTCTGCCACCACATATTCTCGATGATCCCTCATTATCATGGGCTCGAAGCAACAGAAGCAATGAAGCCGATATTGGGTGAGTATTATCAATACGATGGAACTCCAATTCTTAAGGCAATGTACCGAGAAATGAAGGAATGCATTTATGTTGAGAAAGATGAAGATGAGACAAAAGGAGTCTACTGGTACAGAAGCAAGTTTTGATGTGCTGACAGAAAGCGAAGCGCAGCTTGCTTTTTATTTGTCTTCCATTTCCTAGTAGTTTAGGTTGTATGCCTACATTGTATTAAATCAAATCTTGTTCATTGATGGGTTAAAAACCGTTACCTATAATATGAATAAAACGTCCTAATCGCTTTATATCAAGAATATCCTTTCGGTACCATATATAATTTCATGTGGGAAGTACTGTTTTATTTGGTTTTGTGGGCGAAGAAATCGCGCCTTGCTAGTTTAGGGTTTCGTGTTGGCCGAGGAGGAGAGAAATCCACGAAGAGCACGGAATTGATTGATTGATTGAAGGAAGGAAAACGATAGGTGGGCGATTACTCCAACGACGTGTGACAGAACTCCTAGGATTCGGGAACCGTGTTAGGGTTATTGGGATTCCAAGAGCCTTCTTGAGTGTCCTTCGAGTTGAGAGAAAATGCCTAAACCCTTTTTAGTGCTTTTAGGTGGAATATCCAAACCTTAAGTCACCAAAAGAGTTCCAGTCTTGTGTCTCCAGCGAGGTCCCTTCCTTCATAGAATGGAAGGGGTATTTATAGAGCCTCCTGGAATTTAAATAATCACATGTCAGGCACATGTCTTCAGGAAAATTCCAGAAATACCCTTTAGTCATTAAAATAATCATGGAGACATTGACTCCACGAACTTGGCAATGTGTTCTCTGGCATTTCCTTTCTCCCCATTATATTTTGAAAATTGCGGGGGATGCTCAATATACCCTACCGGGTAGGGTTGTCTTGTGCCGGGTAAGGTGGAGTAAATTCTAACTCCGAAGGTCGGGATGTCTGCTTGTGAAGTTGATTGATCACATCGATCATGTCATCCTTTGTCACATATTGGATTATGGTATGGACTCTCTGTGGTACAGAAATTGGCTGATGTATACTGGCATCATGTAAATTCTGTATCGGTGGTGCTTGTGGGCTGGTTCGTTGAACGAGGCTTGGGATGGTTGGCCTCTGCACTTGTGAAAATACGGGGATAGTAATTGGAATGATGTTTGTCTGAGGCTGACTGAGTTTTGGCACATCGCCACTGTTCTGAGGTTTTAAGTGGATGATGGGAACGGACTAATTCTCCATCAATGAAGGTGTAGTCTGATTTTCCTTATTATTACTATCGTTGTTGTTGTCCTCCACTCCTGCTTGTTCTCCTCGTGAATTGTCTAAGAACATGGCCTTGAAGGCGGGAATCTGCATCAACTGCTGACGGAAATTTCCCATTTCCTCTTGCTTCTTCTGTATCTCTAGCATCATAGCCATCATCATCCCTTGCCCTTCTCGTGCTTCCTTCAACGCCTTGAGTATCTCCAGTTGCACAACATTTGCCTACTCTCCGCTTTCTTCCTCGCTTTGCCTTCCCGCGCCTGTCTGCCTGATATTCGCTGGTTGTTGCTCAGCCATGTATCGTGATGTTCAACTTTCTTCCGATGTGACTTCAAGGATGGGTTGATCAAGATTTAGATTCACGCCTTGGAAAGCTTGACTTGTTTGCTTTTGAACTGGACCCGGTGAGGTAATGCTGTTTGTTGGTGAAGTTCTTCCTGTTGTTCTCCCACTTCGAGTTTTGGGCATACCCTTCACGAATTCTACACCTCCCCAGCAGAGTCGCCAAAGAAATATGGGCAAGGAAATCGCGCCTTGCTAGTTTAGGGTTTCATGTTGGCTGAAGAGGAGAGAAATCCACGAAGAGCACGGAATTGATTGATTGATTGAAGGAGGGAGAACGACAGGTGGGCGATTACTCCAATGATGCGTGGAAGAACTCCTAGAATTCGGGAACCGTGATAGAGTTATTGGGATTCCAAGAACCTTCTTGAGTGTTCTTCGAGTTGAGAGAAAATGTCTAAACCCTTCATTCATAGAATGGAAGGGGTATTTATAGAGCTTCCTGGAATTTAAGTAATCACATGTCAGGCGCTTGTCTTCAGGGCAATTCTAGAAATACCCTTTATTCATTAAAATAATGCTCATATCGCCATGTCCTTCTAGCCACCAATCCAATCCCTCAATCAATTCCCAAAACGAGCCGCCTCCATGAGCCTTCTGCCTCGGGATACGTGGAGGCTTCTCCCAGGTCTAGCCCCTTTATTTCTGACTTATCCGTCTTCATTTAATTAGGTTATGTGAACCCTAATTTGCGCATTTAATGAGGTCGTGGAACCCTAATTGTGCATTTAATTTAATTAGGTCATGTGAACCCTAATTTTGCGCCTGGGCCCACAGGTTTCAAATATTCATATATGTTTTATTCGGTTACTGATGCTTAACTAGCTCTAAATTTTTATCTTAGTTGACTACTTTGAGGGAATACCAAACAATGTGTATGTTACCTGCTGGGTGATGAATGGGTAGTATACCCATGAATTATATATATTTGGACTTAAATTATTGCATTCTTAAGTTATTTAGTAGCATTTTTATTGTGTTTATATCTTGTTTTGCAGATTTGGAAGCTGGAGGGGCAATTATGGGAGATTCAAGCATTTAATGGCAATATGGTAATTTTAGAGAAGTCCAGCGCCGAGGCGCTGGAAATTACAGTACCTACAGCGCCGGGGCGCTGAGCCTCGGCTGGCCTTGACTGGATTAGCGCGTTTAACTTCTGGTTGGACTTGACTTGGTTATGGGGAGCTAATGTAAAACCTAATTGGATGAGGATTGTGGGAAGCTATAAAAAGAAACTAAGTGCTGAAATAAAGGAGGCAGATTTTGATTATTTTTTGAAGGATTCAACGAGTTCTTCCATTGAAGGCTACACAAGATTACTTGGAGACTAAGGATTGGCTACAGAGTTTCTTCTTTTTCTCCTTATTTTCAATTTGTAATTCTTTAAGGATGATTTGCCAACAATTAGTGGTTTTTATTTTCGTGATGAACTAATTCTTTAATTAAGATTTCAATTGAACCTTTTATGACTATAAATTAGTTATTCACTCATTCTAATTATTTATATTGAAGTGAATTCACCACTACAAAGTACCTAATAGACAACACTTAATAGACAACGTTTTTTATAAAAACGTTGTGATTTTTTTTTTTTACAACGTTTTTAAAAAAAACGTTGTAGATATATATGCAAAAACGTTATCTATTTAAAAGGGCATTTTTTTATTTTAATTAGATAACGTTTTTTCTTAAAAACGTTATCTATCAACAAAAACACGGAGCACAAATTCGCTTAAGTTAAAACTTAAAATTAGAAAGACGTTCTCTTTTTTCATTCTCTCTCCCGTTTTCCCTCTCTATTTCCAAGTTTCTTCTCAGATCTGCTCTTTTGGTGGCCGAGTTTGGGTTTGTTCAGGCGGAGCAAGAGCTATCTGGTGGCGCCGCCGGATTAATTTATTGCGAGATCGTGGGTTTTAGGTCGGCGGAGGAGCTGTTGCCTTTGACGGAAGGCCCAGGTGCCAATAAGGAGATGGACGGTGGTCATTCAAAGGTGGAGAAGTTGGATCACTGGATGAAGGGTTAGCTGAGTCGCGAACCATCCGATCCGAGGTTGCTGCTGGGGGTTTTGGGTGCGCCGTTGCTGCTGGGGGTTTTGGGTGAGCCGTTTGAGAGATAGTACTGACCGTGTAAGTCTGACGAAAAACAGGCAGATACATGAGATCTTCATTTTCGCCCCAAGCCCTAATCATCTCCATAACTCTCTGTCTAATCCCGTGCTCCGTCCCGCTATACTCTCCACTATTGATCATCGCGCAAATCCGCAAATTCAAACCCCAGTTGGGCTCCTCCATCGACTCCAGCGTGGCTTCGTCTACGATTTTGGATTCATGGGTTGGGGCTTGTAGAATTTCTTTCATCTTTGAGCTGACCATTCGGCTCATTTGGTCATTCTGGTCAGGAAATGCGGTAAAGCTTAATATGATACCCAAATTGGAAGGCAACCTTAACTTTGAAGTAAGACTTCAAAGTTATATAACTTTTTTATTTGGTAATATATAACAAACCTCTCATGTTCACTATATATATGTTATGTTTTATCATACTGCAGTTACTGAATGGTCTGGTGGGCTTTATGTGTCCCTAACCATAGCTGGTAGTAGGCCTGGAGGTTTAATTGCTGGAGCTTGGGCAGCCATGATGTCTTTAGGGCTGGAAGGTGCATCTCTATCTCTTTTTATTGTTAACACAAGTCTTCGATGATGTGTGTAGATTGATACTTGCTTAATTATACTGTCAAGGTTATATAAAGAACACGACAGAGATTATGGAAGCATCAAAGAAATTACAGAAAGGGTATATATACAAATTTCCCATATTCTAACAGGGGTTACAAAATCAAGAATACCATACATTGCTGTCACTTGTTTAGCAGATTGAAAGATATTCCTGAAGTGTTTATAATTGGAAGGCCAGACATGACAATAGTGGCCTTTGGATCTCACACTGTGGACATATTTGAAGTCAATGATATAATGTCATCCAAAGGCTGGCATCTGAACGCATTGCAGAGACGCAACAGGTTGTCCTTCAATATAAATAAATATGACTGGGCGAGAGATGCTGTAATATTTACTTTCCAAACTGTTGATTTTATACTGAAATCTAGTTTACCTTGTTTAAATTTTCAGCATCCATATATGCTTGACTCTCCAACATGTACCAGTTATTGGGGACTTCCTAAAGGATTTGAGGGATTCTGTGCAAACTGTAAGTCATCCTCAAGTAATAAATGGGTTGATATGCTTGAAGGTAGTTGTTTATATATCCTCTGAAAGTTCTCTTAGCATGCACATTTTCAGGCAATTTCTTGGGCACAGGATTATATATATAAACAATTATATTATACTGTTGATTTTATATAAATTCAGCATGCTATTAAGTTTTTTCTTCACAGCTACTGATTTTATCTACTTCTCTTGTCTAATGCAGTTACCAATTAGTGCAACTGATACTGAACTTGAAGAGCGTATAATTCAGAATAGACCATCTTTTTCTCCTCTTGAAATCTCCGGCAAGGCCTTCAAATTTTTCGGCTGGTGTCAACTTTTGAAAAGGCCTGCTGGCTCTGTTGCCGCAGCTGCAGATGGCCACGAGATTGAAATTGCTGATGGGTTAGAAACTTAAAATCCTCTTTAACTAATTTATTATCATATCATCGTCTTTATTTGATATTTATATTTGTTAATAATTTGCAGGAGGATTTCTGAGAGCTTTTCGGAGAAATTTCCTGCTTTAGTTACCGGATTCTTTTTCTTTACATGGTAAACTTTTTCTTGTTTATTTTATGGATGTAAAATCGAATCATTGACTTTACATGCGTATAATTATGTTCTAATTAATTTCACTAGTGGACTATTTTACTTGCTTATAAATATGGAAATTATGTCTGGGATTTCAATATTTCATATGCAGCTAGCCTACCCTCTAATGAACAAAACTATCTTGTAATGTTTATGATCATCAACAATTCATATATATGTATGTATGAGTATTCGATCTGTTTTCTGATTATGATCTGCATCAAGCACTGCATATCTGATGTTTAACTTAGCTTACTAATTACTAATTTATTTTGAATGCAGGTATTTCCTGAATGTCATTTTCAATATCCTCAACAAGAAGGTGTACAACTATTTTCCATATCCATAGTAAGTATATATATATATATATATATATATATATATATATATATATATATATATATTGGCTGAATTACTTGGCAGCTAGCTGTTGATAGAAATGTAGTTATCTCTAAGATTAAGATCATGCATTCTAAAAATGTACCAATTAATTATCTCAATAATTAGATATTTTCTTTTTCTCCTGTGCAGTTTTGTGTCAGTTGTCCATCTCCTAGTTGGTGTGGTGTACTGTCTTATCAGTTGGGGAGTTGGTCTTCCGAAATGTACTGTAAGATTTTATCCGTTTCATTATTTATCATTAAGACACAAACTGTCTAGTACTAATCACTCAAGTATAATCCATATTGCAGCCGGTTAATAAAGAACTCTTGGGGGTCCTGACTCCAGTAGCAGCCTGTCATGACTCCAGTAAAACAACTTGACAGGAATGGAGTGACAGTTTTTGAATAGGAGGATTTTTGGTATTCTGGTGGTTTGATTATGGTGTATTCTAGGGCATTATAGTTTTATGATAACTCGGAGGTTTTCCAACTTAGTTAATATATATGCGCTTATGTAGAATTAGATAGTTTCTAGGCACATTGGGTATATCAGTAAGGGACTCCGACCACAATCTGACATATTCTGTTTTGATCTTTAAATTGATGTATTTGACTTGATGCATTTGTAAATCTATTTTTTATCTACTTTTTAATTCGTGCACTTTTTCTTACATTGGGCAGGGAATGAACACATTGACTCTCTCAGCCTCAGTTCCTGCTTTTATTCCTACTGAATGTGTTGATGGTATATGTCCTACAGCGACTCCTGCTCAGTATGCAGTGTTCTTCTTGGGCTATATTTGATCGCACTAGGAACTGGATGATAAAGAGCGCATAAAGAAGGGTTCCTTCTTTTAAACTTTTGATGTTATCAGTGTAATTTTCTGGGTCCCAGTCTTTGATTTATATTTATATGCAGACTGACATTGTGATTGGCTTTAGATGTTACACCACTGATACTAATGAGTATTATTATTTACTGGTTTGGTTAGATTAGATGTTAGATTAGTCTTTCGATCAAGTTTAGTTTTTGTTTAGATTGAATTAGATTTGTAAGGGTTTTTGTAAACGAATGGTATTATTAGTTATATATCATGGCATTAGCATATTGCAGGTGCATTGGTAATATAGGTGAACCACAATATTTTTTTTCTTTTTTTTACTTTATCTACAACATTTTAAAAATGTTGTATAAATTGGTTAAAAACGTTGTCTTTTATACTAAACAACAACATTTTTAACCAAAAAATGTTGTGAAATCATATCTTCTACAACGTTTTTAAGCATATGCTAATTTTTTGAAAACAAATCTACAACGTTTTTTTCCTAAAAAACGTTGTGTATTGTGCTTAACCACAACGTTTTAAAAACGTTGTGTAAGGGTGTTAAATAGACAACACCCTTAACCACGACGTTTTTCTGACTGAAACCACAACGTTTTTTCTGCGTTGTCTATTTACTGTTTTGTAGTAGTGATTGTTTATCATGTTTTGACTCTATTGCTTAATTATTTGGCCAATAATTACCTTGTTACTCTAGAAGGAATTGGAAAAGGAATTCTAGGGTTAGAACTGGACATGATAACATGTGACTTAGTTATTTGCACGGTGAATAATTAGGTTTGTGAATTGAATAGAAATATATGTTCATCGCATGTAACACATAAGGAATTGGAATTGTAACGAGTTTAATTCAATTATTTTGCATAGGAATATAGCAAGACTAATCTGGATTAAATAGAAGTCAATTGATCACTTGGAAAAGGGCTTTTGGCATTTGAGAATTCCTGTTAACAATTCAGTAGACAATATAATTGGGATGATTAGATAATTGATTTATAGTTCATAATTGGGGATATTGAAGTCTTAATCTTTATCTATCGGAAGTCATTCACTCAAGTATTAGTTTATTTATTTGCTTATCTTAGGACAATATCTTTAAGTGTTTAATTTTGTGTTAATAATTCAGAAAATGATAAGTTATCATTGTTTAAATAAAATTGAATTGATATAGTATTAGTAGTTGGGATTTATTAATTAGAATTCCCTGTGGGAACGATACTCAACTTATCACTTTATTACTTGTTGACCACGTATACTTGCGTGTTGTGTGTAACTAGATTTAACCCAACAAGTTTTTGGTGCCGTTGCCGGGGAATTTTTATTAATATTAATTTCGTATTAGTTATAATCAATTCGGTTTTAATTTAAACGCGACTTAATCTTTCTTCTTGGATTGTCAGGAATTCGTGTATGCACACTAGATCGAAAGCTAGAAAGGAACTTCTTACGTATACAGACAACCTTGAGAAGAAGTTCCGGACAGTGCGTTTGAATAGTGAGGTTATACATTTGGAAGAAGAACTGGCAACCCAGGAAATACTCGTGAACATGGCAGAGAACGAACAGAAATCACTTAGGGATTACGCTCTGCCAAATGTCACGGATTTACAGTCAAGTATTAAGAGACCGGCAATCAATGCGAACAGTTTCGAAATAAAACCGGGATCAATTCAGATGCTACAGAATATATGCCAGTTTGGGGGTAATTCGATAAATGATCCTAATGAACATATCTTGAGTTTCTTGGAAGTGTGCGATACCTTCAAATTTAACAATGTATCGGAAGATGCTATAAGGTTGAAGATGTTCCCGTTTAATTTAAAAAATAAAGCACGAAGCTGGTTACACTCCTTGCCTCCTTGTTCAATCACCACATGGGATGACTTAGCTCAAAAATTTTTATCTAAGTTCTTCCCACCAGCGAAGTCGGCAAAACTACGGAACGATATTCATACTTTCGCACAACTTGAGTCAGAATCGTTATATGAGGCGTGGGAAAGGTTTAAGGATATGCTCCGTAAGTGCCCTCATCATGGAATCCCTCAGCGGATGCAATTAGGGATATTTTGTGATGGTTTGCACGCGTCCACGAGGTCTAGTATTGATGCAGCAGCAGGAGGAGCGATCATGTCCAAAAATTTTGATGAGGCGTATCAATTGTTAGAGACAATGGCCACCAACAACTATCAGTGGCCCATGACGAGGTCCAACCATCCAAAAGCACCGGGAAAGTATGAAGTGGACGCGCTGACAGCATTAACAGCGCAAGTGACTGCAATAGCTAAGCATATGGAAATATGGCGTCCACAAGCCACACAGCAGGTAGCGATGGTTTGTGAGTTGTGTGCTGGGGGTCATGCTACGGATCAATGTGTCATAAATTCTGAATCAGCACAGTTCGTTAGAAATTATAATCGCTCAACTCAACCGTATCCGACTCAAAATGCTTATAATCCAGGTTGGAAGAATCATCCAGGGTTCTCATGGAGTAACAATCAAGCTGCAACTCAACCACTTCGACAACAAAACACCTCCGGATTTCAAAATCAACCTCAACAACCAGAGAGGATATCAAGTTGGGAAGCAGCCTTGGAAAAATTCATTAGAGCCTCTGACAAAAAGAACGAGGAACAAGATAAGAAATTGAATCAATTAGATCTTACTTTGCAAAGCCATGGGGCATCGTTAAAGAATCTGGAAAATCAATTGGGACAAATAGCACATGCATTGAATACCCGTCCACTAGGAAAGCTCCCGAGTGATACAGAAATAAATCCGGGCAGAAATGAGCACTGCAAAGCAGTAATCTTACGAAGTGGGAAGGAGTTGCAAACAGTTAAGGATAAGGAAAAGGGGGACAACGCAACAGCCGAAATAGAAGAAGTTGTGAAAACCGGGAAAAATAAAGAGGAAATCGGAGAGGAAAATGCACCGGGACCAACTATAACAATGCCACCCATACCATATCCGCAGAGATTTCAGAAATCCAAGTTAGACAAGCAGTTTTCAAGATTTTTGGATATTTTTAAAAAATTGCATATCAACATCCCATTCGCCGAAGATTTAGAACAAATGCCGAGCTACGCTAAGTTCATGAAGGATGTTCTATCAAAGAAAAGGAAACTGGGGGATTTTGAAACAGTGGCGCTAACCGAAGAATGTAGCGCAATTATTCAGAACAAGTTACCTCCGAAGTTGAAAGATCTAGGTAGCTTTACTATTCCGTGCGACATTGGTAATCAGTTTTCGGGGAGAGCACTGTGTGATTTAGGGGCCAGTATTAATTTGATGCCATTATCAGTCTACCGTCAGTTCGGGCTTCAGGCACCAAAACCGACAAATATCAGTTTACTGTTGACAGACCGATCAGTTACATATCCACGAGGTATCGTTGAAGACGTATTAGTAAGGGTGGATAAATTCATCTTTCCAGCAGACTTCGTTATCTTGGATTGTGAAGCAGATACGAAACTTCCCATCATTCTCGGGCGACCATTCTTAGCAACGGGGAGAACATTAATCGACGTGCAAAAAGGCGAATTGACGATGAGATTTGACGATCAACAGGTCACTTTTAATGTGTTTAAATCAATGTCTTATCCGAAGGAAAAAGGTGAGTGTTTGCGGGTGGATTTAATGGAGGAGATAGTTAATCACAAGATTTGCGGTAATTACTCAGAGGATCCGATAGAATCTATGTTGCTTGGAACAGACAATTATAGTGTTGATGCGGACAATGAGTAGGTCAAATGGCTAGACACATCATCATTCTACTGGAAAAGTAATCAACCATTCGACACCCTTGATAGGCCCAAAACGGAAGGTAAAAAGTGCAAACCCTCGATAGAAGAGCCACCGGTGTTGGAATTAAAGCTACTCCCCTCTCATCTTGAATATGCTTATCTAGGGAAAGATTCGACTCTACCAGTTATTGTTTCGACAAAGTTAACTGACACCCAAAAAGAAAAATTGCTACGGGTTCTGCGCGAGTTCAAAACAGCGATTGGGTGGACTATAGCGGACATTCGAGGTATTAGCCCATCTTTCTGTATGCATAATATTTTAATGGAAGAGGGATCAAAACCAACCATTGAGATGCAAAGAAGGTTAAATCCCATTATAAAAGATGTGGTGAAGAAGGAAATTATAAAATGGTTGGATGCCGGTATTATTTACCCAATCTTAGACAGTTCATGGGTAAGTCCTGTACAGTGTGTACCGAAAAAAGGGGGTATGACCGTGGTAAAGAACGAAGCTCATGAGCTCATCCCGACTAGAACTGTTACAGGCTGGAGAGTATGTATGGATTACTGTAAGCTTAATAAAGTCATACGCAAGGATCACTTTCCCTTGCCGTTCATTGATCAGATGTTGGACAGATTAGCGGGACATCAATTCTACTGTCTATTAGATGGATATTCTGGGTACAATCAAATTGCCATAGCGCCGGAAGATCAAGAAAAGACCACGTTCACATGTCCATACGGTACGTTTGCATTCCGGCGTATGTCTTTTGGTTTATGTAATGCGCCGGCAACCTTTCAACGATGTATGATGGCAATATTCTCCGATATGGTCGAACAGAATTTAGAGGTGTTCATGGATGATTTCTCCGTGTTCGGTGATAGTTTTGACTCGTGTTTGGAGAATCTAATCTTGGTGTTAAAAAGATGTGTGGAGACTAACCTTGTGCTTAACTGGGAAAAGTGTCATTTTATGGTACAAGAAGGGGTTATTCTGGGACATAAGGTTTCCGCATCCGGATTAGAGGTGGACAGAGCGAAGATTGACACAATTGAGAAACTACCTCCTCCATCATCTGTAAAAGGCATTCGGAGCTTCTTGGGACATGCAGGGTTCTATAGACGCTTTATTAAAGATTTGTCAAAGATTTCGAAACCCCTATGCTCACTCTTGGAGAAAGATGTACCATTTAAGATGGATTAGGCATGCATCGAGGCATTTGAGGTATTAAAGAAGAAATTGGTCTCTGCACCAATCATTGTAGCGCCCGATTGGTCCTTACCGTTCGAATTGATGTGCGACGCCAGTGATTACGCGGTGGGAGCCGTATTGGGACAACGTCACGATAAGATTTTTCATACTATCTACTACTCTAATAAGACATTGACGGATGCCCAGCTGAACTACACAATAACCGAAAAAGAATTACTTGCAGTGGTGTTTGCTTTTGACAAATTCAGAGCTTATCTCCTCGGCACCAAGGTAATTATTTACACTGATCATTCGACCATTAAATATCTGATTGAAAAGAAAGATGCTAAACCGTGATTAATACGGTGGGTACTGTTGTTACAAGAATTTGATCTAGAGATCCGGGACAGAAAAGGTACAGAAAATCAAGTGGCGGATCATCTGTCTCGGTTAGAAAATAAAGAGGATCAGAAAGAAGACAACTTAGTGATTAATGAAAATTTTCCGAATGAACAACTGTTCCGGGTAACTACCATATTGCCTTGGTATGCTGACTATGTAAACTATGTGGTTGCCAAAGTGTTACCGCCGGATTTGACCTCACAACAACGAAAGAAGTTTCTCCACGATGTGAAGCAATACTATTGGGATGAACCATTTCTTTTTAAAGCATGTACAGATCAAATGATAAGACGTTGTGTACCTCATGAAGAAATGTATAGTATATTAGGCCATTGCCACTCCTCAGATTACGGAGGTCATTATTCCGGTGATCGAATAGTAGCAAAAGTATTACAATCGGGATTTTTCTGGCCTTCTTTATTCAAATATGCTCATCTCTTTGTGCTGAAATGCGATCGATGCCAACGCGTGGGTAATATCTCCAAGCGCAATGAAATGCCACTGAACACAATTCTAGAGGTGGAACTATTCGACGTGTGGGGAATCGATTTTATGGGACCATTTTCATCTTCTTTTAATAATCATTACATCTTGTTAGCGGTCGATTATGTTTCCAAATGGGTGGAAGCCACAGCGTTACCCACGAATGACGCCAACGTTGTTATCCGTTTTTTAAAGAAGAACATTTTTACCAGATTTGGGACACCGAGAGCTATAATAAGTGATGAGGGGACTCACTTCTGTAACAAGCAGTTCACCAAATTGCTTGTAAAGTATGGGGTTCGTCACAAAATTGCAGCTGCATATCACCCACAAACCAATGGACAAGCAGAGGTGTCGAATAGGAAATTTAAGAGGATCCTGGAAAAAGTAGTCAATCCGTCAAGAAAAGATTGGGCATTGCGTCTTGACGATGCTCTATGGGCCTATCGAACAACGTACAAAAATCCGATCGGCATGTCACCGTACAGAATGGTATTTGGAAAGGCGTGTCACCTCCCGGTCGAGCTAGAACACAGTGCACACTGGGCCATTCGGAAATTAAACTTTGATCTAGAAGAAGCTGGTGAGAAAAGGTTACTGCAGTTGAACGAGATGGATGAATTCCGGTTCAATGCCTACGAAAACGCTAAGCTCTACAAGGAGAAAGTCAAAGTGTGGCACGATAAAAAAATTCTTGATAGAACATTTGAACCGGGCCAACAAGTACTACTGTTCAACTCACGCTTGCGTCTATTTTCGGGAAAATTGAAATCCAGGTGGTCCGGGCCATTTGTAGTTATATTTGTCACTCCACACGGAAACATTGAGGTCGAGGAACCGAACTCAAGGCGTACATTCAAGGTCAATGGTTAACGTCTGAAACATTATTGGAGTGGACCAATCGGACGTCAAGCTGCGGTCCAGTACCTCTGCGAACCAATGGACAACTGAACAACACCGAAAAGTCGGGCTGACGACTGTAAACCAAGCGCTTCTTGGGAGGCAACCCATTAAGTTCTATAATTTTTACATTATTTGATTTGATTTTATTTTATTTTAATTTAATTTTTTTTCTTTTTCTTAGATTTAAAATTCTCTTATTTTTACTTTTATCTTTTAGTATTGAAGAATAAGATTTTACTAGACTAATTCTTAAAAATTTTCCATGTATGCAAGATACAAAGACAGGTGATAGCGCCCTGGCGCTCCCATTACTAAGGATTCCAGCGCCTCGGCGCTAGGCAACAGAATCCGTTTCTGCCATACAGCGCCCCGGCACTCCATGCACGGTAAAACCCAGCGCCCCGGCGCTGGGGTCAGGTCAGGCCTTGCTAATTTAAATCTCGACCGTGTCCTTCTAGCCCAACTTCATTACCCACGCCGGCACATCAGGTCAGTTACGCGATTATCCCTCTCCCATTCTTCTATACGCCTCTCTCCCTCTCCATATCACAAGGTCATTGAACTTTGGATAATATTTCTTCCACACATCTACCACGCGTCAATTACTTCGTTCCAAATTGGTTGTCTGCTTCTTGTGTGCCGAACTCTACTCCTCCAAATTCTTTAAAGGTAGCAAAGGTATGACTTGATGTGTATTCAAACTATTGCGAATCAAGATTTTCTTCATTCATTATTATTTTCATCTGGAAAATCCAATAGAGCACATAGATAACTCACTGCTGTTTGGCGTACTCCTACACACGAGGTTAGTGAATGCTAAAGGCATGGCATGAATAGATAGGGAATTAGTGATGGTTGTAATCATGTTATCAGTTGCTGCCTAGGTGTTGGACAAATTGTCTAAGTCAATAATCATGTGCAACTTAAATATTTGCCAGTTTCATGCCTCATCCCCACCTGTGTACTCACAATACCAATATTTTCTACAGTTTCGGGGTAATGCTATGCACACATTTATCCAACCGTGAATTCTTTTTAAAGCTAAAATATGAGTATGTTTTTATTTTCAGAATTCTCTACATGGCATCAAAACGTCAACGAGGTGAAGGGTCAGGGGCCGCTTCAATTCCACCTCCAAAATTTGACAGCAGACGTTTTGTTAGTGTCGCGGCTCAAGAACACTACAGCCACATGGCCACCCGCTCACTAGTTCCCGAACGTAGTCTCCGTCCCGATCAAACCAAGGATGGAGAAATAGCAGTGATGATTGCTGAACGAAACTGGTTCTCCCTCACCGAACAGCCTGACCCAGCAGTGATTGCAGTTGTAAAGGAATTCTATGCCAACTTGCCCGAGCATGACCATTATGGGGTATTTGTCAGAGGAAAAACCGTGGAAATCGGCGAGGAGGATATAAATGGGTGCTATCAACTACCCTTAGAGGGCCTTCATGATGAATATGCTAGACTAGTGAGTGATGGGCCGGACTATGAAAAGCTTATTCAGGAGCTGTGTCAACCGGGCACCACATGGACCATGCATGAGCGTGGAAGCATGACTTTCCCATTGTCACACCTCAGTCTATACGGAAAGGCATGGTATGCCTTCATTTGCACTAAATTGATGCCCTGCACACATGTGAGTCACGTAACCAAAGAAAGGGCTGTGCTATTATACTCCATCATATAAGGCCTAAGAATTGATGTCGACCATCTTATTCAGCAATCTATGCTCCGCGCATCTCGCGGAGGGACCATAGGAGGGTTACCACATCCGTCACTGATTTGCGTATTATATGCTAAGTTTGGGGTCAAATGGAAATCAGACGAGATAATTCAAACGCATATGCCCGTGTTGGACCACCACTTGATCCGTCGTTATAAAGTGTGGTCCGGTGGAGCTAATCACCCTAGAGGACTGGGTTTCATTATCCCCCAAGTTACGTCTACACAAGCCCCACCACCTCAGGCTCCACCTACTTACGGCTCATCAACAGCAACTCATCGAGGTGTGGTCCCCGAAGCTGTCCAGCGGGAGATAGACGGCTGGTTTTACAACATTGAGTCCTAGAATGTGCGCTTATCGGAACGTCAAGACGTGATTTTCAAGTTTTTAGTTGACCAATTTGCTGCACAGAATGCACTGACCGTCCAAACCCATCCGGGCGTTCCAATTAGCCATTTCCCAATGGCTCCCGTTCTGCCAGTCTTTCCCCCTTCCGATCAAGAGATGAGCGAGGACGATGATGCTCCACCAGAGGAATAAGCTCGTCAGGGAAGTCCTCTGTTTTATTTTGCCTTATTTTTCGTATGAGGACATTGCTCTAGATTAGTTTGGGGGTAGTTAAGTTTTATTTTTAAAAGTTGTAGTTTGTTATTAGTTTGTGGATTGATTATTAGTAAAGTTGCATTTAGGATTGCATGTTAATTCCAGTTTTTGATAGTGCGTATATCCGGGGCCAATGATGAAATTAGAATTGCATGAACAAGTCTAGTAAGGATTGTTGGATTCAGTGATATGATTTTCTTTACATAAATTGGATCTTTATCTGTTTGAAATTGATATTATAGGAAGTCACTTTGAAAAAACGACCATGTTGGCTATGATAGTTTAAATGGTTAGATAATAGAGTTCTAAAGGAGGATTGCTAGTGATATGGAAGAACGATTTGAATAACTAGAGGAGACTGAATTTATGCATAAACTCGAGTTTGGGGGAAAATAATTGGAATATATAAGCTATAAAAAAATGTTGAGTCTTGTGGTGGGCTGAGGAGAAACACTCCCCATAAACACAAGTGTGAGATGGAGCGTAAAACGCACTCACCAACCATCTATGAAAAAAAAATATAATATACAGGGTGACTAGTCTTGTTTCGGGGCCTTTGTTACTTGAGCAAGTACGCCCGAAGGGGTATCTTAAAACCTAGCGCCCTAAGGTCTTATATGGTCTGGGAGTCGTTGGTCGAAAGCTCGCTAAGGGGTAACACTGTTAGCCTAATGGGATGAGACATTGCACAGTCATTTATGTAGAGCTAAAAAAAAGAAAAGAAAAGAAAAGCATAAGTATTCCATTTTGACTTTTGAATTCGGGTAAGTGTTTGAGTTCAGTTGAAACAAGTATATTTGATGAGTTCTCAAGTTTACACTGTATGATGCTTACTAAGAAATTTATTATCTTTCATATTTTTGTCTTTCATGGGTTAGCATGGTTGTTGGACACACACGCACAATATCAGTAATAACAGATTTAGATTCGTTGATTGTTAGGATATTGTTGATCTGCTTTTGCATGATGAATTAGCATGTTTACGTGATTTTTCTGAGGCATATGGATATACGTGAGCTTTTGAATTGCTGGAATTAAGAACATATAAATATAAATAGTTTGCATTCGCATGATGTTTAGTTTTGTTTTGTGATCTTATGTTTTGTCGCATGAGGACACGCAACGATTTAAGTTTGGGGGTATTTGATGAATGGGTAGTATACCTATGAATTGGATATATTTGGACTTAAATTATTGCATTCTTAAGTTATTTAGTAGCATTTTTATTGTGTTTATATCTTGTTTTGCAGATTTGGAAGCTGGAGGGGTAATTATGGGAGATTCAAGCATTTAATGGCAATATAGTAATTTTAGAGAAGTACAGCGTCGGGGCGCTGGAAATTACACTACCTACAGCGCCGGGGCGCTGAGCCTCGGCTGGCCTTGACTGGATTAGCGCGTTTGACTTCTGGTTGGACTTGACTTGGTTATGGGGAGCTAATGTAAAACCTAATTGGATGAGGATTGTGGGAAGCTATAAAAAGAAACTAAGTGCTGAAATAAAGGAGGCAAATTTTGATTTTTTTTGAAGGATTCAACGAGTTCTTCCATTGAAGGCTACACAAGATTACTTGGAGACTAAGGATTGGCTACAGAGTTTCTTCTTTTTTTCCTTATTTTCAATTTGTAATTCTTTAAGGATGATTTGCCAACAATTAGTGGTTTTTATTTCCGTGATGAACTAATTCTTTAATTAAGATTTCAATTGAACCTTTTATGACTATAAATTAGTTATTCACTCATTTTAATTATTTATGTTGAAGTGAATTGTTTATCATGTTTTGACTCTATTGCTTAATTATTTGACCAATAATTACCTTGTTACTCTAGAAGGAATTGGAAAAGGAATTCTAGGGTTAGAACTGGACATGATAACATGTGACTTAGTTATTTGCACGGTGAATAATTAGGTTTGTGAATTGAATGGAAATATCTGTTCATCGCATGTAACACATAAGGAATTGGAATTGTAACGAGTTTAATTCAATTATTTTGCATAGGAATATAGCAAGACTAATCTGGATTAAATAGAAGTCAATTGATCACTTGGAAAAGGGCTTTTGGCATTTGAGAATTCCTGTTAACAATTCAGTAGATAATATAATTAGGATGATTAGATAATTGATTTATAGTTCATAATTGGGGATATTAAAGTCTTAATCTTTATCTATCGGAAGTCATTCACTCAAGTATTAGTTTATTTATTTGCTTATCTTAGGACAATATCTTTAAGTGTTTAATTTTGTGTTAATAATTCAGAAAATCATAAGTTATCATTGTTTAAATAAAATTGAATTGATATAGTATTAGTAGTTGGGATTTATTAATTAGAATTCCCTGTGAGAACGATACTCAACTTATCACTTTATTACTTGTTGACCACGTATACTTGCGTGTTGTGTGTAACTAGATTTAACCCAACACTGGGCTGGTCGTTTCTATCCTCACGTGTTACTTTATCTTTCTCCCCAACAAGAAAATTAGAAGAAATAGAAATTTGGGTATATATATGAAGTTCAATGCTAATATTAATGTAATCTATCGTAATTCTGTTTATATTTGTTATCATTGGGCGTATTGTTGAGAAAACTGACTGATAATAAGAATAGGTACACATTGTGATTTAAAAACCTAAAAATTATAAAAACAAAAAAAAATTTAAAAAAAAATTCTTGGCTTGCATCATCGTCAGACAACTCGCTTGTCTAGGCGACTTGCTGCCATAGAATACCACCTTTGATAGAGTCATAAGATTTACACACTTCTTTTGACAATCAATTATCGCTCCATAATTGAATAGCCAATACATCCCCAACATAACATCAAATTCCCCAAGTTTAATTAGAATTAGATCCACGATATCACATTTCCCTTAATATCCACCCTACAATTCTTGTGTCAAACCTAACAGGAATTACCTCTATATTAATTCCCAATTTCTATGTTCAAAGGGTAGTCTAATTCTTCATGAGGTAAATCTAGCTTCTTAGCAAAGTCATCGAATATGAACGTATATGTAGCACCTGAATCAAACAATACATATGCATTTAAATTGTTGATCGGAATAATACATGCCACCACATCTCCTTGGGCTGCATAGCATCATGCACGGCCATGTTGAACGTTCTAGAAGTGGGTCAGTTTGATGGCGTTGGCCCAGTGATAGTCAATGTACCACCAATGTTGCATTCCTTACCTCCACTTGCTACTCTTGTTGCCTTTTTGGGACAATCACGAGCTAGATGATCATTTGACCCACATGTAAAACAAGCTCCTTTCTTAGGATTAGGCCAATTTGGCGCGATGTGGCCTTCCTGACCACAATTAAAATACATTCGCTTACCCTTCAGGCACACGCCAATGTGATTCTTCTCACATGTAGCACAAGCTTCAAACTTCCTCTTTTGTTGGTTTCCCTGTTGACTTCCAGCATTTGAATTTTCATTCCACTTCCTTTCTGGTTGTTGCTTCTGTTATTGCTAGCACCAGCTTTGCTTTAATTCTCGTTCTTCTTCCTCTTCTTATGTTCTTGATTATATATATTTCGTCAAGGCATCACTTCCACCCGCTGTAAATCAATATAAAATGAAAATAAAATGTATAATTGATCAACTTCCTATCAACATCATCCATTACAATCAATTAATTACCATTACATCCTGTAAATCCATGTAAAAATTACAACCAAAGTGACAGTCAATGACAATACACTGCATATGATGAGTTTTGAGTTTCCCTCTTTAAGTCTGTCAAGTTCCATTTCCTTTTTAAGTGTTTCCCTTCTCTAAATTTTCAACTTCTCTTTAAGCTTTACATTTTTATCCATCAGTAAGCTCACGTCTCTTTAAGCTTTACATTTTTATCCATCAGTAAGCTCACGTCTTCAACTGGTTTACTCATCACACTCGTTGCTTCATCTTCATTGGGAGGCACTTCAACCCATTCAAAATATCCACAATATCTCCTAGTTTCATATCAAATTTGGTTTCACAAAGTAAAAACAGATCCACATAGCAAACCTAATTTAACAGAGAGAGGGACAAACATAATTTAACAGAAACAGGGACGGAGGAAACTAATCTCATAGTTGCGGCAACCATAAAACCTTCTTCCTATTGACATATCCTTCTTGGAAACACAAATTTGAGCTAAAAAATCACAAAAGCACATGCGCATGTCTGCATCAATAGCTGACAATAATCTACATTGTGATGAAGCCATCTCAAATGCATGACATGATCCCACTTACCTCGATAGTAGTTACCAGCAAAAGCCCTAAATTTTCCAAACTTTTTGTCTACAATTTTGGTGAGAAACTTAAAACCTTGTTCTAAAGTTCTTCAATTCTTCACTTACATGACTAGTAAAGCACACGATTTCAAACTTACATGCTTTGTAGACAATGATTATCTTCTTAAATCGACTTCTCACTCGATTTTGCTCGACATGAATTTTCTTCTTCGTCGCTTTCTTCTCAGAGTTCGATTTTTTCGTGTTGTAAGATTGCTTTCTTCCTCGCTTTAGTTTTTTCCTCCCGCACATTCCACATCTGACACAACTGATTAGCCAACTTACACACATCAACAATTAGGTGTTTTGTTTTTTTAAAGCCATGTAGGAAAATTGGGTAGATTATTTGATGTCTGACAGCGAAATTGAACGGAATTACTCAATTAAAAACTTTTTAAAAGTTCATGGAATTAATTCTATTTTTTTAAAGTTTAGTGATGTTTAAAAACAAGACTAAAAGACAATTTGCACCCTAAACTTTATACCCTTGTTGACTTTTGCACCCCAAATCGAAAAAGATGTCTAAGTACACCCCAAACTTCATTATACGTAATAAAACGCACACTTTCTTCGCTTAATCGGTCAAAAATGACCGGCTAAGGCTGTAACACAAGTTTGGGGTGCAAATTGTCTTTTAGTCTTAAAAATTGGCAAAAATAATTAACTTTAAATAAAATAAAATAATTTAAAAATAATTAATTTTAAAAATAAAAATAAAATAATTAATTTTAAAATAAAATAATTAAAATAAATATCTGGAATTAATGATTAATAATTAATCATTAACTTGTAAAATGATTATTTTATTTTTATTTTTGAAATTAATTATTAATCATTCCGGTTAAAAAATATCATTAACTTGTAAAAAAATCATTTTTGCCACATATTAAAAAAAATTTGTTTTTGTTTTTAATTTTTTTTTAAAAATAGAATCTTTTTTTAAACAGAATTTTATTTTACAAGTTAAAAAAAAATTCTGTTTTTGTTTTCAAAAGCAGAATTTTTTTTAAAATTAAATTTTTTAAAACAAAATTTTGTTAAAACAGAATTTTTTTAAAACAAAATTTTTTAAAAACAGAATTTTATTTTAGAAGTTAAAAAAAATACAAAATTTTAGAAGACAAAACAGAATCTGATACTATAAAATGAAGCTCAAGTTATTCATCACAAATATATTAACATCACTACAAAATAAGATATTAAATAAATTTTAATATTAAACATGTAACATAAATATAATTTTAAAAATTTTAATCTGATAAATAGAACTTTGTTTGTGAAAATATTAATTTTTTTCATGAAAATAACAACTCCCATTTAGAATACCAAGTCAAACTGTCAAAGCCATAATTTAAACGAGAAGGATAAATGTTATTCCATCTATTTCACAAACAAAGTTCTATTTATCAGATTAAAATTTTTAAAATTATATTTATGTTACATGTTTAATATTATAATTTATTTAATATCTAATTTTTTAAAAAAATTCTGTTTTTAAAAACAAAAACAGAATTTTTTGAACTTAAAAAATAAAATTAAGTTTTAAAAAAAATCTATTTTAAAAAAATTTGTTTTTACAAAATTTTGTTTTTAAAAACAAAAACAGAATTTTTTTTATGTGGCAAAAATGATTTTTTTACAAGTTAATGATTTTTTTAACCGGAATGATTAATAATTAATTTTAAAAATAAAAATAAAAAAATCATTTTACAAGTTAATGATTAATTATTAATCATTAATTCAAAATATTTATTTTAATTTTATTATTTTAATTATTTATTTTAAAAGTATTTATTTTATTTTTATTTTTAAAATTAAGTATTTTATTTTTATTTTTAAAATTAATTATTTTAAAATTATTTTATTTTATTTAAAGTTAATTATTTTTGTCAATTTTTAAGACTAAAAGACAATTTGCACCCCAAACTTGTGTTACAGCCTTAGACGGTCACTTTTGACCGGTTAAGTGAAGAAAGTGTGTGTTTTGTTACGTATAATGAAGTTTGAGGTATACTTAGACATCTTTCTAAGTTTGGGATGCAAAATTCAACAAGAGTATAAAATTTGGGGTTAAAATTGTCTTTTAGTCTAAAAACAATTGCATTAGGAATTTGTCCTTTTTGCCATTTTCAGCGAGTTTGGACTTGGCTTCAAATGTTTGTTAGGGATATTCTGTTCTTTTGAGTTTAAACGGTTGAATAAGCTGCAAAATCCACAAACCATAAATGGTTTATTCTCTCTCCTCCTTATCTTCTTCGCTCCATACACCTCCCTCCTCAAAACCCAACCAAAAATGCACTAGCTTTCTGTCGCCTATTTCCGATCCCCTCCAATCCCATCTTCTCCACAGCTTCACCACTCCATTTGAGCTCAAACAACTCCATGCCCTTATCACTAAAACTAATGCTCCCGTCTCTGTACTCCCACTCGCTCGAGTTGGCTCAGTCTGCGCTTTTACCCCTAGCTTTTCCTACGCTCAACAACTGATTGCGCGTTCTGGTAAGCCGGAAATTGTTGCTTGGAATATTTGTTTGAAGTCCTTTGCGGAGAGTGATACTCCAAATGATACCATTTTGTTATTTTATCAGTTGCGGAAATTTAGTGTTTTGCCGGATAGTTTTACTTGTTCTTTTGTTCTTAAGGCTTGTTCACAGTTATTGGATCTTTTACATGGTAGAATTGTTCATGGGTATATTGAGAAACTTGGGTTTCAGAGTAATTTGTTTTTGCAGAACACAATTGTGCATTTGTATGCGTCTTGCGGGGCGATTAGTGATGCAAGACTGTTGTTTGATAAAATGTCGCAACGAGATGTTGTTACTTGGAATATAATGATAACCCAATTGGTGAAAAGAGGGGATGTTGATGGGGCGCATGAGTTGTTTGTGCAAATGCCAGAAAGAAGTGTGAGGTCATGGACTGCTATGATTGCGGGGTTTGTTCAGTGTGGGAAGCCGAAGGAAGCCATTGGTACTTTCACCCAAATGGAAGAAGCTGGGCTCAAGCCTAATGAGGTAACAGTTGTTGCTGTTCTTGCAGCGTGTGCGGATTTAGGTGCACTTGAACTTGGCAGGAGGATTCATGAGTACTCAAATCGAAGTGGGTTTAGGAGAAATGTTCGTATTTGTAACACTTTGATTGATATGTACATCAAATGTGGATGTTTGGAAGCAGCACATAAAAGTTTTGAGGGGATGGAGGAACGAACAATTGTATCCTGGTCGGCCATGATCCAAGGGCTTGCAATACTCGGACAAGCTGAGGAAGCTTTAAATTTCTTCTCTAAAATGATTAATGATGGAATTAAGCCTAATGGGGTCACTTTTATTGGCCTCTTACATGCTTGCAGCCATATGGGGTTAATAAATGAGGGTAGGAGGTTTTTCACTATAATGACAACAGATTATGGGATAATTCCTCGGATTGAGCATTATGGTTGTATGGTTGATCTCCTAAGCAGGGCAGGGCTCCTTCAAGAGGCTCACGAGTTCATTATAAACATGCCTATTAAGCCAAATGGGGTTGTGTGGGGAGCTCTCCTCGGTGGCTGCAGGGTTCACAAGAACATTGAATTGGCTGAAGAAGCAATCAAACACCTCCTTGAATTAGACCCCCTTAATGATGGGTATTATGTAGTTTTATCAAATGTTTATGCAGGAGCAAAGAGGTGGGAGGACGCCGCGAGAGTGAGGAAGTTGATGAGAGATAAAGGAGTGAAGAAGAAACCGGGGTGGAGTTCAATCACAGTAGATGGTAAAATTCATGAGTTTGTGGCTGGTGATGAGACTCATCCTCAGAGTGAGGAAATTAATCAACGGTGGGACAAGTTATTGGAAGAAATGAGACTTAAAGGATATGTACCCGACACCTCTGTGATTCTTCTGGACATTGAAGAGAATGAGAAGGAAAAATTTCTTTACCGACACAGTGAGAAATTAGCACTGGTTTTTGGGCTAATGAACACCCCAGCTGGAACACCAATTCGGATCATGAAGAATCTTCGTGTTTGTGAAGATTGTCATGCTGCATTGAAACTCGTATCAGAGATTGTTTCCCGTGAGATAGTTGTTCGTGATAGGAATCGCTTTCATTGTTTTAGAGATGGTTCTTGTTCTTGCAGAGACTATTGGTAAATGAATTGTTTTTGTATAACATCATGATGTAACTTTTTGTAGATGGAAACACTTATATGCATCATCTCCACTCTGATTTTTTTTTTTATTTGTGAAGGATTGCAAAACTCAATTCTGTCTTCCTTTTGTTTTGTTCATTCTTATTATTGTTCATTTGTTTATCATCATAGTAATTCCTTTTATTAATGGATTATTATATGGCTATGATATTGGTGCCAAATGGAGTGCTACAATTTCCTTACAGGTATAATATTTGATCTGCTTGCTTATTTTTTTAAAGGGTCGAGTGTTAATTTATTTTAGAAAACTGATAAATCCACAATAGAAAATGATATTTGAAAATTGTCGCTATAGGATCTATAGTTAGCGACGATCTTCACGTGAAAAATATCAAATTTTGTGTTTGTATTAGAAGAAAACTATTATTAGCTCATACTGACAGACTGATATTGATGATGTTTAACATTTCGTTTCCAAATATTCTTCCGCAAATCACCCAATTCAAGCATTTCAGAATCTTCTGATTTTCTTATTAACATTTGAAGATAATTAGAATACACTTATCATTTAGTCAAAGAGTATAATATAATTAGGGGTTTATATAAGCAGTTTAATATATAAATCCCTAATTGATGTTACAGCACAACACATTCACTATGCACAGAAATTACGAACATTTTTACAAGGAAAATAATATATATTGCGATTTTATATGTATATTTTTTTATTGCGAGTTATGTGCTGTGTTACTCGGACTCTTCACTTTGCCCTGAAGTACCCGTGTCCGACACCGTGTCCAAAAATTGGATACTTCACTTGGATACTTCACTTTAGTGTAAAAAATTTGCAAAATTGAGAAGTACACGTGTCGGATACCGTGTCCAACCGGACACTACATCCGTGTCCGAGTAACACAGGTTATGTGGATAAATTTAATTAGTAATACTTTTACAATGTATTTGTTTGCTAGTCCAATCAACCAAACAACGTGTCAAATCCTGCACAGAAATAAGATCACACTGAGGAGGCTGACAGTCTGGGCCGCCAGGGGATAGTTCAGGTGTGAGAATAAGTACAGACTGGAGAATAGGTTAACAACTAAGAAACAAGATCACACCGAGGAGACTGACGGCCTGTGCCGCCGGGGGATAGTTCCAGTGTGGAAATAAGTACAGACTCGAGAACAGGTTAACAACTGAGGCTTAGTACTTTAGTGCTCAAAGTGACATTACCTTGTAATTAAGGTATAACCTTATATTTATAGCTGATCACGCCTCCTTATTGTAATTAAGGTAAAACTTGTGCCATGTGGACTTGACTTTGGGCATCCAGGGTATTGTTAAATTTAAATGCTTGAAGTTACTGACCAACATTGTATTTTTTCAAGTACTAATACTACTCAATACCAGGTTTATTCGATACAGGGAGCAGCGATTTCATACATCTTTAGAAAAGACGAGGCGTTTCTATCCCCATGTTCACAACATGGATGGATTCTTTGTTGCGAAGGTATATTTCATTTTTGTGGCGAGGTTCCTCACTTGATCAGTACGCGTAATGCGATTGAATTATGTTAAGACATAATAGTCTGAGTTAAATAAGTAATATATATTATTCGTGTGTTGGAGTCTTAAATAAATATGCAATTGCCAGGTGAAATTTTGCACGTAAAATTTTCTATGTGGATTGTGGAATATAGTCATGCTTCTCTCCAGCATAAAAAATAATCCTTAATTTCTCGCACCAAAAAACATATAAGCAAGAGGTTGCTTGGGGATAATACAGTTTTGGTTGAAGTTCCTAATGCTTCAGTGGAACATCAACCCGGGGGGGGGGGGGGGGGGGGGGGGGGGGGGTCTTAAACTGTTTGGATATTTGGCTTGCCGTGCAGAAAAGAGGTGTGTTCAGTTGCGCCTTCTAATCATGAACAAGTAATCTGAGTAAATTTACTTTTTTTCCTATCTTTCAGTTGAAGAAAATGAACAATTCCAAGGTAGCTCCCTCTGAACCATCGAAAGAACCAATTGAAGAACCATCAGAAGAACCATTGGAAGACATGGGGGAAGAGCCAATTGAAAGCATCAGCATAAAGAAAATCGTATAAAAATTGAAGCAGCAGCACAAAAAAGATGAAAGCACTGATAAAGAAACGGCGCGTTTGAAGAATGGTGTTCCTGAACATGGGAGGACAGATAAAAAACTGAAGTACGGTAAAAGCTTTTATAGAGAGAAAATCTCAAAAGAAAGGTACCCGGCTTTTTTCCATCTATAAGAATAAATGCATTTCAACGTTCATGTGATACATAATTGCTTTGAACTTGGCTAGCTATAGTTCTATCGAAAAGAATGAAATCGTGTATTACCCCCTAATTATGATGGTGTATTTGCGAATGACTTGGGCCCTAATATCGGATTTCTCAAGTTTGGGAGATGTCCACTCCTAATAATTGTTTAAACAACCATAGTGCGATCAAGTATATTGAAAGGCTTATATTTTTTGACATTTGTGCAGGGAAGAGAAAACGACTAGCTATGAGAGCAAAATCAAAGGGAAAGCCTTTCGGTGAAAAGAAAGCTGCAAAGAAGGCTGAAAGGGTTGGAGGAAGTTGGTGAATTTGAGTTGTTAAAAGTAATTATCTCTTTGCAGAAAGCAAATGCAGAAAAGAGGTGTGTTCTTAGTTTGTTTGGATTCTATTTTTTCGGGTTGCTATAGTTTTGCCTGTATTAATTAACAAACGTATTGACTGATGCATAAATGTTGTTATAGCTTGTTCGATGTTTTACCAGAAAATTACCGTTAAATTAGTCCGAGTTGGCGCTGTTCAGCACCAACTTTTTTACCATTGAAACTGATGTTAATTCTACCTGAGAACCGAGTTGATGAGCTTCTGCAATGTGATCAAAGCATAATGGAGACATGAACAGGATGCTTGCGAAGGATTTTGAGTCCCAATTTGTTAGTTGTTTTGATTTTTGTTGAACATTTAAAAACAATTTTGCTTGGTTGTTCAAGCCTTTGTTAGATATAAATCATGGGCTAATGTTTTTCTTTTGTATTAGTTTGTTAAATTCTCCTCAAGATGTATACTCTTTCTTTTTCCTTGTTTAAATGGCCAGTTTTTTAATTATATACTTGTATTTCAAACCAGTCAGTTTTTTTAACATGGATATGTTGAGTTACATTCAAGAAACAACATTTAGTACTTCTCAAAAAATATATAGTATTTATTTCAACTGGAATTTTTAATAAAAAAAATAGTATTTTAGGTATAATTTGGATACATACAAGAAACAGGATTGTACAGACGGTACATACCATGTTTCTTGTATGTATCCAAATTACACCTAAAACACTGTTTTTTACAAAAATTCCAGTTGAAATAAATACTATATATTTTTTGAGAGGTACTACAAAAAAAAAGCCAAAAAAAATATCACTAGAAATGTCGCTAAAAATGTCCCCCTAGAAGTACTGTTTAAGAAACTTCTTTTCAACCAACCCTCGGGATGGAAAGAGCTCGTGTTTCTGTCAAAAATAGGGACATGATATTTTAACATAAAAATTGATATTTTAACGTGATTCTTTTCAAATGAATAGTGAGTTGGTCTCACCTACATGTTATAGAGACTCGTGTTGCTCAAATGTTATCAGCTTACAAATCGTAATGCATTTTATTTCAATGTTTTCAACTTTATAATCAATTAGAATACATTTCAATGCTTAGAAATTAACTTTTTAAATAACAAAATTTGGGATTTGACTCCCCTCCATTACATATTCCCTCCAAATACACCAATTATTTGATCTTAATAATTTTATTAGTAATGATCAAAATATATTAATAAATAATTGATGATATTTAATATCAGTTATACAAAAAATTAGAATCATAAAAAATATTTTCACAACTTAAAGTCTAAAAGAATTGGTATCCATTGAAATTTTAATGAAAAACCCATATGTTCATCAAAAGTTGAAAATGGTTGGTTACATTCATTTTTAAAACAATTATACTATTCAATAAAATAAATTAGTTGACCGGTATCGATTTTAATTGTATTCACAACTATAAAAATATGGTATATTGGATGTAATTTGAGAGAATGTGTAACTAGACTTGGCAAACGGCGGGCGGATCCGGGCCGGGCCGGGCCGAGCGCGGGCGGGCCAAAAACGGGCCGGGCTAAAAACGGCCCGGGTTTTGGCGGGCTGAAAAAGTGAGGCCCGGGTTGAGCGGACCGGGCCGGCCCGCGGGTTTTTTTTTTTTTTTTTTTTTGCAAAATCTTGATACACCAAAAATAGTAATAATAATAATTTTAATTACTTAAATTAACTACATATCTCAATCAATTAAAATTTTAATAGTATTATAATTTTAGATATTATTCTAAAGGCATGATTTGGGATAATGATTGATTTACTTTCCAAATAAGTAGAGGGAATGCATAATTAAGGGATAATGATTAATTTACTTTCCAGATGTACTACAATAAGTAGGGGATTGCATAATTAAGGGATAAAATTATCTATATTATTGTGTATAGATTTTGGACTTGCAATCTAATAATTGTTATATTATTTTAAATTTTTATAATTATATTATCTAACTTAAACTAATAATTGTTAGTTTAATAGTTTTATACTTTGAAATTATTAACTACATATCTAAATCAATTAAAATTTTAATAGTATTATAAATTAGTATTATTAATTAATTACCTACATTAACTACATATCTTATTTATAATTTTCAAATATAGTTAAAATTTATTGAAGATTGCATTAAAAACAAATAGTTGTTGTAGCTTAGTTGGTTTGAACTCTTATTTATTTACTTACAAGTCTTGTGTTCAAGCCCTACAAGTAACAAAATTTTATTTAAAAAAAAAAAAAAAAAACTCACGGGCCACGGGCCGAGCCAAAAACGCCCAAGTTTCCATGGGCTAAAAATGTTAAGCCCAAAGCCCAATAGCAAAATTTTATTTAAAAAAAAAAAACTCACGGGCCACGGGCCGGGCCCAAAACGCCCAAGTTTCCATGGGCTAAAAATGTTAAGCCCAAAGCCCAATTTTTACGGGCCTGGGCCAATTTTGCCAGGTCTATGTGTAACGTAGGAATTTAAATCCCAAATCTTGATTATGTTTCTAAATAAACAATATTTTTATTATAATTTAATTTACCAACAAATAAAATAAAAAAGTGTAAAGTTCCATCAATTAGTAAAAAACTTTTTTGAAGGAAATAATAAAAATAAAAAATCCTTCAAAACCAAACATTCAAGAAAAACCCTTATAAGTTCTTAATCATTATACATAGCAAGTAAATGATGTGAAATTGATATTTCCACATGTATTTTTTATATATCACCTCACATAATCATGTGCACACAATAAATCTCACGTTCATGTGAGAACTACCATGTACTCCATCCATTCTTAAATATAGGTCGTTTTGAATTTTCTTTCTTATTCCTAATTATTTGATATTTGTGGTTATTTAGGAGAATTGATCACAGTTGTTCCCAAATTGTCCCTTATAATTAAAGTGTTTTATGGGGAGAGAGAAATGAAAAGAAAATAAGAGTAAATGAGACTATTGAATTTATTTTATAGTAAATTATGGGAAATATCGGAGGGAGAGTATGAGATAAGTGAGGTGAAAGGTATTATCGACAATTGATGCTATAATGAATGGTTTTCAATTATTTCTTTAGTTTTCGTGTATAAATCTAAAATGAGTTATATTAAGTAACGGAGGGAGTAATATCAAAATTACTCCCCTAACACTCTGTTTTTGAGTTTTAAACAGAAAAGAAAAGAATAGAAAACTTAAATTAGAACAGAAAAAAATAGAAAACTTAAAGTTTTCGTTTGTGTTGTTTCTGAGTTTTTAATGAAAAATGATAAAAAATTTAAAATTGAGAATATGAGTTGTAATTTAAAATTTATTATATTAAAAGTTGAGGATAATATGAGAATTATAAAAATATTACTTATTCTAATTTTTTTTTCGTTAAAATCATGCCAATTTTGAACGAAAAAATTTGAGGAAAACTTATATTTTCTTCATGTATATTAACTTAAAACCCTCTCTCTTTCTCTTTAAAACCCTAAACCCTAAAAACAACATTATCAGCCTTCATCTTACATTAAACCCCAAATTCGAATTTTCTTGCTATACTAACGCAGAAGGTAATAACAATAATAATGGAGAAAATTCCAGTGTGGGACTTGCCGGACGTGCCAAAGGGTCAGCTCCCCCATCACCTAGAACAACAGAGAACTCGCGTTTTCTGTAATTCTGATGCTCCAACTCATGTATCTCTCTCTCCCCTTATATATATATATATATATGTATATATAAAATGTATATCTTTAATTTTTACTTTGAAGAGTTCATGCCTTTTTGTTTGAATGCTTTTATTGGTGGGTTTATGTTTAATTTTGGTTTGTATATATCTGAACTTGTTGTAGACAGAGAACATACACTACTCTGGTGCATATTCATCTATGGGAGTGGATAACAGCTTGCGGTTGGATCAATTCCGCAAAAACTTTAGAGTAGAAGTAATTCGAGTCACCGAGGATGAAATGGAGTTTGATATGATTGGTATTGATCCCTCACTTGCTAATGGGTTTCGGAGAATCCTCATTGCTGAGGTGGGTTTGTTCGTACCCCCGAATTCTTACATTTGTGTTTAATATAACGGTCACTTGTTAATGTTATTGATTTGGTATTACATAAGTTATGTCTTCTAAAGTTGTACTAGCTCCTTCAGATTCTAAAGTATAAAATTTAAAATAATAATAATAAAAGAACATTTCATGCACTATGTAGAATTCCTCATTGTAGTGCACATTATTGGCCAGTAGTTTGTAAGAATTAAAAGATGAAAGTGTATGACTAGAGAGAGCTTTTAATATGCTGATGCAACTAACACTTCTTGGCTTTAATTCCAATTGCAGTTCTTATTCTGTTTTCTTTCTTTGGTTTTGGCGAACTGATTTTTTTTGTCTAGAACATGACATTGAGCCTTGAGGCCCATACTCCATAGATAGAGGAGGCGTGAAAATTAATTGCAAACATATTTCTTGGAGGTACTTATGGACAGTTGGCAAGGGTGAATCTAGAATTTTTTTCCAATGGCGTCACTAATGCAAACATAATCACATATAAATTTTGTTATAGAAAATATTTATAATTTTACTTTCACCAAAGAGGTCCTTGGTTTTCATATGATTTTGACATCAATATATATGAGTTAATATGTTGTAAACATAATATTTGCACTTATTTCTACTTGGTCTCATTTCTTAAATTTTTCTTACGGGCTTTTTTCATTTTTTATACTATGCATAGTTGTCACAGTGTCGCCTAGGCGTTGTCTTGGCGCATGAGCATGCAGCAAGTCGGGGGTAAGCTGCCAAGGTGCTGGCCTTGACAGCTAGGTGTCCACAAGTCGTCGCCAAGGCGACGCCTTAGCCGTCTAGCTACCAAGGCGAGCGCCAAGACAGCTTGGTCAAATTGGAAGGCAACTCTAAAAACTTCTGTCCACTTTGACTTGCCGACTCACACACAACATCACTCTACGCGACACACACATAACAACTACATAGAAAACTAATTAATTATGGATCACATATTAGAGTCAATATAGAAAACCAAGATGTTGCAACCGGTAATACTTAAGGTCATGTGACTCATGTTCATTCTCATTGTTGCAAATATTTTCGTCGTTTGGTATTACTGGTTCATTTTCCATCTTCTTTTCCAACTTGATTAAAAAAGGAGAATTTCCACTTAAAGTAACTGCGAGTGGTAGTTATCTAATGAACATACATCATTATCCGTATGGTGTGATTTCAGTAGTGTGGAAGATTGCGACTGAACAGATGAACATAATTTATGACTTGGTGTTATTGGTATGTTATATATTTTTTTCTTTTCATTGTTTCTGTGTGTAGCTTCCAACAATGGCTATTGAAAAGGTCCTTATTGCAAACAACACATCAGTGATTCAAGACGAGGTGCTTGCCCACAGATTGGGTCTCATTCCAATCAATGCTGACCCGAGGCTGTTTGATTATATTTCAGGTTTTATCTCACATTCTTACCTGCTGGTTATATGTTTGATTATTTAACATCTACCTCAGTGATTTAGATGGCTAATGGCGATCTACTTTTTATTTCTCAGAAAATGATGTACCAAATGAAAAGAACACCATCGTTTTCAGTCTTCATGTTCGTTGTGAAAGAGGTGGTCAACGCATCACGGGTATAGTTAATTTGTTTTGTAGATAATGGCCTTAGCTTTAAATTTTTACAACCATTTAGTTTCATATTATTCAAGTGCTGCTCCATTATTTTATTTTTGTATGATGGTATTGTTGTTGACTGCAGTAAAATCAAAGGAGCTGAAGTGGTTGCCAAATGGGAGTGAGTTTCCACTTGCCACAGAAACTTCAGCTTCAAAATCACCTTCAAAACCAAAAACTTATACTTCATTTAGCTCTAGCCAGGACAGTTTGCCTGAATTTTCTGAGAAGCCGATATCACCCTGCCATCGTGATATTATTTTAGCTAAGCTTGGACCTGGACAGGTAAAGACTTCAACCTGGCTCATTTTTTTTTATAATTCCGTACAAGAGCTAGAAGGACTAATTTAAGAAAAGGATATGCTATTTTTGCAAGGAGATATATTAATTTTACCATGTCCCTCTCACAGGATACTAGGTTGATCCCTCAAAGGAGACCTTGTGGAACTAACAAAATATTTCATGGAAATAGTCCTCTCCTTATACTAGGAGAACTATTGTTGTATCTGCTGTTAATTTTGATGACATCACAAGTGAAATAACTGTTTCTCTCTATGGAAATCCATGTGGTCTGCATCGGAATATTTATAACTGGCTGATGATTCATAAAAAAATGCTTCTTCTCCAATCGAACTTGCATTTAGGTTTACATACATATATATACATACACATATATATATATATATATGGGGTTCCATCCACAGCAACCGGTTGCTGTGGAGCAACCCCTTTTTTGGCCTATGAAATTTCGGCTGGAGCAAAATAATAATAATAATAATTTCACTGGTTAAAAAAGGGGTTGCTCCTATATATATGTATGTGTATATATATATATAGGTATATATGTGTATATAACACCATTTACTTGGAATCAAATTCTTAAATAAATTCAAATTCCCAAGTAAACGGTGTCTAACCCATTTACTTATAAATAAATAAATAATTAAATTCCTAAGCAAACTGTGTCTAACCCGTTTACCTAAACCAAATTCATACATAAATTTAAATTTTCAAGTAAATGGTGTCTAATCCATTTACTTAAAATCAAACTCTTAAATAAATTCAAACTTCCCATGTAAATGGTGTATAAGCCATTTACTTTAAAATCATATTCCTACGTTAAATTAAATTCCCAAGTAAATGATGCCAAACACGTCTACTTAAACCAAATTCTTAAATAAATTTTACACAGACTACGAACTGGCTTGATCCCGTTACGGGTACGTAGACAATCTAAGTAAATAAAATTATTTAGGCTCAACCACTAAATCAAATAAATCCCCAAAACCCCCAAATTAAATAATTAGACTTATAAATTGGAATCAAAAGGTGTTCCCTTAAAATAAAGGGATGTAATCAAGAGACATAATCTCAAATAGGTCCGACCTACATTAATAAGAACGTGTGTACTTCAATTGCACGAGTGAAATTATGTCGAGTAATTATTTACAATTTTTGCTCAACATAGTTTTATATTCATATACACGTATACATATATACACACACACACACACACACACACACATATATATATATACACACACACACACACGTATGTGCTTGTTAGTATATACTGGAATAATAGAGATGCAAGGACGTGCAATTGTTTTCCTGCAAGGTAGTGAAACACTTGACCTTTACTCAACAATCCAACCATATAAACGCAAAGAACATGCAAAAATATTATAGTGTAATTTTTTGTTTGACAATTTGATTTGAGGTTATGGAGCATTATTATAACTATGTAAAATAAGTATATTTTTTACATTTGTTTATTTCCATTGTTGATTCATAGCATTACAATATAAGAAGATTTACATGCTCTCATATTTTTGCATGCTCCTTGTATCTGTAAGGTTGGATTGTGATGAAGACCCATCGTTTCACCTACCTTGCAAGAGAAAAAATATATGAATTTATGTGGCCTTATACCTCCATTATGCATGTAAATTCACTAATTCAACAAAAGTTACAGAAGTTATATTCAAACCTTTAGAGCCTGTATAAAAAGAGGCAGTTTATGGAGTGTATATGTCATTTTTTCATGTATTTTGACAAGTGCATATCACTTCAAATGATGCTTAGATCAACTTCTACAATGATATTTTTGGTTCAATCTTTGGCGCTTTGTTACTATGATAGCTACAATTTATTCTTAGCCATGTTACTTCTCATTTATACTTCTGAAGAAAAATTTATTGTCGACATTCAATTTTGAAACTTAGGAGCAATGATCTTAGTTGGGTGGAAAATATGCTTATAAAATAAATTCAAAATGTAGGAAGGTATCGAACTTAGGTGTGAGGAATGCATGTGGTTAAGACCAGTTGGGTGATGGCTCTGGTGGAGGGTGGAGGGTGGAGGGTGGAGGGTGGAGGGGGGAGGGGGGGTTCATGGGTAGGAAGAAGGGCTACAAAAATTAATATTATTCTGTAGCCCATAGCCATACTGTTGAAATGCTGAGAAGAGGGGGATGTGTTCTATTATTAACATCATTTGAGTGAAGTTTTACTAATTTTTTTTTGTACGAGTGTTTTGTTGTTTGAATAGTTGATATGATTTTGGTGAGCTCAAAATTTGGCAATTTGCATCAGCTGCGGTTTGAACCATTGATTAAGTCTAATATGTAACGTATGAACTGACTGTATTATGAATAAGAAAAGGATATATTTTAGACAAAAACCCCATCAAGAAGGTTGATTGCAAAATTCTGGCCCCTCATCAAGGAAGCTCTGGAATACAGCCACTAGGATACTTGGTTTAAGATTTGTGGATAAAGATTTTGTCATTAGAAAATTTTAGATTAAAGAAATGTTTTAGGTCGCAAGTTGTGTATCTTTCTCCTCTGCTGAAAATTTTGAGGGAGATATGAAACAGCTCATCTCTCTATCAGATTGAAAGAGAAATATTGCAGATAGGAGATTGCGAGAACTACTTTTGAATTCATAATTATTTTGTAGCCCTTAAAAATGCTTATAGCTATTATCTAACAGACCTAATGTTTAAGTACATCCACTAGATTACAATATTGAGTGTACACTTGGCAATGACTTAGACTTTAAGATTATAAATTGATATTTTAGAATTTAGGTATATTAAGTCCTAAAATTTTGAAGCATTAGGCAAGACTAACATTCAAAAGCTAACAAGTGAACCATAATTTTACTGGTGATTTATCTTGTTTCCGAATGCCATTTTCAGAAAATGGCTGACCTTTTATCTCTGAAGGTTATGTTTACTTGCCAGTAATGAATCTAACTTGCTATTTTTGTAGGAAATTGAGCTAGAAGCACACGCTGTTAAAGGCATGGGAAAGACGCATGCAAAGTGGTCACCAGTGGCCACTGCTTGGTATAGAATGCTCCCAGAGGTGAGTTTTTTTTACATGTAGCTTTTCTGTTGACAATTGAAACAGTGCCACTCCGGATATTAGTGAGAGGAGTTTGTGTTGACTTCTAGTCAAATTTCCACTGTACAGGTTGTACTATTGCAAGAATTTGAAGATGAGAAAGCAGAGGAACTTGTTAAAAGATGCCCTGTTAACGTATTTGACATTGAAGATATTGCTAATGGTAAAGTGGTATTATTCTTCATTAGACTTTTTCTCTATATACTTAAATCATAGAATCCAACGATTGAACAGAAGCATTTAGTTTATGTTTTTGGCTTGATTACTAGAAGAGATTGTCACTTTCCCTCGTTACTGGTTAGGTAAGAATAGAGCTACTGTGGCACGGCCACGGCTTTGTACCTTGTGTAGGGAATGCATCCGTGGGGATCAATGGGAAAATGCTGTGGCACTTCGACGTGTGAAAGATCATTTCATTTGTAAGTAATGTGGCTTGTGCATAGAGCAATATATACAGATATTTGAAGTTCAATTAATACTGGTGACTTATTGGCTTCATCTGACCACTTTGATATATTTACCTGATTCAATTGGTACCTCTCCTATAGGTGCTGCATGCAATATGATTTAAATTGTCATGGGCAATCCCTTTTTCCTTTTATTGTTTCGGGTAGGATTTTATCAAAACAAAGAATTTGGTAACAAGTACAAATCAAAAATGGGAGCAAACCTCCCTAGCAGACTAGATACTGCCCTAAAGGTTCAAGTAGACACAGATGCCCAAAAACTAAAAATAATTAAGAACTCGGGAAGGCATGTTTTGTATGTAAAAATAACTCAGAACGCAAAGACCACCTACCTTCAGGTCTTTTAGCTATATAGGTTAACCCAGGCGGTTATCATCCTGAAGGGGAGTCAAAGTTTTAAAGAAAAAAAAACGAACTTTCTCCAATAGAGAAATGAAATTTGCTGCTTGATCTAGAAGCATTTTTTTCTTTTTTTTTTGTTTGTGGGGTGGGGGGGGGGGGGGGGGGTTGCTAATCCTAAACACTCTGCTTTAATAGGACTGTGAATTTGATAATCCCTTCCGCACAACAGATAACTTTTCAGTAGTATGAAGATTCTCTAAACGAATAGATGTTTAGGTTCAATATAATTCAATGGGGGCTAAAGGGAGATGGTTTATGTTGTTGTTGGACCCTATATAGGTTATTATCAGGCACTGTGTATACTTGTCCTATTTTGCTTCCAAACTATTTATATGATTTGATTTGTTTTTTTACCAACTTTGGATAACTTGAATCACTATATTTAATATAGAGAAGGTTTTGACAATGCAAATACTTCATTCTTTGTTCTTATTCTCTCCCCCCTACCCCTAAATTCCCTAGTTACTATCGAGTCAACTGGAGCATTAGATGTTCTGGTTCAATATAATGCATTAGATGTTCTGGTTCAATACAATGCAGATACTTCATTTTTGTTTTTTCCCTCTCTTAAATTCCCTAGTTACAATCGAGTCAACTGGAGCATTCGATAATCACTTCGGCACAACAGAGAACTTTTTCAGTAATATAAGATTCTCTGAGCGATTAGATGTTTTGGTTCAATAAAATGCACTGGGGGCTTAAGGGAAGAGACATGGTTTATGATATTGGACCGACCCAATATAGGTAATTATTATGTTATACGATTCTTCACTTTTCCCTAAATTACCTGTGTCCCAGACAAGAATATGGGTATTGGATGAGCGTAAAAAATTGGCAAAATTGAGGAGTACTACCTGTGTTGGACTTTTGAAAATATCGTGTCCAACCGGACACTTCATCCAAGTCCGTGTAAAATAGGTTATTATCATGATCTGCTTATACTTGCACAATTTGCTCCCAAACCAAACCTTTAATATGATTTGGTTCATTTCACAGTCGTTTGGATTACTTGAATCACTATTTATATAGAGAAGGTTCTGAGTTCTGACAATGCAGATACCTCATTTTTTGTTCTTATTCTTCTTCATTTTTTCTCTTAAATTCCTTAGTTACAATCGAATCAACCGGAGCATTACCTCCCGAAGTGCTGTTCACCGAAGCTGTGAAGATATTGGAAGACAAATGCGAACGAGTGATAACGGAGCTCTCATGATCTTCTCCCAAGAAATTTGCATCTCGGGGATTTGTATTTTTTGGCTGCTTGTAACATAATTTTTATGTCATAAATTGTTTTCCATTTTTTTTTTAATTATATCCTAATCTAGCATGGTTGGCTCCATAAAATTATGAGAACAGAAAGCAGCTTTTTAGAAGTATATTGTGGAAACTCTTATGGAGTAATTAACAAAGGGACCATGGCTTTATTGATTCTGAGGCTTACCAAACAAATCTTGGAGATTTTCTAAGTGTATATATATATATATATATATATATATATAGGGTTTTAATTCGTGGCAAACGGTTGTCATAGGCATTGTTCAGCAACCAAGTTTACGTCCATACACTTAATGGCTGAGATTGATCAAATTTTCTTCTTATCGCTACAGCTTGTAGCGGCAGGCCACATCCCCCAATCCCCTAACAATTTAATTCCTGCATGACCAAAAGACCCTTCAGTTATTATTTCCTCCTTGTTCCTAGTAGCGGCAGGTTTGATTTCCAAAACTCAACTGCCAATACTCTAGTTAATTGGTGGTGTTTGTTCTAGTATTACTATTCAATATATTCATAAGATAAAAAATGTGCAAGTATTATATCACAATAAAATATTCTCACCACAAGACACTAGTACACTTAAAAACCCTTCTTGATTTATGTGCTCTTAAATTCTACCCCCATAAGAAATTAAATATCAAAATGATCAAAACAATTAAAACTAAATAAATGTAGGTAAAGAAACCGTACCTTACTAGGGTTAGGGTTTCTTGTTGACTGAGGAGGAGAGAAATCCGCGAAGAATACGGTCTTGATTGAGTGGTTGAAGAGGGGAGAAGAACAGGTAAGCAATTGCTTGAGTAACACGTGGCAGAACTCTTAGGATTCAAGAGCCTTCTTCAAAGTCTTCCGTTCAGAGGGAATCAAAAGTCCTCTTCTATTGAAATGAAAGGGGGTATTTATAGAGTTTCCTGAAAAATGGTCACGTGCCTTGCACATGTCTGGGTCTTGTGCTTGGCATGTAATTTCAGAGGAAATTCCAAGAATACCCTTAATTACTTAAGTAATGCCTAAATCATCCTGTCCTTCTAGCCACCAATCCAATCCTTCAATCAATTCTCAAATGAGTCGTCTCCACGAGTCTTCTGCCTCGGGACATGTGGAGACTTCTCCCGGTTCATTTAATTCTTTAGATCACACGTAAGCCCTAATTTTATATATGGGCTCACAATTTTTATAAAAAAATAATTTTAAAAAAATAGTAAATATTTTTAAAAAGTTAAATAAAAATATTTTTATGTAGTTAATTTAAAGAAATCTAGTATATTTTAAAAAATTGCACATCACTCCAAAAAAATTATAAGAAATAGTTTTATAATAGAGTTAATTTAAAGAAATCCAATATATTTTTAAAAATTAATTTAATATGTATTTTTAAAGAAATACGGTACATTTTAAAATTTATATATTTATTTCAATTAAACACTAAAAAAATATTATTCTAAATTTAAGTAAAATACGAATTCAAATTCGAATATGTCCAATTATGATATTATTTAAATTCCATTTGTTCAGAGTTTTGATTGTTTTGATCATTTTGATATTGAATTTCTTATGGGGGAGTAGAGTTTAAGAGCACATAAATCAAGAAATGTTTTTAAACCTGCCGCTACTCCTTGTAGCTAGATTATTGGCAGTTGAGTTTTGGAAATCAAACCTGCCGCTACTCCTTGTAGCGGCAAGGAGGAAATAATAACTGAGGGATTGAGGATGTGGCCTGCCGCTACAAGCTATAGCGGTAGGAAGAAAATTTGATCAATCTTTGTTATTAAATGTATGGATCAACGGATGTAAACTTGGTTGCTGAACAGTGCCTATGGCAACCGTTTGCCACGAATTAATATTCATATATATATATATATATATATATATATATATATATATATATATATATATATATATATATATATATATATAGGGGTTCCATCCATAGCAACCGGTTGTTGTGGAGCAACTCCTTTTTTGACTTATGAATTATTTTTTTGTTCCAGTCGAAATTTCACAGGCCAAAAAAGGGGTTACTTCACATCAACCGGTTGCTGTGGATGGAACCTCATATATATATATATATATATATATATATATATACTTAATGCAAAACACTAGTGTAAGACCCCAACTTTTATGAATAAAGATGAATTTTCTATAAATATCATTTTTGAATATTATGGAATGAATTTGATATAATGTTATATTTATGGGTAATATTTATAAATTTTATAAAGTACGCAAGTTGTTATATAATATTCGATTGGTCGGGGAATATTCGTTTTAACAGGGAATATTCGTACAACGACACAATCATTGGTGGACCCCACAACAGAATTATTGTCGGATTGAAAAAATAACAAAAAATATTTTATGAAAATAACGGCGAAAGTTTTACTGTTAACTGTTGAAACACTCGGTATTAAAAGTACAGTAATACGCGTGGTTGCATAGTAACACACGGTATTGATTATTGATGTTTACGTGAGAAGTCACTCAGTTTTGTTCAATTATTGCTATAGTAATTGCTGCATAGTATCTCACGTTATTTGATTCAATTATTGTCAATATTTTATATATTATTAAATCAATAATTGAGATGAAAAAGTTATTAAAATTATTATTTGCAATATTAACGATGTCTAGAAGTTCCGTCAAGGAGAGGTTTGGTCACCTAATTGCACACCAATATAAAAAAATCCTTATTGGAAAGCCCCCTCTTTCCTGGGAACGACCTGGTTGATTAATATTATGAATTATAATAATAATGATAAATTTTGTTTTATTAGTATTATTAATGTAATAAAACAGAATTTTTTTTATATAAAACAGAATACTTTCATAAAGTTATCTGTTTTATTAGACTATAAATAGATTATATAATATTCTATTATGCATAGTGTTTTGCATAATAAAATCTTTTTATATAAAACATAATACTTTTATAAAGTTATTTATTTTATTAGACTATAAATAGAATATATTATATTTTATTATGCATAGTGTTGCATAGTGCCTGCATATTATTTTGTATAGTAAAATCTTTTTATATAAAACAGAATACTTTTATAAAGTTATTTGTTTTATTAGATTTTAAATAAAATATATATATATATATATATATATATATATATATTTAGAATATATTATATTTTATTGCATAATATCCTCTCAATTCTTCTATAAATAGGATGCTTAGTTAGAATTGAAATCACACCAGAAATTTAGAGAATTCTTCTTCTATAATCTTGAGCATATTTCTTTAGAGTTTTTAGAAGCTTTGAGCGTAGAAAAATAATATAAGTTTTCTTCAAGAATATTCTCGCAATACCAGTCGGAATACTCTTCTTTTACAGTAAGGGATATTATTTGTTGTACTCGTAAGGGGTATTATTTCTTTCGTCTTCATGAAGAGAACTTCTGTTATTCTATTCTTTATCATTATGTTGGAATAACCTGTCTATGCGAAGTACCGCATACATGGTGAAATTCTTCTATTATTCCATTCTTTATTATTTTGTTGGAATATCCTGTCTGTGCGTTTACGCATGACCTGGTTCCGTTCTTTATTATTCTGTTGGAACATCCTGTCTGTGCGGTTTACGCATGACCTGGTTCCGTTCTTTATTATTCTGTTGGAACATCCTGTCTGTGCAGATTACGCATGACCTGGTTCCATTGTTTATTATTCTGTTGGAATAACCTGTATGTGAGGTCTATCGTATGCATTGTGATTTCTTCTGTTATTCCATTCTTTATTATTCTGTTGGAATAACCCGTCTATGTGGATTATCACATGCATGGTGAATGATCCTTTGTATGCATTTCTTATTAAATTGTGGAAATGATCTGTCTAAGTGGATTACCCCATGGCGTACAAAAATCCATTTGCAGTTTCATATATTCTCTTATACTCAGTTGCTTAAAGCTTTGACTTCTATACTCCATTAAATTAGTGTAATATCCTTGATATTTGCGCTTCATTCAGTATCTTTTCATGAAAATATTCTTCTGAGCATTCTTAAATTTTACTCCACAAAGAAGTATCATGTTGACAATTTAGACGTTATTGGTTCCTGAATAAATTAATTCTTGAACTTATTTTATTGAATTCTTATATCATTGTCATCATCCTCATGTTTATATTATGTTGAAAGTCATTTGTGGCCTGTAGTGCATAGATGAACTTGGTATGATTATGACCAGGGATTAATCGGTATAATCATGACCGTAATGTTATAAATGATGTGGTAAAAATCTTCATTTTGCCGTAGTGCATTGATGGACAGTTGTTGGCATGATCATGACCATTGATGAATACACAAATATCATTGGCCCGTAGTGCATGGATAATTTGTGGTCGTAATACTAATGAATATCCTTGGCCGAAGTGCAGGGATGATGTTGATTATTTATTAAGCTGAGTCAAAGTAATGAAAAATCTTTTAAATCATAGAAGATAGTAGATTTTATTCTCTACTTGACTTTTCTAATGGATTATTTATTCCACTGCACTTAAACTTGATGTTTGTTATATTTTATCAGTTTAACACTGTTGAATGCTAATAATAATTTATTCTGCATTATCTTAGTCATAATATTTCTTACTGACTAGTTGAATTCACCCTTTTGCTTTCATTGTTCTCTTCAGGAAATAAGAACGTAGCGGGGACTAGTCGGGGAACGGAGTGACGGTTCAGATGATAGCATTAGTAGTCATCACTATTCTATGAAATAATGTGAAAATAAATGTATTGAGGACTTATTTTGAGTTTGAATACTGTTTAGAAGACAATGTTGTATTAAAACTCATAGCTTATATTTTGTCATATTTTACACGACAGTTGTATAATTAAGTTTTTATTTGTATTTTGTACTATGTATTTGACGACTCAGAATATGTGATGTATACTTATTTTAGGGGCGTCACAATTAGAATATATATGTTGTTTATTAATTGGACAATTTCAGTTAATTTTTCTTCTTCTGCTTGGGATTAGTTACTTCTTCATTGAAGAGCATTGTACACAATCTTCACAAAAAAGTCCCTTCTTTTTTCACTCGTCTACTGGTTTGATACACCCTTCTTTCATTCTTATCCATCTACTTAGGTAGTGTTTTTTTTCTTTTTGCAGATTTTCAAGGCAGTAGTACCGACTTAGGGTCGGTTCGGAAATTACTTATTTTAAAATGATTTATAAATTAAAAATTAAGTTAATACAAGTTATGATGGTATTAGGCTTGTAATGATTTATAAGTTAAAATAAATATAAAAATTAAAAATGATATTAATAAAAAGATGGGCAAAATATGCATTATATTTAGTCAAATTAACTTATTTTAAAATGATTTATAAGTCATTTTTAAATAAGTCACAAATAGTTATTTATTTTTTTGGACTTAAAACTCAACTTATAAGTCAAAAAATAAGTGGTTGGCCAATTTAAAAGTTTGTTTAACCAACTTATAAGTTGTTCTCGAACATGGCCTTAGTTTCTCACATTTTTCTTACATTAATTATTAATTTTTTATAATAAATGTGATAGATTTAAATCATCCCGTGATTCAAAAATTTTAAAAAAAATCTTCAAAATACATAATTATAACTATTTTAGAATATAAAAATGCCATTTTCAGAACCAAAATTATTTTATGAGAACAAATACTTATTTATTTTATAAAAATAATCTCATTAGTAAAATTTGTGAATATTTAAGGATTTTGTTTTTGCTTTATGTATATTATTAAAAATAAAGAAGTTGTTAGAGAGTGTTTAGATTCACTTTTAATCAATCAAAATTTTTTATAATAATTTTTAAGAAGCAAAAAATATTTTCGTACCTGATTTTAAAACTGCTTTATAATCGCTTTTTATGTAAATAATCAGCAAACTCCCGTCTAGAACTTTTAATTATTTGTCAAATGTAATAATGTTCGACCAAATATGTTGACTTAGTCATATTCTAGTCTTATGTTTTGATGATGAGATATTTAAAGTACTAAATTATTTTATGCTTTTTCAGGTATTTTGGTGATAAAGAGCTTTGATTAGATATTCAAGAATTTGAAGGATTTTCTCTTTTCTAGGAAAATCAATGTAAGGTCAATTGCATAGTAATTGTTTTTTCATTTAAAGGCTCTAGGACATATTGAATTATATATATTGTTATATGTCTTAAATGAAAAATGTTTTTACAAAATTTAATATTAATATATTACATGATATATGCTTCTTATGCATTATTCTGTATGAATAGTGATTTTGTAAAACGTGTGCTTGTTTAAAAATGTTAATTGATATTCTTGGGATATTTTATACACGTGGACATATGAGCATGGAAGGCTTACAAAATTTAAATACTGACATGGGGAGTTCACGGTTAACAAGGATAATGATTATGGAGTTGTGGGACTCTTGGATGTTGGATAATGACTTGTGTCAGTTTCTCTTTTAATGTTACACGCCACTTATATAGAAAGATAAAGTCAAAGCTATTTGAAAGTGGATTATCTATTAAAGGGTTGTTAATATTTATCCTAAACACTAAACAGTATCTTAACTTGTTACGTGGATTAATATTATCTTTGTTGTTGGAATTATATACCGTTTGGTTATTTGAACTATAATAGAACTTATCTTTTGTATTAACGGTAATATATTATTTGGCTATAAAAACAGTATTATCTTGCTTAGATAAACATAGAACTCACGAATTATACTTGCACTTATTATTATTATTATTATTATCGAGCAATCTGATTCTGTTAAAGTGCAAACTGTTGATAAGCTAAGCAATTAATTTTCTGGTATTATTTGAGCTGGTATTCGGTAAGAAATTAATTGTTTATATATTGTGTGCTACTTGATCATTGCATATAGTTGAGCCTTTAATTGTTAAATTGATTATTCTTGCATTGATTATAGACCTCTATATTGTATTGATTTTTCTATTGTTAGACTAAGTGTAGTTTAAAGGTTTTAATCCTGGTGGATTAGAAAAGTAGGTTACAAACAGGTTCGAGGAAGCAAAGGTGCTTGAAGGGTGCATAGTTGCACAAGGAGCAAGAGAGTTCAAGGAAAATTAATTAATTATCTTAATTTGACTACTTGCATTATATTTAGATAATTCTTTAACATCAAGTATTTTATTCAAAAGGCTATATTAATTCAGTAAATTGATTTCAATCATTTTAGTAGCCTGAAATTAATAGTTTTTAAAAGTTGGCCATAGATTGCTCCTACACTTATTCAACCCCCCTTCTAAGTGTGCCTAGTTAAATTTCATTTGGTATCAAAGCCTGGCTCTACTTATCTTGGTCTTAAAGGTGACTTGTAGGGAAAGATTCTGACATGGAACAGTTCGGAAACAACAATCAAGAAGGTCAATCAACCAATAGACCTCCTTTGCTGTTTGGCACAGAAAATTACAACTTCTGGAAATTACGAATGAGGATCTATCTTAAAAGAGATCATTGGGAATGGTGGGTTGTGGAGAACGGACCAGTTGTTCCACGAAGAGATGATGGGACACCAAAGATTCTGCTAGAAATGGATTCCACCGAAATCTACATGGTCTTATATGATTCAAATGCTATGAACACACTTCTCAGCGGCATGGTACAATCCGAGATAGATAAAGTCTCCTCATGCAACACTGTCAAAGAGATGTGGGATACTTTAGTGGTAAGTCATGAAGGTACTTCAAAAGTCCGAGAAGTCAAGCTAAGCATGCTTATGCACGATTATGAAATGTTCAAGCTCGAAAAAGATGAAACCATCAAGCTAGCTCAAGCAAGATTTCTAGTCCTTATAAACTCCTTGAAATTGCTAGACAAGACTATTCCTCGAAGTGAGATCAACCGTAAGTTGCTTAGGGCTATGCCCAAAAGGTTTGCTTCTAAAATCACTACTCTTTAAGATTTTGTTACTATTTCTTCCATGTATACTTTAACCTTGTTTGGTGAACTAGAAGAATATGAACATGAGATAAAGAGATATGATGATGATGAGGAAACTCCTCGAAGAAAGGTTTTAGCTCTTACTGCAGATAATGAAGAGGAACTTGATGATAACTCCGATGAAGAAATAGCAATGATGTCAAGGAAACTCAAGGGGTTACTACAAAGGAAAAACAAGAGGAGAAATACCTTCAATTCAAATAAATTCAAAGGAAAGCAAAATGAAGAGACGTGCTTCGAATGTGGACGTCCTGGCCACTTCAAGAAAGATTGTTTTCAACTAAAGAATAAAGGGAAGACCAACTACAAAGACAACAAGAAGAACAAAGCCTTTATTACTTGGAGTGATGAAGAATTCGAAGTGGAGATCGATGCTAAAGGTGAGATAGCACAAGTATGTTTCGTGGGAATTGAAGGTGAATCGAATCAGGTATTTCCTAATGAACTAAATTCTTTAGAACAAGAAAATAAAAATTTAAGAGAAAAGAATGCGAGTTTAAAAGGATTAGTTAATACATTAATGGAATAAGTAGATTCACTAATAGATGAAAAGAAAGAAATTGAAAAGGAATCCACATGTCAAGAAGAAAAGGTTTTGATTGCAAAGATTGGTTATTTAGACAACTTTAATAAAATACTTTTCAATAAGGTGAAATTCTTAAATAATGAAGTCCAAAAATTGACTAATGAGTTAAAAATGAGAGATGTGTGTATTGATGCATTTAGTGATAAATCTCCTATTAAAGCATGTCCTAATAATGAACTTCAGAAAGAAATAGATTTACTAAAATCATCTCTTGCTAAATTTGTTCAAGGTGAAGAAAATCTAAATGTCATATTAGGAAAACAAAGACCTAGTTTTGAAAGACAAGGAATAGGTTTTAATACTATGCATAAAAAAAGTAATATTAAAATGTTAAAATCAAAGTCCCGATTTAGTTTAAATTATTGCTCTCCTTTCACAACTTGTAAGCATTGTGGTATTAAAGTTCATTTAGATTTAAATTGTTTCAAGAAACGAAATAAGGTTAAAAAGGTATGGATGAAAAAGAGTGATTTGCATGCTACTAACATAAGTGGACCCAAAAAGATATGGGTACCAAAAGGATAAATTATTCTTTCTTGACAGGTATGCTTAAAGGCAAGAGTTCCATCTCAAAAATGGATTCTTGATAGTGGATGTTCTCGACATATGACCGGTGATAAAATTTGTAGAACTAAATATCAAGAAGAAGAATGGAACGATTACGTTTGGAGACAAAACAACCTGCGAGATAATTGGAAAAGGTAAAATAGGTAATGGCAAGGTAAATATTGTTAATGTACACCTTGTTAACGGACTTGAATTTAATCTTATTAGTATTAGTCAATTAATGGATAATGGCCATCAAGTTAGTTTTAATAAAGAAAAATGCACTATTTCTCATGGTACTAACAATATCACTTTAGTTGCACAAAGAGAAGGAAATATATATACTATTGACTTTGAGCAACAGGATGAAGAATTATGTCTAGCATCTGTACAAGATGAGGCTAACTTGTGGCACAAGAGGATGGGACATGTTCACATGGACTTAATCAAGAAATTATCCTCAAAGAATCTTGTCAAAGGGTTGCCGAAAATCAAATATGAAAAGAAGGGAATTTGTGTTCCATGTCAACTTGGAAAACAAGTAAGAACATCATTTACGGCAAAGAACATGGTATCAACTTCTTCTCCCTTACAACTACTTCATCTTGATCTATTTGGACCAGAAAGACATTCTAGTATAAATGGTAAGTTTTATGCTTTTATAATAGTAGATGACTTCTCTAGATACACATGGGTATTATTCTTGAGAACTAAGGATGAAGCATTTAAAGAGTTTGAAAGATTAATAAAAAAAAATTGAAACAAAATATAGTTTCAAACTCATTAGAATTAGAAGTGACCATGGCACTGAATTTCAAAAAGATTTTATAACCTTTTGTGATCAAAGAGGTATTAGCCATGAATTCTCAACACCAAGGACTCCTCAACAAAACGGAGTGGTGGAAAGGAAGAATATGACTCTACAAGAGACAGCTAGAACTCTATTACAAGAAAGTAAACTTCCAAAGAAATTTTGGGCCAAAGCTGTAAGTACATCGTGTTATGTTTTAAATAGAGTACTCATTCGTCCTATTATTTTGAAAACACCATATGAGCTTTTAAATAATAAAATTCCCAACATAAGTTACTTCAAAATATTTGGTTCTAAATGCTTCATTCTAAATACAAGTGACAATTTGGGAAAATTTGATGCTAAATCATATGAAGAAATATTTATTGGTTATTCTCAAAATAGTAAGGCTTATCCCATCTTCAATATTAAAAAGTCATGTGTAGAAGAATCTGTTCATATTACTTTCAATGAGACTAACAATGATCTTCCAAAAGAAAGTGAAGATGATGCAGGTAATTTGGAGATAGTCAACATTTTAGCAAACCAAAATGAACAAATCAGGAGACCGAATGAACAAATTCAGCAACCTGAAATGAATGATCAGCATGAACATGAACCTGAAGATTTGCAGGATACTGAAAATGAGTCTAATGATCAAGTGGAAGTTATGCATGATATCCAAATGCCAAAGACAGCTAGATACATCAAGAATAATTCTCCAAAAAATATTATTGGAGATATCATTAAGGGTATAATCACAAGGAGAAGTTTACAAAATCACTGTGCATTCTCTGCATTTTTGTCACAGGTTGAGCCAAAGAATGCAAAGGATGCTATAATTGATGAGAACTGGCTATTGGCAATGCAAGAAGAACTTCAACAATTTGAGAAGTGCCAAGTATGGGAACTTATGTCTCCTCCAAAAGATGTTTCCATCATTGGTACGAAATGGGTTTTCAAGAACAAACTTGATGAGCACGGCAAAATCATTCGTAACAAAGCTAGATTGGTAGCTCAAGGATACAATCAACAGGAGGGGATCGACTATGAAGAAACTTATGGACCAGTAGCAAGGTTGGAATCAATTAGAATTCTGTTAGCTTTTGTTTGCTACAAAAAGTTTAAGCTTAATTCATCAAATGGACGTAAAGAGTGCCTTCCTCAATGGATACATTAATGAAGAGGTATATGTAAAGCAACCTCCTGGATTCGAACACGAAAAGTATCCTAATCATGTGTACAAGCTAAAGAAAGCTCTTTATGGCTTGAAACAAGCTCCAAGAGCTTAGTACGAAAGATTGAGTAAGTATTTCTTTTCAAACGAGTTTGTTAGAGGTAAGATAGATTCTACATTGTTTATTAAGCATAAAAATGTCAATATTATTATTGTTCAAATATATGTAGATGATATAATATTTGGTGCTACTAATGATTTCTTTTGTGAGTGGTTTTCCAAGTGCATGCACAAAGAATTTGACATGAGCTTAATGGGAGAGCTTAATTACTTCTTGGGACTACAAATCAAGCAAACAAAGGACGGAATTTATATCCATCAAATCAAATACACAAAAGAATTACTCAAAAGATTTGGCTTTGAAGGATCAAACTCGAAAGGTACACCAATGAGCACATCAATAAAACTCACCACTGATGAGAAAGGTATTGATGTTGATATAACAAAATATCGAGGTATGATTAGATGTTTACTATACTTAACTACTTCTAGACCCGATATAATGTATAATGTTTGTCTATGTGCAAGATTTTAGGCAAAACCCAAAAAATCACATTTAAATGCTGTCAAAAGAATTTTGAAATATTTATGTGGTACAATAAATTTAGGGTTATTTTATCCAATCTCCAATCACTTTGAACTAATAGGTTATTCAGATGCTGACTATGCAGGATGTCAAATTGATAGAAAAAGTATGAGTGGTGCTTGTACTTTCTTGGGATAAAGTCTCGTATCATGGCATAGTAAAAAGCAAGCCTCAGTTGCTCTTTCAACTACTGCGGGTGAATACATAGCTGCAGGAAGTTGTTATTCTCATATATTATGGATGCGACAAACTCTTTGATATATTATGTGAATGTGTGTCTATTTATTGTGATAATTCAAGTGCTATAGATATATCTAAAAATCCTGTGTTGCATTCACATACAAAGCATATAGAAGTTAGGCATCATTTCTTAAGAGATAATGTGTCAAAAGGTTTAATTAAGTTGATTTTTATTCCAACTGAAAATCAAATTGCAGATATTTTTACTAAACCATTAAGTGAAGATAGGTTTTGCATGATGCGAAGAGAACTTGGGATGTGTACTGTATGATTTTTTTAGTATTATCCTAGTATTGCATGTATATCATATTAACTGTTTTAATTAGGATAATTATGTTTTTCGGTTGTTAATTTGAATCATGAACGCGAGAATCAAGGAATATATCATAATTAACTTTGGAAACCGAAAAGACCGGACGGCTGCCTAATTTATTGGGAGACGTATGCGTACATGCCTATCATCATGGTTTTTGAAAATTGAAAAGACGAGTCAGCTGTGTTTCTTGGGAAACTTAAGGTCTTGGGAGACGTATGGTTTTAAGAGATATCAAGATACATACATGCATTCACTTTTATATATTTTGTATCTTTCCATTCTCTTTCTATCCTCTGGTTATTACTCTCTCATCTTACGCCTCATTTGTTCTTCTCATCTAACATCTTCAATCACCATGAGAACCCGTACGAACAAGTGATCACTTATCGATTCTGACGATGACCAGACGACGGTTCCATCTCACTCTACTGCCGAACCATCTAGACAGAAAAAGAAAATGAAGAGGGTTGTGTCATCCGAGGAAGAGTATTTGGACTCTTCGGCGTCCGAAGCATCCACTTTCAGTCCATCATTGCCTAAGTCTACCGGACCCTCACGGCGACGACAGACTCCATCTTCCAAACCGAAAGTTTCACCTCCTCATATTTCGTGTAAACATTCTACTATCACAGAATGCGTTTATTGCAACTGACTTGTTGAATACATTGGTGAATTCCTTGACATGCCCTTACCTGCTGGAACTTTCATTCCAAGACCTCCTCATTTTGCTGCTGATCTGAGTGTGGCTGAGAAGGTTCATCGTGCCAATCACCGTCCTTATTTCACAGAAAGGGTTGCTCGGCACGCGGTTGTGGTAGATCTCGAAGAATGACTTGCTCTCCTTTTTGTTTGATGACAAAGGGGGAGAGAAATGATATTATTGCATGGATTTAGGGGGAGCTTATTCTGTTATGCATATATTCAGGGGGAGCTTATGAGAGTTAAAACAATTTTGGGTTGTCATCATCAAAAAGGGGGAGAATGTTGACTTAGTCATATTCTAGCCTTATGTTTTGATGATGAGATATTTAAAGTACTAAATTGTTTTATGGTTTTTCAGGTATTTTGGTGATAAAGAGCTTTGATTAGATATTCAAGAATTTGAAGGATTTTCTCTTTTCTAGAAAAATCAATGTAAGGTCAATTGCATAGTAATTGATTTTTCATTTAAAGGCTCTAGGACATATTGAATTATATATATCGTTATATGTCTTAAATGAAAAATGTTTTTACAAAATTTAATATTAATATATTACATGATATATGCTTCTTATGCATTATTCTGTATGAATAGTGATTTTGTAAAACGTGTGCTTGTTTAAAAATGTTAATTGACATTCTTGGGATATTTTATACACGTGGACATATGAGCATGGAAGGCTTACAAAATTTAAATACTGACATGGGGAGTTCACGATTAACAAGGATAATGATTATGGAGTTGTGGGACTCTTGGATGTTGGATAATGACTTGTGTCAGTTTCTCTTTTAATGTTACACGCCACTTATATAGAAAGATAAAGTCAAAGATATTTGAAAGTGGATTATCTATTAAAGGGTTGTTAATATTTATCCTAAACACTAAACAGTATCTTAACTTGTTACATGGATTAATATTATCTTTGTTGTTGGAATTATATACCGTTTGGTTATTTGAACTATAAAAGAACTTATCTTTTGTATTAACGGTAATATATTATTTGGCTATAAAAACAGTATTATCTTGCTTAGATAAACATAGAACTCACGAATTATACTTGCACTTATTATTATTATTATTATCGAGCAATCTGATTCTGTCAAAGTGCAAACTGTTGAGAAGCTAAGCAATTAATTTTCTGGTATTATTTGAGCTGGTATTCGGTAAGAAATTAATTGTTTATATATTGTGTGCTACTTGATCATTGCATATAGTTGAGCCTTTAATTGTTAAATTGATTATTCTTGCATTGATCATAGACCTCTATATTGTATTGATTTTTCTATTGTTAGACTAAGTGTAGTTTAAAGGTTTTAATCCTGGTGGATTAGAAAAGTAGGTTACAAACAGGTTCGAGGAAGCAAAGGTGCTTGAAGGGTGCATAGGTGCACAAGAAGCAAGAGAGCTCAAGGGAAATTAATTGTTTATTAATTTTTGAATCTATTGTGTAATCTGTATTTATTTATAAAGAAATAAATAAAGCGAGTCTCCAATACTAGTTGGTATTGGACGTGGACTAGACTATTATCATAGAGGGTAATAGTTGAACCACGTAAAAAATTTTGGTGTTGATTTTAGTATTTGCTTTACTTTAAAATCACATAAGTTAATTAATTATCTTAATTTGACTACTTGCATTATATTTAGATAATTCTTTAACATCAAGTATTTTATTCAAAAGGCTATATTAACTCAGTAAACTGATTTCAATCATTTTAGTAGCCTGAAATTAATAGTTTTTAAAAGTTGGCCATAGATTGCTCCTACACTTATTCAACCCCCTTCTAAGTGTGCCTAGTTAAATTTCAAAATATATTACTAATTTATCCTTATTTATTTTAATAATTTCACCAATTATCTATCTTTACTTCTCCAAGCCTTTTTTTCAATTTACACTCACAAATAATTGATACTTTCATAAGTATTTTTTATTTAATTTCCGCCAAATATAAAAAGGGGAGTTTGATTGTTAATTAGGTAATTTGATCTTGACACCTCACAAAGGGGATTTGCGTCCATATGGCCTAATCAAACCTTCTATGACTATAGACATTAAATTAATATATTTTTATTTTTTACTTTGTTATTGTCAAATATGTACTTTATGATAATGACAACAATAAAAAATAAACATTTCATTGACATAAATAAATAAAAATTATTAAATAAAACTCTTATTTCAAACGTAACGTGTTGGATTATATCATAAATAATAAGTGATTAGATGATCAATTATTATCGAATATAAAGAGTATTCACACAAATTTATAAGAGATACAATTTGATTTTTAAATTTAAACGGCGATATATTAAATTTCAGATTGATGTGAATTTATTTAATTTAATTGATATAATTTTTATAATTATATAATAGTATATGACAAAAACTATTAATTATAAAATTTATTTTATTTAAAATTAAACTATATGTCTAATTTTCAAATGGAGGGAGTACTTTTAGAAAAAAATAGAGTTGAGATTGTTTTGCCTATTATTCCTCTTGTGTGTACTACTTTGAGTACTTTCAATAATAGGGGAAAAGTAAAATAAACTAAAATAGGGACATACATACATACAGTTGAATCTAAGAGCATGTCCAGCAGGCCGGTGATATTCAAATTTTAGACTAAATTTAGTCTAAGATTCAGAATTTGTTTCAGTAGACAGGCTAAATATAGTTTAGGTATTTTTCGGCAAAACAAAAAGACTATATTTAGGAAGTTGGTTTGATGGACTATAAATTTTTAATATATTTGAATGGGAGTGTGGAAGAATGATTAGTGGACAATAATTCATTAAATATAATATAATATTTTAATATTATAGTCCATGAGATAGTCCATCTGCTGGAGCCTGGAAGGATTGAAATACTATCTCATGAATTGGTGTCATATAAACTAAATATAGTCCATGATGGATCCGGATCCTCTATGAGGATTTCTTTGTGAGGATCTTGTGAGGGTTTTATTGTGGGATTGACAACACATTAAAAAGAAGATCCAATGACTCACAATTCTTTTTTTGTCTGTGTATCAAAGCGACGTCGTTTTGAGGAATTTTTTTTTATAAGTTGACAAAAAATTGGAACTCACCAAACGCAGTTTACTTTTACCAAACAAACAAAGTAAAGTAAAAAAGAATACATTTAAAATAGTATTTGAGTTGTGATGGTGATTGTCTCCGTTGAGTGAATTATGAGAGGTAAAGTAAAACGATTATTAATAATAATAAAAGATATAAAGGAATATATAAATAATAAAGGTCTAGAATAAACTCTTTTTAGGGAACATATAAATACAAATAATAATAATAATAATAAGCAATAATATAAATAAACAAACAAAACAATAATAAACGAAAAATAACTAAAGCCACACATTGAAAACATTAACGATAATTATAACCGATATATTTATTCATTTTTTAGCCAAGTTTGTAGTTATCCTAATATTAATAGCAAGCGAAGTTATTAAATATATAAAAAAAATCATATACAAAATAATTAAAAATTTTAAAATAATTATTTGTAAAAATAAATTGCGTTTGGTGGCTTCTATTTTTTTGTCAATTTGTAAAAAAAAATTCCTATCAAAACGGTTTTGATACACAGGCAAAAAAAAGATTTGTGAGCCATTGAATCTCTTTTTTGATGTGTTGTCAATTCCACACCAAAACCCTCACAAGATTCTCAGAAAGAAATCTTCACGGAAGAACTTATCCATAATGTAGTCCACATTGTTGGAGATGCTATAACCCACAAACTCATTAGTCATCACTAACTTTATTAACTAACATAATTTGTGGACCATTTTCCTGCAAATATTGATTATCTAAACACCCAAAAAGCAAATTTGCAACTTTTGGGACCATTGCATCTACAGCTACATCTACATGGTCGGCACTACTATGAACATTACAATTCACAGGTCATAAACCCTAACAGCTGAAGCTCTAAATGAAAAAAATAAAACTTTAAAAAAAGAGATCTTAAGCACATGATAGACAGGTTGGAATTTCAAGAGACCCCATATGTTTTTTATTTATACCCTTGGGTTTGTGACAAAATGCAATGAAATAATTGAACATGGATTTAAATACAGTTTTGATCCTAGACTTTGTAGAGTTATTGAAGTTTCAACCTTAACATTTAAAATATATCCGAGTGCATTCTAAGCTTTTTTCTGCTGAACAAAATACAGCTTTCATGACTTAAATCGGTCAAAATAAGGGTGCATTTTATTTATCAAAAAAGAATTTTAAAGTATATTTTGATCGATTAAAACTTTGGAGGGTGCTTTTTAATAAGTTTTAAATAATAAGGTCCAAAACTCGACAACTCTATAAGGTATAGGAGACTAGCTGTACTTTGTCTTTGAACATGAAATGAAAAGCTTTACTTTAGCTTTGACCCCTCTCAAAAGCTTTTCTTCCTCTATTTTTTCTCCTCTCTTTATCTCTCCACACAAATTTGGGGAGCTCATCCTCTTTTATCCCTCTCTCTACAGTAGTGCTATTGCTATTCTTTTCCATTGTTAAAGCAAAAACCCTAATAAAGTTCTGATCTTTGTAACTTCAGGTACTCTTTCGAGCTTCTTTTATTCATACTTTTGGACTGGTCCCGTGATTTCCTTGGTGGGTTTACTTCTCCATGTTCATTACTTTGGCTTTTAGCATCTGGTTTTTTGTGGGGTTTGGGATCCTTGTGTAGGGTTTCAATTCAAAGAGGTGGGGTCTTTGTTTAAGATCTGTGTGCTTTTCATTGACCCTTTTAGTTTTTCTCTTGTTTATCTTATTGAGTTTGTTCTTATCTTTTGCTATGTGGTACCTGATCACTGTAGAAAGCTTTAAAGATACTACATTTTGAGCCCTAATTGGATTTATTGCTCCACAGGTTTTTGCTTCTTCCAAGTCTACGTTTTGGGGTAGTTTGCTGTGATCCTTGTCCTCTGATTATGTAATTATATCATTATTGATATCTCTATTTTGTTCTGAGAGATTATATATTTTCTGGGTTTGTTTGTAATTAAGTTATTGCATCTTCAAAGATTTCCTTTTTCCTTACTGGGTTTTTCAATATGTTAGTGTACTTGCTTGGATATGGATTTTCAACTCAATATAGACTTACAGCTGTTTTTACTTCTAGGTTTAGTTTGGTGATATGAGTTTCAGATCTGTTTATTATTAATACCTAGATGATGCTGTTTAGGTCTTGGTTTTGACAGATGCAATCCAAAAGTAGTTGGGATTCATTTTAAGCCTGCCCCAACTACTTTGGGATTGAAGGCTCGGTTGAGTTGAGTTGTTTAGGTTTCACTTTGTGATCTGTTTTTTGATATTGTTGATTGGCGGTTAAGTGCTCTCACCTATATGCTTGAATTGTCTGCTGTTATGTTCATTTTATTCTAGAGTTCGTTTTCAAAAAAAATAATTTCAAATTAATCTTTATTTGAATATTGACACGAGCCTCTTGATTATGAAATTATAATTTTTTCAATCCTGATTATTGTAGATACCTTCTCGCTATTAGTGGAGTTCGAGGTGGTAACTTTTAGGAATGGTAGTGGACGTGGTCACACATTGAACAAGGTGATTATGTGATGGGTTTCTCCAGTTGAATTAGATTGAAGAATCTGTATTTCTTATAATGGCCTCAAAATCTGGTGTGAATAGTTCCTTGAAAAAGCAGAGCAAAATAAATAGTCCACAAACATTAGAAGGCAGGTTACCTTTACAAGCTTCACTGACAAGTAAATCAGATCCCTCCACACCTGAAAAATCACCTAGGACTGTTCAAGAAGTTGGGTCTAAGCAGGTTGCCCAGGAAACATCACTGAACCAGAAGTTACATAATTCTCAGCAAAAGGGATCTGCCAATTCCTTAGCTGATAAACTGGATTCAAGCTTATCGCTTGGTCACCTACAACAAACACCAAAAAGCAAAAATCCTACAATAAGTGAGACGAAGGGCTCACTTGAAAGTATTGCTGATCTGGAAAAGAAGACATCAGAGCTGGGAACTGCCAAGGATAGCTTAGCCGCTGCTAAAGTTAGTGATGGAGCCAGTAGCCTTGCAAAAATTAGTGGAAGTGCCAAAATTAGTGATCGAGCTGATTTTGTTGAGAGTGGCAAGAGCAGCATGTGTAGGGGTAGTACAAGCACCGATGTAAGTGATGAAAGTACTTGTAGCAACTTAAGTAGTAGCGTTAGCAAACCTCATAAAGCAAATGACTCGAGATGGGAAGCCATTCAAGCTATCCGAACAAAAGATGGCGTCTTGGGTTTAAGTCATTTTAGATTGCTGAAGAGGTTGGGATGTGGGGATATTGGCAGTGTTTATCTTTCAGAATTGAATAGTACAAAGTGTTATTTTGCCATGAAAGTTATGGACAAAGCATTGCTAGCAAGTCGCAAGAAGTTACTTCGCGCTCAAACTGAACGAGAGATACTACAGTCTTTAGACCACCCCTTCCTTCCAACCTTGTATACACATTTTGAGACAGACAAGTTCTCATGCTTGGTGATGGAGTTCTGCCCAGGAGGTGACTTGCACACACTTCGGCAGAGGCAACAAGGGAAACATTTTTCGGAACAAGCTGTAAAGTATGACACGTTCTCCTATTCCTTATCTCAGATTGGTTTAATTTTTTTTTATAGAATTGTATTACGTATAAATTAGGGTGAATGCTATTCATAGTGGTTTTAAAAATTTGTTATGTTTCACTTATAAAAAAATAAAATTTTTAATTTTGTTATACCATCCTGCCTCTAAATTGCAAACATAATATTAAGAAAAAATCATGAGTTTAAGAAATTTTTCCATATACTCGACTTGTGTTTCAGTAGTGCAAGTTTGATTATAATTTTGTGTTATTGAATAGTTTGTAGTTTGCCTGTCAATACCAATTAAAGCACACCAGATAGTGTGCTTTTAGCGTAGTCGGTAACCATAATTGTGACTTTTTTTATATAGAAGTTACATTAAGTAGTGTGTAAAATGTAAAATATACTTTAAATTGTCAGAGATAGTTCTATAGTTATTTCTATTTTACAAAACCAAATTTCCCAAATGAATGGTATAAAAGAGAGAGTCTGCACTAAGCAACCTTCAAGATCACCTCTGATGTCTCGGTAGAAATTTTAAAAGTGTAAAGCTTAATGAATTTAAATGAACATTCAAAGTACTAGATTGACCTTTTTAATTGACGGTATTTGTTGCAGAACTTTGTTTATTTGCCTTTTCACATTGAAACCTAAGTTCATATTATAGAACATTTTTCTGGTTTTGATGGTAGAAGCTTGAACTGACAACTACAGGGTTGTAGTTTTGATCCCGAGGAAATTGCATAGGTGACTTTTGAGTTTTTCCAGTTTTTTTCAACTATTTAAGGGTTATCAAACAAAAAACCTTGAGTTTGCTCTTGGGCCTTAACATGGTTTAAAGAACGCATGTACAATGTACATACTTTTCCTCCTCGATTCACGTGGATTTTACCTTACTGCTCATTGAATCTAGTTGGTTATCCCTTATTATGCATGCAGTTTTTGGTTTAGTTCCTCCATTTTTAAAACAATCCTCTCGTACCTTCCCTATTTTGTTCTCAAATTGGTGATATCTTTTTCGTGACAGGTTCAAATTGCTGATATCTCCTACACTGCAACATAAAAAATGTATAATTTAATTCTCTCAATTTTATCGTGCCACTCAAATCTCAACTTCCACATTTGGGTCATGCTTATTTATGAGAATTGCTTCATAATCCTGTTAAATATGAACTAAAAAAATTTGAACATAGTTTCTTTCATACCCAATTCAGGATTATTTTACCTCTACTTTAATCTTTCCATGGTTGAATTTCACAAGTATATCATTTGGTTTCCATGATGTTATGGTACATAGCATGTACCAGTGTCATGATGTCCTATTAGAAATATACATAGTATGTGTGTTAATACTTCCTTCAGGACCAGTGTCGAAACTTTATAAACCAGATCAAAATGATAGACTATGAGGAGATTATCATTCCATCTTTTAAAGCTTCCACGAATTGCCTTGGGTAGATAGCTTCCCCAGTTGATTTTCTAGCACAATGCTAAACTAGTTCTCAACACAAATTGTTATGCTTTGTAATTGCTGAGATTATAATTTTTTTATATAGGACAATTAAAGTTTTACTTTCTTGTTCTCTATATATGAACCATGTGGGCTACTTCTTTTATTGCCTATTGATTTTTCGGTTTAGATGCTTCAACATTATACTATCAGGCAATTTCGTCCACCTAAATCAACAAAGCCCAGTATGCTACATGTCAGTCATTAATTTATCCATACATTTAGTTTAACTCACAGATGACGGAACATATTCAGAATATGATGCCCCTTTCTACAAGTTGAATGCTGCTACAGTTCGATGTATAAACCTTATAGATAACACCCACTTAATTTTATATGCAGGTTCTATGTGGCTGAGGTCCTTCTAGCTATGGAATACCTCCACATGCTTGGGATTGTCTATCGTGACCTAAAGCCAGAGAATGTTCTTGTCAGGGAAGATGGACACATAATGCTTTCCGACTTTGATCTCTCCCTCCGCTGTGCAGTCAGCCCGACACTTGTCAAGTCTTCATCCATTGACACTGAATCCTTGCGAAAGAACCCTGTTTATTGTGTCCAACCTGCATGCATTGAGCCCTCTTGTATACAACCATCTTGCGTGGCCCCCACAACATGTTTTTCTCCACGCTTCTTTTCAAGTAAATCCAAGAAAGACAGGAAATCCAAAAACGAAATTGGAAATCAAGTCAGCCCATTGCCAGAGCTTATTGCTGAGCCAACTGGAGCACGCTCAATGTCATTTGTTGGAACCCACGAGTATTTAGCCCCTGAAATCATCAAGGGTGAAGGGCACGGCAGTGCCGTGGATTGGTGGACTTTTGGGATCTTTCTGTACGAGTTATTGTTCGGCAAGACGCCTTTCAAGGGATCAGGAAACAGGGCCACTCTGTTCAATGTTGTGGGTCAGCCTTTGCGGTTCCCAGAATCACCTGTGGTCAGCTTTTCAGCAAGGGATCTAATTAGAGGCCTGCTAGTAAAAGAGCCACAACATAGGCTGGCATTCAAACGAGGAGCGACAGAGATCAAACAGCATCCCTTCTTTGAAGGTGTAAATTGGGCATTGATTAGGTGTGCAAGTCCTCCGGAAATCCCAAAGCCGGTTGAGATTGAGCGTATTCCACCACCTCCAGCCGCATCAACTAGTGAAAAGGAGGCTGCTGCTGTGATTACCCCAGATAAGAAGGGTGATAATTATCTTGAATTTGACTTCTTTTGATGGTTTTAAACTGATTTCATATCTCGAGGACAGAACACGTTAGAGGAGTTTATGATGATGAATTTAGGATTGTTGTTATATTGATAGTTGATAATCATATTGTTGTTTGTTGTTTTATTAAACAGTTTCAAATTTGTTGTATTTCAAACAATGAAATGTTTGTGCTAGCAATCCATAATGATGATGCAATTGGTCCTTTTCCAATGAAATAATGAAGCAATATTCTTGGGATTTCTTATGATGTTACTATGGTAGATGTTCAGTCTCGGCCATGGTTGCGAAATAAATGGTGCAGAATAAGAGTTCTATGCTAACCCGATATAAGAGTTCCATGATCATCCTAGTCTCATTCTTGTGGAAAATGAAATGACCTTAGGTCCTGCAAGTTGCAGGCTCTATAGATCTTGTGTAAACTTCTCTTTTGTTGTAATACTAGCCTACATACGAAAGGGAAGAGAGATTGCCCGCGTTAAAGAATGGAAGAGGCAGAAGGTGAGCTCGGGAGGGAAGAATGGAGGAGGATCTGAGGATATAATAGACGGTGATATTTATCTCAAACTTTGGTCGGTTTTGATCGTTTATTAGGATGAGCGGTAAATTCAAAATGAATTGTGTTTTGTTAATTAGATTTTTTGTTAGGGGTGAGATTAAAAAACTGAAAATCGAAATTTTTTTTTTGCAAAATTGAAACAAATGGAAAATCTAATAATCGGGAAAAAAACTGAACCACATTTGGATATTAGCAAAAAATCGCACCAAATTAATCTAATCGAATATATATATATATATATATATATATATATATATATATATATATATATATATATATGAATACCTATATACGGTATTTATCTATAACAAATGTTTGTTATGGGCACTGTTCAGCAACCAAGTTGATTACCGTTGATCTTGACAATAGAAAGTTGAGATTGGTCAAATATTCCCCCTGCCGCTACAGCTTGTAGCAACAGTCCCTTTTCCTTTTTGTCCTTAGGCTTATTACATTACTGTCCCTACCATTTAATACATGCCTGCTGCTCCAAGCTGTGACGACAATGTGGGTCTCAGCCATATGACTATAATGTAAAGATGAATTTATTTTTATGTATACATAATGTAAAAATAAAAGATAATGTAAAGATACATAATGTAAAAATAAAAGATAATGATAAGATAAGTCTGAATAAAAGATATTTTTTTTTATAAATAATTCATAATGTAAAAACAAGATAAGTGTGATGCCCACAAAATAGGTATACATCACCTATTCTGAGTAGTCAAATACATGGTACAGAATACAAATACAACTTAATTATACAACTGTCGTGTAAAGTACGACAAAACATAAGCTGTAATTTTAATACAAATATTATCGTCTAGACAATATACAAACTCAAATTCAATATTATTACATTTATTTTTTACTATTTCACTGAATAGTGAGGACTACTAAAGCTATCATCTGGTCCGTCACTCCGTTCTCCGACTAATCCCTGTTACGTTCTCATTTCCTGAAGAGAATAATAAAAGTAAAAAGATGAGCTCAACTAGCCCAGTAGAAAAAAGTATGACTAAGATAATGCAGAATATATTATCTTTAGTCTTCAACAGTGTTAAACTGATACAATATAACAACCATCAAGTTTAACTACAGCGGAACAAGCAATCAATTAAAAGAGTCAAGCAGAGAGTAAAATCTACTATCTTTTATGATTTAGAAGATTTGTCATCATTTTTATCGCTGGGACTCAGCTTAATAAATAATCCACATCATCGAATCACCCCTGCACTACGGTCAAAGATATTTTTTAGTATCACGACCACAATTATCCATACACTACGGGCCAAGAATATTTGTGTATTCATTAATAGTCATGATCATGCTAAAAACTGTCCATCAATGCACTACGGGCCAATGAGGACTTTTTCCACATCATTTGTAACATTACGTTCATGATTACACTGAATAATCACTGGTCATAATCAAACCAAGTCCATCTATGCACTATAGGCCACAGATGACTTTCAACAAAATATAAACATGAGGATGATGACAATGATATACAAATTCAATAAAACAAGTTCAAGAATTAATTTATCCAAGAACTAATAACGTCCAAATTGTCAATATGATACTGCTTTGTAGAGTAAAATTCAAGAATGCTCAGAAGAATATTTTCATGAAAAGATACTAGATGAAACGCAAATTTCAAGGATATTCCACTAATTTCATGGATTATAGAAGTCAAAACTTTAACCAACTGAGTATAATAAGGAATGGAATAACAAAAGAAATCACCAGGCATGCGATAGACCGCACAGGCAGGTTATTCTAACAGAATAATAAATAACGGAATCAGATCCGGCGTAAAACGCATAGACAGGATATTCCAACAAAATAATAAAGACGGAATCAAGTTCGACGTAAAACGCACAGACAGGATATTCCAACATAATAATAAAGACGGAACCAGGTCCGGCGTAGAACGCACAGACAGGATGTTCCTAACAAAATGATAAATACTGGAACCAGGTCCGGCGTAAACGCACAGACAGGATGTTCCAACAGAATGATAAAGAATGAAATCACAGAAGAATTTTACCAAGTATAGGGTAGCCCGCGTATACAGGTTATTCTAACAGAATAATAAAGAATGAAATAACAGAAGTTCTCTTCATAGATAAGAAAGAAATAATACTCCCTACCTTAGAAAAACTGGATACTGGAATAGTGAGGTAGCAGACTTCTCTTCTTCTTTCTATAATTTCTCTCTATAATAATCGCTCTAAAGCTTTTGTGAATTGGTGAGAAATGAAGGAAGAATGAGCTTCTATTTATAGAAAAATATAGTTTCGATAATTGCACGTTTTGGGGCTCGAAAAATTACAGTACAATACCTCCAACTTTTCTTTTATTTTTAATTTAGTCCTGCAAGTATTATCAAACTTTCACCATCTCTCCTAATAGTAAATAATGTGAATCAATAGTTCAATCATGTGAATCAATAGTATAATCATGTGAAAAATACGAATTACAGTATAGTACATCCATCTATACCTCCATTTTAATTTAGTTATGCAAGTATTATCAATTTTGCACCAACTCCCCTAATAGTACAAGAATGTGAAACAATAGTATACACATGTGAATAAATAGTTATAATCATGTGAAATAATAGAAATCAATTGCTCATTTATCCGGTTAAATACTCGATTGGTCAAAATAACCTCCAGACATCAATTTTTATCGAAATAAATGTCAACTTTCACTAACACAAATAATTCTAACATAATAAAACTATTTTTATCAAAAATATAAATTTAAAATTTCAAAGTTTGACTTTTTCCGAAAAAGTCAACTATTGACTTTTTGACCAAATATTAAAAACTGGCAAATTTTGTGTTTATAGTCCATTTTTATTAATTTCATCGTTTTAGACTCAAATATCACGTCCGCGTCTCCAAATTCAACTTCGAGCACAACTTCAATATTAATAGCATTCATCATTAATATTATAACTCACAATATTTATCAACCAGGTCGTTCCCAAGAAAGAGGGGGCTTTCCAATAAGGATTTCTCTCTATTGGCGCGCAATTAGGTGACCAAACCTCTCCTTGACAGAACTTCTAGACATTATAAATATTATAATTTAATAATATGAATAACTTTGTCATCTCAATTATTGGCTTAATAATATAAAATATTATGCAAATGACACTGTGACAATAATTGAATCAATAATATGAGAGATATGATGCATCAATTACTGTAGCAATAATTGAGTATAACTGAGTGACTTCTCACGTAAGTATCAATAATCAATACTGTGTGCTACTATGCAACCACGCGTATTACTGTACTTTTAACACCGGATGTTTCAACAGTTAACGGTAAAACTTTTGCCGTTATTTTCATAAAGTATTTTTGTCGTTTTCTCAATCCGACAATAATTATGTTTTGGGGGTCCACCAATGATTGTGTCGTTGTACAAATATTCCCTGTTAAAACGAATATTCCCTGACCAATCGAATATTATATAACAACTTGTGTATTTTGCAAAATTTGTAAATATTACCCACAACTATAACATTATATCAAAACCATACTATAATATTCAAAAATATATTTCGAGAAAATTATTCTATATTCAAAATTGATGTTTGGAGGTTGTTTTGACCAATCAGGTATTTAACCGGATAAATGAGCAATTGATTGCTATTATTTCATATGATTATAACTATTTATTCACATGTGTATACTATTGTTTCACATTCTTGTACTATTAGGGGAGTTGGTGAAAAATTGATAATACTTGCATGACTAAGTTAAAAATGGAGGTATAAATGGATGTACTATACTGTAATTCGTATTTTTCACATTATTATACTATTGATTCATATGATTGAACTATTGATTCACATTATTTACTATTAGGAGAAATGGTGAAAGTTTGATAATACTTGCAGGACTAAATTAAAAATAAAAGAAAAGTTGGAGGTATTGTACTGTAATTTTTTGAGCCCCAAAACGTGCAATTATCGAAACTATATTTTTCTATAAATAGAAGCTCATTCTTCCTTCATTTCTCACCAATTCACAAAAGCTTTAGAGCGATTATTATAGAGAGAAATTATAGAAAGAAGAAGAGAAATCTGCTACCTCACTATTCCAGTATCCAGTTTTTCTAAGGTAGGGAGTATTATTTCTTTCTTATCTATGAAGAGAACTTCTGTTATTTCATTCTTTATTATTCTGTTAGAATAACCTGTATACGCGGGCTACCCTATACTTGGTGAAATTCTTCTGTGATTCCATTCTTTATCATTCTGTTGGAACATCCTGTCTGTGCGTTTACGCCGGACCTGGTTCCATTATTTATCATTCTGTTAGGAACATCCTGTCTGTGTGTTCTACGCCGGACCTGATTCCGTCTTTATTATTATGTTGGAATATCCTGTCTGTGCATTTTACGTCGAACCTGATTCCGTCTTTATTATTTTGTTGGAATATCCTGTCTGTGCATTTTACGCCGGACCTGATTCCGTTATTTATTATTCTGTTAGAATAACCTGCCTGTGCAGTCTATCGCATGCCTGGTGATTTCTTTTGTTATTCCATTCCTTATTATACTCAGTTAGTTAAAGTTTTGACTTCTATACTCCATGAAATTAAAGGAATATCCTTGATATTTGCACTTCATCCAGTATCTTTTCATGAAAATATTCTTCTGAGCATTCTTGAATTTTACTCTACAAAGCAGTATCATGTTGACAATTTGGACGTTATTAGTTCCTGGATAAATTAATTCTTGAACTTGTTTTATTGAATTCGTATATCATTGTCATCATCCTCATGTTTATATTTTGTTGAAAGTCATCTGTGGCCTATAGTGCATAGATGGACTTGGTATGATTATGACCAGTAATTATTCGGTGTAATCATGACCGTAATGTTACAAATGATTTGGAAAAAGTCCTCATTGGCCCGTAGTGCATTAATGAAAAATTGTTGGCATGATCATGACTATTAATGAATACACAAATATTCTTGGCCCGTAGTGTATGGATAATTGTGGTCGTGATACTAAAGAATATCCTTGGACGTAGTGCAGGGGTGATTCGATGATGTGGATTATTTATTAAGCTGAGTCCTAGTGATAAAAGTGATGAAAAACCTTCTAAATTATAAAAGATAGTAGATTTTATTCTCTACTTGACTCTTTTAATGGATTGTTTGTTCCGCTACAGTTAAACTTGATGGTTTTTATATTGTATAAGTTTAACATTGTTGAAGACTAACAATAATATATTCTGCATTATCTTAGTCATAATATTTTCTACTGGGATAGTTGAGCTCACCTTTTTACTTTTATTGTTCTCTTCAGGAAATGAGAACGTAACAGGGACTAGTCGGGGAACGGAGTGACGGACCAGATAATAGCATTAGTAGTCCTCACTATTCAGTGAAATAGTGGAAAATAAATGTAATAATATTGAATTTGAGTTTGTATATTGTCTAGACGACAATATTTATATTAAAACTCACAGCTTATGTTTTGTCATACTTTACACGACAGTTGTATAATCAAGTTGTATTTTTATTCTGAACCATGTATTTGATGACTCAGAATAGGTGATGTATACCTATTTTGGGGGCGTCACAGTTGGTATCAAAGCTTAGGGATATGATCCCTGGCTAAGATGTGAGACTAGAACTAGGAGGGGAGAGACGGAGAATTCCTTCGCTAGTATGACCTACCTAAATTTATTTGGTATTTAATTGGTTGGTCAGAGTATATGGATAATATGTTGCATGTCAATTAACCCTTGTTTTGTGGTAGTATTTGAAAATGGCATCCGAGAATATTGAGAATAGCAATGGAGCACAAGAGACCGTTGAGTCTCCACAGATCAACAATCAGAATAATGTGCATCAGGAAGGCGATAATCCTCATGCAAACAACAACACTGACCAAATAATGAACGATGGAATGTTCAGAGGCTTTATGCAATTCATGCAACACCAGGAGAGAGCGGCTCCTGTCCAAAATATAGGTGGAAACACTGGAAACTCTCGGACGGTTACCGCTAAACAGTTCAAGGAGCTGGGACCACCGGAGTTTATTGGAGAACTAAAACCACTTAAGGCTGAAGCATGGATAAAGTAGATCACCAAGATATTTGATATCTTGGGATGCTCCGAGGAGCAAAAGGTTCCCTTCTCCACCTTCATGTTGCGTGAAGAGGCAGAATACTGGTGGGAATCTGTAAAACGTACCCAGCCTGACGCACCCATGATGTCTTGGGAGAAGTTCTAAGAGCTATTCAACGACAAGTACTTTCCCGAAAGTATTCGTCACATGAAAGAGGTGGAGTTTATCAAGTTGGAGCAAAACAAAATGAACGTGTCGCAATACGAGGCTAAATTTACGGAGTTATCCTGGTTTGCATCCCATTTGGTCGATAATGAGGAGCGAATGACACGAATGTTTTTAAGAGGTTTGAAACTGAAGATACGTCAATATCTTATTTCTCATAAACTGTGTTTGTATTCAGATGTTGTAAATAGGGCTCAGTTATTGGAGCGCGATAACGAGTCAGCGCAACCAAGTGAAAGCAGTTGGCAAAATGAAAATACAAGTGGTAACAGTCATCAAAACGGTGACAACAAGCGTGGAGGGAATCAACATGCCAGAAATGGTAACCACTTTGGTGGTAATCATAGCCAAGACAATAAAAATGGACATTTCAAGAAAAGGATATTCAACAATGATGGAAAGACGTCAGCACTAGCACCCGTTGTTAAGGAAGAAGAACGACCACCTATCATATGCTTCAAATGCGGAGGGGAGGGACACATCAGTTCAAACTGCACGATGCCATCCAAAGCATGTTATAATTGTGGAAGGGAAGGTCACTTAGCTCGTTTTTGTCATTCACCAAAGACAAGTTCAGCTAGGATGGAGGCACCAAATGCCGTCCTAGAAAAGTCAAAGCCGGTAGTGCAAGGGAGAGCGTTTGTTGTGACCTCCCAGAAAGCAAGGAACCCGTACGAGGTTATCACGGATAAGCTTATCATAAACTCTAGTGAAGTCTATACCTTATTTGATACCGGTTCTACCCATTCTTTTATTTCTCCTACTTGCACTCAACGTTTAAATTTGACTCCAAAGAAATTAGACTTTGACTTATCTGTTGAAACTCCATTAGGAGAAACCTTCATTACATCCACTGTTTATAAGTCTTGTTTGATACAGATCGGTAACCGCACGTTACCTATCGATCTTATCTCCTTAAAAATACTTGCATTTGACGTGATTCTAGGGATTGATTGGTTAACTACTCATCATGCTAAAATTGATTATTTTCGTAAGGTTGTTAGCTTTCATATTCCTAATAAACCTATTATGAGAATTCAAGCGACCAAACCATTAAAATCAATCACGGTCATCTCAAGCCATAAAGTTATTCGTTTATTGAAAAACGGATGTCAAGCTTTCTTAGCTCATGTCACGGATTTAAACAAAAATACGTCAGATTTGAAGGATATTTCTATTGTTAATAAATTTCCTGACGTATTCCCTGAAGAACTTCCTGGCCTACCCCCAGAGCGTGAAGTTGAATTTAGTATTGACCTTGAACCCGGTAAAAAACCCATTTCCAAAGCACCATATCGAATGGCTCCTATTGAACTTCAGGAGTTAAAAACCCATTTGCAAGAATTGTTAGACATTGGTTTCATTCGTCCTAGTACATCTCCTTGGGGTGCTCCTGTTCTATTCGTGAAGAAGAAAGATGGGAGTATGCGACTTTGTATTGATTATCGGGAGTTGAATCATGGCACCATCAAAAATAGGTACCCATTGCCACGTATTGATGACCTGTTTGATCAGTTACAAGGAGCATAATTTTTTTCAAAGATCGATCTTCGTTCTAGATATCATCAGCTGAAGGTTAAAACTGAGGATATTCCAAAGACTGCCTTCAGAACTCGGTACAGGCATTATGAATTCTTAGTCATGTCTTTTGGATTTACTAATGCTCCTGCTGCCTTCATGGATATGATGAACCGAGTATTCAAGTAATATTTGGATCATTTTGTGGTCGTCTTTATTGATGACATCCTCATATATTCCAAAATCCGTGAAGATCATGAGCAACACTTGAGGTTGATACTCCAAATGCTTCGTGAAAACAAGCTTTATGCCAAGTTGAAGAAATGTGAGTTCTGGCTTGAGGAAGTAGCATTCCTTGGGCACGTAGTATCAAGTCATGGAATATCTGTTGACCCGGCAAAGATTAAAGCTATTCAAAGCTGGGTGCAACCTAAATCAGTGACCGAAGTACGTAGCTTTCTCGACTTAGCTGGTTATTATCGGAGATTCGTAGAAGGGTTTTCTCGAATCGCTACTCTATTAGCTCAGCTGACTCGGAAAGATACAAAGTTCGGTTGGAGCGAGGAATGTGAGAAGAGTTTTCAAGAAATCAAGAGAAGACTCATTTCTGCACCTGTTCTGACAATACCATCTGGCTCGGAGGGATTTGTCATCTACAGTGATGCTTCGGGCAAAGGGTTAGGATGTGTTCTCATACAACATGGGAAATTTATAGCCTATGCCTCACGGCAACTCAAAGAATATGAGAGGAATTATCTTACTCATGATCTAGAGTTGGCAGTTGTCATTTTTGCGCTTAAGATTTGGAGGCATTACCTGTATGGAGAGAAGGTGGAGATCTACACGGATCATAAAAGCCTCAAATATTTCTTCACCCAAAAGGAACTCAAAATGCGACAACGACGTTGGCTTGAACTATTGAAAGATTATGATCATACCATCCAATACCATCATGGAAAAACGAACGTGGTAGCTGACGCATTGAGTAGAAGATCATATGCGGGTACGAGTGCAATATTGTCAATGCAAAGGCCCATTTTGTATGACTTGCAAAGGATGGAGTTAGAGATAAAGACTCCATGGAACCATGTGATGATGGCGAATATACGAGTAGAACCGACTTTAATCGATAAAGTTAAAGCTGCTAAAGCTACAGACCTGGAGCTGATGCGTATGAGGAAGAAAGTACAAGAAGGTGCTATGCCGGAAGCAAGAATCGATGAAGAAGGAATACTTCGAGCCAACTCCAGACTTTGTGTTCCTAACAACCCTGATTTAAAGTATAAAATCATGATGGAGGCGCACAATACACCGTTTGCAGTCCATCCCGGGAGTACCAAAATGTATCGTGATCTTCGACATACATTTTGGTGGAGCAATATGAAGAGAGAGATAACAGAGTTTATCTCAAGATGTTTAACTTGTCAACGAGTCAAGGCGGAGCATCAAGTACCAAAAGTTCCATTGCAACCACTTAAAATTCCAAAATGGAAGTGAGAACACATTACCATGGATTTCATTGCTGGTCTTCCCAAGGTTTCTCAAGGCATAGATGTAATTTGTGTCATTTTTGATAGATTGACCAAGTCTGCTCATTTCCTACCTATACGAGAAACTTATACACTTGAACGTCTTGCTCGTATGTACATAAACAAGATTGTAAGACTGCATGGTATGCCAGTATCCATAGTTTCTGATCAAGACCCAAGATTCACTTCAAGATTTTGGGTTAGTTTGCAAAAAGCTATGGGCACGAATTTACGATTTAGCTCGGCATATCATCCTCAGACGGACGGGCAGTCGGAGAGGACCATTCAAACTCTTGAAGATCTATTAAGACTATGTGTCCTTGACTTCAAGGGAAGTTGGGACAAGTTCTTACCATTGGTGGAGTTTTCCTACAACAACAGTTATCAAGCAAGTATTGGCATGACTCCATTTGAGGCGTTATATGGAAGAAAGTGTCGTTCTCCAGTATACTGGGATGAGGTGGGTGAAGCAACTTTGTTAGGACCGGAGTTGGTACGTATGACTATGGAAAAGATTCAAACGATCCGACAACGTATAAAAACCACACAAGATCGAAAAAAGAGTTATACTGATCTTCATCAAAAGGACGTGGAATTCGATATTGGAGATCATGTTTTGTTACGTGTTGCTCCATGGAAGGGAGTTACGAGATTTGGAAAGAGAGGAAAGCTCAACCCTCGGTTCATTGGCCCATTTTTAATCCTCGATAGAGTAGGAACTGTGGCCTATAGACTTGCGTCACCGCCAAGTATGTCTCATGTTCATAACGTTTTTCACATATCTATGTTACGTAAATATGTGAAAGACCCGAACCACATTATTGAATTAGAACCAGACGAGATAGAGGAAGATTTAACGTATGAAGAGGTTCTTGTTAAAATCTTGGATAAGAAGGAACATATTCTACGCTCCAAGGTTATACCTCAAGTCAAAGTTTTGTGGAGAAACCACGATGTGGAAGAAATGACCTGGGAGTTAGAATCTGAGATGAAATCAAGATATCCTTACCTCTTCGACATACCAGGTACGCACCCTAATTTTGAGGACGAAATTTTATAAGAAGGGAAAGTTGTAAGACCCCAACTTTTTGAATAAAGATTAAATTTTCTCGAAATATATTTTTGAATATTATGGTGTGGTTTTGATATAATGTTATAGTTGTGGATAATATTTATAAATTTTTTAAAGTACGCAAGTTGTTATATAATATTCGATTGGTCAGGGAATATTTATTTTAACAGGGAATATTCGTACAACGACACAACCATTGGTGGACCCCCCACAACGGAATTATTGTCGGATTGAGAAAACGACAAAAATATTTTATGAAAATAACGGCAGAATTTTTACCGTTAACTGTTAAAACACCCAATGTTAAAAGTACAGTAATACGCGTGGTTGCATAGTAGCACACGGTATTGATTATTGATGCTTACGTGAGAAGTCACTCAGTTATACTCAATTATTGCTACAGTAATTGCTGCATCATATCTCTCATATTATTGATTCAATTATTGTCACGTTATCATTTGCATAATATTTTATATTATTAAGTCAATAATTGAGATGACAAAGTTATTCATATTATTAAATTAAAATATTTACAATGTCTAGAAGTTCTATCAATGAGATGTTTGGTCACTTAATTGCGCGCCAATAGGGAGAAATCATTATTGGAAAGCCCCCTCTTTTCTAGGAACGACCTGGTTGATAAATATTGTGAGTTATAATATTAATGATGAATGTTATTAATATTGAAGTTGTGCTCGAAGTTGAAGTTGGAGACGCGGACGTGATATTTGAGTCCGAAACGATGAAATTAATAAAAATAGACTATAAACACAAAATTTGCCGGTTTTTACTATTCGGTCAAAAAGTCAACGGTTGACTTTTTTCAGAAAAGTCAAACTTTGAAATTTTAAAATTTATATTTTTGATAAAAATAGTTTCATTATGTTGGAATTATTTGTGTTAGTGAAAATTGACATTTATTTCGATAAAAATTGATGTTTGGAGGTTGTTTTGACCAATCGAATATTTAGCCGGATAAATGAGCAATTGATTGCTATTATTTCACATGATTATAACTATTTATTCACATGTGTATACTATTATTTCACATTCTTGTACTATTAGGGGAGTTGGTGCAAAATTGATAATACTTGCATGACTAAGTTAAAAATGGAGGTATAGATGGAGGTACTATACTGTAATTCATATTTTTCGCATGATTATACTATTGATTCACATGATTGAACTATTGATTCACATTATTTACTATTAGGAGAGGTGGTGAAAGTTTGATAATACTTGCAGGACTAAATTAAAAATGAAAGAAAAGTTGGAGGTATTGTACTGTAATTTTTTGAGCCCCAAAACGTGCAATTATCGAAACTATATTTTCTTATAAATAGAAGCTCATTCTTCCATCATTTCTCACCAATTCACAAAAGCTTTAGAACGATTATTATAGAGAGAAATCATAGAAAGAAAAAGAGAAGTCTGCTACCTCACTATTCCAGTATTCAGTTTTTCTAAGGTAGGGAGTATTATTTCTTCCTTATCTATGAAGATAACTTCTGTTATTCCATTCTTTATTATTCTGTTGGAATAATATGTATACGCGGGCTACCCTATAGTTGGTGAAATTCTTCCGTGATTCCATTCTTTATCATTATGTTGGAACATCCTGTCTGTGCGTTTACGCAGGACCTAGTTCCATTATTTATCATTCTGTTGGAACATCCTGTCTGTGCGTTCTACGCCGGACCTGGTTCCGTCTTTATTATTCTGTTGGAATATCCTGTCTGTGCGTTTTACGCCGAACCTGATTCCGTCTTTATTATTTTGTTGGAATATCCTGTCTGTGCGTTTTACGTCGGACCTGATTCTGTTATTTATTATTCTATTAGAATAACCTGCTTGTACGGTCTATCGCATGTTTGGTGATTTCTTTTGTTATTCCATTCCTTATTATACTCAGTTGGTTAAAGTTTTGACTTCTATATTCCATGAAATTAGTGGAATATCCTTGATATTTGCGCTACATCCAGTATCTTTTCATGCAAATATTCTTCTAAGCATTCTTGAATTTTACTCTACAAAGCAATATCATGTTGACAATTTGGACGTTATTAGTTCCTGGATAAATTAATTCTTGAACTTCTTTTATTGAATTCATATATCATTGTCATCATCCTCATGTTTATATTTTGTTAAAAGTCATCTATGGCCTATAGTGCATAGATGGACTTGGTATGATTATTACTAGGGATTATTCGGTGTAATCATGACCATAATATTACAAATGATTTGGAAAAAGTCCTCATTGGCCTGTAGTGCATTGATGGATAGTTGTTGGCATGATCATGACCATTAATGAATACACAAATATTCTTGGCCCGTAGTGCATGGATAATTGTGGTCGTGATACTAAAGATCCTTGGCCGTAGTGCAGGGGTGATTCGATGATGTGGATTATTTATTAAGCTAAGTCCCAGCGATAAAAGTGATGAAAAACCTTATCATAAAAGATAGTAGATTTTAATCTCTATTTGACTCTTTTAATGGATTGCTTGTTCCGCTGCAGTTAAACTTGATGGTTGTTATATTGTATCAGTTTAACACTGTTGAAGGCTAACAATAATATATTCTGCATTATCTTAGTCATAATATTTTCTACTGGGCTAGTTGAGCTCACCCTTTTACTTTTATTGTTCTCTTCAGGAAATGAGAACGTAGTAAGGACTAGTCGGGGAACGGAGTGACGGACCAGATGATAGCATTAGTAGTCCTCACTATTCAGTAAAATAGTGGAAAATAAATGTAATAATATTGAATTTTAGTTTGTATATTGTCTAGACGACAATATTTGTATTAAAAATCACAGCTTATATTTTGTCATACTTTATACGACAGTTGTATAATTAAGTTGTATTTGTATTCTGAACCATGTATTTGACGACTCAGAATAGGTGATGTATACTTATTTTGGGAGCGTCACAATCATTCCCTGCAAAACCCGACCCACCAAAATCCCCAACCTCCAGCGCTGCAATCGCCCCGTTAATGGCCTCGATCGTCACCGGAATCTTACCAGGTCGGGATTGACTTATTCTTCTCCACGACATCGATTTCTTGCTCTAGGGTTTCAACTGCAGTCATCAAACTGAAAGCCCCTAATTCTGTTGTTGTGAATAAAGGGAAAGTCCGAGAATTTGAGTTTTTGAAATTTGATGACGAAGATGAAATGAGCGAAGGGTTTTTTGAGGCAATTGTAGAATTGGAGCGTATGACTAGGGAGCCATCCGATGTTCTTGAGGAAATGAATGATCGGTTATCTGTTCTTGATCTCCAATATTTGGCTAAAAGGAGTTTTTGATGATTTTAAATTTTGTTGTTTTTGATCTGAGATGATATATATTTTAGATAGTTTTGTTGTTTTTATTTAGTTTAAATTATTAATATAAGTGATTTGACGAATTTGCCCTTAATATATAATAAATGTGTAAATAGATATTAAAATAATCTTTTTTATTTACACATCAGCTGCCTAATGACCCACTCAGATAGCCACGTCAGTAATTTCTGACGTGTCTGCTCAATTTGTTGCAATTGAAAAAAATTGATAGTTTAATCACCTGATTGAAAAAATTGAAACTTTGATCCCCGAAATGGAATATAATCTATAGTTTAGGGTAGTAATTCATATTTAAGCCAATTTTCTTCTACTTGTTCATATCATGCAAGTATACTAATTTTATAAATGCATTAGTAACCATATTAATAGTAGGTAATAGTTATGGTTTTAACTTTTAAACTCTTTATATTATTAACTTTTTTTTTATTCTTTGAATAATATATTAATCGAAAAAAATTGTAACCGTAAAATATTAGTCTAAAAATGTTAATAACTGAACGATTTAGTTAACTACGGTTACTATTACTTTTATAATATTAATCACACTATACATTTTTGTTAGAATCTGCATGTTTAATTTGATGATAATATGATAAAAGTATATTTGTCTAGTAGTTTTCGTAAAGTCTTTAATAAGATCGTAATGTACAAGGATTTAAAGTAGAAAAGATCAGATGTGTTAGGTTGATCTTATAAAACTAAAATGATGTATAGTTAATAGGATCAAAGTGATCGTATTGTATTGTTAAAACGATTGTAAAACTACTCCGTCTATTCGTAGAATGATTATGTAATCGCAGAGTAGGCTATATCTTCGTAGCTCATCAAGCGTTTGAGTTGAAGGGCTAAGTAAAAATCGTTTAGTAAAAGTCTCATCGTAGAGTTCACTCTGGTCGTAAAGTGATTATCAGATCGCAAATTGAACAAAAGATCGTTGAGTGAAGACAAGATCGTATAGTAAAGAAGTTAGCAAAGTCTACTCAAACATTGTAGAGATCAAATTCGTAGAGCAAAGTGTAGAGATCACAATCGTAAAGTGTCTCTCTACTCGTAGAGATCTAGTCGTAGAGCAAAACTTAGAGTTTATGTCGTAGAGCAGAACATGGAGCTCATGTCGTAGAGCAAAGTCAATCAGACTGTACGATTGGCTCAGTTCATAGAGTAGGTCAAAACTGATAGATGACTGACAATAAGAACCCGATACAAGTTCAAATATTCTTAGTTGAAATCGAAGATCAGAAAAGATTTGTTTCTAAACAACTAGTTCGGCGAAGTGACAACTTATCCATATGGTTGGTAGAACTGTAGAATGACGTGACATGTCAAAAAAGCAGAAAACAAGCTGAGACAACAATCCCTAGAAGTCAACATCAAAGATCCTCAAGTATAAGAGCATTAAAATGCTCAACGGGAACTTTGCAACGAGAAAAGCTCAACAAAATCTATAAAAGGAAAAAAGTTTCAAATCATTGAAAACAAATCAAAAACTATTAAGCTGAAATTATGTCAAAGTAAAAAGAGTTACTCTACAATATTGAACTATTTGTTCAAGTTGCTAAGTCCCAAAGAAGTCAAGCTCATTGCAAACTTAGCAGAACCTTAAATAACTTTCCCAACCAACATTGATTAATTGTCTTTGTGACAATATCCAAGTTTAAGTAATTTGAAGAAATCTTAGTGATATGGATTGTGTCCCTATTTCGAGACCAAGTGACTCGAAAGAACATTAATGGTTCAAGTGTAAAAGATCTTTGTGATCTATATCCCTTAGTGGATTTCATACTTGTATTAAAAGAGTGGACTAAGAGTTGTTCAATATCCAAACCACTTAAAACCTTTCGTGTCATTTACATTCAGTCTTTATATTCTATTATATAATCTGTGTGAGTGAAATCCACAGGGACTAAATTCATAACTGAGATTTCATCAAATCTTTAAGGGAATTTTAAACTAATATTTCGTTGTGCTTAATTAACATTGATTAATTAATTATATGGTAATACATTCTTTAATATTTGAATTTTTTTAAGAAGATATATTCAACCCCTTATAAATCTTTTTTATGCCTAAGAGAAACAATAAATTTAATTATAATTAGTCGATTATATCTTATAATCGTACTAAAATGCACCATGCACACCCCTAATTTTTATGTTGTTAGGAACTAGTGTAAAATATTTGCCTAAAGCTCCTGATCCTGTATAAACATGTGATATGTCCTTTCTATAAAAATAGTATCATTTCAATATAATTTAGTGATAGTATAAAATGGTATAATGAACTCAACTTTACTTTCATAATTTTATTTTAAATTTAAGAATAAACATGAATTAATATAAATTTTCTTATAGATTATATGTATATACACAGTTATGTATTATACAGTAAGAATATGGCGACAAGTATTTTTAGCTATGGCGACGGTTCATCCGTTGCCGTTGAACCATCGCCATAACCCAGAATAGATATGGCGACGGGTAAAGCCATCATTATAGTATAAAAAATCGTCGTTTTAGTCAGCTGTGCACTACACAGCTGTGTACATACATTTTTTTTCTTTTTTTATATATATTTTAAATTAGACTATTCTAAATTACTATCATAATTTGACTCTAAATTTTATTTATGTATTCTCAAAATTTACCTCTTGTTATGGGACCAAGCAAGAACCCTTCTTTGGTCACAGCTTTGAATGACCAATGAACATGGCAGACAAAGAAGTCTGAGAATCCTAAGATTTACCAACAATGATAAACCATAAAGTAATAAAAAAATAAATTAAATAATACATTCTCTCTCCTTTTCACAAAAATATTTTTATTTGTTTGTTGTTTTTTCTTGCAGAAGACAACTATACCCTTACCAATTCCTATTATAATTTTTCATCATATTTTAATGATAAGGGCACATTAGTACGACAAAAAAAATTGGCATGTCCCCCTTACTTTTTGCCTAGTTAATACTTCATAAATAAAGATACAATTTAATTTTTAAAGTCAAATTATAACATATTAAAATTAAAATTAGTAGGACTCATAGGAATTTAAAACAAATAAATTTTGTGATTAATAATTTTTATTATATATTATACAATTATAATAATTATATCAATTAAAATTAAATAAATTCACATCAATTTAAAATTTAATATGTCGTCGTTTGATCTCAAAAAGTCAAATTGTATCTCTAATTTTAAAACAGATGAAGTATTATTATCTTTATTTCTAATTGTATAAAATAGCAAAATATACTTAATTTTACTGTCATAATTTCATCATGTCATAATTTAGACTAAACCCTCAATAATTTTGGGATAAACATGGAACCAAATGAGAATTTTGCAAAATTTTCTAATATTAAAGATATATTTTTGATAATTGTTTACTCTAAAATTAATAAATTATTAATTTTATAGTTATGGCATGATATGATATTATTATTTTATATTACTATTAATAAAAAAGAATTCTTATTTAAAACAAAAAATGATCGACAACTTTTTTGTTATAAAAGATGGAAAAAAAATAAATATGCGGTGAACGTGGATCGAACACGTGACCTTCAGATCTTCAGTCTGACGCTCTCCCAACTGAGCTATCCCCGCTTTGCTACTTCAGTATAAGAGTTTTAGTATAATAAAGTTTGAAAAAAAAAATTAGTTCAAAATAATTTTAACAAGCTTTAAAATGTAAAAATATGTCAAAATAAAAAAGATGAGGGAATATACATACGCATATCTCCCACTTTATTATAAAGTAATTGGGATTATTCTACTCCGTATATCCTAGTAAAGTTTTAAGGTATTAGGTCCACGATGCTGATGGCTCATCTTTCTATTGAAAGGCCATTTAAATCTCCCGGGAGAAGTTCAAAAATGCCCTTGATTTTAACCACGATATCTACCGAGTGTTGGAAATGGGTTTGATAAAATATATATTTATGTGTTTAAATCAATTAAGAATTGAATGAAAAAATTGTCGGGTCGGGTCGAGTGTTGATATATATATTTTTTTGAACAAAATTTATAATCAATACTACGTCGTTTTGACTATACCCAACAGTCATATCCTTTCTAACTGCCAGAAAATTATCTATAAATAAGTTATGTGGGATTCCTGTTTCAGAAGAAGAAAAGTCCCATTCTTTTCTACAATTCCCGTTCCTTTCCTTCCTTCCCCGTTCTGCAGTAAGAAATTTCCGTTCCTTCCTTTCTGAAAAATCTCGTTCCTTCCCTTCTGCAAAAATCTCGTTTCTGTTCTACAAGTTCCGTTTTGGTGTGAGGTTTTTCCCTATATTTTATTTACATGCATCAATATTATAACTTGTAGTTTTCATGCATCATTAATGTAAGTTCAGTGCATAAATATTGAAATTGGTTCGATGTGTTCTTAATTTTGAAGTGCTTTTAATTAAGAACTGGAAATCCATTTTATCTTGGGAAGCAATTATTCAATTAATCCTTAGCACCTGTGAGGGAATAAATTTACTTTAAGAAGACTTTGTGAATTCAAAAGAGTCAGATTTATTCATTAATATTTTCTGTGTTATATATATAAAATTATGTTCTGTTTTATTATATATATATATATATATATATATATATATATATATATTAAATAATACTATATATTACAGATAACAATCTTAAAGCAAATCTATTTTTCTGTAATTATAGTATTATTTTATGTGAACAGAAAATTATTTTATAAAACAAATACACGGGTTTTACATGTTTGTATAAAAATAGAATATATATATATATATATATATATATATATATATATATATATATAAAGGATCATGTGTATGATTATCCACGTAATTCTAAAAATTTATTCTGTTATTAATTTTATATTACATGTTAAATGTCTATTCAATATGTTAACAGATTTAACTTATGTATTCATGCTTACAGTACTAAGTTATATCATATAGTAATATAATACTAAAATATATTATATAATGATATAATACTAAGTTATTAGTTTTCTGGAAATTGCATTTGGTTTTCTGGAAAGTTGCATTCACTCACTTTATTGGTTTTAATTTTTTTTTCTTGTACGGTGTAGTAAATAATAAAGTAATAATGGCTAATTGTGGTATTATTTGGCCTCTTTATTTATGTGAACTGAAATATTTTCAACATATTTGCTATACATATATTATTCTGTAATTATAGTTTTATTTAATATAATTCTGTAATTAAAATTTTAAAACCGAAATTACAGTTTAAATATTTCAACAAATAATTGTTTTGTAAAACAAATTTTTGAAGAAACTGAATTTGATTAAATGAATTTCTGCAAATTTTGTTGAAATATTTATACATTATTTTACATGTTAATATAAAGCCACAAGTATTCTGTTACTTTTCCGGTCGGATTTAGTCATTAATTTTTGTTGCATATATTATATTATGTTATCATTTATTGTTGGTTTGTTAATATTCTAATCTTTTTGTTTTAATGATGACTTAATACTAGACTAATTTGTCTATTGTGAAATCTCAGGAAGTTGATGAAAGATCATTGTTGAAAGACTTTGAAGAATTGAGTTCTAAGAAAAATATGTAAGGTCATTGCAAATATTTGATTTTTCGATACAAGGCTCTAGGACATTTTATGTGTAATGTTTTGTGCATGCTTAATTTTATGCTAAACTATTTTTACATGATTTATTATGCATGCGTAATATAAATGTGATAAATATTATTCGGTTTAAATGAATTATATTACATGTGTTATAAGAGAGTTTTAATTCTATATAAATTGTATAACATGCATGTAATGTGGCGGTAAGTCTTTTATCTGTTGGCTAAAAGTTAAATGCCTATGTCTTGGAAAAGTAAGATAATCATTATCTTGAATATCTTGTTCATCTCTACTATTTTAATGCTATTACTTGCTTCTGTTGCTATAGTAGTGGCGGCAGACTTCATAATTACTAGAGATATTGGATAAGTATTAATTGCATTGAGTGATTTATGTGACTTGGTCTCTCTAGTCAAAAACTGATAGAGTCAGTTTTCAAAGGATATCCGAAGTCAATTGAATTTGTTATTTCTGTAGCAACGTAATTATTTTTCAAACAGGAATAATATTGGAATGCTAGTTATCTCATTGTATCTAGTGGTTCTAACAGAATAAAATTTTGACAACGGAAATATTTGTTATTTTCACAACGTTCATTTGTTTTGGGCTATAAAGGCAGAACTGTTATCAGTGGAAAAAGAACAACACTTGAATCAATTATTGCACTCATATACTTGAAAAGCAATTTTATCTTCTGTGCAAAAATTTCAGCTGCTGTGATATTATAATTCTGATTATTTTTCAGCATATTACTGTGGGCTAAAAATCGGTAATATCTTTCTATTACTATTTGATCATTGCATACATTAGTTGAGTCTTGCATTGTTAAATTATTTATTTGCTTTGATCATTAGACCTCTATAAATTGTAATCTTATATTTTTAGACTAAGTGTTGTCTAAAGATTTTTTAATCCGGGTGGATTAAGGTTTGTTTACAAACAGGATCAAGGAAGCTTAGAAGCTTAAGGAGTGCATTGGTGCACAAGGAGCAAGTGTGCTCAAGTGAATTATTGTAATTCAATTTGATTGAATCTGTTTTGTAACAAGGGTCATTTTTAAAGGAATAAAAGTGAGTCTCCAATACTAGTTGGTATTGGACGTGGACTAGGCTATTATTATAGAGGGTAATAGCTGAACTACGTAAAAAATCTTGGTGTTATTTTATTGCTTGATTTTCTTTAATATTTCTCAAGATAATTAATTTTCTTAATATTTAAAATATAGACTTTTGCTTCATCTTGAGATAGTATATTTACATCAAGTATTTTATCTGACTTATAAATTCACCAAGATATTTTCTTAAACAAAAATTCAATTCGGTAGACTGCATTCATTCAGCAAGCTGCATTCTTTGATTCAGTAGGCTGTATTCAATAGTTTGAATTTAAAATTTTAAAATTGGTCATAGTTTGCTTCCACACTTATTCAACCCCCCCTTCTAAGTGTGCCATATCTGAATTTTATTTATGTTTAGTATATTATGCAAAATGATTGCATGTAAACTGTAATTATTGTTTAATATATATGAATACATAGCTTTTTGCATGTTAATATATTAATACTCAGTATTCTCAAATATTATTGCATGTTATTACTATTAGTAGTGTTCAATATATTATTCTGTTATTATTAATATGTATAAGCATGTGGTTGTCTAATTAATTAACCATTTCTTATAAAAGAATACATGTTAATTCGGTTTGACTGTAATATGTTTGCTTGGAATATATTAGTTTGCAATATGAAATTATTTACGTAAACTAGTTGTGCTACTATAAATAGGTAACTTTTGATATAGATAGGTAACATGTAATTGAATAGATAGATAATATTACCGTTGTATTTTAATATATTACAGTTGCTGTTATTTTCCTTACTTTAGAATAGAAATTTTTATAAAACACAAATTTGTAAACAGAATTTGAATTTGTGCTATACAAATTTGTAAAACAAAATTTGTGAACAAATTTTTTACAACAGAAATTTTGTAAACAAAATTTGTTGTTTGAATTCTATTAAATTTTTGTACAACAGAAATTTGTTTCTGATTATTGATAGTCTTTATTTGTATAACAGAAATGACATCTACTAGTACCATTACTGTCGTGAGTATGTCTCATGGAGAAAAGCCTGAAAGGTTCAATGAAACTGATTTCAAGCGTTGACAACAAAAGATGTTCTTCTATCTCACAACACTGAACTTGGCAAGGTTTATACAAGAGGACTGTCCTACTCTTATTGAAGGAGAAACTGACATGGAAAAGGTGGCTGCTGTTGATGCAGATTTTCTTTGCAGGAACTATATGATGAATGGTTTAGATAATACATTATATAATGTGTATTGTACAATTCAAACTGTAAAGGAACTTTGAGAATCTTTAGACAAAAAATATAAAACTGAAGATGTTGGCATGAAAAAATTCATAGTCGGTAGATTTCTTGATTATAAAATGATAGATTCTAAAGCAGTTATCACTCAGGTTCAAGAATTACAAGTAATTCTACATGACATTCATTCTGAAGGAATGTCATTAAGTGATTCAATCCAAGTTGCAGCAATGATTGAAAAGCTTCCACCATCATGAAAAGACTTCAAGAATTATCTGAAGCATAAATGCAAAGAGATTAATCTTGAAAAACTGATTGTGCGACTTAGGATTGAAGAGGACAATCGAGGATCTGAGAAAAAGAGTAGAAAGAACTTCATTGAAGCAAAGACAAATATGGTAAAACAAAGGCCAAACAACAACAAAAGAAAGCGTGAAGGCAAAGAAGCTTTCAAGGCCAAAAAGAAATTCAATGGCAAATGCTTCAACTGTGGCATTTCAGGACATAAATCTAATGAATGTCGAAAGCCAAAGAAGTTGAAGAAAGATCAAAAGCCTCAAGCAAATGTGACAGAACTAAAAAATCTTTCTGAAGATGTTTCAGACATGAATCTTTGTGCAGTTATATCTGAATGTAACTTGGTAGGAAACCCTAAAAAATGGTACATGAACACTGGGGCTACTCGTCATATTTGTTCCAATAAATGGATGTTCTCTACTTACAAACCAGTAAAGAATGATAATCAACTCTTCATGGGAAACTCCTCAAGTTCAAAGGTTGAAGGACGTGGAAAGATTATACTGAAAATGACATCTGACAAAGAACTGACTTTGAATGAAGTGCTTCATGTGCCAGATATCCACAAAAATCTAGTTTTTGGGTCACTACTTAGCAAGAATGGCTTCAAGTTGGTGTTTGTGTCTGATAAGTTTGTACTTACTAAGAATGATATGTTTGTAGGAAAGGGCTACATGAATGATGGTCTCTTTAAGATGAATGTTATGACTGTTGTACTGAAGTCTATTGATAATAATAAAATTAATTCTTCTGTTTACTTGTTAGAGTCTTTAAATATATGGCATGCTAGATTAGGACATGTTAATTATAATACTTTGCATAGATTAATTAATTTAGAATTCTTGCCTAAATTTGATATTAATCAAAAATATAAATGTGAAATTTGTGTGGAATCAAAAATGGCAAGATTACCCTTTCATTCTGTTGAAAGGAAAACTGAACCTCTAGATTTAATTCACACTGATATATGTGACTTAAAGTTTGTGCAAACTAGAGGTGGAAAAAAATATTTCATAACCTTTATTGATGATTGCACAAGATATTGTTATGTATATTTGCTAAGAAGCAAAGATGAGGCAATAGAAATGTTTCAACTTTATAAAAATGAAGTTAAAAATTAACTTAGCAAAAAGATTAAAGCAATAAGAAGTGATAGAGGTGGTGAATATGAATCATCATTTACAGAGATATGCTTTACTCATAGTATTATTCACCAAACTACCGCTCCTTATTCACCTCAATCTAACGGTATTGCTGAACGCAAGAACCACACATTGAAAGAAATATTGAATGCTATGTTAAACAGTTCTGGAGCACCCCAGAATTTGTGGGGGGAAGCTTTGCTTTCTGCCAATTATATTCTTAACAAAGTGCCTCATAAGAAAACTCACAAAACACCTTATGAATTATGGAAAGGTCATAAACCTTGCTATAAATACTTAAGAGTGTGGGGGTGTCTAGCAAAAGTGATGGTTCCTAAATCTAAAAAGGTTAAGATATGACCAAAAATAATTGACTATGTTTTCATTGGTTATGCAAATAACAACAGTGCTTATCGATTTCTTGTTCATAAATCTGAAATTAATGATATTCATGTTAATACATTTATTGAATCAAGAGATGCATCATTCTTGAGAATATTTTTCCATATAATGAAAATAAAGATTCAATTTCAAACAAAAACCTTTGGATGCTACTAGTAATAATCCAAAAAATATAGACAAAGAGTCTGTAGAGAATGAACCTAGACGTAGCAAAAGGGCAAGGACTTCAAAGTCTTTTTGTCCGAATTTTCTAACATTCCTGTTAGAAAACGATCCTCTAACGTACAAAGAAGCAGTATCCTCTCCAGATGCTTCTCATTAGAAAGAAGCAATTAATAGTGAAATTGAGTCCATTACGCAAAATCAAACATGGGAATTGGTGGACCTTCCACCTGGTTCAAAACTCTTAGGGTATAAATGGACCTTCAAAAAGAATATGAAAGCTAATGGTTCAATAGATAAATATAAAGCAAGGCTTGTTGTTAAAGGCTATAGACAAAAGGAAGGATTGAATTATTTCGACACTTATTCACCTGTTACAAGAATTACATCTATTTGAATGCTAATAGCAATAGCATCTTTAAATAGACTTGAAATACATCAAATGGATGTCAAGACTGCATTCTTAAATGGTGAATTAGATAAAAAATATATATATAGAACAACCTGAAGGTTTCATAGCTCTTGGACAAGAGAGGAAAGTATGCAAATTTGTTAAATTCTTGTATGGATTAAAACAAGTACCAAAACAATGGCATGAGAATTTTGATAATGTTATGTTATCAAATGAATTTAAAATCAATGAGTGTGACAAATGTGTTTATGTCAAAAGTACTCAAAAGGAATATGTCATTGTTTGTCTTTATGTGGATGATATGTTAATCATGGGTAGCAACAATGAAGTTATCAACTCAACAAAACGTATGTTGTCAAATAGATTTGATATGAAAGACTTGGGAGTTGCTGATATAATTTTAGGAATCAAGATTTCTAGAACCTCTGATGAAATTATATTATTTCAATCTCATTACATTGAGAAAATACTTAAAAAATTTAACAAGTATAATATAATTCTAAATAAGACCCCAGTTGATATAAATCTTCATCTAGCTAAAAATGAAGGTGATGACATATCTCAATTAGAATATTCTCGTATAATAGGTAGTTTAATGTATGTCATGAACTGTACTAGACCAGATATAGCTTATTCGGTAAGTAAGCTAAGTAGGTATACGAGTAATCCATGTAAAGATCACTGAAAAGTAATTTTGAGAGTTTTAGGATACCTAAAATATACTAAAAAACATGGAGTGCACTATATAAGATATCCAGCAGTATTGGAAGGATATAGTGATACTAATTGGATATCTGACAATAAAGACTCGAAATCCACAAGTGGATATGTATTTACCGTTGGAGGTGCAGCAGTATCTTGAAATTCCTCAAAACAAACTTGTATTGCAAGGTCTACAATGGAATCAGAATTCATTGCGTTAGACAAAGCTGGAGAAGAAACTGGGTGACTTCGAAATTTCTTAGAGGATATTCTAAATTGGTCAAGACTTGTGCCAGCTATAAGTATACACTTTGATAGCCAATCAGCGATTGAAAGAGCACAGATTCATTTATATAACGGTAAGTCACGCCATATACGACGGAGACATAATACCGTTAGACAATTGCCCTCAAATGGAATTGTCTCAATTGACTATGTAAAGTCAAAAGATAATATTGCAGATTTGCATACGAAAGATTTAACAAAAGAGCAAGTGGAAAAATCGTCGAAAGGATTGAGTTTAAATCCTATTGTTTAAATAAGAGTCGTCATAGTGGCAACCCAACCTAGCTGACTGGAGATCCCAAGATCTAGGTTCAATGGGCAAACCGAACTGTGTAGTACTTAGTAAAGCACTGAGGAGATATTTAATCCTAACCATTCCTATTATGAGACAGTGCACATCTGCCGCGAGAATCAGGATAAGATACGCTTTTAATAATTTTTATATCTTGAAATATATTCAAGTGGGGTATTGCAAGATACTCTTGATAGAAGTCACATACGTGAGTAAGAAGGGGGCCACTTCTGTGAGAATTTTGAAGTCTAAATTATCTAATATACTCATGAAATCAAGAGGTGTTTCAAGGCCAAAATGAACACAAACGTGAGAACCAACTATGTCTGAAGATATATTTTGTGAATTCTATTGTCTTGGTTTACACAAAAAGCTGACAGTTCAAAGATATCAAGTCAACTGATTAGCCAAGTAAATTAAATAAATTTTATTAGGGCAAGTTCAAAGCCACTAGGCTACTTAACCTGATGAAATATTTTTTCTCATGTACTCGAGCTAGTGTCTGAATATTTATAACATATTTTACATATTGTAAAGCCAATTTTACATTCATATGGGGGATTATTAAAAATGGGTTTGATAAAATATATATTTATGTGTTCAAAGCCATTAAGAATTGAATGAGAAAATTATCGGGTCGGGTTCGGGTTCGGGTTCGGGTCGGGTCTTGATATATATTTATTTTTGAACAAAATTTATAATCAATACTACGTCGTTTTGACTATACCCAACAGTCATATCCTTTCTAACTGTCAGAAAATTATCTATAAATAAGTTATGTGGAATTCCCGTTTCAGAAGAAGAAAAGTCCCGTTCTTTTCTATAATTCTTGTTCCTTTTCTTCCTTCCCCGTTCTGCAGTAAGAAATTTTCGTTCCTTCCCTTCTGAAAAATCTCGTTCCTTCCCTTCTGTAAAAATCCCGTTTCTGCAGATAATTCCCATTTCCCGTTTGACAGAGTTTCGTTCTGCAAAGAATTTTCTCGTCCCTTACTCTGCAAATCCCGTTTCTGTTCTACAAGTTCCGTTTTGGTGTGAGATTTTTTCCTATATTTTATTTACATGCATCAATATTATAACTTGTAGTTTTCATGCATCATTAATGTAAGTTCAGTGCATAAACATTGAAATTGGTTCGATATGTTCTTAATTTTGAAGTGCTTCTAATTAAGAACTGAAAATCCGTTTTATTTTGGGAAGCAATTATTCAATTAATCCTTAGCACCTGTGAGAAAATAAATTTGCTTTAAGGAGACTTTGTGAATTCAAAGGACTCGAATTTATTCATTAATATTTTCTGTGTTATATATATATATATATAAAATTATGTTCTGTTTTATTATATATATATATATATATATTAAATAATACTATATATTACAGATAACACGAGTACCTTATATTTTTTTGTCAAAAAATATCCTTAACGTTATATTTTTTCGATCGATCGTACCCCTGCCGTTAACAGATCTGTCAACTAGACAAACGAAATTGACATTTGAACATATTTTACTGACGTATCAAATAATTAAAACAAAAATTACTACCATACCATCTGATGTGTATAAAAATAATATTTTATATATATTTGATAATTTATTTATTATGTGCATTTTATTAATAATTTTTATTTATTAATAATTTTATTATTTAAAATGACCCATTTATTTTTTTTAAGTAATTATATTTTTTAGGTAATTATTTCTTTTAGGCTTATTTTTTAAAGTAATTATCAAATTAATATTTTGAACCACCCACTCCACCACCGGTCCACCACCACCACCACTATCTAATATCACCAGGGACATCAATGCCACCAGCAAAATTCAGATTCGTATAATCCACCAACAAAACCAAATTCATCACCATCCATCACTAACAAATCCACCACTATGCACCGCCGCCTCTCAAAATCACGCCATCAACAGATCCACTACCACCACGACGAGATCCATGGGAGAACTTAAGGTCGATCTCTGGTTTGGTTCGACGAGATCCATCCTTCCATTTTTGTTTTTATTTTAAAAAAATACAGAGATTGCAAAATCAAGTTCTCCGCTAAAAGGAAAATAAACAGAAATAGATGAAACCAAGATCGTCGTCGTCGTCGCTCTTGGTAGTTCTCTTCTTGCCGTCGAGGATGGCTCCTTCATCTTTGTCACCGGTGAGCAATTAATTTTCAATTTCAATCTTTTAAGAAAAATAGAACAGATATGTGGAAATCCCCAAATTTCTCTTGGAGTAAAGTATTCTTTGGTTGTGTGATCACTTTTTTGGCTGTACAATGTGGGTTAGGGTTTAATTAGTAAGAAGAAGATGTCCAGTGTGGGTTAGGTTTTAATTTGAATCGATGTGTTTGGGTTTCAGGTAAGAAGAAGAAAACGAAGATAAATAGTTTTTTTTTTTGTGAATTTTTTGTGCATTCCTGTTCGGCAATGACGTATGACAACTTAAAAGTCAAACCCTATTCAGGCAAGAAATCGTATTGGTCGTATTAGTAAAATAATTTTAGTATTTTAGTATTTTTAATTAATAAAATAATTTGAATTTTAGTATTTTTTTAATTTGATTTTTTTAGTATTTTAGTATTTTTTAATTAGTATTTTAGTATTTTTTAATTAGTATTTAGTATTTTTTTAATTAGTATTTTTAGTATTTCCATGTGGTTGCCACGTAATCAATTTGGACGGATGCTTGTCTAGTTGGCAGATCTGTTAACGGCAGGGGCACGAGCGACTCAAAAAATATAACGTTAAGGGTACTTTTGGATAAAAAAAATATAGGGTGTTCGGTAGACATCGCGATAAAAGTCAGGGGCATTTTTGAACATTCTCCCTTTAAATCCCTGTCGAGTCATCAACATACCCAAAAAAATTATAATGAAATAAAAGAGAAATAATATTTTTTAGAAAATATTTAATTAACGAAAATGAAATATATATATATATATATATATATATATATATATATATCGACAAATCTAATTAACAAAATATTGCTGATTTGAATTTTTCGTCCACCCTAATAAACGATCAGAACCGTCTTTGAGATAAATCTCACCGACCATTATATCGTCTTTAACTTTAAACAATAAAAATCATGGTCCATTATATCGTCTTTAACTTTAAACGATAAAAAATTGCTATTTCTCACTCTCAGATCCTCCTCCGTTCTTCCTCCTCCCGAGTTCGCCCTCTGCCTCGTCCATTCTCTAACGCTAGTAATCTCTCCTCCCCTTCGTACGTAGTGCCGGAGGCACGGATAGTACGACTTGTATTTAATAAAGGAAAATGAATTTGCGACAAAAGTCAAAATTTATGTAATAAGATGTAATAAATTAGAGTGAGATTATTTTTAATTTCTACTTATCTGATGTGATTCAAGTGGCCTCTGAACATCTCTTCTTAATTTTTTCTCTTTTTTAAAATAAAAATACTTAAAATTTTGGATCGATAATCTTATATCTGAATCTTCCCAAAATTCAAGAACAAAAAGAATATACCATTAATCATACGAGGAATGATTAAGACCATAAGACGAGAGCATATCTTCTTTCCTTATTTTTCTTGTTTTTTTTGTGTTCCTACTTAAATTTTGACACATGATCTATTACTTAACACTAATTAACTCTAAAATTAAATAAGAGGTCAAGTGTCAAATTTTAAGTGGGACACAAGGGGGACAAAAAAAATGAGGACATAAGATCTACTCTCTTGGATTACCCCCTCTGTTCCTAAATAACTAATGTTTAAAGATGTTGCACATTCCTAATATACCCTTAATTAATACCCTATTAAATTATTTTTCAGCTTTAAAACAAATTTCTTGAAGTAATGTTAAATGGAGTGTAGTTTAAAGAATATGAAACATCAACCTTAGAAAAGAGAAAGAGTGTGAAAAATAATTAAGCAAAATTGGAAAAAAGATAATAAAAACATATTGGTTTCTTAAAACATTAAATATTTTGGAACATAACCATTCTTCTAAAACATCAATTATTTAGAAACAGATCGAGTAGTAAAAATATTTCCTTCTTTAATTTTTCCCCTATCACTCAAAATGAACAATACAATTATGTGCCATTATTTTTTTCTTTTGCTAATTCGGGACCTCGGGTATCATCAACTGAGCCAAGACCAATTGGTTATGTGCCATTATATATTTTTAAAAATAATTTTATATTAGCAATTTTTAAACTTACACGCGAGTTCCTTGTCATGTCAAGGATCGAACCCCAACCTTATGGATATCATGAGTTGGGTCATACCACTCGACCAAAGGTCACTCGGTAATGTGCATCTTTACAATGGAAATGAATAATATAATACTCCACATTTATGTATATCAATGTTTTGTACATATTTCTGATCTATTTCTCTTTTATATATATATATATATATATTTTATATATATATATAGTCCAGATCTTAAGCTCACCCCTTATTCAATTCACCCGAGCTCACCCCCTTTAACGACGGACCCGACGACGGTTCGGTTATACAACCATCGTCTATACTTTTAGCGACGCTATATGTTGTCCGTCGCTAAAAGTATAGACGGCGGTTGTATGACCGAACCGTCGTCGAGTCTGTCGTTAAAAGGGGGTGAGTTTAAGATCCGAACCATATATCGGTCCGGATCTTAAGCTCACCCCTTATCCAACTCACCCGAGCTCACCCCCCTTTAGCGACGGATCCGACGACGGTTCGGTCATACAACCGTCGTCTATACTTTTAGCGACGCTATATGTTGTCTGTCACTAAACGACGGTTGTATGACCGAACCGTCGTCGGGTCCGTCTCTAAAGGGGGGTGAGCTCGAGTGAGTTGGATAAGGGGTGAACTTAAGATCCGGAATATGGGTCTGGATCAGGTAAGGGATCCTTTAATTTCTTAAAATAAGGGACTTTTTTTTTTTGCTTTTTTTTTAAAAAATAACTAAAAAAAAGTTTAATATTTTATGAAATTGAAATTTTTTCATAATACAGTATTTTGGGTGTGATTTGGGTACGTATAACAAAATATGTATGTACAGTCTGGGCAAACTGTACCACCACTTTTTAGTATAGGTATTCAAAACACGCCCAAAACATTGTATTATGGAAAAATTTCAGTTCCATAAAATATTAAACTTTTTTTAGTTGTTTTAAAAAAAACAAAAAAAAAGTCCCTCATTTTAAGAAAGTAATGGATCCCTTACTTGATCATTTATGTGTGTGTGTATATATATATATATATATATATATATATATATATATATATATATATATATATATATCTAATAAAATACAAATAATTTTGAATTTCCCGCTCACTCAATAAATCATCTGGGCCGTCTAAAGTTTGAGATAAATCCCACCGTCCATACATCTATCTAATAAAATACATCTATCTATCTAATCTATCTAATAATGATTTTGAATTTCCCGCTCACTTAATAAATCATCTGGACCGTTCTAAGTTTGAGATAAATCTCATTGTCCATACAGTGTCGGAGGTACGGGACCCAGCTAGTATATATATATATAGGGTCAGGATCAGGTAAGGACTCTCTTACTTTGTTAAAATGCGGATTTTTTTTTTTGATTTTTTTTGGTTTTTTTTTAATAACTAAAAAAAAAGTTTAATATTTTATGGAACTGAAATTTTTTCATAATACAGTGTTTTGGATGTGATTTGGGTACGTATAACAAAAATATGTATGTACAGTCTGGACAGACTGTACCACCACTTTTTGGTATAGGTATTCAAAATACGACCAAAATATTATATTATGGAAAAATATCAGTTCCATAAAATATTAAATATTTTTTTTTAGTTGTTTAAAAAAAACCAAAAAAAATCAAAAAAAAAAATCTGCATTTTAACAAAGTAAAGGAGCCCTCACCTGATCCGTTCTGTATATATATATATATATATATATTCTCTCTTGCAATAAACATGTCTAATGTCACGGAAGGGAGCAACTCCACTAAGAAATTTGTGTAAAAATCTGAAGGAGAAGAGAATCCAGTTATACTCCTGCCCCTACCATTCCCATTATTTCTACTCTTTTTCATTATGTGTTCCAATCAATAAAGAGCTTCAAGACTTTTGCCAATACCATCAAGAATTTTAGGACATCGTGGAAAATAAGATATCTTTGTCAACTTTGATGCTAAATTGATAGTAATTAATAAAGGTATAAACGAGTTAAACCGAAGCGAATAGAGCGTTATTCGAATTCGATTTGAAAAGTAAAAATTTTATTTAAATTCGACTCGGATTCAAATTGTATTCGAAAAACTCTACTCAGATTCGATTCGATTCGAATATTTATTACTCGAATTCGATCCGACTCATATCAAATTATATTCAAACTACTCGCAAACTTCGAATTCAAGCCCGAATTCAAGTCTTCACATAAATTTATAATATATATAATTACCCATTGAACTTATTATTTTACTTAAAAATTAGAAAATATATTTACAATTACACTTTACAAATAAAAATTACAATTAAAATAATAATAACTATTTATTCTAATTTTATTAAATTGTGCATATATTATAAGATAATATTTCGAGTATCTATTTCAATATGTATCAATTGAGTATGTATCGAATCATGATCAAAAATTCGAATAGTTGAATTCTAAACGAGTCGAGTACAAATTTTACTCGTATTTTGTTCGAACTATTTTTTATACTCAGATTTGGATAATATTATTAACTAATTCGAATCTCACTCACATTTTTTCAAATCAAACCCGAATCGAGTTTGAACTGTTTGGTTCGATTTACGACTTTAGTAATTAACATATTTATATTCTACTAAGATCTAAAACCTACACTTTTTTTATTATTTTAATTTGTATTCTTATTCTAGATCCACCAAGACTTTTTAGTGCTTCCCATCTGGCCTTTGGAGCATCTTTTAATATTTTAAAATTCTACCTAGATAAATTATAAGAGAACAAGAACTCAACTGTTCTAAGCAAAATAAAGTCAACAGTTTTTGAGGGAAAAAATATCAGTCAATCATATATCTATTTGTTCAGTTGTACAAAATGTGAAAAAAAAACATATGAACATGTGTATGTACAAGATATCTATCTAATAAAATACAATTGATTTTGAATTTTCCGCTCATCTTAATAAATTATTTGGGCCGTCTAAAATTTAGAATAAATCTCACCGTCCATATAGTATTGGGTCTAGAGGCACGGGACACGACTAATAACCTGTAAAACAAGATTCTTGAATTTATTTTTTTGTCAAAGACTACTAAGCTCCAACAACCCGTAAATTAATCATAAATTTTACTTCATAACTTTACCTTTGAGATAAGTCATAATTACATATTAGTCACGTGATTTGTAGTTTAGAATATACTTCATTCATTTTTTTAATATAAATCGTTTTAGAGAAATATTTTTATCTCTTAATATAAGTCGATTAATTACTTAGTTTTCAATATTATCCAAAGCATAAATATAACTTTGCTTCTCTCACTATTTTCTGTCCAATAAATAACATTCTTTTTTCAATACAAATACAATGTAGACAATTGATATTATATTTAATGTTTTACAATTATTTTTTAATATTTATGTACAATTCTAAAACGATTTATATTAAGAAATAGATAGAATAATGACTCGGGCCCACAATTTTAGAAAGATGCAAAATCAAGAATGGTAGATTGTAATTTAGAAGACCTTGAGAATAAAAAGAAGGTAATTGTTAAATTTACAACACTTTCTGTTATTTTTACAATAAAAGTGTCGCTGTAGATGTATAGCGATGGTGAAAACTGTCGCTATAGGATCTATAGCAACTCTTTTATTGTGGAAATAATAATTTCTGTTGTGAATTTAACAATTTCCTAAAAAGAATTAAGGGTGTCCTATCAAGTTTACATGTTTTCACACTAGGATTAATAGACTACTTAAGGGGAAACAACACATTATTATCATAATTAACCGAGCTCTTTTAGGTATACATAAAATTTAGACATGAAAATTGGATATGAGTGTATTTGAATTTTACTTATTTGTATTTTGACCTCCACAATTTTTATGTCCACATAGAATTAATTACCCACGAGGAGAAACATATTTCTTGCTAAAAATTTGGGATAATGTTTGGTATATAAGTCCAAAATATTGATCTTTTTTAGCCTCTTTCCACTTTAATATTTTTATCTTATCGCATACATTTCCACATTAGTCGCAATTTAATTTCGCTCTCAAGAGCTCGACGTGGCGAGCTTGGACCGAGTGGTTTGGGCTGGGGCGAGTTCAGAGCACGTCGGGGCCAACTTGGACAGACACCAATTCGTCGGGGCGAGTTCCTTAGCTCTCACGAGCTCGTCGGGGCAAGCTCAACATTTTTCTGAATTTTCTTTCTTTTTCCTCTTTTCAGCTTTAATTCCTCCTGAAATCATTTAAACACCTTAATAAACTCATATACACATAAAACATGAAATAAAACTAAATATCAAGGAATCATAATCAATGAATATTATGCATTCATCAATGGGCGAGTGGGAGATGTTGAATTTTTGGTATCCAAATGGGATGCCCATGGAAGGTCTAACCCATTTGGTTTATTTATCAGCTTGACCAATTAACAAAGTCAAAAGTCATTTATTTTTTGAACATTTTTAGACTAGGTGTTGGAGAAAAAATTGGGAAATGATTCAACCACTTTAGAATTAAAAACACACGTCTCCTCAGTGTTTCATAAAGAATTAGTTGGCCAAACCCCAAACATAGAGATTGCTATTTTCAGTAAGCTCTCCCAACACAGACCAAACCTCAGTTGTTACGAATCATATCGTGGATTTGATTTTCGTTCTCGTATCGTAGTTCGGAGTAGGGCTGTAAATGGTAACCGAAAAATTCGTATTCGTTCGCATCCGTATTCGAAAAAAGCGGATATTATTCGCATTCGAAAAAAAAACGGATATATTTGTATTCGGTTTAAAGGTATCCGTAAATAAACGGATATGAATACGGATATAGACGTATTCGTATTCGATTAACATCCGTCCATAAATATATCCGGCGGATACGGATATCCGAAATCCGAATAACTTATATATATATATATATACACACACACACACTTAATATTTACATTAATTAAGTTATTAATTAATGTAAATTATTAATTAATAATTTACCTATATAAGTTGTTAATAATTTAATATATACATATATATATATATATTAATATATATATATATATATAATATATATATATATATATATATATGTATTTATTAATAACTTACATTCATTTATATAAGTTATTAATATATACGTGTGTATATTTCATTTATATAAGCTATTAATATATATTTATATATATATATATACACGTATTGTGACTCCCCCAAAATAGGTATACAACACTCATTCTGAGTCGCCAAATATATGGTACATAAATAATTATAACTTTATTAATACAATTGCTGTGCAAAATACGACAACACTTAAAATATGAGTTTAAATACAATTATTGTTATCTAGACAATATCCACACTCAAATAAGTCCTCATTACAATTATTAATACACTACTTTATAGAATAGTGAGGACTATTAGAACAACTTCTAGAACTATCATTCCACATCCCGACTAGTACCCGCACATTCTCGTCTCCTGAGAAGAAAAATGGAACAACAAAGAAAAGGGTGAGCTCAACTAGCCCAGTAAAGAACATTATGACTAAGATAATATAAAACAAATTATCGTTAGTCCTCAACAGGGAAAAATCTAATAGAATACAATAGACAACAAGTTTTAAATCAATATTTGCAGCGGAAATAATAATTCATTAGAAGAGTTAAGTAGAGAATGAAATCTACTATCTTCTATATATGAATTTAAAAGTTTATCGTCTATCTTTTATCCCTGTAACATCAATCAATATATAACTGAAATCAAATATTCAACTTTGCACTACAGGCCAAAGATATTCATCAGTTGGTCATGTTCATCTAAACATCTGTTCATCATTGCACTACGGGCCAAAGATATTAATCAGAAATCATTCATCTTTACACTACAGGCCAAAGATATTCAGTAATATCATCATTTAGGACTGAGGATGATGAAAAAATATTTTAAAGAAAACGAATCCAGTGAAACAAAAGAAAAAATAATTAGGATTCGTATTTCAGCTATTTCATGTCCAAAAATACCTCATAAATAATCATAGTGGAGTAAAATTCAAGAAGGATCAAAACATGGATACAATCAAAGCTAGTATCCATAATAGATATTTTGGAGGAAAAATAAAAATTTAATTTTTCTTTGAATAGTGTCGTATTCGTGAATAGTGTCGTATACGTGAATAGTAACTCTGACACCAAAAGATAGAAATTCCACAAGAAAATCATCATGCTTCGTGAATAGTACTCGTGAATAGTAACTCATGAATAGTAATTTTGACATGAAAAAGTTCTAAATTTGATAAAAAGTTCCAACCAATATTTCAGTATAATGATATTGAAGAAATAATATCACTTACGAAGAAAATAACATCCCTTACCTCGGAAAGACAGTACTTTTGACTGGAATACTGGATATAGTGTTGAAGGAAACTTGCACCGTATAGTGTAAGACCCCGAAAATTTTTAAATAAAAAGGAATTTCCTTTATTTATTATTTTGAAATAGTAAGAGTTGATTTGATTAATGTGGATAGTTATGGGTAAAATGCGCAAATATTTCGAATAAGCAAGTGGTTATAAAATATTCATTGTTGTCGAGGAATATTCGTTTGGTCGTGGAATATTCTTGCTGTCGGGGAATATTCGTACGACGGCGCAGCCTTTTGTGGGCCCCATAACGGAAAGCGATTGGATGAAGAAAACGACAAATATAAGTTGTTTATAAATAACGGCGTAGTTGTTACCGTTAATACTGTTGGAATACCTGGTGGTTAAAACACACTAATACGCGTTATTGAACAGTAGCACACGGTATTGCACCAATTATTAATTCTTACGTAAGAAGGCACTACTCAATAATTGTTACAGTAATTACTGTACAGTATTTTATGTTATTGATTCAATAATTGCTGCATTGATATTTTATATTACTGTTGTTTCAATAATTGTCATTACACAGTATTTTCCATTATCGAAACAATAATTCATATTATCTGAATAATATTATTTGATAACATTATTCGCAATGTCTAGAAAGTTCTGTCTAAGGAGAGGTTTGGTCACCTAATTGCGCGTCAGTAAGAAGAAATTTTTATTGGAAAGCCCCCACTTTCCTGGGAACGGCCTGGTTGTCAGTATTGTGATTCTGTAATATTATTTGTGAATAATTAATTATTAATTTATATGATAAGAAAAATACTGATTTTATGTGGATAAAGATAGAGAAATTTTTTAATGTGACAATTGTTGAAAATTAATATTTTATCTTTTTCTGATAAAATAATTCATTTAAATATATTATTATATTTTTAATAATATAATAATGATGATATTTTTACGATGAATGTGGGATATATGAGTATATGAGGAGGAAGAGTATTTTTGTGGTATTAAATGTTTAACACATATTTTGTGTGTTGGTGGACACAATTATTGACTGAAATTTGATTATAGCCTGTAAAATCGCTCGTTTGTGGATTTCGGCCAATTTCTGTTTGGAATTTGAAAAAACTTTCTTCTACAAAGTTGTAGAGAATTGAATTTCCTATAAAAATTCGCGAGATTTGAATTTTCTGATAAAAGGGCTATTTATTGTGAATTATTGAAGTTCCGAAGCTCCGAAATAATTGATTTTTGAAAGTTTAAAATATTTTTAATAATAAAAACGTTTTTTATATGTTGTGAGCCTCATTAATCACATGTTAGGTGACTGATTTCAGATTCTAGGTTGGCGTAGGAAGTTGTAGAAATAATAATAATAATAATATAATAAATTTTCTGCTTTAGTGTTCTAAGCAATTTCCTATAAATAGGTGCTTAGGTTAGAATTGAAAATCACACCAGAAACTGAAGTTTTCTCTCCCTATATTATCGAGCGTATTCTTGTGAGTATTTTGAGTATACTTTGAGTATTGCTATACGGTGCAAGTTCAAGTCATAGCCTATATCCGGTGTTTCAACTAGAAGTACTGTCTTTCGAGGTAAGTGATGTTATTTTCTTCTAAAATGATATTATTTCTTCAATATCATTATGTTGAAATATTGGTTGGAACTTTTTATCAAATTTGAAATTTTTTCATGTCGGAGTTACTATTCATGAGTTACTATTCACGAGTACTATTCACGAAGCGTGATGATGCTTTTTTGTGAAATTTTTATCTTTTAGTGTCAGAGTTACTATTCACGTATACGGCACTATTCACGTATACGACACTATTCAAGAATACGGCACTATTCACCAAAAAATAAAATTTCTTCTTTTCGTCTAAAATATCTATTGTGGATACTAGCTTTGATTGTATCCATGTTTTGATCATTCTTGAATTTTTCTTCAGTATGATTATTTATGAAGTATTTTTGAACTCGGATTGTTTAGAGTACGAATCCTTAATACTTGTTATTTTATTTCACTGGATTCGTTTCCTTTAAAATATTTTTCATCATCCTCAGTCCTAAATGATGGTGTTACTGAATATATTTGGCCTGTAGTGCAAAGATGGATGATTTTATTATGAATATCTTTGGCTCGTAGTGCAAAGATGTACAGGTGTTGAGATGAACATGAACAATTGATGAATATCTTTGGCCCGTAGTGCAAAGATGAACAGGTGTTTAGATGAACATGATCAACTGATGAATATCTTTGGCCTGTAGTGCAAAGATGAATATTTGATTCCAGATATATATTGATTGATGTTACAGGGATAAAATATCGACGATGAACTTTTAAATTCATATATAGAAGATAGTAGTTTGTATTCTCTACTTAACTCTTCTAATGAATTGTTGTTTTCGCTGCAGTTGTTGATTTAAAACTGGTTGTCTATTGTATTCTATTGGATTTTTTCCTGTTGAAGACTAAGGATAATTTGTTGTACATTATCTTAGTCATAATATTCTTTACTGGGCTAGTTGAGCTCACCCTTTTTCTTGTTGTTCTATTTTTTTTCTTCTCAGGAGACGAGAATGTAGCGAGTACGAGTCGGGGGATGTAATGATGGTTCTAGAGAGAGTTTTTTAGTAGTCCTCACCATTTTTGTAAAATAATGTATCAATAATTATGATGGAGATTTATTTGTATGTGGATATTGTCTAGACGACAATAGTTTATATGTTGTAATAATAAAGTTGTAGTTATTTTTGTACCATGTATTTGGCGACTCAGAATGGGTTGGATGGAATGGACCTATTTTCGGGGCGTCACATATAGCAACACTCAAAGTATCAAAATACTCACAAGAATATGCTCGATAATATAGAGAGAGAAGTAGAGAGAAACTTCAGTTTCTGGAATGATTTTCAATTCTAACCTAAGCACCATATTTATAGAAAAATGCTTAGAACACCAAAGCAAAAAATTGAATATAATAATATATTTATAACCAAATTTTCCTTAGCCCACCACATCAAAAACTCATTTTCCACACAAATGCACCAAAAATGAAAAACATGTTTTAAACAATTTTTGTTACAAAATCAATTCAGACTCAATAATCCGGAACTTCAATAATTCATAATAAATAGTCATTTTATCAGAAAAATTCAAACCTCGTGTCTTTTCCATAGAAAATTTAATTCTTTACAACTTTGCATAAGAAAGTTTTTCTAAATTCCAAACAGAAATTTACCGAAATTCACAAACGAGTGATTTTACAAGCTATAATTAAATTTCAATCAAAAATTGTGTCCGCCAACACACAAAACATGTGTTAAATATTTTTTGTAACACCAAACACGTGTTAAACATTTATTGAACGAAAATACTCTTCCTCCTCATATACTCATATATCCCACATTCATTGTAAAAATATCACCATTATAATAATAAAATATTATTTTATCAGAAAAGATAAAATATCAATTTTAAACAATTGTCACATTAAAAATTTTCTCCATCTATATCCACATAAAATCAATATTTTTCTCATCATATAAATCAATAATTAATTATTCACAAATAATATTACAGAATTACAATACTGACAACCATGCAGTTCCCAGGAAAGAGGGGGCTTTTCAATAAGAATTTCTCCTTACTGGCGCACAATTAGGTGACCAAACCTCTCCTTAGACAGAACTTTCTAGACATTGCAAATAATATTTTCTAATAATATTATTCAGATAATATGAATTATTGATTCGATAATGAAAAATACTGTGTAGTGACAATTATTGAAACAACAGTAATATAAAATATCAACGCAGCAATTATTGAATCAATAAAATAAAATACTGAACAGTAACTACTGTAACAATTGTTTAGTAGTGCCTTCTTACGTAAGAATCAATAATTGGTGCAATACCGTGTGCTACTGTGAAACAACGCGTATTACTATGTTTTAACCACCGAGTATTCCAACAGTGTTAACGGTAACAACTGCGCCGTTATTTATAAACAACTTATACTTGTCATTTTCTTCATCCAATCGCTTTCCGTTATGGGGCCCACACAAGACTGCACCGTCGTACGAATATTCCCCGACAGCAAAAATATTCCACGACCAAACGAATATTCTCCGATAAAAATAAATATTTTATAACCACTTGCTTATTTAAAATATTTACGTATTTTACCCATAACTAACCATATTAATCAAATCAACCCCTTACTATTTCAAAATAATAATTTGAGAAATTAAATCTTTATTTATAAAAAGTTGGGGTCTTACACATATATATTAATAATTTACATTCATTTATATAAGTTATTAATATATATATATATATATATATATATATATATATATTAATAACTTACATTAATTAGTTAATAACTTATATATATATATATATATATATATATATATATATATATATATATATATATATATATATATATGTGTGTGTGTGTGTGTGTGTGTGTGTGTATTAATAACTTACATTCATTAATTAATCACTAGCATTCATTTATATAAGTTATTAATATATATATATATACACACACACACACACACACATATATATATATATATAAATTAATAACTTATATTCATTATTTAATAACTTACATATATAAATTATAAATATTCATCCATAATCCAGTATGATAATGTTATTGTATGATAATGTTCAATGAAGGATGATCAATGGTGTATGCATCAAGTTAAGTTAGGATGCAAATTAATCTTGTAATTTTTATGATGATGTGTTTGACATTTTTCTCCCCTTATGATTAGGTTGTTTAATTAATATGTATGGTTTAAATATTAAATTGTGTTTAATTAATATGTATGATTTAAACTTTAATTTTTTTTTTCGTAAATATTTTGAATGAATTTTATATTAGGTTACTTATAAACGAATTCGGATATTAGGATATCCGAATATCCGAATAATTTGTCTATTCGGATAAAATAAACGGTAACGGATATTATCCGTATTCGAATATTTTTTTGAATATCGGATACGGATAATATTTTTAAAATCCGCCGGATACCGGATACGGATACGGATAGCGAATTGGTTTTTCGGATACGGATATACATGTATCCGTATCCGTTTAATACCGTTAACACCCCTAGTTCGGAGACACCATTGGGTTACAGAGGACGTATAATTGCATGATTTTTTCTCACTAGAGGCTTTCACACTACAAGATGTATGTCTTTGGTTCTCCCATTATGTGTAAACATGTAATATATAGCATGCATGTAAATTTTCCTTCAAAATGAATATATGTTAATTTTGAATTTGAAAATGTCTCAAATTGACATCAAAAAATAAATAATTATCTTATATTCTGGAACGGATGGAGTATAATTATGAAACATTTTGTAAGGTGCAAACTATCTACATATTACTAAAGGTATAAACGAACCGAGTCGATCAGAGTATTGAGTTACTCAAATTTGGTTCATAAACTTTATCGAGTATAAAATAAGGTTTGATTGAGGCTCATTTAGCTACCAAGTCGAGCATGATTCCGAATCGAGCCCGAACAATTTTAACTTTTCGAATGAATATGATCCGAGTATCAATAGAAAATTACAATTTAAGAAGGTTCGAGTAATTTATCGAACTTTAAAATGTGCTTATATTTGAATAATTTATATTTCGAGTCGAGCTCGAATCGAATTTTTACTCGAGTAAGTACAAATCGAGCCCGAATTATTAACTCATTTTACAGCCTTACATAGTACTATTAATTACACAATTTATTATTTTAAAAGATTAAACAAATAACATCAATTTTTAAGTTAAAAAATATTTCGAATTGCATTTGAAAAATCAAATTTTATCTTATATTTTAAAATAGAGAGTACTACTAATAAAAATATAATATTACTTTAAAATTTTAAATAAAAATTTTAATTAAATTTAAATTTAAAAATATTTTAAATTGATTTTAAAAAATTAATCTCAATTCTATATTTTAAAACTGAGAAAATAGAACACGCAAGGAAGGCCTGCATGTTACGGGTTACTGATGAGTGATGTCAACTGTTTGACTAAACGAAGATTTAACCCGTTTAAAACTCAACTAGTCTGGTCAATATGATCTGGTCAACTAATGAGGAAGGTAAGATGTTCCGGTCAAACAAACTACAAAGACTTGATAGAATTTGAAATGGATACTTATTTGCCAAACAATGTCCTATTTTATATTGAAACAAACAACTAAATAAAGGGAATAGTTGTTATTGGATTTGGCTTATTTAGAAGAATAATCCATAACAAGTACTTGTTATAAAAACGAACAATATTAGAAATGGGAAATTATTCGTCTGATATTATTTGTAGCAGACATAATTTATCGTTCGCTAATAATAATAACGGATGAAAATTAAAAATAATATTACATTTGGATGATTTTTGATGGACAATTTTTTGATGTAGGCTAATTTTTGATGGGCAAAGGGTCAAAAAAGTCCTTGATGTATACCTCAATGTCCCACTTGCACCCTAAACTAATTTTTTTTTCAAAAGTAACCTTAACGTTATATTTTTGGGTCATCCGTGCCCCTGCCGTTAACAAAAGACAAACATGGTTAAAATATGATAACGTGACAGGCTTAAATATATAATATATTCTAAATAAAACAATATATATCATTTAATCAAAACAAAAAATACTAAAATTCAAAATAAAAAAAGCATAACATATTTACATCATTTATTCAAAATAATAAAATTCAAATTATTTTGTTAACTAATCAAAACAACTAATTAAATAAAATAAGTTGTATAACATATTTACATCATTTAATCAAAATACTAAAATTTAAAACACAACATATTTACATCAAATACTAATTTAAAAAAAAATACTAAAATACTAATTTAAAAAAAATACTAAAATACTAAAAAAATCAAATTAAAAAATACTAAAAATACTAAAATTCAAATTATTTTGTTAATTAATCAAAACAAAAAAAATTCAAATTACATCATTAAAATACTAAAATCATAATACTAAATAATATTTTTAAATTATATAAAAATTTGATGATGTAATAATCTATACATAATCTATATATGTTATAAATAATTTGATGATGTAATAATCTATCAATATATGTTATAATTTGATGATGTAATAATATTTTAAAAAATATATTAAAAAATTTAAATTACATCAAAATATTTTTAAATTGATATGATTTTAAAAATTAATATTAAAAATTACTAAAATAATCATAATACTCCAGTTTTGAATTTTAAAAATATTATTTAGTATTATGATTTTAGTAATTTAAGTATTTTGATTAAATGATGTAAATATGTTATACAATTTATTTTATTTAATTAGTAGTTTTGATTAGTTAACAAAATAATTTGAATTTTATTATTTTGATTAAATGATGTAAATATGTTATGCTTTTTTATTTTAAATTTTAGTATTTTTTGTTTTGTTTAAATGATATATATTGTTTTATTTGGAATATATTTTATATTTAAATCTGCAACGTCATCACATTTTAACCCTGTTTGTCTTTTGTTAACGGCATGGGCACGGATGACCCAAAAATATAACGTTAAGAGTACTTTTGGAAAAAAAATAGTTTAGGGTGCAAGTGGGACAACATTAGTTTAGGGGCATTTTTGACCTTTTTTCCAATTTTTAATTCATAACAAGTACGTATTATGAATCATTACCCTTTTATTTAATACATCAAAAGATATATTGTTAATAAATATCATGATATCAACACCTATTATTTATTTTATAATATTAAATTTTACATTATTATTTTTAAAATAAAAGTAATCGGTCATATTTCTAATCATTTAATAAATATGAACATTTTTGTGATGCCCCCAAAATCGGTATACATCACCTATTCTGAGTCGCCAAATACATGGTATAAAATTCAAATACAACTTAATTATACAATAGTCGTGTAAAATACGACTAAATATATGCTTTGAGTTTTAATACAAATATTGCCATCTAAATAGTATACAAACACAATGGGGTCCTCATTACATTTCTTATCACACTATTTCATAGAATAATGAGGACTACTAATGCTATGAAAGCAAGGTATCCTCACCTTTTCGAAACACCAGGTACGTACGTCAATTTCGAGGACGAAATTTCATAAGGAGTGGAGGTTGTAAGACCCCAACTTATTATTAATGAAATTAAATTTCCTCTATTTATTATTTTGAAATAGTAAGGGTTGATTTGATTAATGTGGTTAGTTATGGATAAAATGCGCAAATATTTTAAATAAGCAAGTGTTTATAAAATATTCATTTTTATCGGAGAATATTCGTTTGGTCGTGGAATATTCTTACTGTTGGGGAATATTCGTACGACGGCACAGCCTTGTGTGGGCCCCATAACAGAAAGCAATTGGACGAAGAAAACGACAAGTATATGTTGTTTATAAATAATGACGTAGTTGTTACCGTTAATACCGTTGGAATACCCGGTGGTTAAAACACAGTAATACGCGTTGTTGCACAGTAGCACACGATATTGCACCAATTATTGATTCTTACGTAAGAAAGCACTACTCAATAATTGTTACAGTAATTACTGTTCAGTATTTTATTTTATTGATTCAATAATTGCTGCGTTGATATTTTATATTACTGTTGTTTCAATAATTGTCACTACACAGTATTTTCTATTATCGGAGCAATAATTCATATTATCTGAATAATATTATTAGATAAATTTATTGGCAATGTCTAGAAATTTCTGTCTAAGGAGAGGTTTGATCACCTAATTCCGCGTCAGTAAGGAGAAATTCTTATTGGAAAGCTCCCTCTTTCCTGGGAACTGCCTGGTTGTCAGTATTGTGATTCTATAATATTATTTGTGAATAATTAATTATTAATTTATATGATGAGAAAAATATTTATTTTATGTGGATATAGATAAAAAAAAATTTAAAAGTGACAATTGTTGAAAATCGATATTTTATTTTTTCTGATAAAATAATATTTTATTATATTATTATAATATAATAATGATGATATTTTTACAATGAATGTGGGATATATGAGTATATGAGGAAGAATATTTTTGGTTTCAATAAATGTTAAAAACATGTTAAACATGTCGGTGGACCGTATTACTTGACTGAAATTTGATTATAGCTTGTAAAATCGCCCGTGTATGGATTTCGGTCAATTTTTGTTTAGAATTTGGAAAAACTTTCTTCTGCAAAGTTGTAGATAATGGAATTTCCTATGGAAAAGACCTAAGGTTCCAATTATTCTGACAAAAGGACTATTTATTATGAATTATTAAAGCTCCGAAGTTCTGAAATAATTGATTTTTGGAAGTTTTAATTATTTTTAATATGAAAAAAGTTTTTGGTCATTATTGTGGGTCTTGCATGTGATGTAAATGGCTGAATTCAGATCTAAGAAAGTGGGCGTAAGAAATTTGATTATATATTTTAATATTATATTAAATTTTTTACTTTGGTGTTCTAAGTATTTTCCTATAAATAGGGTGCTTAGGTTAGAATTGAAAATCACACGAAAAACTAAGGTTTTTTCTCTCTTTCTCTCTTGATATATTGAGCGTATTCTTGTGAGTATTTTGATACTTTGAGTGTTGTAATACGGTGCAAGTTCCCTTCAGCACTATATTCATTATTCCAGCCAGAAGTACTATTCTTTCGAGGTAAGGGATATTTTTTAAAAAAAATGATATTATTTCTTTCAATATCATTATGCCGGAGTGTTGATAAGATTTTTCTTGTGAAATTCTTGTCTTTTAGTGTCAGGATTACTATTCACGTATACGACATTATTCACATAAAAATTAAATTTTCATTTTTGTCCAAAATATCTATTATGGATACTAGCTTTAATTGTATCCATGTTTTGATCATTCTTGAATTTTACTCCACTATGATTATTTATGAGGTATTTTTGGACATGGATAAATCGAAATACAAATTCTTAATATTTGTTATTTTGTTTCACTGGATTCGTTTCCTTTAAAATAATTTTCATCATCCTCAGTCCTAAATGATGAGATTACTGAATATCTTTGGCCTGTAGTGCAAAGATGAATGATTTCTGATGAATATTTTTGGCCCGTAGTGCAAAGATGAACAAGTGTTTAGATGAACATGACCAACTGATGAATATCTTTGGCCTGTAGTGCAAAGATGAATATTTGATTCCAGATATATATTGATTGATGTTACAGGGATAAAATATCGACGATAAACTTTTAAATTCATATATAAAAGATAGTAGATTTCATTCTCTACTTAACTCTTCTAATGAATTATTATTTCCGCTGCGAATATTGATTTGAAACTTGTTGTCTATTGTATTCTATTAGATTTTTCCCTGTTGAAGACTAACGATAATTTGTTTTATATTATCTTAGTCATAATATTCTTTACTGGGCTAGTTGAGCTCACTCTTTTCCTTTTTGTTCCATTTTTCTTCTCAGGAGGCGAGAATGTAGCGAGTACTAGTTGGGGTATGAAATGATGGTTCTAGAAGTTGTTTTAGTAGTCCTCACCATTTTGTAAAATAATATATCAATAATTATAATGAGGACTTATTTAGGTATGAATATTGTCTGGATGGCAATATTTGTATTTAAACTCATAATTTTTATGTTGTATTAATTAAGTTGTAGTTGTTTCTGTACCATGTATTTTAACGACTCAGAATGGGTGTTGTATACCTATTTTGGGGGTGTCACAGGGTGTTTCAACAGTTAACGGTAAAACTTCCGCCGTTATTTTCATAAACAATTTTTGTCGTTTTCTCAATCCGACAATAATTCCGTTGTGGGGTCCACCAATGATTGTGTATGTGTGATCCCAGATTTTATGAATAAAGATTTAATTTTTTCAAAATATTTTTTAATATTATGGTGTGGATTTGATATAATGTTATAGTTGTGAATTGTGACGCCCCCAAAATAGGTCCATTCCATCCAACCCATTCTAAGTCGCCAAATACATAGTACAAAAATAACCACAACTTTATTATTACAACATATAAACTGTGAGTTTACATACAGATATTACCGTCTAGACAATATCCACATGCAAATAAATCTCCACCATAATTATTGATACATTATTTTACAAAAATGGTGAGGACTACTAAACAACTCTCTCTAGAACTTTCATTCCATACTCCGACTAGTACTCATTACATTCTCGCCTCCTGAGAAGAAAAATGGAACAAAAAGGAAAAGGGTGAGCTTAACTAGCCCAGTAAAGAATATTATGACTAAGATAATATACAACAAATTATCGTTAGTCTTCAACAGGGAAAAGTCTAATAGAATACAATAGACAACCAATTTTAAATCAACAACTGCAACGGAAATAACAATTTATTAGAAGAGTTAAGTAGAGAATGCAAACTACTATCTTCTATATATGAATTTAAAAGTTCATCGTCGATATTTTATCCCTGTAACATCAATCAATATATATCTGGAAACAAATATGCATCTTTGCACTACAGGCCAAAGATATTCATCAGTTGGTCATGTTCATCTAAACACTTGTTCATCTTTGCACTACGGGCCAAAGATATTAATCAGTCGGTCATGTTCATCTCAACACCTGTTCATCTTTGCACTACGGGCCAAAGATATTCATCAAGAAATCATTCATCTTTGCACTACAGGCCAAAGATATTCCGTAATTTCATCCTGTAGGACTGAGGATGATGAAAAATATTTTAAAGGAAACAAATCCAGTGAAACAAAAGAACAAATATTAAGGATTCATATTTTAAACAATCCAAGTTCAAAAATACTTCATAAATAATTAGAGTGGAGTAAAATTCAAGAATGATCAAAACATGGATACAATCAAAGCTAGTATCCGGAATAGATATTTTGGACGAAAAGTAAAAATTTCATTTTTTGGTGAATAGTGCCGTATACGTGAATAGTGCCGTCTCCAAAAGATAGAAATTTCACAAAAAATATCATCATGCTTCATGAATAGTACTCGTGAATAGTAACTCATGAATAGTAACCCCGACATGAAAAATTTCCAAATTTGATAAAAATTTCCAACCAATAATTCGGCAAAATGATATTGAAGAAATAATATCATTTTCGAATAAAATAACATCGCTGACCTCGAAAGACAGTACTTCTAGTTGAAACACTGGATATAGGCTATGACTTGAACTTGCACCGTATAACAATACTCAAAGTATACTCAAAATACTCACAAGAATACGCTCGATAATATAGGGAGAGAAAACTTCAGTTTCTGGTGTGATTTTCAATTCTAACCTAAGCACCCTATTTATAGGAAAATACTTAGAATACCAAAGTAGAAAATTTAATATAATAATATTATATATATTATAAATTCTCTACGGACATTTTGACAACTGATTTCAGCTTATCTTGCACATACTAGGGCTGCCCACAAAACAAAAAAAATGTTTTTCTATTTTAAATATTTTAAACTTTCAAAAATCAATTATTTCGGAGCTTCGGAACTTCAATAATTCATAATAAATAGCCATTTTATCAGAAAATTCAAATCTCGCGACTTTTTATAGGAAATTCAATTCTCTACAACTTTGCAGAAGAAAGTTTTTTCTAAATTCCAAACAAAAATTGACCGAAATTCACAAACGGACGATTTTTCAGGCTATAATCAAATTTCGGTCAATAATTGTGTCCACCAACACACAAAATATGTGTTAAACATTTAATGCCACAAAATACTCTTCCTCCTCATATACTCAATATCCCACATTCATTATAAAAATATCATCATTATTATATTATTAAAATATAATAATATATTTAAATGAATTATTTTATCAGAAAAAGATAAAATATTAATTTTCAACAATTGTCACATTAAAAATTTCTCCATCTATATCCACTTAAAATTAATATTTTCTTCATCATATAAATCAATAATTAATTATTCACAAATAATACTACAGAATCACAGTACTGGCATCCAGGCCGTTCCTAGGAAATAGGGGTTTTCCAATAAGAATTTCTCCTTATTGGCGCGCAATTAGGTGACCAAACCTCTCCTTAGACAGAACTTTTTAGACTTTACCAATAATGTTATCTAATAATATTATTCAGATAATATGAATTATTGCTTCGATAATGAAAAATACTGTGTAGTGACAATTATTGAAATAACAGTAATATAAAAAAAATCAACGCAGCAATTATTGAATCAATAAAATAAAATACTGAACAGTAATTACTGTAAACATTATTGAGTAGCGCCTTCTTATGTAAGAATCAATAATTGGTGCAATACTGTGTGCTACAGTGTTTTAACCACTGAGTATTTTAACAGTATTAACGGTAAAAACTACGCCGTTATTTTTAAACAACTTATATTTTTCGTTTTCTTCATCCAATCCCTTTCCGTTATGGGGCCTACAAAAGACTGCATCGTCGTACGAATATTCCCTGACTGCAAGAATATTCCACGACCAAACGAAAATTTCCCGACAACAATGAATATTTTATAACCACTTGCTTATTTTGAAATATTTGCGTATTTTACCCATAAATATCCACATTAATCAAATCAACCCTTACTATTTCAAAATAATAAATAGAGAAAATTAAATTTCATTAATAATAAGTTGGGGTCTTACAACCTCCACTCTTTATGAAATTTCGTTCTCGAAATTGACGTACGTACCTGGTGTTTCGAAAAGATGAGAATACCTCGCTTGTTTCTAACTCCCAGGTCATTTCCTCAATAGCATGGTTTCTCCACAAAACTTTAACTTGTGGTATAACCTTGGTACATAGGACATGTTCTTTCATATCCAAGTTCTTGACAGGTACCTCCTCGTACGTTAAGTCATCGGCTATCTCATCCGGTTCTAACTCAATGACGTGGTTCGGGTCGTCCACATATTTACGTAACATCGATACGTGAAAAACGTTATGAACACGCGTCATACTTGGCGGTAAAACGAGTCTATAGGCCACAGTTCCTATTCGATCGAGAATTTCAAATGGATTAATAAATCGAAGGTTTGAGATTTCCTCACCTCATCGATTCTCGCTTTTGAAATAACAACTTCTTGCACCTCCTTCTTCAAATTCATCAGTTTCGGTGTGTAGCTTGAACAACTTTATCTTTATCGATTAAAGTCGATTATACTCGTATATCATCACGTGGGTACCTAGAGTTTTCATCTTCATCTCTATTATTTATAAATTATACGAAATGAGTCTTTGACAATATCGTACTCGTACTTGTATACAATCTTCTACTCAACACGTCAGCTACCACGTTCGCTTTTCTAGGATGACATGGTCAGAACATGTGCTGAAATGAGTCTCCTCTTGAGTTCTTCGAAGCTCTTCCCATATTCCTTGCTTCATTCGAACTTTGTATATCTACGAGTCAGCTGCGTTAATGGAATAGCGATTCAAGAATATCCTTCAACGAATCTACGATAATAACCAACTAAGCCTAGAAAACTACGTATTACGATTACTGACTTAGGTTGTTCTCAACTGTGACTCATATCCCAACCTTGGATAGCACATTACAATGACACCTATCAGTTTACTATCACACGAATATTGTCCCCTACAGAGAATCTGGCTTCGGTGCATTCCACAAAGGAAGTCACCAGATAAAGGCTTAGGTACCAAATTCTATAGTTGAATTTTTAAATCTTGAAGTTCAATAGGAGCCATTCGATATGAGATTTTAGAAATGAGTTTTGTACCGGGTTCAAAGTTGATACAAAATTTAATATCAGGCTTTGGGAGTAAGCCAAGAAATTCTTCAGGAAATACGTCAGGAAAAATCTATAACAACAGGAATATTATTCAAATCTGATGTGTCTTTATTCAAATCCATAACATGGACTAAGAAAACTTGACATCCGTAATAAACGAATGACCTCATGGCTTGATATGAAAATGTTTGACTACAATGATTTGATTGCTTGAATTCGAATAACAGGTTGCTTAGAAATATGAAAACTAACAACCTTACGAAAGTAATCAATTTCGGCATGATGATTAGTTAACCTTAAAATCACATCAAAAGCAAATATCTCTATAGAAATATGGTTAACAGGTAATGTGATAGTTCCAACATGAATCAAGCAAGATTTCTAAACAACGGATGTAATGAAAGTTTCTCCTAATGGAGTCTCCATAAATAGGTCAAAGTCTAATTTCTCCGTAGTCAAGTTCAAACGTTGAGCGCAAGCAAGAGAGATAAAAGAATGGGTAGAACCAGTATCTAGTAAGGTATAAACTTCGCAAGAATTATAATTAACTAACCCGTGCTAACTTCGTTCGGGTTCCTCGCATTTTGACCGGTCACGAAAAACACTCTTCCAGGAACCATTGTCTTTGACTTTTCTAGGACATCCTTTTGAGTCACTATTCCCGCTGGAGTGGGTTTCGATACGGTACAATCTCGAGCGATATGTCCTTTTTTTCCACAATTATAGCATACCTTAAACTGTTGTGGACAGTTTGGGCTGATATGTCCCTCTTTCCCGCATTTGTAAATACGACTGGTGGTCTTTCTCCTCCCTTGGAACCAGTTGCTACTGGCGCTGACGTCTTCACATGGCCGTCGTTGAATCTCCTCTTTTTAAAATCTCCTCCCGACTCGCTTCTTCTATTTTCATGGCCACGATTACCACCAGAGTGGTTACCGCCTTTGTCCGTATTCTTCTTTCTCCGCTGGTTATCGTTATTCTGATGACTGCTATCTTCGGTATGATCCTGGTTATGGTCCCTCGGTTGAACGTACTCGTTATCTCGCTCTAACAACTGAGCCCTGTTGACAACATCTGAATAGAGAGAAAATTTATGAGAAATGAGATACTGACGTATGCTGGGTTTTAAACCTCTCAGAAACATCCGCGTCATACGTTCCTCATTCTCCACCAAATGAGGTGCAAACCTGGATAACTTCGCGAACTTTGCCTCGTAATGGGACACCGTCATGTTATTCTGCTCCAGTCTAATAAACTCCACTTCCTTTATATGACGAATACTTTCAGGGAAGTACTTGTCATTGAACTGTTTCTGAAACGTTTCCCATGACATGCTGAGTGCAGCTGGATGGGTACGCTTCACAGATTCCCACCAATAATCTGCCTCGTTACGGAACATAAAAGTAGCGAATGGAACTTTCTGTTCCTCCGTGCATTCCAAGACATCGAATATCTTGGTAATTTGTTTGACCCATGTCTCCACCTTAATAGGATCCGGCTTTCCCCAGAATTCTGGCGGTCCCAACTCTTTGAACTGTTTGGCTGTGACCACCCGTGAATTGCTATCATTTCCTCCTGTATTTTGAACATGAGTCTCCCTCGTCTGATTTTGCATGAACTGCAAAAAGCTTCTAAACATCCCCTCGTTCATCATCTGCTCAGTGGTGTTGTTCACAGGAGGTACATTGCCAGCCTGTTGCACGTTCTCCTCGTTGGTGAGTACATGCGTCTCCACGGTCTCATTTCCCCTGTTAATATTCTCAGTCGACATTCTGAAATACTGTCATAAAACAAGGGTTAATTAAGGAAATCAATATATCACATAATATCCCTATATACTGACCAACTAACAAATAAGCTTAGGTAGTACACACTAGCGAAGGATTTACTCGTCTCTCCACTCCTAGTTCTATTCCCCGATCTCCGTCAGAGATCATATCCCTAAGCTCTGATACCAACTGTGACGCCCCCAAAATAGGTCCATTCCATCCAACCCATTCTGAGTCGCCAAATACATGGTACAGAAATAACCACAACTTTATTATTACAACATATAAACTGTGAGTTTAAATACAGATATTACCGTCTAGACAATATCCACACGCAAATAAATCCCCATCATAATTATTGATACATTATTTTACAAAAATGGTGAGGACTACTAAACAACTCTCTCTAGAACCTTCATTCCATACCCCGACTAGTACTCGTTACATTCTCGCCTCCTGGGAAGAAAAATGGAACAAAAAGGAAAAGGGTGAGCTCAACTAGCCTAATAAAGAATATTATAACTAAGATAATATACAACAAATTATCGTTAGTCTTAAACAGGGAAAAGTCTAATAGAATACAATAGACAACCAGTTTTAAATCAACAACTGCAGCGCAAACAACAATTCATTAGAAGAGTTAAGTAGAGAATGTAAACTACTATCTTCTATATATGAATTTAAAAGTTCATCGTCGATATTTTATCCCTGTAACATCAATCAATATATATCTGAAAACAAATATGCATCTTTGCACTACAGGCCAAAGATATTCATCAGTTGGTCATGTTCATCTAAACACTTGTTCATCTTTGCACTACGGGCCAAAGATTTTAATCAGTCGGTCATGTTCATCTCAACACCTGTTCATCTTTGCACTACGGGCCAAAGATATTCATCAAGAAATCATTCATCTTTGCACTACAGGCCAAAGATATTCCGTAATTTCATCATGTAGGACTGAGGATGATGAAAAATATTTTAAAGGAAACGAATCCAGTGAAACAAAAGAACAAATATTAAGAATTCATATTTTAAACAATCCAAGTTCAAAAATACTTCATAAGTAATCAGAGTGGAGTAAAATTCAATAATGATCAAAACATGGATACAATCAAAGCTAGTATCCGGAATAGATATTTTGGACGAAAAGAAGAAATTTATTTTTCGGTGAATAGTGTCGTATTCGTGAATAGTGCCGTATACGTGAATAGTGCCGTATACGTGAATAGTAACTCCGACACCAAAAGATAAAAATTTCACAAAAAACATCATCATGCTTCATGAATAGTACTCGTGAATAGTAACTCGTGAATAGTAACCCCGACATGAAAAAGTTTTAAATTTGATAAAAATTTCCAACCAATAATTCGGCATAATGATATTGAAGAAATAATATCATTTTCGAATAAAATAACATCCCTTACCTCGAAAGACAGTACTTCTAGTTGAAACACCGGATATAGGCTATGACTTGAACTTGCACCGTATAGCAATACTCAAAGTATACTCAAAATACTAACAAGAATACGCTCGATAATATAGAGAGAGAAAACTTCAGTTTCTGGTGTGATTTTCAATTCTAACATAAGCACCCTATTTATAGGAAAATGCTTAGAACACCAAAGTAAAAAATTTAATATAATAATATTATATATATTACAAATTCTCTATGCACATTTTGACAACTGATTTCAGCTTATCTTGCACATGCTAGGGCTGCCCACAAAACAAAAAAAACGTTTATCCTATTTTAAATATTTTAAACTTCCAAAAATCAATTATTTCGGAGCTTCGGAAATTCAATAATTCATAATAAATAACCCTTTTATCAGAAAATTCGAATCACGCGACTTTTTATAGGAAATTCAATTCTCTACAACTTTGCAGAAGAAAGTTTTTTCCAAATTCCAAACAGAAATTGACCGAAATTCACAAACGGGCGATTTTACAGGCTATAATCAAATTTCGGTCAATAATTGTGTCCACCAACACACAAAATATGTGTTAAACATTTAATGGCACAAAAATACTCTTCCTCCTCATATACTCACATATCCCACATTCATTATAAAAATATCATCATTATTATATTATTAAAATATAATAATATATTTAAATGAATTATTTTATCAGAAAAAGATAAAAAATTAATTTTCAACAATTGTCACATTAAAAATTTTCTCCATCTATATCCACATAAAATCAATATTTTCCTCATCATATAAATCAATAATTAATTATTCACAAATACTATTACAGAATCACAGTACTGGCAACCAAGCCGTTCCCAAAAAAGAAGGGGCTTTCCAATAAGAATTTCTCCTTACTGGCGCGCAATTAGGTGACCAAACCTCTCCTTAGACAGAACTTTCTAGACATTACCAATAATGTTATCTAATAATATTATTTAGATAATATGAATTATTGATTTGATAATGAAAAATATTGTGTAGTGACAATTATTAAAATAACAGTAATATAAAAAAAATCAAGGCAGCAATTATTGAATCAATAAAATAAAATACTGAACAGTAATTACTGTAACCATTATTGAGTAGTGCCTTATTACGTAAGAATCAATAATTGGTGCAATACCGTGTACTACTGTGTTTTAACCACCGAGTATTTTAATATTATTAACGGTAACAACTACGCCGTTATTGTTAAACAACTTATATTTGTCGTTTTTTTCATCCAATCGCTTTCTGTTATGGGGCCCATAAAATACTGCGTCGTCGTACGAATATTCCCCGACAGCAAGAATATTCCACGACCAAACGAATATTCCCCAACAACAATGAATATTTTATAACCACTTGCTTATTTTGAAATATTTGCGTATTTTATCCATAACTATCCACATTAATCAAATCAACCCTTACTATTTCAAAATAATAAATAGAGAAAATAAAATTTCATTAATAATAAGTTGGGGTCTTACATGAATAGTATTTACAAATTTTGCAAAGTACGCAAGTTGTTATATAATATTCGATTGGTCGGGGAATATTCGTTTTAATAGGGAATATTCGTACAACGGCACATTCATTGATGGACCCCCACAACGGAATTATTATCGAATTGAGAAAACGACAAAAATACTTTATGAAAATAACGGCAGAAGTTTTACCGTTAACTGTTGAAACACCCGGTGTTAAAAGTACAGTAATACGCGTGGTTGCATAGTAGCACACGATATTGATTATTGATGCTTATGTGAGAAGTCACTCAGTTATACTCAATTATTGCTACAGTAATTGCTGCATCACATCTCTCATATTATTGTTTCAATTATCGTCACAATATCATTTGCATAATATTTTATATAATTAAATCAATAATTGAGACGAAAAAGTTATTCATATTATTAAATTATAATATTTACAATGTCTAGAAGTTCTGTCAAGGAGAGGTTTGGTCACCTAATTGCGCGCTAATAGGTAGAAATCCTTATTGGAAAGCCCCCTCTTTCTTGGGAACGACCTGGTTGATAAATATTGTGAGTTATAATATTAATGATGAATGTTATTAAAATTAAAGTTGTGTTCGGAGTTGAATTTGGAGACGCGGATGTGATATTTGTGTCTGGAACGATGAATTTAGTAAAAATAGTATATAAACACAAAATTTTCTGGAATTCACTATTTGGTCAAAAAGTCAACAGTTGACTTTTTTGGGAAAAGTTAAACTTCAAAATTTCAAAATTTATATTTTTGATAAAAATGGTTTCATTGTGTTGGAATTATTTGTGTTAGTGAAAATCGACAATTATTTCGATTATAATTGATGTCTGGAGGTTATATTGACCAATCAGATATTTAACCGGATAAATGAGCAATCGATTGCTATTATTTCACATGATTATAACTATTTGTTCACATGTGTATACTATTATTTCATATTCTTGTTACTATTAGAGGAGTTGGTGCAAGATTGATAATATTTGCATGACTAAGTTAAAAATAGAGGTATAGATGGAGGTACTATACTGTAATTCGTATTTTCACATGTCTAGAACTATTGATTCACATAATTTACTATTGAATTGCATTATTTACTATTAGGAGAGGTGTTGCAAGTTTGATAATACTTGCAGGAATAAATTAAAAATGAAAGAAAAGTTGGAGGTATTGCACTGTAATATTTTGAGCCCCAAAACGTGCAATTATCGAAACTATATTTTCCTATAAATAGAAGCTCATTCTTCCTTCATTTGTCACCAATTTACAAAAGCTTTAGAGCAATTATTATAGAGAGAAATTATAAAGAGAAAGAAGAAGAGAAGTCTGCTACCTCACTATTCCAGTATCCAGTTTTTCCAAGGTAGGGAATATTATTTGTTGTACTCGTAAGGAGTTTTATTTCTTTCTTGCCCATGAAGAGAACTTCTGTTATTCCATTCTTTATTATTCTGTTGGAATAACCGGTATACGTGGGCTACCCTATACTTGGTGAAATTCTTCTGTTATTCCATTCTTTATTATTCTGCTGGAATATCCTGTCTGTGCGTTTACGCCGGACCTGGTTCCATTATTTATCATTCTGTTGGAACATCCTGTCTGTGCGTTTTACGCCGGACCTGGTTTCGTCCTTATTATTCTGTTGAAATATCTTGTCTGTGCGTTCTACGCCGGACCTGGTTCCGTCTTTATTATTCTATTGGAATATCCTGTATGTGCGTTTTACGCTGGACCTGGTTCCATCTTTATTATTCTGTTGGAATAACCTGCCTGTGCGGTCAACCGCATGCCTGGTGATTTCTTTTGTTATTCCATTCCTTATTATACTCAGTTGGTTAAAGTTTTGACTTTTATACTCCATGAAATTAGTGGAATATCCTTGATATTTGAACTTCATCCAGTATCTTTTCATAGAAATATTCTTCTGAGCATTCTTCAATTTTACTCTACAAAGCAGTATCATGTTGACAATTTGGACATTATTAGTTCCTGGATAAATTAATTCTTGAACTTGTTTTATTGAATTCTTATATCATTGTCATCATCCTCATGTATATATTTTGTTGAAAGTCATATGTGGTCTGTAGTGCATAGATGGACTTGGTATGATTATGACCAAGGATTATTCGGTGTAATCATGACCGTAATGTTACAAATGATGTGGTAAAAGTCCTCATTGGCCCGTAGTACATTGATGGACAGTTTTTGGTATGATTATGGCTATGGATTCTCTTCGGCCAAGGGTGCAAAGATGAATTGTTTTATGGCATAATCAGGACCGTTGATGAAAACACGATTATCTTTGGCATGTAGTGCATGGATAATTCATGGTCGTGATACTAAAAATATCCTTGGCCTGTAGTGCAGGGATGGGTTAATGATGTTGATTATTTATTAAGCTGAGTCTCAGCGATAAAAGTGATGAAAAACCTTTTAAATCATAGAAGATAGTAGATTTTATTCTCTACTTGACTCTTCTAATGGATTGCTTGTTCCGCTGCAGTTAAACTTGGTGTTTGTTGTATTGTATCAGTTTAACACTGTTGAAGACTAATGATAATTTATTCTGCATTATCTTAGTCATAATATTTCTTACTGGGCTAGTTGAGCTCACCCTTTTACTTTCATTGTTCTCTTCAGGAAAAGAGAATATAGCTGGAATGAGTAGGGGAACAGAGTGATGGTCCTAGATGGTGCATTAGTAGTCCTCACTATTCTGTGAAATAGTGTGATAATAATTGTAATGAGGACTCCCTTTGAGTTTGTATACTCTCTAGTAGACAATATTTGTATTCAAACTCATTGTTTATGTTTTGTCGTATTGTACACGACAGTTGTATTATTAAGTTGTATTTGAATTCCGTACCATGTATCTGGCAACTCAAGATGGGTGATGTATACCTAATTTTGGGGGCGTCACAGTGCCGTTGTACGAATATTCCCTGTTAAAACGAATATTCCCCGACCAATCGAATATTATATAACAACTTGTGTACTTTGCAAAATTTATAAATATTACCCACAACTATAACATTATATCAAATTCATTCCATAATATTCAAAAATGATATTTATAAAAAATTCATTTTTATTCATAAAAGTAGGGGTCTTACAACCTCCCCTTCTTTTGAAATTTCACCCTCGAAATTAGGGTACGTACCTGGTATATCGAAGAGGTAAGGATACCTTGATTTCATTTCAGATTCTAACTCCCAAGTCATTTCCTCAACATCGTGGTTTCTCCACAAAACTTTGACCTGAGGTATAACCTTGGAGCGTAGAATATGTTCCTTCTTATCCAAGATTTGAACAGGAACCTCTTCATACATCAAATCTTCCGCTATTTCGTCCGGTTCTAACTCAATAATAGAGTTCGATCTTCCACATATTTACGTAACATGGATATGTGAAAAACGTTATGAACACGAGACATACTTGGCGGTAAAGCGAGTTTGTAGGCCACAGTTCCTACTCGATCGAGGATTAAAAATGGGCCGATGAATCTAGGATTGAGCTTTTCTCTCTTTCCAAATCTCGTAACTCCTTTCCATGGAGCAACACGTAACAACACATAATCTCCTATATCAAATTCCACATCCTTTCGATGAAGATCAGCATAACTCTTTTGTCGATCTTGTGAGATTTTTATACGTTGTCGGATCGTTTGAATCTTTTTCGTAGTCATACGTACCAACTCCGGTCCCAACAACGTTGCTTCACCCACCTCATCCTAGCATACTAGAGAACGACACTTTTTTCCATACAACGCCTCAAATGGAGTCATGCCTATACTTACTTGATAACTGTTGTTGTAGGAAAACTCCACAAATGGTAAGAACTTATCCCAACTTACCTTGAAGTCAAGGACACAGAGTCTTAATAAATCTTCAAGAGTTTGAATAGTCCTCTCCGACTGCCCATCCGTCTGAGGATGATATGTCGAGCTAAATCGTAAATCTGTGTCCATAGCTTTCTGCAAACTAACCCAAAATCGTGAAGTGAATCTTTGGTCTCTATTATAAACTATGGATACTGACATACCATGTAGTCTTACAATCTCGCTTATGTACATATGAGTAAGACGTTCAGGTGTATAAGTTTCTCGTATAGGTAAGAAGTGAGCAGACTTGGTCAATCTATCAACAATGACCCAAATTGCATCTATGCTTTGAGAAACCTTGGGAAGACCAGTAACGAAGTCCATGGTAATGTGCTCCTACTTCCATTCTGGAATTTAAAGTGGTTGCAATGGACCTTTTGTGTGAGACCTCAGATTTTATGAATAAATATTTAATTTTCTCAAAATAATTTTTTATTTTTTTATATTATGGAGTGGATTTGATATAATGTTATAATTGTGGATAGTATTTATAAATTTTGCAAAGTATGACGAATATCTTGATACATTTTTGTACTCCCAAGATGGATTGTAAACGGTGTGTTGTGCGCCTCTATCATGATTTTATATTTTAAATCAGGGTCGTTAAGAACACAAAGTATGGATTTGACTCGAAGTATTCCTTCTTCATCGATTCTTGCTTCCGGCATAGCACCTTCTTGTACTTTCTTCCTCATAAGCATCAGCTCCAGGTCTGTAGCTTGAGCATCTTTAACTTTATCAATTAAAGTCGGTTCTACTCGTATATTCGCCATCATCACATGGGTCGCTGGAGTCTTTAACTATATCTCCATCCTTTGCAAGTCACACAAAATGGGCCTGTGTGTTGACAATATCGCACTCGTACTTGCATATGATCTTCTACTCAATACGTCAGCTATCACGTTCGCTTTTCCAGGATGGTATTGGATGGTATGATCATAATCTTTCAATAGTTCAAGCCAATGTCGTTGTCGCATGTTGAGTTCCTTTTGAGTGAAGAAATATTTGAGGCTTTTATGATCCGTAAAGATCTCAACCTTCTCCCCGTACAAGTAATGCCTCCAAATTTTAAGTGCGAAAACAACAGCTGCTAACTATAGGTCATGAGTATGATAATTCCTCTCATATTCTTTGAGTTGTCTTGAGGCATAGGCTCTGAATTTCCCATATTGCATGAGAACACATCCCAACTCTTTGCCCGAAGCATCACTTTAGATGACAAATCCCTCCGAGCCAGATGGTATTGTCAGAACAGGTGCTAAAATGAGTCTGCTCTTGAGTTCTTGAAAACTCTTCTCACATTATTCTCTCCAACCGAACTTTGTATCTTTCAGAGTCAGCTAAGTTAATGGAGTAGCTATTCGAGAAAATCTTTCCACGAATCTCCGATAATAACCAGCTAAGCCGAGAAAGCTACGTACTTCGGTCATTGATTTAGGTTGCTCCCAACTTTGAATTTCTTCAATCTTTGTGGGGTCAATAGATATTCCATGACTTGATACTACGTGCCCAAGGAATGCTACTTCCTCAAGCCACAACTCACATTTCTTCAACTTGGCATAAAGCTTGTATTCACGAAGCTTTTGGAGTGTTGGCCTCAAGTGTTGCTCATGATCTTCACGGCTTTTGGAATAAATAAGGATGTCATCAATAAACACGACCACAAAGTGATCCAAATATTCCTTGAATACTCGGTTTATCATATCCATGAAGGCAGCAGGAGCATTAGTCAATCCAAAGGACATGACTAGGAATTCATAATGCACATACCAAGTTTTGAAAGTCGTCTTTGGAATGTCATCGGTTCTGATCATCAATTGGTGATATCCTGAACAAAGATCAATCTTTGAAAAGAATTTGGCTCCTTGCAATTGGTCCAGCAGGTCATCAATACGATGCAATGGGTACCTATTTTTTATGGTGACATGATTCAACTCCTGATAATCAATACAAAGTCGCATACTCCCATCTTTCTTCTTCACGAATAGAACAGGAGCACCCCAAGGAGACGTACTAGGACGAATGAAACCAATGTCTAACAATTCTTGAAATTGGGTCTTTAACTCCTGAAGTTCATTAACAACCATTCGATACGGGGCTTTGGAAATGGGTTTTGTACCGGGTTCAAGGTCGATACAAAATTCAATTTTACGCTCTGGGGGTAGGCCAGGAAGTTCTTCAAGGAATACGTCAGGGAATTTATTAACAATAGAAATATCATTCAAAACTGACGTATTTTTGTTTAGATCCATGATGTATTTTCAATAAATGAATAGCTTTATGGCTTGAGATGACCGTGATTGATTTTAATGGTTTGGTCGCTTGAATTCGTATAATAGGTTGATTAGGAATATGAAAGCTAACAACCTTACGAAAATAATCAATTTTAGCATGATGAGTAGTTATCCAATCAATCCCTAGAATCACATCAAATGCAAGTATTTTCAATAAAATAAGATCGAAAGGTAATGTGAGGGTACTGATTTGAACCAAACAAGACTTATAAACAGTTGATGTAATGAAAGTTTCTCCCAACGGAGTTTCCACAGATAAGTCAAAGTCTAATTTCTCCGGAGTCAAATTTAATCGTTGAGCGCAAGTAGGGGAAATAAAAGAATGGGTAGAACCGGTATCAAATAAAGTATAGACTTCGTTAGAGTTTATGATAAGCTTACCCGTGATGACCTCATTCGGGTCCTTGCTTTCTGGGAGGTTACAAAAAATGCTCTCCTTTGCACTACCGACTTTGACTTTTCTAGGACGGCCTTTGGTGCCTCCATCCTGGCTGAACTTGTCTTCGGTGAACGACAAAATCGGGCTAAGTGACCTTCTCTTCCACAATTATAACATGCTTTGGAAGGCATCGCGCAGTTTGGACTGATGTGTCCCTCCCCTCATCATTTGAAGCATATGATAGGTGGTCGTTCTCCTTCCTTAACAGCGGGTGCTGGTGCTGACGTCTTTCCATCATTGTTGAATCTCCTCTTCTTAAAATGTCCATTCTTATTATTCTGGCCCTGATTACCACCGATGTGGTTACCACTTCTGGCTTGTTGATTCCCTCCACTCTTGTTGTCACCGCTTCGATGACTGCTCTCACTGGTATTATCATTTTGTCGGATGCTCTCTTTTGGTTGCGTTGAATCGTTATCGCCCTCTACTAACTGAGCTCCATTTACAACATCTGAAAACAAAAACATTTTATGAGAAATAAGATGTTGACGTATCTCCGGCTTTAAACCTCTAAAATAACATCCGGGACATTCTCTCTTCATTATCAACCAATTGGGATGCAAACCGAGACAACTCGGAAAACTTAGCTTCATACTGCGTCACGGTCATATTATTCTGCTCCAACTTGATGAACTCTACCTCTTTTATGTGATGAATACTTTCGGGAAAGTACTTGTCGTTGAATAGTTCTTGGAACTTCTCCCAATACATCTTCAGTGCGGCAGGTTGAGTACGCTTTAACGATTTCCACCAGTAATTTGCCTCTCCTCGCAACATAAAGGCGGCAAAGGGAACCTTTTGCTCCTCGGAGCATCCCAAGACATCAAATATCTTGGTGATCTGCTTTATCCATGCTTCCTCCTTAAGTGATTTTGGCTCTCCAATAAACTCCGGTGGTCCCAGCTCCTTGAACTATTTAGCGGTGACCGTCTGAGAGTTTTCAGTGTTTCCACCTACATTTTGGACAGGAGCCGCTCTCGCCTGCTATTGCATGAATTTCATAAAGCCTCTGAACATTCCATCATTCATCATTTGGTCAGTGTTGTTGTTTGCATGAGGATTATCGCCTTCCTGATGCACATTATCCTGATTATTGATATGTGGTGAATCAACGGTCGCCTGTGCTCCATTGCTATTCTCAACATTCTCGGATGTCATTTTCAGATACTGCCACAAAACAAAGGTTAATTGACATGTAACATATTATCCCTATATTCTGTCCGACCAATTAAATACCAAATAAACTTAGGTAGGTCATACTAGCGAAGAAATTCCCCCGTTTCTCCCCTCCTAGTTCTATTCTCACATCTTAGTCAGGGATTATATCCCTAAGCTTTGATACCAACTGTGACGCCCCTAAAATCGGTATACATCACCTATTCTGAGTCGCCAAATACGTGGTACAAAATTCAAATACAACTTAATTATACAATAGTCGTGTAAAAAATGACTATACATATGATGTGAGTTTTAATACAAATATTGTCATCTAGACAATATACAAACTCAATGGGGTCCTCATTACATTTATTATCATATTATTTTATAGAATAGTGGGGACTACTAATGCTATCATCTGGACCATCACTCTGTTCCCCGACTAGTCCTTGCTACGTTCTCATTTCCTGAAGAGAACAATGAAAGCAAAAGGGTGATCTCAACTAGCATAGTAAGAAATATTATGACTAAGATAATGCAGAATAAATTATCATTAGTCTTCAACAGTGTTAAACTAATAAAATATAACAAACATCAAGTTTAACTGCAGCGGAACAAGCAATCCATTAGAAGAGTCAAGTAGAGAATAAAATATACTATCTTCTATGATTTAAAAGGTTTTTTATGACTTTTATTGCTAAGACTCAGCTTAATAAATAATCCACATCATCCCTGCACTATAACCAATGATATTCATTAGTATCACAACCACAAATTATACATGCACCAAAGCCAAGGATATTCGTGTATTCATCAATGGTCATGATCATGCCAACAACTGTCCATCAATGCATTACGGGCCAATGAGGAATTTTTCTACATTATTTGTAACATTACGGTCATGATTATATCGAATAATCCCTGGTCATAATCATACCAAGTCCATCTATGCACTACAGGCCACAAATGACTTTCAACATAATATAAATATGAGGATGATGACAAGGATATAAGAATTCAATAAAACAAGTTCAAGAATTAATTTATCCAGGAACTAATAATGTCCAAATTGTCAATATGATATTGCTTTGTGGAGTAAAAATTCAAGAATGCTCAGTGTAAGACCCCAACTTATTATAAATAAAATCGAATTTCCTATAATTATATTTGTGAATAATAAGGTATTAATTTGATATAATTCTCTGGTTATGAGTGAAATGTGCAAATTTTGCAAAATATGCATGTGGTTATAAAATAAACATTGTTGTCGGGAAATATTCGTTTGGTCGTGGAATATTCTTGTTGTCGGGGAATATTCGTACGACGACACAGTTATTTGTGAGCCCCATAACAGAATAACTGTCGGATGAAAAAAACGACAAGTTTGCATTTTTATAAATAACGGCATAGTTGTTACCGTTAACACTGTTGGAATACCCGGTGGTTAAAATACAGTAATACACGTGGATGCACAGTATTGATGAATTATTGATCCTTACGTAAGAATGCACTACTCAATAATTGTTACAATAGTTACTGTTCAATATTTTATTTTATTGATTCAATAATTGCTGCGTTGATATTTAATATTATTGTTGTTTCAATAATTGTCACTGCACAATATTTCCCATTATCAGATAAATAATTCATATTATTTGAATAATATTATTAGATAGCATTATTGGCAATGTCTAGAAAGTTCTGTCAAGGAGAGGTTTGGTCACCTAATTGCGCGCCAATAAAGAGAAATTCTTATTGGAAAGCCCTCTCTTTCCTGGGAACGGCCTGGTTGTCATAAATGTGATTCTGTAATATTATTTGTGAATAATTAATTATTGATTCATATGATAAGGAAATATTTATTTTATGTAGATATAAATGTTGGATATATTTATTGTGGTTAAAAATGAAGGAGTTAATGTTGAGGTGTATTATAAGTATTTTTATCGGAATGAAGGTATTAAAAATTAAACCAGTGTTTTTGAGATATATTGTGTGAGTTATAATTTTTAATCCAACCGTTGGATCGTTGTAATTTTTGGATATGTTATACATATATAAGTTGAGTATATGTCCACAAATTTTGAACCGTTAAAAATGAACGTATGATTTGTTATGAATTTTAAGAGGTGACCGATTCAGAAATTAGGTTTATAAATGATTTTGGTGAAAAATTCTAGAATTGAGTGGGCCCCACTTTTGGTTGGTGAAGAAATGTGCTGAATTTATTTCAAATATGGTGGGTGGTAATAGTAGCAGGTAAGCCATCAGGTTGCAGGTCAAGTTTGCTAACATTTTCCTATAAATAGAGGGCTAAGTTAGAATTTAAAATCACACCAGAAACAAGTTTTCTCTCTTTCTCTCTCTAGATTATTGAGTGTATTTTGTGAGTATTTAGATAATTTATGAGTTTTTATTCATCAGTGCAAGTTTCCTTCAGCCTTATACCGATATTCCGATCAGAAGTACTGATATTTTGATGTAAGGGATGATATTTTCTTCATATATGATATTATTTCTTCAATATCATTATGCCGAAGTATTGATCTGAATTTTTATCAAATTTAAAACTTTTTGTGTCGGGGTTACTATTCACGTATACAACACTATTCCCGAATACGACACTATTCACCAAAAAATGAAATTTTCTTCTTTTTGTCCAAGATGTCTATTTTGGTTACTATCTTTGATTGTATCCATGTTTTGATCTTTATTTTTGAATTCTGCTTAAAAATTGGTATTTATGAAGTATTATTGATCTTGGATAAACTGTTATACGAATCCCTACTATTTGTCCTTCCGTTTCACTGGATTCATTTTCTTTAAAATATTTTTCATCGTCCTCAGTCCTAAATGATGATATTACTAAATATCTTCGGCCTATAGTGTAAAGATAAATGATTAACTGATGAATATCTTTGGCCCGTAGTGCAAAGATGAACACGTGTTGAGATGAACATGACCAACTGGTGATACAAATGAATATCTTTGGCCTGTAGTGCAAAGATGAATATTTGATTAAAGATGTATATTGATTGTTGTTACAGGGATAAAATATTGGTGATGGACTTTTAAATCTTAGAAGATAGTAGAACTCATTCTCTACTTGACTCTTCTAATGGATTGATGTTTTCACTGCAATTGTTGATCTAAAACTTGTTGGCTATTATATTTTATCAGATTTTTTCCTATTGAAGACTAACGATAATTTGTTGTATATTATCTTAGTCATAATATTCTTTACTGGGCTAGTTGAGCTCGCCCTTTTCCTTTTTATTTCATTTTTCTCAGGACGTGAGAACATAGCAGGAACTAGTCGGGGTACGGAGTGATGGTTCTAGAAAGATGTTTTAGCAGTCCTCACTATTTTTGTAAAATAGTATTTGAATAATTTTAACGAGGACATATTTGAGTGTGGATATTGTCTAGAAGATAATATTTGTATTTAAACTCACAGTATGTGGATATTGTCTAGAAGACAAAATAGTATGTGATAATTTTGTAGTTTGCTTTCTGTACCATGTATTTAGCGACTCAGAATGGGTGTTGTATACCTATTTTGGGGGCGTCACAGTTGGTAACAGAGCTTAGGGATATGGTCTCTGGCGGAGATCGGGGAATAGAACTAGGAGGGGAGAGATGAGTAAATCCTTCGTTAGTGCGTCCTATCTAAGCTCATTTGTTGGTCGGTCATAATATAGGGATATTATATGATATGTTAATTTATTTAATTAACCCTTATTTTATGGCAGTATTTAAGAATGGCTGCTGAGAACATTAACAATAGAGTGTATGAGACTGTGTAACAACCTTTAGTCACAAACCAGGAGAACGTGCAACAGGAAGACAATATTCCTCCTGTAAACAACACTACCGAGCAAACGATGAATGATGGAATGTTTAGGAGCTTTTTGCAGTTCATGCAAAACCAGACGAGGGAAACTCGTGCACAGAATACGGGTGGAAATGCTAGCAATGCGCGACTTGTCACAGCCAAACAGTTCAAAGAGTTGGGACCACCAAAATTTAAGGGAAAGCCGGATCCGATTATAGCGGAAACGTGGGTCAAACAAATTACCAAGATATTCGATGCCTTGGGATGCACGGAGGAACAGAAGGTTCTATTCGCCATCTTTATGTTCCGCGGTGAGGCAGACTACTGGTGGGAGTCTGTGAAGCGTACCCAGCCAGTCGCACTCAGCATGTCTTGGGAAATATTTCAGAAACTATTCAATGACAAGTACTTTTCTGAAAGTATTCGTCATATGAAGGAGGTGGAGTGAAAAAAGATTAATTTCACCAATAAGAAAGAAGGAACACCCCTAACGAGTACAACAAATAATATCTCTTACAAAAAAAAAGAGTATTTTGACTGGTAGAGCGAGGATATACTCAAAGAAAACTTGCACTACGTTCAAAGCTTTCTTAAACTCTAAAGAAATACGCTCAAGATTATAGAAGAAGAACTCTCTCTATAATTTCTCTTTTTAGAGTTTTAGTGAATTCGTAAGAAATAATAAAGGAATGAGCTTCTATTTATAGAAGAATGGACTGCATAGTAACTAATTCATGAACGGTCCAGATTGATTTACTTTAAACAGACGGTCCAGATTAGTTTACAATAAAATATAATATATTTTATTTATAATCTAATAAAACGAATAACTTTATAAAAAGATTTTACTATGCAAACACTATACAGGCACTATGCAAACAATATGCATAATAAAATATAATATTTTCTAATTATTGTCTAATAAAACAAATAACTTTATAAAAGTATTCTGTTTTATATAAAAAGATGTTACTATTAGTCTAATTAAACGAATAACTTTATAAAAGTATTCTGTTTTATATAAAAAACTTTTCTGTTTTATTACATTAATAATACTAATAAAACAAAACTCATCATCATTATTATAATTCACAATATTAATCGACCAGGTCGTTCCCAAAAAAGAGGGGGTTTTCAATAAGGATTTCTCCCCATTAACGCGTAATTAGGTGACCAAACCTCTCCTTGACAGAACTTCTAGACATCATTAATATTGTAAATAATAATATTAATAACCTTGTCATCTCAATTATTGATTATAAAATATTGACAATAATTGAATCAAATAACGTGAGATAATATGCAGCAATTACTGTAACAATAATTGAACAAAACTGAGTGACTTCTCACGTAAGCATCAATAATCAATACCTTGTGCTACTGTGCAACTACGCGTATTACTGTACTTTTAACTCCGGGTGTTTCAACAGTTAACGGTAAAACTTCCGCCGTTATTTTCATAAAGTATTTTTGTCGTTTTTTCAATCCAACAATAATTCCGTTGTGGAATCCACCAATGATTGTGTTGTTGTACGAATATTCCCTGTTAAAACGAATATTCTCCGACCAATCGAATATTATATAACAACTTCCGTACTTTGCAAAATTTATAAATATTACCCACAACTATAATATTTTATCAAATTCATTACATAATATTCAAATTTGATATTTATAGAAAATTCATTTTTATTCATAAAAGTTGGGGTCTTACAATTTTTCACTACTATAATTTTAATAATTAAGATTTTTTATTAATTTTTAACAGTAAACAATTATTCAATGATTTTCTAAGAATAGAATTGACCTTTTTTTATTAAGTATTTATTAACATTATTGAATTATTACCAACAAAAATATTATAATAAAAAATAATGTATAATATATAATTAAAAATTAGTGTAATGCAGGTAAACCAAACCTATACTATTATATTAACTAGCATTAACGCCCTGAAAGGCAAATGCTAGTTTATATAATTTGATAAGAAATATATATATATATATATATATATATATATATATATATATATATTTAAAATATATATTTTGTTTAATTATCATAAATATATTTTCTGTTAAAATGTTGACATAATTTTTTTACATTTTGATTAAAAATTTGAGATAACTTTTTAAATTTTTTTTTAACAAACAATCATTGCAAGTATTTAACTTAGTCATAAACTAACAAACTCTTAGTTTATTTTTCTTATATATAAATATTTTATGAAACCAAATTATGTGTTATGCTTATTCAATAGATCTTTTTAATATTTTAGTTTTGGTATGTTTAATCATTTTTTTTAATCAAACAAACAATTAAATATAATGTTATGATTATCAAATAACGTTTTAGATCTCTTTTTTTGTTGGAGTTTTTTAAATTACTTTATTTATATTCAAATAAAGGCTTCATTATTTTATAAAAGTTAAATAAAAATGTTTCTGAAACTAATCACATATCTCATAAGTTTTGCGATCTTATTAATACTTGATTGTTTAGATATTGATTTTTAAAAAAATTTAGTTAATAAATCAAAATTAATTCTAATTGTGTTAATAAATTAATAACCAACCAAAAATAACTTAGTTGACTTGATCAATAAAAATTATCATTTGTCCTATCAACAAAAAATAAATGATAAATAAACATATAATATAATATACAAATATGTGACAAATCAACAACGCATAATCCATAATGGATACGGTTACTATGAAGTTAACTTTATGGTAAGTTAGTCAATTGACTAATACAGTACTGACACGCAGAGAGATCACCCCCGGATTGTGTGTCAACAATGTATTAATTAATTGATCAAAATTAATTTCATGCTAACCACTCTCATCCATAACATATAAGTGTCAAAGCTGTTGTATTTTATACAAAATAATATATTACAAAGTTAAATATATATATATATATATATATATATATATATATTCATATTAATATATTATTTGGTGATGTACCATTAAAAGAGTTTAATTTGTAAATTGAATGAGTTATAATTAATATATTTATAGAAATTTTGTAACTGTTCAATATATATTAAATACTTATTATTGGGACATTAGTTTTATTACCGTTGCAAATTTAATATTGTCATTGCTATATATAAAGATATATTACCGTTGCTATATATATAGCAAAGATCAAGTGCATACCACTTATCTTACTCACTCATATTCACCCCCCTTTAGGCGACGGTTTCGGTCATACAACCGTCGTCTATACTTTTAGCCACGGACAACATATAGCGCCGCTAAAAGTATAGACGACGGTTGTATGACTGAAACCGTCGCCTAAAGGGGGGTGAGCACGGGTGAGTAAGATAAGGGGTATGCACTTGATCCGGACCATATATATATATATATATATATATATATATATATAGGGAAATGATCCATAGAATACGTTAGCTAGAGGGACTTTTTTAACTCACGTTCATCCAACCATCCAAAATTAGAGTGAATGGCTGAGATGAGGGCCCAGCCGCTACTCCCTCTAGCGGCCAACTAAAAATTTTTTGTTGGTCGCTACTCCTTCTAGCGGCCAGTCAAAACGACCGTGTTATGACTGACCGCTAGAGGGAGTAGCGGCCAACAACAAAATTTTGGCTTAATTACATTATCCTGATTATTCCTAATTATCTTTATAATTATCCTTATACTTATTAACAAATTATCCTTATACATATTACTTATTAATCAATAAAATAAAATTATAAAAACTTATAAGGATAATCAATAATTATTTTTATACTTATCGTTATACTTATTAACAAAATAAGTATGTATAAGAATAATTACTAATTATCGTCTTATGATATTTAATTATAAATAGGAAATAGTGATTGAGTTTATATATTTGAGTAGGAATATAATATAAATTCAATCATTTCCCTATAATTATCCTTATAATCAGGATAATGTAATTAAGCCAAAAAAAATTTGTTGGCCCCTACTCCCTTTAGCGGCCAGTAAAACGACTGGCCGCTAGAGGGAGTAGCGGCCAACAAAAAAAAATTGGCTGGCCGCTAGAGGGAGTAGCGGCTGGGCCCTCATTTCCGCCATTCAGTCTTATTTTGGACGGCTGGATGAACGTTAGTTGAAACAGTCCCTCTGGCTAACGTATTCTATGGATCATTTCCCATATATATATATATATATATATATATATATATATATATATATATTCACACGTTGGCTTCTAACATGATAAGGAGAAAAATGAAAGACTGATCATTTATATATATTGTGACGCCCCCAAAATCGGTATACATCACTTATTCTGAGTCGCCAAATACATGGTATAAAATTTAAATACAACTTAATTATACAACAGTCATGTAAAATACGACTAAACATATGCTGTGAGTTTTAATATAAATATTGTCATTTAGACAATATACAAACTCAATGGGGTCCTCATTACATTTATTATCACACTATTTTATAGAATAGTGAGAACTACTAATGCTATTATCTGGACCATCACTCTGTTCCCCGACTAGTCCCTGCTACGTTCTCATTTACTGAAGAGAACAATGAAAGCAAAAGGGTGAGCTCAACTAGCCCAGTAAGAAATATTATGACTAAGATAATGCAGAATTGTAAGACCCCAACTTTTTCAATAAAGATTAAATTTTCTCGAAATATATTTTTTAATATTATGGTGTAGATTTGATATAATGTTATAGTTGTGGGTAATATTTATAAATTTTATAAAGTACGTAAGTTGTTATATAATATTCGATTGGTCGGGAAATATTCGTTTTAATAGAAAATATTCGTACAACGGAACAATCATTGGTGGACCCCCACAACGGAATTATTATCGGATTGAGAAAACGACAAAAATACTTTATGAAAATAATGGCGGAATTTTTACCGTTAACTGTTGAAACACCCGGTGTTAAAAGTACAGTAATACGCGTGGTTGCATAGTAGCACACGGTATTGATTATTGATGCTTACGTAAGAAGTCACAAAGTTATACTCAATTATTGCTATAGTAATTGATGCATCATATCTCTCATATTATTGATTCAATTATTATCACAGTATCATTTGTATAATATTTTATATTATTAAATCAATAATTGAGACGAAAAAGTTATTCATATTATTAAATTGCAATATTTACAATGTGTAGAAGTTCTGTCAACGAGAGGTTTGGTCACCTAATTGCGCGCCAAAAGGGAAAAATCCTTATTGGAAATCCCCCTCTTTCCTGGGAATGACCTGGTTGATAAATATTGTGAGTTATAATATTAATGATGAATGTTATTAAAATTAAAGTTGTGTTCGGAGTTGAATTTGGAGACGCAGACGTGATATTTGAGTCTGGAACGATGAAATTAGTAAAAATAGTCTATAAACACAAAATTTTTCTGGAATTCACTATTTGGTCAAAAAGTCAATAGTTGACTTTTTCGGGAAAAGTCAAACTTCAAAATTTCAAAATTTATATTTTTGATAAAAATGGTTTCATTATGTTGAAATTATTTGTGTTAGTGAAAATCGACAATTATTTCGATAATAATTGATGTCTGGAAGTTATATTGACCAATCGGGTATTTAACCGGATAAATGAAAAATTGATTGCTATTATTTCACATGATTATAACTATTTGTTCACATATGTATACTATTGTTTCACATTCTTTTTACTATTAGGGGAGTTGGTGCAAGATTGATAATACTTGCATGACTAAGTTAAAAATAGAGGTATAGATGGAGGTACTATACTGTAATTCGTATTTTCACATGTCTAGAACTATTGATTCTCATAATTTACTATTGGATCACATTATTTACTATTAGGGGAGGTGGTGCAAGTTTGATAATACTTGCAGGACTAAATTAAAAATGAAAGAAAAGTTGGAGGTATTGTACTGTAATATTTTGAGCCCCAAAACGTGCAATTATCGAAACTATATTTTCCTATAAATAGAAGCTCATTCTTCCTTTATTTCTCACCAATTCACAAAAGCTTTAGAGCAATTATTATAGAGAGAAATTATAAAGAGAAAGAAGAAGAGAAGTCTGCTACCTCACTATTCCAGTATCCAGTTTTTCCAAGGTAGGGAATATTATTTGTTGTACTCGTAGGGAGTATTATTTCTTTCTTATCCATGAAGAGAACTTCTGTTATTCTATTCTTTATTATTCTGTTGGAATAACAGGTATACGTGGGCTACCATATACTTGGTGAAATTCTTCTGTTATTCCATTCTTTATTATTCTGTTGGAACATCTTGTCTGTGCGTTTACGCCGGACCTGGTTCCATTATTTATCATTTTGTTGGAACATCCTGTCTGTGCGTTTTACGCCGGACCTGGTTTCGTCTTTATTATTCTGTTGGAATATCCTATCTGTGCGTTCTACGCCGGACCTGGTTCCGTCTTTATTATTCTGTTGGAATATCTTGTCTGTGCGTTTTACGCCGGACCTGGTTTCGTCTTTATTATTCTGTTGGAATAATCTGCCTGTGCGGTCTACCGCATGCCTGGTAATTTCTTTTGTTATTCCATTCCTTATTATACTTAGTTGGTTAAAGTTTTGACTTCAATACTCCATGAAATTTGTGGAATATCCTTTATATTTGCGCTTCATCCAGTATATTCTCATGGAAATATTCTTCCGAGCATTATTGAATTTTACTCTACAAAGCAGTATCATGTTGACAATTTGGACATTATTAGTTCCTGGAAAAATTAATTCTTAAACTTGTTTTATTGAATTCTTATATCATTGTCATCATCCACATGTTTATATTTTATTGAAAGTCATCTGTGGCCTGTAGTGCATAAATGAACTTGGGATGATTATGACCAGGAATTATTCGGTGTAATCATGACCGTAATGTTATAAATGATGCGGTAAAAGTCCTCATTGGCCCGTAGTGCATTGATGGTAAAAGTCATCATGCCAACAACTGTCCATCAATGCACTACGGGTCAATGAGGACTTTTTCTACATCCTTTGTAACATTACGGTCATGATTACACCGAATAATCCCTGATCATAATCATATCAAGTCCATCTATGCACTACAGGCCACAGATGACTTTCAACATAATATAAACATGAGGATGATGACAATGATATAAGAATTCAATAAAACAAGTTCAAGAAATTAATTTATCCAGGAACTAATAATGTCCAAATTGTCAACATGATACTGCTTTGTAGAGTAAAATTTTAGAATGCTCAAAAGAATATTTCTATGAAAAGATACTGGATGAAGCGCGAATATCAAGGATATTCCACTAATTTCATGGAGTATAGAAGTCAAAACTTTAACCAACTGAGTATAATAAAGAATGGAATAACAAAAGAAATCACCATGCATGCGGTATTTCGCATAGACAGGTTATTCCAACAGAATACTAAATAACGGAACCAAGTCAGGGGAAATTAGCACCGACAGGATGTTCCAACAGAATAATAAAGAATGTAATAACAACAGAAATCACCATGCATGCGGTACTTCGCATAGACATGTTATTCCAATAGAATACTAATAAGGACGGAATCAGGTCCGGCGTAAAACGCACAGACATGATATTTCAACAGAATAATAATAAAGACGGAACCAGGTCCGGCGTAAAACGCACAGACAAGATATTCTAACAGAATAATAAAGACGGAATAAGCTCCAGCGTAAAACGCACAGACAGGATATTCCAACAGAATAATAAAGACGAAATAATAGAAGAATGTCACCAAGTATAAGGTAGCCCGCGTATACAGGTTATTCCAACAGAATAATAAAGAATGAAATAACTGAAGTTCTCTTCATGAATACAAAAGAATAACACCCCTTACCGTAAAAGAAACTGGATATAAGAGTAGGGAAGTAGCAGAATACTTTTTTTCTTTCTCTCTATAGTTATCTCTCTAGAGTTTCAGTGAATTCTTAAGAAAATAATGAAGGAATGAGCTTCTATTTATAAAAGGATGGACTGCATAGTAACTAATTCATGAACGGTCCAGATTGATTTACTTTAATCGGACGGTTCAAAATTAAAGCAATATTTTTTAAATATAATATAATATATATATATATATATATATATATATATATATATATATATATATATATATATATAATAACACATGTTGAATTTTAACAGAAACCAAAACTGCCAACTTTTCATCCGAATTCTTCTCACTTATTTGCAACTTGCAAGATATATCTATATATATATATATATATATAAACATATATAAACCCACTCACAAATTATATATATATATATATATATATATATATATATATATATAATCACACACATGCCAATAATATAATCCTCCACCCACTAACACAACACACCACTTGATAATAATTCCCCCACCAAAACCCACTACCACACACACACTCCTACTCATACACACACACACACAAAAGTTAAATATATATATATATATATATATATATATATATACTTTATAACTTTCTTCCGATAATTTTGAAAAATGGGTAAATAGGGATCCAAATAATAAGCAAAATTGAGTGACTTCTCACGTAAGCATCAATACTGTGTGCTACTATACAACTACGCGTATTACTGTACCTTTAACATCGGGTGTTTCAACAGTTAATGGTAAAACTTTCGCCGTTATTTTTATAAAGTATTTTTGTCGTTTTCTCAATCCGATAATAATTCTGTTGTAGGGTCCACCAATGATTGTTCCATTGTACGAATATTCCTTGTTAAAACGAATATTCCCCGACCAATCAAATATTATATAACAACTTTCGTACTTTGCAAAATTTATAAATATTACCCACAACTATAACATTATATCAAATAAATTCCATAATATTCAAAAATGATATTTATAGAAAATTCATTTTTATTATAAAAGTTGGGGTCTTACAACATCCCCTTCTTAATAAATTTCGCCCTCGAAATTAGGGTACGTACATGTTATGTCGAAGAGGTAAGGATACCTTGATTTCATTTCAGATTCTAAATCCCAAGTTATTTCCTCAACATCGTGGTTTCTCCATAAAACTTTGACTTGAGGTATAACCTTAGAACGTAGAATATGTTTCTTCTTATCCAAGATTTAAATAGGAACCTCTTCATACGTCAAATCTTTCCCTATTTCATCCGGTTCTAACTTAATAATGTGGTTCGGGTCTTCCACATATTTACGTAACATGGATATGTGAAAAACGTTATGAACAAAAGACATACTTGGCGGTAAAGCGAGTCTATAGGCCACAGTTCCTACTCGATCGAGGATTAAAAATGGGCCGATGAATCGAGGATTGAGTTTTCCTCTCTTTCCAAATCTCGTAACTCTTTTCCATAGAGCAACACGTAACAACACTTGATCTCCTATATCAAATTCCACATCCTTTCGATGAAGATCAGCATAACTCTTTTACCGATCTTGTGAGGTTTTTATACGTTATCGGATCGTTTGAATCTTTTTCGTAGTCATACGTACCAACTCCGGTCCCAACAACGTTGCTTCACCCACCTCATCCCAGCATACTGGAGAACGACACTTTCTTCCATACAACGCTTCGAATGGAGCCATGCCAATACTTGCTTGACAACTGTTGCTGTAGGAAAACTCCACCAATGGTAAGAACTTGTCCCAACTTCCCTTGAAATCAAGGACACATAGTCTTAATAGATCTTCAAGAGTTTGAATAGTCCTTTCCGACTGTCCATCCGTCTGAGGATGATATGCCGAGCTAAATCGTAAGTCTGTGCCCATAGCTTTTTGCAAACTAACCCAAAATCGTGAAGTGAATCTTGGGTCTCTATCATAAACTATGGATACTGGCATACCATGTAGTCTTACAATCTCGCTTATGTACATACGAGTAAGACGTTCAAGTGTATAAGTTTCTCGTATAGGTAAGAAGTGAGCAGACTTGGTCAATCTATCAACAATGACCCAAATTGCATCTATGCTTTGAGAAACCTTGGGAAGACCAGTAACGAAGTCCATGATAATGTGCTCCTACTTCCATTCTGGAATTTAAAGTGGTTGCAATGGATCTTTTGTGTGAGACCTCAGATTTTATGAATAAATATTTAATTTTCTCAAAATAATTTTTTATTTTTTTATATTATGGGGTGGATTTGATATAATGTTATAATTGTGGGTAGTATTTATAAATTTTGCAAAGTATGCAAGTTGTTATAAAATATTCGTTTGGTCGGAAAATATTCTTTTTGTCGGAGAATATCTGTACGACGACACAATCATTGGTGGACCCCACAACGGAAGTATTATCGTAGTTAGAAAATGACAGAATTATCTTTTTATAAAAATAACGGCAAAAGTATTACCGTTTAAACTGTTGAAACACCCGGTGTTAAAAGTATAGTAATACGCGTGGTTGCATAGTAGCACACGGTATTGATTATTGATGCTTACGTGAGAAGTCACTCAGTTATACTCAATTATTGCTACAGTAATTGTTGCATCATATCTCTCATATTATTGATTCAATTATTGTCACAGTATTATCTGCATAATATTTATTATTATTAAATCAATAATTGAGACGATAAAGTTATTCATATTATTATTTATAATATTGACAATGTCTAGAAGTTCTGTCAAGGAGAGGTTTGGTCACCTAATTGCGCGCCAATAAGGAGAAATCCTTATCGGAAAGCCCCCTCTTTCCTGGTAACGACTTGATTATTAAATATTATGAGTTATAATATTAATGATGAATAAGTTGTGTTGATTAAAAATGAATTTTGATAGTTCCATTGTGTTGGGATTATTAGTGTTAGTGGAAATCGACATCTATTCCGATGATAATTGATGTCTATGGGTTATATTGATAAATCGGGTAATTTATCGGATAAATGAGAAATTAATTGCTACTAATTCACATACTTATATAACTATTTGTTCACATGTGTGTACTATTAAATCACATTATTTACTATTAGGGGAGTTGGTGCAAAATTGATAATACTTGCATGACTAAGTTAAAAATGGAGGTACTATAATGTAATTCGTATTTTTCACATGATTATACTATTGATTCACATGATTGAACTATTAATTCACATTTTTTACTATTAGGGGAGGTGGTGCAAGTTTGATAATACTTGCAGGACTAAATTAAAAATGCAAGAAAAGTTAGAGGGACTGTACTATAATTTTTCAAGCCCCAAAACGTATAATTATCGAAACTACATTTTCCTATAAATAGAAGCTCATTCTTCCTTCATTTCTCACCAATTCACAAAAGCTTTAAAGCGATTATTATAGAGAGAAAGAAGAAGAGAAGTCTGCTACCTCACTATTCTAGTATCCAGTTTTTCCAAGGTAGGGAGTATTATTTCTTTCTTATCCATGAAGAGAACTTCTGTTATTCTATTCTTTATTATTCTATTGGAATAACCTGTATACGGGGGCTACCCTATACTTGGTGAAATTCTTCTGTTATTCTATTTTTTATTATTCTGTTGGAATATCCTGTCTGTGCGTTTTACGCCGGACCTGGTTTCGTCTTTACTATTCTGTCGGAATATCCTGTCTGTGCATTTACGCCGGACCTGGTTCCATTATTTATTATTCTGTTGAGAATAACCTGTTTGTGCAGTCTATCGCACGCATGGTGAATCCTCCTGTTATTCCATTCTTTATTATTCTTTTGGAATAACCTGTCTATGTGGATTACCACATGCATGGTGAATGATCCTGTGTATTCATTCTTTATTAAATTGTGGAAATGATCTGTATACATGATGTCCTCATATTTTTTGAGTATTAGTAATTCTTATGATGAGTTATGTTTGTTATTATGTGAAAACATGAAAGTTTCATAGAAATCACAAAGAGTTGAAAATCAGATTTTGGTGAAAACGGAACATAAAATTCAATTGACCATATCTCCTATTATATTTTGAATTTTTGAGTGAGGTCAAGTACTAGAGTTAGATCTATGAGTTTTGTAACTTATCCAAGTGGAATCACTGTATAAGGTGTTGTAGATTTTCGTGTGGACTGACTTTAGCAAAGGAGTCAAAAGCTACAAAAGAGAAAAATGCTACTGCCCAGAAATTTAAAAGGGTATTTCGACCACTTAATTTGTGAGAAAAAATCTGGAATTTTGGGACATGAAAGTATATGGTATAAAGTACCTCCTGTCCAAAACTGAGCTCATTCCGACTTAAAATGAGCAAGTTATGACCATTTCAATATTTAGGTTTTTTCGACGAAAAACACTATAACCGGAGTTCTATAACTCCGATGACCATGAAATTTAAACTGGAAGCTCACGTTAACATGTGTAAGATCCTGCTAAGATTTGGGAATTTCTGGAGTTAAACTTAAGGTAGCTAATTTCTTAAGGAATTAATTAGAAATGAATTTTTGAAAAATAGTAAATAAATTTTAAAAATTTCAAGAAAAATATATGTTCAATATGGGACTATATTATGCTTAATCCCAGAAAAGAATAATTTTTGGGACTGATTTGGTATTTTTTTTAATGAAAATAATCTAGTTACGAGTAAATGAGACGTTATTAGTTCTTGGTTAAATTAATTCTTGAACTTGTGTTATTGAATTCTTATATCATTATCATCATCCTCATATTTATATTTTGTTGAAAGTCATCTGTGGCCTATAGTGCATAGATGGACTTGATATGATTATGACCAGGGAATATTCGGTATAATCATGAACGTAATATTACAAATGACGTGGTAAAAGTCCTCATTGGCCCGTAGTGTATTGATGGACAGTTTTTAGTATGATTATGGCTATGGATTCTCTTCGACCAAGGGTGCAAAGATGAATTTTTTTATAGCATGATCAGGACCGTTGATAAAAACACGATTATCTTTGGCCCGTAGTGCATGGATAATTTATGGTTGTGATACTAATAAAAAAGTCCTCATTGGCCCGTAGTGCATTGTTGGACAGTTTTTGGGTATGATTATGGCTATGGATTCTGTTTGGCCAAGGGTGCAAAGATGAATTGTTTTATGACATGATCAGGACCGTTGATGAAAACACGATTATCTTTGGCCTGTAGTGCATGGATGATTCTTGGTCATGATACTAAAGAATATCCTTGGCCTGTAGTGCATGGATGATTTGATGATGTGGATTAATTATTGAGCTGAGTCTCAGCAATGAAATATTAATTCATAGATGTGATAATAATGAATATCCTTGGCCGTAGTGCATGGATAATTCATGGATGTGATATTAACGAATATCATTGGCCGTAGTGCAGGGGTGATTCGATGATGTGGATTATTTATTAAGCTGAGTCTCAGCATTATTGGTTTTACAGTTGTATATCTTTGGCAGTAGTGCAAAGATGAATTTATTAGTATGATTATGAGCAGGAATTGTGATTTAGTATAACCATAATTTGTGATATTTCAGGTGAAGATAGGTGATGAGAATTATCTTCGTCCTGGGTGCGAAAAGGGAATTCAGAATCACAATTATGATTATGAGTTATTCATATGATTGTGGGCAGGAATTGTTGATTGATGTTACATGGATAAAACATTATCGGTGGACTTTTAACATGGAGAAGATAATAGACCTGATGGTCTATTTGACTCTTTTAATGGATTGCTCGTTCCGCTGCAACTATGGTTGAAAAGTTTTATCATCTATCATATGTTCTAAATCTCTGAGTTATTATTGATGAAAGCTATTGATAATGTAATTATCTTTAGTTATGATATTCTTTACTGGGCTAGTTGTGCTCACCCTTTTGCTTCACAATTTCTTTCAGGTAATAAGAGTATAGCTGGGTCGAGCGAGGATAATATGGGAATATAACAGTGATCTTTAGCTGTGGAGGTTCTCCCTAAACAGTATAAAAAAGTGTGTTGCATTCTATACATCATTTAATAGTTATATTTGGTGAATCAAATAGGGTGAGGCGAACCCAACTTTGGAAGGATGTTTTGCCACTATCACACAAGATGTCTAATGACATACAACCTCGTATTATCATAAGACAAGGTTGTGCGCATCCACTTGCTGAGTATATCTACGGGCACTACCTATATGATTTTGGAGTTTATTTAAAATATAATATTCACTTGGAGACAGTGGAGATAGTTATATGTCAAGAGAAGACTCACCATTAGAAAGAAGATGATAGTAATCTTCTCATTTTTCTTTGGGGTATATTGGGTCAACTAAGGATAATTCTGTGGCCATATGATATCAATTATAACCTAGACGCATGGCCTCCCATGTACGAAGGTTTCCTTGAGCACTTCCCAAAGATTTTAATTTCTAAAATAGTCTTTGACTATACTTTTATTTAAAGTACCATTGTAAGGTTGTGGTCGAGGCACCATGAGAGTTACATACATTTGTATTAAAACTCACAGTTAACTGTGGTCGTATTCTATACTATAGCTCAACAGTTGTATAAATGAAGTTGTATCTGAATTTTGTACTATGTATATGACGACTCAGAATGGGTGATATATACCTGATTTTAGGGCGTCACATTTGGGATCAGAGCTTAGGGATATGGTCGCTGGCGGAGATATGAGTCTAGAACTAGTAGGGGAGAAGCGAGTAATATACTTCGCTAGTGTGTGACTTACCTAAGCCAAAAATTTTTACTTGATAAATTGACAATTTGTGATATGTCAATTGACATTTGTTTTGAAGACATATTCTAAAATGATATCTGAAATACAGGAGATGAACAATGAGAAAATTATGATACAAAGAAAATAACCTGGAAGGTACAATCCGAAAAGAAAGTAAGGTATTCTAATCTCTTCGAATACCAGGTACGCACGTAAATTTTGAGGGCAAAATTCTATAAGGAGGGGAGATTGTGAGACCCCAGATTTTATGAATAAATATTTAATTTTCTCAAAATAATTTTTTATTTTTTTATATTATGGAGTGGATTTGATATAATGTTATAGTTGTGGGTAGTATTTATAAATTTTGCAAAGTATGCAAGTTGTTATAAAATATTTGTTTGGTCGGGGAATATTCTTTTTGTCGAAGAATATCCGTACGACGACACAATCATTGGTGGACCCCACAACGGAAGTATTGTCGTAGTTAGAAAACGACAAAATTATCTTTTTTATAAAAATAACGGCGAAAGTGTTACCGTTAAAACTGTTGAAACACCCGGTGTTAAAAGTATAGTAATACGCGTGGTTGCATAGTAGCACACGGTATTGATTATTGATGCTTACGTGAGAAGTCACTCAGTTTTACTCAATTATTGCTACAGTAATTGCTGCATCATATCTCTCATATTATTGATTCAATTATTGTCACAGTATCATCTGCATAATATTTATTATTATTAAATCAATAATTGAGACGATAAAGTTATTCATATTATTATTTACAATATTAACAATGTCTAGAATTTCTGTCAATGAGAGGTTTGGTCACCTAATTGAGCGCCAATAAGGAGAAATCCTTATCGAAAAGCCCCCTCTTTCCTGGGAACGACCTGGTTGTTAAATATTATGAGTTATAATATTAATGATGAATAAGTTGTGTTGATTAAAAATGAATTTTGATAGTTCCATTGTGTTGGGATTATTAGTGGTAGTGGAAATCACATCTATTCCGATGATAATTGATGTCTAGGGGTTATATTGATAAATCGGGTAATTTATCGGATAAATGAGCAATTAATTGTTACTAATTCATATAATTATATAACTATTTGTTCACATGTGTGTACTATTGAATCACATTATTTACTATTAGGGGAGTTGGTGCAAGATTGATAATACTTGCATGACTAAGTTAAAGATGGAGGTACTATACTGTAATTCGTATTTTTCACATGATTATACTATTGATTCACATGATTGAACTATTGATTCACATTATTTACTATTAGGGGAGGTGGTGCAAGTTTGATAATACTTGCAGGACTAAATTAAAAATGAAAGAAAAGTTGGAGGTATTGTACTGTAATTTTTCGAGCCCCAAAACGTGTAATTATCGAAACTTTATTTTCCTATAAATAGAAGCTCATTCTTCCTTCATTTCTCACCAATTCACAAAAGCTTTAAAGCGATTATTATAGAGAAAAATTATAGAGAGAAAGAAGAAGAGAAGTCTGCTACCTCACTATTTCAGTATTCGGTTTTTCCAAGGTAGGGAGTATTATTTCTTTCTTATCCATGAAGAGAACTTCTGTTATTCCATTCTTTATTATTCTGTTGGAATAACCTGTATTCGCGGGCTACCCTATTCTTGGTAAAATTCTTTTGTTATTCTATTTTTTATTATTCTGCTGGAATATCCTGTCTATGCGTTTTACGCCGGAACTGGTTTCGTCTTTACTATTCTGTTAGAATATCCTGTCTGTGCGTTTACGCTGGACCTGGTTCCATTATTTATTATTTTGTTGAGAATAACCTGTTTGTGCAGTCTATCGCACGCATTTTGAATCCTCCTGTTATTCCATTCTTTATTATTCTGTTGGAATAACCTATCTATGGGGATTACCACATGCATGGTGAATGATCATGTGTATTCATTCCTTATTAAATTGTGGAAATGATCTGTATACATGATTTCCTCATATGTTTTGAGTATTAATAAGTTTTATAATGAGTTATGTTGGTTATTATGTGAAAACATGAAAGTTTCTTAGAAATCACAAAGAGTTGAAAATCCGATTTTGGTGAAAACGGAACATAAAATTCAATTGACCATATCTCCTATTATATTTTGAATTTTTAAGTGAGATCAAGTTCTAGAGTTAGATCTATGAGTTTTATAACTTATCCAAGTTGAATCACTGTATAAGGTGTTGTAGATTTTCGTGTGGACTGACTTTAGCAAAGAAGTCAAAAGCTGCAAAAGAGAAAAATGTTACTGCCCTAAAATTTAAAAGGGCTATTTCGGCCACTTAATTTGTGAGAAAAATTCTGGCCTTTTGGGACATGAAAGTATATGGTATAAAGTACCTCATGTCCAAAACTGAGCTCATTATGACTTAAAATGAGCAAGTTATGATCATTTCAATATTTAGTTTTTTCCGACAAAAAACGCTATAATCGGAGTTCTATAACTCCGATGACCATGAAATTTAAACTGGAAGCTCACGTTAACATGTGTAAGATCCTGCTAAGATTTGAGAATTTTCGGAGTTAAACTTAAGGTAGCTAATTTCTTAAGGAATTAATTAGAAATTGATTTTTGAACAATAGTAAATGAATTTTAAAAATTCTTAGAAAAATTCTAGATCATGAGTAGAATAATAAGGAATGAATACAGATCATTTCCATAATTTAATAAGGAATAATATGAGGACATGATGAGTAGAATAATATGAGGACATCATGTATACAGATCATTTCTATAATTTAATAAGGAATGAATACACATGATCATTCACCATGCATGTGGTAATCCACATAGACATGTTATTCCAACAGAATAATAAAGAATGGAATAACAGGAGGATTCACCATGCGTCCGATAGACTGCACATAATGTTATTCTCAACAGAATAATAAATAATGGAACCAGATCCAGCGTAAACGCACAGACAGAATATTCCGACAGAATAGTAAAGACGGAATCAGGTCCGGCGTAAAACGCACAGACATGATATTCTAACAGAATAATAAAGACGGAATTAGGTCCGGCGTAAAACGCACAGACAGGATATTCCAACAAAATAATAAAGACGGAATAATAGAAGAATGTCACAAAGTATAGGGTAGTCCGCGTATACAGGTTATTCCAACATAATAATAAAGAATGGAATAACAGAAGTTCTCTTCATGAATACCAAAGAATAACACCCCTTACCGTAAAAGAAATTGGATATAAGAGTAGGGAAGTAGCTAAATACATTTCATCTTTCTCTCTATAGTTTATCTCTTTAGAGTTTCAGTGAATTCGTAAGAAAATAATGAAGGAATGAGCTTCTATTTATAGAAGAATGGACTGAATAGTAACTAATTTATGAACGGTCCAGATTGATTTACTTTAATTGGACGGTCCATAATTAAAGCAAAATCTTTTAAATAAAATATAATATATATATATAACACATATTGAATTTTAACAAAAATCAAAACTGCCAACTTTTCATCAGAATTATTCTCACTGCAACTTGCAAGATATATCTATATATATATATATATATATATATAATCACACACATGTCAATTATATAATCCTCCACCCACTAACACAACACACCACTTGATAATAATTCCCCCATCAAAACCCACTACCACACACACACTCCTACTCACACACACACATACACACAAAAGTCATATATATATATAGGGAGCCCTTCCATAGCAACCGGTTGCTGTGAGAACTGTGCAACAACCCCTTTTTGGACCGTTGATAAATTGATCGCATGACTGAGATGAGTCTTAATATTTGATAAGCCGGCACAGCTTGTACCGGCTTTTATTTTAATATTAACACCCTACATGGTCAACATCTTGTCAGTACATTTAAAAGAAACGAATTTTTATTATTAAAAAAACACCAGCCGGCACAGCTTGTACCGGCTGTGTCTTTTTTTTTTAACGCATAACAGTAACTCCTATATATATATTACTGTGCTTTACCGGCTTTTATTTTAATATTATATGGTCAACTGTTGTCATTTTAATAATTTTAAAATAATTTTTTAATATTAAAATACTTCAGCCGACACAACTTGCACCGGCCGAGTATTTTTTTTTAAGCATTTCTCTATTATATGGGGTGACTCAACACATTAAAGTTGTATTAAAAAAATAAAAAATAATCCAACCGGTACAAATTGTACCGGCTGAGAGATGAGCACATATATACTTACTACATTTTTTTCCTATTTAGCCAACTGGTATTCCAAAACATATAAGTATTTATATATACACACATATAAAGAACCCAAAAAGCTATACTCTTTTAAGCAATCCTAAAACCATAACCATTTTTTGTGTTAAAAAAAAATGAGTAGGCCGGTACAACTTGTACCGGCCGGAATATTTTTAAATATTAAAATGTGAGAAAACATGATATTAAAATATTAAAATATTTAAAAATATTCCGGCCGGTACAAGTTGTACCGGCCTACTCATTTTTTTTTTAACACATTCATGTTTTCTCACTTTTTAATCAAATATAAAGATATTGCACAAAATTTATTTTAACTTACAAATATAATGTTAAAAATAAATATTAGTAATATAAAAATAAAAATAATTATATTATAAATAAATAAATATATAAATATAAATATTATTTTTAATATTAATATATTAAAAATAAATATAATAAATATATAATTATGCAAGATATATAATTATATTATTAATAATTATGCAAGATGTAATAAAATATTTAAAAATATTCCGACCGGTACAAGTTGTACCGGCCTACTCATTTTTTTTTTAACACAAAAAATGGTTATGGTTTTAGGATTGCTTAAAAGAGTATAGCTTTTTGGGTTCTTTATATGTGTGTATATATAAATACTTATATGTTTTGGAATACCAGTTGGCTAAATAGGAAAAAAATGTAGTAAGTATATATATGTGCTCATCTCTCAGCCGGTACAATTTGTACCGGTTGGATTATTTTTTATTTTTTTAATACAACTTTAATGTGTTGAGTCACCCCATATAATAGAAAAATGCTTAAAAAAAATACTCGGCCGGTGCAAGTTGTGTCGGCTGAAGTATTTTAATATTAAAAAATTATTTTAAAATTATTAAAATGACAACAGTTGACCATATAATATTAAAATAAAAGCCGGTAAAGCACAGTAATATATATATAGGAGTTACTGTTATGTGTTAAAAAAAAAAAGACACAGCCGGTACAAGCTGTGCCGGCTGGTGTTTTTTTAATAATAAAAATTCGTTTCTTTTAAATGTACTGACAAGATGTTGACCATGTAGGGTGTTAATATTAAAATAAAAGCCGGTACAAGCTGTGCCGGCTTATCAAATATTAAGACTCATCTCAGTCATGCGATCAATTTATCAACGGTCCAAAAAGGGGTTGTTGCACAGTTCTCACAGCAACCGGTTGCTATGGAAGGGCTCCCATATATATATATATATATATATATATATATATATTTATACTTTATAAATTTCTTCCGATAATTTTGAAAAATGGGTAAATAGGGATCCAAATAATAAGCATAACTGAGTGACTTCTCACGTAAGGATCAATAATCAATACCGTGTGCTACTATACAACTACGTGTATTACTGTACCTTTAACACCGGGTGTTTCAACAGTTAACGGTAAAACTTCCGCCGTTATTTTCATAAAGATTTTTTGTCGTTTTCTCAATCCGATAATAATTCCGTTGCGGGGTCCACCAATGATTGTGTCGTTGTACGAATATTCCCTGTTAAAACGAATATTCTCCGACCAATCGAATATTATATAACAACTTGCGTACTTTGTAAAATTTATAAATAGTACCCACAACTATAACATTATATCAAATTTATTCCATAATATTCAAAAATGATATGTATAGAAAATTTATTTTATTATAAAAATTAGGGTCTTACATATATATATATATATATATATATATATATATATATATATATATATATTCAGTTTTTTCACAAATATATCATATTCATAAAATATTTATATAAATTTATGTGGTACAATTTTTGAGTTTGAGTAAGAAAAATTAGAAGTTGTTCATGTGTTATTCAACTATTTCAAGTTTATATATATATATATATATATATAAGCGGTAAAAGCCACGGATAATCGATCCAGACTCAACTGATCGAGTTCGAGTCTATATATATATATATATATACACGGTCAGGATCAAGAGCATTCTCTTTGAATAGCATTCCTCCTTAAATAGTATTCTTTTATTAAAATTAAGTCACTTTGGAGGGACGCGGTGGCATTTTTGTAAATACAATGCCACCGCGTATTTACAAAAATACCACCGCGTCCCTCCAAAATGACATAGTTTTAATAAAAGAATGCTATTTTAGGAGAATACTCTTGATCCTTACAATATATATATATATATATATATATATATATATATATATATATATATATATATATATATATATATATATATACACTAACATAGTAGAAAGCTGAAAAATCTTACAGTGGGCTGTCAAGAAGACTTCAAATAACTTTTGGGGCCTAAAAACTTGGTTTTCACCGGTTAAATTTTAGTATGTTGTAGAACACAAGCTTACAAGTGTTTAGAAAGAAGAATCACGAAGTTTGGAGCACTCTAGAAGAGGTTAAGGGCTGAAATTGACAGAGTTTTCTCTATTTTTTTCTTCTTTTTTTCAAATGAGCTGTTGGGGGCTTATTTTTATAGACTAGATAGTCGCGGGTCTACCCGCAGCTTCCTTGGGATTTGCGGGTCCCGTCGTCTCGAAGTAGGCGCACTCGGGTTACGCATTGTCCGCTCGAACCTTCATAACTTTCAATCCGGCCATCAGATAAAGGCGTATTATACCTTTTTGAAAAGCCGTTGACGAGAGTTACATAATGACATGGGAATAGAAATTGTCTGAAGCCGAGAAGATGGGTCCATAACCAGATCTCTAAGTCTTCACGGTATATCCGTTGAGCTGTCTGTGCAGTTGTCATTCAGGATTTGAGATACGATTCTTGTGGGACACCTTTTGGCGCAGTTTGAGTTGAACTGTGTTGAGACGATGTTGAGGTGGCAAAATGATCATTTTTCCTCTCCCGGGATTATCTCCGATTTTGGCGCAGTTGTAGCAGTCTTTTCCTAGGGTTATCTCCAAGATTGACCTACTGTTGACTTTGATTGTCCTCATGGTTATCTCTGAGGTTGGTTTGACCTCCCGGGGTTGACTCCGGGATTTGAACTTGATCTCCCGAGGTTATCTCCGAGACTGGAACTGACTTTCCCAGGGTTGGAAACTGGATCTCCCGAGGTTATCTCCGAGATTGAAAATTGGATCTCCCGGGGTTATCTCCGGGATTGGAAACTGGATCTCCCGGGGTTGGTACTAGATCTCCCGAGGTTATCTCCAGGGTTAGAACTGATGTGACTTCCAGGGTTATCTCCGGAAGACGATTCTACCCTCGTGCATGGTTAGTAACAGGAATGCAAAATTTTGAGCGTCTATAAGGAGTTACCAAACCCTAATGGACTCTTTAATTATAATTAAATCAATTATTTAATTATCTACTAAAATAATTTAACTTTCCAAATGAAACAAGAAATAACTTTTTTTAGTAACTTACCTTTTCTAATTCAATTATGATTTTAGAAAAATAAAATTAATATTTAATTATTAACAAAAATTCAGGTTATTACAAGTTCAATTTTTGACACTTCTTAGCGTTTGTTCAAAAGTGACTCATAAGTTGGTCAAACTAAATAAAAAGATTGGAGTGTTCGCGTGTGACTTATTTTTAACTTATAAATTGACTTATAAGTAGTTTTAAGAAGTACTAATTTCTTACTTTTCAAAAAATGACTTATAAGTCATTTTAAAATAAGTATTTTTTATATCTTATTTTAACTTATAAGCCATCTTTATAGACTCTTTTGCTCTCAATTTAGTAGGCTTTACATCTTATTTTAACTTACAAGTAACTTTCACAACTTACTTGAACTTATAAATCAAAATGATATCAAATACTTTATTTATAAATTGCAGCTTAAAATAACTTATAAATCATTTTAAATTTGAACTCATACTCCACCTGTTCTAAAATTAGAGATATAATTTAATTTTTGAAGTCAAATGACGACCTATTAAATTCAAATATGATGTGAATTTATTCATTTATAATTGTAAAATATACACCAAAAAATTATTAATTATAAAATATATTTTATTATAAACTTTTATAAGTCATGCAAATTTTAAAGTTTAATATGTCGCCGTTTAATTTTAAAAATCAAATTGTATTTTTAATTTTAAAACGGAGGGAGTAAGGAAGTGTTTGATAAAAACTAAATGAATTTGAATGAAAAAAATTATTTGATAATTGACATGTCTGAAACATCTGAATTATAATTTTTTATTATTTTACCCCTCTGAAAAAATTTAAATTTTTTTATAAATTTATTTAATATTACTTAATATTGTAAAAATTATAATTTATTCAATCGTCATTCAACAAAAAAAATTAGACTTAGTCATTCAACCTAAATCATCTGAATGGTTGAATCGATCAGCCATTCAAATGATTTTTATTAGAAATAAACGCACTGAATGACTGAATCAATCCGCTATTCAATCATTCAATGTTAATCGAACAGTCCATAAATCATTTAAAATAAGTCATCGTTGAATGAAATGCCAAAATAAAGTAAAATGTAGACTTTAATAGTCAACTCCACAAGGACCACAACTCAATAAAAAAATGAACATTTTTTTAGTTGGTTAGTATTCTCATCTTATTAGGTTTATCTATATTTTAAAGAACTTTAAAATTCATACTTCTATACTCAACTTCCTAAAATCTTTTATTTATTATTTTAGGAGAAAAAGAAAAGGAAATAGAATTAAGAAAATAAAAGAAAATTCTTCATACCAATTTCAACTCCTCCTAAATACCAAACAAACACCTACTAGTATATGACATCACTTTTAATTGTCTTTATTACTTCTCCTATAATTTATTAGAGTTTTTATTGCAAAATTAATTTATCAGATTACAATCATTACATATTATAGTGTGTATCTATAACATTACTCTTATAAAAGTGATCAGATATATCTCTTTAATAAGATTAATATTAATATTTATTTAGGTTGTTGTCAAACAAAAATGTTTACCCATAAAATCAATATATTATTTTAAAAATTAATATATATTAAAAATATTTACATCAATTTTTTGGTTAGTATTTATACACGTCATTATTAATGGAAACATTTTTCAAGAGACATAATATTTTTCGTAAATATAATTCGAAATAAAATTGTCACTATACATAATATGACTACGTTTGTTTTTCATTTACTTATTTTTAAAATTTAAAAAGAAAAAAAAGAAAATTCCAACTTTGCCTTTATGAACCTCACCGTGTCACTTTTTTCTTGTTTTCAAAACAAGGTGGCAGGTTATGAAGCATCCATCCATTCCATATATGAGAGAGAGAGAAAATGCTAAGAGTATTTATTACAGTTGCCATTATTGAAAAAGGAAGAGATTTTGCTAAATCCCCACTTACCCAATAAAGATGAGATTTTACCAAAGTAAATCAATCTGTCCTAATTTCACACAAATTGGGCTCAAAATTTCAAGCATCCCTTTTTTCTGACACTTCTATCTCCTCTCCCTCTGCACTTTCACTCATAACCACCAGAGAAATTTACTCTTTTTTTTATTATTTTCAGAGCCATAGAGTTGAATCGAAGAAATTTGGGATTTGGGTTTGAGTTTTTTTTGAAGTGGGTCAATTTTATTTTGAGAGAAAATGGTGATCATAACACAGGATATGATCAAGCAGTTTCAGAAAATGATGGGTGAAAGTCAGATTTCCAAAACCCTTAATTCACATTTTCTTTTAAGTTTGAATTTGAAGGGTCATCTTATTCCGATCTATAGAACCCTAACATTTGTTTTTTGTTTTTTGTTTTCCTCTTTTATTGCAGTTGATGAGCCACTCAAGATCACATTTGAGGTATTTATATGTGTATATGTTGGATCTGTTTTATATAGTTCATAGTTTAAATGTGAATCTGATCTGAACATAAAAGTTTATTCTTGATGTTGGTTTCTGATCTGAACATAAAATTTCTTTTTTAGCTGATTGATCTGTTCTTTTTGTATTTTGTTAGTTAACTTGGTTTACTTTTGGATTTGGACTGCATAAAGTGTGTTCCTTTATTTATTACCCGTTAAAATTTTGACAAAACATGATTGATCTTTACATTGTTTCTTCAGTGAAGTAATAAGTGCTATTTGAATTTCTAAAATCTTTTTTCCCCTTTTGTGTCTGTTTAGGTGAGCTGAAAGGTTGGGTCTTTGACTTTTCTTAATTTTATTTTCAATCTGGTTATGATGGAAATGTCTCAGATGGGACTGCATGATTTTATGGTTGTAGAGCTAAAGAGCTGAACATTTTGACCATTTTGTTGACTAATGTTTTATGTGCAACACTTGAAGGATTTTAGCTTCGTTGATATCCCTTACTAATTCAAGTAGGTAGATCAATTGAGTTTCAATAACTTAAGTCATTTCATTTCACGGTACAACTCCATTAACTTGAACTGTTGCATTTGTCTTTGGAATAAGACGCGTGATTAGCACATTTCAGCCCCCCTTTCATCTTTGTGTATTGATATCAAGAGTCACTGAAAGAGATTGATTAATTGTTGCCTAGATAGAAAAGGTAGCCTGGGGATATCAATTTAAAAAGATGAGGTGAAGATAAAGGGCTGTAAATTCGGTAGCCAAGAATTAGCAAATTTGTTCAAAGTGGTCTAATTTTATTTTCATCAAGTTACCCAGGCTATATAGAGTTCTTCCCATTTCAATCTAGGGGGGAGAAAGAAAAAGCTATCATGTCGTAAGGAAGTAATGAACACAATTTGCATAGTCTACTCCACTCCCCCTTATTCCAACAATATAACAAATCCATTTATATGAAGTCTTTACCTTTTGTAACCCTACTGCATGTTGAGGACCTTCAGGTCTGATCAAGTAGAAGTTAAAGATTTGTAGATAAAAAATTTCTTGGTAACTTTTCTAAGATTAAGACGTTAAGTATGTCTGGCTGGACAAAACTTATACACAATAGAAGATAATGTTAGCTCTTCTTTTATTCTATAGAATATGCATCAAGGATATCCAAGTGAAACTCTGATGCGGTTTCTCAAAGCAAGGGACGGGAATATCTCCAAAGCCCATAAAATGGTCAGATGCTATTCATTTGGTTGAAAATTCATTACAAACTGTTCCCTTCAATATGTTTATATTTGTATGTCTTCGTTGCTCATTATGTCTGCAACTTTTCCAGCTGGTTGACTGTTTAAACTGGAGGATACAAAATGAGATTGACGATATATTGGCGGTGAGTAGAATTTTTTTCAAATCATCCTCCATCCTTTTAGATAATTGTACAAAACCTTGTATTTGGCATACAAGAACATGGACCACAACTTGTAGTAACCAGCTTCTACTTCTTGGATACCTGCTGACTATGGGTTGGTTCTTATTTCCACTGCAAGTATGTGTTGTCAGTAAGAGTTTTATTTACTTTATGATTGTTATGTGAGACTATGGACTTTCTTTTTCTGTTTTAACTTTGGTCTCAATGGGCTCTGGAAGTTGAATACATTGTGGAAGTGCTCAATGCCTTAATCATTGTGAAGTCCGTAAATGTATTAAGGAAGCTATGAAAATTCAATTAGTTAAGACAATGGTTATAAGACCACCTCCTTCATGCGGTTGAAATTGTATACTCACTTGCTATTTTAACTTGATTTTGAATACAGAAACCAATTATTCCAACAGATCTTTATAGAGCAGTGCGGGATTCACAACTTGTAGGAATGTCAGGTTACTCAAAAGAGGTACTCCTTTTATGTATAGTTGTTTGTTTGGCTGTTTATTAATAGTTTTGTCATCCTGGGTGACAATCCTGCAATGCCTTACTGGAGTTTTGTCTTTAGAGTGATTATCTTGTCTGTTTCAAATCTGAATGCATGTATGACACTATAAGGTGTAAAATATTTCAGGGTCTTCCTGTTGTTGCTGTTGGCGTAGGGCTCAGCACGTATGACAAAGCATCTGTAAGCTTACCTTCTTCTGTTTCATCTTCTTAAATTGGGCTCAGAAATTTATATTATGAAAATATGTATTGTGGTTGTGGACAATCATGTGACATCATTCAGGACTAATCACGTGATATTTGAAATAAGATTTTCTTATGATACTTGAAGACTGTTTACTCAATCGAGGGTTTAAGATTTAAGCTTTATGCTGCCGTCACAATTCTAGTCTCCATGTATTAGGAAGCATTCACCTGTAGCATCTAGCCATTTCCAGTCTATTCCAGAACAGATTGGTTTCCATCCATCTTTGCTTTATTATTAATAATGCATGTCTAATTGTCTTTATAATCTGATAAAGCTCACACGTCACATCTTTGAATTTAGTTATGATTTTTGGATCCGTACCTGACACTCTTTTCTAGCTTGTGGTTGTGCATGCTATTTTATGCTTCTTAAAAAATAGTGCCTTCAAATTTATTAGATAGAATATATAATCTTGCAAACTCTAGACTTCAATTCTGGTAGATGGTTCTATGTGATGCTACCTGTAATGCAAAAAAATTCTTATTGTATACTTCTTTTGTTTTTCATTTTAGATTCACTACTACATTCAGTCACACATCCAAATGAATGAATATCGAGATCGTGTGATATTGGTAAGAATTATTCGGACTGAGATTGTTTTGATCCTATATATTGTTATGCCTGGCCCTGTAAAGTGACTTGTCTTGCTGCAGCCTTCTGCTACAAAGAAGTTCGGCCGGCATATTAACACATGCGTGAAAATATTGGATATGACCGGTCTAAAGCTTTCGGCACTGAACCAAATCAAGGTACCTTCATACAAAAAACTCGTGTCTCTCATATTTATTTATATTTTGACAAAATTCCTCCTGTTTTCGCTATTAACTTACCGGACAATTGCAGTGTTTTCTCAATTAACGCATAACAATCTTAGTTAACTGGTGAACAGAATCTGACTTGAGTTGACTCGATTTGATTTCAGAAGTAAATTAATTCTTATACGACCATCCAAAGGAGACAAACAATGATTTCATAGATTTAACAATTTCACGACTACAACCTTGCATTGGTATCTAATAATCAACTCCATCATGGACAATCTGCCACATATGTTAAAACTTAATATTCTGTGCATATGTTGGCTACTTCTGTTATAAACTTGTATGCATCTTCAATGCAATGTTTTTGTTGAGAGTGCTAGTTTATGTACATTGTTCTGTTCTCGTAAGTTTGACAATTATCTCGTTCCACTTAATTGTTTGGGAGTTTTTTTCTTCTGCTCAACAATAATCTTTTTAGCGAATTCATATCTTCCACACTCTGATTGCTGCAGATTTTGACTGTTATATCTACCATAGATGACCTAAACTACCCAGAGAAGACGGATACATATTTCATTGTTAATGCCCCTTACATATTTTCCGCGTGTTGGAAGGTATGCCTGTATGCTCACCTTTGAGAAGATATGTTAATATTTCCATTTTTCACACTGAATCTCTCATATCAAGAGTGAAAATCTTTGATCCTTTCCAGGTTGTGAGACCTCTTCTGCAAGAACGAACAAGGAAGAAAATTCAGGTGCTGCAAGGTTGTGGAAATGATGACTTGTTGAAGGTAAAGGAACCTCTTTGTGTAGAAGTTTTTAAGGTCCCACCTTTGTTAGCATGTTTTTTATTTGGATATTCATATTAATGCTTTCACTTGCACTACTTCCTGTGTTCATGTTGATTCTTGAAGCTATATCATTATGTCATATGTTGATAAAATATTGTAATCCCTCCGTTCCGAATTATAAAATCAATATTGATTGTCTAAAAGTCAAATTTAGGCATTTTTTAATTTAAAATTGACATGATACATTTAATTTTTGAAAACAATAAATTTTGTAACTAGTAGTACTTTTTACGTAGTTTATGATGTTAATAATTGTATGGACATAAATTAAATGTGTTCATATCAATTTTTCAAGTTTGAAAATGTTTGATATTGACTTTTCAAAAGTCCATATTGATCTAATAATTTGGAATGGAGGTAGTATTATTACTAAAAATTTGGGGGATGATCTAGGAAATAATTTAATTTGAATTTGAGCCAACTGGTTATTGTTAAATGACTAAATGTTAAAACTGGGTTTTATCTTAAAAAATTGAAAGTGAGAAGTAGACTGGTTTAAGCGATTCGATAAAGCTAACTTAGAACTTGAAAAAACGCAGATCATGGATTACGGATCCCTCCCACATTTCTGTAGAAGAGAAGGGTCTGGATCGTCTCGACATTCGAGAAACGGAACCGATGATAACTGTTTCTCCTTGGACAATGTCTTCCATCAGCAGCTCTACGATTTTGTCAAGCAACAAGCTGCGCTCAAGAATTGCATTGCCCCAATCAAACAAGGATCCTTCCACGTGGATTTTCCCGAGCCTGCCCCTGAAGATACCAAAATTGCCGAGACTATTCAATCCGAGTTTCAAAGGCTTGGCGATCAGAACGGGCTTTCCAACGGACTAGGTAACCTCACTATAAACGGCCATTGATACCAAATGGGAATTGAAAACATGTCCAACTGATATGGTGGCATAAAAACCATGGTGTCCAATTACTTGATTCCAGATTTCCAGTTACCGGGCTTGAGTAATTTAAGGATGTAATAGCAATGGCTTGCTTTATCTCGATGCAAGACGGGGTGGTTAATCCTATAATTACTCAATAATTAGTAGGAAATCAACAAAGCAAAGTTTAGTTATTTATAAATTATTGTTCATCGCTATGTTGTTGCTTTATATGCATAATGCAGCAGCTTTGAATATTTCTAATGTTGGCCATGTAACCTCTGCCATGTATATTAAGTGTATCAAAATTGTCATGGGTGAGATTTACTAAATTAAAAGTCATCTCAGCCATTAAATTAAAAGAAGGTAACCCTATCATTCCTGGGAAATAAATTTGTTTTCATTGTGAATATGAGTAAGCTTTTATTAACTTCCATCCAGTTTCAAAGAAATTTCTTTAGAATAATATTAACTGGTAATTGTAATAATTAGGATTATTTTTGTGATAAAATTAATGGTCCTTAACACTAATATACAACAACTAGAAAATATTTATAAAATAATACATACACAAAATAATTACAAAGATAACGTAATTCACATTAATAAGAAAATCTAAAATTAAGGAGAAATAAATGTCATAATTAATAATTTAAATTCAAATATCTGGAATCTAACCACAAAAACAAAATCAAATTCAAAATAATAATTCAAATCTTCATAGGAAAGACTCAACAAATTTTGTACTTCAGAGGAGGTGGCGGAGGCAACTTCGGAGGAGGTAGAAGCTTCGGAGGAGGTGGCAGCTTCGGAGGATGTGATAGTGGTGGGTTCGGAGGCGGCGGTGAAGACTATGGAGGAGGTAGCAATGGCGGCAGCGGAGGTGGCGGTGGTGGCTCAGGTGGTGGTTACAGAGACGGTGGAGCTGGAGGCTGGGGCTGGGGCTGTGGTGGCGAGAGCAACCATTTTTCGATAATAAAAGGAAATTATCGAGATACTGCAGAGGAGAAGATCATTAGTAATGCCATGACACCAGAGAGCAATTAGAGTTCATGACATGGGAATAGATAAAGTCATAATTGGTGTCATCATGTAATAAGCTAGTTAGCTACTTAATAATAGCACTGGAACACCTTCAGTTCAAGTTTTATAAACAAATTTTGTTTTCTGAATAGGAAAGAGAGATAAGAGAGTGATGTGTAATGTAATGTTGATAACCAAACCTTCGTACCAAAGTAACCAAACTTTTATACCAATGTAACCAAACTTTTATACCAAGGTAACCAAACCTTTATACTAAGGTAACCAATCTACATCAAAACCTGCAGTATGAATTGGTTACCTTGGTCTGAAAGTTTGGCAACCAACTGCATGAAAGTTTGACTACCAACTGCATCACATTCAAAATAAATTGATAACTTAATAAAATTGAATTGGTTACCTTGGTATGAAGGTTTGGCTACCCATTGCATAAAGGTTTGGCTACTAACTGCATCACAATCAAAATAAATTGGTACCAACTGCAGGTGTGGATTGGTTACCTTGGTGTGGAGGTTTGGTTACCAACTGCACTATGAAAAACTGAAGGTGTGGAGGTGGATTGATAACCTTGGTATGAAGGTTTGGTAACATTGGTATGAAAGTTTGGTTACCAACTTTGTAAGACCCCAACTTATTATAAATAAAATTGAATTTCTCTATTTATTATTTTAAAATAGTAAGGGTTGAATTGATTAATGTGGTTAGTTATGGGTAAAATGCACAAATATTTCAAATAAGCAAGTGGTTATAAAATATTCATTATTGTCGGGGAATATTCGCTTGGTCGTGGAATATTCTTTCTGTCGGGGAATATTCGTACGACGGCGCAGCCTTTTGTGGGCCCCATAACGGAAAGCAATTGGATAAAGAAAATGACAAGTATGAGTTTTTATAAATAACGGCGTAGTTGTTACCGTTAACACTGTTGGAATACCCGGTGGTTAAAACACAATAATAAGCGTTGTTGCACAGTAGCGCACGGTATTGCACCAATTATTGATTCTTACGTAAGAAGGCACTACTCAACAATTGTTACAGTAATTACTGTTGAATATTTTATTTTATTGATTCAATAATTGCTACATTGATATTTTATATTATGGTTGTTTTAATAATTGTCACTACACAGTATTTTTCATTATCAAATCAATAATTCATATTATTTGAATAATATTATTAGATAGCATTATTGGCAATGTCTAGAAAGTACTGTCTAAGGAGAGGTTTGGTCACCTAATTGCGCGCCAGTAAGGAGAAATCCTTATTGGAAAGCCCCCTCTTTCCTGGGAACTGCCTGGTTGTCATTATTGTGATTCTGTAATATTATTTGTGAATAATTAATTATTGATTTATATAATAAGGAAAATATTCATTTTATGTGGATATAGATGGAGAAATTTTTTTAAAGTGACAATTGTTGAAAATTGATATTTTATCTTTTCTGATAAAATAATTTACTTAAATTTATTATTATATTATAATAATATAATAATGATGATATTTTTACAATGAATGTGTGATATATGAGTAAATGCGGAGGAAGAGTATTTTTGTTACTAAAAATATTTAAAACATGTTAAACATGTTGGTGGACCCATTTCTTGACTGAAATTTAATTATAGCCTGTAAATCGTCCGTATGTGAATTTCGGTCAATTTCTGTTTGGAATTTGGAAAAACTTTCTTCTGCAAAATTGTAGAGAATTAAATTTCCTATAGAAGGACAAATATTCGATTTTTTTTGATAAAATGACTATTTTTTTATGAATTATTGAAGTTTCGGAATAATTGATTTTTGAAGTTTTAATTATTTTTTTTAATAAAAACATTTTTGTTATGTTTGGGGGGCCCACTGGTTGTTGAAATAGCTGAATTCAGTTATTCAAAGGTTGGCGTAGAAAATTTAATTTATATATTAATATTTTATTAAATTTTCTGCTTTGGTTTTTTAAGCATTTTCCAATAAATAGGGTGCTTAGGTTAGAATTGAAAATCACACCAGAAACTAAAGTTTTCTCTCTCTCTATTATCGAGCCTATTCGTGTGAGTATTTTGATACTTTGAGTGTTGCTATACGGTGCAAGTTCCCTTCAGCACTATATCCAGTATTTCAGCTAGATGTACTGTCTTTTCTGAGGTAAGGGATGTTTTCTTCTTAAATGATATTATTTTCTTTAATATCATTATGCCGAAATATTGGTTTGAATTTTTTTATCAAATTTAGAACTTTTTATGTCGGGATTACTATTCACGTATACGACACTATTCACGTATACGACACTATTCTCGAATACGGCACTATTCACCGAAAAAATAAAACTTTCTTTTTTTTTGTCCAAAATGTCTATTATGGTTAATATCTTTAATTGTATCCATGATTTGATCTTAATTTTTGAATTCTGCTTCAAAATTGATTATTATGGAGTATTATTGAACTTGGATAAAACTGTAATACGAATCCCTAATAATTGTTCTTTTGCTTCACTGGATTCATTTTTTTTAAAATATCTTTCATCATCCTCAGTCCTAAATGATGATATTACTAAATATTTTTGGCCTGTAGTGCAAAGATGAATGATTTCTGATGAATATCTTTGGCCGTAGTGCAAAGATGAACAGGTGTTTAGATGAAAATGACCAACTGGTGAATATCTTTGGTCTGTAGTGCAAAGATGAATATTTGATTCCAGATATATATTGATTTATGTTGCAGGAATAAAATATTAACGATAGACTTTTAAATTCATATAGAAGATAATAGATTTTATTCTCTACTTAACTCTTTTAATGAATTATTGTTTCCGCTGCGAATATTGATTTAAAACTGGTTGTCTATTGTATTCTATTAGATTTTTTCATGTTGAAAACTAACGATAATTTTTTCTATATTATCTTAGTCATAATGTTCTTTACTGGGCTAGTTGATTGCACCCTTTTCTTTTTTGTTTCATTTTTCTTCTCAAGAGGCGAGAATGTAGCGAGTACTAGTCGGGGTGTGGAATGATGGTTCTAGAAGTTGTTTTAGTAGTCCTCACTATTTTGTAAAATAGTTTATCAATAATTATAATGAGAACTTATTTGAGTGTGGATATTGTCTAGATGATAATATTTGTATTTAAACTCACAGTTTAAATGTTGTCGTATTTTGCAAGACAGTTGTATTAATAAAGTTGTAATTGTTTCTGTACCATGTATTTGGCGGCTCAGAATGGGTGTTGTATACCTATTTTAGGAGCGTCACAGTTGGTATCAGAGCTTAGGGATATGGTCTCTTGCGGAGATCAGGGAATAGAATTAGGAGGGGAGAGATGAGTAATCCTTCGCTAGTGTGTCATACCTAAACTTATTTGTTTGGTCGGTCATAATATAAGGATATTATGTGGTTTGTTAAATTCTTTAATTAACCCTTGTTTTATGGCAGTATTTGAGAATGGTAGCTGAGAATATTAACAGTGGAGTGAATGAGACTGTGGAGACACCTTTAATCACCACCCAGGGGAACGTGCAACAGGAAGGCAATATTCCTCCTATGAACAATACTACCGAACAAATGATGAATGATGCGATGTGTAGAAGCTTTTTGAAGTTCATGCAAAACCAGACGAGGGAGACTCGTGTACAAAATACGGGTGGAAATGATAGTAACGCGCAGCTTGTTACAGACAAGCAGTTCAAAGAGTTGGGACCACCCGAATTTATTGGAAAGCCGGATCCGGTCAAGGCAGAGACGTGGGTTAAGCAAATTACCAAGATATTCGATATCTTGGAATACACGGAGGAACAGAAGGTTCCATTCGCCACCTTTATGTTCCGTGGTGAGGCAGACTACTGATGGGAGTCTGTGAAACGTACCCAGCCTGCCGCACTCAGCATGTCTTGGGAAACGTTTCAGAAAATTTTCAATGACAAGTACTTTTCTGAAAGTATTCACCATATAAAGGAGGTGGAGTTTATTAGATTAGAACAAAGAAACATGACGGTGTCCCAGTACGAGGCGAAGTTCGCAGAGTTATCCAGGTTTGCACCTTATTTGGTAGAGAATGAGGAACGAATGACGAGGATGTTTCTTAGAGGTTTAAAACCCGAGATTCGGCAATATCTTATCTCTCATAAATTTTCTTTATATTCAGATGTTGTCAACAGGGCTCAATTATTAGAGCGAGATAATGAGTACGTTCAACCGAGGGACTACAACCAGGGTCATACCGATGGCAGCAGTCATCGGAACAGTGAAAACCAGCGGGGAGGAAAACATTCGGATAAAATCGGTAACCACTCTGGTGGTAATCGTGGCCATGAAAATAGAAGAAGAGAGTCGGGGGGGGGGGGAGATTTTAAAAAGAGGAGATTCAACAATGACACTGTGAAGACGTCAGCACCAGAAGCAACGGGTTTTAAGGGAGGAGAACGACCACCGGACGTATGCTATAAATGTTGAAAAGAGGGACACATCAGCCCAAACTGTCCACAACAGTTCAAGGCGTGCTATAATTGTGGAAAGGAAGGACATATCGCTCGAGGTTGTACGGTAGCGAAACCAAGTCCAGTGGGGATGGTGACTCAAAAGGTTGTCCTAGAAAAGTTAAAGTCAACGGTTCCTGGAAGAGCGTTTGTCGTGACTGGTCAAAATGCGAAGAACCCAAATGAGGTGATCACGGGTAAGCTAATCATAAATTCTTGCGAAGTTTATACCTTACTAGATACCGATGCTACCCATTCATTTATCTCTCCTGTTTGTGCTCAACGTTTAAACTTGACTCTGGAGAAATTAGACTTTAACTTATCTGTGGAGACTCCATTAGGAGAAACTTTCATTGCATCCACTATTTATAAATCTTGTTTGATCCAAGTTGGTACCATCACATTACCTGTTAATCTTATTTCTTTGAAAATACTTGCATTTGATGTGATTTTAGGGATTGATTGGTTAACCACTCATCATGCTAAAATTGATTATTTTCGTAAGGTTGTTAGTTTTCATATTCCTAACCAACCTGTTATGCGAATTCAAGCAACCAAACATCTAAAGTCAATTACTGTCATATCAAGCCATAAAGCTATTCGTTTATTAAAAAACGGATGTCAAGCTTTCTTAACCCATGTCAGACTTAAACAAAAACACGTTAGATGTGAATAATATTTCTATTGTTAGTGAATTTCCTGACGTATTTCCTGAAGAACTTTTCGGTCTACCCCCAGAACGTGAAGTTGAATTCTTTATTGACCTTGAACTTGGTACATAGCCCATTTCTAAAATCCAATATCGAATAGCTCCTATTGAACTTCAGGAGTTAAAGGTCCAACTACAGGAGTTGTTGGACATCGGTTTCATTCATCCTAGTACATCTCCTTAGGGTGCTCCTATTTTATTTGTAAGGAACAAAGACGGGAGTATGCGACTTTGTATTGACTATCGAGAATTGAACCATGTCACCATCAAGGATAGGTATCCGCTACCTCGTATTGATGACCTGTTTGACCAGTTGCAAGGAGCATAATTCTTTTTAAAAATCGATCTTTGTTCTGGATATCATCAGCTGAAGGTTAAAACTAAAGATATTCCAAAGACTGCCTTCAGAACTCGGTACGGGCATTATGAATTCTTAGTCATGTCTTTTGGTTTGACTAATGCTCCTGCTGCTTTCATGGATATAATGAACCAAGTATTCAAGGAATATTTGGATCAGTTCGTTGTTGTCTTTATTGATGACATTCTCATCTATTCCAAAAGTCGTGAAGATCATGAGCGCCATTTAAAGCTGGTACTGCAAAGGCTTCGTGATAACAAGCTATATGCCAAGCTGAAGAAATGCGAGTTCTGGCTTGAGGAAGTAGCATTCCTTGGGCACATGGTGTCAAAACATGGAGTATTTGTTGACCCGGCGAAGATTGAAGAAATACAAAGTTGGGAGCAACCGAAGTCGGTGACCGAAGTAAGTAGCTTTCTGGGCTTAGCTGGTTATTATCGAAGATTCGTGGAAGGATTTTCTCGAATCGCTACTCCGTTAACTCAGCTGACTCGTAAAGATACAAAATTCGTATGGAGCGAGGAATGCGAGAAGAGTTTCCAAGAACTCAAGAGGAGACTCATTTCAGCACCTGTTCTGACAATACCGTCTGGTTCTGATGGATTTGTTATCTACAGTGATGCTTTGGGCAAAGGGTTAGGATGTGTTCTCATGCAACATGGGAAAGTCATAGCCTATGCCTCGCGACAACTCAAAGAATATGAGAGAAATTATCCTACTTATGATCTAGAGTAGGCAGCAGTCGTTTTCGCGTTGAAGATCTGGAGACACTACCTGTATGGGGAGAGAGTGAAGATCTATACAGATCATAAAAGTCTCAAATATTTCTTCACCCAAAAAGAACTCAACATGCAGCAACGACGATGGCTCGAGCTGTTGAAAGACTACAACCATACCATTCAATACCATCCTGGAAAAGCGAACGTGGTAGCTGACTCATTGAGTAGAAGATCATATGCGGGAACGAGTACGATGATGTCAAGCATACGAATAGAATCGACTTTAATCGATAAAGTTAAAGTTGTTCAAGCTACGGACATGGAGTTGATGCGTATGAAGAAGAAAGTGCAAGAAGGTGTTATTCCGTAAGCAAGAATCGATGAAGAAGGAATACTTCGAGTTAACTCCAGACTTTGTGTTCCTAACGATTCTGACTTAAAGCATAAAATCATGATGGAGGCACACAACACACCGTTTGCAATCCATCCTGGGAGTACCAAAATGGATCATGATCTTCGACATACATTTTGGTGGAAAAATATGAAGAGAGAGATCGCGAAGTTTAACTCGAGGTGTTTAACTTGTCAACGTGTAAAGGCGGAGCATCAAGTGCCAAAGGGTCCATTCTAACCACTTGAGATTACGAAATGGAAGTGGGAACACATTACAATGAATTTTGTTACAGGTCTTCCCAAGATTTCTCAAGGCATAGATGCGATTTGGGCTATTGTTGATAGATTAACCAAGTCTGCTCATTTCTTGCCTATACGGGAGACTTATTCCCTTGAACGTCTTGCTAGTATGTACGTAAATGAGATTGTGAGATTGCATGGCATGCCAGTATCCATAGTTTCGGATTGTGATCCAAGATTCACTTCAAGATTTTGGGTTAGCTTGCAGAAAGTTATGGGCACGAATTTACGATTTAGTTCGGTATACCATCCTCAAACGGACGGACAATCAGAGAGGACTATTCAAACTCTTGAAGGCGTGGAATATTCTTCCTGTCAGGAAATATTCGTACGACGGCGCAGCCTTTTGTGGGCCCCATAACGGAAAGCGATTGGATGAAGAAAATGACAAGTATGAGTTTTTATAAATAACAGCGTAGTTGTTACCGTTAACACTGTTGGAATACCCCGGTGGTTAAAACACAGTAATACGCGTTGTTGCACAGTAGTACACGGTATTGCACCAATTATTGATTCTTACGTAAGAAGGCATTACTCAAAAATTGTTACAGTAATTACTGTTCAATATTTTATTTTATTGATTCAATAATTGCTACATTTATATTTTATATTATTGTTATTTTAATAATTATCACTACATAGTATTTTCCATTATCAAATCAATAATTCATATTATTTGAATAATATTATTAGATATCATTATTGGCAATGTCTAGAAAGTACTGTCTAAGGATAGGTTTGGTCTCCTAATTGCGCGCCAGTAAGGAGAAATACTTATTAGAAAGCCCCCTCTTTCCTAGGAACTGCCTGGTTGTCATTATTGTGATTCTGTAATATTATTTGGGAATAATTAATTATTGATTTATATGATAAGGAAAATATTCATTTTATGTGGATATAGATGGAGAAATTTTTTTTAAAGTGATAATTGTTGAAAATTGATATTTTATCTTTTCTGATAAAATAATTTACTTAAATTTATTATTATATTATAATAATATAATAATGGTTATATTTTTACAATGAATGTGGGATATATGAGTAAATGAGGAGGAAGAGTATTTTTTTTACTAAAAATATTTAAAACATGTTAAACATGTTGGTGGACCCATTTCTTGACTGAAATTTGATTATAGCCTGTGAAATCGTCCATATGTGAATTTCGGTCAATTTTTGTTTGGAATTTGGATAAACTTTCTTCTGCAAAGTTGTAGATAATTGAATTTCCTATAGAAGGACAAAGATTCGAATTTTTCTGATAAAATGACTTTTTTTATGAATTATTGAAGTTCTGGAATAATTAGTTTTTGAAGTTTTAATTATTTTTTTAATAAAAATGTTTTCGTTATGTTTGGGGGGCCCACTGGTTGTTGAAATAGCTGAATTCAGTTATTCAAAGGTTGGCGTAGAAAATTTAATTTATATATTAATATTTTATTAAATTTTCTGCTTTGGTGTTCTAAGCATTTTCCTATAAATAGGGTGCTTAGGTTAGAATTGAAAATTACACCAGAAACTAAAGTTTTCTCTCTCTTTCTCTCTCTATATTATCGAGCGTATTCTTGTGAGTATTTGGTACTTTGAGTGTTGCTATACGGTGCAAGTTTTCTTCAGCACTATATCAACTATTCCAACTAGAAGTACTGTCTTTTCTGAGGTAAGGGATGTTGTTTTCTTCTTAAATGATATTATTTTCTTCAATATCATTATGCCGAAATATTGGTCTGAACTTTTTATCAAATCTGGAACTTTTTGTGTCGGGATTACTATTCACGTATATGACACTATTCACGTATACGACACTATTCTCGAATACGGCACTATTCACCGAGAAAATAAAATTTTCTTCTTTTTGTCCAAGATGTCTATTATGGTTACTATCTTTGATTGTATCTATGTTTTAATCTTTATTTTTGAATTCTGCTTCAAAATTGGTTATTATGGAGTATTATTGAACTTGGATAAAATTGTAATACGAATCCCTAATATTTGTTCTTTTGCTTCACTAGATTCGTTTTCTTTAAAATATTTTTCATCATCCTCAGTCCTAAATGATGATATTACTAAATATCTTTGCCCTGTAGTGCAAAAATGAATGATTTTTGATGAATATCTTTGGCCTTAGTGCAAAGATGAACATGTGTTTAGATGAACATGACCAACTGGTAAATATCTTTGGCCTGTAGTGCAAAGATGAATATTTGATTCCAGATATATATTGATTTATGTTCCAGGAATAAAATATCGACGATGGACTTTTAAATTCATATATAGAAGATAGTAGATTTTATTCTCTACTTAACTCTTCTAATGAATTATTATTTTCGCTGCGAATATTGATTTAAAACTGGTTGTCTATTGTATTCTATTAGATTATTTCCTATTGAAGACTAACGATAATTTATTCTATATTATCTTAGTCATAATGTTCTTTACTGGGCTAGTTGAGCTCACCCTTTTCCTTTTTGTTCCATTTTTCTTCTTAGGAGACGAGAATGTAGCGAGTACTAGTCGGGGTGTGGAATGATAGTTGTGTCGGCCCCAAAATAGGTATACAACACCCATTCTGAGTCGCCAAATACATGGTACATAAAGCAAACTACAACTTCAATAATACAAATATTGTGTGAAATACGACAATACATACTGTGAGTTTAAATACAAATATTATCTTCTAGACAATATCTACACGCAAATAAGTCCTCATTATAATTATTCAAACACTATTTTATAAAATAGTGAGGACTGTTAAAACATCTTTCTAGAAACCTCACTCCATACTCCGACTCGATCCTGCTATGTTCTCACCTCTTGAGAAGAAAAATAGAACAAAAAGGAAAAGGGTGAGCTCAACTAGCCCAATAAAGAATATTATGACTAAGATAATATACAACAAATTATCGTTAGTTCTCAACAGGGAAAAAAATCTGATAAAATATAATCGACAACAAGTTTTAGATCAACAAATACAACGGAAACAGCAATCCATTAGAAGAGTCACGTAGAGGATGAATTCTACTATCTTCTAATATTTAAGAGTCTATCATCAATATTTTATCTCTGTAACCACAATCAATATACATCTTTAATCATCTTTGCACTACAGGCCAAAGATATTCATTTATATCACCGGTTGGTTATGTTCATCTCAACACCTGTTCATCTTTGCACTACGGGCCAAAGATATTCATCAGTAATTATTTATCTTTGTACAACAGGCCAAAGATATTCAATAATACCATCATTAAGGACTTAGGATGATGAAAAATATTTTTAAGAATGAATCCAGTAAGATAGAAGGACAAATATTAGGGATTCGTATAACAGTTTTATCCAAGATCAATAATACTCCATAATAACCAATTTTGAAGCAGAATTCAAAAAATAACGATCAAAACATGGATACAATCAAAGATAGTAGCCAAAATAGACATCTTAGACAAAAAGGAAAATTTTTATTTTTCGGTGAATAGTGCCATATACGTGAATAGTAATCCCGACACAAAAAGTTCCAAATTTGATTAAAAAGTTCACCAATAATTCGGCAAAATGATATTAAAGAATATAATATCATTTAAGAAGAAAATAACATTCCTTACCTCAAAATAACCGTACTTCTGACTGAATTTTGGGTATAGTGCTGACAGAAATTCGCACCGTATAGCAACACTCAAAGTATACTCACAAGAATACGCTCGATAATATAGAGAGAGAAAGAGAGAAAACTTGTTTTTGGTGTGATTTTCAATTCTAACTTAGCCCTCTATTTATAGGAAAATGCTAGAACGCCAAATAAGACTAAATTAATAAAATATTAATTTATTTTTCTTAATTCCTTAGCAGCCTTCTTTGGTCAAAAACATCAGCCACCCATGTGCCAACAACCAGAAAAACGTTTTTCTTAAATAAAATAATTAAAACTTTCAAAAATCAATTATTTTGTAACTCCAGAACTTCAATAATTCACAATAAATAGCCCCTTTGTAAGAAAATTCGAATCTCGCGACTTTTTATAGGAATTTCAATTCTCTACAACTTTGCAGAAGAAAATTTTTCTAAATTCCGAACCGAAATTATCCGAAATCCACAAAAGGATGATTTTTAATTCTTCTAGTCCAACAAAATATTGATAAAACACCTCAGCATTAATTCCTTCAATTATATCCACATAAAATAATATATTCATCAATTATATCCACATAAAATAAATATTTCATTATCATATGAATCAATAATTAATTATTCTTAAATAATATTACAGAATCACAATTATAACAACCAGGCCGTTCCCAGGAAAGAGGGGGCTTTCCAATAAGGATTTCTCCTTACTGGCGCGCAATTAGATGACCAAAACTCTCCTTGACAGAACTTTCTAGACATTGCCAATAATGTTATCTAATAATATTATTCAAATAATATGAATTATTGATCTGATAATGGAAAATATTGTGCAGTGATAATTATTTAAACAATAATAATATAAACTAACAATGCAGCAGTTATTGAATCAATAACATAAAATATTGAACAGTAACTACTGTAACAATTATTGAGTAGCCTTCTTACGTATGAATTAATAATTCAACAATACTGTGCAACCACACGTATTACTGTATTTTAACCACCAGGTAACCCAACAGTGTTAACGGTAATAATTTACGCCGTTATTTATAAAACTCAATCTTTGTCGTTTTCTTTCATCCAACCGTTTTCCTGTATGGGGCCCACAAATGAGTGCTCCGTCGTACGGAGATTCCCGACAAAAATAATATTCCACGACCAAACGAATATTCCCCGACAACAATGATTATTTTATAACCACTTATTTATTTTGCAAAATTTGCACATTTCACCTATAACCAAAGTATTATATCAAATTAACCCTTATTAATTTAGAATAATGAATAAAGGAAAATTTAATTTTATTTATAATAAGTTGGGGTCTTATAATAATTCTAGAAGTTGTTTTAGTAGTCCTCACATTTTGTAAAATAGTGTATCAATAATTGTAATGAGAACTTATTTGAGTGTGGATATTGTCTAGATGACAATATTTGTATTTAAACTCACAATTTAAGTGTTGCCGTATTTTGCAAGACAGCTGTATTAATAAAGTTGTAGTTATTTCTGTACCATGTATTTGGCGACTCAGAATGAGTGTTGTATACCTATTTTGGGGGCGTCACAAACTGCACTATGAAAAAACTGCAAGTTTGGTAACCTTGAGATAAAAGTTTGGTTACCAACTGCACTATGAAAAAACTGCAAGTGTGGATTTGTTACCTTGGTATAATGGGTTGGTTACCTTGGTATGGAGGTTTGGTTACCTTGGTATGAAGGTTTAGTTACCTTGGTATGGAGGTGTGAATTGGTTACCTTGGTATGACAGTTTGGTTACCTTGGTATGAAGGTTTGGTTAACAACTACACTATGAAAAAATTGTAGGTGTGGAGGTGGATTAGTAAACTAGAGAATGCAATTTGTGATTTAGTAAATCTAGAAAGAGTATTTAAGGGTAATACACAATGACATGACATGAAAAACAACAATTCTACAATATTAAAACCCAGATTGACCATTACACAGAGCACTAAATGCAACACAACCCTAAAAGAAACACACAAGACTTTTGACTTTTAAGTCTATCAATGTCCTAGATGCAGATAATAGATTAACAAAAGTTTTACAAAGAAAATTAACCCAAATTGAGAAATAAAAGTGTTGGAGTGTAATTATTTGGGTCTAGCCATGGTGCAACCCAATCTATTTAATGGTCCAGATTTGGTGATGGTCCATATGTATTTATTATGATAGTGAGAGAGTCTTTATTAAAATAGGATTGTATTCCCTTATTTGGAGGGATAAGGAATCCTTTTCCTAGTTGGATGCAGGTGGAGGTTACTTCTATATATATGGCTACAAGCTAGGGTTTAGAGGAGGACAACAACACAAATATATAATTTGTACTCTCAATATTATTATAGTGGATTACTCTATCTCTCCGTGGTTTTTTCCCAATTGGGTTTTCACGTAAATTCTTGTGTTCATATTTTGTATTTCTTTATTTATGTTTATGTGAGTGTATTTCGTGAGTTTGCTTTCACAACAATTACTCCATCAACCGTTGACGCTATTTTGGCCTGTCCATTTGGGTGATTTCGTCAGGCGTACAAAATCAGGCGTTAACATTGGCGCCGTCTATGGGAAAGTTTTTATACTGTTATTTTTAATCACCAATTACCGAGATATAATGAAGACGATGCAATTATTTGAAGTATTTTGATCCGGATCACGTGCAGAACCATCACTAATTCAACTAAAGCTAAGTCTTTTGTCTCTTTCTTAATTATTTTTGGCGAGCATGAGCAGACATTCAAGTACTCTCCAGAATTCTTGATAGCCACCCAGTTGGACTTTGTGGCAGCCGCTTGTAACTGCTTTATATATGTCTCCATCACAAAATAAGTAGTCTTCATTTGCAAAAGATAAATAAATAAATAAAATATGTTATTTGGTGTCATATAAAAGCCAAGTTACTTAATAAATAAAAAAAGTATTGTACACCTTCTGCGATCATGTGGCTTGGGATAATCATTGCCATTAATATTTCTTTGCACGTGTAAATGTGTATAAACTCATGTTCATGCTCTTGTAATTGTTTTTTCAATAAAGGAAAGGATGCAGTTTCTTTTGGCTGACTTCATCAAATTGCTTGTATTGTTTCTTTATCCACCACGATTATCTAAAACCGTCTATGGCGTCCGGTTCGAATTCTTTGGTATGGTTCAGAAAAGGACTTCGAATCCTCGATAACCCGGCGCTCGAATACGCGGCAAAAGGCTGTAATTATCTATACCCGATTTTCGTGATAGATCCGCGGTACATGGAGCCGAACCTAACTGCCTTCTCCATTGGTTCGACTCGTGCTGGGTTGAATCATATCCGTTTCTTGCTTTAGAGCCTCGTTGATCTTGACGTAAGTCTAAAAAATATCTCGAGGATAAAAATCTCACGAAGACTTTTTGAATACTCTCTTATAAATAAGAGACTGTGATTAATTACAGTTCGTACTTTGTTGGACTTTTAGCGGTTCTCCCATGACATTTGGGCAACAACCCATTTCGGACAACAACAATCCTCTTCGGATAATTGCAGTTTACTTCGGACTATATCACACCGATTTCATCATATCTTCGGCTATTTACTTTTGGCAGATATAAAGTATGATCGAAGCTTCCCATAGGGTTCGGGACGGATATTATGGCGGCATAAGGTTGCAGGGGTTATAAGGTCAGACAAATGTCCTTCGGGAAGGCTTTGATCTCCCGGAAGGATGAACATTCTACGGATATTATGGCGGCATAAGGTTGCATGGGTTATAAGGTTGGACAAATGTCCTTCGGGAAGGCTTTGATCTCCCGAAAGGATGAACATTCTACGAATATTATGGCGGCATAAGGTTGTAGGGGTTATAAGGTCGGACAAACGTCCTTCGGGAAGGCTTTGATCTCCCGAAAGGATGAATATTCTACGGATACAAATCTCGAGGATAAAAATCCCGAAGAGACTTTTGAATACTCTCTTATTTATAAGTTCCTTACAAATAAGAGACTGGGGGCAATTACAGTTCGTACTTTGGTGGACTTTTGGCGGCTCTCCCGTGACATTTGGGGATAAGGTTGGTATGGCGGTATAAGGTCGGGATCACATCCTCCGAGACGGATTGACATCCTTTCCAACGGATCCCATCCTCCGAGACGGACCGACATCCTCTCCAACGGATCACATCCTCCGAGACGGACCGACATCCTCTCCAACGGATCACATCCTGAGACGGACTGACATCCTCTCCAACGGATCACATCCTCCAAGACGGACCGACATCCTCTCCAACGGATCCCATCCTCCGAGACAGACCGACATCCTCTCCAACAGATCACATCCTCCGAGACGGACCGACATCCTCTCCAACGGATCACATCCTCCGAGATGAACCAATATCCTCTCCAACGGATCACATCCTCCCGAACGGATTACTTCCTTCGGGATGGACCATCATCATCTTGATCGGACAATATCCTTCGGGACAGACCAACGTCCTCCCGAACGGTCAAAATAAATATTTGTACGGTTCTTCGGAACGAATACGTTTAGTTCCTCGGAACGAACTTTATAATTTATATTCGGTTGGTATAAGGTTGGTTCGGTTGTGATAAGGTTGGTTCGGTTGGTATAAGGTTGGTTCTATATATATTGGGTTGTGATAAAGTTGGTTCTTTATATCTTTGGTAGTGATAAGGTTGGTTCGGTAGTGATAAGGTTGGTTTGGTTGGTATAAGGTTGGTTCTTTACATCTTCGGTAGTAATAAGGGAAATTGTTTATCTATCTTACGAGTGAACAAGAGGAGTGGGGCAGCGATATTGGGAGCCGACAATTTTAGTTCGACACATGGAGTTCAGGTGTGATATATTTTGTCTTCGGCAAATATGGTCATTTTATTGGGATAAATTTGTATACTCTCTCATTTATAAGTTCCTTATAAATAAGAGTCTGGGGGGCAATGTTGGAGTGTGATTATTTGGGTCTAGCCATGGTGCAACCCAATCTATTTAATGGTCCGGATATGGTGATGGCTCATATGTATTTATTATGATGGTGAGAGAGTCCTTATTAAAATAGGATTATATTCCCTTATTTGGAGGGATAAGGAATCCTTTTACTAGTTGGATGCAGGTGGAGGTTACTTCTATATATGGCTACAAGCTAGGGTTTAGAGGAGGACAAAAACACAAATATACAATTTGTACTCTCAATATTATTATAGTGGATTACTCTATCTCTCTGTGGTTTTTCTCCAATTGGATTTTCACGTAAATTCTTGTGTTCATATTTTGTATTTCTTTATTTATGTTTATGTGAGTGTATTTCGTGAGTTTGCTTTCACAACAATTACTCCATCAACCGTTGACGTTATTTTGGCCTGTCCTTTTGGGTGATTTCGTCAGGCGTGCAAAATCAGGCGTTAACAAAAAGCTACGTAAGTGCAACAGGGAAGGTAGAGAGCTTTTCAGGCTAAAAGCTAATAGCCCTGCCTCGATCTGCATGTAATCCAAATTCCCCACATTTTCCCCATCAAAGAAATTAAGCAAGCTCCTAATCCTAGCCTCTTTCTCCTCTTTGGTCTCTCTCAAAGCCAATAGCACGTGATCCATAGACACCGGTCCCGACTTCATCACCGGATTACAACACCATGAGCGTTGCTGCTCAGACGATGGCAAACCGCCGCCACTTTAGTTTATAGTAAGAGAAAAGATGATGAAGAAAAAAAAGAGAGAAACACGAACATAGATCAAAAATGAGTCTGATGTGCTTGAATAAGAAAATAATAATTAATGGGAAGATATAAGGGAGATTTGTCATGTCAGCCCATCAATACTAATCCCCTAAATTAAGGAATCCTAAATGTACTACTAAATTATAAATAAATATGAAAAAGTGTATTATTTTTGTAATTATTTTATGGATACATCATTATTGTAATTATTTTTAAAAATGTACTAAAATATATAATTAATTCTAAAATTAATTACATGGAATAACTTTAAATGATTGTATATTAAACAAAGGATAATGATTTATAGTACGTATTTGCTATAGTTTGAAAATGGTCTTACATCTCTATTTTTCAATATAAGAACCAACGGTCGAGATTAATTCATATCCGCTACTGTGTTATTTTTATTATTTTTAGCGTCATCCGCTACTATTAGTACCGGATGACACCCGTCAGCTACTATTTTTAGTAGTGGATGTAACCCGTCGTCCGCTACTAATAATAGCGGACGTGAATTAATCTTAGCAGTTAAATAATAGAGATAGTACATGCCTATTTTTGATCCATAACGATACATACTATGAATCATTTCTCAATAGTTATTTGTGGAAGGGTGTACCCCCGTTGGATATTTAAGCTAGCTTATTTTGGTTTTTTTAGAAATCTATACGTTCTCGAATTTTAATTTGGGATTGGAAGAAGTAATAACTCAACTTTAGTGTTTTTATAATTCAATTTATTTATAAATAAAAAAAATTATTTTTATTCCAGAGTTTTGTCAGGGAAAAAATTAATAATTTTTTTTTAAAAAAAATAAAATAAAGCTAGCTACCCTATAAGGTCGAAAAGTCCATCTACCCCTTCTTTTTTTTGTCAGACAAATATGAATCATTGAAATATATTTTATGTTACACAATTATAATTATAATAATAATAGTGCTCCATAACTTTAAATTAAATAAAATCAAAACGTTAAACAAGTCATTAGTGACAAATTTAAGACTTGAGAAACAGTTTTTACACCAAAAACGCCCAACAGTTTTTGATTATACATCTATATAGATTGTTCTAGTATTATTTTGTTCATGGAGCCCTTAGGCATTGTTGCATTCACAGGAGGAGTGGTTGGACAGATTGGGCTAATCTTCTTCTGGTGCCGCCCTCTTTTTAACTGCGTTAAGAGGCTCATTCATTGCCTCCGCCCACCCCCGCCCCGGGCGGTCTCCGTCGATAAGATTTTCAAGGCAATGAAAGACCGATTTCACTCTTAGTAAAGAAATGATATTCGCGTTTCAAATTTCTTTATTTACAAGATCAAGTGCCTGTTCAACGGAGCTGTGTACGGTGTTTTTACGTACTTTTTAAGTATAGCGTATAGTTATAAAAGTACTATTAAAAGTATTAATGACAAATTTAAGGTAATCGTATGGTATGAGATTTTATTTACTTTCAAAAATTTAAGAATAATTTTATACTTTTTTTTTTGTTGTTGTCTAAAGGGTTTGAGTAAATCTCTTTAAAAGTGCACATGGACTGGAGTAATAGATAAACACAGTTTGGTGTACATTACTCTAATAATATTAAACCAAACTGTACAAATGCTTTGTTTTTGTGGGTTTCACCTGATACTGGAAAAACATTGTAGTGCCCTGTCCAAACAAGCATATACTTCCACAAATAATTGTCCCTCTAGTTTGAGGTTCCTTCAAATAATACAACATAATAAGTTATATTCACAAAACCAAACCTGTAAAATGTTCGATTTCAATTCAAACTTCACCAAAAACTTTTCCCAAACAAACATAAATCACATAGATCTCTCACCAGGGAGATACGAAAGTGAATCGCCCTCAACCTGATTTTTCTTCCTAAGAAAAATACCGCTAAGATTAGTCATTAGTACTTTCTTCGGCACCATGGTCTTAGCTTTTTCCATCTTTCTCGATTCCATGATTTTCACGGGTTGTTGCTGGTTTTGTAGTCGATAATGGTTAGGTGATGATCCCGATGACATTTCTGTTTCTGCAAGAATCCGCGATGCAGCTTCTGCTGCCTTCTTTTGTTCGCGTTCACGCCACCTTCTGAGCTCTCCCTCAACCGCCTTTTTTGCTGCCTCGGCCATCTCTGCCCTCTTCAACGACTCCTGAGTTGCAGCTTTTATGTCGTCAATCTCCTTCTGTGTGGCCTCCAACCTCTTGAGGGCCTCGTTCTCACTAGCTTTAACTGCCTCAACCTGAGCCATTGCAGCAGCAACTTTCATCTCTGCTAATCTGTCGGATTCTTCAACCTTTCGGCTCAGTGAGTCAAACTCCTCTCTTGAGATTGTGATCTGAGCGCCAGATTCTGAAGTAGAGGCACGTGCAGCATTAGTTCTCTCGGACATGATTTTAATCTGATTAAGGGCACTCGACTCTGCTGCCTTTGCTGCTTCTACTTCCATGAGTGTAACTTTTAGCGTTTCTTCTGCTTCTTTGAGTGCAATTCTGGTGTTTTCAGCTTCCTCTTTTAATTCCTCGGCTTGCTTCTTCATATTTTCTGATTTGTGTCTTGCATCTTCAGTTTCTGATAATAGCTGGTGGAGTGTTGAGATCAAATCTTCAGAAGCACCTCTTACTTTGGATTCTTCTGCAAGGGCTCCTTCAAGTTCAGATTTGCTCTTTCGGAGCTTGACATGTAGGCTCCCGGCAATGGATTCTGTCTCATTTTCCTTTTCCTTCAGTTCAATATGCTCTTTCTTGACACTCTCCAGCTCCAGTTTAAGGGACTCCACCAAACTTCTGAGGGAGCTTTCCTCTTCAGCTACTTTTTGCAGTAAATCCTTGGCATCATCTAGCTCCGAAGTGACGGTTTTCACAGAATCAAGATCTGAAATCCTTGCATTCTCCATATCTTTTTTCAGAGCTCCGATTTCAGTGGTCGCTTCAGCCAGCTGAGAGTCAAGTTTTTTAGTGAGTTCAGGATCAACCTCTTCCTTCAAAGCAAGCAATTTCTTTGCAGATTCTTCAAGCTTACTTTTATGAAATTGCTTTTGTACATCCTTTTCAGCAAATATTTTTGCCTGATCTTGCTGAGTTTGCATAGTTGCGAGCTTCACCTTCCCAATGGACTCCTGCACGACTGTAATTTCCTTAGACAGCTCACCAGCTCTCACCATGTTTGCTTTAGCCGCATCTTCAGCTTCAGCAGTTTGCTTGAAGGCGGTGGTTTTTTCTTCCGTAGTTGCAAAACAATCCTGACGCATTTTCTGCAGTTCTTGTTTTGCTGAATCAAGCTCATTAAGAGCGGTCATGTACTGCTTTCTTGTAGTTTCCAAATCCTGTTTCCAAGCACCATTAGTTTCTGTGGAATCGCCACAGGTTGATTTATCAAGTTCCTTTGCCTGATTCTTGGCAGCTTCTGTAGCCTTGATGGCTGATTCCTTAGCCTCAGTGACAGTTTTGAGTTTGTGTGACAGATCCGCAAGAGTTCTTTTAGCTCTTTCAAGCTCTACAACTTCTTTGGCCCTAGTAGTTTCAGCATTATGCAATTGTTCTTTCAACTTATTTAGTTCTTTCAGAGCCAAGTGAAGTTGTGTTTCCTTTGCCAAAACCCTCTGAAAGAACGGGAAAGGGGAAAAACAAAGAGCAAGATGGTTAACAAAATTTACTACTACCCCCTCAATCCCAAAAAAGAGGACTGAAGTATGCTTTTCGCGCACATTAAGAAAATTAAAATAGAGGCAAGAGTTTCAAATAATTTTCACTTTTACCCATAAATCATAATAGACCCTGCATATAGTACAATAGGGAATCTTTTTCTTTCTTTTAATTAGTGGACCCCACTTAAGTACTTTAAAGAACAAAGTTGTCTTTATATAGCATTTTAGTTTACTCAAGTCATCTTTTATGGCCAATTTTTTTTCGTACTACAGCAAATTCTTTTATGGGACGGAGGGAGTATATGTTATCGCCACCTAAACATCCAATGCCCTAAATGGGACATCAGCTCTGCTCTGAAAATTGGCCCTACCAAGGTCAGAAGTTTCAAATATCTTTCTTCAGGAAGAATCTGGACAATATTTCCCAATGTTAATAAAACTGTTTGGATAAATAAAATCTACTACATAAATGTAAATAAACAGGAACAAGCATACTCGTGAGGAAGTCTACAACACAGACAGGTAGATATACACTTTTCTGAACTGTCATTGGATCAGAACAATTAAAGGGAAACGTCATTTCAAGGAGTGGAAAACAGAACTGAAAAGTAATGTAGCAAAACAAAATCTAGGATATTTAAACATTTCACAGATGTAAAATGGCCATAAACCCTTTACTCTCCATCTTCTGCTGTTATCATAGCATACTACAGAGACTCAGAACTGCCTCGACTAAAATGACTTGTAACCCTTAAAAAAGTTGTTCAAAATATCTAAAGAATAACTAAATTTAGCTGCATGTACAGAAAAATGACTTGAACCTAACAGTAAATACTTGTGATTTACGCAATACGTGAAAGAGGCAGAGAAATCAAACATGTTTATTAGTAAAGAATTCCTTAAACTAAAAAATGATGAGAATAACCTTTAAAAAGCAGTGTTCCTGTTAGTTATACTTCTACAGGCATCTACATTTGAACCATTTGACATACTGCCGTAAAGTTTCTCAATGATTGCGCAACCACTGACAAGTAGCAACAAAAATATGATATAAACTTGTTATATATTTAACAGGTACCATACATACCTCTGCAGAATGAGGCCTTGCCTTCTTAATTGTTGGTCTTTCCCCAGAAAAGGCACCTTCTCCAAATAAACTGACGGCATCTTTGACGGACTGAAATGGTGCCCTGGTGTCTATCTCCCCAACCTCTACTTTAGGAGAGCCTGTAGTACTCTTACTGACTCTGGTACTTTTACTGTCCTTAGCAACCATAATGATTATGTTTATTTCCTGTTGACAACATCCAGAAAAAAATCAAATAAAATAATACAACATTAAGATTCTTTTCAAAGGATACTCGAGAAAAGGTTCTAACCAGAAAGAGGATTGTTAACATTACTTAACAATATCTTAATAATGCTATAATAAACAGAAGGTGTTTTTACAGACTCGCATAATTACATACCAAGGGGGGAAAACATATAATATGAGAACGAATAAGATGCAAACATCTGCACAACTTCACATGGCATATTTTAATATGGAAATTCATCAACCCAAAAGTCCTGACAATGAATTTGAACAGAGATTCTTCAGTATCAAAGAAAACGGGTTAAGAACTTGTATCATATGATGAATATCACTAGGGGGTGTTTAGTTCAGGTCACACTAAGCCATAATGTCATGGCTCATTAAGTTGATGTGATGCTTGCTTGGTTTATCCAGTTACGTAATAATTAGCTTGTAATTAAAATTACGTAATGAGATTACATCACTTTGGCCGTTTTTCATTTCGCCAATATATGAATGTTATGTCACATTACATCCATAATGTTGATGTGCACGGTATAAGAGAAGTAATAATACTATGATGTGACATTTTGGCTTATTCTCATTGAATCAATAAACCAAACAATACTTGAAATGTAATACTCCCTCCGTTCCAAAATTAGAGATGCAATTTGAGTTTTGAAGTCAAACGACGGCATATTAAACTTTAAATTGATGTGAATTTATTTAATTTTAGTTGATACAATTATTATACTTGTAAAATATAAACAAAAACTATTAATCACAAAATTTATTTCATTCTAAACTGCTATGAGTCATACCAATTTTGAAGTTTAATATGTCGTCGTTTAATCTCAAAAGTCAAATTGTATCTCTAATTTTAGAATGAAAGGAGTAGCATATTATCATTACATAATACACAATTCCTAAGAATGAATCACATGCATCTTTAGTGAAAGCATGACGCATTACCATCACAAAGGGTTTCATTACATAACGAAGCTCCATTACATTACTGTCCCAAAATGAATAACTGATTGCCCTTAGGCCCTTGACCAACCTAGGAAACTGGTGACAGCAATAGTATGTAAACACCAGTTGCACATAATCTGGACATACATGGCTACGTTTGCAAGAATTTGAAATGCAATACAATCATTTATTCATTAATTAGTTGTGTACAACATCTGTTCTTATGGTTGGCATAAACAAGAACATTTAAGCTCTTTATACGCAAGTGAAATATGGTTGATTTTACTGTGACAACTCCTTCAACAGTACTTTCTATAATAAGATAAATTATTACTCCATCCGTTCCACAAAAAAAAAGTTATGCTTTGACTTTTTGAAGTCAATTCATGAAATCTTAAAATTTAATGTTGATGCGAATTCATTTTAGTTTTGAAAATAAGTACATTGTTCTTAGTAGCAAAGATAGTTTATACTTTATAGCACTCATGATTGCATGAAGTAAAATCACATGGATTCATACTATTTTGAATAAAAATGACAAATTGACTTTAAAAAGTCAAAATTGATCTGTTTTTTTGTGGAATGGAAGGCATAATAAACTACAAACACTGATGTAGCTAAACAGAAGTACTAGTCGATGCAAGTAATGCACTCCATAAGCAAATAAAAATTTGAGGTAAAAAAATTATCAAAGTCAGGCAGTGAACATAATGGAACATTGACACAAATAAAACATCCACTAGCAATTACTTAAGGCAGAAAAATAAGCACCCTAGAGAAAGAAGAAACAAAAGTTTGAGCAAAATATCTTATAATGGTTTAACAAAATAAAATTAAATAATCCTTTTTGCCTACAGAAAAAATTTCCAAAATGGTCCCAAGGCAACTCTAGGAGCACCCAAAGGTTTTCTTAGAATCACCAACAGCTAACCCAAAAAACTTACATATGAGGGTCACAACTTAGATTGATAAACCCGAAAGACTTCAAAGCACTAAAATACTCAATAACTTTCTTTTAGGTGACATAACTTTAGTCCTATGGCAGCAAGATCAAAGATATAGAAACAGTTATCAAGAAGTCTTATCTTCTACACATTATACCCCAACATTACAAATTTTGATATAGTTCTGCAATAGCATAGCACACAAGAAATTTTGGAGTTTACTGCATACAACATGCCATTGGTTGCTAAAGGAACTTTAGTTATGCTGTCCAATGAATGGTGATATTCTTTGACATATTCACTAGATGCAAGCCTAATATTGCTTTATCCAGCAATCATAGATGATAAAATAGAAAAGAGCCACTTAGAGCAAGCCTAAATACACTTTTGTGGATAAATTAGTCTTTATAGCACATTTTACATTTAACTTGCTTACTTGAGCCATTTTTCAGTGGACAAATTTTTTGTTCTTAAGACATACTTTGGGGAACAAAGGGAGTACTGGATAAAATAAATAAAAAGCCACTTAAAGCAAGTACCAATGGACATGATAAATGGCCCAACAGTTAAAGAACACAACTACTGTAGAACATTTCATGTTACAGTTGTACACAACAATACTAGTGAACTACTTCAAGATCAATATTACAGGACTATCGTTTGTGGGTCTAGTAGACTGACCATACACCTGCACTCAAGAAAAAACAAGAACTATAACCAAACTATGTGGGTCTAGTAGACCTGACTATATACCTCCTCTATGCAACTATGAAACGGTCAGGAACTCAAGAAACTACTGAGATCTTAACCCACTAGCATGATCCACGCAATCATGGAGATAAGAGCTCCCAATTAAGAGAGGGCACTCCTTCATTTAAGTGAAGAAAATAGAATCCTATCCTCAACGTAGTACCATAAAAATCTAAAATGTCCATGTTCAAAGAGACCTCACTCTATTACATGTCTTTCCAAAATTAGTTATGTAATCATTACCTAACTTAAGCAAAGAATGAATCTTATTTTATTGCATGTTAATTTTAGCAGTACAAGTTGTTCTTTCTTCATAAATGTATTAATGAGATATACCATCCCTCTCAAAACCTCCTATGTCAGTTCATCTCTCAGACACGAGAAAACTATTACAACAACAAAAAAAGCTGGTTCAAACTGGTATAAGTAATTTTTCGACATACCTTCAAAAAGAAAATAGAAGCATTATTTGGCATAAAATAACTAATAAAAAGAAAATGAAGAAAATAAAAAACAAACTCTCACCACCTCTCCACATAAATTTCCTGCATGTGAAAAATCAAATTTTGAAATTTAAATCATTTTGTGATTTCCTACAATAAACAAAACTAAAAGTGAAGTGTGCATAAAAATTTAAAAGTATTCCCTATGGCCAATACTTGGCCAGGTTCTCAAAGGCACTTCCTTTTTGGTCCACTACAGACACTTTTTGCAAAACAAACTTTTAAAAATACCTTCTCACTGGTTTCAGAAAACCGAAAATGGATGTGAAATAAAATGACATTGCCATACTAAAAAACAAAAGATTTCACCAATGCACTGTTGACCAGACATTATGTCACTTTTTCTTCTTTCTTTTCTTCAAACAAATGATCAGACACTAAATCACTTCCACAACACCTCAATTGCCAGTCAAATATATTTTCTATTTTCCAGAAAAAATACTCTTAGAACTGTAATTATAAGGGAGAGAATAGCATTTTTCAACTGGTTTTCGGCAGAAGGACCAACATTAAAAACAAATAAAAGCATTTCTCACCCACACAAAAAAGGGCATGAACATGGGTCAACCTTTATTTGAGTAATCTCTGAATTCTTCCACAAATTTAGACAATATACTCCCAACTTGCTTTCAAATTATCTTACATTTGCAGGTTCTACCCCAACATGACACAAACATCAATCACCAAAGGCTTTGAAGAACTCCATAATTCTGTAGGACTTTCAAGTAAACAAAAAAAAATAACAAAAAAATTAACTCAACAGAAAATAACGAAACAAACAAAAAATAACATGCCACAAGGTCCATAACAACAACAAAAAGGAATTTCCAGAAGAACAGAGGACAAACCTGGTTAAAAACCCACTGAAAAAACCCAAATAGCAAAGAGACAACAAGGGGTCACATAAAACCTAAAAATCATCCAAGGTCAAAACCCAGATAGAGTAGATGGGTAAATTGCAGCAAACCTTCATAAAATACAATTGTAATCCTTCATCAGCTTAGCTACCAGAAAGAGAGGAATACAAAGGGGGGATTTGGGGAGTAGAATCAAAATCAAAACGGTTAACAGAGCTGATAGAGGAGGAGAAGGAGCCAATTGGGGAGGGGTTTGAATGTTCAAAAGCTGGGCGTTTCTTGGGGACACAAATTTTATAGTCTGGAAATGAGAGAGGAGAGAGAAAAAGATATCGATACCAGGTCAGCTGATGCCACCGTCCAACGACATCTAGACATGTAGCCATGTCACAGTACTAGTGCTATGCACAAAAATAAAATAATTTAATTTTAAAAAAAATCAGTTATTACCATTGTTTTCATATTTAACATTATCAAAGACAAAAGTACAGGGCATGGAGCAATTATTTCACAATTTTTTACAAAAATAGTACTCCCTCCGTCCCTCCGTTCTTTAATATATTAAGGTCGTTTTAGACATGTATATAAAAATTAAAGAAATAATTGAAAAGTATTAATTATATCATTAATTATCTATAATATTATTCACTTCATTTATTTCATAAATATGGATCAAAAAATTAAGTGGAGTAATAAGAGACAATTTGAAAAAAAATAGTACTACCTTCGTTCCTAAAAAATTGACGTTTAAGGTTTTGGTACATGGATTAAAAAAGCATCATTTACCAAGTAAAATTTGTTTGAAATTCTATCACTACCCCTCTATGGGAAGTTGAAAACTATTAATACAAGAGAGAAAATTTCTTGGGACAATTAGAGAAGGTAGGGGTAATATAGGAAAGTAAATAATTTATTCTCCTCGAAAGTTGTAAACGACAAATATTTTGGAACAAATTTTTTCTTCTAAAACGACAATCTTTTAAGAACGGAGGGTAATCAATTCTCCTAGATAACTACAAACGATAAATAATTAGGAATAAAAACAAAATCTAAAAAACCTACCTATAGGAATGGAGGGACTAACAAATATTTGGGCCCACAAAATTTTGAATAATATTGATAGTAATTTTTTTAAAGATTTATAATAGGTGGACTCTTTTTATAATTATTATTTTATTCCATCTCATTATTAGTATTCGATACAAAATTATGTTAATATTTAGGAGGTCTCATTTTACAAATTAAATTTAAATAGTTAAAATAGAATGTGAAAAGAAAAAAGAAAAAGATACCCATAGAGTATTTAACTTGTATATGGGTCAATAATTGCTAATTTTTAAAGTTTTTTTGATAAATTTAATGGTATGAGTATAAAGAATATACAATTATATTTGAATATGTGAATTTTTATATGATATGGTGATTTTTATAATAATAAAAATTCAATAAATTTAAATTTTCAAGAAATATACTTATTTTACGAGTTTATAATAATTATGTTATACAATTTCAAGTTAAATAAAAATTTATGTTTATGCTAAGTTTTCTATATGTGCAGCAAATGTTTACAAAAAAAAAATAAGACTTTATAGAACTTGAATATATTTGTTATATATCCAGGAGAATATCTCCCGCAAGTCCAAATAGAACTATTTTGTGGTAGGAAAAAAAAAATACACCCTCTCTTTAAAATTATTTGATTAATATTAATTTTTTAATTTTTAATATTTTAAAATTTAAAATTGACATAAATTCATTTAGTTTATGTCATTACAATTATAAATATTATAAATTATCTAAAAAGTACTACAAATTATAATATTTATTGTTTTCAAATTTTAAATGAATTATGTTAATTTTATATTTAAAAATTTTTTAAATTGACTTTTAAAAAATCAGTATTAATCAAATAATTTGAAACAAAATTAGTATATTATTGTTGATTTCAAAAAAAATCTTGTATGGCTAAATTCACGAGAATTTATTAACTTGAAAACAGGACTAGTGCTCAAAATTCAAACGGATTAATTGATATTTTGATTACTGTATTAAAGGATCGATTTTTATTTTGGTTACTGAATAGTTTTTTTTTTTTATAAAAACATTATTACACTCCAAAAAAATATTACAAACTAGTCGTTACTTAACATTCTATCTAAAAAATTGACGGAAGTATTGAATAAACTAACATTTAACAGTTGTCATGTGAGGTACGTGAATATGCTGCAGGTGGAATCATGTTACGTGGATGGTTAATTGATGTTTTAATTACTGTACTAGGGGTCGATTTTTATTTTGGTTACTGATTTTTTTTGTTACAAAGATATTTCTATACTAAAAAATATTATAAAGGGCTAATGACAAAACTGTCCCCCCCAGGTTTGAACGAAAAATCAATTTGATACTCAAAATTTGAAAATATTCAATCAATACCTCTAAGTATTTTAAGACAACAAATATGTTCCCTTTTGGCCGGACCGACCAATTTTTCATCGGAATACGGTTTGACTACCTTTTTTGTATTTTGACATTCTCAATACATTTGACTTGTATTTAATAAGTATATTCTCAAATAATGTTTGTTCATTTCCCCCAACATTTAGATTTTAAAAAATATAATCTTAACATTATTTATAAAATCAATGACAATAAAAAATAAATTAAATATAAATATAATTTCTCTTTTGAGTGACACATTAGATCTACAAATAAAATATTTTCAGGAAATCTATAAATTCAAAATAAATAAATAAATTATAAAATAGGAAAGATAATTGTGACGCCCCCAAAACAGGTATACATCACCCATCTTAGGTCGCCAGATTCAAGGTGCTGAATACAAATACAACTTAATTATACAGCTTTCGTGTAAAATATGACAGAACATAAGTGGAGAGTTTTAATACAAATATTGTCATCTAGACAATATTCATACTCAATGGAGTCCTCATTACATTTATTATCACACTATTTCACAGAATAGTGAGGACTACTAATGCGCCATTTAGGACCATCACTCTGTTCTCCGACTAGTCCCTGCTAAGTTCTCATTTCCTGAAGAGAACAGTGAAAGAAAGGGTGAGCTCAACAAGCCCAGTAAGAAATATTATGACTAAGATAATGCAGAATAAATTATCATTAGCCTTCAACGGTGTTAAACTGATAAAATATAATAAACTGCAGCGAAACAAGCAATCCATTATAAGAGTCAAGTAGAGAATAAAATCTACTATCTTCTATGATTTAAAAGGTTTTTCATCACTTTTATCGCTGAGACTCAGCTTAATAAATAAAATCGAATCATCCCTGCTCCACGGCCAAGGATATTCATGTTATCATCAATGGTCATGACTATATCGAATAATCCCTGGTCATAATCATACCAACAACTGTCCACTAATGAACTACAGGTCAATGAGGACTTTTACCACATCATTCGTCACATTACGGTCATGATTATACCGAATAATTTCTGATCATAATCATACCAAGTCCATCTATGCACGTAAGCCAAAGATGACTTTCAACATAATATAAGCATGAGGATGATGACAATTCAATAAAACAAGTTCAAGAATAAATTTTAAAGATTTATAAGTTAATTTATCCTGAACTCAATAACGTCCAAATTGTCAACATGATACTGCTTTGTGCAGTAAAATTCAAGAATGCTCAGAAGAATATTTCCATGAAAAGATACTGGATGAAGCGCAAATATCAAGGATATTCCACTAATTTCATGGAGTATAGAAGCCAAAACTTTAACCGAGTATAATAAAATATATGAAACTGCAAATGGATTTTCACCCGTCATGCAGAAATCCACGTATACAGATCATTTCCACAATTTAATAAGGAATGAATACACAGGATCATTCACCATGCATGTGGTAATCCACATAGACATGTTAATCCAACAGAATAATAAAGAATGGAATAACAGAAGGATTCACCATGCGAAATATCGCATACATGGTGAAATTCTTCTAATATTTTGTTCTTTATTATTCTGTCGAAATATCCTGTCTGGGAGTTTACGCCGGACCTGGTTCCATTATTTATTATTCTGTCAGAATATCTTGTCTGTGCGTATACGCCGGAATAACAGAAGAATAACCTGTTTATGCGAAGTACTGTATACATGGTGAAATTCTTCTGTTATTCCATTCTTTATTATTCTGTTGGGATAACATGTCTGTGCGGTCTATCGCATGCCTGGTTAATTCTGTTGGTATTCCATTCTTATTATTCTGTTGGAATAACCTGTTTATGCGAAGTACCGCATACATGGTGAAATTCTTCTAATATTCCGTTCTTTATTATTCTGTCGGAATATCCTGTCTGTGCGTTTACGCCGGACCTGGTTCCATTATTTATTATTCTGTTGGAATATTCTGTCTGTGCGTTTACGCCGGACCTGGTTCCATTATTTATTATTCTGTTGAGAAAAACCTGTCAGTGCAGTCTATCGCACGCATGGTGAATCCTTCTGTTAATCCATTCTTTATTATTCTGTTGGAATAACATGTCTATATGGATTACCACATGCATGGTGAATGATCCTGTGTATTCATTCCTTATTAAATTGTGGAAATGATCTGTATACGTGGATTACCACATGGTGGGTGAAAATCCATTTGCAGTTTCATATATTTTATTATACTCGGTTAAAGTTTTAGCTTCTATACTCCATGAAATTAGTGGAATATCATTGATATTTGCGCTTCATCCAGTATCTTTTCATGGAAATATTCTTCTGAGCATTCTTGAATTTTACTGCACAAAGCAGTATCATGTTGACAATTTGGACGTTATTGAGTTCAGGATAAATTAACTTATAAATCTTTAAAATTTATTCTTGAACTTGTTTTATTGAATTGTCATTATCCTCATGCTTATATTATGTTGAAAGTCATCTTTGGCTTACGTGCATAGATGAACTTGGTATAATTATGGCCAGAAATTATTCGGTATAATCATGACCGTAATGTGACGAATGATGTGGTAAAAGTCCTCATTGGCCTGTAGTTCATTGGCGGACAGTTGTTGGTATGATTATGACCAGGGATTATTCGGTATAGTCATGACCATTGATGGTTACATGAATATCCTTGGCCGTGGAGCAGGGATGATTCGATTTTTTTTATTAAGCTGAGTCTCAACGATAAAAGTGATGAAAAACCTTTTAAATCATAGAAGATAGTAGATTTTATTCTCTACTTGACTCTTCTAATGGATTGCTTGTTCCGCTGCAGTTTATTATATTTTATCAGTTTAACACCGTTGAAGGCTAATGATAATTTATTCTGCATTATCTTAGTCATAATATTTCTTACTGGGCTTGTTGAGCTCACCCTTTCTTTCACCGTTCTCTTCAGGAAAAGAGAATGTAGCTGTGACTAGTCGGGGAACAGAGTGATGATCTTAGATGGTGCATTAGTAGTCCTCAATATTCTGTGAAATAGTGTGATAATAAATGTAATGAAAACTCCATTGAGTGTGGATATTGTCTAGATGACAATATTTGTATTAAAACTCACAGCCTATATTTTGTCGTATTTTACACGACTGTTGTATAATTAAGTTGTATTTGAATTTTGTAACATGTATTTGGCGACTCAAGATGGGTGATGTATACCTGTTTTGGGGGCGTCACAGTTGGTATCAAAGCTTAAGGATATGATTCATGGCTGAGATGTGAGACAAGAATTAGGAGGGGAGAGACGGGGAATTCCTTCGCTAGTATGACCTACCTAAGTTTAGTTGGTATTTAATTGGTCGGTCAGAGTATATGGATAATATGTGATATTTTAATTAACCCTTGTTTTGTGGCAATATTTAAAAATGGCATCCGAAAATGTTGGGATAAGCAATGAAGCACATGAGACCGTTGAGTCACCAACGATCAATATCCAGGATAATGTGCAACTGGAAGATAATAATCCTCAGGTAAACAATAACACCGATGAAATGATGAACGATGGGATGTTCAGAGGCTTTATGCAATTCATGCAACATCATGCGAGAGAGACTCATGTTCATAATGCAGGTGGAAATAATGGCAACCCACGGTCGGTCACCGCTAGCAGTTCAAGGAACTGGGACCACCGGAGTTTTTGGGAAAGCCAGAACCACTTAAGGCGGAGACGTGGTTAAAGCAGATCACCAAGATATTTGATGTCTTGGGATGCTCTGAGGAACAAAAGGTTCCCTTTGCCACCTTTATGTTGCGTGAAGAAGCAGATTATTGGTGGAAATCTGTAAAACGTACCCAGCCTGACTCACTCAAGATGTCTTGGGAGAAGTTCCAAGAGTTGTTCAACGACAAGTACTTTCCCAAAAGTATTCGTCATATGAAGGAGGTGGAGTTTATCAAGTTGGAACAAAACAATATGACCGTGTCGCAGTACGAGTCTAAGTTTGCCGAGTTATCCCGATTTACATCCCATTTGGTCGATAATGAGGAGCGAATGAAGCGAATGTTTCTAAGAGGTTTGAAACCCGATAAACGTCAATACCTCATTTCTCACAAACTTTGTTTATATTCAGATGTTGTGAATAGGGCTCAGTTATTGGAGTGCGATAATGATTCAACACAACCAAAAGGTAACGACCAACAACACGTTAAAAATCGTATCGGTAGCAATAACCATCGGAACAATGATAACCATCATGGGGGAAATTATCATGCCAAGAATGGTAACCACTTCGGTGATAATCATGGCCAAGATAATAGAAGTGGAAATTTCAAGAAGAGAAGGTCATTTAGCTCGATTTTATCGTGCACCAAAGTCAAGTCCAGCTGGGACGGTGGTACCAAAGGCGGATACGGACAAAACAAAGTCGGTGGTTTTAGGAAGAGCATTTTTCATGACTTCTTAAAAAGTGATTAACCCGAACGAAGTTAGCACGGATTAGGCAATTATAAATTCTTGCGAAGTCTATATCTTATTAGATACCGGTTCTACCCATTATTTTATCTCTCTTGCTTGCGCTCAACGTTTAAATTTGACTTCGGAGAAATTAGACTTTGACTTATTGGTTGAAACTTCGATTGTAGAAACCTTCGTTACCTCCACTGTTTATAAATCTTGTTGATTCAAATCGACACTTTCACGTTACTTGTCGATCTTATCTCTTTGAAAATACTTGCCTTTTATGTGATTTTAGGAATCGATTGGTTAACTACTCATCAAGCTTTTTGTAAGATTGTTAGCTTTCATATTCCTAACCAACCTATTATGCGAATTCAAGTAACCAAACCACTAAAGTCAATCATTGTCATATCAAGTCATAAGTAAAGAACCCTGAGCCTTTCGCTGGTGACTTCCTTGTGTGGAATGCACCGAAGACGAACTTTCCATAGGGGACGTTGTGAATAACGGTGGCAAGTTGATAGGTATCAATGCGACGTGCTATCCAAGTCTTGGATGAGAGTCACAGTTTTGAATGATATTTCTATTGTTAATAAATTTTCTGACGTATTCTTGAAGACTTCTTAGCTTACCCCTAGAGTGTGAAATCTAATTTTGTATTGACCCCAGTACAAAATCCATTTCTAAAACCCTCAAATATTTCTTTACCTAAAACGATCGTATAATGTGCCAATGACGTTGGCTCGAGCTATTGAAGATTACGATCATACCATTCAATACCATCGTGGGAAAAACGAATGTGGTAGCTGACGCGTTGAGTAGAAGATCGTATGCTTTTACGAGTGCGATGTTGTTAACACAAAGACCCATCTCGTATAACTTACAAATGATGAAGATAGAGTTAAATACTCTAGGGATCCACGTGAAGATAACGAATATACTAGTAGAATCGACTTTAATCGATAAAGTTAAAGTCGCTCAAGATAAATACTCAGAGCTGATGAATGTGAAGAAGAAGGTTCAGGATGGCGTTATTCTAGAAGCAAGAATCGATGAAGAGAGGAAATCTCAACCCTCGATTTTATTGGCCCATTTGAAATCCTGGATCGAGTAGGAACTGTGGCCTATAGACTCATTTTACCACCTAGTAAGTCGCGTGTTCATAACATTTTCAGGTATCGATGTTACGTAAATATCTGGATGACCTGAACCACATTATTAAATTAGAACCAGACGAGATAGCAGAAGATTTAACGTATGAGGAGATACGTCTTAAAATCTTGGATAAGAATGATCGTATTCAACACTCAAAGGTTATACCTCAAGAGTTAGAATCTGAAATGAAGTTAAGGTATCCTCATCTCTTCAGCATACCAGGTACGTAAATTTCGAGGGCGAAATTCCATAAGGAGGGGAGATTGTGAGACCCCAGATTTTACGAATAAAGATTTAATTTTCTCGAAATATATTTTTGAATATTATGGTGTGGATTTGATATAATGTTATAGCTGTGGATAGTATTTATAAATTTTGAAAAATATGCAAGTTGTTATATAATATTCGATTGGTCGGGGAATATTCGTTTTAACAGGGAATATTGTACGACGACACAATAATTGGTGGATCCCACAACGGAAGTATTGTCGTAGTTAGAAAACGACAACATTATCTTTCTATAAAAATAACGGCGGAGGTGTTACCGTTAAAACTGTTGAACTACCCAGTAGTAAAAGTACAGTAATACGCGTGGTTGCATAGTAGCACACGGTATTGATTATTGATGCTTACGTGAGAAGTCGCTCAGTTATACTCAATTATTACTACAGTAATGGCTGCATCATATCTCTCATATTATTGATTCAATTATTGTTACAGTATCATCTGAATAATATGATATATTATTAAATCAATAATTGAGATGACAAAGTTATTCATATTATCATTTGCAATATTGACAATGTCTAGAAGTTCTGTCAAGGAAAGGTTTGGTCACCTAATTGCGCGCCAATAAGGAGAAATCCTTATCGGAAAGCCCCCTCTTTCCTGGGAACGACCTGGTTGTTAAATATTATGAATTATAATATTAATGATGAATAAGTTCGTGTTGATTAAAGATGAATTTTATAGTTCCATTGTGTTGGACTTATTTGTGTTAGTATAATTGATATCTGGAGGTTATATTGTTCAATCGGGTATTCGGGGCACTTTTCGTGTCGGAGTACTATTCACGAATTACTATTCACGAGTTACTATTCATGAGTTACTATTCACGAGTTACTATTCATGAGTTACTATTCACGAGTTACTATTCATGAGTTACTATTCACGAGTTACTATTCTCAAGTTACTATTCACAAGTTATTATTCACGGGGTACTATTCACCCTTAAGATATATTTCTTTTCGGTCCTTATCATTTTTGGGTACAATATTATTCTATGAGGAGATGTGCTAATTTTTCAGACCGTTGGTTGAAGATATAATAGTAAATCAATATGGACCGTTGGTGGAAAGTTATAATAGTGAACCAATATGGATCGCTGGTTTAAAGTTTTAATAGTAAATCAGTATGGACCGTTGCTTTAAGTTTTAATTGTAAACCAATATGGACCGTCTGTTTAAAAATAAATCAATCTGGACCGTTCATGAATTAGTTACTATTCAGTCCATTCTCCTATAAATAGAAGCTCATTGCTTTATTATTTCTTACGAATTCACTGAAACTCTAGAGAGAGAAACTATAGAGATAAAGAAGAAAAGTATTCTGCTACTTCACTACTCCAATATTCAGTTTTTCTAAGGTAGGAGATATTATTTGTTGTACTCGTAAGGAATATTCTTTCTTTCTTATTCATGAAGAGAACTTCTGTTATTCCATTCTTTATTATTCTTTTGGAATAACTTGTATACGTGGGCTACCCTATACTTGGTGAAATTCTTCTGTTATTCCATTCTTTATTATTATGTTGGAATAACCTGTTTATGCGAAGTACCGCGTACATGGTGAAATTCTTCTATTATTCCATTATTTATTATTCTGTTGGGATAACCTGTCTGTGCGGTCTATCACATGCCTGGTGAATTCTGTTGTTATTCCATTCTTATTATTCTGTTGGAATAACCTGTTTATGCGAAGTACCGCATACATGGTGAAATTCTTCTAATATTTCGTTTTTTATTATTCTGTCAGAATATCCTGTCTGTGCGTTTACGCCGGACCTGATTCCATTATTTATTATTCTCTCAGAATATCCTGTATGTGCGTTTACGCCGGACCTGGTTCCATTATTTATTATTCTGTTGGGAATAACCTGTCGGTGCAGTCTATCGCACGCATGGTGAATCCTTCTGTTATTCCATTCTTTATTATTCTGTTGGAATAACATGTCTATGTAGATTACCACATGCATAGTGAATAATCCTGTGTAATCATTCCTTATTAAATTGTGGAAATGATCTGTATACGTGGATTACCGCATGGCGGGTGAAAATCCATTTACAGTTTTATATATTTTATTATACTCGGTTAAAGTTTTGGCTTCTATACTCCATAAAATTAGTGGAATATCCTTGATATTTGCACTTCATCCAATATCTTTTCATGGAAATATTCTTCTGAGCATTCTTGAATTATACTGCACAAAGCAGTATCATGTTGACAATTTGGACGTTATTGAGTTCAGGATAAATTAACTTATAAATCTTTAAAATTTATTCTTGAACTTGTTTTATTGAATTGTCATCATCCTCATGCTTATATTATGTTGAAAGTCATCTTTGACTTACGTGCATAGATGGACTTGGTATGATTATGACCAGGGATTATTCGGTATAATCATGAGTGTAATGTGACGAATGATGTGGTAAAAGTCCTCATTGGCCTGTAATTCATTGGTGGACAGTTGTTGGTATGATTATAACCAGGGATTATTCGGTATAGTCATGACCACTGATGATTACATGAATATCCTTGGCTGTGGAGCAAGGATGATTCAATTTTATTTATTAAGCTGAGTCTCAGCGATAAAAGTGATGAAAAACCTTTTAAATCATAGAAGATATTAGATTTTATTCTCTACTTGACTCTTCTAATGGATTGTTTAATTTGTTCCGTTATAGTTAAACTTTATGTTTATTATGTTTTATCAGTTTAACACCGTTGAAGACTAATGATAATTTATTCTACATTATCTTAGTCATAATATTTCTTACTGGGCTAGTTGAGCTCACTCTTTTTTTCATTGTTCTCTTCAGGAAATGAGAACGTAGCTGGGACTAGTCGGGGAACAGAGTGATGATCCTAGATGGTGCATTAGTAGTCCTCACTATTCTGTGAAATAGTATGATAATAAATATAATAAGGACTCCATTCAGTGTGGATATTGTCTAGATGACAATATTTATATTAAAACTCACAGCATATGTTTTGTCATATTTTACACGACTGTTGTATAATTAAGTTATATTTGAATTTTGTACCATGTATTTGGCGACTCAAGATGGGTGATGTATACCTGTTTTGGGGGCGTCACAGTCCATATTGATTTTCTATTATATCTTCAACCAACGGTCTGAAAAATTAGCACATCTCCTTATGAAGTAATGTTATACCCAAAAATAATTTGGACCGAAAAGAAATATATCTTACGGGTGAATAGTACCATGTGAATAGTAACTCGTGAATAATAACTCGTGAATAGTAATTCGTGAATAGTACTCGTGAATAGTAACTCGTGAATAGTACTCTGACACAAAAAGTGCCCCGAATAACCAATTGAACAATATAACCTCCAGACATCAATTAGTATCGAAACAAATGTCAATTTCCACTAACACAAATAATTCAAACACAATGGAACTATAAAATTCATCTTTAATCAACATGACTTATTCATCATTAATATTATAACTCATAATAATTAACAACCAGGTCGTTCCCAGGAAAGAGGGGGCTTTCCGATAAGGATTTCTCTTTATTGGCGCGCAATTAGGTGACCAAACCTCTCCTTGACAGAACTTCTAGACATTGTCAATATTACAAATAATAATATAAATAACTTTATCGTCTCAATTATTGATTTAATAATATATCATATTATTCAGATGATACTGTAACAATAATTGAATCAATAATATGAGAGATATGATGCATCAATTACTGTAGTAATAATTGAGTATAACTAAGTGACTTATCACGTAAGCATCAATAATCAATACCGTGTGTTACTATGCAATCACGCGTATTACTGTACCTTTTCTACCGAGTAGTTCAACAGTTTTAACGGTAACACCTCCGCCATTATTTTTATAGAAAGATAATTTTGTCGTTTTATAACTACGACAATACTTCCGTTGTGGGGTCCACCAATGATTGTACCGTCGTACGAATATTCCCCGACAAAAAGAATATTCCCCGACCAATCGAATATTATACAACAACTTGCATACTTTGCAAAATTTATAAATATTACCCACAACTATAACACTATCTCAAATCCACACCATAATATTCAAAAATATATTTCGAGAAAATTAAATATTTATTCAAAAAATTTGGGGTCTCACAATAATTATTCTGTAAAAGACAAATTGTGCATTTGTTTAATGAGTGAAATCATTTTTTTATTAAATAAGGGTATAATAGTCACTTTATTGTTTTAATGTGTGCAACTAGTAATTTAGAGTGTGCATATGTAACACCCCAACTTTTTATGAATAAAGATTTAATTTATCTAGTTATTATTTTGAATAATAAGGTGTTGATTTGATATAATACTTTAGTTATGGGTGATATGCAAATTTTGCAAAGTAAGCAAGTAGTCATATATTCGTTTGGTCGGAGAATATTCTTTTTGTCGGGGAATATTCGTACGACGGCCCAATCATTGGTGGACCACATAACAGAATAACTGTCGGATATAGAAAGTGACAAAAATAATTTTTTTTTTATAAAAATAACGACAAAACTTTTACCGTTAACTGTTGAAATACCTGGTGATAAAAGTACAGTAATACGCGTGGGTGCACAGTAGCACACAGTATTGCACAATATCTCTGTTAATTAATTCTTATATAAGAAGTCACTCATTTTCATTCAATAATTGCCACAGTAATTATTGCATAATATCTCATATTATTGATTTAATTATTATCACAGTATCATATGCACAATATTTAATATTATTAAATCAATAATTGACACGACACAATTATTCATATTATTAGTTAGCATTATTGGCAATGTCTATAAAATTCTATCGATGAAAGGGGTTAGGTTATATAATTGCACGCCAGTAAGGATAAATCCTTATCGAAAAAGCCTCTATTTCCTGTGAATGATCTGGTTGTTAATATTGTGAGCTTATAATATTATTTATGAATAATTATTATGTGGTGAATATTGATTCAATTTTGATATAAATGAATGAATTTAGCATGAAATATTTGTTGAAAGTTTGATAATTATCTTCTCCGATAAAATATTCATTCAAATATATTATTATAATATTACATTTTTTATAATTTAAATGATAATATTATTATATATAATTTTTAGCATGTAAATAAAAATGGAGTGAAGGTTATCATTTTTTGAATTCATTTCGTGCACGTTTCTTTCTCCTACAATCTTGTTTTCAAATAGTGTGGGGCCCAACCATTGTAAAATGCGAGTTAGGCATTGAATGAATTGCCTCCAAAGCCATGTTTCAAAGTGTAGCCCCAACCATAAGGAAATGAAAGGAGTTAGGCAGTGAAAAAAGTTAGGCAGGTTAGGCTGACTGAATTGTTTTACTCCTCTGCGCTGCACTTAGATCTGACAATATAGTTGGGTTAAATGCTTTTTCAGTCACTGTACTATAGGTCGACTTACATATAGATAACAGAACTTTTTTTTCTTACAGTCAACTCACTGTACTCGACTTTGCTAACAAAAAGTTAAAAAAACCGTTAGAAACTTTGACTTTCAACGGAACAGTACACATCAGCTGTTCAGTTGTCCGTTATAAAGCTGACGTAGCGCCTTTGTGTGATGTGGCAGTGATTATGTGGATTTGTAGGGAAATTTTTAAGAAGAAAATGAAAAAAATATTTTAAAGTATAATATAAATCATAAAAATTATAAAATTAAAAATATTTTAAAATTAAAATCTTTTCAAATTCAGACATTAAATTTATAATTGAGTCAATTTGGTGATAATTTTTTTTCTTTTCTAACTAGGATAAATAAATTTGTACTTTCACATGCAATTAATTTTTATCAAATAATGTTTAATTTTATCAAATAATTTTTATTGTAATTTTACTTTTTTTTAATAAAAATAATTTTTTTAATAAAAATAAAAAAAAAGCATTTTTTTATAAAAAATAAAAAAAAGTGCAACTTTTTAAAATAAAATTTTTTTATTAAAAAAAATCATTTTTTTATATAAAAAAATGCATCTTTTTAGTTTAAAAAATATATAAAACACATTTTTTTAAATAAAAATAAAACACAATTTTTTTATATAAAAAAAATAAAAACGCAATTTATTTTGATAAAAAAAATTTAAACGCAATTTTTTAAAATAAAAATAAAAAAGTGCAGTTTTTTAATACTTTTTTTTAATAAAAAAATAATTTTTATTAAAAAAATTGTAAAACACAACTTTTTAAATAAAAATAAAAAAACACTATTTTTTTAATAATTTTTTTATTATTAAACAAACAAATGGAGTTTTTTTAATAAAAATAATTAAAAACACAGATTTTTTTAATAAAAAAAATAATTATTTTTTTTAAAAAAAAATTTAATATATTAGCAAGCTTTTAGTTTTATATTTTATAAATAGCTAAATTATAAATAAAATTTTATTTAATATTAATTAAAAAATTAATTAAATATATATTTTTATTTATTTTCTTATTTTTTGACTCAATTATAAATTTAATGTCCGAATTTGAAAAGATTTTAATTTTAAAATATTTTTATTTTTATACTTTTTATAATTTATATTATACTTTAAAATATTTTTTTTCTATTTTTTCATAAAATTTCCCCTACAAATCCACATAATCACTGTCACCTCACACAAAGGCGCCACGTCAGCTTTGTAACAGATAACTCAACAACGGATGTGTACCGTTTCGTTGAAAGTCGAAGTTTCTAACAGTTTTTTTAACTTTTTGTTAGCAAAGTCGAGTACAGTGAGTTGACTGTTTGAAAAAAAAAGTTCAGTTATCCATCTGTAAGTTGACCTATAGTACAGTGACTGAAAAAATATTTAACCCTAATATAGTTGGTTAACTGTCGGGTCAACTCATATTAACTGGAACCAAATGAGTTGGTTAACTATTTCTATTTATTTGGGTTGGTTAAAGTTTGGAACCATATTTTTAAAAATAAATATAGTTCCACCCCACCCTCTACCCTTACCCACCCCCACCTACCCACCCATATCCCTACCCCTACCCCTACCCATACCCACCCCTTATAACCGTCTCTCTATCTATAGTATATATTAAGTTCATTTTTTTAAAATTTTGTTTAAAAGTCAAAACATCTTAAAATTGTTAATATGGGTTTTAACTATAACTGTGACGCCCCCAAAATAGGTATACATCATCCATCTTGAGTCGCCAGATATCACACTACAGAAATCAAATACAACTTCTTTTATGCAACAGTCGGGTAAAATACGACAAAACATAATCTAAGAGTTTTAATAAGAATATTGTCATCTAGAAAATATCCACACTCAATAGAGTCATCATTACATATATTGTCACACTATTTTATAGAATAGTGAGGACTACTAAAACAACCATCTGGACCGTCAATCCGTTCCCCGACTCGTCCCAGCTATATTCTCATTTCCTGAAGAGAACAATGAAAGAAAGGGTGAGCTCAACTAGCCTAGTAAAGAAATATTATGACTAAAATAATGCAGAATAAATTATCCTTAGCCTTCAACAGTATAACAACTGATAGAATATAATAGACAACAAGTTTTAGATCAAAAACTGCAGCGGAATGAGCAATCCATTGGAAGAGTCAAGTAGAACATAATGTCTACTATCTCCTCTAGATTAAAAGTTCATCGTTAATATTTCATTCATGTAATACTCATCAACAGTTCTTTGTTATACCCGAGATAAAAAGAACTCTCATTACCTGAACCACCAAAGATTATAGTTAAATCCACAATTCATATTCATAATCATGTAAATCAATAATTTCTCCTTTCCACAAAGGCTTAATAGAACGTTTACTCAATATCCTTACCCTTAAGGCTAAAGATATTCAAATCTAATAACAATGATCATACCAATCAGTTGTCTACCTTTGCACTACGGGCCAAAGATATTCAATTGTAAAACCAATGGTCATGATCATACTGTCAGGAATAAGTATGTGAATGATATTCCTGATTACATATAATTTGATTATGATATATATATATATATATATATATATATATATATATATATATATATATATATATATATATATATATATATATATATGAATGAATAATATGAAAGTATGCTTGCAATAAGAAAAACTTTAAAGTCCTTTGATAGATAATAGAAACATGAATGAATTGATCAACTATGTTAGGTTGATACTACATAAGCAAAACAGCTTTGTAAAGTCCTTAAAAAGAAATGATGTACAAGGACTATAAATATTGAAAGATCAAGTATGTTAGGTTGATCTTATGATGTAATAGATAGACTAGTCTGATCGTCGAGTACTACACCAGATATTGTAGTCTGTCAGGAGAGTCAAGGATAACTTGAGAGCTATCGAGGCAGAATCATAGTCTGCAAGATAGTAGATCTCAGAGTTCGTAGACTGCCAGGAGAAACGATGAAGGATCGTGGTATATTGAGAAGAGCTTCCTCGGGATCATAGTGTACTGAGGAAGTCATGTTCAGAATCGTAGAGACAGCCTGCCTACGAGCCGACCGAATATCTGCCAAAGCCAAGTCAGAAACGTAGACTACACTCGAGATCGTAGAGTCTACTGATTCTAAAGCTATGTCAAGGATCGTAGAATACACTCTGAGTTCGTAGATTCTATTGATTACATGCAGAGATCGAAGTCGAGCAAGATCAGATAAAGACAACAAGCGCAAGGCAGAAACCGTAGAGTGTCAAGATCTGATCTCAGGATCGTAGTGTCTGCACAGTCGAAGCTAAATCGTAGAGTGCAGAACTACGACCTCAACAGAAGTGCTTACAATGCATAGGCAGAATCGTAGAGCAAGTATGATTCTCAACTAATGAGCACTCCCAGAATATCCAAAAGAACGAAGCCTCTGGTTGGCATCAAGATACATCTCACCTGAAGAGAACCAGAGTACACTCAACGAATGACATACAAGCTAACAGAAGATCTACAAACCAACCCAATTAGCATCAAGATTGAGTTGTAAAGGCATTCGAGATGAAGTCTTCCACAAGACAATCATAAGAAGACCTCAGTAACTGACTAAGGAAAGTCAGCAAGTGCAGTAGCTGTCAAGAAGATAGAAGACAACGATCTTGGATGCTACCAGGATCGTAGTGTTTTCCAAACAAAGAAAGAACTGATGGAACGTGCACAGAGATGCTGGCCAGCCTCTGAAGAACAAGGCTAAAGTGATTAAGTGTAGGGTCAGTCTATTGATGATAAGTGAACGTGAGATCACCAGGAGAAAGCGAGCTGGACGCGCCAAAAATTTGAAGTGTCTTGCTATTCAGTAGAGGCCAGATCAAAGGAGTCAAACCATCAGTCTCTAAGAACAGTCGAAGCAAACAGAAGTGTTGAAGCACTATATAATAGAAGGAAGAGGCGTTCTATATTGGAGATCCAATAAACACTCTTCAAGATCGTAGTGTTAACTCTACCAGTCAATGAGCAACACTCAACAAGATACTATGATTAGGTCCTTGAAGACATGCATCAGAATCGTAGAGTTCGAACAACCGAAGGTTGAAGCATTGGCAACAGTTCAATTTGAAGGATGGTATTCGGACAAAAGCTTATTGAGAGCATCGATGCAAAAGGAAAACCTCTGATCGAGAAATCAGAAGGAGGAAATAAAGTCTTCGACCTGCCCAAGACATTAAAGTGATAACTCTGATGGGTAAGTGAAACAGTAGATTGCAATGTCAGATAAAGTATGACATGTCACATCAGCAGTCTACCTCTTTCAACTCGAGATCTACGAAGATATTTGAATAGCCTTCAACGTCTAGTTTCCAATGGAAGGATTGGGAAGGAGTATAAATAAAGAAGAGCTTCAAAGATCGAGGGTTGCTGGAGTTACCGTTTTTAGAGAGAAGGTGGAATATACTAAACCACATAAGATAATGAGTGTGAAGCCCCCAAAATCGGTATACATCACCTATTCTGAATCGCCAAATACATGGTACAAAACACAAATACAACTTAATTATACAACAGTCGTATAAAATACGACTAAACATATGCTGTGAGTTTTAATACAAATATTGTCATCTAGACAATATACAAACTCAATGAGGTCCTCATTATATTTATTATCACACTATTTCATAGAATAGTGAGGACTACTAATGCTATTATCTGGACCATCACTCTGTTTCCCAACTAGTCCCTGCTACGTTCTCATTTCCTGAAGAGAACAATGAAAGCAAAAGGGTGAGCTCAACTAGCCCAGTAAAAAATATTATGACTAAGATAATGCAGAATAAAATATCATTAGCCTTCAACAGTGTTAAATTGATAAAATATAACAAACATCAAGTTTAACTACAGCGGAATAAGCAATCCATTAGAAGAGTCAAGTAGAGAATTAATTTATCCATTACAAGTTCAAGAATTAATTTATCCAGGAACTAATAATGTCCAAATTGTAAACATGATACTTCTTTGTAGAGTAACACTCAAGAATGCTCAGAAGAATATTTCCATGAAAAGATACTGGATGAAGCGCAAATATCAAGGATATTCTACTGATTTCATGGAGTATAGAAGTCGAAACTTTAACCAACTGAGTATAATAAAGAATGGAATAACAAAAGAAATCACCAGGCATGCGATAGACCACACAGACAGGTTATTCCAACAGAATAATAAATAATGGAACCAGGTCATGCGTAAACGCACCGACAGGATATTCCAACAAAATAATAAATAATGGAACCAGGTCATGCCTAAACGCACCGACATGTTATTCCAACAGAATAATAAATAATGGAACCAGGCCATGCGTAAATGCACAGACAGGATGTTCTAACAGAATAATAAACAACGAAACCAGGTCATGCGTAAACGCACAGACAGGATGTTCCAACAGAATAATAAATAATAGAAAAACAAAAGAATTTCACCAGGTATAGGGTATCCCGCGTATAAAGTTTATTCCAACAGAATAATAAAGAATGGAATAACAAAAGAATTTCACCAATAAGAAAGAAGGAATACCCTTAACGAGTGCAATAAATAATATCTCTTACCGTAAAAGAAGAGTATTTTGACTGGTAGGGCGAGGATATTGTAAGACCCCGACTTTTTGAATAAAGATTAAATTTTCTCAAAATATATTTTTGAATATTATGGTGTGGATTTGATATAATGTTATAGTTGTGGGTAATATTTACAAATTTTATAAAGTACGCAAGTTGTTATATAATATTCGTACAACGACACAATCATTGGTGGACCCCCACAACGGAATTATTGTCGGATTGAGAAAACGACAAAAATACTTTATGAAAATAACGACGGAAGTTTTACCGTTAACTGTTGAAACACCCAGTGTTAAAAGTACAGTAATACGCGTGGTTGTATAGTAGCACACGGTATTGATTATTGATGCTTACGTGAGAAGTCACTCAGTTATACTCAATTATTACTACAGTAATTACTGCATCATATCTCTCATATTATTGATTCAATTATTGTCATAGTATCATCTGCATAATATGTTATTTTATTAAATCAATAATTGAGACGACAAAGTTATTCATATTATTAAATTAAAATATTTATAATGTCTAGAAGTTCTGTGGAGGAGAGGGTTGGTCACCTAATTGCGCGCCAATAGGGAGAAATCCTTATTGGAAAGCCCCCTCTTTCCTGGGAACGACCTGGTTGATAAATATTGTGAGTTATAATATTAATGATGAATGTTATTAAAATTGAAGTTGTGTTCGAAGTTGAATTTGGAGATGCAAACGTGATATTTGAGTCCGGAACGTTGAAATTAGTAAAAATAGTTTATAAACACAAAATTTTTCGGAATTCACTATTTGGTCAAAAAGTCAACAATTGACTTTTTAGGGAAAAGACAAACTTTGAAATTTCATAATTTATATTTTTGATAAAAATGATTTTATTGTGTTGGAATTATTTGTGTTAGTGAAAATCGACAATTATTTCGATAATAATTAACGCCTGGAGGTTATATTGACCAATCGAGTATTTAACCGGATAAATGAACAATTTATTGCTATTATTTTACATGATTATAACTATTTGTTCACATGTGTATACTATTGTTTCAAATTCTTATTACTATTAGGGGAGTTGGTGCAAGATTGATAATACTTGCATGACAAAGTTAAAAATGGAGGTATAGATGGAGGTACTATATTGTAATTCGTATTTTCACATGTCTAGAACTATTGATTCACATAATTTACTATTGAATCACATTATTTACTATTAGGGGAGGTGGTGCAAGTTTGATAATACTTCTATGAATAAATTAAAAATAAAGGAAAAGTTAGAGGTATTGTACTGAAATTTTTTGAGCCCTAAAACGTGCAATTATCGAAACTATATTTTTCTATAAATAGAAGATCATTATTCCTTCATTTCTCACCAATTCACAAAAGCTTTAGAGCGATTACTTTAGAGAGAAATTATAGAAAGAAGAAGAGAAGTCTGCTACCTCACTATTCCAGTATCCAATTTTTTTAAAGGTAGGGAGTATTATTTCTTTCTTATCCATGAAGAGAACTTCTGTTATTTCATTCTTTATTATTCTGTTGGAATAACCTGTATACGCGGGCTACCCTATACTTGGTGAATTTCTTCTGTTGTTCCATTCTTTATCATTCTGTTGGAACATCCTGTCTGTGCGTTTTACGCCGGACCTGGTTCCGTCTTTATTATTCTGTAAAAATATCCTGTCTGTGCATTTTACGCCTAACCTGATTCCGTCTCTATTATTTTGTTGAAATATCCTGTCTGTACGTTTTACGCCAGACCTGATTCCGTTATTTATTATTCTGTTGGAATAACCTGCCTGTGCGGTCTATCGCATGCCTGGTGATTTCTTTTGTTATTCCATTCCTTATTATACTCAGTTGGTTAAAGTTTTGACTTCTATACTCCATGAAATTAGTGGAATATCCTTAATATTTGTGCTTCATCCAGTATCTTTTCATGGAAATATTCTTCTTGAATTTTACTCTACAAAGCAGTATCATGTTGACAATTTGGACGTTATTAGTTCCTGGATTAATTAATTCTTGAACTTGTTTTATTGAATTCTTATATCATTGTCATCATCCTCATGTTCATATTTTGTTGAAAGACATCTGTTGCCTATAGTGCATACATGGACTTGGTATGATTATGACCAGGGATTATTCGGTGTAATCATGACCGTAATATTACAAATGATGTGAAAAAAGACCACATTGGCTCGTAGAGCATTGATGGACAGTTGTTGGCTTGATCATGACCATTATTGAATAAATAAATATTCTTGGCCCGTAGTGCATGGATAATTGTGGCCGTGATACTAAAGAATATCTTTGGCCGTAGTGCAGGGGTGATTCGATGATGTAGATTATTTATTAAGGTGAGTCACATCGATAAAAGTGATGAAAAACCTTCTAAATCATAAAAGATAGTAGATTTTATTCTCTACTTGAGTCTTTTAATGGATTGCTTGTTCCGTTACAGTTAAACTTGATGGTTGTTATATTGTATCAATTTAACACTGTTGAAGGCTAACGATAATATATTCTACATTATCTTAGTCATAATATTTTCTACTGGGCTATTTAAGCTCACCCTTTTACTTTTATTGTTATCTTCAGGAAATGAGAACGAAGCAGAGACTAGTCGGAGAACGGAGTGACGGACCAGATGATAACATTAGTAGTCCTCACTATTCAGTGAAATAGTGGAAAATAAATGTAATAATATTGAATTTGAGTTTGTATATTGTCTAGACGATAATATTTGTATTAAAACTCACAGCTTATGTTTTGTCGTACTTTACACGACAGTTGTATAATTAAGTTGTATTTGTATTCTGTACCATGTATTTGGCGACTCAGAATAGGTGATGTATACCTGTTTTGGGGGCATCACAGTTGGTATCAAAGCTTAGGGATATGATCACTGGCTAAGATGTGAGACTAGAACTAGGAGGGGAGAGACGGGGAATTCCTTCGCTACTATGACCTACCTAAGTTTATTTGGCATTTAATTGGTCAGTCAGAGTGTAGGGATAATATGTTTCATGTCAATTAACCCTTGTTTTGTGGCAGTATTTAAAAATGGCATCCAAGAATGTTGAGAACATCAATGGAGCACATGAGACCATTGAGTCTCCACAGATCAATAACCAGGACAATGTGCATCAGGAAGGCGACAATCCTCATGCAAACAACAACACTGACCAAATGATAAACGATGGAATATTCCAAGGCTTCATGCAATTCATGCAACATCAGGCGAAAGCGGCTCCTGTTCAAAATGCAGGTGGAAACACTGGCAACTCTCGGACGGTCACCGCCAAACAGTTCAAAGAGCTGGGACCACCAGAGTTTATTGGAGAGCCAAAACCACTTAAGGCGGAAGCATGGATAAAGCAGATAACCAAGATATTTGATGTATTGGGATGCTCCGAGGAACAAAAGGTTCTCTTCGCCACCTTTATGTTGCGTGAAGAGGCAGATTACTGGTGGGAATCTGTAAAACGTACCCAGCCTGACGCACTCAAGATGTCTTGGGAGAAGTTCCAAGAGTTGTTCAACGACAAGTACTTTCTCGAAAGTATTCGTCACATGAAGGAGGTGGATTTTATCAAGTTGGAATAAAATAATATGACCGTGTCGCAATACGAGGCTAAATTTGAGAAGTTATCCCGGTTTGCATCCCATTTGGTTAATAATGAGGAGCGAATGACCCGAATATTTTTAAGAGTTTTGAAACCGGAGATACGACAATATCTTATTTCTCATAAACTGTGTTTGTATTCAGATGTTGTAAATAGGGCTCAGTTGTTGGAGCGCGATAAAGAGTCAACGCAACCAAGAGAAAGCAGCCGGACAGAATGAAAATACCAGTGGTAACAGTCATCAAAGCGGTGACAACAAACGTGGAGGGAATCAATATGCCAGGAATGGTAACCACTTCAGTGGTAATCATAGCCAAGACAATAAAAATGGACATTTCAAGAAAAGAAGATTCAACAATGATGGAAAGACGTCAGCACCATCACCCGTTGTTAAGGAAGGAGAACGACCACCTATCATATGCTTCAAATGCGGAGGGGAGGGACACATCAGTCCAAACTGCAGCGAAGTCGTCCAAAGCATGTTATAATTATGGAAGAGAAGGTCACTTAGCTCGATTTTGTCGTTCACCAAAGATAAATTCAGCTAGGATGGAGGCACTAAAGGCCGTCCCAGAAAAGTCAAAGCCGGTAGTGCAAGGGAGAGCGTTTGTTGTGACCTCCCAGAAAGCAAGGAACCGGAACGAGGTTATCACGGGTAAGCTTATCATAAACTCTAGTGAAGTCTATACCTTATTTGATACCGGTTCTACCCATTCTTTTATTTTTCCTACTTGCGCTCAACGTTTAAATTTGACTTCAGAGAAATTAGACTTTGACTTATCTGTTGAAACTCGATTAGGAGAAACCTTCGTATAACAGTTTATTCAAGATCAATAATATTCCATAAATACCAATTTTGAAGCAGAATTCAAAAATAAAGATCAAAATATGGATACAATCAAAGATAGTAACCATAATAGACATCTTGGAAAAAAAGAAGAAAATTTCATTTTTCGGTGAATAGTGTCGTATTCGTTAATAGTTCCGTATACGTGAATAGTAACCCCGACACAAAAAGTTCCAAATTTGATAAAAATTCAGATAAATACTTCGGCATAATGATATTGAAGAAATAATATCATATATGAAGAAAATAACATCCCTTACCTCAAAATATCAGTACTTCTGATCAGATTATCGGTATAAGGCTGAAGAAAACTTGCACTGATGAATAGAAACTCACAAAGTATCTAAATACTCACAAAATACACTCAATAATCTAGAGAGAGAAAGAGAGACAACTTGTTTCTGGTGTAATTTTCAATTCTAACTTAGCCCTCTATTTATAGGAAAATGTTAGCAGACTTGACCTGCAACCTGATGGCTTTACCTGCTACTATTCCCACCCACCACATTTGAAATAAATTCAGCATATTTCTTCACCAACCACAAGTGGGGCCCACTCAATTTGAGAATTTTCCACCAAAATTATTTATAAACATAATTTTTGAATCAGTCACCTCTTAAAATTCATAACAAATCATACGTTCATTTTTAACGGTTCAAAATTTGTGGACATATATTCAACTTATATATGTATAACATATCCAAAAATTATAACGATCAAACTGTCGGATTAAAAATTATAACTCACACAATATATCTCAAAAACACTGGTTTAATTTTTAATAACTTCATTCCGACAAAAATACTGATAAAACACCTCAACATTAACTCCTTCATTTTTAACCACAATAAATATATCCAACATTTATATCCAGATAAAATAAATATTTTCTTATCATATGAATCAATAATTAATTATTCAAAAATAATATTACAGAATCACATTTATGACAACCAGACCGTTCCCAGGAAACAGGGGGTTTTTCAATAAGGATTTCTCCTTATTGACGCGCAATTAGGTGACTAAACCTCTCCTTGACAGAACTTTCTAGACATTGCCAATAATGTTATCTAATAATATTATTCAAATAATATGAATTATTGATCTGATAATGGGAAATATTGTGTAGTGATAATTATTGAAATAACAATAATATAAAATATCAACGCAGCAATTATTGAATCAATAAAATAAAATATTGAACAGTAACTACTGTAACAATTATTGAGTAGTGCCTTCTTACGTAAGGATCAATAATTCATCAATACTGTGCATCCACGCGTATTACTGTATTTTAACCACCGGGTATTCTAACAGTGTTAACGGTAACAACTACGCCGTTATTTATAAAAACTCAAACTTGTCGTTTTCTTCATCTGACAGTTATTCTGTTATGGGGCCCACAAATGACTGTGTCGTCGTACAAATATTCCCCGACAATAAGAATATTCCACGACCAAACTAATATTCCCAGACACAATGATTATTTTATAACCACTTGCATATTTTGCAAAATTTGCACATTTCACCCATAACTAAAGATTTATATCAAATTAATACCTTATTATTCACAAATATAATTAGAGGAAATTCGATTTTATTTATAATAAGTTGGGGTCTTACAACCTCCCCTCCTTATGAAATTTCGTCCTCGAAATTGACATACGTACCTGGTGTTTCGAAAAGGTGAGGATACCTCGCTTTTATTTCAGATTCCAATTCCCAGTTCATTTCTTCAATAGCATGGTTTCTCCATAAAACCTTAACTTGTGGTATAACCTTGGTGCGTAGGACATGCTCTTTCCTATCCAAGATCTTAACAAGTACTTCTTCGTACGTTAAATCTTCGGCTATCTCGTCTAGTTCTAACACAATAATATGGTTCGGGTCTTTCACATATTTACGAAGCATGGAATTGTGAAAAACATTATGAACAAGAGACATACTTGGAGGTAATGCGAGTCTATAGGCCACATTTCCTATTTGTTCAAGAATCTCAAATGGACCAAAAAATTGTGGATTGAGCTTTCCTCTCTTCCCAAATCTTGTAACTCCCTTCCATAGTGCAACACGTAACAATTCATGATCTCCAATATTAAATTCCACGTCTTTTTGATGAAGATCCGCATAACTCTTTTGTCGATCTTGTGCCATTTGTATACGTTGTCGAATCATTTGGATCTTTTCTGTAGTCATGCGTACTAATTCTGGTCCCAACAATGTTGTTTCTCCCACCTCATCCCAGTATACTGGAGAACGACACTTTCGTCCATACAACGCCTCAAATGGAGCCATGCCTATACTTGCTTGATAACTGTTGTTGTAGGAGAATTCCACCAGTGGAAAGTACTTATCCCAACTTCCTTTAAAATCTAGGACACAAAGTCTTAATAGATCTTCAAGGGTTTGAATAGTCCTCTCTGATTGTCCGTCCGTTTGAGGATGGTATGCCGAACTAAATCGTAAATCCGTGCCCATAGCTTTCTGCAAGCTAACCCAAAATCGTGAAGTGAATCTTGGGTCACGATCCGAAACTATGGATACTGGCATACCATGCAATCTTACAATCTTATTCACGTACATGCGAGCAAGACGTTCAAGGAAATAAGTCTCATGTATAGGCAAGAAATGGGCAGACTTGGTTAATCTATCAACAATAACCCAAATAGCATCTATGCATTGAGAAACTTTGGGAAGACCTGTAACGAAATCTATAGTAATGTGTTCCCACTTCCATTTCGGAATCTCAAGTGGTTGTAATGGACCCTTTGGCACTTGATGTTCCGTCTTTACATGTTGATAAGTTAAACACCTCGAGATAAAATCCGCGATCTCTCTCTTCATATTGTTCCACCAAAATGTATGTCGAATATCATGAAACATTTTGGTACTCCCAGGATGGATTGCAAACGGTGTGTTGTGTGCCTCCATCATGATTCTATGCTTTAAGTCAGAATCTTTAGGAACACAAAGTCTGGAGTTGAATCTAAGTATTCCTTCTTCATCGATTCTTGCTTCTGGAATAGCACCTTCTTGCACTTTCTTCTTCATATGCATCAGCTCTATGTCCGTAGCTTGAGCAACTTTATCTTTATCGATTAAAGTCGGTTCTACTCGTATATCATCACGTGAGTCCCTAGAGTTTTGAACTCTATATCTATCATTTGTATGTTATATGAAATGGGTCTTTGACAATATCGCACTCGTACTCGTATACGATCTTTTACTCAACACGTCAGCTACCACGTTCGCTTTTCCAGGATGGTATGGTTAGAACATGTGCCGAAATGAGTCTCCTCTTGAGTTCTTCGAAGCTCTTCCCACATTCCTTGCTCCATTCGAATTTTGTATCTCTACGAGTCAGCTGCATTAATGGAATAGCGATTTGAGAATATCCTTCAACGAATCTCTGATAATAACCAACTAAGCCTAGAAAGCTACATATTTCGATTACCGACTTAGATTGCTCTCAACTGTGACTCATATCCCAACCTTGGATGGCACGTCACAATGACACCTATCAATTTACTATCGTATGAATATGGCGTCCCCTACGGAGAGTCTGGCTTCGGTGTATTTCACAAAAGAAGTCACCAGATATAGGCTCGGTTATCAACTTCTATAGTTGGATTTTTAACTCCTGAAGTTCAATAGGAGCCATTCGATATGAGATTTTAGAAATGAGTTTTGTACCGGGTTCAAAGTCGATACAAAATTCAATATCACGCTCTAGGAGTAGGCCACGAAATTTTTTAGGAAATACGTCAGGAAATTTACTAACAACAGAAATATCATTCAAATCTGACATATTTTTGTTCAAGCCCATAACATGGCTAAGAAAGCTTGACATCCGTTTTTCAATAAACGAATGACTTTACGGCTTTATATGAAAGAGTTTGACTTCAATGGTTTGGTTGTTTAAATTTGAATAACAAGTTGCTTAGGAATATAAAAACTAACAACCTTACAAAAGCAATCAATTTGGCATGATGAGTAGTTAACCAATCAATCCCTAAAATCACATCAAAAGCAAGTATCTTTAAATAGATAAGATCAACAAGTAATGTGATGGTGCCAACTTGAATCAAACAAGATTTATAAACAGTGGATGTAACGAAAGTTTCTCCTAACGGAGTTTCCACAGATAAATCAAAGTCTAATTTCTCCGAAGTCAAGTTTAAACGTTGAGCACAAGCAGGAGAAATAAATAAATGGGTAGCACCGGTATCTAGTAAGGTATAAACTTCATATAAATTTATGATTAGCTTACCCGTGTTAACTTCGTTCGGGTTCCTCACATTCTGACCAGTCACAAAAAATGCTCTTCCAGGAATCATTGACTTTAACTTTTCTGGGACAGCCTTTTGAGTCACCATCCCCGATGGACTTGGTTTCGCTACAGTGCAATCTCGAGCAATATGTCCTTCATTTTCACAGTTATAACATACCTTAAACTGTTGTGGGCAGTTTGGGCTGATATGTCCTTCTTTTTCGCACTTATAGCATATGACCAGTGGTCGTTCTCCTCCCTTGGAACCAGTTGCTGCTGGTGCTAATATCTTCGTATTGACATTGTTGAATCTCCTCTTTTTAAAATCTCCTCCTGACTCGCTTCTTCTATTCTTATGGCCACAATTACCACCAGAGTGGTTACCGCTTTTGTCCGAATGCTTTCCTTCCCTCTGGTTGTCATTGCTCCGCTGATTGCTGCCACCGGTATGACCCTGGTTGTGTTCCCTCGGTTGAACATACTCATTATCTCTCTCTAATAATTGAGCCCTTTTTACAACATCTGAATATAAAGAAAATTTATAAGATATAAGATATTGCCGAATCTCGGGCTTTAGACCTCTCAGAAACATCCTCGTCATTCATTCTTCATTTTTGACCAAATGAGGTACAAACCTGGAAACTCTGCAAACTTCGCCTCTTACTGGGACACCGTCATGTTGTTTTGTTCCAGTATGATAAACTCCACCTCCTTCATATGACGAATACTTTCAGGAAAGTACTTGTCATTGAATAGTTTTTGAAACGTTTCCCAAGACATGATGAGTGCGGTTGGCTGGGTACGCTTCACAGACTCCCACCAGTAGTCTGCCTCACCGCGGAACATAAAGGTGGCAAATGGAACCTTCTGTTCCTCCGTGCATCCCAAGACATCGAATATCTTGGTAATTTTCTTGACCCACATTTCCGCCATGATCGGATCTGCCTTTCCCTTAAATTCTGGTGGTCCCAACTCTTTGAACTGCTTGGCTGTGACAAGCCGCGCATTGCTATCATTTCCACCCGTATTTTGTGCACGAGTCTCCCTCGTCTGGTTTTGCATGAACTGCAAAAAGCTCCTAAACATTCCATCATTCATCGTTTGCTCGGTAGTGTTGTTTATAGGAGGAATATTGCCTTCCTATTGCACGTTCTCCTGGTTTGTAACTAAAGGTTGTTCCACATTCTCATACACTCCATTGTTAACATTCTCAGGGGCCATTCTTAAATAATACCATAAAACAAGGGTTAATTAAACAAATTAACATATCACATAATATCCCTATATTATGACTGACCAACAAATAAGCTTAGATAAGACACACTAGCGAAGAATTTACTCATCTCTCCCCTCCTAGGTCTATTCCCCGATCTCCACCAGAGACCATATCCCTAAGCTCTGATACCAACTGTGACGCCCCCAAAATAGGTATACAACACCCATCCTGAGTCGCCAAATACATGGAACAGAAAGCAAACTACAACTTCAATAATACAATTTGTCGTGCAAAATACGACAACACATACTGTGAGTTTAAATACAAATATTATCTTCTAGACAATATCCACACTCAAATAAGTTTTCGTTATAATTATTTAAACACTATTTAACAGAAATAGTGAGGACTGCTAAAACATCTTTCTAGAACCATCACTCCGTACCCTGACTAGTTCCTACCATGTTCTCACCTCCTGAAAAAAATGGAACAAAAAGGAAAAAGGGTGAGCTCAACTAGCCCAGTAAAGAATATTATGACTAAAATAATATACAATAAATTATCGTTAGTCTTCAACAGGAAAAAATCTGATAAAATATAATAGCCAACAAGTTTTAGATCAACAACTGCAGCGGAAACAGCAATCCATTAAAAGATTCAAGTAGAGAATGAGTTCTACTATCTTCTAAGATTTAAAAGTCCATCATCAATATTTTATCCCTGTAACAACAATCAATATACATCTTTAATCAAATATTCATCTTTGCACTATAGGCCAAAGATATTCATTTGTATCACCAGTTGGTCATGTTCATCTCAACACCAGTTCATCTTTGCACTACAGGCCAAAGATATTCATCAGTTAATCATTTATCTTTGCACTACAGGCCGAAGATATTTATTAATATCATCATTTAGGACTGAGTATGATGAAAAATATTTTAAAGAAAACGAATCCAGTGAAACGGAAGGACAAATAGTAGGGATTCGTATAACAGTTTATCCAAGATCAATAATACTTCATAAATACCAATTTTGAAGCAGAATTCAAAAATAAAGATCAAAATATGGATACAATCAAAGATAGTAACCATAATAGACATCTTGGACAAAAAGAAGAAAATTTCATTTTTTGGTGAATAGTGTCGTATACGTGAATAGTAACTCCGACATAAAAAGTTCTAAATTTGATAAAAATTCAGATCAATACTTCGGCATAATGATATTGAAGAAATAATATCATATATGAAGAAAATAACATCCTTTACCTCAAAATATCAGTTCTTCTGATCGGAATATCGGTATAAGGCTGAAGGAAACTTGCACTGATGAATAGAAACTCACAAAGTATCTAAATACTCACAAAATTTACTCAATAATCTAGAGAGAGAAAGAGAGAAAACTTGTTTCTGGTGTAATTTTCAATTCTAACTTAGCCCTCTATTTATAGGAAAATGTTAGCAGACTTGACCTGCAACCTGATGGCTTTACTTGCTACTATTTCCACCCACCACATTTGAAATAAATTTAGCACATTTCTTCACTAACCACAAATGGGGCCCACTCAATTTGAGAATTTTCCACCAAAATTATTTATAAACATAATTTTTGAATCAGTCACCTCTTAAAATTCATAACAAATCATACGTTCATTTTTAACGGTTTAAAATTTGTGGACATATACTCAACTTATATATGTATAACATATCCAAAAATTATAACGATCCAACTGTCGGATTAAAAATTATAACTCACACAATATATCTCAAAAATACTGGTTTAATTTTTAATACCTTCATTCCGACAAAAATACTGATAAAACACCTCAACATTAACTCCTTCATTTTTAACCACAATAAATATATCCAACATTTATATCCACATAAAATAAATATTTTCTTATCATATGAATCAATAATTAATTATTCAAAAATAATATTACAGAATCACATTTATGACAACCAGGCCGTTCCCAGGAAACAGGGGGTTTTTCAATAAGAATTTCTCCTTATTGACGCGCAATTAGGTGACCAAACCTCTCCTTGACAGAACTTTCTAGACATCGCCAATAATGTTATCTAATAATATTATTCAAATAATATGAATTATTGATCTGATAATGGGAAATATTGTGTAGTGAAAATTATTGAAACAACAATAATATAAAATATCAACGCAGCAATTATTGAATCAATAAAATAAAATATTGAACAGTAACTACTGTAACAATTATTGAGTAGTGCCTTCTTACGTAAGGATTAATAATTCATCAATATTGTGCATCCACGCGTATTACTGTATTTAAACCACCGGGTATTCTAACAGTGTTAACGGTAACAACTACGTCGCTATTTATAAAAACTCAAACTTGTCATTTTCTTCATCCGACTATGCCGTCGTACGAATATTCCCCGAAAATAAGAATATTCCACGACCAAACTAATATTCCCAGACACAATGATTATTTTATAACCACTTGCATATTTTGCAAAATTTGCACATTTCACCCATAACCAGAGAATTATATCAAATTAATACCTTATTATTCACAAATATAATTAGAGAAAATTTGATTTTATTTATAATAAGTTGGGGTCTTACACTTGAGGCTGATACTCCAAAAGCTTCGTGAATATAAGTTTTATGCCAAGTTAAAGAAATGCGAGTTTTGGCTTGAGGAAGTAGCATTCCTTGGGCACGAAGTATCAAGTCATGGAATATCCGTTGACCCGGCAAAGATTGAAGCTATTCAAAGCTGAGAGCAACCCAAATCAGTGACCGAAGTACGTAGCTTTCTCGGTTTAGCTGGTTATTATCGGTGATTCGTGGAAGGATTTTCTCGAATCGCTACTCCATTAACTCAGCTGACTCGAAAAGATACAAAGTTCGGTTGGAGCGAGGAATGTGAGAAGAGTTTTCAAGAACTCAAAAGGAGACTCATTTCAGCACCTGTTCTGACAATACCATCTGGTTCGGAGGGATTTGTCATCTATAGTGATGCTTTGGGCAAAGGGTTAGGATGTGTTCTCATGCAACATGGGAAAGTCATAGCCTATGCCTCAAGACAACTCAAAGAATATGAGAGGAATTATCCTACTTATAATCTAGAGTTGTCAGTTGTTGTCTTCGCACTTAAAATTTGGAGGCATTACTTGTATGGAGAGAAAGTGGAGATCTTTACGGATCATAAAAGCCTCAAATATTTCTTCACTCAAAAGGAACTCAACATGCGACAACGACGTTGGCTTGAACTGTTGAAAGATTATGATCATACCATCTAATACGATCCTACAAAAGCGAACGTGGTAGCTGACGCGTTGAGTAGAAGATCATATGCGGGTATGAGTGCAATATTCACAACACAAAAGCCCATTTTGTGTGACTTGCAAAGGATGGAGATAGAGTTAAAAACTCCAGGGACCCATATAATGATGGCGAATATAAGAGTAGAACCGACTTTAATTGATAAAGTTAAAGTTACTCAAGTTACAGATCCGGAGCTGATGAGTATGAGGAAGAAAGTGCAAGAAGGTGTTATGCCGGAAGCAAGAGTCGATGAAGAAGGAATACTTCGAGCCAACTTCAGACTTTGTGTTCCTAACGACCCTGATTTAAAGTATAAAATCATGATGGAGGCGCACAACACACCGTTTGCAATCCATCCTGGGAGTAGCAAAATGTATCGTGATCTTCGTCATACATTTTGGTGGAGCAATATGAAGAGAGAGATAGCGTTATTTATCTCAAGGTGTCTAATTTGTCAACGAGTTAAAGCGGAGCATCAAGTACCAAAAGGTCCATTGCAACCACTTGAAATTCCAGAATGGAAGTGGGAGCACATTACCATGGATTTCGTTACCGGTCTTCTCAAAGTTTCTCAAGGCATAGATGCGATTTGGGTCATTGTTGATAGCTTGACCAAGTCTGCTCATTTCTTATCGATACGAGAAACTTATGCACTTGAACATCTTGCTCGTATGTACATAAACGAGGTTGTAAGATTGCATGGTATGCCAGTATCCATAGTTTCTGACCGAGACCCAAGATTCACATCAAGATTTTGGGTTAGTTTGCAAAAAGCTATAGGCACAGATTTACGATTTAGCTCGGCATATCATCCTCAGACGGACGGGCAGTCGGAGAGGACCATTCAAACTCTTGAAGATCTATTAAGACCCTGTGTCCTTGACTTCAAGGGAAGTTGGGATAAGTTCTTACCATTGGTGGAGATTTCCTACAACAACAGTTATCAAGCAAGTATTGGCATAGATCCATTCGAGGCGTTGTATGGAAGAAAGTGTCGTTCTCCAGTATGTTGGGATAGGTGGGTGAAGCAACGTTGTTGGGACCAGAGTTAGTACGTATGACTACGAAAAAGATTTAAATGATCCGACAACGTATAAAAATCTCACAAGATCGACAAAAGAGTTATGCTGATCTTCATCGAAAGGATGTAGAATTCAATATTGGAGATCATTTTTTGTTACATGTTGCTCCATGGAAAGGAGTTATAAGATTTGAAAAGAGAGGAAAGCTCAATCCTCGATTTATTGGCCCATTTTTAATCCTCGATCGAGTAGGAACTGTGGCCTATAGACTCGTTTTACCACCAAGTATGTCTCGTATTCATAACGTTTTTCACATATCTATGTTACGTAAATATGTGAAAGACCCGAACCACATTATTTAATTAGAACCGGATGAGATTTAACGTATGAAGAGTTAATTGTTAAAATCTTGGATAAAAAGGATCATATTCTATGCTCCAAGGTTATACCTCAATGTCAAAGTTTTGTGGAGAAATCACGATGTGGAAGAAATGACCTGGGAGTTAGAATCTGAGATGAAATCAAGATATCCTTTTCTCTTCGACATACCAGGTACGCACCCTAATTTCGAGGATAAAATTTCATAAGAAGGTGAGGTTGTAAAACCCCAACTTTTTGAATAAAGATTAAATTTTCTCGAAATATATTTTTTGAATATTATGGTATGGATTTGATATAATTTTATAGTTGTAGGTAATATTTATAAATTTTGCAAAGTACGCAAGTTGTTATATAATATTCGTACAATGGCACAATCATTGGTGGACCCCCACAACAGAATTATTGTCGGATTGAGAAAACGACAAAAATACTTTATGAAAATAACGGCGAAAGTTTTACTGTTAACTGTTGAAACACCCGGTGTTAAAAGTACAGTAATACGCGTGGTTGCATAGTAGCACACGGTATTGATTATTGATGCTTACGTGAGAAGTCACTCAGTTATACTCAATTATTACTACAGTAATTACTGCATCATATCTCTCATATTATTGATTCGATTATTGTCATAGTATCATCTGCATAATATGTTATTTTATTAAATCAATAATTGAGACGACAAAGTTATTCATATTATTAAATTACAATATTTACAATGTCTAGAAGTTCTGTCAAGGAGAGGTTTAGTTACCTAATTGCGCGCCAATAGGGAGAAATCCTTATTGGAAAGCCCCCTCTTTCCTGGGAACGACCTGATTGATAAATATTGTGAGTTATAATATTAATGATGAATGTTATTAAAATTGAAGTTGTGTTCGGAATTGAATTTGGAGACGCGGACATGATATTTGAGTCCAAAACGTTGAAATTAGTAAAAATAGTCTATAAACACAAAATTTTCTGGAATTCACTATTTGGTCAAAAAGTCAATAGTTGACTTTTTCGGGAAAAGTCAAACTTCAAAATTTCAAAATTTATATTTTTGATAAAAATGGTTTCATTGTGTTGGAATTATTTGTGTTAGTGAAAATCGACAATTATTTCGATAATAATTGATGTCTGGAGGTTATATTGACCAATCGGGTATTTAACCATATAAATGAGCAATTGATTGCTATTATTTCTCATGATTATAACTATTTGTTCACATGTGTATACTATTGTTTCACATTCTTGTTACTATTAGGGGAGTTGGTGCAAGATTGATAATACTTGCATGACTAAGTTAAAAATGGAGGTATAGATGGAGGTACTATACTGTAATTCGTATTTTCACATGTCTAAAACTATTGATTCACATAATTTACTATTGAATCACATTATTTACCATTAGGAGAGGTGGTGCAAGTTTGATAATACTTCCATGACTAAATTAAAAATAAAGAAAAAATTGGAGGTATTGTACTGAAATTTTTCGAGCCCCAAAACGTGCAATTATCGAAACTATATTTTTCTATAAATAGAAGCTCATTCTTCCTTCATTTCTCACCAATTCACAAAAGCTTTAGAGAGATTATTATAGAGCGAAATTATAGAAAGAAGAAGAGAAGTCTGCTACTTCACTATTCCAGTATCCAATTTTTCTAAAGGTAGGGAGTATTATTTCTTTCTTATCCATGAAGAAAACTTCTGTTACTCCATTCTTTATTATTCTGTTGGAATAACCTGTTTATGCGGGCTACCCTATACTTGGTGAATTTCTTCTGTTGTTCCATTCTTTATCATTTTGTTGGAACATCCTGTCTGTGCGTTTTACGCCGGACCTGGTTCCGTCTTTATTATTCTGTTGGAATATCCTGTCTGTGCGTTTTTTGCCCGACCTGATTCTGTCTTTATTATTCTGTTGGAATATTCTATCTGTGTGTTTTACGCCGGACCTGATTCCGTCTTTATTATTTTGTTGGAATATCCTGTCTGTGCGTTTTACGCCGGACCTGATTCCGTTATTTATTATTTTGTTGGAATAACCTGTATGTGCAGTCTATCGCATGCCTGATGATTTATTTTGTTATTCCATTCCTTATTATACTCAATTGGTTAAAGTTTTGACTTCTATACTATATGAAATTAGTGAAATATCCTTGATATTCGCGCTTCATCCAGTATCTTTTCATGAAAATATTCTTCTGAGCATTCTTGAATTTTACTCTACAAAGTAGTATCATGTTGACAATTTGAACGTTATTAGTTCCTGGATTAATTAATTCTTGAACTTGTTTTATTGAATTCTTATATCATTGTCATCATCCTCATGTTTATATTTTGTTGAAAGACATCTGTGGCCTATAGTGCATAGATGGACTTGGTATGATTATGACCAGGGATTATTCGGTGTAATCATGACCGTAATATTACAAATGATGTGAAAAAAGTCCTCATTGGCCCGTAGAGCATTGATGGATAGTTGTTGGCATGATCATGACCATTATTGAATATACAAATATTTTTGGCCCGTAGTGCATGGATAATTGTGGTCGTGATACTAAAGAATATCCTTGGCCGTAGTGCAGGGGTGATTCGATGATATAGATTATTTATTAAGCTGAGTCCCAGCGATAAAAGTGATGAAAAACCTTCTAAATCATAAAAGATAGTAGATTTTATTCTCTACTTGAGTCTTTTAATGGATTGCTTATTCCGCTGCAGTTAAACTTGATGTTTGTTATATTGTATCAGTTTAACACTATTAAAGGCTAACGATAATATATTCTGCATTATCTTAGTCATAATATTTCCTACTGGGCTAGTTGAGCTCACCCTTTTACTTTTATTGTTCTCTTCAGGAAATGAGAACGTAGCAGGGACTAGTCGGGGAACGGAGTGACGGATCAGATGATAGCATTAGTAGTCCTCACTATTCAGTGAAATAGTGGAAAATAAATGTAATAATATTGAATTTGAGTTTATATATTGTCTAGACGACAATATTTGTATTAAAACTCACAGCTTATGTTTTGTCGTACTTTACACGACAGTTGTATAATTAAGTTGTATTTGTATTCTGTACCATGTATTTGGCGACTCAGAATAGGTGATGTATACCTATTTTGGGGGCGTCACAGATATACTCAAAGAAAACTTGCACTACGCTCAAAACTTTCTTAAACTCTAAAGAAATACGCTCAAGATTATAGAAGAAGAACTCTCTCTATAGTTTCTCTCTCTAGAGTTTCAGTGAATTCGTAAGAAATAATGAAGGAATGAATTTCTATTTATAGAAGAATGGACTGCATAGTAACTAATTCATGAACGGTCCAGATTGATTTACTTTAAACGGATGGTCCAGATTGGTTTATAATAAAATATAATATATTCTATTTATAATCTAATAAAACGAATAACTTTATAAAAGTATTCTGTTTTATATAAAAAAAATTTACTATGCAAACACTATGCATAATAAAATATAATATATTCTAATTATTGTCTAATAAAATAGATAACTTTATAAAAGTATTATATTTTATATAAAAAGATTTTACTATTAGTCTAATAAAACGAATAACTTTATAAAAGTATTCTGTTTTATATAAAAAGCTTTTCTGTTTTATTACATTAATAATACTAATAAAACAAAACTTATCATCATTATTATAATTCACAATATTAATCGATTAGGTCGTTCCCAGGAAAGAGGGGCTTTCCAATAAGGATTTTTCCCCATTGGCGCGCAATTAGGTGACCAAACTTCTCCTTGACAGAACTTCTAGACATCGTTACTATTGCAATTAATAATATTAATAACTTTGACATCTCAATTATTGATTATAAAATATTGACAATAATTGAATCAAATAACGTGAGATATTATGCAACAATTACTGTAACAATAATTGAACAAAACTGAGTGACTTCTCACGTAAGCATCAATAATCAATACCGTGTGCTACTGTGCAATTACGCGTATTACTGTACTTTTAACACCGGGTGTTTCAACAGTTAACGGTAAAACTTCCGTCATTATTTTCATAAAGTATTTTTGTCGTTTTCTCAACCCGACAATAATTCCATTGTGGGGTCCACCAATGATTGTGTCGCTGTACGAATATTCCCTGTTAAAATGAATATTCCCTGACCAATCGAATATTATATAACAACTTGCGTACTTTGCAAAATTTAAAAATATTACCCACAACTATAACATTATATCAAATTTATTCCATAATATTCAAAAATGATATTTATAGAAAATTTATCTTTATTCATAAAATTTGGGGTCTTACAGTGAGTCTGAAGGCTCACTCTACGATCCACCAAAAACACTCAGATACATGCAAAGGAAGACGTATAAGTGAGAGTTCTACTACAAGAAGAGTGTTCTAAACTGCCGAGAGAAAGAAGAGCATTATGTCATCTTGGTGTCCATCATGAGAAGACTCTAAGTACAATAAAGAAGAGCTTACAATCATCTTAGGAAGTCCATCATGAGAAGATATCAAGTATCAAGAAGGGAGATCGCAAATGTCATGATGGTGGCAAGCATGAGAAAGTTTCCAAGTACTAAGCAGAAGAACTTACAGTCATCTTGGAAACCTATCATGTGCAGCCATCATGTATCAAGAGGAAAGATCTTCAAGGCAGTCATCAAGGGATCATCCGAAGAGGTTGAGTAACTGAAGAAGCTGAGCATCATGCAACACTCAACTGCACTTCAAGGATGGTCACGCCAAACTGCTAAGTATAGAAGATTTTTAGAGAATAAAGACATCTTAGCAGCTCAGCACCAACTCCAACAAATAAACAAACAACACAGCAGAAGCCAGTGCCTGAGGGGTCCTTGTCCGAAGGGACTAAATGAAGCCAGAGCAAGAAGGGTTCTTGTCCGGAGGGACTAAATGAAGTTCCAAGCCTGCCGGGCTTGAAGAGTTCCTAGGGAACTAGAGGAGTCCCAAGGCTGCTGGCTTTGAAGAGGTCTTAGTGAACTGAAGTCCCAAGGCTGCTGGCCTTGAAGGAATCTTAGTGATTCGGGGTGCTGCCCTTCCTTAGTGGAAATCCTGCTAGTTGAAAGCAGAAGAGTGGATTAGGAGCTTGAGTCTTTGAACCACTTAAAACCCCTTGTGTCTTTTACATTATGTCATTTACATTATGTACTATAACTACTATAACTGATATGTATGTTTTAACTTCTTACAACTAAACTTACTCTACGAACAATGTATGTATGATTATGAATATATCAATGAAGGGGATCTTTTACTTATTCTGCTGTGCTTGAAAAGATTCTTATGTTTTTCATATGCTAATTTAATAGCTATACAAAATAATAGAGAAAAGTATTTAAATAAAAATGATCTATTCAACCCCCCTTCTAGATCTATTGTGCCTACTGGGAACTAACAATTGGTATCAGAGCAGGTTCTCATGCTATATTCAAAAGCTAATTGCTTTCAGTCTGATCCTGGGCACACACATTATTCTAAACTTAGTTTAGTAGTAAGTAACTTATTATATGCAGATGAGCTCACACATTGAAAATACTGTGTATAGGTAAAGGTGTATATTCACCTGAAGTTGCTCAGATTGGTCCATGTTCTCAATTGCTACATCAACAAGACCAATCCCAGTCTGGAGTCAATCTGGTAGTCTAAAGACCAGATGAGAGAGCTCAAGAGACATCAATGACTAAGAGTCAAATATCCACTAGTCTGAAAGATGAAGAGGCTATACATGCTAAGAAATGCCTATCAAGAGAAGAAAGAAGATCTATTCAAACTTATGTCTGACCAACCAATAGCTGGGTGCAAACTCTATACACCAAAGGATGTCAAAGATCTTAATGTTGAGATCCTCTTGGTCTATATCTTCAAGACCATGACTGATTGATTAAAGGTCAACAAGAGCAATAAGCTGTCAGAAGTATATGTAAAGATATGCACATCAATTCCTAAACTCAGTATATCTAACATAAATGACTGGTAAAAGACTGACACTAAAAAGGTACGGTTCCTCAGTATTACATGTGTTCATCATTAAAGTACCTTCTTATGAACCATAACAGTATTCTGTCAAGAAGTCATAATCTACCTAAAAAGGTGAAGAGAGAAAGTACATTGAGGATGGAAACTCAAATGTCTATAAGCTTTCTCAACATCCAAGTTTTAGGATGAAGATGACATCTTGAAGGAAATCTGAAATGGGTCATAAGAGCATTGTGATGCCCCCAAAATAGGTCCAATCTATCCAACCTATTTTGAGTCGCCAAATACATGGTACAGAAAATAACTACAACTTTATTACTACAATTGTCGTGCAAAATACAACAACACATATACTGTGAGTTTTAATACCAACTGTGACTCATGTCTCAACTATGGACAGCACCTCACATTGATACATTACATAAAGGTATAGTTAAAAACTGCTTTAAAAATTAAAATCTTTTGGAAGTGCTCAAGGAAACCTTCGTACATGGGAGGCCACGCGTCTAGGTTATGATAGATATCATATGTCCACAAAATTATCCTTGGTTGACCCAATAGACCACAAAGAAAAATGAGAAGATTACTATCATGTTCTTTCCAATGGGGAGTCTTCTCTTGACATATAACTATCTCCACTGTCTCTAGTTGAAAATTATATTTCAAATAAACTCCAAGATCATATAGGTAATGCTCGTAGATATACTCAGCAAGTGGATGTGCACAACCGTGTCTTATGATAACACGAGGTTGTATGTCATTAGACATCTTGTATGATAGTGGCAAAATACCATTCCAACGTTGGGTTCGCCTCACCCTATTTGATTCACCAAATATAACTACTAAATGATGTACAACACACTTTTCTATACTGTTTAGAGAGAACCTCCAAAGTTAGAGACCATATGGTAGATGATAATTAAATTATCAATAGCCTTCGTCAATAATAAATTAGAGATTTAAAATATATGGTAGATGATAAACTTTTCAACCATAGTTACAGCGGAACGAGCAATCCATTAGAAGAGTCAAATAGACCATAATGTCTATTATCTTCTCCACATTAAAAGTCCACCAACAATGTTTTATCCCTGCAACATCAATCAACAGTTCATTTCCACAATTATATGAATAACTCATAATCATAATTGTGATTCTAAATTACTCTTCTCATCCAGGACGAAGATAATTTTTATCACATGTCTTTACCTGAAACATCAAAGATCATGGTTATACCAAATCACAGTTCCTATTTATAATCATACTAATAAATTCATCTTTGCACTACGGGCCAAAGTCATTATCATTTCATCTTTGCACTACAGGCCAAAGATATTCATTAACAGTTCATCTTTGCACTACAGGCCAAAGATATTTATTATCATTTCATATTTGCACTATAGGCCAAAGATATTCATTAACAGTTCATCTTTGCACTACAGGCCAAAGATATTCAACAATAATTCATCTTTGCACTACAGGCCAAAGATATTCATATCTCAAAGAAATACATAATCATTTCAGAATTTATATAAACCATAATTATAACCATGTTGATCAATTCACCTTTGCACTTAAGTTAAAAAAAATCAATTGTAAATTCAATGGTCATGATCATACCAGTTAACAATTCAACTTTGCACTACTAGCCAAAGAGAAACCATAGTCACGATCATACCAATAATCCACCCATCTTTACACTCAAGTCAAAGAGAAATTTTTTCACCAAGATTATAAAAAGAAACAAAATTTATCGTGAATAGTAACTCATGAATAGTAACTCGTGAATAGTAATCCTGACATAAAAAAAAGTAGAAATTCCACAATAAAATTCATACCAATATTTCAGTATAATGATATTGAAAGAATAACATTTCTTAAACTTATAAATAATTTATTTTAATTGTTTACACTTTACTAAATAATACATTTAATCATCCTAAAATGCCAAACTCATAAGATTTTATTACCAATAACCAAAACCCTCATCAAAAATCTGCATATACCTCATATAGGATTCTCAAGCCATAAAATCCTATTTTCCAACTTTCTTACTTCACATAACATATTTAATTCATTTACTCATAACTATTTCATTCTCATGAAAAATACCAAATCAGTTCTAAAAATATTTATTTTTTGGAATTTAGCAGAATATAGTCCCATATTGAACATATATTTTTTTCTGGAATATTTAAAATTCATTTACTATTTTTCATATGGCCAAAACTACCGAATATTTAGACATTTATCATAAATTGTACTTTAGTCCAAAAATTCCAAAATTTACAGAGTATACTTCTATCATATACATGTACTCCCAATAAAAAGTTCACCAATTTTGGAGTTAACCACAAGGAGTTATAAGGGTTTACTTTTAAAATAGTATTTTCTAATAAAATTCATAACTCCTAATCTATACATCCAAAAATCGCCATTTTTGAACACAATCTAGAAAACTCATCAAATTATCATTTCAAATTTTTCCAGAATTTTTGAAGGTCCGAAAAATTACGAAACTGAAAAACATAATAACCCTTAAAATCCCTTACCTCAAAAGATCAGTATTTCTGACCAGAATATCGGAGGTAAAGCCGAAAGAAACTTGCACTGAATATCAACTCTCAAAATATCTAAATACTCACAAAAATACACTCGATAATATAGAGAGAGAAAACTTATGTTTCCGGTGTTATTTTCAATTCTAACTTAAGCGTCTATTTATAGAAAAATACTAGAACGCCAAAGGAGACTAAAATAATAAAATATTATTATTTATTATTCAAGCACGCCACTGACTAAATCAGCAGCCCCCCCCCCCCCCCAATTTTGAAAAACCAATTCAGCACATATATTCAACACCAACCAAAAATGGGACCCACCCAATTTTAATAAAAATTATTTTATTTTTTGAAACTTTAATAATTCATAGAAAATAGCCCATTTATCAGAAAAATACGAATTTTATATCCATTCCACACGAAATCGATTTTTCTACAACTTTACAGAAAAAAGTTTTTCCAAATTCCAGACAGAAAATATCTGAAATCCACAAACGGATTATTTTCAACACTCTAAAAATCCATAACAAATCATTCATTCATTTTTAACGATTTAAAATTTATGGATATATACTCAACTTATATATGTATAAAATATCGAAAAATCATAATGATCCAACAGTCAGGATCAAAATTATAACTCACGAAATAGAGATTTAAGAACACCGATTTGATTTTTTAATACTTCCCAACCCCACGAAATACTGATAAAACACCTCAACATTAATTCCTTCATTTATAACCACATAAATAAATCCACCATTTATATTTGCATCAAATAAATATTTCCTTATCATATAAATCAAAAATTAATTATTCACAAATAATATTACAGAATCACAATTATGACAACCAGGCCGTTTTCAGGAATGAGGGGGCTTTCCGATAAGGATCTCTCCTTATTGGCGCGTAATTAGGTGACCAAACCTCTCCTTGACAGAATTTTCTAGACATTACCAATAATGTTATCTAATAATATTATTCAAATAATATGAATTATTGATATGATACTGGGAAATATTGTGCAATAACAATTATTGAACAACAATAATATAAAATATCAACGTAGCAATTATTGAATCAATAAAATAAAATATTAAACATTAATTACTGTAACAATTATTGAGTAGTGTCTTCTTACGTAAGAATCAATCATTCAAAAATATTGTGCAATACCGTGTGCTACTGTGCAACACCGCGTATTACTTTACTTTACCCACCGAGTATTTCAACAGTATTAATGGTAACAACTACGCCGTTATTTGTAAAAACTTAAATTTGTCATTTTCTTCATCGGACAGTTATTCTGTTATGAAGCTCACAAATGGCTGCGCCGTCGTACGAATATTCCCTGACAGAAAGAATATTTCACGACCAAACGAATATTTTATAACCACTTGCGTATTTTGAAAAAAATTCATATGTCACCCTTAACTTTAAAATTTTATCAATTTAAATATTTAATAAATAAAAAAATTGAATACTTTTATTTCGTAAAATTCGGGGTCTTACAATCTCCCCTCCTTATGAAATTTTGTCCCCGAAATTTACGTACCTGGTATTTCAAAGAGTTGAGAATATCTTGCTTTCATTTTAGATTCCATCTTCACTGTCCTCATGATTTCTCCATTGCTCATCTCCTGTATTTCAGATATCATTCTAGAATACAGCTTCAAAACAAGGGTTAATTGAACAAATTAACATATCACATAATATCCCGATATTATGACTGAGCAACAAATAAGCTTAGGTAGGACACACTAGAAAAGGATTTACTCGTCTCTCCCCTCCTAGTTCTATTCCCCGATCTCCTCCAGAGACCATATCCCTAAGCTTTGATACCAACTGTGACGCCCTCAAAATAGGTCCAATCTATCTAAACTATTCTTAGTCACCAAATACATGGTACATAAAATAACTACAACTTTATTACTACAATTGTCGTGCAAAATACAATAACACGTCTACTGTGAGTTTTAATACCAACTGTGACTCATGTCCCAACTATGGACAACACCTCACATTGATACATTACATAAATGTACAGTCAAAAACTGTTTTAATAATTAAAATCTTTGGGAAGTGCTCAAGAAAACCTTCGTACATGGGTGGCCATGCGTCTAAGTTATGATAGATATCATATGTCCACAGAATTATCCTTGGTTGACCCAATAGACTCCATAGAAAAATGAGAAGATTACTATCATGTTCTTTCTAATGGTGAGTCTTCTATTTATAGGAGAATGAACTGAATAGTAATAGTAACTAATTCATGAACTGTCCAGATTGATTTACTTTTAAACGAACGATCCATATTGATTTACTATTAAAACTTAAAGCAACGGTCCATACTGATTTACTATTAAAATTTTAAACCAGCGATTCATATTGATTTACTATTACAACTTTCCACCAGCGGTCCATATTGATTTATTATTATATCTTCAACCAACGGTCTGAAAAATTAGCACATCTCCTCATGGAATAATATTGTACCCAAAAATGATTTGGACCGAAAAGAATATATCTTACGGGTGAATAGTAACCCATGAATGGTAACTCGTGAATAGTAACTCGTGAATAGTACTCCGACACGAAAAGTGCCCCGAATACCCGATTGAACAATATAACCTCCAGACATCAATTATTATCGAAATAAATATTGATTTCCACTAACACTAATAATTCCAACACATTGAAACTATTAATTTCATCTTTAATCAACACGAAATTATTCATCATTAATATTATAATTCATAATATTTAACAACCAGGTCGTTCCCAGGAAAGAGGGGGCTTTCCGATAAGGATTTCTCCTTATTGGCGCGCAATTAGGTGACCAAACCTCTCCTTGAAAGAACTTCTAGACATTGTCAATATTGCAAATAATAATATGAATAATTTTGTCGTCTAAATTATTGATTTAATAATATAACATATTATACAGATGATACTATAACAATAATTGAATCAATAATATGAGAGATATGATGCAAAAATTACTGTAGTAATAATTGAATATAACTGAGTGACTTCTTACGTAAGCATTAATAATGAATACCATGTGCTACTATGCAACCACGCGTATTACTGTACTTTTACTACCGAGTAGTTCAACAGTTTTAACGGTAACACTTTCGCCGTTATTTTTATAAAATGATAATTCTGTCGTTTTCTAAATACAACAATACTTTCTTTGTGGGGTCCACCAATGATTGTGCCGTCGTACGAATATTCCCCTATAAAAAGAATATTTCCCGACTAATCGAATATTTTACAACAACTTACATACTTTTCAAAATTTATAAATACTACCCACAACTATAACACTATCATAAATCCACACCATAATATTCAAAAAAATATTTCGAGAAAAATAAATCTTTATTCGTAAAATCTGGGGATCCTAACATATAGATTATAAATTAAACAACACAACTAGATTGCACCAAATGTAATTTATGAATTCTAAATTTTAAATGGAAGGAAAGTAAATGTTTAAGAAAGAAAACTATTGTGTGCAGTCATAAAGTTTGATAGAACGTGCTCTAGACACACAAACAAACACATAAAATAAATTAGTGGGAATATTTGCAGCATTTAGTTTATGCATTCAGCAAATTATAATTTTTCTGGAGCACCTAAGGGATGAAATGAGGAAGACAACTGTAAGACCCCAACTTTTATAAATAAAGATGAATTTTCTATAAATATCATTTTTGAATATTATTGAGTAAATTTGATATAATGTTATAGTTGTGGGTAATATTTATAAATTTTGCAAAGTACGCAAGTTGTTATATAATATTCGATTGGTCGGGAAATATTCGTTTTAATAGGGAATATTCGTACAACGGCACAATCATTGGTGGACCCCACAAAGGAATTATTATCGGATTGAGAAAATGACAAAAATATTTTATTGAAAATAACGGCGGAAGTTTTACCATTACTACTGTTGAACTACTCGGTAGTAAAAGTACAGTAATACGCGTGGTTGCATAGTAGCACACGGTATTGATTATTGATGATTATGTGATAAGTCACTTAGTTTTGTTTTATTGGTATTATTAATGTAATAAAACAGAAAAGCTTTTTATATAAAACAGAATACTTTTATAAATTATTCGTTTTATTAGGCTAATAGTAAAATCTTTTTATATAAAACAGAATACTTTTATAAAGTTATCTGTTTTATTTGCATAGTGCATGCATAGTGTTTGCATATTAAAATCTTTTATAAAGTTATTCATTTTATTAGATTATAAATAGAATATATTATATTTTATTTAAAAGATTTTGCTTTAAATATGGACCGTCGAATTAAAGTAAATCAATCTGGACCGTTCATGAGTTAGTTACTATGCAGTCCATTTTTCTATAAATAAAAGCTCATTCCTTCATTATTTGTTACGAATTCACTGAAACTCTAGAGAGATAAACTATAGAGAGAAAGAAGAAAAGTATTCTACTACTTCACTACACTTATATCCAGTACTCTTCTTCTTAAGGTAGGGGGTATTATTTCTTTTGTATTCATAAAGAGAACTTATGTTATTCCATTCATTATTATTCTGTTGGAATATCCTGTCTGTGTGTTTTATGCCGGACCTGATTCCGTCTTTATTATTCTGTTAGAACATCCTGTCGGTGCGTATTACGTCTGACCTAGTTCCGTTATTTAGTATTCTGTTAGAATAACCTGTCTATGTGAAGTACCGCATGCATGGTGATTTATGTTGTTATTCCATTCTTTATTATTCTGTTGGAACATCCTGTCGGTGCGAATTTCGCCTGAACTGGTTCCGTTATTATTATTCTGTTGGAATAACCTGTCTATACGAAGTACAGCATGCGTGCTGATTTCTTTTGTTATTCCATTCTTTATTATACTCAGTTGGTTAAAGTTTTGACTCTGTACTCCATGAAATTAGTGGAATATCCTTGATATTTGCGCTTAATCCAGTATCTTCTCATTGAAATATTCTTCTAAGCATTCTTGAATTTTACTCTATAAAGAAGTATCATGTTGACAATTTGGACGTTATTAGTTCCTAAATAAATTAATTCTTGAACTTGTTTTATTGAATTCTTATATCATTGTCATCATCCTCATGTTTATATTTTTTTGAAAGTCATTTGTGGCCTGTATTGCATAGATGGACTTGGTATGATTATGACCAGGGATTATTCGGTGTAATCATGACCGTAATGTTACAAATGATGTGGTAAAAGTCCTCATTGGCCCGTAGTGCATTGATGGACAGTTGTTGGCATGATCATGACCATTAATGAATACACAAATATTCTTGGCCCGTAGTGCATGGATAATTGTGGTCGTGATACTAAAGAATATCCTTGGCCGTAGTGCAGGGGTGATTCGATGATGTGGATTATTTATTAAGCTGAGTCCCAGCGATAAAAGTGATGAAAAACCTTTTAAATCATAAAAGATAGTAGATTTTATTCTCTACTTAACTCTTTTAATGGATTGCTTGTTCCGCTGCAATTAAACTTGATGTTTGTTATATTGTATTAGTTTAACACTGTTTCAGGTTAATAATAATTTATTCTACATTATCTTAGTCATAATATTTCTTATTGGGCTAGTTGAGCTCACCCTTTCTTTCACTGTTCTCTTCAGGAAATGAGAATATAACTGGGACGAGTCGGGGAACAGAGTGATGGACCAGATGATAGTATTAGTAGTCCTCACTATTCTGTTAAATAGTGTGACAATAAATATAATGAGGACTTATTCTGAGAGTGGATATTGTCTGGAAGACAATATTTGTATTAAAACTCACAGCTCTCTTGTTGTATATTAAAGATTGTATTTGTATTCTGTACCATGTATTTGGCGACTCAGAATAGGTGATGTATACCTGTTTTGGGGGCGTCACAACAACCCCATGTTTAAGGTTCAAAATTGATATTGTGAATTATATAAAAGAACAAGATTAGTGTTAACTTATCCAAAATCATTTGTTAGGCTTAATTGGTTGATAAATAGATCAATACCACACAGTGAACTATTTGTAAGCCTAAACTAGTAATCAACCTTTCTTTTTTTAATAGTAGCTTGCAGACTAAATGGGAAGATATGAGCTATGTTGCCTGAGAACAAGTAGTAGGATGCAAAATGACTTTTCAGACCTCCTGCCAAATAGTCTCAAGGATAAGTTCACAAGGGTTCCATCATTAGTTCCAGTCAGTAGTCCTGTCTGAGGGTCAAACCTGGAAAGTTACAAAGCAAAAAGAATGACAGTAAAAAGTTACAATACAAGTGACATACACACAACATAACAAGCATATATGCAATCTAAAATAAACTAAGAATCAACATTTTAGTGTGAGACAAAAATGTTTTATCAACAAAGCTATTGGCACCTATACAAGAAAGGTTTTCCCACACACAAGAACCTGTGTGTGACAAATCCTGTAACTAGGGAAAGGGGATTCGGAACTCATAGCTTGACCATAGCTCACACCATTTATGTAAGTCATATTTTCTCATATATAGATATGCATGTTCCTCCAAAATCTCATGCCATAAAAACATTTAAAGTTCAGTTTTCTGTTCCACTTCAAGTATATAACACATGAAGTATCCGATAATAAAATTACCACATCCATCTTTAGCAAATCAATTTACAATCTCTTGTATGCAAAATATTAACTTTTACTTACTTGACAAAAATAAAGACCCGCAATAGCAAGGACTGCAGTTCATATGACTATGATAAGAGATGCAAATGAAGCACTGAAACGGTAGGAGTCCAGCAGCGAAACCACCCATCAAAACAAAACATAGGCTCAAAACAGAACAAGAACCTACCTGATGTATCCTCCCTTTGACCACTGGCATTTGCCCAATTAACTTTAAGAGGCTGCCCAAACCTGCCATTTACAGAATAAGATACAAGGCAACAATCAAGCCAGGAAATTTTAGAGGATGTACCCTAATTCTACTTACAAATGCCTTCCATTGAGTGCCAATATAGCAAGTTCAGCAGATCTACGATCGAAGTAGTGAATAAATCCATAGGATAACTACACAAAAAAGAAACAACAGAAATCCCAATAAAATTGGTTAATACAAACTATAAAAAACAGTCAAGAACAAGTAACGAGTATTGTGCCCAGGTGCATTATATCTCCTTGTCAAAAAATTTTATTGGGAGATATTAATCATATTGTGCCCACTGTACAGGAAAATCTTTTTAGTGAAATTGACACAGAGTTGCTATAGTGATAATCTTTTCAGTGAAAGGCTTCCTTGAGCCCTTTTCCCCCTCTCTTGTACTTCTATCAATTTTTCCCCATCTTAAAAAAATGAAAAGGGAAGTTGCAGATGTTATAAAAAAAATAAAAATAGCACCTGTATTGCTCCATTTTTGTCCATGATATGCACCAAAACTGTTCTGGGTTAGCAACCGCAAACTCTTAAATCCTGCAAATATAGAAGATGGGTTAGAAATAAGTAAAAAACTAACTTGTAATAAATAACAGAAAATGTCAAAATAAAAAAGATCAGAAACTTATCTTTTTTTAGACTTTACACCAAACTAGTTTCCTTGATGGTTGTGCACTATCAACTTAAAGCTGCAAGCCAAATATATAAACTCCAAATTCCAAACTTTTGCACTAAAGCTAGTAGTTTGGCACTATTTCATAAACCTAATTCCAAAATGCTCAATTAAAAATCCAAATTCCAAACAAAATAACCAAAGTCCAACAATCTAAGTTCAACAGTTCAATAGTAAACAAAGTAAACAGTTCAACAGTTCAATTTAAAAACTAAAATGTAAACAACAATGCATCATATCAATATTTTCTTCATTGCATCAGTATTTCAGTCTCCAAGCTCACCTCCTGCATTGAATCTTCATTAGCTTACATTGTCAAACAATTAATATTAATCAATGATATTATTTGCATATGTATTTATTTATGTAAAAAAATAAACAAATTAATACTTACAATCATGTTTTTCTTAATCCTATACTCAGCCCGCAACCAATCACCTGTGCAAATCAAAGCCTGAACCGTGTCATGCTTTAAAGAGCTCCTGAACTGGTCAAGAACCCTTCCCCCAGCACTAAATGTTGATTCGGAGGCCACAGTAGTCACATGTACGGACAATATATCTCTTGCCATCCCAGAAAAAACCTTGAATTTAAAGTGTTTGCCTTCCACCATTTTAAAACATCAAAATTATCATCAACATTACAAACCAATCTCTCTTCTTCCAAGTAAATTTCCAAATTAGACTTCAAACATGAGGATGCAATGTCCATGTTTTGTGCCCAATTGTCAAACTCTGCTCTACTCTTGGTCTTACTCTTAGATCCACCAACAGAAACCATTGGTTTAACACTATTTCTAGCACTTGAAGTTTCACATTGACTATTAACAACTTGTTCTGCTTTGTAAACTGCCACATATTCATCAAACAGTTCTTGCAAAGCATTTTGAATAAGTGTTAAGTTCCTTTTTTGCTTCAAACTCACTGACTTACATCTTTGGAAAACAAAATATAACTAATTGCATCTTATATCTTGGATCTAAGATAGATGCAATAGCCATCAGTAAGTTGCATTGTCCCCAATATTTATCAAACTTCTCTTTCATCTTGTAAGCCATTTCTTTCATATATTCACAATCATCAACAATAGTTTCATTCAACAACTCCTTGATTTTCCAAATCTCAGGTAAAAACAGATTGGAAGTAGGATATTCAGAGCCAGGAAACACATTTTTTGCTTCATTAAACACTTCTAAAAATTTAATAACCCTCTCAGCCCTGTCCCAATCTTCCCTACTAGGCAAAGAGTTATAATGAAGGTCTCTCTCTTTGTACAATGGGAACACATCCTTGAATTGCAAAGCAGACTCTAACATGGCATATGTGGAGTTCCACCTAGTGGGGACATCTAAGATCAATCTTTTTGAGGATGGTAATTGTAAATTTTTCACAATCTTACCAAATTTATGAAGACGAGTTGGAGACATTTTCAAGTACTTGACAGTCTCACGAACGTTTTGAATAACATTTTGGATAATCCCCAAACCATCTTGCACCATCAAGTTAAGAATGTGGGCACAACATCTAACATGAAATATTTTACCACTAAAATAAAGGCCACCTTTCAGTGTAAAATTATCCCTAAGATGTCTTACAGCTGAATCATTTACAGATGCAATATCAAAAGTCACAGTTGATATTTTATTTTCAATTCCCCACTCAGTTATACAATGCAAAATAGAATCAGAAATCATAAGACCAGTGTGTGGAGGTGCCATGCTACAAAAATTAATAACCCTTTTATGTAAGTTCCAATTCGAATCCAAAAAATGAGCAGTGAGGCATATATAACCAATAGTTTGATTAGAAGTCCACAAATCAGATGTCAAACTTATTCTACTAATATCATCAAACAGAGCCTTAATTTTTTTCTTCTCTAAAGCATAAAACTTCATGCAGTCATTCCTTACTGTCATCCTATAAATGGGATCAAATCTTGGATTCAAAGTTTTCAAAAATAGTATGAAAAATTCATGCTCAATCATACGAAAAGGGTATTCATGTACACATATCATCTTAGCAAAAAGCTCCCTTACTTTTTCTTTATCATACTTGAAGAAATTCAAGTTACCAGTTTTACCTTCAACTTCTAAAGTAGGATAAGATAATACATGTTGCTTGGGTTTTCCGTAACCAGAAATTGAAGCCAACCGAATAGAGCAGGAGTTCATATGCCTATTTAAATGACTCGTAGACCCTGTATTCTGAAGAGCAAGCCTTGAGTGGCAATGCTTGCACTCAACCTTTTTGGTTCCATCTCTTAATGTCACAATAGTAAACTCATCCCATGCTTTTGAGGTCTTTTTTTTTCTTTTTCTTCCATGATCGGTTTCAGCCTCAACCTCAATAGCATTTTCAGGCTGAGAATCACCATTAAGTTGAGGCTGATTTTCAGTTTGAGTATTTGGCACTTGAGATGGTCCAGATGGGTCTTCAATCAAACTTATGATCTCATTGTTAACTCAAATAAACAAACAAAAAATTATCAGATATTCAAAATTAGAGACAAAGGATTTAACATATGCAATCACAATAAAATTGCTCACATAAAAATAGTATTGTAATATCCAGTAAAAACTAGAACTATATATATACTTATTTAATTTCAGCATTCACCAAAGGTATGCCAGAGCTTTGTGACAAAATGTAAGTTGCACAGGATAAAAAGTGTTTTGACAACAGGAATACAGCTGTTGTTGAACCAGCAACCAGTCTGCTTTCTTGTCTCACCTCTTTTTTTTATTAAATATATTTATTGAAATGGCAGCTCATAATTTAACAGTTAGAACATTTATCCTCTATGAATATCAAATAAAGTACAAAATTAGTAACAGGAGCATGGCAATTAAAAGTTCATTAAACCAAGTAACAGGAGCAAGGCAATTGGTATCAAAGTAATATTTGTGAAGAAAAAGCATTCTTCATGTATTATGCAACTATCAGTCTAATTGAGTCTATGAATTTTATAGTCAATTCATATCCCTATACAAATCGAAGTTAAGCTCTAAATGACTGAAAAAAGGGGTGATTAGGTGAATGGTTAAAAGCTGATTCAAGAATGGTTCAGGGTTCGTATATTTTAATTTATAGGGTCTCTCTCCTTGGAATTGCTAAAGTTATGGTGTTGCAAAATTCCCATATTGATCTGTTCACTTATTTTCACAGCAGTGAAGACTAACCCATATAGTAGTAAGCTCACTAGAAGGACACGACTAGTAATTGAACTAGTATCCAAAGTAAGATAACAGCTGATTTTGTGGATGGATACCAATTTAGCCTAAAATTAGTTTAAAAATTTTGAGTATAAAATTGTAAAAGCAGAGTGAGTAATAATAAAAACAAAAATTGATGGATAGATTTGATTGTTTGGAGACATGTCTGTAAGCGGGTGAGATCAAATTCGGGGCGGACATTGCTGAGGAGACTAAGGATACGCTGAAGAATATTTGGAGCTCTGTAACTTTTATTGGTACTAACACAGTAACACTAGCAGAATTACCATGACATGAACACTAATACCACTTCAAAATAAGTAACATGAGCATGACAATTTTAAGTTACAGACTATTAATAGAAGGATTAGGCACGAGTAAAAGATGATGAAAACACTAGAATATCATAGCAAGGTCTTAGATAAGTAATAAAAATATAAGTCCATAATCTGATAAACATGTGTATTCCAACATACTAATCAACAAAAAAGTATAGATCTATACTGAACAGACAAGAAATGTATATACCTAAAGCATCAAAGTGTTCCATTGAATAAGATCGAATTAAAATTTGAAATCTAAAAATTAGGGTTTTAATTTTTTGATTGGGGATTTTTGGTATAACAAAACTATAGAAGTAATCAGAGGAAGAATATATATATATATATATATATATACACACGTAAGAACTGACTTACACGATATTCATGGCTTCACCGCTTCAGCTTCATCAATCGTTTTTTAGGAATAAGGCTTTAGTGATTCTAAGATTGAATCACTAAATATTCAGTCATCAGTTCTCAAATCTCACCGCCTCGAGCCTATAAACTTAATTTTTATGTAAACGAAGAGGCTCATCCGCGATTGAAGTGTGAACTGTGAAGTAAGAACTGAGAAATCTCATGTATGAATGAACTCTGAAGAATCAAGACATTAATTAATCAAATGACTAAACTTTTCACCTCCTTATCAGAGATCGAGTAAGTACTGAACCTTAAACGGGTAAGGTTGATCGAGTAAGGATCGAGTAAGGTTCAGATGAAAGAGGCGAGTTCGAACCATAAAATGAGCGAACAGTACTCTGCTCATATTCGGGATCTGTCTTATATCCCCAAAACGAACCTTGGCCTATATTCGACTCGAAAGGTTACCGAACTCGAGACCCGGATCATATTTTCGGGTCAAATCCGAATCGGGTACCGAGTTACCCGGACCGTTTATCACCCCCACTCCTTGACAGAACTCTTAGACATTGTTAATATTGCAAATAATAATATGAATAACTTTGTCGTCTCAATTATTGATTTAATAATATAACATATTATACAGATGATACTGTGACAATAATTTAATCAATAATATGAGAGATATGATGCAACAATTACTGTAGCAATAATTGAATATAACTGAGTGACTTCTTACGTAAACATCAATAATCGATACCGTGTTTTACTATGCAACCAAGCGTATTACTGTACTTTTATCACCGATTATTTTATGAAAACTTTCTTACTTTGAAAAATTTTCAAATATCACCCTTAACTTTAAACTTTTATCAATTTAACTATTTACCAAAATTGAAAAATTGAATAATTTTATTTCATAAAATTCGGGATCTCGCAATAACCATATGGTTCCAATCCACATAACCCATATTAAAAATGATTAATATGGTTTAGTTCTTAAATGGAACCATAACCATATTTTAAAAACCAAAACAAACTCATAATCATAATTTGTCAGACCTAGCTGCACTATAAAAGGAGGGTTACCCCTCCTTCATAAACACACCATCAATATCAGAAATTCTTATCCTATAGTATTGTGAGTATTTCTCTTGAGTATAAGGATACTTAGAGTGTAGTTTTTTGTGCAAGATTTTCTCAGAATAATATCCGATATTCCAGTCAAATCTAGTTTTTACTAAAGTAGATGATATTATTTTATTTCAATACTCGTAAGAAATATCATTTTCTTTCATACTCCATATTATGTAAGGGATATTATTTTATTTCATATTCATAAATTTAAATTTATTATGGTAAGTATTGCTTCTATAATTTCTAAAATTATTAAAAAATTTCTTAAGTTTTGCTTTTCATCTAATATCATTTCGTTGAAATATTGGTCTGAACATTCTTATTAAATTTTAATCTTTTCATGTCTGGGTACTATTCATACTTTACTATTCATACTGTACTATTCACAACATAATTTAATTGATTTTTAGACTCTTCGTTTTTTTTGTTTATTTATTTATTTTTTGTGCATTTGAATTATGTGCAATGTGTTGACCATCTTTTTGGACTGAATTTTGACTTTTCATATGAAAAAGGGTAAACTTCCTAAACTTCATCCTTCATTATTTATTACTTACCAAATTTCTCTCGAATACTATTAATGCCATATCTAAAAAGCAATAAATTCAATGAATTTTTTAACCCCCAAAAGAATATTTTCTAATAAATTATTTTAAATACATAATATCTATAAATAATTTAATTATGGTAATTTGAATGACATAATCTCCAATTCATGATCCTAATAACTTTATCAATATAATTTTGATGACAAAAAAATTGTATAAAAAGTTGCTTACAAAACGATGAGACTGGTTGTGGTGGATTGTGTTGACAATTTTTTTGGGACTGAATTTTGACTTTTCAGATGAGAAGATTGGTGCCTGAAATTGCCGTGGTGGTTGTATTAGTGACGGTTTTATCAGGACTAGATTTTTGTTGGATAGGGAAGAGTGTTTATCCCACAAGGTTGAATTTGGAGCTACTGTTCGTTTCTCCTTTGTGGTAATTAAGGTTCATGGTTGGCGTGAGGCTATGAATGTTGGTGTTGATCTTGTAGTAAGTTATTTCCATTTTTTTTAAAACCCAATTTGTTCTTCTTAATTTTATGATGTTGAATTTGGATTTTGTTTTATTGTGGAATTAATTATTAGAAATATAAAAGTGATTATGATTCGATTTATTTTTTGTAACGATGGAACCTTTTGATGTGCATAAATTAAGTGTACGTTCATAGTAAATTATGTGATTGACACCCTGCAATGACATATTGCACGCACACACGTATTAAGATTTTTTGGTCGGAAGTGCAAGATCTTTAGTCATCCTCATGTTAGTAAACTGAAAAGAAACTATATATATACTAGCTGGGTCCCGTGCCTTCGGCATTGTCTGGACGGTGAGATTTATCTCAAACTTTGAACGGTCCAGATGATTTATTGAGTGGGCGGAAAATTCAAAATCATTTGTATTTTATTAGATATAGATATATATATTATATATATATATATGGGACAAAATCCAGTTCGGACGTCCGGACGGATCTAATGTCCGGATTTTTTTTTTTGCTTTTTTTTAAAACAACTAAAAAATAAAAAATTATGGAATTGAAATTTTTTCATAATACAGTGTTTTGAGTGTGATTTGGGTACGTATAACAAAACATGTATGTACAGTATGTGCAGACTGTACCACCGTTTTTTGGTATATGTATTTAAATCACACCCAAAATATTATATTATGAAAAAAAATTTAGTTTCATAAAATATTAAATATTTTTTTTAGTTGTTTTAAAAAAAATAAAATAAAATAAAATAAAAATTGGTCCGTTTTTTATCATGTCCGGACTCCCGGACCTGATCCATTCTGTATATATATATATATTAACTTATCTCAAATAAATCAGAACTGTAGAAAAAGATTTGTCAAGGCTAGTACTTGATACTATGTCCTTAAGACAATTATGTCATCCGTATGATGCTCAGAGTTGATAGCACTTGTCTTCCAGAATACAATGACGCCGTATAGTTTAGGAGCACTATAAAAAATATACTCTACAAACCAAAAAATAAATGCTCTATCTCTCTTTTTATAATTATGAAACTGATGGAAAACTATAGACTAGAATTACTAAAATACTGAATTACTTGTGAATTGAATGAATATGAAAGTTGTCCCCTCCTTATCTATTTATAGGAGGGGTTGGTGACCTCATGTGTGCGAGTCAATCCCTTTTTGCTCATATTGCGACAATGTCGACATTTAACAGGTAAAATGGCCGTCAGGCGAGCAAATTCACGATTTTCAAGACAAGACAAAAGAAATGTTTGATTTTGCAGCTCTTGAAAAAGGAGTCTACCGGTTCTGCTTCACTAACAAGTCCCCTTTTCATGAGACCATAGACTTTGATGTACATTCTAGCTACATATTTGTCTACGATGAGCATGCTAAAGATGGTATTTATGTTTAATTATATATATATAAATATATATTTTATTTTGGTTTCTTAAAAGCCCTAGAGAATATTTATTTAATTAATTTGCCTATGTTTTAAAAATTTGCAGAGCATTTTAAAACTCTGATGGAAGAGATAGCAAAGTTAGAGGAAGCTTTATATAACATTCTATATGAACAACATTGGCTAGAGGCTCAGACTGATCGCCTGAAATTAGGTACATTTATGTCTTGATTTAGTATGTCCATCTTATTTTGCCTTTCAACAAGTCTAGGGGTTCCGACCGGGGGTAGTGACCGGCCGGATTTTTTTATTTTTTATTTTTGCTTTTTACTATCAAATAATTAATGTGATTTATTGGAACTGAAAAGTTGTACAGTCATTATCAATTATCATGATTTTTTCTTCAATCGGAATATATGCAGAAAATGAAAGAATGAGCAAGAGAGCAATCCACAAAGCCATTTTCGAATCAGCATCTCTTATCGGCGCTAGCGTTCTTCAAGTTTACCTTTTACGCCGCCTCTTCAACAAAAAGCTTGGGATGTGAAGAGCTTAGCCAAGTATAGTTAGAAACTGTGAAATCCTAATATTTAGAAGCTCATATTATCAGAGTCCAAATGAAATGAGTAAGGAGGCTAATATTTATGTGAAACCTGGGCATTCAAAGGAGTCTATGTATTATACTGATAAGAGGGCAGCACTATCAGTTGATGCTTACTTAAGTAGCTTGAAGCCAAATTTGGGACCTAAAAAGCTTACCATTTCTTGCAGATACAATCATACAAACATAATGTACTTTGGGAGTTATAGCCCAAGAAAGAACCTGGTCAAAAGTGCATAATTAGATGGTTTTAAAATATTATTTTATCCCACAAAAAGAGTCAAATATTTTATTTATAAAAAAAATAACTTCACTTTGTAGAATGATTCTTTATATAAAAAAGTCCACCCAGAACAATTGAACCAATGAAGAATGGAGATTGCAGTGTTAAAAGAGAAATCAAGGATGAATCTGTATGCTACAACATGAACACATTTATTAAAGCCAAAAACCATTCAGCAAATCCAATAAAACATGAGTTGGGAGTTTAATTTGAGGAAACAAATATAAATGACAAGAAATTCTACAAGGTAGAGACGAAATAAAAGAGTTGGCTTCTAACAATAACCCACCAAATTAATACTAGTATATATATAGGTATATTATTAACATATTGTCTGTCTGTCTTTCTTCATCGCCATCCCCACAAATGAAATTTTATAACACGCAAAATGGATTTCACTACTGCCGCCCGTTAGCTTCTATTTAAAGGATAATTGGCAAGGGCAATTGTGCAGAAGCTCTTCTATTCGAGCTCAAATTTGTCAAGATTCTGCACGAGGGGTATTTACGCAGCAAAACCACTTCTTCTGCAAATTAGTAGAGAATCTCCAGGTCAGTACACACACAAGAAACAGAAAAAGTTTTATTGGTTGAGTTATTCTACCAATACAAATAAATTTACAATGACAAAACTATGAGCAGTCATGAAAATAGGAACACTGCAACACAAGTGCAAGGGATAATAATATCACACACATAATTCTCATGCAAAATAATGAAGTACATCACTATTTCTAACACTCCTACACAACTTTCTTAACCTAACTTGAACTCTAATAAGATAACTACAAATAAAAGAAACTAATTAAAATACAACTTCTATTTCATAAGCTTCCAAAGTCTCTTATATTGTTCCAACCAACTTTCACGGGCTAGTCCTACATCATTTCTCCTCCGCTAAAAAAACTCGATTCCGTCGAGTTATAAACATCAACACAAGAACAATCACGTCGAATCACTAAGGACGTCTTCGCAAGATTCAAATTTGGCATGTCAAGAGCGCAAGCAAGAGTGAATCTGGTATTGCCTTTGATAATCGAATAGATATTAGCATGAGCATCATGTTGCGCATGATTATCTCATAACCATTTACGCTCTAAGATAATGTGACAAACTTTAAAGGGTAGAACATCACACATAACGGCATCCTTAAGCTTGCCAACGGAAAATGTAACCATATACCTCTGGGTAACCCGCAACTTTGTATTGGTAATCCATGCAACATCATACGGCTTCGGGTGAGGCTCAACTTTTAACCCAAGTTTCTTAACTGCTTCCTCAGAAATAACATCCGTACAACTCCCAGTATCAATCACAAGAGAGCACACCTGTCCTGCACACATGACTCTCGTCTGAAAAATTCGTCCACGATGAATTTTAGGATCATCCTTATGTTTTTGGGCAACAAGTAAAGGTCGAAGAACACCTAAACATCCTTCCAAATGAGCATCAACTTCTAAATCTTGCTCATTGGGCTCATATTCGTCGTCTATCGGCTTGCAAACCTCTTCGTTTAAGTCAGCTTTTATAACACTATTTATAACACTCCTACACAACTTGCATCATCCTTAATGTATCAAAATAATGAAGTACATCGCTATTTATAACACTCCTACACAACTTGAACCTAACTTGAACTCTAATAAGATAACTACAAATAAAAGAAAATAATTTACAACTTCTATTTCATAAGCTTCCAAAGTCTTTTATATTGTTCCAACCAACTTTCACGGGCTCGTCCTACATCAACAAGGCAGCAGAAATCTTCCGCAATGTAAAAAAAACACCATCAAGGAAGCAAGGCTTGTCCCCCGACAAAAAAGTAGGTAACAGTTAACACCCATATCCCAAAATCCACACCTATTCACAACACCCATATTACAATCCACACCTATTCACAACACCCATATCCCAATCCACACCTATTCACAACTATAAATAAGATTTATTTTCCTGTAAGATATCTACTTAATTTCCCATATCCAATCAAAGATCCAAAAACAGTGATTAGGGTTTAGTTAACTACTAAAGAACAATAGCGCAAGTAGGATACCAAACAAAGTCAAGAAATTTTGGCAGCCGAAAACACATTAATACAAGATATTTTCTATCTGTCTGAATAGTCAAAATGCAGGAATTAGTGTAACTGCACAGAAACACATTTCTAGTTTTTATTTAACCTTTATATTAGCTATGATAATCCAAGAGATTTTCAACTTGAAGTGAATTGCAAGGACTGCTTTTGCCTGAGCTGGTTGCCTTAGTATTTTATAAAGGAGATTGAAAGGTAAAAAGGGTGATACCATGGGTGCTACTGGCAGTGTATAATGAGAATGACTCCAAACTAATTGAAAAACTATGACGATTGACGGGAAAAGTATAGAAATTAAGAAGCCTACAGGTAACAGTTGGAGTGGTGGTACAACAGTGACTACCAAGGGGGCAAAAAACTTACTGCCTGAGGTTTCACAGCATCCCCTCCATAGTTCTTATTAGGATCTGCCTTTGATGGTGACTCAGGCTTGCCACCAGTCTTCTTCTCATCCCTAGCCTTGTTGAAAATCACAGTAAATCCCTCAGCTGAAGCAGGATCATTCACATCCCATTCACCAAATTTTGGCAATGGCCTACCCTTCTCCTGCCAATCATAAACAACAGAAATCATGAACTACAGTGTTTAATCCAAAAGCTAGTGAGTTAAAACATAATCACCACTAGCTTTGGGATTACTCAAACATAATCTCCATAGAAACTGAAGTACAAATAAATTACTCAAACATAATCACCAAAAAGTAACCAATTTTGATTTCATTAAGCCAGCACATCTTCTTGTTAATTTAACTTGGAGCATCCAAGCATGTTGTGAGTTAACCAATAAAAGATTACATGCACTTTGCTTTAAAGATTGTACACATATACATGGTGCAACTAAAATCACAAAACTGGACGCAAAAAGAGGTTCTTTCTTCCATTCAAAAGGGCCGTTACGTATAATCAACCATCAAAAGCCAAATCAATTTTTCGTATTAATCTATTTTCCACTTGTCCCACAAGATAATCCAAGACATATGGCTTTAAGGTCATTGAACAAATGGCATGAAACACGGACCACCAAATTAGTTCAACAAACCAAGACTAAAAACTCTCATCAGCAAGGAACAGTGTACTTAAAAAAGATGACTAAACAAAAAGACTACGACACCCGACACCCGACACCCATTAAAGAAAAACAGGAAAGATAAATAAAATTCTTGATCAGTTCCTTTTCAGCTCAACCAAGAAAAGAAAGCAAGTCTACAGATCCCTACATGATATAATACACAAATTATGGACCATCAAATCAAGTAGAAGAATCCATATCTCAGACACAAAGCATGATTTCAAAACTTATGAAAGAATAATACACATCAAAAAGTAGGTGAAATGACAAAAGAAAAATAATAAGATGAATAAGTTACAAAAGTACATATAATTAACGACCCTATCTGCTATGACAAACTTTGGCAAAAACAGAAATCAAAGAAATATAAGACAAGACACAACAATTAACGTGGAATACCAAAATTGGAAATCCACAGGAGAGAGGAAAAAGAAATCCACTAGAAGCAGAACCTGAAGAGTACAAGATACATAAAGATCTCTCAAACCCTAATGCCCAATACACTTCAAGCTCACAATCTCACAATCTGACAATGACGGCCAAAAGAGGGAATACAATACAAAACCGAGTGCTACACATATATAAGCCAGCACTGAACCTCAAATTTCTATCCCTTCAGGTCGCCATAAATTTTGTGAATATCCAGGTCAAGAATTCGAGCCAGACTCATCATTGTCCCTTTAACCAAAAAACAAGACAAAATAAAACGAAGCAACCTATATTAAAGATTATATATATATTGGAAATTTGGTTTTACCACATACTGGAAATAGTGAACATATAAGAACAGCAATGCAATAGGGTTACCGCCAAAAAATAATAATAAAGTATTTTTGGAAAACCTTCAATAAAACAAGAAAACTACATCTAGTAATAGTGGATTCTAAATTTTGTGGAACTAGGGAGATTCATCCATAGTCTTGAACTTGGATTTAAAATATCTTCATCAGCCCTATCTTCTTGATTTCTATCATGTTAAAAGTAAAACTTGATCAAGCTCAAACCAGTATTAGACTAAATCCGCAGTCACTCTGCATTTATCTCAATTTTAACTTCAGTTATAGTACATGAAATTTTAAGTTGGGTAATATTAGAGCTAGCTCTAGCCCTTTTTGTCATAAAGAGTTTGCTATCTAGTATCTGTTCACTACAAGCTTAGGCAAAACAATCCCCCCACCCAAACTTCTCCAACCCCCAGAGTCTCAAAGCGATGTGTTGAGGGCGATCAATGAAGACTTAAGGAAGAAATAAGTGAGGGCATGAGCAGTGCCAACCAGAAAAGTATGGGTATAGAACTCATATAGAAAACAAATATTCCTGAAATTATCTCTAAATCAAGCACAACTGTTTATATCCATTTAAATTGAACTTTTAAGACAGAATTTGTATATGTTTCCTTTGTCCCTAAACTTAGCATCACAAATAACAAGTATAGCCTCAATAGAAACAATATAAAATTAAGGGTTAAGTTCAGATGACCACCTGGGGTTTGGGCGGTTTTTCACTTAACCACCTGTAGTCAGTAAAGTTACATTTAAACACCCGACTTTTTGAGGTGAAGTGAAAACGTCACTTTTTCCGTCTAAATTAACCGTACGTGTAAGTCAAACGCCAAAAGTGCGTGAGAAAGGAGTATAACAGTCAAAAAAGACAATTAAATGTCTGAATTACCCTTCATCTTCCTCAAACCTCATTCCTCTCTCTCATTTCTCACTCCATGAATCCTTGTTCGATCTTTTTCTTATCTCTCCTTTACTTCCAATCCGAGCCCCTCCAATCCATCTTCTTCCGGTTCGCCTTCTCCCTCCTTCTCGGCCCCTTCGCCCCCGCCTCCATCACCGCTGGAGACATCCGCGTCGGCCGCGGCCGTATCCTCCAACCCCTGCTGCCGCCCCAAAATGAAGAAACCCCGCCGCCGCCGATCTGAATAAGAAAGCCTCCAATCGCCGATCAAAACCCAACTAACTTACCTTTAGAGACCGACTGAAAAGATACTAATAGAATATCATTCTCGCCGTATCCCATAGACCGGGGAAACTTTCTTGAAGGAGTGAAACTTCTTTTCAGGTACATAAACATTTTCCTGGTATACCTATACAAATACTCAGGAATATGAAAGTCAAAATAGAAACTACAGTTGGGAGTACTATTATTAATTTGAATGTGACATAGTTTATGTATAGGATAGGTTTTAGACCCCCAATTTATGTAATTTTCTGTTTTACTTAGTCTATGTAAAAGGGATTCGGATCCCCCACCATTACACTTTCCGGTGAACTGATTTTATCGGTGTGTTTATTTTTTTAGTTTACTTATTTTTTTTTCTCTCCTATATATATGTAGGTAGTGTTCTATTTGGGATTCTAGGGTTTCTGTTGGGCTTATGATTGTTTTTGGTGTTTTCCCTAATTGGGTTCTTGATTTTGGATTTGAATTTTTGGATAGATTTGGGAAGTTTGCTGTTTCAGTTGGTTGGAAATGTGGGTATGTCGAGATTGAACTTTGACAAGTTTAGGCTATGGTGTTTGTTGGTTTCGGGTGTTTTGCAAATATATGGTGACTTTGCGTTCGAATTTGCAGATATTTTTGAATGAAGCAGTGTTATGAATTATTGCTGCAATTGCTTTCCAAGTTTCCCCCCAACTCAATTGTTAACTGTATTTTTCTTATGGTATGCTTGAATTTAATTTGAAATGGAGTAGATGAGAGACCCTAATTTTCTTTCTTTTCTCTGGGTCGAATGAAAGGGAGCACTAGAGCAGGGGCTCTGTTTGTGAAATTGGAGGGTAAATAAGTAATTAGCCAACTCATAGTTAATTTAGACGGAAAAAGTGACGTTTTCACTTCACCTCAAAAAGTCGGGTGTTTAAATGTAGCTTTACTGACTACAGGTGGTTAAGTGAAAAACCGCCCAAACCCCAGGTGGTCATCTGAACTTAACCCTAAAATTAAAACCAATACACTCGAACATCATTATATCTTTGTACTCATTATTCACTTGGGGTAGAAGGGAACCCCTAGGAAATTTATAGGGACACTGAAACACAAGCTGAAGGAGGCAAATGTCAATTGATATAGGTATTATATTGAGGCTTCATAAAGTCATTAATTGATCTACTTTCCATCAAACCAAATTCATTTCTCAGCCAAAGCACATTATTGGCCAATTGATACACATGATCTCCACTTAATGGATTTGCACTCGGTGCGACACTCTATTTCCCTTTCAGATTGCCAACAGATATTAAATTAGACAACACAGACTAGAACAGAAATAAACCATAAGTCACCATTGTTGAGTGACAACTGAAAATCCCAATAAACACAATAATCAAGACTCCAAATAAATGAATGATAGTCTGGGCTTTTGTGTAACCCTGATATAAAAACAAGAAATAAATATCTAATTTGGAAAAATCAACCGGAAAGGGAAACAAATTCAGAAAGTAAGTTAAAAGATAGCAACTCAAGTAAATTAAACAAAATTAAAACTTCACAGTATACAAAACACTACCAAAATTCAACATCATTAAATTTACTCACGGAAAAGTTTCCGATTTCGATCATTAGTTCATTGATCACGAAGTCAGAATCAAACAAAGCAGTTCTGCATTAGATTAAGCTAACTAAAAATGAAAATCATAAACAACTAAAATGGAATCAGAAAAATTAAATCAATTTCATCATATGCATAAGATGAAACCTTGAAGAAATGCAAAAAATAAAAATAAATTACATCATCATCATCTTCATCTTCATCAACAACATCAAAAACCTTTATAATTGCAGGGGAAAAAACTGAATCCAGCAACATAGAATCAAGTAATCAGATACGATTAATAAGACAGGAATTTAACAAATAAAGGAAGGGAGAGAAATTCGATTACATACAGACATGACTCCACAGGCGGAGGAGAGATACTTCTTCTTTACAGAAAATGACTAACGCAGTAACAGAGAAGACAAAGGGGAGAGAGAAAATGGGAGAGAGATGGTGGGAGTGTATATATAGAAAAATATAAATATAACATGGCTTTTAATTAGCTAACGGCCAAAAACATGTAATTTTGAATTTTTTTTATTAATGAATATTTAATTATTTTTTTACTCCTATTAATTTATTAAAGGATATAATATCTAAACTGTGTTACTAAATTTTAAAATTATAAAAAAAAAACGTAAATTTTCTATTCAATTCTGTTACTACTTAATTTTTAAATGAGTAGAGAAAAAAACATATACAAACAAATTTTCATTTAAAAATAAATAAATTTGGACGAAAACCTAATTAACATAAACACATTTTTTATAACTCCTATAATACATTTTACATATAAATACAACAAATTAATTTAAGAATAAAATAATACTTTAAATGTAAAATTAATTTTTTATAAAAAAAAAATCAATATAAATGAAAACTTATAAATTTTTATTTTTTATTTTCTATTCAAATTTAAATTTTTCATTCATTTATTTTTTATTATTTTACATTAAAAATTCATAAACATAGCGCTAGTGGTGGGTAGATAAATAATGGATCCGATTAGTATGAAGTTTATTTTTTTAGAAAATTGGTCAATTGGCCAATAGAATATTGACAAACATAGAGTCAGTACTCGCCTGCGTGTCAGTACTCTATTGGCCAATTAATCAACGTATCTAAAAATAAACTTCATGCTAACGACTCTCATAAATAATGTATTTTAAAGTAGTGGGTGACATCTTTGTAAGTATGTTAATGGTTAATAAATTAAAAGACAAATCCATATATTTATAAAGGAAAAAATGTGTGTACACAGCTGTGTATTACACAGTATGCTAAATCGACGATTTTTTGGGCTATAGCGACGGTTTCACCCGTCGTCATAACTATTATGGGTTATGGTGACAGTTTACCGTCGCTATAATCCAAAAAATTTGTCGTCCTAGGCCTACTGTGTAATGTATATACATATAGCCCATTTATAAATGTGTCATCATTAATTTAAACTACTACATTGTTTTACATGATCCTATACGTTTCTAAAGTGATACTATATATTAGTTTATACTTTATTAATATTTTACTTTCATTATTTTATAAAAAAAGTTTTATTTATTTATTATAGGGTAAAATGAGAAAATTAAAGCTGACGTACAAATACGAACATGTGATTAATTCAGATAAAAACTTTGATAATTAAAATAGAATATTATTGTAAAAAATAAAAAATTAAAGAAACAAAATCAAGAAAATTAATATTTTGAAATTAAAATTAAAACTTTATACACCTTGTAGGGTCACTTTTAGGATTAATGATATAAATTAAAAAGACAAATAATCTATCTATATATTTATATTGAATACTGAGCAATATATTATTAGAGAATTATTAAATTCACAATAGAAATTATTATTTTTACAATAAAAGTGTTATTACAGATCCTATAGCGACAGTTTTCACCGTCGCTATACATCTACAGCGACATTTTTGTTGTGAAAATAACAAAAAATATTATAAATTTAACAATTACTCCCTCCGTTCCTTAATATAAGTCGTTTTAGAGAAATATTTTTGTTCCTTAATATAAGTCGTTTTAGAATTTCAAGTAAGTATTAATTGTTTAGTTTCCAATATTACCCCAAGTATTAAATATAACTTTGGTTCTCTCACTATTTCTTGTACAATAAATAACAATATCTTCTTCCAATACAAGGGCAAAATAGATAATTGATACTCTCCCCCGTTCCTGAAAGATTATCGTTTTAGAAGAAAAAAATTGTTCCAAAATATTTGTCGTTTACAACTTTTGAGGAGAATAAATTATGTAATTTTCTATATTACCCATACCTTCTCTCATTGTCCCAAGAAATTATCTCTCTTGTATTAATAGTTTTCAACTTCCTATAAAAGGGTAGTGATGAAATTTTAAATAAATTTTACTTGGTAAATGATATTTTCTTAATTCATGTGCAAAAATCTTAAACGACAATCTTTTAAGAACGGAGGTAGTATTATAATTAATGTTATATAATTATTTTTTTAATACTTGTGCACAATTCTAAAATAACCTATATTAAAAAATGGAGGGAGTATTTGTTATTATTATTGTGAGTGCCATGTAACGGAAGTCGGAACGGTGTTGTACCTGTCATAACCATATCCAATTTAACGTCAAAATATTCTCCATTTTCCCACGTCTTCTAATTTCATACGCCGTGACGTTAGGAGTAGGACACCAAAACACCTCTTTTATTTTATTCATCTTTTTATTTTTTAGCCTTTCATTTTTTGTGTGTTAATATTTTTTAATCAACTATAACAACTTTATTTTACGATAATATTGTCACGTTAACAATAAAAACCCAAAGCATGAATAAAAGTAAAATTGTGTTTTAAATTAGGCAAAATGGGAGGTAACACTCAAAACGAAGTCGTTTTTCATAATTAAATATGGGGAGAAGGTTCAAAAATACTCCTGATGCTTACCGCGATGTCTACTGAGCACTCTATACTTTTTTTTGTCCAAAAGTACCCTTAACGTTACACTTTTTTGGTCACCCGTGCCCCTGCCGTTCACAGAAGACAAACGGGGCTAAAATTTTGCTGACGTGGCAGACACATGGAGGCTTAAAGGGAGAAGGTTCAAAAATGCCCCTGACACATGTAAATATGTCGTTTAATCAAAACAAAAACTAAAATTCAAAATAAAAAAAGCATAACATATTTTTTAAAAAAACATTTAATATTTTATATTAACGTTAATTTAAAAAACGTTAATGTTTTGATATTAAAAATATTAAAAAATGTTTATATTATTTTTGATATTAAAAAACGTTAATATTTTATTAATATTTTTATATATTAAAAAACGTTAATATTTTTTAATATTAGTTGATATGTTAAAAAACGTTAATATTTTTTGATGATGTAATTAGTTGAATTTTAAAAATATTATTTAGTTGAATTTTAAAAATATTCAAAAATTCAACTAATTCAAAATAATTAACGTTATTTAGTAAAAAAAATATTAACGTTAATTATTTTTTGATGATTTTAATTGAATTAACGTTAATTATTTTGAAATTTTGAATTAGTTGAATTTTTGAATTTTGAATTTTAAAAATATTAACGTTAATCATCAAAATACTAAAACTATTAGTTGAATTTTCAAAATACTAAAAATATTAACATTAATTTTGTAATATTCAACATTAATTTCGATAACGTTATTTAGTAATATTAAAAATATTAGCGTTAAAAAAATTGATAACTTTATTTAGTATTTTGAATATTAACGTTAAAAATATTATATCAATTAGTTGTATAACGTTTTTTAGTATTTTGAATTTTAAAATATTATTTAGTATTATGATTTTAGTAATTTAAAATTTTTATATCAATTAGTATTTAGTATTATGATTTTAGTATTTTAATGATGTTGTAAAACCCCAAATTTTATGAATAAAGAATTAATTTTCTCGAAATAATTTTTTTATATTATGGTGTGAATTTGAGATAATAGTATAGTTGTGGGTAGTATTTATAAATTTTGCAAAGTATGCAAGTTGTTATATTATATTCGATTGGTCAAGGAATATTCTTTGTGTCGGAAAAATATTCGTACGACGGTACAATTATTGGTGGACCCCACAACAGAATTATTGTCGGATTGAGAAAACGACAAAAATATTTTATTAAAAATAACGGCGGAAGTTTTACCGTTGATACTGTTGAACTACTGGGTAGTAAAAGTACAGTAATACGCGTTGTTGCATAGTAGCACACGGTATTGATTATTGATATTTATGTGAGAAGTCGCTCAGTTTAATTCAATTATTGTCGATTAATAATATGAATTATTATAGCGATAATGACGTTTTGTTTTATTCGTATTATTAACGTAATAAAACAGAAACATCTTTTTATATAAAACAGAATACTTTATTAAAGTTATTTTATAAATAGAATATATTATATTTTATTATGCATAGTGACGCATAGTGTTTTGCATAGTGTTGCATAGTGTTTGCATAGTAAAAATCTTTTTATATAAATAGAATATATTATATTTTATTTAAAAGATTTTTCTTTAAATATGGACCGTCAGATTAAAGTAAATCAATATGGACCGTTCATGGATTAGTTACTATGCATTCCATTTTCCTATAAATAGAAGCTCATTCCTTCATTATTTTCTTACGAATTCATTGAAACTCTAGAGAGAGAAATTATAGAGAGAAGCTATAGGGAGAAAATTATAGAGAGAAAGAAGAAGAGTATTCTGCTACTTCACTACTTCTATATCCAGTTTCTGTTACGGTAAGGGGTGTTATTCTTTCTTATTCATGAAGAGAACTATTGTTATTCCATTTCTTATTATTCTGTTGGAATATCCTGTATACGCGGTCTACCCTATACTTGGTGACATTCTTCTATTATTCTGTTGGAACATCCTGTCTGTGTGTTTTACACCGGACCTGGTTCCATTTTTATTATTCCGTCTTTATTATTTTGTCGGAATATCCTGTCTGTGCTATACGCCGGACCTGGTTCCGTCTTTATTATTCTGTCGGAATATCCTGTCTGTGCTATACGCCGGACCTGGTTCCATCATTTATTATTCCGCATTTATTATTCTGTTGGAACTTCCTGTCGGTGTGAATTTCACCTGACCTGGTTCCGTTATTTAGTATTCTGTTGGAATAACCTGCCTGTGCGAAGTTCCGCATGCATGGTGATTTCTGTTGTTATTCCATTCTTTATTATACTCAGTTGGTTAAAGTTTTGACTTCTACACTCCATGAAATTAATAGAATATCCTTGATATTTGCGCTTCATCCAGTATCTTTTCAGGAAAATATTCTTCTGAGCATTCTTGAATTTTACACCACAAAACAGTATCGTGTGGACAATTTGGACGTTATTGGTTCATGGACAAATTAATTCTTGAACTTGTTTTATTAAATTCTTATATCATTGTCATCATCCTCGTGTTTATGTTATGTTGAAAGTCATCTGTGGCCTGTAGTGCATAGATGGACTTGGTATGATTATGACTAGGGATTATGCGGTGTAATCATGACCGTAATATTACAAATGATGTGGAAAAAGTCCTCATTGGCCCGTAGTGCATTGATGGACAGTTTTTGGTATGATTATGGCTATGGATTCTCTTCGGCCGTAGTGCAAAGATAATTGTTTTATGGCATGATCAGGACCATTGATGAAAACACGATTATCTTTGGCCCGTAGTGCATGGATAATTCGTGGTCGTGATACTAAAGAATATCCTTGGCCTGTAGTGCAGGAATGATTTAATGATGTGGATTATTTATTGAGCTGAGTCTCAGCGATAAAAGTGATTAAAAACTTTTTAAATCATAAAAGATAGTAGATTCAATTCTCTCTACTTGACTCTTTTAATGGATTGCTTATTCCGCTGCAGTTAAACTTGATGTCTATTATATTTTATCAGTTTAACATTGTTGGAGACTAATGATAATTTATTCTGCATTATCTTAGTCATAATATTTCTTACTGGGCTAGTTGAGCTCACCCTTTCTTTCACTGTTCTCTTCAGGAAATGAGAACATAGCAGGGACTAGTCGGGGAATGGAGTGACGGTCCAGAGGATAGCATTAGTAGTCCTCATTATTCGGTTAAATAGTGTGACAATAATTGTATTGAGGACTCCTTTTGAGTTTGTATGATCTCTAGTAGACAATTATTGTATTCAAACTCACAGTTGTATTTTGTCGTATTATACACTACAGTGGTATTAGTAAATTGTATTTGAATTCTGTACCATGTATCTGACGACTCAAGATGGGTGATGTATACCTAATTTTGGGGGCGTCACAGTTGGTATCAGAGCTTAGGGATATGATCCCTGGCTAAGATGTGAGATAAGAACTAGGAGGGGAGAGATGGAGAATTCCTTCGCTAGTATGACCTACCTAAGTTTATGTGCTATTTAATTGGTCGGTCAAAGTATAGGGATAATATGTGATATGTTAATTAACACTTATTTTGTGGCAGTGTTTGAAAATGGCATCCGAGAATGTTGAGATTATCAATGGAGCTCAGGAGACCGTTGAGTCCCCACAGATCAATAATCAGGACAATGTGCAACAGGATGGCGATAATCCTCCTGTAAACAACAATACTGATCAATTAACGAACGACGGTACGTTTAGGAACTTTTTAGAATTCATGCAATATCAGGCGAAGGCGACTCCTGTTCATAATACAGGTAAAGACAATGGCAACCCACGGTTGGTCACCGCTAAGCAGTTCAAGGAGCTGGGACCACCGGAGTTTTTGGGAAAGCCAGAACCACTTAAGGCGGAGACGTGGTTAAAGCAGATTACCAAGATATTTGATGTCTTGGGATGCTCCGAGGAGCAAAAGGTTCCTTTTGCCACCTTTATGTTGCGTGAAGAAGCAGATCATTGGTGGGAATCTGTAAAACGTACCCAGACTGACGCACTCAAGATGTCTTGGGAGAAGTTCCAAGAGCTGTTCAACGATAAGTACTTTCCCGAAAGTATTCGTCACATGAAGGAGGTAGAGTTTATCAAGCTGGTGCAAAACAATATGACCGTGTTGCAGTACGATGCTAAGTTTGCGGAGTTGTCCCGGTTTGCATCCCATTTGGTCGATAATGAGGAGCGAATGGCGCGAATGTTTCTGCGAGGTTTGAAACCCGATATACGTCAATACCTCATTTCTCATAAACTTTGTTTATATTCAGATATTGTGAATAGGGCTCAGTTAGTGGAGCGCGATAATGAGTTATCACAACCAAAAGGTAATGACCAGCAGCTCGATAATAATCATACCGGTGGCAACGGCCATCGGAACAATGATAACCATCGCGGGGGAAATTATCATACCAAGAATGGTAACCACTTCGGTGGTAATCGTGGCCAAGATAATAGAAATGGACATTTCAAGAAGAGAAGGTTCAATAATGATGGAAAGACAGCAACGCCAGCACCCGTTTCAAAGGAAGAAGAACGCCCATCAGTCGTATGTTTCAAATGCGGACAAGAGGGACACATCCGTCCAAACTGTACGCAACAATCCAAAGCGTGTTTTAATTGCGGAAGAGAAGGTCACCTAGATCGATTTTGTCGTATGATGAAGTCAATTCCAGCTGGGATAATGATGCCAAAGGATGTCCCAGACAAGCCAAAGCCGGTAGTTTAAGAGAGAGCGTTTTTTTTTCTCTCGTGACGAGGAACCTGAATAAAATTATCACGGGTAAGTTAATCATAAGCTCTTACGAAGTCTATACCGTATTAGATACCGGTTCTACTCACTCTTTTATTTCACCTAGTTGTGTTCAATGTTTGTACTTAACTCCAGAGAAGTTAAACTTTGATTTATCTATTGAAACTCCATTGGGAGAAACCTTCGTTACCTCCACTGTTTATAAATCTTATTTGATTCAAATCGACACTTTCACGTTACGTGTTGATCTTGTCTCTTTGAAAATACTTGTCTTTGATGCTATTTTAGGAAACGATTGGTTAACTACTCATCATGTTTTTCGTAAGGTTGTTAGCTTTCGTATTCCTAACCAACCTATTATGCGAATTTAAGCAACCAAACCACTAAATTCAATCATTGTCATATTAAGCCATAAGTAAAGAGCCCCGATCCTTTTGTTGATGACTTCCTTGTGTGGAATGGACCGAAGCCGGACTTTCTATAGGCGACATCGTGAATAACGATAACAAGTTGATAGGTATCATTGTGAGGTGCTATCTAGGTTAAGGGATAGAAGTCACAGTCGGTATCAATGTGACGTACTATCCAAGTCTTGAATGGGAGTAACAGTTTTGAATGATATTTTTATCATTAATAAATTTCTTGACGTATTTCTGAAGACTTCTTAGCTTACCCCAGAGCGTGAAATCGAATTTGGTATTGACACCAGTACAAAACCCATTTCTTAAACCCTCAAATATTTTCTTCACCTAAAACGAACGTATAACGTGCCAAAGATGTTGGCTCGAGCTGTTGAAGATTACGATCGCACCATGCAATATTATCGTGGGAAAGCGAACATGGTAGCTGACGTGCTGAGTAGAAGATCGTATGCGTTTACAAGTGCGATGTTGTTAACACAAAGACTCATTTCGTATAACTTGCAAATGATGAAGATAGAGTTAAAGACTCTAGGAACTCACGTGAGGATAACGAATATACGAGTAAAATTGACTTTAATCGATAAAGTTAAAGACGTTCAAGCTACATACCCGAATCTGATGAATGTGAAGAAGAAGGTTCAAGAGGGTGTTATTTTAGAAGCAAGAGTTACTGAAGAGCGGAAATCTCAACCCTCGATTTAATTGGCCCATTTGAAATCCTCGATTGAGTAGGAACTGTGGCTTATAGACTCGTTTTACCGCCAAATATATTGCGTGTTCATAACGTTTTTTTTCGTATCGATGTTACGTAAATATGTGGACGACCCGAACCACATTATTAATTTAGAACCGGACGAGATAGCGGATGATTTAACGTTTGAAGAGATACGTGTTACAATCTTGGATAAGAAGAATCGTATTCAACACTCAAAGGTTATATCTCAAGAGTTAGAATTTGAAGTGAAGTCAAGGTATCCTCACCTGTTTGGCATACCAGGTACGTACGTAAATTTCGAGGGCGAAATTCCATAAGGAGGGGAGATTGTAAAACCCCAGATTTTATGAATAAAGAATTAATTTTTTCGAAATAATTTTTTTATATTATGGTGTGAATTTGAGATAATAGTATAGTTGTGGGTAGTATTTATAAATTTTGTAAAATATGCAAGTTGTTATATTATATTCGATTGGTCAGGGAATATTCTTTGTGTCGGAAAAATATTCGTACGACGGTACAATTATTGGTGGACCCCACAACAGAATTATTGTCGGATTGAGAAAACGACAAAAATATTTTATTGAAAATAACGGCGGAAGTTTTACCGTTGATACTGTTAAACTACTAGGTAGTAAAAGTACAGTAATACGCGTTGTTGCATAGTAGCACACGGTATTGATTATTGATATTTATGTGAGAAGTCGCTCAGTTTAATTCAATTATTGTCGATTAATAATATGAATTATTATAGCGATGATGACGTTTTGTTTTATTCGTATTATTAACGTAATAAAACAGAAACATCTTTTTATATAAAACAGAATACTTTATTAAAGTTATTTTATAAATAGAATATATTATATTTTATTATGCATAGTGACGCATAGTGTTTTGCATAGTGTTTGCATAGTAAAAATCTTTTTATATAAATAGAATATATTATATTTTATTTAAAAGATTTTTCTTTAAATATGGACCGTTAGATTAAAGTAAATCAATATGGACCGTTCATGGATTAGTTACTATGCATTCCATTTTCCTATAAATAGAAGCTCATTCCTTCATTATTTTCTTACGAATTCATTGAAACTCTAGAGAGAGAAATTATAGAGAGAAGCTATAGGGAGAAAATTATAGAGAGAAAGAAGAAGAGTATTCTGCTACTTCACTACTTCTATATCCAGTTTCTGTTACGGTAAGGGGTGTTATTCTTTCTTATTCATGAAGAGAACTATTGTTATTCCATTTCTTATTATTCTGTTGGAATATCCTGTATACGCGGTCTACCCTATACTTGGTGACATTCTTCTATTATTCTGTTGGAACATCCTGTCTGTGTGTTTTACACCGGACCTGGTTCCATTTTTATTATTCCGTCTTTATTATTTTGTCGGAATATCCTGTCTGTGCTATACGCCGGACCTGGTTCCGTCTTTATTATTCTGTCAGAATATCCTGTCTGTGCTATACGCCGGACCTGGTTCCATCATTTATTATTCCACATTTATTATTCTGTTGGAACTTCCTGTCGGTGTGAATTTCACCTGACCTGGTTCCGTTATTTAGTATTCTGTTGGAATAACCTGCCTGTGCGAAGTTCCGCATGCATGGTGATTTCTGTTGTTATTCCATTCTTTATTATACTCAGTTGGTTAAAGTTTTGACTTCTACACTCCATGAAATTAATAGAATATCCTTGATATTTGTGCTTCATCCAGTATCTTTTCAGGAAAATATTCTTCTGAGCATTCTTGAATTTTACACCACAAAACAGTATCGTGTGGACAATTTGGACGTTATTGGTTCATGGACAAATTAATTCTTGAACTTGTTTTATTAAATTCTTATATCATTGTCATCATCCTCGTGTTTATGTTATGTTGAAAGTCATCTGTGGCCTGTAGTGCATAGATGGACTTGGTATGATTATGACTAGGGATTATGCGGTGTAATCATGACCGTAATATTACAAATGATGTGGAAAAAGTCCTCATTGGCCCGTAGTGCATTGATGGACAGTTTTTGGTATGATTATGGCTATGGATTCTCTTCGGCCGTAGTGCAAAGATAATTGTTTTATGGCATGATCAGGACCGTTGATGAAAACACGATTATCTTTGGCCCGTAGTGCATGGATAATTCGTGGTCGTGATACTAAAGAATATCCTTGGCCTGTAGTGCAGGAATGATTTAATGATGTGGATTATTTATTGAGCTGAGTCTCAGCGATAAAAGTGATTAAAAACTTTTTAAATCATAAAAGATAGTAGATTCAATTCTCTCTACTTGACTCTTTTAATGGATTGCTTATTCCGCTGCAGTTAAACTTGATGTCTATTATATTTTATCAGTTTAACATTGTTGGAGACTAATGATAATTTATTCTGCATTATCTTAGTCATAATATTTCTTACTGGGCTAGTTGAGCTCACCCTTTCTTTCACTGTTCTCTTCAGGAAATGAGAACATAGCAGGGACTAGTCGGGGAGTGGAGTGACGGTCCAGAGGATAGCATTAGTAGTCCTCATTATTCTGTTAAATAGTGTGACAATAATTTTATTGAGGACTCCTTTTGAGTTTGTATGATCTCTAGTAGACAATTATTGTATTCAAACTCACAGTTGTATTTTGTCGTATTATACACGACAGTGGTATTAGTAAATTGTATTTGAATTCTGTACCATGTATCTGACGACTCAAGATGGGTGATGTATACCTAATTTTGGGGGCGTCACAGATGTAATTTAAATTTTTGTTGTTTTGATTAATTAACAAAATAATTTGAATTTTAGTATTTTATTATTTTTTAATTTGATTTTTTTTAGTATTTTAGTATTTTTTAATTAGTATTTTAGTTTTTTTTTAATTATTATTTGATGTAAATATGTTATGTTTTGAATTTTAGTATTTTGATTAAATGATGTAAATATGTTACACAACTTGTTTTATTTAATTAGTTGTTTTTGAACATTTTCTCTTTAAGCCTCCTTGTGTTTGCCACGTCAGCCAATTTAAATCTCGTTTGTCTTCTGTTAACAACAGGGGCACGGGTGATCAAAAAAGTGTAACGTTAATGGTACTTTTGGACAAAAAAAGTATCGAGCGCTCGGTAGACATCGCTATAAATATCAAGGGCATTTTTGAACCTTCTCCCATTAAATATGTTATGTTCAAAAGGATATTTTTTTTAATTTTTAAAATTATTGTTATTATAAAGGGATACATCTTTAAGAGCATGATGTAACCCTCACATCGTTTTGGAATTAGAATTAAATGCTAAATTTTAACTATTGTAATTTTGTGACATTGAAAATGTGCTTCTAATTTTAATTCTAATTTTTGGTATTGAATTGTTGTAGACACTCAAAATTTGTACATGTTTTCTCTAACCGTGACAGGAGGACAATAGTGTCATTTCACCTCAATGTAATAATTATAAAGCTCATGACAATTATTTGGAGTCCGCGCAATGAACTCTAAGAGCATTCACAACAGTTTTCTTATCTCTATCTTTACTTTGTAGTGCTGTTGAGTCATTCTGTAAAATAAAGATTTAATTTTTTCACTATGTACCCAACATGTTCCTTATATTGATTCCTTAAATAATAAAATTTTAATGTTAAAAGTTAAAATTTAAATGTTCCAACAGTCAAAGCATCAAATTAATAATAATTTTATAACTTATAAGAGAGAGAGTATAATTTATCAATTATATTTCACTGTAAAATAATTTTTATTTTATTTTAAATTTTAAATAATTTATGGAGTGAGTATTGAATGGATACAAATTTACATAAGATCAATATTAATTTTTAAAAAGTTAATTTGAGATATTTTAAATTTAAATATGATTCATTTAAAATTTGAAAATAATAAATTTTATAATTAATAATACTTTTATAATATTTATAATTATATTGATAAAAATTAAATAAATTTATATCAATTTTAAATTTGAATACATTTGAAATTAATTTATAAAAAATAAGTAAATATTAGTTTTATAATTTGAAAATGAAGTAGTAAAAAAATGTCAAGATGTGTATGATTGATGAGTTATCCACTTAAATGAGAGTGCGAAATGTCATTTTGCATATATAGAGAACGATTTTTTGACTCCCTCACACTAGGGAGTAAAATCATTTATAGGGATTAAAAATAGAGAGTCAAATAAGGATAAGAAAACTGTTGGATAATAATTTGTTGATGTATTCTTCAAAATTGGGGATAGCGAGCTAATTAGGGAAACTGTTGTGAATGCTCTAAGCAACATGCTACCAAAAAGAACACGAGAGACTAGTCGGCGTTTATAGAATAATGATTTTTTTTCTTCTTTTTTTCTCTATGTGACGCCCCCAAAATAGATATACAACACCCATTCTGAGTCGTCAAAATACATGGTACAGAAACAACTACAACTTTATTAATACAACATAAAAACTGTGAGTTTAAATACAAATATTGTCATCTAGACAATATCTACACTCAAATAAGTCCTCATTATAATTATTAATACACTATTTTACAGAATAGTGAGGACTATTTGAACAATTTCTAGAACCATCATTCCACACCTCGACTAGTACTCGTTACATTCTCGCATCCTGAGAAGAAAAATGAAACAATAAGGAAAAAGGTGAGCTCAACTAGCCCAGTAAAGAACATTATGACTAAGATAATATAGAACAAATTATCGTTAGTTCTCAACAGGGAAAAGTCTAATAGAATACAATAGACAACCAATTTTAAATCAATCTTCGCAGCGGAAATAATAATTCATTAGAAGAGTTAAGTAGAGAATGTAAACTACTATCTTCTATATATGAATTTAAAAGTTCATCGTCGATATTTTATCCCTGTAACATCAATCAATATATATCTGGAATCAAATATTCATATTTGCACTACATGCCAAAAATATTCATCAGTTGGTCATGTTCATCTAAACACCTGTTCATCTTTGCACTACGGGTCAAAGATATTCATCAAAAAATCATTCATCTTTGCACTACAGGCCAAAGATATTCAGTAATATCATTATTTAGGACTGAGAATGATGAAAAATATTTTAAAGAAAACCTATCCAGTGAAACAAAAGAACAAGTATTAAGGATTCGTACTATAAATAATCCAAGTTCAAAAATACTTCATAAATAACCAGAGTGGAGTAAAATTCAAGAATGATCAAAACATGGATACAATCAAAGCTAATATCTGATGAGTGTGTTTTATATACACAAATTAGGTACCTTTGAGTTTGATAATTTTTAAATCCTAAGCTAGTTTGTTTGGTTTTTATGTGTTTTCATTGTATTGTTGTGTAATATAGTTTTATATTGCTTTTATGTATATTTGTATTAGTTTTATGTGTTTTTACTTTGTTTTGTAGGAATTGGATGGAATGTCATTTGGGTCGATGGTTGGAATCGCCAAATTCTCATTTTCGGTTTGCCATTGACGTAGCAGTCCCGTAAAGCCCAATTTTAGCCATGATCCGGTCATTATCTGTCCAAACTTCAAGAATGGAAGTTGTAGATCAACGTCTCCTCTTTCCGGATCATCTTGAATCGCCTTAATCGGAGTTTGGATACGAGAGTTATGGCCATTTTCCCAACGAGTGTCAAATCTGGAAACTACCAACTGCTATTTGAATAACAGTCACTTCAAGGCCAATTTGAGCATTGATCTAGCCATTATTTCGAAGAACTCAAAGAATGAAAGTTGTAGATCTACTTCTCCTCTTTCCGGATCATCTTGAATTGCCTCAATCGGAGTTCGTATGAAGAAGTTATGGCCATTTTCCCAACAGATGTCCGAGCAGAAAATGGCCCGGCGCCGCAGCGCGAGTTGCTAATGTATTTGCGGCGCCGCGGCGCCACTTAGCAGTACCCAGCCCCTTCTTCCGCGCCGCAGCGCCCCGTTCAAGCCAAATCATGGCGCCGTGGCGCCAGACACGAATTTTGGACAGATTTCAGCTATTAAAAGCTCAACCTAATGACCAAAACAAACAATCCTTCACTTCTAATTGCAACGTATAGGAGAAATAGAGAGGTGGCGGCTTGGAGAAGAGGGAGGCCATGGCTCTTGGCCATGGTTCTTTAAGAGCTTCAAGGAGCATCAATGGTGGGAGCTTCAATAACATCAATGGAGGAACTTCAACCAACAACTAAGGGAAGCCATCATTTCTCTCTTCCTTTTTCCTCTAGTGGCTAGAACTCATTCTTGGGGATCTAGTGCAAACATTTGTAACACCTATGGAAGCAAGGAATTGAATTAAACTTCTAGCTTTTCTTTGATACTTGTATGATCCATTGGATGATTACCTAATATTTGGAATAGTTTGATTTATTTATTATGAATTAAACTTCTAATTTGCTTTCTTTTTGATTGGTGTCATGCGATTTGGTTCTTTATGTGATTATGTATATGCGTAATTTATGTATTGCCAATTCATAGTGGCCGCCATGATCATAAAGAGAGTTAAGAGATTTGAACAAAGTGATGCACGCCAAGTGTTTGACAAAATGCTTGTGTGTGGATATTTTGTTCTTAGCTCTTTATCTATCTATCTATGTTATATTTTTCTGCTATTTTGATTAATTGTAATCATAATTTATCGTTTTAATTAACTGTTTAAATAAGACTGAGGCGATATAAAGTCAGTACTTGATAGATATTAGTGATAATTCCTCGTGGGTTCGACAACTCTCTTATCATTATATTACTTGTTGATCGCGTATACTTGCGCGTGTTTATCGGTTGCGAAATCGAGCAACAATATCCATAATAGATATTTTGGACGAAAAACGAAAATTTAATTTTTCTGTGAATAGTGCCGTAATCGTGAATAGTGTCGTATACGTGAATAGTGCCGTATACGTGAATAGTAACTCTGACACTAAAAGATAGAAATTTCATAAAAAAACATCATCATGCTTCGTGAATAGTACTCGTGAATAGTAACTCGTGAATAGTAACTCATGAATAGTAACTCCGATATGAAAAAATTCTAAATTTGATAAAAAGTTCCAACCAATATTTTAGCATAATGATATTGAAGAAATAATATCATTTGAGAAGAAAATAACATCCCTTACCTCAAAAACAGTACTTCTGACTGGAATACTGGATATAATGCTGAAAGAACTTGCACCGTATAGCAATACTCAAAGTACTAAAATACTCACAAAATATGCTTGATATTATAGAGAGAGAAATCTTTAGTTTCTGGTGTGATTTTCAATTCTAACCTAAGCATCCTATTTATAGGAAAATGCTTAGAACACCAAAGCAGAAAATTTAATAAAATATTAATATATATATTAATTTGTCTACGTCCACTTAGAATCATCTGAATTCAGCAACTTAGCATGTGTTAAAGATGCCCACCAAACACAAAAAATGTTTTTCTTATTTAAATTATTTTAAACTTCCAAAAATAAATTATTTCGGAGCTTCAAAACTTCAATAATTCATAATACATAGCTCTTTTGTTAGAAAATTCGAATCTCGCGATTTTTTATAGGAAATTCAATTCTCTACAACTTTGCAGAAGAAAGTTTTTCCAAATTTCAAACGGAAATTGACCAAAATCTATAAACGGGCGATTTTACAGGCTAAAATCAAATTTCAGTCAAGAAATGGGCACACGGACATGTTTAACATGTTTTAAACAACTTTTGGAACAAAAATACTCCTCATCCTCATATACTCATATATCACACATTCATTGTAAAAATATCCCCATTATTATATAATAATAATATAATAAAATTTTATTTTATCAGAAAAGATAAAATATCAATTTTTAACAATTGTCACCTTAAAAATTTTCTTCATTTATATCCACATAAAATTAATATTTTCATCATCATATAAATCAATAATTAATTATTCATAAATAATATTACAGAATCACAGTACTGGCAACCAGACCATTCCCAGGAAAGAGGGGGCTTTCCAATAAAGATTTCTCCTTACTGGCGCGCAATTATGTGGCCAAACATCTCCTTAGACAGAACTTCATAGACATTGTCAATAATGTTATCTAATAATATTATTCAGATAATATGAATTATTGCTTCGTGATGAATGGGTAGTATACCCATGAATTGGATACATTTGGACTTAAGTTATTGCAATTTTTAAGTTATTTAGTAGCATTTTATTGTGTTTATTTCTTGTTTTGCAGATTTGGGAGCTGAAGGGGGCAATTATGGGAAATTCAAGCAAATAATGGCAATTTGGTAAATAAAGTGAAGTACAGCGCCGGGGCGCTGGAATTAGTGTTATTCTCAGCGCCGGGGCGCTGAGCCTCGGCAGACGTTGACTGGTGACGCGCGGTTGACTTTCGGATGGACTTAATTTGATCATTGAGAGCTAGAACAAGACCTAATTGGAGAAGGATTGTGGGGATATAAAAAGAAACAAAGTGCTGAAATAAAGGAGGCTGGTTTTTGGACTTTCATTGGCAGAAAAGGATTGAAGAAGCTCTCTATTTTCAGGCTACGTGAGATTGCTTGGAGATTGGGGATTGGCTACAGAGTTTATTCTTTTTCTCCTTATTTTTAATTTATAATTCTTTAAGGATGATTTGTCAACAATTAATGTTTTTTATTTCCGAGATGAACTAATTCTTTCATTAAGATTTCAATTGAACCTTTTATGACTATAAAGTAGTTATTCATTCATTCTAATTACTTATGTTGAAGTGAATTGTTCATCGTGCTTTGTGCTTATTGCGTAATTATTTGGCCAATAATTCTCCTGTTATTCTAGAAGGAATTGGAAAAGGAATTCTAGGGTTAGAACTGAGCATGATGATATGTGACTTAATTATTTGCATAATTAGGTTTGTGAATTGAATGGAAATATCTTTTCACCGCATATAACACATAGGGAATTGGAATTGGAAAGCGTTTAATTCACTTGTTTTGCATAGGAATATAGCAAGATTAATTTGGATTAAATAGAAGTCAATTGATCACTTGGAAAAGGGCCTTTGGCATTTAAGAATTCTTGTTAACAATTCAGTAGACATAGTAATTGGAATGAGTAGGTAACTGGTTTATGGTTCATGATTGGGGATATTGAAGTCTTAACCTTTATCTATCGGAAATCGTTCGTTCAAGCATTAGTTTATTTACTCAGTTATTTTAGAATAATATCTTTTGGTGTTCAATTTTGTGTTAATAATTCAGAAAATCATAATTTCTTCTTGTTCGAATAAAATTGAATTGATATAGTACTAGTAGTTGGGATTTATTAATTAGAATTCTCTGAGGGAACGATACTCAACTTATCACTGTATTACTTGTTGACCACGTATACTTGCGTGTTGCGCGTAATTAGATTTTACTCAACACTTCGATAATGGAAAATACTGTGTAGTGACAATTATTGAAACAACAGTAATATAAAATATCAACGCAGCAATTATTGAATCAATAAAATAAAAATACTGAACAGTAATTAATGTAACAATTATTGAGTAGTGCCTTCTTACGTAAGAATAAATAATTGGTGCAATACCGTGTGTTACTGTGCAACAACGCGTATTACTGTGTTTTAACCACCGAGTATTCCAACAGTATTAACGGTAACAACTACGCCGTTATTTATAAACAACTTATACTTGTCGTTTTCTTCATCCAATCGCTTTCCGTTATGGGGCCCACAAAAGACTGCGCCGTCGTACGAATATTCCCCGACAGCAAGAATATTCCACGACCAAACGAATATTTCTCGACAAAAATGAATATTTATAACCACCTGCTTATTTAAAATATTTGCGCATTTTACCCATAACTAACCACATTAATCAAATCAACCCTTACTATTTCAAAATAATAAATAGAGGAAAATAAATTTCATTTATTAATAATTTGGGGTCTTAATCCATCTTCTCGAATTCAAAATTGATTAAACTTGGTGCCATTGCGTAGCCCTCAAAAAGAGCTTTTCGGATTGGTATGAAACCTTTTTTAAATTCATCCCGATTTGAAAGCTAGTTATGGACGTTTCAGTGTACAACACGAAAAATTGACAGCGTGACACGAAAATCAAGGAGTGTGGTCCCCGATTTTTGGTTTTCGTAGGTGGACCTACGAATTCGTAAACCTGTGGCAAACCTAGGGTGGTTATATATAAGTGCTTTTGCTTATTTGCTCAAAAAAGAAGGTATTTTAGAGAGAGAAAATGTGTTATCTAAGGAGAGAAATAGAGAGAATAAGAGAAAAATCTCTCTAATTTAGGTCTAGATCTATTTGTTCTCATCAAATCTCCCACCAATATATTGTCAAACCATCCATACAAAACTTAAAGAGGAAGAAACTCCTACTCCCAATTTCCATTTCTCATTTCTACGATTGTTTTTACTTAAGTTTACGATTTTTGGGCTTTATTTAGTTTATTTCATTTTCTCATTTTAAGGCTCTTCTAACATCTTAGATCATATCTAGTGGTGTGTTGATCCTATTTTGAGTCATGGGTAGTTAGAGTGGGTTTCTCACTATAGAAATTCCTCCTAACCAACTTATAAAGTCATTTAACGATCATTTGATAGATGTTACTTATTTTTTTCATTGTTGTGCTTGGACTCTGTTTGTTTTCAATTATTTCTTCGAGTTTAGGCTCTCTTAATATCCTAGATTACTTCTAGAGGTGTTTGGATCCTATTTTTGGGATTATGCATGGTTAGAGAGTATTTCTCACGGATGGAATCTCCTCATAACTAACCGAGAATATCCTTTTAGCAATTTCTCGATTTTGACTTCGATTCAACTCTTTTTTAACTACTCCATTTGTTCCAGGAAAAAAGTCTTTCATCGATTTTTTTTTGCCAAATTGACCATTTTTGAAATTAATAATTAAGAATATATATTTAGATTTTCAAAATAGTTAACATAGAGATATGTACTAAATTGTATGTAGATTATAATGTTTATAGTTTTTTGCATATATATAAAAGAATAATAAGATATATTAATTTGAAAAATAGTCAATTTGACCACAAAAATCGAAGAAATACTTTTATCTTGAAACGAATGGAGTATTATTTTTCTTGGGAGTAGTTTTCTCTTGATTTCTAAGTCACCCAAATATCCTAGATTAAGGGATCCTACCTTTTGACTGCCAATGAATTTTCATAAATAGAATATCCTTATATTCAATCTAGGATATATTCCCGATTAGATATCGAAGTGTTGTTTTTAGATTTATGAAATCTTAAATCTATGGGTCTCATTCCCTAGATTCTAAGTTTTCTCAATAGATCTCGTCGATACGTAATAGATCCTTATGATTTCATTTGTAGTTGGTATATAATTTGATTCCTATGATATACACTACAACAAAAAGAGTTATTTTCGACAGAATATTCGTCGGAATTAAGCACAATCCGTCGAGATTATGATTAATTCCGACGAAATATTCGGTCAAAAATACAGTCGGATATAAGCACATCGAAATTAAGTCCGTTGATATTTCGGTCGAGGTTAACATATGGTCGATTGAATTTCATCCGTCGATAATAGTCGGTCGATAATAAACATGACACGTGGCATTCCACAAATGTAAGACCCAGAATTTTATGAAATAAAAGTATTAAATTTTTTTGATGCCCCCAAAATAGGTATACATCACCTATTCTGAGTCGCCAAATACATGGTACAGAAACAAATACAACTTCAGTAATACAATTGTCGTGCACAATACGACAACACATATACTGTGAGTTTGAATACAACTATTGTCTAATAGAGAGTATACAAAATAGTGAGGACTACTAATACAACTATCCTGAACCATCACTCCATACCTCGACTAGTTCCTGCTATGTTCTCACCTCCTTAGAAGAAAAATGGAATAAAAAGAAAAAGGGTGAGCTCAACTAGCACAGTAAAGAATATTATGACTAAGATAATATACAACAATTTATCATTAGTCTTCAATAGAGAAAAAATCTGATAAAATATAATAGACAACAAGTTTTAGATCAACAAGTGCAATGGAACAACCATCCATTAGAAGAGTCAAGTAGAGAAAGAATTCTACTATCTTTTAAGATTTAAAAGTCCATCATCAATATTTTATCCTTGTAACATCAATCAATATACAACTTGAATCAAATATTCATCGCCAAAGATATTCATTTGTATCACCAGTTGGTTATGTTCATCTCAACACCTGTTCATCTTTGCACTACGGGCCAAAAATATTCATTAGGTAATCATTCATCTTTGCACTAAAGGCCAAAGATATTCATCAGTTAATCATTCATCTTTGCACTACAGGCCAAAGATATTCAGTAATATTATCATTTAGGATTGAGGATGATGAAAAATATCTTAAAGAAAATGAATCTAGTGAGATAAAAATCAAAGATTAGAGATTCGTACTTTAGTTTATCCAAGTTCAAAAATACATTATAATAATCAATTGTGGAGCAAAATTTCATAATAAAGATCAAAACATGGATACAATCAAAGATAGTAACCATAATATACAGCTTGGACAAAGAAAAGAAAATTTTATTTTTTCTGTGAATAGTTTCGTATTCGTGAATAGTGTCGTATACGTGAATAGTAATCCCGACATAAAAAGGTAGAAATTCCACAATAAAATCCATACCAATATTTCGGTATAATGATATTGAAAGAATAACATCATTATGAAGAAAATAACATCCCTTACCTCAAAATATCAGTATTTCTAATCAGAATATCGGTATAAGGTTGATGGAAACTTGCACTGATAAATAGCAACTCACAAAGTATCTAAATACTCACAAAATACGCTCGATAATATAGAGACAGAAAGAGAGAAAACTTGTTTCTGGTGTGATTTTCAATTCTAACTAAGCACCATGTTTATAGGAAAATGCTTAGAACGCCATAGCAGACTAACCTGCTACCTGATGGCTTTATCTACTACTATTCAAGCCCACCACTTTTGAAATTAAAATCCAGCATATTTCATTACTCACCAACCAAAAGTGGGGCCCACCATATTTTTAATAAAAATATTTATTTTTGAAACTTCAATAATTCATAATAAATAGACCTTTTATCAGAAAAAATCGAATCTCATGTCTATTCCATAAGAAATTAAATTCTCTACAACTTTGTAAGTTTAAGTTGTTCCAAATTCCAAACAAAAATGGCCAAAATCCACATACGGACAATTTTCAAAACCTCCATTCCGACAAAATACTGATAAAATACCTCAACATTAATTCATTCATTTATAACCACATAAAATAAATATTTCCTTATCATATAAATCAATAACTAATTATTCACAAATAATTTTACAGAATCAGAATTATGACAACCAGGTCATTCCCAGGAAAGAGGGGGCTTTCCGATAAGGATTTCTCCTTATTGGTGCACAATTAGGTGACCAAACCCTTTCCTAAACAGAACTTTCTTAGACATTTCCAATAATGCTATCTAATAATATTATTCAAATAAAATGAATTATTGATCTGATAATGGAGATACTGTGCAGTGACAATTATTGTCCAACAATAATATAAAATATCAACGCAACAATTATTGAATCAATAAAATAAAATATTGAACAGTAATTACTGTAACAATTATTGAGTAGTGCATTCCTACGTAAAAATCAATAATTCAATAATACTGTACAATACCGTGTGCTACTATCCATCCACGCATATTACTATATTTTAACCTCCGGGTATTCCAACAGTGTTAATGGTAACCATTACGTCGTTATTTATAAAACTCAAATTTGTCATTTTCTTCATCCGACAGTTATCCGTTATGGGGCCCACAAATGGATGCGCCGTCGTATGTATATTCCCCAATAGAAAACATATTCCATGACCAAACCAATATTTCCCGACAAAATGAATATTTTATAATCATTTGCTTATTTTGCAAAATTTTCATATTTCACCCATAACGAAAGTATTATATCAAATTAATACCTTATTATTCACAATAATAAATAGAGAAAATTTGATTTTATTCATTAAAAAGTTGGGGTCTTACAATTTTTCTATTTAGTAAATAGTTAAATTGATAAAAAAAAGAAGTTAAAGTTAAGGGTGATATGTGAAATTTATTTAAAATAAGAAGTGGCTATAAAATACTTATTATTGTCGGGGAATATTCGTTTGGTCGTGGAATATTCTTGTTGTTGGGGAATATTTGTACAACGGCACATCCATTTGTGGGCCCCATAATAGAATAACTGTCGAAAGAAGAAAACGACAAGTTTGAGTTTTTATAAATAACGGCGTATTTGACGCCCCCAAAATTAGGTATACATCACCCATCTTGAGTGGCCAGATACATGGTACAGAATTCAAATACAACTTAATAATACAACTGTCGTGTACAATACGACAAAACATAAACTGTGAGTTTGAATATAAATATTGTCTACTAGAGATTATACAAACTCAAAAGGAGTCCTCATTACAATTATTATCACACTATTTCACAGAATAGTGAGGACTACTAATGCACCATCTAGGACCATCACTCTGTTCTCCGACTAGTCCCAGCTATGTTCTCATTTCCTGAAGAGAACAATGAAAGAAAGGGTGAGCTCAACTAGCCCAGTAAGAAATATTATGACTAAGATAATGCATAATAATTTATCGTTAGCCTTCAACAGTGTTAAACTGATAAAATATAACAACTATCAAGTTTAACTGCAGCGGAACAAGCAATCCATTAGAAGAGTCAAGTAGGGAATAAAATCTACTATCTTCTATGATTTAAAAGGTTTTTCAGGACATTTAACGCTGGGACTTAGCTTAATAAATAATCCACATCATCGAATCACCCCTGCACTACGGCCAAAGATATTCTTTAGTATCATGACCACGAATTATCCATGTACTACGGCTAAAGATAATCATGTTTTCATCAACGGTCCTGATCATGCCATAAAACAATTCATCTTTGTACTACGGCTAAAGAGAATCTATAGCCATAATAATACCAAAAATTGTCCATCAATGCACTACGGGCCAATGAGGACTTTTTTCACATCATTTGTAATATTACGGTCATGATTACACCGAATAATCCCTGGTCATAATTATACCAATTCCATCTATGCACTAAAGGTCACAGATGACTTTCAACAAAATATAAACATGAAGATGATGACAATGATATAAGAATTCAATAAAACAAGTTGAAGAATTAATTTATATAGGAACTGATAACGTACAAATTGTCAACATGATACTGCTTTGTAGAGTAAAATTCAAGAATGCTCAGAAGAATATTTCCATGAAAAGATACTGGATGAAGCGCAAATATCAAGGATATTCCACAAATTTCATGGAGTATAGAAGTCAAAGTTTTAACCAACTAAGTATAATAAAGAATGGAATAACAAAAGAAATCACCATGCATGCGATAGACCGCACAGGAAGGTTATTCCAACAGAATAATAAATAATAGAACCAGGTCTGGCGTAAAACGTACAGACAGGATATTCCAACAGAATAATAAAGGATGGAACCAGGTCCGACGTAAATGTATAGACAGGATATTTTGACAGAATATTAAATAATGGAACCAGGTCCGGCGTAAACGCACAGACATGATATTCTGACAGAATAATAAAGAACGGAATATTAGAAGAATGTCACCATGTATAGGGTATCCCGCGTATACAGGTTATTCCAACAGAATAATAAAAATGGAATAACAGAAGTTCTCTTCATGAATACAAAAGAAAGAATACCCCTTACGGGTACAACAAATAATATTCTCTACCGTAAAAGAAACTGAATATAAGAGTAGGGATGGAGCAGAATACTTTTCTATAGCTTTTCTATAATTTCTCTCTCTAGAGTTTCAGTGAATTTGTAAGAAATAATGAAGGAATGAGCTTCTATTTATAGAAAAATGGAATGAATAATAACTAATTCATGAACGGTCTAGATTGATTTACTATTAAATGGACGGTCCATATTAGTTTACTATTAAAATTTAAAACAACGGTCCATACTAATTTACTATTAAAACTTTAAACCAGCGATCCATATTGATTTACTATTATAACTCCACCAGCGGTCCATATTAACTTACTATTATATCTTCAACTAACGGTCTGAAAAATTAGAACATCTCCTTATGGAATAATATTGTACCAAAATACCCGAATGCACAATACTAGAGTGAATAGTAATCGGGTGAATAGTAACTCGTGAATAGTAACTCATGAATAGTAACTCGTGAATAGTAACTCATAAATAGTAACTTGTGAATAGTAACTCATGAATAGTACTCCGACACGAAAAGTGTCCCGAATACCCGATTGAACAATATATCATATTATGCAGATGATACTGTAACAATAATTGAATCAATAATATGAGAGATATGATGCAGCAATTACTGTAGTAATAATTGAGTATAACTGAGTGACTTCTCACGTAAGCATCAATAATCAATACCGTGTGCTACTGTGCAACCACGCGTATTATTGTACTTTTAATACCGAGTGTTTCAACAATTAACGGTAAAACTTCCGTCGTTATTTTCATAAAGTATTTTTGTCGTTTTCTCCATCCGACAATAATTCTGTTATAGGGTCCACCAATGATTGTACTGTCGTACAGATATTCCCCGACAAAAAGAATATTCCTCGACCAATCGAAAATTATACAACCACTTGCTTACTTTGCAAAATTTGTAAATATTACCCACAACTATAACATTACATCAAATCAACACCATAATATAAAAAAAATTATTTCGAGAAAATTAAATCTTTATTCATAAAATATGGGGTCTCACAATCTCCCCTCCTTATGAAATTTTGCCCTCGAAATTTACGTACGTACCTGGTATGCCGAAGAGTTGAGGATACCTTGACTTCACTTCAAATTATAACTCTTGAGGTATAACCTTTGAGCGTCGAATATAATCCTTCTTATCCAAGATGTTAACACGTATCTTCTCATACGTTAAATCTTCTGCTATCTCGCCCGGTTCTAAATTAATAATGTGGTTCGGGTCGTCCACATATTTACGTAACATTGATACATTAAAAACGTTATGAACACGCGACATACTTAGTGGTAAAACGAGTCTATAAGCCACAGTTCCTACATAATCGAGAATTTAAAATGGGTCAATTAAATCGAGGGTTGATATTTCCTTTCTTCGTCGATTCTTACTTCTAGAATAACGCCCTCTTGAACCTTCTTCTTCACATTCATCAGCTCTGAATATGTAGCTTGAGCGGTTTTAACTTTATCGATTAAAGTTGATTCTAATCGTATATTCGTTATTTTCACGTGGGTTCGTATATTCGCACTTGTAACCACATACGATCTTCTAATCAACGCGTCAGCTACCACGTTCGCTTTTCCACGATGGTATGATACGTTCATATTCTTTAACAGCTCGAGCCAACGTCTTTGGCGCATGTTACGTTCGCTTTAGTTGAATAAATGTTTAAGGGTTTTTAGAAATGGGTTTTGTACTGAGGTCAATACAAAATTCGATTTCATGCTCTAGGGGTAGGCTAAGAAGTCTTCAAAAATACGTTAGGAAATTTATTAATAATAGAAATACCATTCAAAACTGTGACTTTGGACACCAACTTGTGTCAGCACCTCACCAGGGTACCTATCAGCTTGCCACTGCAGAACGGCATCCCCTATGGAGAGTCTGGCTTCGGTGCATCCTTCATCAACAGGAAGTCACCAGATAGAGGCTCGGGGCTCTTTACTTAAGGCTTGATATGACATTGATTGACTTTAGTGGTTTGGTTGCTTGAATTCGTATAACAGGTTGGTTAGGAATATGAAATCTAACAACCTTACGAAAAGCTTGATGAGTAGTTAACTAATCAATTCCAAAAATCACATCAAAGGAAAGTATTTTCAAAGAGATAAGATCGACAGGTAACGTGAAAGTGTTGATTTGAACAAGATTTATAAATAGTGGAGGTAACGAAGGTTTCTCCCAACTGAGTTTAAACAGATATATCAAAGTCTAACTTCTCCGGAGTTAACTTCAAACATTGAACACAACTAGGTGTAATAAAAGAGTGTGTAGAACTGGTATTTAACACGGTATAGACTTCGCAAGAGTTTATGACTAACATAACCGTGATAATTTTATTCAGGTTCCTCGTCACGAAAAAAATGCTCTCTCTTAAACTACCGGCTTTGGCTTACCTGGGACATCCTTTGGTGCCTCTATCCTAGCTGAACTTGTCTTCGGTGAATGACAAAATCGAGCTAAGTGACCTTCTCTTCCACAATTATAGCATGCTCTGGACGGCATCGCGCAGTTTGGACTGATGTGTCCCTCCCCTTCGCATTTGAAGCATATGATAGGTGGTCGTTCTCCTTCCTTAACAACGGGTGCTGGTGCTGACGTCTTTCCATCATTGTTGAATCTCCTCTTCTTGAAACGTCCATTCATATTGTCTTGACCATGATTACCACCGAAGTGGTTACCATTTCTGGCATGTTGATTCCCTCCATGTTTATTGTCACCGCTTTGATGATTGTTATGACTGGTATTATCATTTTTTCGGCTGCTCTCTTTTGGTTGCGTTGACTCGTTTTCGCGCTCCCCTAACTGAGCCCTATTTACAACATCTGAATACAAGCATAATTTTTGAGAAATAAGATATTGACGTATCTCCGGCTTCAAACCTCTTAAAAATATATGCGTCATTCTCTCTTCATTATCAACCAAGTGGGACGCAAATCGGGATAACTCGGCAAACTTGGCTTCGTAGTGAGACACGGTCATGTTGTTTTGCTCCAACTTGATAAATTCCACCTCTTTCATGTGACGAATGCTTTCGGGAAAGTACTTGTCATTGAACATCTCTTGGAACTTCTCCCAAGACATCTTGAGTGCGTCAGGCTGGGTACGTTTTACAGATTCCCACCAGTGATCTGCCTCTTCATGCAACATAAAGGTGGAAAAGGGAACCTTTTGCTCCTCGGAGCATCCCAAGACATTAAATATCTTGGTGATTTGCTTTAACCACGTCTCCGCCTTAAGTGGTTCTGGCTTTCCTAAAAACTCCAGTGGTCCCAGCTCCTTGAATTTCTTAGCGGTGACTAACCATGGGTTGCCATTGTTTTCTCCTGCATTATGAACAGGAGCCGCCTTCACCTGATGTTGCATGAATTTTAAAAAGCTCCTAAATGTACCGTCATTCGTCAATTGATCAGTGTTGTTGTTTACAGGAGGATTATCTCCATCCTATTGCACATTGTCCTGATTATTGATCTGTGGAGAATCAACGGTCTCTTGTGCTACATTGCTATTCTCAACATTCTCGGATGTCATTTTTAGATACTGCCACAAAATAAAAGGTTAATTGACATGTAACATATTATCCCTATATTCTGACCGACCAATTAAATACCAAAAAAACTTAGGTAGGTCATACTAGCGAAGGAATTCTCCGTCTCTCCTCTCCTAGTTCTATTCTCACATCCTAGTCAGGGATCATATCCCTAAGCTTTGATACCAACTGTGACGCCCCCAAAATTAGGTATACATCACCCATCTTGAGTCGCCAGATACATGGTACAGAATTCAAATACAACTTAATAATACAACTATCGTGTACAATACGACAAAACATAAACTGTGAGTTTGAATACAAATATTGTCTACTAGAGATTATACAAACTCAAAAGGAGTCCTCATTACAATTATTATCACACTATTTCACAGAATAGTGAGGACTACTAATGCACCATCTAGGACCATCACTCTGTTCCCCGACTAGTCCCAGCTACGTTCTCATTTCCTGAAGAGAACAGTGAAAGAAAGGGTGAGCTCAACTAGCCCGGTAAGAAATATTATGACTAAGATAATGCATAATAATTTATCGTTAGCCTTCAACAGTGTTAAACTGATAAAATATAACAACTATCAAGTTTAACTGCAGCGGAACAAGCAATCCATTAGAAGAGTCAAGTAGGGAATAAAATCTACTATCTTCTATGATTTAAAAGGTTTTTCATGACTTTTATCGTTGGGACTCAGCTTAATAAATAATCCAAATCATCGAATTACCCCTGCACTATGGCCAAGGATATTCTTTAGTATCACGACCACGAATTATCCATGCACTACGGCTAAAGATAATCATGTTTTTATCATCGGTCCTAATCATGCCATAAAATAATTCATCTTTGCACTACGACCAAAGAGAATCCATAGCCATAATCATACCAAAAATTGTCCATCAATGCACTACGGGCCAATGAGGACTTTTTCCACATCATTTGTAACATTACGGTCATGATTACACCGAATAATCACTGGTCATAATCATATCAAGTCCATCTATGCACTACAGGTCACATATGACTTTCAACAAAATATAAACCTGAGGATGATGACAATGATATAAGAATTCAATAAAACAAGTTGAAGAATTAATTTATATAGGAACTGATAACATCCAAATTATCAACATGATACTGCTTTGTAGAGTAAAATTCAAGAATGCTCAGAAGAATATTTCCATGAAAAGATACTGGATGAAGCGCAAATATCAAGGATATTCCACAAATTTCATGGAGTATAGAAGTCAAAGTTTTAACCAACTAAGTATAATAAAGAATAGAATAACAAAAGAAATCACCATGCATGCGATAAACCGCACATGAAGGTTATTCCAATAGAATAATAAATAACGGAACCAGGTCCGGCGTAAAACGCAAAGACAGGATATTCCAACAGAATATAAAGGATGGAACCAGGTCCGGCGTAAACGCACAGACAGGATATTCCGACAGAATAATAAATAATAGAACCAGGTCTGGCGTAAACGCACAGACAGGATATTCCGACAGAATAATAAATAATGGAACCATGTCTGGCGTAACCGCACAGATAGGATATTCTGACAGAATAATAAAGAACGAAATATTAGAAGAATGTCACCATGTATAGGTATCCCGCGTATACAGGTTATTCCAACAGAATAATAAATAATGGAATAACAAAAGTTCTCTTCATAAATACAAAAGAAAGAATACCCCTTACGGGTACAACAAATAATATTCCCTACCGTAAAAGAAACTGAATATAAGAGTGGGGAAGGAGCAGAATACTTTTTTATAGCTTTTTTATAATTTCTCTCTCTAGAGTTTCAGTGAATTTGTAAGAAATAATGAAGGAATGAGCTTCTATTTATAGAAAAATGGAATGAATAATAACTAATTCATGAACGGTCCAGATTGATTTACTATTAAACGGACGGTCCATATTGGTTTACTTTTAAAACTTAAAACAACGGTTCATATTGATTTACTATTAAAACTTTAAATCAACGATCCATATTGATTTACTGTTATAACTCCACCAGCAGTCCATATTGACTTACTATTATATCTTCAACCAACGGTCTGAAAAATTAGCACATCTCCTCATGAAATAATATTGTACCCAAATACCCGAATGCACAATACTAGAGTGAATAGTAACTCGTGAACAGTAACTCATGAATAGTAACTCGTGAATAATAACTTGTGAATAGTAACTTATAAATAGTAAATCATGAATAGTAACTTGTGAATAGTAACTCATGATTGTCATAATTATGATTCTGTAATATTATTTGTGAATAATTAATTATTGATTTATATGATAAGGAAATATATATATTTTTATATGGCTATTGTGATAACCCAGGATTTCGAATAATCCAAAATTTGCGAATATTTTTTTATTAATATTAATATTAATATTAATTATCAATTTTGTGACAAGTATCTGTGATACGAGTCTCGAGAAAGTCAATTTGTGTATTGACTAATAAATTTAGAGTAGAGTTGTGCTTAACAACTTTAAAAAACCCTAACCCTAATTTTCGGATAGGGATTTGATAGAAAATATAATTAAAATAATTGTATTGTTGATTATGTGTTTGTACTGTTTAGAAATGTTGACCAATGGTTGATCGGATAAGGTTTGTACTTAATAAACCTTAATAAGGGATTTAAAACCCTAATCTTAAATTTAGAAAATTAATTGTACAGTTAAAAACCCTAATTGTACGCCGGGAAACCCTAATTTCAAAATTGGGAATTGTAAACCCTAATTAGGCAACCCTAATTTTTATTAGCATGCCTAAAGTGTTTGATAAACTTAAATATTATTAGAAAGCTCTAATTATATTTTTGTATGTTAAATTTCTATTTTAGAAACCCTAATTTTTATTTTAGTAAATTTATTTTTCTAATTAAACCCTAAATTTGAAAATTATGGGAACTAGAATTTTTAATACCTAAAGGGATCAAATCTTAAATCTCAATCCAAGCCCCAAACCCTAAGGGTTTGTACAAATTCCATGTTTACCATTTAATTTAAATTGCTAATGACAAAATTGCCCTTTATGGGATTTTTATAAGATTGCTTGCAAAAATGGCTATCACTTTAGTGGTTCACCAACTATGTTGACTTAAGAGACATAAAATCTCAGCCATTTCAGCCTATTGTGACAGCACAACATGGCATTCATGCATCTAAGAGATTATATAAAGAATCAAGAGAGAGAAAATGCAAATAATTTACCATATTGCTAACCAAGCTCTTACCAACTCTCTCTCCACTAAACCCACGAAAATCTGTAGTAGATCAGTCCTAGAAACAGCCTCAATATCAATCATAAACAGATTGGAGAGCCAAGATCGAAAATTATTCAAGAGAAGGTATAACCCTATTTTTATTTTTGATCTTTGTTGCTTGAGAAATTTTTCTGTTTATGTGTTTAAGATATTGCTAGAAGATGTTTTTAGTTGATCTATGTTGATATAACACGGATCCATAACATCAAATGGCTTTAAAATGGTTTTTTTCAAAAACTGTCAAAAACACTATCTGTGGTCTGACAAGCTAATGTCAGGTACCATAGATCCGTGTCTGTTTTTGATTTTTCTTGTTTTATGTTTTGGATTGGTAGCCTGGTAGGATGTCTTTAATATGTAGTCGGTATTACTGCTAAATGATGTCTGGATCGGGAGTTATTAACGGTCAAAACCCGTTGACCGGGATTGACCGAGTGACTTTCTGGGCAGCCCAGAACGTTGAAATCAGTGTCTGACAAGTTTTTGTAATGATCGTATCTGTCAGTCTGTTTAGTGTTTGATGTTTTGTATTAGTACATCTTGTAGCTTGTTATGTGTACTACAGATCTGGGTATTTAGATCGCCTAAAACATCCAAGGATTTAACATATGAAATGGTCAAAGTAGGTCACTTGGCCACGGATGGGAATTTCTGGAATTTCCAGAAAAGTGAAGAACATGTTTTCTGGCAGAGTTTGACCGGATTGTAACTTGTGGATCTGTTGTTTTTAAACTTCTGTGTTGTTATAGTAATGTTCCTTGTCATGTATAATACCCGTGTGAACCATAAAACCACCAATATCATGACTGGAACCTTGATTAAATGGAGCCTGAAAGTGACCACTTAGACTGTTTGGGTTTCTGGGAAACCCAGAAACTGTCTGACAGGTACTTTGGGAGGCTAGATCTAGTTGTTCGTTTGATGGATGACCGAGATGAAGATTGTTTCATGTTGTGTTACATACACACTACATGATCAATACTTAACCTGAACTAGAACGATTTTAAATCGAGTGTATAAGCTGGTCAAATAAGGCAGGTTATTAACCGGCTGTCAGTGTTCTTGGGCTCAAGAACACCAACAACGACGCTTTGTGTCGCTAAAGCTCTATAGCGACGGATTAATTATTTTATTTTTTGATTTTTTCAGAAAATGATTAAAAAATAGAAATAAATTCTAAAAATTACCAAAAATGGTTTTAAAAATTATTTTAAATTATAAAAAATAATTTTTTGGCCAATTAGAATATTTTTCTTTAATATTTATAATTATTTAAATATTAAAGGTATTTAATTTATTTAATTAGTGTATTAAATAAATTAGAGAAAAATGATTTAATATTATGAAAAATCATTTTTAAATAAGAATAATGTATTTAAAAATATTTTGAGTTATAAAATGTAACTTTTAATATTTTTGGAGAATTTTCATTAATAATTTAATATTAAGGATATTAGATTTATTTGATTATTTAATTAAATAAATAAGATAAAAATAATTTTAATGATTTAAAAATCATTTTAATTAAGAATAAAGTGTTAGAAAATATTTTAAATTATAAAATATAATTTTTACTATTTTTGGAGAATTTTCATTAATAAATTAATATTAATGATGTTTGATTTATTTAATTATTATATTAAATAAATGAAATAAAAATGATTTTATTGATTTAAAAATCATTTAAAAATGAGAAAAATGGTTTAAAAATATTTTAAGTTATAATTAATGACTTTTAATATTTGGATTATAATTTCATTAATATTTATATATTAATGGTGATGATTTAAAAATGATTTTAATTATTTTAAAAATCATTTTAGTAGAATATTGATGATTTAAAAATATTTTAAGTTATTGATGATAACTTTAATATTTTGGAATGAATGTTATTAATATTTTGATATTTTTAAATATTAATAATGGTAAGATTATTTGATAATTAAATCATTTAAAAATGATTCTGATATTTGAAAATTTTTTATAAATTATAATAATTATTTGATAATTATTAAAAGCTTCTGAAAATATTATAATTGATAATTAACTTATCTAAATTAATATTGAAGCTTAGAGACCACGTGTAATTGACAGATAACTGTGTTAATTGTCGGATAGGGTGACCAGAACACCGAGAATGGACCAAAGTCCAACCAGACTGAACTAGTTTGACTTGTTAAGTGTTTATATAGGTTATAAACACTAATGTGGCTATGTGGTAATGTGTCTAGGAGAAGTTTGACTGTGAATTAGAGTGTTGTGTGTTATGTGGATTATTGTGCTAATTGTTAAACCGATATTATTGGTTATAGGTCTTTCGAAAGCAGATAAGTATTTTGTGTAGCTGTAATCAGCGGAAGAGGCAAGTTCCCTAACTCAAGCTTGAGTTATTTCATTCAAATATTATTGGTGGATAATTATTGCTAATTATGCCACGTCCAGGGATTTATTGTTGAAATTAAATTATTGAATTAGAAAATATATATTCGTAGAATTACTGTTGTTGGATATTCATATCTGTAGAAGTTAGAATTGACAGTACAGATAATTCATGTTGATTGTCAAATTATGTTGAGAAATGTCTTAGCCAATTATTCTGGCTAGACAAACATTTGTAAAAACTTGTTAGGTTTGAAAAGAGAAGCAAATAGAATTTGAAATCCCAGTATTTCGTTGTAAAATCAAACTTTTGATTCTAAGACTGAGAAGAACAACCTTTTATATAAAGGGAACATTTTGTTGGTCGTGAATTCGACCTTTGCGCGCATTTTGAGTATTATGCATAATATAGGGTAAGCTGATCACTTGTTGTACTTGCAGAGGGGTATGATTTAATCTTTATGGTTATCTGATACACCTGAGTATTTATCAAAGTAAATCTTTGATATCTACCCGAGAAAATAAGTTCAAGATCTTGTGTGATCGCTCAGTATTAAATCTGGAAAACATTCCACTTTGATATTTCGTAGAATTGATTTTTTGATTATTCATTAGAATATCGTAGAAACTTTGAAAGCGTTGTACTCTTTCATTATTGAATTATTGTGATTGTATAGAATACGAGAAAACTTGTTATTGAATAACGATTTGTTCAGCTATTTCAAAGTTCCCCGAACTTTGATTTCATTCTATCAAAATAGATAGACTGTTATTTTGAATTCTTATACATTTATTGTATGTCATAACTTGTGGAGCAAATTAGTTGTTCACCCTTGCTAAATAAAATTTTTCAGCTAGGGACGAAGTTGCAGGAGGTGCTGCAAAGGACAAGGGAAAAGGCGTAGTAATAAATTAGTTATGTTGAACATATTTATTATGTTGTATTGTAAACCCTTTTTGTATAACTAGAGGGTATGTTTGTAAAGTTAAGGTTAGAAAACCTGGGTGATGTATTATGAAACTCTGATAAAAACTTATGTAAGATACTATCTATATATATTATGAGTAGTTAAATGTTATTTATATTGTGGATCGTGAACACCAAACTCGGGAGTCAGGTAACCCGGATTTGGGGGTGTCATAGCTATAAATGAAGGAATTAATGCAGAGGTGTTTTATCAGTATTTTGTCGGAATAGAGGTCTTGAAAATGTTCGTATGTGGATTTCGGTCATTTGGAATTTGGAAAAACTTAAACTTAAAAGTTGTAGAGAATTTAATTTCCTGTGGAATAGACATGAGATTCGAATTTTTCTGATAAAAGGGTTATTTATTATGAATTGTTGAAGTTTCTAAGTTTATAAAAAAATTAAAAATTTCTAGAATTGGTGGGCCCCAGCTTTGGTTGGTGAAAAATGTGCTAAAAATTTATTTCAAAAGTGGTGGGCAGGAGTAGTAGCTGGTAAAGTCATCAGGTAGCAGGTCAAGTCTATTTCGACGTTCTAGCATTTTTCTATAAATAGGGTGCTTAGTTAGAATTGAAAATCACACCAGAAACAATTTTTTTCTATTTTTCTCTATATATTATCGAGCGTATTTTGTGAGTATTTAAATACTTTGTGAGTTGTTATTCATCAGTGCAAGTTTCATTCAGCCTTATACCGATATTCGGATCTGAAGTAATGTTATTTTGAGGTAAGGGATTTTAAGGAATTGTAAGGGATGTTAATTTTTCGTAATGATGTTATTTTCTTCAATATCATTATGCCGAAATATTGGTATGAATTTTATTGTGGAATTTCTACCTTTTTCATGTAGGGGTTACTATTCACGTATACGGCACTATTCATGTATATGTCACAATTTACGTATATGATATTATTTACGTATACGGTACTATGTACGAATACGGAGTACTATTCATGAGTTACTATTCATACGTTACTATTCACGACAAAATTGGCTTCTTTTTATGACCAAATTATCGTTGATTTATAAATTTAACTCTTGAAATTAAATGCAGTTGTTGATTATATTATTTTTATTATCATATATAACATTTTTATAATCCTGGTGATGAAACTTTTCTTTGACTCGAGTGTAAAGATGAATAGATTATTGGTATGATCGTGACTATGAGTTCTCTTTGGTCAGTAGTGCAAAGTTGAATTGTTGACTGGTATGATCATGACCATTGAATTTATAATTGAATATCTTTAGCTTAAGTGTAAAGGTGAATTGATCAACATGGTTATAATTATTGTTTATATAAATTCTAAAATGATTATATATTTATTTGAGAGATTAATATGTTTGGCCTGTAGTGCAAAGATGATCTGTTGTTGAATATCTTTGGCCTGTAGTGCAAAGATGATCTGTTGTTGATTATCTTTGGCCTGTAATGCAAAGATTACCTGTTGTTGTATATCTTTGGCCTGTAGTGCAAAGATGAACTGTTGATGAATATCTTTGGCCCGTAGTGCAAAGATGAATTTATTAGTATGATTATGAACAGAAACTGTGATTTGGTATAACCATAATCTTTGATGTTTCAGGTAAAGACAGGTGATGAAAATTATCTTCGTCCTGGGTGCGAAGAGAAATTTAGAACCACAATTATGATTATGAGTTATTCACATGATTGTGGACAAGAACTGTTGATTGATGTTACATGGATAAAATATTGTTGGTGGAATTTTAACATGGAGAAGATAATAGACTTTATGGTCTATTTGACTCTTCTAATGGATTGTTCATTCCGCTGCAACTATGGCTGAAAAGTTTTATCATCTACCATATGTTCTAAATCAATTTATTACTGATAAATGATATTGATAATTTATTTATCTTTAGTCATGATATTCTTTACTGGGCTAGTTATGCTCACCCTTCTGCTTCACAATTCCTTTCAGGTAATAAGAGTGTAGCAGAGTCGAGCAGGGGTAATAGGAGAATAGAACGATGGTCTTTAGCTGTGGAGATTCTCCCTAAACAGTATAGAAAAGTATGTTGTATTTGATACATCATTTAATAGTTGTATTTGGTGAATCAAATAAGGTGAGGCGAACCCAACGTTGGAAGAGTGGGTTTGCCACTATCATACAAGATGTCTAATGACATGCGACTTCGTGTTATCATAAGACAGGGTTGTGCACATCCACTTGCTGAGTATATCTACGAGCACTACCTATATAATCTTGGAGTTTGGTTAAAGTATAATTCTCAAATAGAGACAGTGGAGATAATTATATGTCAAGAAAAGACTCACCATTGAAAAGAATATGATAGTAATCTTCTCGTTTTTCTTTGGGGTCTATTGGGTCAACCAAGGATAATTCTGTGGACATATGATATCTATCATAACCTAGACGCATGACCTCTCATGTACGAAGGTTTCCTTGAGTACTTCCCAAAGATTTTAATTTCTAAAACAATTATTGACTGTACCTTTATGTAAGGTGCCATTGTGACGTGATATCCAAGGTTGGGATGAGAGTCACAGTTGGTATATATTTGTATCAAAACTCACAACATATGTGTTGTTGTATTTTGCATGACAATTGTAGTAATAAAGTTGTAGATGTTTTCTGTACTATGTATTTGGCGACTCAGAATAGGTTGGATGGATTAGACCTATTTTGGGGGCGTCACAACAAAAAATTATAAGTTGTTTAACCTCGACGGAATATTCAGTCGAGATTAACATATGGCCGACTGAATTCATCCGCTGAGAATAGTCGGTCGATACTAAACATGGCACGTAGAACCCCAAAAAAAGTTAGAGGTGGCTTAATCTCGACGGAATTTCGTCGAGGATATCCTTATTCCATCGACTTTAGTCCTTTTTAAAAAAAATATATTCTGTTTTGGCAATATCCAGGGTAATAATACCCACATTTTTTGTACCTGTAAACTTGTTTTTTTCCCAACAGCACATAACACACAAATATAATCCAATGCCAACATGATGGCTAACATGAATTTTAATTACCAAGGCCATCATGAATTTTAATTTTAAAATAAAGTTCTAATCAACTAAAGTACATCAAATATGCATTTAAACTAACTTAAATATGTTAGACTAAAGTAATGATAAATAAAAGCTACAATACGTCAAAAATCAGCTAAACTATTAAAATTTACATCACATTAAGCTAAAAACTAAGTAAATATGTACAAATCATATACAAAACTATATATGTCACGGGCCACCGCCGTCGTCCAACCGCTCATCAGGATCGTCAGCCTGATCGTCACCTTGTTGGGACAGTATAATGTAACTCATTAGTCCATATATATAATACAGTTAAAGATAACTAATTAAATGAAAATTACATAACATGCATAATAAAATTATATTATGAATAGTATACCTGAGTAGTCGAGCACTGACTCAGCAATGACCCAAACGCGTCCAGTAGTAAGGTAACCACCATTCGAACAATCTCGTTGTGTTGAGCGGCGAACTGCTCTGGAGGGATACCTGTACTTTCGAAGGTGGCACCAGCTGCAATGTCCTGCGTGTAATGACCGTGAATTTTAAACTCATTATTAAATAAATATGTGATTTAAATTTTTATGAGTTAGTTTTGTGAGTTTATTTAAACCTTATGTGGTTATGTGAATTTGTTAAAGGGAGTCACTAATATTTTATTTAAATTAGTGAACTAACCCTAAGATTTTAATATCAAAGGATTGATAGGAATATTAATTAAATATTCAATTTATTTGAATATAGTGGTAGGATTTGAACATATTAATTAATTTCAACTATGGGTAATTAATTTATAATGTGTTTGTGACGCCCCCAAAATAGGTATACATCATCCATTCTGAGTTGTCAATACATGGTACAGAAATAACTACAACTTTATTATTACAACATACAAACTGTGAGTTTAAGTACAGATATTGCCATCTAGACAATATCCACATACAAATAAATCCTCATCATAATTATTGATACATTATATTACAAAAATGGTGAGGACAACTAAACAACTCTCTCTAGAACCATCATTATATCCCCCGACTCGTACTCGCTATATTCTCATCTCCTGAGAAGAAAAATGAAACAAAAAGAAAAGGGTGAGCTCAACTAGCCCAGTAAAGAATATTATGACTAAAATAATATACAAAAAATTATCGTTAGTCTTCAACAGGGAAAAATATAATAGAATACAATAGACAACAAGTTTTAAATCAATATTCGCAGCAGAAATAATTATTCATTAGAAGAGTTAAGTAGAGAATGCAAACTACTATCTTCTATGTATGAATTTAAAAGTTTATCGTCTATCTTTTATCCCTGTAACATCAATCAATATATAACTGAAATCAAATATTCATCTTTGCACTACAGGCCAAAGATATTCATCAGTTGGTCATGTTCATCTAAACATTTGTTCATCTTTGCACTACGGGCCAAAGATATTCATCAGAAATCATTCATCTTTGCACTACAGGCCAAAGATATTCAATAATATCATCATTTAAGACTGAGGATGATGAAAAATATTTTTAAAGAAACGAATCCAGTGAAACAAAATGACAAGGATTAAGGATTAAGGATTCGTACTTTGTTTTATCCATGTCCAAAAATACCTCAAAAATTCAAGAATGATCAAAATATGGATACAATCAAAGCTAGTATCCAGAATAGATATTTTGGACAAAAAAGAAAATTTTTATTTTTCGATGAATAGTGCCATATTCGTGAATAGTGTCGTATACGTAAATAGTAACTCCGACACCAAAAGTTCCAAACTTGATTAAAAGTTCAGATCAATACTTCGGCATAATGATATTAGAAGAAATAATTTCATTTTTAAAAAAATAATATCCCCTACCTCGAAAAATCAGTACTTCTAGCTGAAACACCGGATATAGGCCATGACTTGAACTTGCACCGTATAGCAATACTCAAAGTATACTCAAAATACTCACAAGAATACGCTTGATAATATAGAGAGAGAAAACTTCAGTTTCTGGTGTGATTTTCAATTCTAACCTAAGCACCCTATTTATAGGAAAATACTTAGAACACCAAAGTAGAAAATTTAATAAATTAATAATATATTTTTTTTCATACGCACACTTTTAAGGATCTGAATTCAGCAAATTCCAACACATGCAAGACCCACAATAATGACAAAAAACGTTTTTCATATTTAAAATAATTTAAACTTCTAAAAATCAATTATTTCGGAGCTTCGGAACTTTAATAATTCACCATAAATAGCCCTTTTGTCAGAAAATTCGAATTTTGCGAGTTTTTATAGGAAATTCAATTCTCTACAACTTTGCAGAAGAAAGTTTTTCAAAATTACAAACAGAAATTGACCGAAATCCATAAACGGGCAATTTTACAAGCTATAATCAAATTTTAGTCAAGAAATGGGGTCCACCGACATGTTTAACATGTTTTAAATATTTTTGATAACAAAAATACTCCTCCTCCACATATACTCAAATATCCCACATTCATCGTACAAATATCATCATTATTATATTATTAAAATATAATAATTATTTTATCAGAAAAAGATAAAATTTCAATTTTCAACAATTGTCACATTAAAAATTTTCTCCATCTATATCCTCATAAAATCAATATTTTTCTCATCATATGAATCAATAATTAATTATTCACAAATAATATTACAGAATCACAATATTGACAACCAGGCAGTTCCCAGGAAAGAGGGGGCTTTCCAATAAGAATTTCTCCTTACTTGCACGCAATTAGGTGACCAAACTTCTCTTAGACAGAACTTTCTAGACATTGCCAATAATGTTATCTAATAATATTATTCAGATAATATGAATTATTGTTTCGATAATGAAAAATACTGTGTAATGACAATTATTGAAACAACAACAATATAAAATATCAATGCAGCAATTATTGAATCAATAAAATAAAATACTGAACAATAATTACTGTAACAATTATTGAGTAGTGTTTTCTTACATAAGAATCAATAATTGGTGCAATACTGTGTGCTACTGTGTTTTAACCACCGAGTATTTTAAAAGTATTAACGGTAACAACTACGCCGTTATTTTTAAACAACTTATATTTGTCGTTTTCTTCATCTAATCGCTTTCCGTTATGGGGCCCACACATGGCTGCGCCGTCGTACGAATATTCCTCGACAGTACGAATATTCCACGACCAAACGAATATTCCCCGACAACAATGAATATTTTATAACCACTTGCTTATTTTAAAATATTTGCGTATTTTACCCATAAAAATTCACATTAATCATATCAACCCTTACTATTTTAAAATAATAATTAGAGGAAATTAAATTTCATTTATTAATTATTTAGGGTCTTATAACCTCCTCTCCTTATGAAATTTCTTCCTCGAAATTGACATACATACCTGGTGTTTCGAAAAGGTGAGGATACCTCACTTTCATTTCCGTTTCCAACTCCCAGGTCATTTCCTCTATAGCATGGTTTTTCCATAAAACTTTAACTTGTGGTATTACCTTCGTGCGTAGGACATGCTCCTTCCTATCCAAGATCTTGACAGGTACCTCCTCATATGTTAAATCTTCGGCTATCTCGTCCGGTTCTAACTCAATGACGTGGTTCGGATCTTTCACATATTTACAAAGTACAGATATGTGAAACACATTATGAACACAAGACATACTCGGAGGTAACGCGAGTCTATAGGCTACATTTCCTACTCGGTCAAGAATTTGAAATGGACCAATAAATCATGGATTGAGCTTTCCTCTCTTCCCAAATCTTGTAACTCTCTTCCATGGAGACACTCGCAACAATACATGATCCCCTATACTAAATTCCACGTCCTTTCGATGAAGATCCGCATAACTCTTTTGTCGATCTTGTGCCATTCGTATACGTTGTCGAATCATTTGGATCTTTTCGGTAGTCATACGTACTAACTCGGGTCCAACCAATGTTGCTTCACCCACCTCATCCCAACATATTGGAGAGCGACACTTTCGTCCATATAATGCTTCAAATGGAGCCACACCTATACTTGCCTGATAACTGTTGTTGTAGGAGAATTCCACCAATGGTAAATACTTATCCCAACTGCCCTTGAAGTCTAGGACACAGAGTCTTAATAGATCTTCAAGAGTTTGAATAGTCCTCTCTGATTGTCCGTCCGTTTGAGGATGGTATGCCGAACTGAATCGTAAATCCGTGCCCATAGCCTTTTGCAAGCTAACCCAAAATCTTGAAGTAAATCTTGGGTCACGATCCGAAACTATGGATACTGGCATGCCATGCAACCTCACAATCTCATTTACATATATTAGAGCAAAACGTTCAAGGGAATAAGTCTCCCATATCGGCAAGAAATGAGCAGACTTGGTTAATCTATCAACAATAACCCAAATGGCATTGATGCCTTGAGAAACTGTAGGAAGACCCGTAACGAAATCCATGGTAATGTGTTCCCACTTCCATTTCGGAATCTCAAGTGGTTGCAACGAACCCTTAGGTACTAGATGCTCCGCCTTTACACGTTGACAAGTTAAACACATCGAGATAAACTTTGCAATCTCTCTCTTCATATTGTTCCACCAAAATGTATGTCGAAGATCACGATACATTTTAGTACTTCCAGGATGGATTGCAAATGGTGTATTGTGTGCCTCCATCATAATCTTGTACTTCAAATCAGGGTCATTAGGAACACAAAGTCTGGAGTGGACTCGAAGAATTCCTTCTTCATCAATTCTCGTTTCCGGAATAGCACCTTCTTGTACTTTCTTCTTCATACGCATCAGCTCCGGGTCGGTGGCTTGAGCAACCTTAACTTTTTCTATTAAAGTTGGTTCTATGCGTATACTTGACATCATCACACTCATTCCTGCATATGATCTTCTACTCAACGCGTCAGCTACTACTTTCGCTTTTCCAGGATGGTATTGAATAATGTGGTCGTAGTCTTTCAATAACTCGAGCCAACTTCGCTGCCGCATGTTGAGTTCTTTTTGAGTGAAGAAATATTTAAGGCTTTTATGGTCTGAATATATCTCCACTTTCTCCCCATATAGATAGTGCCTCCATATCTTTAGCGCGAAAACGACTGCTGCCAACTCTAGATCATGAGTAGAATAATTCCTCTCATACTCTTTAAGTTGTCGCGAGGCATAGGCTATGACTTTCCCACATTGCATGAGAACACATCCTAACCCTTTGCTTGAAGCATCGCTGTAGATAACAAATCCATCCGTACCAGATGGTATTGTTAGAACAGGTACTGAAATGAATCTCTTTTTGAGCTCTTGGAAACTCTTCTCGCATTCTTCGCTCCAAACGAATTCTGTATCCTTCCGAGTTAGCTGGGTTAATGGAGTAGCGATTCGAGAAAACCCTTCCACAAATCTCCGATAATAACCAGCTAAGCCCAAAAAGCTACATACTTCGGTCACCGACTTCGGTTGCTCCCAACCTTGTATTGTTTCAATCTTCGTCGGGTCCACGGATACTCCATGTTTCGACACCACGTGTCCAAAGAATGCTACTTCCTCAAGCCAGAACTCGCATTTCTTCAATTTGGCATATATTTTGTTTTCACGAAGCCTTTGGAGTACCAGCTTCAAATGGTGCTCATGATCTTCACGACTTTTGGAATATATGAGGATGTCATCAATAAAAACAACAACGAAATGATCCAAATATTCCTTGAATACTCGGTTCATCATATCCATGAAAGCCGCAGGAGCATTAGTCAATCCGAAAGACATGACTAAGAATTCATAATGCCCGTACCGAGGTCTGAAGGCAGTCTTTGGAATATCCTCAGTTCTAATCTTCAGCTGATGATATCCAGAACGAAGATCAATTTTTGAAAAGAATTTTGCTCCTTGCAACTGGTCAAACAGGTCATCAATACGAGGTAGAGGATACCTATTCTTGATGGTGACATGGTTCAATTCCCGATAGTCAATAAAAAGTCGCATACTCCCGTCTTTCTTCTTTACGAATAAAACAGGAGCACCCCAAGGAGATGTACTAGGATGAATGAAACCGATGTCCAACAATTCCTGTAGTTGGACCTTTAACTCCTGAAGTTCAATAGGAGCCATTCGATATGGGGTTTTAGAAATGGGCTTTGTACCAGGTTCAAGATCAATAAAGAATTCAACTTCACGTTCTGGGGGTAGACCGGGAAGTTCTTCAGGAAATACGTCAGGAAAGTCAATAACAACAGGAATATTATTCAAATTTGACGTGTTTTTATTCAAATCCATAACATGGGCTAAGAAAGTTTGACATCCGTTTTTTAATAAACGAATAGCTTTATGATTAGATATGACAGTGATTGATTTTAATGGTTTAGTTGCTTGAATTCGTACAACAGGTTGGTTAGGAATATGAAAACTAACAACCTTACGAAAACAATCAATTTTGGCATGATGAGTAGTTAACCAATCAATCCCTAAAATAACATCAAAAACAAGTATCTTAAAAGAGATAAGGTCAACGGGTAAGGTGATGGTGCCAACTTGAATCAAACAAGATTTATAAACAGTGGATGTGATGAAAGTTTCTCCTAACGGAGTTTCCACAGATAGGTCAAAGTCTAATTTCTCCAGAGTCAAGTTTAAACGTTGTGAATGGGTAGCACCAGTATCAAGTAAGGTATAAACTTCGTAAAAATTTATAAATAGCTTACCCGTGATCACCTCGTTTGGGTTCCTCACATTTTGACCAGTCACAACAAACGCTCTTCCAGGAACCATTGACTTTGACTTTTCTAGGACAGTCTTTTGAGTCATCGTCCCCGCTGAACTAGGTTTCGCTACCGTACAATCTCGAGCGATATGTCCTTCCTTTCCACAATTATAGCATACCTTGAACTGTTGTGGGCAGTTTGGACTGATATGTCCCTCTTTCCCGCATTTATAGCATATGACCAGTGGTCGTTCTCCTCCCTTAGAACTAGTTGCTGCCGACACTGTCGTCTTCACATGGTCATTGTTAAATCTCCTCTTTTTAAAATCTCCTCCTGACTCGCTTCTTCTATTTTCATGGCCATGATTACCACCAGAGTGGTTACCATTTTTGTCCATCTTTTTCTTTCTCCACTGGTTATCGTTGTTTTGTTGACTACCATCTCCTGTATGATTCTGGTTGTGGTCCCTCAGTTGACCGTACTCGTTATCTCGCTCTAATAATTGAGCCCTGTTTACAACATCTGAGTAGAGAGAAAATTTATGAGAAATGAGATACTGACGTATGCCGGGTTTCAAACCTCTAAGAAACATCCGCGTTATACGTTCCTCATTCTCCACCAAATGAGGTGCAAACCTGGATAACTCTGCAAACTTTGCCTCGTACTGGGACACCGTCATGTTATTCTACTCCAGTCTAATAAACTCCACTTCCTTCATATGACGAACACTTTCAGGAAAGTATTTGTCATTAAATAGTTTTTGAAATGTCTCCCAAGACATGCTGAGTGCGGCTGGATGTGTACGCTTCACAGACTCCCACCAGTAGTCCGCCTCGCCACGGAACATAAAGGTGGCGAATGGAACCTTCTGTTCCTCCATGCATCCCAAAACATCGAATATCTTGGTAATTTGCTTGACCCATGTTTCAGCCATGATTGGATCTGGCTTTCCCTTAAATTCTGGTGGTCCCAACTCTTTGAACTGCTTGGCTGTGACAACCCGTGAATTGTTATCATTTTCTCCTGTATTTTGAACACGAGTCTCCCTCGTCTGATTTTGCATGAACTGCAAAAAGCTTCTAAACATCCCCTAGTTCATCATCTGCTCAATGGTGTTGTTCACAGGAGGAACATTGCCAGCCTGTTGCACGTTCTCCTCGTTGGTGAGTACAGGCGTCTCCACAATCTCATTTCCACTGTTAATATTCTCAGTCGACATTCTCAAATATTGTCATAAAACAAGGGTTAATTATGGAAATCAATATATAACATAATATCCCTATATACTGACCAACTAAATAAGCTTAGGTAGGGCACACTAGCGAAGGATTTACTCGTCTCTCCCCTCCTAGTTCTATTCTCCGATCTCCGCCAGAGATCATATCCCTAAGCTCTGATACCAACTGTGACGCCCCCAAAATAGGTATACATCACCCATTCTGAGTTGTCAATACATGGTACAGAAATAACTACAAATTTATTATTACAACATACAAACTGTGAGTTTAAGTATAGATATTGACATCTAGACAATATCCACATACAAATAAATCCTCATCATAATTATTGATACATTATTTTACAAAAATGGTGAGGACTACTAAACAACTCTCTCTAGAACCATCATTACATCCCCCGACTCGTACTCGTTACATTCTCATCTCCTGAGAAGAAAAATGGAACAAAAAGGAAAAGGGTGAGCTCAACTAGCCCAGTAAAGAATATTATGACTAAGATAATATACAAAAAATTATCGTTAGTCTTCAACAGGGAAAAATATAATAGAATACAATAGACAACAAGTTTTAAATCAATATTCGCAGCGGAAATAATAATTCATTAGAAGAGTTAAGTAGAGAATGCAAACTACTATCTTCTATGTATGAATTTAAAAGTTCATCGTCTATCTTTTATCCTTGTAACATCAATCAATATATAACTGAAATCAAATATTCATCTTTGCACTACAGGCCAAAGATATTCATCAGTTGGTCATGTTCATCTAAACATCTGTTCATCTTTGCACTACGGGCCAAAGATATTCATCAGAAATACTTCATCTTTGCACTACAGGCCAAATATATTAAATAATATCATCATTTAAGACTGAGGATGATGAAAAATATTTTTAAAGAAACAAATCCAGTGAAACAAAATGACAAGGATTAAGGATTCGTACTTTGTTTTATCCATGTCTAAATATACCTCAAAAATAATCATAGTGGTGTAAAATTCAAGAATGATCAAAACATGGATACAATCAAAGCTAGTATCCAGAATAGATATTTTGGACAAAAAGGAAAATTTTCATTTTTCGATGAATAGTGTTGTATTCGTAAATAGTGTCGTATACGTGAATAGTGCCGTATACGTGAATAGTAACTCAGACACCAAAAGTTTCAAATTTGATTAAAAGTTCAGATCAATACTTCGGCATAATGATATTAGAAGAAATAATATCATTTTTAAAAATAATATCATTTTTTAAAAAATAGTATCCCCTACCTCGGAAAATCAGTAATTCTAGCTGAAACACCGGATATAGGCTATGACTTGAACTTGCACCGTATAGCAATACTCAAAGTATACTCAAAATACTCACAAGAATACGCTCGATAATATAGAGAGAGAAAACTTCAGTTCCTGGTGTGATTTTCAATTCTAACCTAAGCACCCTATTTATCAGAAAATGCTTAGAACACCAAAGTAGAAAATTTAATAAATTAATAATATATATATTTTTCATACGCACACTTTTAAGGATCTGAATTCAGCAAATTCCAACACATGCATGACCCACAATAATGACAAAAAACGTTTTTCATATTTAAAATAATTTAAACTTCCAAAAATCAATTATTTCGGAGCTTCGGAACTTCAATAATTCACCATAAATAGCCCTTTTGTCAGAAAATTCGAATCTCGCGAATTTTTATAGGAAATTCAATTCTCTACAACTTTGCAGATGAAAGTTTTTCCAAATTCCAAACAGAAATTGACCGAAATCCATAAACGAGCAATTTTACAGGCTATAATCAAATTTTAATCAAGAAATTGGGTCCACCGACATGTTTAACATGTTTTAAATATTTTTGGTAACAAAAATACTCCTCCTCCATATATACTCATATATCCACATTCATCGTACAAATATCATCATTATTATATTATTAAAATATAATAATTATTTTATCAGAAAAAGATAAAATTTCAATTTTCAACAATTGTCACATTAAAAATTTTCTCCATCTATATCCTCATAAAATCAATATTTTCCTCATCATATGAATTAATAATTAATTATTCACAAATAATATTACAGAATCACAATATTGACAACCAGGCAGTTCCCAGGAAAGAGGGGGCTTTCCAATAAGAATTTTTCCTTACTGGCGCGCAATTAGGTGACCAAACTTCTCCTTAGACAGAACTTTCTAGACATTGCTAATAATGTTATCTAATAATATTATTCAGATAATATGAATTATTGCTTCGATAATGAAAAATACTGTGTAATGACAATTATTGAAACAACAGCAATATAAAATATCAATGCAACAATTATTGAATCAATAAAATAAAATACTGAACAGTAATTACTGTAACAATTATTGAGTAGTGCCTTCTAACGTAAGAATCAATAATTAGTGCAATACCGTGTGCTACTGTGTTTTAACCACCGAGTATTTTAACAGTATTAACGGTAACAACTACGCCGTTAATTTTAAACAACTTATATTTGTCGTTTTCTTCATCCAATCGCTTTTTGTTATGGGGCCCACACATGGCTGCGCCGTCGTACGAATATTCCTCGACAGTACGAATATTCCACGATCAAACGAATATTCTCCGACAACAATGAATATTTTATAACCACTTGCATATTTTGAAATATTTGCGTATTTTACCAATAACAATCCACATTAATCATATCAACCCTTACTATTTCAAAATAATAATTAGAGGAAATTAAATTTTATTTATTAATTATTTGGGGTCTTACAGTGTTGATTAATAATTATTGTGAATAAATAATAATTATTGATTAAGAGATTAATAAATATAATATGATTATATTTAATTGATTAATTTGTGCAAGCATGCAATATAGTAAACCTATATTATATGGTAGTTAACTATATATTTTATATAGTACAAGGTGTGACGCCCCCAAAATAGGTATACATCACCCATTCTGAGTCGTCAAATACATGGTACAGAAATAAATACAACTTAATTAATACAATTGTTGTGCAAAATACGACAACACATATACTGTGAGTTTAAATACAAATATTGTCTAATAGACAGTATTCAAACTTAAAAGGAGTTCTCATTACAATTATTGATACACTATTTTACAAAAATAGTGAGGGCTGCTAAAACTATTTTCTAGAATCATCACTCCATACCCCGGCTAGTTCTTGCTAAATTCTCACCTCCTGAGAAGAAAAATGAAAGAAAAAGAAAAAGAGTGAGCTCAACTAGCTCAGTAAAGAATATTATGACTAAGATAATATACAACAAATTATTATTAGTCTTCAACAGGGAAAAATAAACTCAACTCAGACTGATTAGGCAATCGGGATGTCGAAATAGTACCGAACTCAACTCAGACTGAAATAGTTTGACTTGATACCGTGTCTTATGTGTTTTAGTGATTGTTAGGGATATTTGCTTATATGTTTAAGATATTTTATGACTGTAATTAACAGTAGTATATGTGATGATATTATTCTAATTGAGAGATCGATATTATCAATATTAGGTCTTTCAGATGAAGCTAAAAGATTGCGTAACAGTAATCGACGGTTCAGGTAAGTTTCTCGAACTATACTTTTAATTAAGCAAGTTCTCTAACTCAACCCTGGGTTATGATTTTTCAAGCATGCTTGTGGTTAGTCATTGTTGATTACATCACATCTATGATTTATTGATTTGTATGTTGTGCATGTGGTATATGTTCATCAGGTATGAAAGGCTGATCATCTTCATTACCATTTGGTTCAGTTAAATTCGTTCATGTTTATTGTTGGGCATTCATCATTATTGACTCGGTCATTCAGTTATGAAAATTGATTCATATTCTTTCACAATTATTATATTTTTAAAAGTTTAACCTGCTTATTATTCATTCTTTCAATCATGATATATCTTTCTTTGAACTTAAACTTGTTGGGCAAACTTGTTGCTCACCCTTACTATATCATTATAAACATCTCAGATTAAGATGAAACTTCGGATACATGCAAAGGCAAAGACAAATTCCAGTATTGGATTATTGTGCAGTTAAAACTTGTAACAGTATTGTATGATAATGACATTGTATGTCGAGTAGGATTTTGAATTTAGGTATTAAGTTAAGGTTATCGACCTTGGGGATTATGTTGTAAATGTTTAATGTATAAACAAATTATGTTTATATCTTCCGCAATAGTTATAGAAATAATGTACCAGGTTCGTGGTGATTAGTACCCAAATTTGGGGATGTTACAGTTGGTATCAAAGTTGTAGGTTATAAACCTTAGGTAAGGTTACCTTAGGCTATAACCGCGGGGATGAGGATAAAGAATAAACTCAAATAGAGTTTAAATTCTAAGGGATTAATATGGGCAAGGTATTAGTAAGTCAATAAGATTCAAAGAAGAATCTTGACAAGTAATAAAGATTCAGAGTTACCTAACTCTGATGATAAAGATAAACAGTAATAATAAATAAATAAATAGAGTCTAAAAGACTAAGAGTACAGGGAAAGGAGATTGTAAAACAAAACGATCATAACATAGAAAAGAATCGTAATATAATACGATTATAATACGAGATCATCACGTGATCTTATAAGGTCATAACAGGGAGGCAGATCAATCAAATGATTGAAAATTTTCAGCAAAATTGATGTGTGTAAGTTGTACTATGAATTAGTACTATTTAAACTCAGAAAAGAGTTGTGGATGATGCAATATGGATTAAACAAAATATGTATGGAGTAAGTATGAAGTTAGGATTATGTGGGATTTCAATTGAGAACTCATTGTAACGATTGTATTGTTTGAGTTGTGATTCTGGGGACAACATCTTTGTAAGAAGGGAAGAATGTAACGAATGTATTGTTTGAGTTATGATTCTAATGACAGAATCCTTGTAAGGAGGGAATGATGTAACATTCCAGAATTTTAAATTGTAATATTAAATATTTATTGAATTATATAAGTATTTAATGGATATGGTTATTATTGATTAAATAATTGTTCAATTTGATTTGATTTAGTTAATTATTTGTTAAGTAAATAATTAAGGAGTTAAGAAAATAAATTGATATGAGATTATATACTAATTTAATTTAATAATTAAATTAGAGAGCTTATAATGATTAAAAGAATTATAATATTTTAATTGAAATTTGTAATTAAAATAAGGTGTTAGTTGGTTAAATAAAATTATAATTATAAAGGAAATTATGATTATGTGGTATTGATTTATGTGTTAAAGTAATTTAATAAATTAGTATTAGAATTAATTAAATTGATTATTAAAATTTAAGTAAATAAAAGGGTGACAAATAACCTTAATATAAAGGAGTTATTAAAATAAATTAAAGGAGTTTAATTTAGTTTTGGCCAAACAAGTTTTAATGTATATTAAGACTTTAATCTAATGGTGTTTTACCAAACAAGGTATAGGGATTAATTGATTTATTTTAATTAGATTTACCAAACAAGGTGTAAGAGTTAGGTTATTTTTAGTTAGCTAGCCAAACAAGCCTTATGGCTTTTGATTTTTAAATAATTTATAACTGATGTCAGTTAAAATTTTATACTTAATACCTATATTATTATTATTATTATACGTTATATCTTTTTGGTTAGTACGTAAGTTAGAAAAGAGTTAGGAGAAAGACTCAGAAGAAGAAAGAGGAGGAGAAGAAGAAGAATACAGAGAAAAAATTGAGAGAATCCTAGAGAGTGTTGTAAAAAGAATTTGGGGAAAAGAAGTTTTGTTCAACAAAGGAAGAAAGTTATCATCTTCTAGCATACAAGGTATCATTTAAACCTTTTTTAAAATTCTTTAAAGTTTAGTTGTCTTCTTCTTCCAAAATTCTATGTAAAAGCTTTGTGAAGGATAAATTATGTGTGGTTTATAGTTTATATGATAATTGTTTGTTGTAAAACTGTTTTTCATAGGTTATGTATGGATATAATCAATTAATTCATGTATGTATGTAATTTGTGAAGAAAACTATATTACAGTGTGTTTATGCGAAAATATATGAATATGGCTTAGTTTAAAATAAAATTAAGGTTTGATTAGTTGTTAATATATATATATATATATATATATATATATATATATATATATTGACTATTGATTTTGAAAGTAGATGAATAAACATAAACATGATAGTTTGAATTAATGGTTTTGATTGAAAAACAAAGTTATAGTGATAAGTTTCACTGAAAATGTCAAAAATAGAGTTTTTTTTTATCAAAAATAGTGAAATTGGGTGTTGTAAAGTTGATGTTTATGTTATTATATGAGTAAAAACATGTTAAGAGTATTTAAATTATGTTTATATGAAGTCTATATATGTATTACATGTTAATTAGTTTGTTAAAAAGGAACGTGTAGGCCAAATTGGCTTTTTGTTCATGCTGTTGCCGAGGCTGGTCGCCGAAGTCTGGAATTTGGCAGTAGTATTCCCGCGCCACAGTGCCAGTACCACACCGCAGCGCCAACTGCTAGCTTGAGTCTCGCGCTGCAGTGCCGACCCACAGTGCACACTGTGGCACCGCAGCGCGAGTTAGCAGAATGGTCTGAAAATTTTATTTATTTACACAAAGTTTGAAAACAAATGTTATGTGTTAATAATAGGACTGTTAAATTATGATTTTAGTAGTACTAAACTAAGAATGAGCATGTTATCAAGGGTTAACTAGTATTAGTATTAACGTAATTCGATTATGTGAATTGAAAATCAAACCTACATGAGGTATATACTTGTTTATATAGAATATTGGTGGTGACTAACTATGTCATGATGATGTATATATAGGGTATTCAGATTCGAGTTGTAAGGTTTAGCTTGTGCTCAAGGCAAGTTCTCTAATCCTAAAACTTTGTTGTGCAAGTTTAATTTCGTTGAGTACTATATTGCTTTTAATTCAATTACAATTACGCAAGTTGCTAACTCTACACTTTCGTAGAGATAGATTGTCTATTATTGAGTAAGTTCTTGTATCTAGTTGTTCATGAGGATGAAAGTATTCTAAATCTTATATTTTAATATTGAGCAAGTTTCTTTAATATGTAACTTGTTATTTAGCATGTGAGTTGCTATACTTTAATATTCTAGTGTTGAACAACTTTATCGTTCAAATTATTATTCATTATGCATGCTTGGTATCCAATTCTCAATAACTTTGAATTAATATTGTTCAAGGAACTATGTTATGATTATTCAATGTTTATGCTATTAGATTATTCCTAAAGCATGATATTAATTTACAAATATCAATTCAGTTATGACTATTCCATAGCATACAGTTAATTCTTCTGTACTCAATTAATCCTTATTTGATAACCGTTGAATTCTAAATTACCTTTTAACGTATCCAAACCAAACCTACTTTGGTGCAGACTTGTATTCTAAATACTGAGATGAACAACTCTTTATTAGAGGTTTACGTTTAGCGTTGAAATGATTGTGCACAATACATTGTACGAAGGGCTGATCCCCTTAAGTACGTAGAGTCCTTATAGTCATATGACTGTTAAAGTTAAAGTTAAAAGATTACTTATAACTGTGAACATGGTTCGTGGTCATTAGACCCTCAGTAGTATATTTCAGAATGTTAATAGAACCTATCATTTAATTCTATTGAGCCAATTTTTGGCAAATGTTGTAATGTTGTAAAGTTATTCATTCTTATTTCAAGTGAGCTTTGTTTGCTCACTCTTGCATATTTATATACTTATTGCAGCTAAGGTTGACACGGTAAATGAACCTACAACTAGCAAAGGAAAGGGAAAAATGTACAAGTGATGAAGACTTGTAATTTTATTTTTGTTGTTATGATAATAGACTTTTTATAATGATGTGATGTAATAATTTAATTTCCGCATTTGAATGATTGTAATTAAAGGTTAGATAACTTGAGAGATTTTTATTTAAGTATAATCCTGTATGGGCAGGTTTTTATTATTCAATTTTATTATGATTGGGTAGTTAGATATAATTATTTTGATTACGTGAACACCAAATCTTGAGGTAATGTGCAATGATTAGAGAGAAAAATGTGCGATAAAAATAAGTATATAAAATTGTGTTTTAACCTAGAATAGATGGAAAACTTGGCAAAAATAGATTTTTCTATTTTGAAAATCTCCGGAGACGACTATTTTGCTTGGGCACTTGATGCAGAATTGCACCTTAGTGCAAATGAGTTAGAAAAGACCATTGAATCAGTAAATACAACAACTTCGGCACAAAATACAAAAGCCATAATTTTTCTTCATCACCATATTGATGAAGGATTAAAAACTGAATATTTAACAGTCAAAGATCCTTTGTCTTTATGGACACAACTGAAGGAAAGATTTGACCACCAAAAATTGGTTTTTCTCCCTAATGCCAAATTTGAGTGGCTTAATTTAAGGCTACAAGATTACAAATCAGTTACGGAATATAGTTCCAATGTTTATAGAATAACCTCTACTTTGGCTTTATGTGGAGATCCAGTTTCTGAAACCCAAATGTTAGAGAAAACGCTCTCAACTTTTCATCCCACCAACATGATTCTGTCGCAACAATGTAGACAGAGTAAGTTCACAAAATTTAGTGACTTATTGTCTATCCTCCTTGTTGAAGAAAAGAATAATGAATTGTTGTTAAAAAACCATCGAGTACGGCCAACGGGTGCTACCCCATTGTCGAATATTAACAGCACGTCATTCCAGCAGAATAAATGTGACAATAGATGGTCATATAATAAAAAGCCTTGGGGACGAAAGAATAAACAAGGCTATCATAACAACAAATTTCAGAACCACGATAATTCAGGCCACCAGAAGTGGCAAGTGTCTGGGTCGGGTAAAAAAAATGCAACACATATAAAGAACAAATCAGATGTTTGTTTTAGGTGTGGGATGAAACAGCATTGGTCGCGTACCTGTCGTACTCCGAGGCATCTAGTTAATTTATTCCAGGAGTCTCAAAATAACAAAGTAATAGAGGCAGAAACAAACTTTGGTAATCATCAATTGGATATTGTTGATGTTCCACCAATGACCAACAATGAGGAAAAGGTTGTTGATATTACTGGACCTTTTGAAAGTATCTTTTGGGATAACGTATAATTTTTATTTTAATTAAACACCCTGCATGTATAATATTATTAGTTTTTATTCTATACGTGGTATGTGTTTCTCATGAATAAAATTATAAATGAAATGTAACTTTTCTTATTTATGTTTTTATATGTGTCAGACCATCTTTAATGAATATCTTCTCATCGCTTCTACTATTTCTGAAAAATAGAATATCCTAGAAAAATTTCATTCAATTTCTTCTGGATTATATACTATGAAAATTAGAGCAATTGAGTCTCATAATGTTATGATTCCAAAAATTATAGATCCCAAATCCTTTATGCTTTGGCATGAAAGACTCGGTCATCCAGGTACTTCTATGATGCGTCGTATTATTAAAAATTCTACTGCTCATCCTCTAAAAAATAAGAAGGTTTTTCCTAGTAGTGAATTTCCTTGTGTTGCGTGTTCTCGAGAAAAATTAATTGTTCGACCATCACCAGTAAAAGTTTATAAAGAAGCCCCAAAATTCCTAGAGAGAATTCAAGGAGACATTTGTGGACCTATTCACCCATTGTATGGCCCATTTCGATATTTCATGGTTTTAATAGATGCTTCAACTAGATGGTCTCAAGTTTGTCTTCTCTCTTTTCGAAATTTTGCCTTCTCAAAATTTCTTGCTCAAATAATCAAGTTACGGGCTAAGTTCTCGGATCATCCAATCAAGTCAATTCGACTTGATAACGCAACTGAATTTTCATCAATGACTTTTAATGATTTTTGTATGACTATTGGAATCTCTATTGACCATTCTGTTCCTCATATTCATACACAAAATGGTTTAGCTGAATCTTTAATAAAAAGACTTCAACTAATTGCACGCCCATTAATGTTAAGGGCTAACTTACCTACCTCAGTTTGGGGTCATGCAATTCTTCATGCTGCAGCCATCATTCGAGTAAGACCCACGACTCTTTATAAATTTTCTTCTCTACAGTTAGTTCTTGAACAGATACCCAACATATCACACTTTTGAGTTTTTGGAAGTGCAGTATATGTTCCAATTGCACCTCCACAAAGAACTAAAATGGGAGCCCAACGAAGAATAGTTATTTATGTTGGTTTTGACTCTCTTTCTATTATTAGATATCTTGATCCTTTAACTGGAAATGTTTTTACTGCATGCTATATAGATTGTCATTTTGATGAATTTGTATTTCCACCATTAGAAGGAGGGAAAGTTTTAAATAAAAAAAACCCTCTAAAATATCATGGAATGCATCAGATTTAAATTCACTTGATCTTCGTACAGGACAATGTGAAATTGAAGTTCAAAGAATTATTTATTTACAAAATATTACAAATCAAATGTCAGATGCATTTAATGATGCTAGAAAAATGATAAAGTCACATACACCTGCAGTGAATACTCCATCAATGATAGAAATACCTATTGAAAAATCAATTCCTGGAGAATTGACAAATAAGGTAATAGAAGAATCTAAACCACGCCAGAAGCGTGGAAGACCGGTTGGTGCAAAAGACACTGTACCACGAAAATCAAAAGCAAGTAAGGGAGTCCCTGAAGAAATACCCGCTCCAGAAGTAGCACTTATTCCAAGAGTGGGAATAGCCCTAGAAGAGTTACAAACCGCTCCAGAAGTAACACTTATTCCAAGAGTAGGAATAGCCCCAGAAGAGGTTCAAAATCTCAGTGAAGGGATAAGAGATGAACACCAAGAGATCTCAATAAATTATGTACATGATGAGAAAATATGGGATCGAAGCAAAGTCATGATTGATAATATATTTGCTTTCTCTATTGCATCAGATATTACTTTGATTCCTGACACGGATCCTGAACCACAAAACGTGGAAGAATGTCGGAAAAGAAAAGATTGGCAAAAATGAAAAAATGCTATTCAAACTAAGTTACAATCTCTATTGAAAAGAGAAGTATTTGGACCAGTAGTCTAAACACCGCTGGGTGTAATCCCGGTTGGAAACAAATGGGTATTTGTACGAAAGCGAAATGAGAAAAATAAAATTGTGAGATACAAAGCCCGACTTGTAGCTCAAGGATTTTCATAAAAATCTGGTATTGATTATTAGGATACATACTCTCCAGTACTTAATGGATGGAGTCACTTTTCGCTTTCTGATAGGTATGTCAACCATGGAAGGTTTAGAAACACGTCTGATGGATGTTGTAACAGAATACCTATATGACTCACTTGACAGTGAGATTTATATGAGAATCCCTGAAGGATTGAAAATGGTTGAATCACAAAGGCCCCGTCACATATATTCAATCAAGTGACAACGCTCATTGTATGGGTTGAAACAGTCTGGTCGTATGTGGTATAATCGACTTAGTGATTATTTAATAAAAGATGGATATGTAAATGATCAAGTATGTCCATGTGTTTTATTAAGAAATTACAAAGTGGATTTTCCATCATTGTTGTATATGTGGATGATTTGAATCTTGTAGGTACGCCTGAAGAACTGCTACTTATTTAAAAGATGAATTTGAAATGAAAGATCTTGGAAAGACAAAATTCTGTTTAGGAATACAAGTGGAGCATTTAGCATCTGGAATTTTTGTTCATCAATCCACATATGCTGAAAAAATTCTCAGTCGCTTTCATATGGATAAAGCTCATCCTTTGACTACCCCGATGGTTGTTCGATCTTTAGAAGTTGATAAAGATACATTTCGACCTCTAGAAAGTGGGGAAGAAGTTCTTGGACCTGAAGTTCCATACCTAAGTGCAATAAGTGCTCTTATGTATCTTGCAAACTGTACACAGCCTGATATTACTTTTGCTGTCAACTTGTTAGCAAGATACAGTTCTTCTCCGACTAAGAGACATTGAGATGGGATCAAACACATTTTGAGATACCTTCTTGGAAGTATAGATCTTGGGTTATTTTATCCAAGAGATTCAACGCCGCGATTGGTTGGATATGCCAATGCAGTATATTTATCAGATCCACACAATGGAAGATCACAAACAAGTTATGTATTTACATATTGTGACACGGCTATATCCTGGAAATCCACAAAGTAAACTATGACAGCTACATCTTCAAATCACTCAGAGATTCTCGATATACATGAAGCAAGCAGAGAGTGTGTTTGGTTGAGATCAATAATTCAACATATTCAAAAAATCATGTGGATTACCATCAATCAAAAACATTCCTACAATTCTGTATGAGGATAACGCTGCATGCATTGCTCAACTTAGAGGAGGGTACATCAAGGGAGATAGAACAAAGCACATTTCACCTAAATTCTTATTCACACATGAGCTACAAAAGAAGGGTGATATAGATGTGCATCAAATTCGATCATGTAATAATCTAGCAGACTTATTCACAAAGTCGCTACTAAATGCAACGTTTGCAAAACTTCGAAAAATGATCGGAATGTGTCGACTGAAAGACTTATGACAACATTTCATCAAGAAGTAATGAATTCCTTTTGAGGGGAAGACTATACTCTTTTTCCTTAGTCACGGTTTTTATTCTAATAGATTTTTCCTAACAAGGTTTTAACGAGACAGTCAATTAAGATATTTATGTAAAAGATATGTACTCTTTTTCCCTTCGTTAAGTTTTTTCCACTGAGTTTTCTTAACAAGGTTTTAAAGAGACATAATCTTCTATCGTAGGGAATCAGGGGAAGTGTTATACATATGATTTTCTTCCTGAGGAGGGAACCCATGATCTCCCCCTCTCCTTTTCCTCTCCTCCTCCCCGTGACTCCCTTTCCTTTCTTCTTTCCTTTCTCACCTGTGAACCTCCTACTCTTCATTGCCTATATAAAGGAATGATACTGAAGGAAAATTAATAAGAATTTCTCTGAATGGTTTCTCTCTCTTTATCTCTTACTTCTTCTCTCTAAATTTATGCAATTATAAGAGTATCTTTCTACACTTTGCTAAAATTTATAACAGTTATCATCAATATTATAAAGCCTCTTGCAGAGGTTTGGTGATTTTATATCATGCTTGTTTTTTTCCCAGTCCTATGGGGACCCCGGGAACTTCCGACCAATGTCTAGTGATCGGTCCAAATTTTTTTTTTGTTTTAACTCTTAAAAAATGTTTAGTATTTTTTTTGTTAAGTGAAAATGTATAGTATTTATTTCAACTGAAATTTTTACAGAATCCAATGATTTAGGTGTAATTTAAATACATATAAAAAATAATATTACACAAACTGTACAACACTATTTTTTATATGTATCCAAATTACACCAAAATTATTATATTCTGTAAAAATTTCAATTGTAATAAATACTGTAAAAATTTCAATTATAATAAATACTGTACATTTTTCAGGAGTCGAAGCAAAAAAAAATTTTTGAACCAATCGCTAGGCCGATTAGAAGTTCCGGCCCCCCAATATTATTGTATTTTTTTACTCTGTTGCCTTTATAATTATAGATATAATAATATTTTATCCTTTTTAATTTAAATTTTTTTATCTTTCTAATTAGTCTTCCAAATTTTATAAATTCTAATTTTAACCCACATAATTTACACACAACGCTTGTCACCCGGTGCTATTAATAATTATATGAACAAATTATAAGGAACATTGGCCAAATTAATAAAAATTATGATATTGAGAACACATCAATGAAAATTTATCAATTATAGAAAAAATATTCAAGGCGGTGAGAACACAAAAAAGAAAAAGAATATATAATTATGATATGCACTTTAATAATTACAAAGTCAACAAAAGGAAGTCAAGTCCTAATAGAATTGCTATATTCTGTCTGCCATGAGGTGGGCAATTCTTTATTTTTTGACAAAGAAAGGGAAGCAAACCAAATCATAAGAGCATCCCACTTACAGTTTTTCAGGACAGCCTGATACTTGTGCCTCTTGTTACTGGGTGCAGATTCATGAGCTTGATCATTATTTCTTGGAATTGTACCCGGAATGTACCAACTGTAAAAATCTTGATAAATAATGACCAAGGTTCGAAAAAGCTAGGCGTTTTTCTCCGGACGAGGCTAGACGTAAGCTTCGAGGTGGAGAGAGACGGAAGCCTCGATTTAAAGACTTAAAAATCTCCAAAAAATTATAAAAAAATTATTATTACATTTTGATAACAAAATTATGAACAACACTAGTCATGTTAACATTGATAGAATTTAATACTGCTCAAGTTTTTGTATGCAAAAATTGGAACTGGAGCTGAAGATGTTGCTGATGCTGGCTACCTAAATTTTCTACTCCCACGGATTCAACAACACAATGATTAATGAGTAGCCACTTGTATACACACTCTCTAAAGTCTAAAGGAATGCAATTATAATAAGAGGCATAGAATTAAGCCTTGCATTCTATTTCATGGGAGTATTTTTTATTTTTATTTTAAATTGTTGATCCAACACTCTAATTAACGAGTAGTCAATGAAAAATCAGGTGCAAATAATTCACCTCAAACACTGGAATACTCGATGATGAACACAAGTTCATAAACTAAATGGAATGTTACAAAATATACAAATTGCACAGTATCCTCCTTATGATTGTAATTTGTAAAGAGATACAAAAAAAAATTGTTGAAGGTACAGGACACCATGACACAATCACCAGTATAATATACCCAAAAAAAATTGGTCTTGATTCCAGTTTGATCCGACTTACAAATTGCACCAATGTAAACCATATACATGTTTAATCGATGAAGGTACATGACAAAAAAAAGTCACTGGGTAATCAATATTTAGACCCCCAAAAATTACATAAATTAAAAAAGAAGAAGACAGAGTCAGAATAAGAAGAAGAAGACGGAAGAAGAGGAAGAAGAAGAAGAGGAGAGGAAGAAGAAGAAAACCTGGTGAAGTCAACGTCGCCTCGCACGAAGCCTTCAATTGACGGAAGAACTGCAGCGGTACTCGGTACTTACCTGGTGAGGTCTCGCGAGCCTTCGATTGATCTGATATTATACTTAGGCTTTTTTTAAGCCAAATCAAGGCTCACGCCTCGAGGCGTAACGCCCTGAGGCGTAAGCCTCAGCCAAATAAGGTAAGACTCGTTAGTTCCCAGTGAAGCGACCACCTCGCTATGAGGCGCGCGCCTCGAACACTTTTTCGAACGTTGATAATGACCTTTAAAATTGTGTTGATTCGCCCCCGAGCAGAGATGCAACTGTTAATGCTTGAATTTGTCCGCACGTACAAGTCACTAAGAATGGATGATAACAGTTGCAAAAAGCACCCAACTGAAAAGTAGTTAGAATGATATAGAATCCTTGTAAACAAGCTATGAAGCCCATATACAAATTATACATACTTCATCAGTAAAAAGTTTAAATATGTATAACAAAAAATTCTTTTAGACAGATTGTTATTCAATAGTATTTTAAAAATCCCCACCTAAGTCCGCTTAATCCTCACCTAAGCTCTAGGAGGTCCTCTATCGCCTCAACGCCCTCAACCCCCCCTCCCCCCCTCCCCCCCTCCCCCCCCCCAAACCAGAAATCAAACATCTACTGCATCGGTTTAATAAAGTCTTTGAAGCTCTACACTACTTGAAATCATCTGTTAAGCCTTAAAAGAGTGTTTTTATGCATAATTTTCATGTAAATTTTTAAATAATTACATTCATTGTATGCTTTGTATATTATATCAAGTATATACAATACAAAATAAATAAATGAGATCACGTTAGAAAACACTTAATCCGCCTATGATAGTCGCTAGGCGCCCCTTCTGCTGACGCCTACCAATTTTTAGAACACAATTATCCAAAATGCTCATGTACAAGCAATGATGCATATTTAATTATTGAGATTGTCAAATATGCGTGTATATATTAAACAGGGAAAGTTCAACTATCCTGGCGCGGCCTGACCTTCAGCAGAAAGTATGCACCTGACCTGTCTCATGTATCACTTTCGGCTTTCTGCAGGTACAAGACCTTGTTTCCAATATCAACTTATTGGAATGACACGTTGACCTGTTCTAACTCATTATGAGGCCCTTCATTCAACGATTTCCCGTGAACTTACAGAATAAGTTAGTTTAAAGAACTCTGATCTCAGCTTTTAGAGAGAAAAAATCAGATTTTTTTGATAAATGTAGATAATAATAAAAGCCACAATGTCCAATGGCATATTATTGCAAAATGAAGTACTCCATCTGTTCCACAAATAAGAGATAATTGTAAAACAACGACTTCTAAGAAAAAAAAATTCAAACTTTTCTTCAACATTTGATAGAAATGTAGTAGAAGAGGCATGACAGTACTCAATCAACTAATAATAAAAGTAATGACATGTTTGGAACTTCATGTCACTTTATGGTCTAAAAATAGAAATGTACCTCTTATTTTGGAATGGACAACAAAAGAAATGTAACTCTAATTTTGGAACGGAGAGAGTAATTGCGAAGGGGGATGGTATTTACTACATGCAACGCCTTGATAAGGTGAAACAATGTACTTTTGGGTCGTCAGTTGACAATCCAATGGAATGATGCAAAGAGCATGCAAAAATACAAGAGAATAAATTCTAGAGAATTTCTAAATTAGATAAGCTTAAAGTGCACTAAATATATGGTCGAATTTGGGCGTCAGGGGATAAGATCATATTGATACCTTTTTTCTTGATAGTCTGAATTTTTCTCTTTCACCTATCCATGCTATATCCCCTCAAAATAAAGAAAAACTGCTGCATTTCATCTTCTTCACCGCCCAACCCTGAAAAAGGAACAAGAAATAAAGAGCAAGGAAATCAGACCATCTTGGAAATAACTTGAGAAAATCAGCCGCAGTTCACAAAACTTCGCATTGTAATGTCAACAATGTCAACAAAATCGTCTTGATGGAAGGGATTTGGAGTCCTCTCGCACCAATTAGAACATTACCATGTTAATCCAAGAGCAAAAGATTTGAAAACCATGCCTACTAATAAGTCATACCACCATGCATAATTTATTATCTTTTGGATTGACAACACCACAAGAATGACAAGCCTGTATTTGGAGGCACTGATACACCCTTGTCTATTCGCCAATATTTCTGTTGAAACAGGAAGCATGAAAACTGAAAACTTTGTGACTAGAATCCAGAAGTTCCTGCCTTCATTACATGAGTTCAATCTGGTGCAAGTTTATAAGTTACTCCATCAGTTTTTCAAAACATAATTTGATTTCCACTTGTACCATTCTTATCTTTTACTTGCCTATAAATAGATGCTTCATAACTGGATAGGCAGTAATTAATTAAGTTATTTACAACATCCTGATGCCTAATACAATATTCTTCTGATCATTTTGGTTTCATTTGTTATTTGTACAACCAGAATTCTCCAATTAACAACATGCTCCAAGGAAAAGATATTGGGCTGCAAAGATACTGATTCAGATCCACTATCTTTTCAGGAGCATTCAACCAAAAAGAAATAATAATAAAAAATCCAGTATCGTAAAGGCTATTAATCATTATACATACATCTTTAGTTTTAAGTATTTATTGTTGACTCCTAGCTCGTAACAGAAGTACCATTATTTCGCGAATACAAGAAATTTTAAAAAATTACCAAATTTGGCTGAAAACATATCTATTCTTTGTAAAATTTAACACGAATATCAAATTTCTCTCTTACATATAGTAGAGGAACTAAAGGTGATTTTACTACTATTGCTGTGATAGAGCCATAGAGGTAGACTCCGATTACTAGACAAAAAATTGAAACGACAATGTGAACAGCCATGCTGATTTCAGTCTGACTGGTCCAAAGGTAAAATACGGAGCAGGAAACTAGGACAAATAATGGCTTACATGGCACATGCAGCCATTGGTTCATCCAAGCCAATGTGGGACCATTAACTTGATCAGGTACTCGGCATGCCAATGCTTCCACTCACAGCGTCAGAAATTGAAACACCAAATTATGCTCCTCACCATTTGAACTAAAATTGTGATGCAAATGATATCCGTGGATAACTACACAAACAAGTTAAGAAAAAAGAAGTTGTAAACAATGATGCTAGAAAGGAATTTATATTAAACAGGAAATTTGAAAAGAATGGACAATTAAAAGGTTCGAGCTGTTAGGTGAACCAGACTGGTCCTATGCATTATACCTGATCTCTTTTGTAGTTGAAGCCCACCAAGTATCTTGATAGGCTGTAAGCCTCCAGAAAACTGATCCAGCCACTAGATCTATTATGTGGGTAGTTCCTACAAAGGATCGGACTAATGACATATACAATACTTGAATTCTCGGTGTATTGTGGCACTGCTTTGTTACCCACTTTTAGCATTAGGTTTACGTCTTCTGTGCCTTAAGAAGTTTAGTTTCTTCATAGCAACCATCAAACCTTCATGCACATCTTGGGTACTCCAATCTAAAGATATCAGTCCCCTCTCCTGTATATCCATCAGAAGCATTTCACCCTTCACAAGATTGTTCTTTTCGGAAACAGCCTTAACGAGAACAGCAAATGTGGTGGTATTAGGGCAGAGACCCCTTTGATTCATCTCTTCATATAGTTCAAATGCACGAACAGTTTCACCACTAGCATAAAGGCCACTGATGAGGACATTATAAGCAACAACATCGAGCTTTACACGATGAAGTTCCATTATACCTTTTAACTTAAAAGCCTCGTCAAAGTTATTCTTCTTGCAGAACATATGCATTAGACTCGTAAAAGTAGCAATAGTGGGAATAAGTTGACCCCGAAGCATGCAATCAAGAACCAACGCTGCTTCTTCCATCTTCCCCTGCTGCACAAGCCCTCTAACCATAGCACTCTCAGCTACATTTCTTGAGCAAACACCAAGTGCCTCCATTTCATCTTTAAGCTTGAAAGCTCCTCGAATATTTCCCACTCTACACATACCACTAACCAAAGAAACATATTGTCTTTCAGTAGGAGTAACACCTTTTACCAACATCTCATGCAAAATGGTATGACAATATTGGAAATCACCTAATTTATTAAGTCCATGAAGTATGGAAGCATAAGAATCTTTGTCAGGAAAATATCCTAACAACTTCATAGTATTGAACAAATCAAAGGCTTTCAACATCTCATGCCTCTCACCACATTCACGTATTAGCATATTAAAAGTCCTTTCATCAGCCACAACACCTTCAGTAATCATCTTTTTCAAAGTTTTAACCGCAATATCCAGCATTCCAGACTTGCAAAGCCCACTTATTAGAGAATGGCATGTCAAATTATCAGGAACAAGCCCTTTCTCGACAATGGTATTGTATACTGCAAAGCATCTTGACAAATCTTGTTGTTTCGAGTACCCGTGTAACAGAATATTATATGTAGCTAAACTTGGGTACAAATTTCCCACTTTCATCATTGACAAAAAGGTATCCACTTTAGTCATTTGTCCCATTCTTGAGTAACCATCTATAATTGTATTAAGTGCAACTGTATCAGGATTAAGGCCTTTCTTTACCATCTGTTCATAGTAATATGTAGCAGCCTTTGACTGGCCTGCCTTGAAAAGCCCATCAATTAAACATGTGTACATAGCCTGGTTAGGAAAGAAAGTTCCTTTTTTCATCAAATCTTCAAATAAAAGAATTGCAGAGACCATCTTGCCCTTCCTACATAACCCACTAAGAATATTGGTGTACGTATGACTATCAGGAAGAACATTATTTCGAACCATCTCATCCATAAGCATCAGAGACATTCGCAAGTTGCCTGATCTACATGTCTCAGCCAGTAACGTGTTATATGTGAAAACATCTACAGCACCAGGTATGTGTTGGATTTTGCACACGAATTCCAATGCCTCCTTGAAATTTCCTCCTCTGCATAGTCCTTTTAGTAGGGCCCCATATGTGTAAATACTTGGGTGATGACCGAACTTTATCATTTCATCAAACAGGGAAAATGCTTTTAATCCCTCGCCTTCATTTGCATATCCATTTATAATAGAATCAAAAGTAACAGCATTAGGTACCTGACCAATCTTGCTCATATGATTCATGAAATCTACTGCTTTTTCAGCCCTTCCACCTCTACAAAGAGAAGCAATAAGCGTATTACACGTGAAAAGATCTGCACGGTGACCATTGTGATTCATCACTGCATAAAATTCCATTGCTTCATTTACATTATCCTGCTTGCAAGAGTTGAAGATTATTGTGGAATATATGATGCTATTAGGTACAATTCCAGTTCTATACATCTTGCACAAGATCTCCTTTGCATTATGTACCTTCCCTGACTTGCAAAATCCATTTACAAGAGCAGAATACGTGATAACATCAGGATTAACACCATCCTTGCACATGATATCAAGTAGTTGAACACCTTCTTCAAGCATCCCACATTTGCATAACCCGTCAATTAACATTGTATATGCAATACTATCGACTAATATACCATTCATTTTCATCCTCTCAAAAAGACTTCTTGCTAATTCTAACTTCGCATGCCTACATAACCCGTTCAAGAGAACCCCGTAACTAACTTCATTAGGCCGTAATCCTCGTACTTCCATTTTCCTCAGAAGTTCTAAAGCTTCTATAAAACAGCCTTCCTGACAATGCCCATCAATCAAAGCATTGTAAGTGACACAGTTTGGAAAAATATTCAACTTTGACATCTCATTGAAAATCCGATTAGCAACACCAATCTTCCCCTCTTTGACAAACCCATTGATGAGAGTATTATAGGTGACTTCATTAGGGAATAGCATCTTCTTCCTCATATTTTTCAACAATAAATAACCTTTTGAACTCCTGTGGTTTTTACATAAATCATCTATTAACGTGTTATATGTACACAAATCTGCTTCGAGACCCCTACGACCCATCTGCTCAGTAAGCTCAAAAGCTGCTTTATATCTTCCTTTCTTGCAATACCAGTTAAGCAAAGTATTATAAGTAACTACTGTAGGAATATAACCGCTCTCTTCCATTTTTCCAAGGAGATACCCGGCTTTCTTAAGCTTTCCTTCGACACAGAGAATATGCAAAAGTATATTAAATGTACAAATATTTGGGCAAATATTTCTTGCAAGCATTTCCTTGAAAAATGACCACGCAGACCCTACCGACCTATCATTCACCATTGCCCTTAATAGCATGTTACAAGTGAACACTGATGGCTTAAAACCCCTCAAACCCATCAAATGAAATGTCTGTAAAGCATCCTTAACCATCAATTTTCTTATGTAAATCCTTATCAAAAGGTCAAAAACTGAAGGGTTTGAATTGCAAAGAGAGTATGTATCCATTAGAGCACCAAAAACAGAATTTGACCCATTACCCATTTCAGCTAAATTATTAAGAATTGACTTAGCAGAATCATACATTCTAGCTCTAACAAGTATATGGGTTGTTATACAATACATTTGAGTAATGTGGGTGGGTCCCATACCAGGTTGCTTGATTACCCAGTTGAGAAATTTCACAGCTAACCTTCCATGAACTGGTCTTAGTGAAGCCAATTTATAATCCATGTGGTTCAGTGACTCCCAACGGTCAATTGTTAGAAGTGTATAGATACTATTCTCCAATTCCAAACCTGTTTACAGAATTACCAAATTAAAATATATACACAAATACAAAAATAAAAATAAAAATTATGGGTTATTGAAAAATTGAATAAAATAGAAATCATACCAGAAGTATGTGGGTTATTGGGTGTTCTTCTTCCATTGTTACTTCTCAATTGTTCAGTGGAATTTGTAGAAAATCCCATTTGGGAAAAAGCCAGAAATTTGGGTATTTTTTGAGGAAAATGAGAGATTTTCCTAGCAGTTAAAGAACTCGAACACGAAAACATCATAATCGGTTACTCCCCTTCCCCTTCCCAATTTAAAGCTATATAGTATGATCAAATAGCAGATACAGATCAGAAGGGTGTTTTGGCTCGCGAGAGCGCTTGTTGGGATTTTATAACACTGGTTGTTTACGAGTTCGAGGAGAAAAGAAAGGTCGATAATTTAAAAGGTTTGTTTTGGGACGACCAAGTTATCAAATTGCCTCCAAAATCGCATAAACCACAATAATTAAAACTGTATCAATGTTTAGGTGTATGTGCGATTTTTGATGAGTTAAAAATTTGAATTTATAATTTGAGTTATAAATTTTAGGAACAATTACATTTTATAGTACATTTAAAAATATAATTACAAGAAAAGTGCCCTCATTAAATATTTACATAATTAATATCTTTAAAATTTTATTTTCATTATTAGTACATATTTATGATTCCTTTAATTATGGGATGTGTTTTAATTCTCAACCATCTCTCCCACAATTTTCTCCCCATCTCTCCCACGATTTTCTCCCACTCCATTTATGTTTCCTTTCTTCTTCTTCTCCTCCCTCCCTTCGCCTCCTCCTCCTCCTCCTCCTCCTGTCCAACCCCTCCCCACCCTCCGCCTCCCCTTCCTCCCGCCTCCCGCCACCCCTCCTCCCGCCTCTGCCCCCCGCCACTACTCCTCCCGCCCCAGCCCCACACCCTCTCCACCCACCCCCTCCTCCCCCTCCCTCCGCCCTCCGCCCTCCGCCCCCCTCTCCCCCTCCATCCGCTACCCCCACCCCCTCCCTCTGCCACCCCCTCCCTCCGCCCCTCTCCATCCGCTACCCCCACCCCCTCCCTCCGCCACACCTCCTCTTCCCCCTCCCTCCTCCCTCCTCCCCCTCCCTCTCCCTCCGCCTCCCTCCTCCTCCTCCCCCCTCCCTCCGCCACCCCCTCATCCTCCCCCCTCCCTCCGCCACCCCCTCCTCCTCCTCCCACTGCCCACGCCCCACCCCCTCCCTCTGCCATCGTTGCTCTGTTTCTGCAGTTTTTTTATAATGCAGTTGGTAGCCAAACCTTTATATCAAGGTAACTAATTCTGTTTTATTAAGTTTCCAATTTATTTTGCATGTAATACAGTTGGTAGCCAAACATTCGTGCAGTTGGTTGCCAAACTTTCAGATCAAGGTAACTAATTCATACTGCAGGTGTGAAGGTAGATTGATTATCTTGGTATGAAAGTTTGATTACCTTGGTATAAAAGTTTGGTTACCTTGGTATAAAGTTTTGGTTACCTTGGTATAAATATGCAGTGTTCTATTTTTTATTTACCAACATGAAATTGGTTGTCAAACTTTTAGACCAAGGTAACCAATTCAGTTGTATTTGATTACCAATTTTATTTTAAATGTGATGCAGTTACTAGTCAATTTTTGTGGCGGCGGCGGCGGCGATGTGGCGGCGGAAGCGGTGGCGGCGAGAGAGGATGATGATGAACATTAGCTCCTTCATAATTTTTTATTTTTAATTTTCTCATTTTGATTTGAATTTTGAAATATGGATTTGAAATTGTTGTTAGAGACAAGATTTGAATTTGAATTTGAATTATTAGTTATCCTTGATTTTAGGTTTCTTTATTAATGTGAATTGTATTATTTTTGTAATATGAGTCTTAATTACACTCTTTTTGTAATTATTTAGTTGATGCACTTTTCTTGTAATTACTTTCTATTTGTTGTATACTTATGTAAAGGACCCTAAATTTTAATGGGATATGATTGAGTTTACCATTAACCTTTTATATTATTATTACTAAAATATAACTTTTGCTTATAAATTAGACTCTTTTTATGAAATATATAATAATTTTATTTATGTTATTGAATAAATGAGCTCATTATCCCGTGCTAACTACAACTCTTGTAATAGAATTAATATATTGTTGATACTTTTATTAATATTATTAGATAAATTAGTTAATATCTATTGTTTAATATTATAATTAAATCACATGGTTGGTGATTATAGTATATTGCTCCATAAGAAAATTATTTTATTTTAAAATAAAATTTAATTAATTATATAACTTGATATATAACCAATTATTAGTGTGATTAAATTTTAAAAATATAGAATAAGAACTCAGTTATTCACTTAATTAAAGTAATAGAATCGTCATTTTTAAATTAATGGTTCATTAATTTATATATTAACCTATTTATATTAGAAAATGACATATATAATATATTATTTAGATAATAATACAATTTTATTTAACCAGTTATTAACAAAAGTAAATAAATTTTAAACAATAAAATAAGAATTTATCTTTTCATATAATTTAAAGACCAAATATTCATTTTCAAATTAACGATTCATCTATTTATATATTCATTTATTTTGTTTAATAATAAAATCTTATATAAAGTCAAAAAAAAAAAATACTTATATATTTTAGTAATGATAAAATAAATACATAATTAAATATTAGTAATAGTAAGAATTTTAGTCATTCTCGCTGCAAAGAAAATTTTTGAATACACCCCAATCAGTTTTTCTTTTAATTCATACATAGATTTCAATCATTCATGATTTTGTAGATCATAGTTTTCGAACAACAAATTTCATCTGTCGTCAAAGTCTTGAATAGTCAAACACTTAAAAAACGCAATAGTTAAAATTTGACTTAAAATTTGGATGCAATGAATAGATATACCCAAGTTTTTCAGGATATTTTTTGCTAATGTGTCAGGTACACAACGTATAGTGTGTATTAGAAAAAATCCTAGCAATCGCATTCGACATAGCACATTCTTGATCAGTGATAGTGGTTATGAGATATTTGAAATTTATTGCTTCAGACCACTGCTCAAACAACCATACAAATATATCATCAATCTCATCACTCAAAAGTGCTCACCCAAACAGTACAAAATGGTAATGATGATTTACACCCGTGAAAGGAGCAAATGACATGAAATATTTGTTTGTTCAGTATGTGGTATCAAAAGTAACGTCGCAAAATTTTTTGATAGCATATATGTAAATATAGCAATAATATTTAATTATCTTTTGTGTATATTTTTTGTATAATTTGTTACCTTAATTAGAACCTAGATTCTCTCTTGTAACAACCTTAATTAGAGCTTAGATTCTCTCTTGTAACAACTATATATTACTGACCTTTGTTAACGTAATGGACACGAAAAAACACCTTCTTTCATTGTATCAAAGCCCTAGGGCACAATCCTCTTCTCTTCCATCCTTTTTTTCGCCGCGCCCTGGTGTTTCGCCAACCATTTACTTCTCGCCTTCAATCTCTTTCTGTCAGCCACCATGTCTGAATCAAAATCCTCATTCCACCCGGCTCTTGTTGTCTCTGGCATCAAGAACCATATCTCTATTACTCTTGAGTTGGAAAACGTCCAATATGCGAAGTGGGCGGAACTCTTCAAAATTCACGCACGATCTCATCGGGTCATCAACCATATCATCCCACAGGACGAAGGTAAAGTAAAAGTGCCTATAACTGTCGATGAGAAAGAACTTTGGTCGACCCTTGATGATACGGTCCTTCAATGGATTTATGCAACAATCTCGAATTACTTATTGCATACGATTCTTGAACCCGACTCAACGGCAATGGATGCTTGGAATCAGTTGCGTGATATATTCCAAGACAACAAAAATTCATGTGTCGTGACTCTTGAGCAAGAATTTTCTCACACAAACATGGAGGATTTCCCTAACGCTTCCGCGTATTGTCAAAGACTCAAGATTTTGTCAGATCAACTTAAGAACATAGGATGTGACGCCCCCAAAATAGGTATACATCACCCATCTTGAGTCGCCAAATACATGGTACCGAATTCAAATACAATCTTAAATATACAACATGAGCTGTGAGTTTTAATACAAACATTGTCTTCTAAATAGCATTAAAATTCAAAATAAGTCCTCAATACATTTATTAACACACTATTTCACAGAATAGTGAGGACTACTAATGCTATCCTCTGGGCCGTCACTCCGTTCCCCGACTAGTCCCTGCTACGTTCTCATTTCCTGAAGAGAACAATGAAAGAAAGGGTGAGCTCAACTAGCCCAGTAAGAAATATTATGACTAAGATAACGCAGAATAAATTATCGTTAGCCTTCAACAGTGTTAAACTGATACAATATAACAATCATTAAGTTTAACTGCAGCGGAACAAGCAATCCATTAGAAGAGTCAAGTAGAGAATAAATCTACTATCTTCTATGATTTAAAAGATTTTTCATCACTTTTATCGCTGAGACTCATCTTAATAAATAATCCACATCATCAAATCATCCCTGCTCTATAGGCCAATGATATTCTTTAGTATCACGACCACGAATTATCTGTGCACTACGGGCCAAAGATAATCATGTTTTTTTCAACGGTCATGATCATGCCATAAAATAATTCATCTTTTCACCCTTGGCCGAAGAGAATCCATAGCCATAATCATACCAAAAATTGTCCATCAATGCACTACGGGCCAATGAGGACTTTTTTCACATCATTTGTAACGTTACAGTCATGATTATACCGAATAATCTCTGGTCATAATCATACCAAGTCCATCTATGCACTACAGGCCAAATATGATTTTTAACATAATATAAACATGAGGATGATGACAATGATATAAGAATTCAATAAAACAAGTTCAAGAATTAATTTATCCAGGAACTAATAACGTCCAAATTGTAGACATGATACTTCTTGTAGAGTAAAATTTAAGAATGCTCAGAAGAATATTTCCATGAAAAGATACTGGATGAAGCACAAATATCAAGGATATTCCACTAATTTCATGAATTATAGAAGTTAAAACTTTAACTAACTGAGTATAATAAAGATTGGAATAACAAAAGAAATCACCAAGCATGTGATAGACCGCACAGACAGGTTATTCCAACAGAATAATAAATAACGGAACCAGGTCATGCGTAAAGCACAGACAGGATGTTCCAATAAAATGATAAAGAACGGAACCAGGTCATGCGTAAACGCACAGACAAGATATTCCAACAGAATAATAAATAATGGAATCAGGTCAGGCGTAATACGCACCGACAGGATATTCCAACAGAATAATAAAGAATGAAATAACAGAAGAATTTCACCAAGTATAGGGTAACCCGCGTATACAGGTTATTCCAATAGAATAATAAAGAATGGAATAATAGAAGTTCTCTTCATGAATACAAAAGAAATAATACCCCCTTACGAGTACAACCAATAATATCCCTTACCTTAAGAAGAAGAGTACTGGATATATGAGTAGTGAAGTAGCAGAATACTTTTCTTCTTTCTCTCTATAGTTTATCTCTCTAGAGTTTCAGTGAATTCGTAAGAAATAATGAATGAATGAGCTTCTATTTATAGAAAAATGGACTGCATAGTAACTAACTCATGAACGGTCCAGATTGATTTACTTTAATCTGACTGTCCATATTTAAAGAAAAATATTTTAAATAAAATATAATATATTCTATTTATAATCTAATAAAATGAATAACTTTATAAAAGATTTTACTATGCAAACACTATGCAGGCACTATGCAAACACTATGCATAATAAAATATAATATATTCTAATTATTGTCTAATAAAACAGATAACTTTATAAAAGTATTCTGTTTTATATAAAAAGATTATATTATTAGCCTAATAAAATGAATAACTTTATAAAAGTATTCTGTTTTATATAAAAAGCTTTTTTGTGTTATTACATTAATAATACTAATAAAATAAAACTGAATGACTTATCACATAAGCATCAATAATCAATACCGTGTGCTACTATGCAACCACGCGTATTACTGTACTTTTACTACCGAGTAGTTCAATAGTATTAATGGTAAAACTTCCGCCGTTATTTTCAATAAAATATTTTTATTGTTTTCTCAATCCGACAATAATTCTGTTGTGGGGTCCACCAATGATTATGTCGTCGTACGAATATTCTCCGACAAAAAGAATATTCCCCGACCAATCGAATATTATACAACAACTTGCATACTTTTCAAAATTTATAAATACTACCCACAACTATAACATTATATCATATCCACACCATAATATTCAAAAAATTATTTCGAGAAAATTAAATATTTATTCATAAAATCTGGGGTCTCACAATCTCTCCTCCTTATGAAATTTTGCCCTCGAAATTTATGTACGTACCTGATATGCCAAAGAGGTGAGGATACCTTGACTTCATTTCAGATTCTAATTCTTAAGGTATAACCTTTGAGCGTCGAATATGATCATTCTTATCCAAGATGTTAACACGTATCTCATCATATGTTAAATCTTCGGTTATCTCATCTGGTTCTAAATTAATAATGTGGTTCGGGTCGTCCACATATTTACGTAACATCGATACGTAAAAAAAACGTTCTGAACACGCAATATACTTGGCGGTAAAACGAGTTTATAGGCCACAGTTCCTACTTCATCGAGGATTTCAAATGGGCCAATTAAATCGAGGGTTGAGATTTACTCTCTTCTTCGATTCTTGCTTCTAGAACAACGCCCTCTTGAACCTTCTTCTTCACATTCATCAGCTCTGAGTATGTAGCTTGAGCGGCTTTAACTTTATCGATTAAAGTCGATTCTAATCGTATATTCGTTATCTTCACGTGGGTCCCTAGAGTCTTTAACTCTATCTTCATCATTTGTAAGTTATACGAAATGAGTCTTTGTGTTAACAACATCGCACTCGCATACGATCTTCTACTCAGCGCGTCATCTACCACGTTCGCTTTTCCTACGATGGTATTGAATGGTACGATCATAATCTTCAATAGCTCGAGTCAACGTCTTTGGCGCATTATACATTCGTTTTGGTTGAAGAAATATTTGAGGGTTTAAGAAATGGGTTTTGTACTGGGGTCAATACAAAATTCGATTTCACGCTCTGGGGTAGGCTAAGAAGTCTTCAAGAATACGTCAGGAAATTATTAACAATAGAAATATCATTCAAAACTGTGACCCTCATCCAAGACTTGGATAGTACATCACATTGATACCTATCAACTTGCCATCGTCATTCACGACATCGCCTACAGAAAGTCTGGCTTCGGTGTATTCCACACAAGAAAGTATGGCTTCGGTGCATTCCACACAAGAAAGTCAACAACGAAAGGACTGAGGCTCTTTACTTATGGCTTGATATGACAATGATTGAATTTAGTGGTTTGGTTGCTTGAATTCGCATAACAGGTTGGTTAGAAATATGAAAGCTAACAACCTTACAAAAAGCATGATGAGTAGTTAACCAATCGATTCCTAAAATCGCATCAAAGGCAAGTATTTTCAAAGAGACAAGATCGACACGTAACGTGAAAGTGTTGATTTGAACAAGATTTATAAATAGTGGAGGTAACGAAGGTTTCTCCCAACTGAGTTTAAACAGATATATCAAAGTCTAACTTCTCCGGAGTTAACTTCAAACATTGAACATAACTAGGTGAAATAAAAGAGTAAGTAGAATCGGTATCTAACAAGGTATAGACTTCACAAGAGTTTATGACTAACATACCCGTGATAATTTTATTCAGGTTCCTTGCCACGAAAAAAAACTGCTCTCTCTTAAACTACCGGTTTTAACTTGTCTGGGACATCCTTTGGCATCACTATCCCAGCTGTACTTGACTTCACCATACGACAAAATCGAGTTAGGTGACCTTCTCTTCCGTAATTAAAACACGTTTTGGATTGCTGCGTACAGTTTGGACGGATGTGTCCCTCCTGTCCGCATTTGAAACATACGACCGGTGGTCGTTCTTCTTCCTTTGAAACGGGTGCTGGTGCCGACGTCTTCATGTCATTGTTGAATCTTCTCTTCTTGAAATGTTCATTCTTATTATTTTGACCATGATTACCACAGAAGTGGTTACCATTTTTGGCATGTTGATTCCCTCCATGCTTATTTTCACCGCTTTGATGACTGTTATCACCGGTATTATCATTTTTTCGGCTGCTCTCTATTGGTTGCGTTGACTCGTTATCGCGCTCCACTAACTGAGCCATATTTACAACATCTGAATACAAACACAATTTATGAGAAATAAGATATTAACGTATCTCCGGCTTCAAACCTCTTAAAAACATCCACGTCATTCTCACTTCATTATCAACCAAGTGGGACGCAAATCGGGACAACTCGGTAAACTTGGCTTCGTACTGCGACACGATCATGTTGTTTTGCTCCAACTTGATAAATTCCACCTCCTTCATGTGATGAATGCTTTCGGGAAAGTATTTGTCATTGAACAGCTCTTGGAACTTCTCCCAAGACATCTTGAGTGCGTCAGGCTGGGTACGTTTTACAGATTTCCACCAGTGATCTGCCTCTTCACGCGACATAAAGATGGCAAAGGGAACCTTTTGCTCCTCGGAACATCCCAAGACATCAAATATCTTGGTGATCTGCTTTAACCACGTCTCTGCCTTAAGTGGTTCTGGCTTTCCCAAAAACTCCAGTGGTCCCAGCTCCTTGAATTGTTTAGTGGTGACCAACCGTGAGTTGCCATTGTTTCCTCCTGCAATATGAACAGGAGCCGCCTTCGCCTGATGTTGCATGAATTCTAAAAAGCTCCTAAATGTACCGTCGTTCGTCAATTGATCAGTGTTGTTGTTTACAGGAGGATTATCGTCATCTTGTTGCACATTGTCCTGATTATTGATCTGTGGAGAATCAACAGTCTCCTGTGCTCCATTGCTATTCTCAACATTCTCGGATGTCATTTTCAGATACTGCCACAAAACAAAGGTTAATTGACATATAACATATTATCCCTATATTCTGACCGACCAATTAAATACCAAATAAATTTAGGTAGGTCATACTAGTGAAGGAATTCCCCGTCTCTCCCCTCCTAATTCTATTCTCACATCCTAGCCAGGGATCATATTTCTAAGCTTTGATACCAACTGTGACGCCCCCAAAATAGGTATACATCACACATCTTGAGTCGCCAAATACATGGTACAGAATTCAAATAAAATTTTAAATATACAACATGAGCTGTGAGTTTTAATACAAACATTGTCTTCTAAACAGTATTAAAACTCAAAATAAGTCCTCAATACATTTATTAACACACTATTTCACAGAATAGTGAGGACTACTAATGCTATCCTCTGGACCGTCACTCCGTTCCCCGACTAGTCCTTTCTACATTCTTATTTCCTGAAGAGAACCGTGAAAGAAAGGGTGAGCTCAACTAGTCCAGTAAATAATATTATGACTAAGATAACGCAGAATAAATTATCGTTAGCCTTCAACAGTGTTAAACTGATACAATATAACAATCATTAAGTTTAACTGCAGCGGAACAAACAATCCATTAGAAGAGTCAAGTGGAGAATAAAATCTACTATCTTCTATGATTTAAAAGGTTTTTCATCACTTTTATCGATGAGACTCCACTTAATAAATAATCCACATCATCAAATCATCCCTGCACTATAGGCCAAAGATATTCTTTAGTATCACGACCACAAATTATCCATGCACCACGGGCCAAAGATAATCATGTTTTCATCAACGGTCCTGATCAAACCATAAAACAATTCATCTTTGCACCCTTGGCCGAAGAGAATCCATAGCCATAATCATACCAAAAACTGTCCATCAATGCACTACGGGCCAATGAGGACTTTTTTCACATCATTTGTAACATTACGGTCATGATTATATCGAATAATCCCTGGTCATAATCATACCAAGTCTATCTATGCACTACAGGCCACATATGACTTTCAACATAATATAAACATGAGGATGATGACAATGATATAAGAATTCAATAAAGCAAGTTCAAGAATTAATTTATCCAGGAACTAATAACGTCCAAATTGTCAACATGTTACTTCTTGTAAAGTAAAATTCAAGAATGCTCAGAAGAATATTTCCATGAAAAGATACTGGATGAAGTGCAAATATCAAGAATATTCCACTAATTTCATGGAGTATTGAAGTCAAAACTTTAACCAAGTGAGTATAATAAAGAATGGAATAACAAAAGAAATCACCATGCATGCCGTACTTCGCATAGACAGGTTATTCCAACAGAATACTAAATAACGGAACCAGGTCAGGTGTAATACACAACGACAGGATATTCTAACAGAATAATAAATAACGGAACCAGGTCCGGCGTAAAACACACAGACAGGATATTCCAACAGAATAATAAAGAATGGAATAACATAAGAATTTCATCAAGTATAGGGTAGCCCGTGTATACTTGTTATTCCAACAGAATAATAAAGAATGGAATAACAGAAGTTCTCTTCATGAATACAAAAGAAATAATACCCCCTTACGAGTACAACTAATAATATCCCTTACCTTAAGTAGAAGAGTACTGGATATATGAGTAGTGAAGTAGCAGAATACTTTTCTTCTTTCTCTCTATAGTTTATCTCTCTAGAGTTTCAGTGAATTCGTAAGAAATAATGAAGGAATGAGCTTCTATTTATAGAAAAATGGACTGCATAGTAACTAACTCATGAACGGTCCAGATTGATTTACTTTAATCTGACTGTCCATATTTAAAGCAAAATCTTTTAAATAAAATATAATATATTCTATTTATAATCTAATAAAACGAATAACTTTATAAAAGATTTTACTATGCAGGCACTATGCAAACACTATGTATAATAAAATATAATATATTCTAATTATTGTCTAATAAAATAGATAACTTTATAAAAGTATTCTGTTTTATATAAAAAGATTTTACTATTAGCCTAATAAAACGAATAACTTTATAAAAGTATTCTGTTTTATATAAAAAGCTTTTCTATTTTATTACATTAATAATACCAATAAAACAAAATTGAGTGACTTATCACATAAGCATCAATAATCAATACCGTGTGCTACTATACAATTACGCGTATTATTGTACTTTTACTACCGATTAGTTCAATAGTATTAATGGTAAAACTTCCGCCGTTATTTTCAATAAATTATTTTTGTCGTTTTCTCAATCCGACAATAATTCTGTTGTGGGATCCACCAATGATTATGTCATCGTACGAATATTCCCCGATAAAAAGAATATTCCCCAACCAATCGAATATTATACAACAACTTGCATACTTTACAAAATTTATAAATACTACCCACAATTATAACATTATATCATATCCACACCATAATATTAGAAAAATTATTTCGAGAAAATTAAATATTTATTCATAAAATATGGGGTCTCACAGCAGCAGTGGTAGCCTTGGATGGGTAGTGGGCAACATCAGTAGCCATGATCTTTCATGCCATGGGCCATTCCTCCTTCTCCTTACCCAATAGCTCCTTGGGCCAGACCCACGACTCAGTAGACGCAGGCTGGAGTTCTTAGCCCACACCCTCAGCAAGCATATTCTGCCGCAGCAAAGCCCCCTCCAACCGACATCGAGGCCGTTATGCACACACTTGGGCTCACTGCTCCAGATGCAAACTGGTACATGGATATCGGAGCCACCTCTCATATGAAATCCGCGCAAGGTAATCTCGTCTTATTTTAATTTGAGCAATAAATGTGGTATAATTGTAGGAAATGGTCATTCAATTCCAATTCATGGTTATGGTCATACAAAATTATCTCCCTCGAACTCACCTTTATCCTTTAAGAATGTCCTTCATGCTCTTCAACTTGTTAAAAACTTAATTTCAGTTCGAAAGTTTACTATTGATAACTCAGTTTCTGTTGAATTTGATCCTTTTGGGTTTTCTATAAAGGATTTTCAGACGGGGATGCGTCTAATGAGATGTGATAGTCGGGGCGAGTTTTATCCCATCACCGCCACCATCACCACAAATCAAGCCACCTCACCTTCAACTTTTGCAGATTTAGCACTGTCTTTATGGCATGAACGTTTGGGTCATCCGAGAGCACCTGTTTTTGACTCTCTTAGGCTAAATAAATTTATTGAATGTAATGGAACTTGTAGTTCTCATGTTTTTCATTCCTGCTTACTTGGAAAACATGTTAAATTACCTTTTGTTGCGTCTACTTCATGCAATTTTTTATGCCATTTGATATTATCCATAGTGATCTTTGGACATCTCCCGTTTTGAGTTCTTTGGGCCACATATATTATATCCTCTTGTTGGATGATTACTCTAATTTTTTTTGGACTTTTCCCCTGTCTAAAAAGTCTTAAGCCTTTTCCACTTTTTTAACATTTTGAGCTCATCCGCACTCAATTTGAATGGGAAATAAAGAACATTCAATGTGATAATGGTAGGGAATTTGATAATGGGCCATTTTGGGAATTTTGTAAAGCTAATGGTTTGTTTTTTCATCTTTCTTGTCCTCATACTTCATCACAAAATGGAAAAGCCGAAAGAAAAATTTGAACCGTTAACAACATTGTTCGCACTTTACTTGCCCATGCTTCCTTACCACCATCATTTTGGCATCATGCATTACAAATAGAAACCTACCTTCTCAACATCTTTCCAAGTAAACACTTAGCCTATCAATCCCCTATCAAAATTCTCTATCAAAAAGACCCATCCTATTCTCATCTTCAGGTGTTCGGTTGCTTGTGCTACCCTCTTTTCCCATCTACTACAATTAACAAGTTATAAGCCCGCTCTACCTCGTGTGTCTTTTTGGGTTATCCATCTCATCATCATTGCTAAAAATGCTATGATTTTTGCTCAAATAAAATCATAATAAGTCGTCACGTCATTTTCGATGAGACCCAATTCCCTTTTGCTAAAGTGCATACTCCATCAACTCACACATATGATTTTTTGGATGATGGATTGTCTCCTCATGTAGTCCATCATTTGGCCTCACAAAGCAGCCCAAGCCAGGAAATACCTAACTCACCTACTTCTCTTTCTCATCCTAACCCAGCCACTAGCAGCCCAACTCGTCTAACGTGTCCTTCAGGCCCAAAACCTGGCAGCCCAGCGCACAACGAACCACTTTATTTTCCAAACCTTGTTGTTGAGCCACATGTCTCAGTCCAACCTGTAAGACCCCAATTTTTTTATGAATAAAGATTTAATTTTCTCTAAATGTTATTTTTAATAATAAGGTGTGGATTTGATATAATGTTATAGTTATGGGAGATATGTGCAAATTTTGCAAGTAAGCAAGTTGTCATAAAATATTCAGGGAATATTCTTTTTGTTGGGGAATATTCGTACGACGGCACAATTATTGGCGGACTCCACAACAGAATTACTGTTGGATATAGAAAGCGATAGAAATAACCTTTTTATAAAAATAACGGCAAAACTTTTACCGTTAACTGTTGAAATACCCGGTGATAAAAGTACAGTAATACGCGTGGTTATACAGTAGCACACGGTATTGTACATTATCTCTGATTATTGATACTTACTTAAGAAGTCACTTAGTTTTATTCAATTATTGTCACAGTAGTTGCTGCATAATATCTCATATTATTGATTCAATTATTGTCACAGTATCAATTGCATAATATTTTATATTATTAAATCAATAATTGAGATGACACAGTTATTTCATATTATTATTTTCATTATTGACAATATCTAGAAAAAAGTTCTATCAAGGAAAGATGTTAGGATATTTAATTGCGCACCAATAAGGAGAAATTTTTATTAGAAAGCCCCCTCTTTCCTGGGAATGATCTAGTTGTTAATATTGTGAGTTATAATATTAATGATGAATAATTGTTGAAAAATTAAAAATATGTTTATTGAAGATAAGTGATTTGTGGTAAATATTTATTCAATTTTTTATATAAATAGATGGGTTTTCAAAAAGTATTTGTTGTAAGTTTGGCTTATTACATGGACCCCCACTTAGTCATTTTTCAAAATCGCCGGTAGAAAGTTATCTCAGTTTTGTTTTATTATTATAATAGTAATAAAACAGAAAACTTTTTATATAAAACATAATACTTTTTATATTATATATAAAGTTATTTGTTTTATTAGATTATAAATAGAATATATTATATTTTATATAAAGTTTTTGTTTTATTAGAATATTTTATTGCACATTAATGGATAGTAAAAATCAGAAATTCACGCCGAATTCGGTCGTGATTTTTCTTTACTGTTCACCCATGAAAATTTTAAATAGTACCATGTCATTCTCTTATAAATAGGATGCTTAGTTATGAAATAAAAATCATACCAGAATTAGAGAATTGTGCTTCTATAATATTGTCCGTATTTCTTGTGAGCATAAGAATACTTTGAGTGTAGCAAATAGTGCAAGTTTTTTTCAAGAATATCTCCGTTATACCAGTCAAAATTAGTCTCCTACTAAGGTAAGGGGTATTATTTATTTCATATTCGTAAGAGATTATTTTTCATATTCGTAAGGAATATTATTTTTGTTCAATATTCGTAAGGAATATTATTTTCATTCAATATTCGTAAGAGATATTATTTTCGTTCAATATTCGTAAGGAATATTATTTTCTTTCAATATTCGTAAGGGATATTATTTTAGTTCAATATTCGTAAGAAATATTATTTTCTTCCATACTTTGTAGTATGTAAGTAATATTATTTCGTTTCATATTCCTAAATCTACACTTATTTTGATAAGTATTGCTTCTCTACTCCCTGAAATTAGTAGAATATTCTTAAATTTTGTGCTTCATCTAGTATCGTTTCATTGGAATATTGGTCTGAACTTTCTTATTAAATTTCAATATTTTCATTTTGGGGTACTATTCACGAGTTAATATTCACTCGGGGTACTATTCATGGGGTACTATTCACATAGTACTATTCATATATACGGTACTGTTCATACGATATTATTCATTCATACGGTACTATTTATATGGTACTATTTATACGGTACTATTCACAGCATAATTTAATTTTTTTTTTTGCAAATTATTTTTGATACATGAATATCATTCTTGAATTTTACTCCAAAATTAGTTATCATGTTGACAATTTGGACATTCTTAAACTCTAAATAAATTGAATTATAAATCTTTAATATTTATCACTGATCTCACTTGATTGATTACCTATATCATTGTCATCATCCTCATGTTTATATTGTGGTGAAAGTCATATTTGGCCCGTAGTGCATAGATGGACTGTTGATTGGTATGATTATGACCAGGAATTGTGTATTGGTATAATCATGACCTGTAATGTTACAGAGAAATGATGTGGTGAAAGTCCTCATTGGCCCGTAGTGCATTGATGGACAGTTATTTGGCATGATCATGACCACTGGTTATACTAACAAATATCCTTGGCCCATAGTGCATGGATAATTATATGATGTGAAATAATTATTGAGTTGTGTTACAGAGATAAAATATTGATGATGAACTTTTAAATTATAGAAGGTAGTAGACATCATGTGTGACGCCCCTAAAACATGTATACATCACCTATTCTGAGTCGCAAAATACATGGTACAGAATACAAATACAACTTAATTATACAACTGTCGTGCAAAGTACGATAAAACATAAGCTGTGAGTTTTAAAACAAATATTGTCGTCTAGACAATATACAAACTCAAATTCAATATTATTACATTTATTTTCTCACTATTTCACTGAATAGTTAGCACTAGTAATGCTATCATCTGGTCCGTCACTCCGTTCCCCGACTAGTCCCTGCTACGTTCTCATTTCCCGAAGAGAACAATGAAAGTAAAAGGGTGAGCTCAACTAGCCCAGTAGGAAATATTATGACTAAGATAACGCAGAATATATTATCGTTAGCCTTCAACAGTGTTAAATTGATATAATATAACAACCATCAAGTTTAACTGCAGCAGAACAAGCAATCCATTAAAAGAGTCAAGTAGAGAATAAAATCTACTATCTTTTATGATTTAAAAGGTTTTTCATCACTTTTATCGCTGGGACTCAGCTTAATAAATAATCCACATCATCGAATCACCCCTGCACTACAGCCAAGGATATTCTTTAGTATCACGACCATAATTATCCATGCACTAGGGGCAAGAATATTTGTGTATTCATTAATGGTCATGATCATGCCAACAACTATCCATCAATGCACTACGGGCCAATGAGGACTTTTACCACATCATTTGTAACATTACGGTCATGATTACACCGAATAATCCCTGGTCATAATCATACCAAGTCCATCTATGCACTACAAGCCACAGATGACTTTCAAAAAATATAAACATGAGGATGATGACAATGATATAAGAATTCAATAAAACAAGTTCAAGAATTAATTTATACAGGAACTAATAATGTCCAAATTGTCAACATGATACTGCTTTGTAGAGTAAAATTCAAGAAAGCTCAGAAGAATATTTCCTTTAAAAGATATTGGATAAAGCGCAAATATCAAGGGTATTCCACTAATTTCATGTAGTATAGAAGTCAAAATTTAACCAACTGAGTATAAAAAGGAATGGAATAACAAAAGAAATCACCAGGCATGCGATAGACCGCATAGGCGGGTTATTCCAACAGAATAATAAATAACGAAATTCGGTCCGGCGTAAAATGCACAGACAGGATATTTCAACAGAATAATAAAGACAGAATCATGTCCGACGTAAAACGCACAGATAGGATATTCCAACAGAATAATAAAGACGGAACCAGGTCCGGCGTAGAACGCACAGACAGGATATTCCAACAGAATGATAAATAATGGAACCAGGTCCGGCGTAAACGCACAGACAGGATGTTCCAACAGAATGATAAAGAATGGAATAACAGAAGAATTTCACCAAGTATAGGGTAGCCCGCGTATACAGGTTATTCCAATAGAATAATAAATAATAGAATAACAGAAGTTCTCTTCATGGATAAGAAAGAACTAATACTCCCTACCTTGGAAAAACTGGATACTGGAATAGTGAGGTAGCAGACTTCTCTTCTTCTTTCTCTCTATAATTTCTCTCTATAATAATCGCTCTAAAGCTTTTGTGAATTGGTGAGAAATGAAGGAAGAATGAGCTTCTATTTATAGGAAAATATAGTTTCGATAATTGCACGTTTTGGGGCTCGAAAAATTATAGTACAATACCTCTAACTTTTCTTTTATTTTTAATTTAGTCCTGTAAGTATTATCAAACTTGCACCACAACCCTTAATAGTAAATAATGTGAATAAATAGTTCAATCATGTGAATCAATAATATAATCATGTGAAAAATACGAATTACAGTATAGTACCTCCATTTATACCTCCATTTTTAACTTAGTCATGCAAGTATTATCAATCTTGCACCAACTCCCCTAATAGTAAATAATGTGATTCAATAGTACACACATGTGAACAAATAGTTATAAAAGTATGTGAATTAGTAGCAATTAATTGCTCATTTATCCAATAAATTACCCTATTTATCAATATAATCCCTAGACATCAATTATCATCGGAATAGATGTCGATTCCACTAACACTAATAATCCCAACACAATGGAACTCTCAAAATTCATTTTTAATCAACACAACTTATTAATATTAATATTATAACTCACAATATTTAACAATCAGATCATTCCCAGGAAAGAGGGGGCTTTCCGATAAGGATTTCTCCTTATTGGCGCGCAATTAGGTGACCTAAACCTCTCATTGACAGAACTTCTAGACATTGTCAATATTGCAAATAATAATATGAATAACTTTGTCGTCTCAATTATTGATTTAATAATATAATATATTATGCAAATGATACTGTGACAATAATTGAATCAATAATATGAGAGATATGATGCGGTAATTACTGTAGCAATAATTGAGTATAACTGAGTGACTTCTCACGTAAGCATCAATAATCAATATCATGTGCTACTATGCAACCACGTATATTACTGTACTTTTAACACCAGGTGTTTCAACAGTTAACGGTAAAACTTCCGCCGTTATTTTCATAAAGTATTTTTGTCGTTTTCTCAATCCGACAATAATTCCGTTGTGGGGGTCCACCAATGATTGTGCCGTTGTACGAATATTCCCTGTTAAAACGAATATTCCCCGACCAATCGAATATTATATAACAACTTACGATCTTTGCAAAATTTGTAAATATTACCCACAACTATAACATTATATCAAATTCACACCATAATATTCAAAAATATATTTTGAGAAAATTTAATCTTTATTCAAAAAGTTGGGGCCTTACAATCTCCCCTTCTTATGAAAATTCGTCCTCGAAATTAGGGTGCGTACCTGGTATGTCGAAGAGGTACGGATACCTTGATTTCATCTCAGATTCTAACTCCCAAGTTATGTCTTCCACATCGTGGTTTCTCCACAAAATTTTGACTTGAGGTATAACCTTGGAGCGTAAATATGATCCTTTTTATCCAAGATTTTAACAGGTAACTCTTCATACGTTAAATCTTCCTCTATCTCGTCTGGTTCTAATTCAATAATGTGGTTCGGGTCTTTCACATATTTACATAACATTGATATGTGAAAAACGTTGTGAACACGAGACATACATGGCGGTAAAGCGAGTCTATACGCCATAATTTCTACTCGATCGAGGATTAAAAATGGGCCAATGAATCGAGGGTTGAGTTTTTCTCTCTTTCCAAATCTCGTAACTCCCTTCCATGGAGCAACACGTAATAACATATGATCTCCAATATCGAATTCCACGTCCTTTCGATGAAGATCAGCATAACTCTTTTATCGATCTTGTGAGGTTTTTTTACGTTGTCGGATCGTTTGAATCTTTTTCGTAGTCATACGTACCAACTCCGGTCCCAACAACGTTGCTTCACCCACCTCATCCCAGAATACTGGAGAACGACACTTTCTTCCATACAACGCCTCAAATGGAGCCATGTCAATACTTGCTTGATAACTGTTGTTGTAGGAAAACTCCTCCAATGATAGTAACTTATCCCAACTTCCCTTGAAGTCAAGGACACAGAGTCTTAATAGATCTTCAAGAGTTTGAATGGTCCTCTTCGACTGCCCGTCCATTTGAGAATGATATACCGAGCTAAATCGTAAATCCGTGCCCATAGCTTTTTGCAAACTAACCCAAAATCTTGAAGTGAATCTTGGGTCTCGATCAGAAACTATGGATACTGGCATACCATGCAGTCTTACAATCTTGTTTACGTACATACGAGCAAAACGTTCAAGTGTATAAGTTTCTCGTATAGGTAGGAAATGAGCAGACTTGGTCAATCTATCAACAATGACCCAAATTGCATCTATGCCTTGAGAAACTTTGGGAAGACCAGTAACGAAATCCATGGTAATGTGTTTCCACTTCCATTCTAGAATTTCAAGTGGTTGCAATGGACCTTTTGGTACTTGATGTTCTGCCTTGACTCGTTGACAAGTTAAACATCTTGAGATAAATTTTTCTATCTCTCTCTTCATGTCGAAGGTCACGATACATTTTGGTACTCCTAGGATGGATTGCAAACGGTGTGTTGTGCGCCTCCATCATGATTTTATATTTTAAATCAGGGTTGTTAGGAACACAAAGTCTGGAGTTGACTCGAAGTATTCCTTCTTCATCAATTCTTGATTCCGGCATAGCACCTTCTTGTACTTTTTCCTCATACGCATCAGCTCCAGGTCTGCAGCTTGAGCAGCTTTAACTTTATCGATTAAAGTCGGTTCTACTCGTATATTCGTCATCATCACATTGGTCCCTGGAGTCTTTATCTCTAACTCCATCCTTTACAAGTCATACAAAATGGGCCTTTGCGCTGACAATAGTACATTCGTACCCGCATATGATCTTCTACTCAGCGCATCAGCTACTACGTTCGCTTTTCCATGATGGTATTGAATAGTATGATCATAATATTTCAATAGTTCGAGCCAACTTCGTTGCCACATGCTGAGTTCCTTTTGAGTGAAGAAAAATTTGAGGCTTTTATGATCCGTATAGATCTCCACCTTATCCCCATACAGATAATGCCTCCAAATTTTAAGTGCAAAAACGATAACTGCCAACTCTAGATCATGAGTAAGATAATTCCTCTCATATTCTTTGAGTTGTTATGAGGCATAGGCTATGACTTTCCCATGTTGCATGAGAACACATCCTAACTCCCGGTAATCAATACAAAGTCGCATACTCCCATCTTTTTTCTTCACGAATAGAATAGGAGCAACCCAAGGAGATGTACTAGGACGAATGAAACCAATGTCTAACAATTCCTGCAACAGGGTCTTTAACTCCTGAAGTTCAATAGGAGCCATTCGATATGGGGCTTTGGAAATGGGTTTTGTACCGAGTTCAAGGTCGATACAAAATTTAATTTCACGCTTTGGGGGTAGGCCAGGAAGTTCTTCGGGGAATACGTTAGGAAATTTATTAACAACAGAGATATCATTCAGAACTGACGTATTTTTGTTTAGATCCGTGACATGAGCTAAGAAAGCTTGACATCCATTTTTTAATAAACGAATAGCTTTATGGCTGGAAATGACATTGATTTATTTTAATGGTTTAGTTGTTTGAATTCGCATAATAGGTTGGTTAGGAATATGAAAGCTAACAACCTTACGAAAATAATCAATTTTTGCATGATAAGTAGTTAACCAATCGATCCCTAGAATCACGTCAAATGCAAGTATTTTCAATAAAATAAGATCGACAGGTAATGTAAGGGTAAAAATTTGAACCAAACAAGACTTATAAACAGTGGATGTAATAAAGGTTTCTCCCAACGGAGTTTCAACAGATAAGTCAAAGTCTAATTTCTCCGGAGTAAAATTTAATCGTTAAGCGCAAGTAGGAGAAATAAAAGAATGGGTAGAATCGGTATCAAATAAGGTATAGACTTCGCTAGAGTTTATGATAAGCTTACCCGTGTTGACCTCGTTCGGGTTCCTTGCTTTCTGGGAGGTCACAACAAATGTTCTCCCTTGCACCACCGGCTTTGACTTTTCTGGGACGGCCTTTGGTGCCTCCATCCTAGCTGAACTTGTCATCGATGAACGATAAAATCGAGCTAGATGACCTTCTTTTCCACAATTATAACACTCTTTGGATGGCATCGCGCAGTTTAGACTGATATATCCCTCCCCTCCGCATTTGATGCATATGATAGGTGGTCATTCTCCTTCCTTAACCACGTTTGCTGGTGCTGACGTCTTTCCATCATTGTTGAATCTCCTTTTCTTGAAATATCCATTTTTACTGTCTTGTCCATGATTACCACCGAAGTGGTTACCATTTTTGGCATGTTGATTCCCTCCACGTTTGTTGTCACCGCTTTGATGACTGATACCACTGGTATTTTCATGATGCCGGCTGATTTCTCTTGGTTGCATTGACTCGTTATCGCGCTCCAATAACTGAGCCATATTTACAACATCTGAGTACAAACACAGTTTATGAGAAATAAGATATTGATGTATCTCCGGTTTCAAACTTCTTAAAAACATTCGTGTCATTCGCTCCTTATTATCGACCAAATGGGATACAAACTAGGATAACTCCGTAAATTTAGCCTCGTATTGCGACACGGTCCTATTATTTTGCTCCAACTTGATAAACTCCACCTCTTTCATGTGACGAATATTTTCGAAAAAGTACTTGTCGTTGAATAGTTCTTAGAGCTTCTCCCAAGACATCTTGAGTGCATCAGGCTGGGTACGTTTTACAGATTCCCACCAGTAATCTGCCTCTTCACGCAATATGAAGGTGGCGAAGGGAACCTTTTGCTCATCGGAGCATCCCAAGACATCAAATATCTTGGTGATCTGCTTTATCCACGCTTCCGCCTTAAGTGGTTTTGGCTCTCCAATAAACTCGGGTGGTCCCAGCTCCTTGAACTGTTTAGAGGTAACAGTTCGAGAGTTTCTAGTGTTTCCACCAGCATTTTGAACAGGAGCCGCTCTCGCCTAATATTGCATGAATTACATAAAGCCTCTGAACATTCCATCGTTCATCATTTGGTTAGTGTTATTGTTTGCAAGAGGATTGTCGCCTTCCTGATGCACATTATTCTGATTGTTGATCTGTGAAGACTCAATGGTCTCTTGTGCCCCATTGCTATTCTCAATATTCTCGGATGCCATTTTTAAATACTGCCACAAAACAAGGGTTAATTGACATGCAACATATTATCTCTATACTCTGACCAACCAATTAAATACCAAAAAATTTAGGTAGGTCATACTAGCGAAGGAATTCTCTGTCTCTCCCCTCCTAGTTCTAGTCTCACATCTTAGCCAGGGATTATATAAGTATGTGAATTAGTATCAATTAATTGCTCATTTATCCGATAAATTACCCAATTTATTAATATAACCCCTAGACATCAATTATCATCGGAATAGATGTCAATTTCCACTAACACTAATAATCCCAACACAATAGAACTCTCAAAATTCATTTTTAATCAACACAACTTATTCATCATTAATATTATAACTCACAATATTTAACAACCAGGTCGTTCCCAGAAAAGAGGAGGCTTTTCGATAAGGATTTCTCCTTATTGGCACGCAATTAGGTGACCAAACCTCTCATTGACCGAACTTCTAGACATTGTCAATATTGCAAATAATAATATGAATAACTTTGTCATCTCAATTATTGATTTAATAATATAATATATTATGCAAATGATACTGTGACAATAATTTAATCAATAATATAAGAGATATGATGCGGTAATTACTATAGCAATAATTGAGTATAACTGAGTGACTTCTCACGTAAGCATCAATAATTAATACCGTGTGCTACTATGCAACCACGCGTATTACTATACTTTTAACACCGGGTGTTTCAACAGTTAATGGTAAAACTTCCGCCGTTATTTTCATAAAGTATTTTTGTCGTTTTCTCAATTCGACAATAATTCCGTTGTGGGGGTCCACCAATGATTGTGCCGTTGTACGAATATTCCCTGTTAAAACTAATATTCCCCTACCAATCGAATATTATATAACAACTTGCGTACTTTGCAAAATTTGTAAATATTAACCACAACTATAATATTATATCAAATCCACACCATAATATTCAAAAATATATTTCGAGAAAAATTAATCTTTATTCAAAAAGTTGGGGTCTTACATTATATTCTATTATGCATAGTGTTTTGCATAATAAAATCTTTTTATATGAAACAGAATACTTTTATAAAGTTATTCTATAAATAAAATATATTATATTTTATTATGCATAGTATTTGCATAGTGCCTGCATAGTATTTGCATAATAAAATCTTTTATAAAGTTATTCATTTTATTAGATTATAAATAGAATATATTATATTTTATTTAAAAGATTTTACTTTAAATATGGACCGTCAAATTAAAGTAAATCAATCTGAACCGTTTATGAGTTAATTACTATGCAGTCTATTTTTCTATAAATAGAAGCTCATTCCTTCATTATTTCTTACTAATTAACTGAAACTCTAGAGAGAGAAACTATAGAGAGAGTTCTTCTTCTATAATCTTGAGCGTATTTCTTTAGAGTTTAAGAAAGCTTTGAGCGTAGTGCAAGGTTTCTTCGAGTATATCCTAGCCCTACCAGTCGGAATACTCTTCTTTCAAAGGTAGGGGATATTATTTGTCGTACTCGTAAAGGATATTATTATTATTATTATTATTATAGTAAGGGGTATTATTTCTTTTGTATTCATGAAGAGAACTTCTGTTATTCCATTTTTTATTATTCTGTTGGAATAACCTGTATACACGGGCTACCCTATACTTGGTGAAATTCTTCTGTTATTCCATTCTTTATTATTCTGTTGGAATATCCTGTCTGTGCTTTTTATGCCGGACCTGATTCCGTCTTCACTATTCTGCTGGAATATCCTGTATGTGCATTTTTCGCCGGACTTGGTTTCGTCTTTACTATTCTGCTGGAATATCATGTCTATGCGTTTTACGCCGGACCTGGTTCCGTATTTATTATTCTGTTGGGAATAACCTATCTGTGCGGTCTCTATCGCATGCATGGTGTATCTTTCTGTTATTCCATTCTTTATTATTCTGTTGGAATAACCTGTCTATGTGGATTACCACTTGCATGGTGAACGATCCTTTATATTTCATTCCTTGTTAAATTGTGGAAATGATCTGTTTACGTGGATTATGATGAAAGTCATAATAAAAGCATTGGACTAATGAAAATCATGGGTATATGTGGTATTAGTAAGTGTTATGATGAGTTATGTTGGTTATTATGTGAAAATATGAAAGTTTCTTAGAAATCACAAAGGGTTGAAAAATCAGATTTTGGTGAAAATAGAACATGAAATTCAATTAACCAGATCTCTTATTGTATTTTGAATTTTTGAGTGTGGTCAAGTTCTAGAGTTAGGTATATGAGTTTTGTAACTTATCCAAGTGGAATCACTGAAAAAGGTGTTGTAGATTTTCGTGTGGACTGATTTTAGCAAAGTACGAAAAATTGCAAAATATGAAAAAGGTTGTTGCCACGATTTTTAAAAGGGCTGTTTCAGCCACTTAATTTGTGAGAAAAATTATTGCCTTTTGGAACATGAAAGTATATGGTATAAAGTATCTCCTGTCCAAATATGAGCTCATTCCGGCTTAAAATGAGTAAGTTATGACCATTTCAATATTTAGGTTTTTTCGACGAAAAATGCTATAACCAGAGTTCTATAACTCTGGTGACCATGAAATTTAAATTGAAAGCTCACGTTAACATGTGTAAGATCCTGCCAAGATTTGGGAATTTCTGGAGTTAACCGTGAAGTAGCTAATTTCTTAAGAAATTAATTAGAAATTGATTTTTGAAAAATAGTAAATGAATTTTAAAAATGTCAAGAAAAATATATGTTCAATATGGGACTATATTATGCTAAATATCAGAAAAGAATAATTTTGGGACTGATTTAGTATTTTTCATGAAAATAATTTAGCTTCGAACATATGAGTTAAATATGTTATGTGGAGTTGAAGAATTGGTAAATAGGATTTTATGGCTTGGAAATCCTATATAAGGTATATGCAGATTTTTGATGAGTAATTTGAATATTGATGATGAAATCTTATGAGTATGACATTTTTGAATGATTAAATGCATTATTTAGAAAAGTGTAAACAATTAAATGCAATTGTTTATAAGTTTAAGAAGTAATTAAAATATTGTTATCGAATTAACAGTATTAGATTGTGATTTTATTAAGTGATTGATAATGTCTGGATAAATTTAAAGTCTTTAATATTTATCCTTGATTTAGTTGATTAATGCTTATAATATTGTCATCATCCTCATATTTATATTATGTTGAAAGTCATCTGTGGCTTGTAGTGCATCGATAGACTTGGTATGATTATGATCAGGGATTATTCGGTATAATCATGACTGTAATGTTGCAAATGATGTGGAAAAAGTCCTCATTGGCCCGTAGTGCATTGATGGACAATTTTTGGTATGATTATGGCTATAGATTCTCTTCGGCCAAGGGTGCAAAGATGAATTGTTTTATAGCATGATCAGGACCGTTGATAAAAACACGATTATCTTTGGCCCGTAGTGCATTGATGGACAATTTTTGGTATGATTATGGTTATGGATTCTCTACGGCCAAGGGTGAAAAGATGAATTATTTTATAGCATGATCAGGACTGTTGATAAAAACACGATTATCTTTGGCCCGTAGTGCATGGATAATTTGTGGTTGTGATACTAATGAAAAAGTCCTCATTGGGCCGTAGTGCATTGATGGACAGTTTTTGGTATGATTATGGCTATGGATTCTCTTCGGCCAAGTGTGCAAAGATGAATTGTTTTATGGCATGATCAGAACCGTTGATGAAAACACGATTATCTTTGGCCCGTAGTTCATGGATAATTTGTGGACATGATACTAAAGAATATCCTTGGCCTGTAGTGCAGGGATGATTCGATGATATAGATTATTTATTGAGCTGAGTCTCAGCAATGAAATATTAATTCATGGATGTGATAATAATGAATATCTTTGGCTGTAGTGCAAAGATGATTTAATGATTATGAGCAGGAATTGTGAATTGGTATAACCATGATTTTTGATGTTTCAGGTGAAGACAGGTGATGATAATTATCTTCGTCCTGGGTACGAAGAGGAATTTAGAATCACAATTGTGATTATGAGTTATTCACATGATCGTGGATGGGAATTGTTGATTGATGTTACAGGGATAAAACATTATTGGTGGACTCTTAATGTAGAGAAGATAATAGATCTTATGGTCTATTTGACTCTTCTAACGAATTGCTCGTTCCGCTGCAACTATGGTTGAAAAGTTTTATCATCTACCATATGTTCTAAATCTTTGATTTATTATTGATGAAAGTTATTGATAATTTAATTATCTTTAGTCAAGATATTCTTTATTGGGCTAGTTGTGCTCACCCTTTCTGTTTCACAATTCCTTACAGGTAATAAGAGTGTTGCCGGGTCGAGCAGGGATAACAGAGGAATAGAATAGTGGTCTCTAGCTGTGGAGGTTCTCCCTAAACATTATAGAAAAGTGTGTTATATTCTATACAACATTTAGTAGTTATATTTGGTGAATCAAATAGGGTGAGGTGAACCCAACTTTGGAAGGGTGTTTTGCCACTATCATACAAGATGTCTAATGACATACAACCTCGTGTTATTATAAAATAGGGTTGTGTGCATCCACTTGCTGAGTATATCTACGGGCACTACCTATATGATCTTGGAGTTGATTTTAAATATAATATTCACTTGGAAATAGTGGAGATAATTATATGTCAAGAGAAGACTCACTATTGAAAAGAAGATGATAGTAATCTTCTCGTTTTTCTTTGGGGTCTATTGGGTCAACCAAGGATAATTTTGTGGCCATATGATATTTATTATAACGTAGACGTATGACCTCCCATGTACGAAGGTTTCCTTGAGCACTTCCCAAAGATTTTAATTTCTAAAACAGTTTTTTACTATACTTTTATGTAAAGTACCATTGTAAGTTTGTGGTCGAGGAACCATGAGAGTTACATATATTTGTATTAAAACTCACAGTTAATTGTGGTCGTATTCTATACGACAGCTCAACAGTTGTATTATTAAGTTGTATTTGAATTCTGTACCATGTATTTGGTGACTCAGAATGGGTGATGTATACCTAATTTTGGGGGCGTCACAGTTGGTGTCAGAGCTTAGGGATATGGACGCTGGCGGAGATAAGAGTCTAGAACTAGGAGGGGAGAGACGAGTTATATACTTCGCTAGTGTGTGACTTACCTAAGCTAAAATTGTTTACTTGATAAGTTGACAAATTGTGATATGTCAATTAACCTTTGTTTTGAAGATATATTCTAGAATGATATCTGAATTATAGGAGATGAGCAATGGAAAAATTATGATATAGAGGATATAACTGGGAAGGTACAATCCTAAAAGAAAGCAAGGTATTCTCATTTATTCGAATATCAGGTACGTACGTAAATTTCGATGACGAAATTTCATAAGGAGTGATGATTGTGAGACCCCGAATTTTATGAAATAAAAGTATTCAAATTTTTTTCTATTTTGGTAAATAGCACAGTATTGATTATTGATGCTTATGTGATAAGTCACTCAGTTTTGTCTTATTGGTATTATTAATGTAATAAAACAAAAAATCTTTTTATATAAAACAGAATACTTTTATAAAGTTATTCTATAAATAGAATATATTATATTCTATTATGCATAATATTTTGCATAGTATTTTTTTTTATATAAAACAGAATACTTTTTATAAAGTTATTTTATAAATAGAATATATTATATTTTATTATGTATAGTGTTTGCATAATAAAATCTTTTATAAAGTTATTCGTTTTATTATATTATAAATAGAATATATTATATTTTATTTTAAATATTTTGCTTTAAATATGGACCGTCAGATTAAAGTAAATCAATCTGGACCGTTCATGAGTTAGTTACTATGCAGTCCATTTTTCTATAAATAGAAGCTCATTCCTTCATTATTTCTTACGAATTCTCTGAAACTCTAGAGAGAGAAACTATAGAGAGAGTTCTTCTTCTATAATCTTGAGTGTATTTCTTTAGAGTTTAAGAAAGTTTTAAGCGTAGTGCAAGTTTTCTTCGAGTATATCATCGCCCTACCAGTCGAAATACTCTTCTTTCAAAGGTAGAGGATATTATTTGTCGTACTCGTAAAGGATATTATTATTATTATTATAGTAAGGGGTATTATTTCTTTTGTATTCATGAAGAGAATTTTTGTTATTCCATTTTTTATTATTCTATTAAAATAACATGTATACTCGGGCTACCCTATACTTGGTGAAATTCTTCTGTTATTTCATTCTTTATTATTCTGTTGGAATATCCTGTCTGTGCGTTTTACGCTGGACCTGGTTCTGTCTTTACTATTTTGCTGGAATATCCTGTCTGTGCGTTTTACGCCGGACCTGGTTCGGTATTTATTATTCTGTTCGGAATAACCTGTCTGTGCAGTCTCTATCGCATGCATGGTGAATCTTTATGTTATTCCATTCTTTATTATTATGTTAGAATAACCTGTCTATATGGATTACCACATGCATGGAGAACGATCCTTTGTATTTCATTCCTTGTTAAATTGTGAAAATGATCTGTTTATGTGGATTATAATGAAAGTCATAATAAAAGCATTGAACTAATGAAAATCATGGGTATATGTGGTATTAATAAGTGTTATGATGAGTTATGTAGGTTATTATGTGAAAACATGAAGGTTTCTTAGAAATCACAAAGGGTTGAAAAATCAGATTTTGGTGAAAATGGAACATGAAATTCAATTAACCATATCTCCTATTATATTTTGAATTTTTTAGTGTGGTCAAGTTCTAGAGTTAGTTCTATGAGTTTTGTAACTTATCCAAGTGGAATCACTGAAAAAGGTGTTGTATATTTTCGTGTGGACTAATTTTAGCAAAGTACGAAAAACTGCAAAATATGAAAAAGGCTGTTGCCATGATTTTTAAAAGGGCTGTTTCGGCCACTTAATTTATGAGAAAAATTCTGGCCTTTTGGGACATAATAGTATATGGTATAAAGTACCTCCTGTCCAAAAATGAGCTCATTCCGACTTAAAATGAGCAAGTTATGACCATTTCAATATTTAGGTTTTTTGACGAAAAATACTATAACCGGAGTTCTATAACTCTGCTGACCATGAAATTTAAACTGGAAGCTCACATTAACATGTGTAAGATCCTGCCAAGATTTGGGAATTTCTGGAGTTAACCGTGAAGTAGCTAATTTCTTAAGGAATTAATTAGAAATTGATTTTTGAAAAATAGTAAATGAATTTTAAAAATGTCAAGAAAAATATATGTTCAATATGTGACTATATTATGCTAAATCTCAGAAAAGAATAATTTTTGGGACAGATTTAGTATTTTTCATGAAAATAGTTTAGCTACGAATATATGAAATAAATATGTTATGTGGAGTTGAAGAATTGGTAAATAGGATTTTATGGCTTGGAAATCCTATATAAGGTATATGCAGATTTTTGATAAGTAATTTGATTATTGGTGACGAAATTTTATGAGTATGACATTTTTAAATGGTTAAATGCATTATTTGGAAAAGTGTAAATAATTTAATGTAATTGTTTATAATTTTAAGAAGTGAATAAAATATTGTTATAGTATTAACAGTATTAGATTATGATTTTATTAAGTGATTGATAATGTCTGGATAAATTTAAAGTCTTTAATATTTATCCTTGATTTAGTTGATTAATGCTTATAATATTGTCGTCATCCTCATATTTATATTATGTTGAAAGTCATCTGTGGCCTATAGTGCATAGATGGACTTGGTATGATTATGACCATGGATTATTCGGTATAATCATGATTGTAATGTCGCAAATGATGTGGAAAAAGTCCTCATTGGCCCGTAGTGCATTGATGGACAATTTTTGGTATGATTATGGCTGTGGATTCTCTTCGGCCAAGGGTGCAAAGATGAATTGTTTTATAGCATGATCAGGACCGTTGATAAAAACACGATTATATTTGGCCCGTAGTGCATGGATAATTTGTGGTTGTGATACTAATGAAAAAGTCCTCATTGGCCCGTAGTGCATTAATGGACAGTTTTTGGTATGATTATTATGGCTATGGATTCTCTTCGGCCAAGGGTGCAAAGATGAATTGTTTTATGGCATGATCAGGACCGTTGATGAAAACACGATTATCTTTGGCCCGTAGTGCATGGATAATTCGTAGTCGTGATACTAAAAAATATCCTTGGCCTGTAGTGCAGGGATGATTCAATGATGTGGATTATTTATTGAGTTGAGTCTCAGCAATAAAATATTAATTCATAGATGTGATAATAATGAATTTCTTTAGCCGTAGTGCAAAGATGATTTAATGATTATGAGCAGGAATTGTGAATTGGTATAACCATAATTTTTGATGTTTCAGGTGAAGACAGGTGATGAAAATTATATTCGTCCTGGGTACGACGAGGAATTTAGAATCACAATTGTGATTATGAGTTATTCAAATGATCATGGACGGGAATTGTTGATTGATGTTACAGGGATAAAACATTATTTGTGGACTCTTAACGTAGAGAAGATAATAGACCTTATGGTCTATTTGACTCTTCTAATGGATTGCTCGTTCCACTGCAACTATGGTTGAAAAGTTTTATCATCTACCATATGTTCTAAATCTCTGATTTATTATTGTTGAAAGCTATTGATAATTTAATTATTTTTAGTCTAGATATTCTTTACTGGGGTAGTTGTGTTCACCCTTTCTATTTCACAATTCCTTACAGGTAATAAGAGTGTTGCCGTAAGAGTGTTGCCGGGTCGAGCGGGGATAACAGGGGAATAGAACAGTGGTCTCTAGCTATGGAGGTTCTCCCTAAACAGTATAGAAAAGTGTTTTGTATTCTAAACAACATTTAGTAGTTGTATTTGGTGAATCCAATAGGGTGAGGTGAACCCAACTTTGGAAGGGTGTTTTGCCACTATCATACAAGATGTCTAATGACATACAACCTCGTGTTATTATAAAATAGGGTTGTGCGCATCCACTTGTTGAGTATATCTACGGGCACTACCTATATGATCTTGGAGTTGATTTAAAATATAATATTCACTTGGAAACCGTGGAGATAGTTATATGTCAAGAGAAGACTCACTATTGGAAAGAAGATGATAGTAATCTTCTCGTTTTTCTTTGGGGTCTATTGGGTTAACCAAGGATAATTATGTGATCATATGATAACTATTATAACCTAGACGCATGGCCTCCCATGTACGAAGGTTTCCTTGAGCACTTCCCAAAGATTTTAATTTCTAAAATAATTTTTGACTATACTTTTATGTAAAGTACCATTGTAAAGTTGTGGTCGAGGCTCCATGAGAGTTACATACATTTGTATTAAAACTCACAGTTAACTGTGGTCGTATTCTATACGACAGCTCAACAGTTGTATTAGTAAATTGTATTTAAATTCTGTACCATGTATCTGGCGACTCAGAATGGGTGATGTATACCTAATTTTGGGGGCGTCACAGTCTCAAACAAGTCAAAGTCGATGGTTTAAGGGAGAATGTTTTTTCTGACTTCCCAAAAAGCGAGGAACCCGAACGAACTTATCAAGAGTAAGCTAATTATAAACTCTTGCGAAGTCTATACCTTATTCGATACTGGTTCTACCCACTCTTTTATTTTACCTAATTGTGCTCAACGTTTAAACTTGACTCCGGAGAAATTAGACTCTGACTTATTTGTTGAAACTCCGTTGGGAGAAACCTTCGTTACATCCACCATTTATAAATCTTGTTTGATTCAAATCGATACCCTCACATTACATGTTGATCTCATCTCTTTGAAAATACTTGCATTTGATGTGATTTTAGGAATCGACTGGTTAACTACTCATCATGCTAAAATTGATTATTTTCATAAGGTTGTTAGCTTTCATATTCCTAACCAACCTATTATACGAATTCAAGCAACTAAACCACTAAAGTCAATCACTATCATATCAAGCCATAAATCCATTCGTTTATTAAAAAATGAATGTCAAGCTTTCTTAGCCATGTCACAGTTTTAAACAAAAATATGTTAGATTTTAATGATATTTCTAATGTTAATAAATTTCATGACGTATTCCGCCCAGAGTGGGAAATTGAATTTTGTATTGACCTTAAACCCGATACAAAACCCTCAAAAATTTCTTCACCCAAAACGAACTTAACATGCACCAAAGACTTTGGCTCGAGCTGTTGAAAGATTACGAATATGCCATTCAATACCATCCTGGATAAGTGAACGTGGTAGCTGACGCGTTGAGTAGAAAATCGTATACGGGTACGAGTGCGATGTTGTTAACAAAAAGACTCATTTCGTACGACTTATAAATGATGAAGATAGAGTTAAAGACTCTAGGGACCCACGTGATGATGTCAAATATCCGAGTAGAATTGACTTTAATCGATAAAGTTAAAGATGTGACCTGTAGACTGGCCTTACCGCCAAGTATGTCTCGTGTTCATAACGTTTTTCATATATATATGTTACGTAAATATGTGGACGACCCGAACCACATTATTAAATTAGAACCAGACGAGATAGAAGAAGATTTAACGTATGAAGAGGTACCTGTTAAAATCTTGGATAAGAAGGAACATAATCTACGCTCAAAGGTTATACCTCAAGTCAAAGTTTTATGGAGAAACCACAATATTGAGAAAATGACCTAGGAGTTAGAATCTGAAACGAAAACAAGGTATCCTCACCTCTTCGACATACCGGGTACATACACCAATTTCAAGAATGAAATTTCATAAGAAGGGGAGATTTTAAGACTCCAACTTTTTATGAATAAAAATTTAATTTTCTCTAAATGTTATTTTGAATAATAAGGTGTGGATTTGATATAATGCTATAATTATGGGAGATATGTACAAATTTTGTAAGTAAGCAAGTTTTTATAAAATATTCGGGGAATATTCTTTTTTTTGGGGAATATTCGTACGACAGCACAATTATTGGTAGACCCCATAACAGAATTACTGTCGAATATAGAAAGCGACAGAAATAACCTTTTTATAAAAATAACGGCAAAACTTTTATTGTTAACTATTGAAATACCCGGTGATAAAAGTACAGTATTATGCGTGGTTACACAGTAGCACACAGTATTGTACAGTATCTCTGATTATTGATGCTTACTTAAGAAGTTATTCAGTTTTATTCAATTATTATCACAGTAGTTGTTGTATAGTATCTCATATTATTGATTCAATTGTTGTCACAATATCATTTGGATAATATTTTATATTATTAAATCAATAATTGAGATGACACAATTATTCATATTATTATTTATATTATTGACAATGTCTAGAAAGTTCTATCAAGGAAAGGGGTTATGTTATTTAATTGTGCGCCAATAAGGAGAAGTCCTTATCAAAAAGCCCCCTCTTTAATGAGAATGATTTGGTTGTTAATATTATGAGTTATAATATTAATGATGAATAATTGTTGAAAGATTAAAAATGTGTTTATTGAAGATAAGTGATTTGAGGTAAATATTTATTCAATTTTTGATATAAATAGAGGGGTTGTCAAAAAGTATTTGTTGTAAGTTTGGCTTATTACATGGACCCCCACTTACTCATTTTTCAAAATCGTCGGTAGAAAGTTATCTCAATTTATTTACGTTTTACAGATTCCCACCAATGATTTGCCTCTCCTCGCAACATGAAGGTGGCAAAGGGAACCTTTTGCTCCTCGGATCATCCCAAGACATCAAATATCTTGGTGATCTGCTTAATCCATGTCTCTTCCTTAAATGGTTCTGGCTTTATCAAAACTCCGGTGGTCCCAGCTCCTTGAATTGCTTAGCCGTGACTGTCCAAGAGTTTCCTGTGTTTCTTCCTGCATTTTGAACAAAAGTCTCTCTTGCCTGATGTTGTACGAATTGCAGAAAGTTCCTGAACATTTCGTCGTTCATCATTTGGTCAGTGTTGTTGTTTAAATGAGGATTGTTGCCATCCTAATGCACATTATCCTGATTATTAATCTGTGGTGACTCAACGGTCTCCTGTGCTCCATTGCTTATCTCAACATTTTAGATGTCATTTACAAATAATGCCACAAAACAAGGGTTAATTGACATACCACATATTATCCCTATATTCTGACTGACCAATTAAATAACAAATAAGCTTAGGTAGGTCATACTAGCGAAGGATTTACCCGCCTCTCCCCTCCTAGTTCTAGTCTCACATCTCAGCCAGAGATCATATTACTAAGTTTTGATACCAACCGTGACGCCCCAAAATAGATATACATTACCAATTCTGGGTCGCCAAATATATGGTACAGAATACAAATACAAACTTAATTTATACAATATGACAAAAACGTAGATGAGATTTTTTACACATATATTATTTCATAGACAATATCCAAACTCAAATGGAGTCCTCATTACATTTATTATCACACTATTTTATAGAATAATGAGGACTACTACAGCCACCATCTCGGACCGTCACTCCGTTCCCTGACTAGTCTCGGCTACGTTCTCATTTCCTGAAGAGAACAATGAAAGCAAAAGGGTGAGCTCAACTAGCCTAGTAAAAAATATTATGACTAAGATAATACAGAATAAATTATCTTTAGCTTTCAACAGTGTCAAACTGATAGAATGCAATAAAAACAAGTTTAACTGCAACGAAATAAGCAATCCATTAGAAGAGTCAAGTAGAGCATGATATCTACTATCTTCTATGATTTAAAAGTTTATCATCAATTTTCTCGCTGAGACTCAGCTTAATAAATAATCCACATCACTGAATTATCCATGCACTACGGGCCAAGGATATTCATTAGTATCATATCCACGAATTAACCTTGGAAAACCATCCTCACCGGGGAGGACCGATGATGGAATCTGTTATACAAATCCTCAGCCATCAAAGCATAATTCCTAAAGAGTCTCTCGCACATGAGAAGATCATTTTTGGTGGAAAGTCTGCAATGAGGATTAAGGACTTCAGTGATAACCCCAATATCAACATTCTATGGTCTTAAGCGTGGAAAAACCTCCGAAGACTTTGAAGACATCTTTGCAACTTGTAGGTAAATCAGGCTCAAATAGCACTGATGGACAGTTCAAACTGCTAGCAATAACCCCAGCGTTGCATAAGGAGATTCTTATGAGCTTTGGAAACTACCGGTCGAGTAGACATCCAAACCATTCAACAGGGTCATCATTGACAAGTCCATCCCCCAACAGAAGTGGCGGGAGCAGACAGTTATCACATCTCATTGGAAACCATTCCAACAAACCACGCTCAACATTACATTTGCATCATGTTGCACTACATTTGCATCATTGCATGAATATGATAAAGAGGGGCATTTGTAAACACTCAAAATTTTGCGTTCCCGTTACTAACCCTGCGGGAGGGCAGAATCGTCTTCTAGAGATAAACCTGGAAACATCGCAGTTTCGACCCTAGAGACAACCCTGGGAGATCCAATTTTCAATCTCGGAGATAACCCCGAGTGACTCAGTTTCAATCCCAGAGACAACCCCGGGAGATTCAATTCTAACTTCGGAGATAACCCCGAGGGATACAGCTCAAGTTCTAGAGATAACCCCAGAAAAGTCAGTTCTAACCCCGAAGAAAATCCCGGAAGATTCAGTTCAACGCCAAAGATAACCCTAAGAAGTCAATCACACCTCAGAGATAACCCCGAGGACATTCAGCATCCACAGCAGCTCAACCTCAAAGATAACCCTGAGAAACGACTGTTACATTTACGCAAAAGCCGAAGATAACCCTGGTGGGGGCAAAATCATCATTTTTCCACCTCAATACTACATTCATGTCATCTTAACACAAATCAATCTACATTGCGTATCAAGGTGTTCCACAAGAACCATAGCTCAAATCCCGAGTGACTACTACATAAGACAGTACGCGGGATAGACTTTGAAGACTTGGAGATCTGGTCATGGACCCATCTTCTCGACTTTCTACAACCACTAATCTCATGTCATTGTGTAGCTCTCGACAATAGTATTCTGAAAATGTACAACACTCCTTTATCGGATGTCCTGATTAAAAGTTATGAAGGTTCAAACAGATAGCGCATAACCAAAGTGCATGTACTTCGAGACAACAGGAGCCGCATGGCTCAAGGCACCCCGGGCAGCCGAAGGTAGACCCACGGCCATCGTCTTTTTCAATGAAAGAATGCCATCTTGCGAAAGAATGCTTAGAGGCAACGTTTTCAACGTCTTTTTCTCGAATAAATTTGGCTGATTTACAGTCTATCCTAACTAGAAATTTTTGATTCAATAAGTCACTTTGAAATTTATTAATACATAAAACAAGTGACAAAATCTCTTTTTTAATAGTACTGTATTTTAACTGTTTATTGTTCCATGCGCCGAAATGAAATCAGACAATTTGTTCTGATGAAGTGGGAGTTAACTTTTGTTTGAGAATGCTGCTGAATCCAATGTCAGAGGCATCAGTTTCAACGATTTTAAATGCTGAATCATTAGAAATGCCAAGGCAAGGCAAAACCTTAACATATTTTTTAACTTGTTGGACGACGGAAGTATGAACATCAGTCCAGGGAAGAGGATTGTTTTGCAAACGCTGAAATAGAGGTTTACAAATCTTTCTGAGATCCTGGTAAAACTTGCCAATATAATTGAGCAAGCCCATAAATCTCTGTAGCTGTGTTTTATCGGTAATCTTATCTAGAAATCGGTCGACAAATTGAATAGCTCTGTCAATAGGTCGAGTAAGTCCGTGATAAACCTGACTTTTGTCAGAAATAGACTACACTTGGAAGGAGAAAGAAGAAGACCATTGGTTTTAACCGTTTTAAAGAACGAATTCAAATGCTTAATGTGTTCTTCAATAGTCTGGGAAAAAACAAGGATATCATCAATATAAACGATGATGAAATGACTGAAAGGATTCAAAATTTTATTGAAAATATTTTGAAACTCACTAGGGGCATTTTTCAAACCAAATGACTGAACATTCCATTCGTAATGACCGAACGGGGTGGTGAATGTTGTTTTGTACCTATCCTCTGGGTGGATGGCAACTTACCAAAAACCTGATTTTAGGTCAAATTTATTGAAAATGGTGGAAGAGCTTAACCTACTAAGGAGATCTTTCTTATTTGGTAAAGGGTACCTAATCCACTCAAAAACTTTTTTTAATGGCTTGTAATTGATAACTAGACGGGGAACACCTCTTTCCTTTTCTGTCTCATTATTAACGTAAAATATAGGACAAGACCATGGTGATATGCTATGACTAATTAAACCTTTACTAAGGAGATCATTAATCTCCTTTTTACATAATTTCATTTGTTCATGACTCATTTGAATAGGTATAGCCTTAGTTGGAATTAAATGTTCCTTGAATTCTTTAGCATAAGGTAACCTGACTACATGTTTCTTCCTATGCCAAAAAGCGTTGGGAGAATCAGAACATAAATTATTCTGTAGATAGCTTTTTAAATCAGTTATTTTTTCTTGAACTCTTTTACTCTTAAGTTGATCTTTGACTTATTTGTATTTAATTTCTTCCTTTAAAAAGCTTAAGTGAGTAACTTTGCAATTTAACAGATTCAATGACGTAGAAATTGATTCTTCTTGAATAAATTTTAGATCTCTTTCTTTTGGTTTAATAAGAAACCTAAATGTTATCTTTTTATCCAAATGTTCACATGTTAATCCTTTATTACTGGTAGTAAATGGGTATAATAAATATATAAATGGTAACCCTAAGATGATCTTATCTGTAAGATTGCGAATTAAAACAAACAAAGTTTTAAAACACATATTATCCTGACAGATATGAACTTTAGGTAACTTATACTTTATTTCCATTTGACTACCATTGGCTGAATTGAATTTTTCACTAGTCTTTTTATAATATCTAGTGGGGACAAGCCCTTCTTGGATACAGTTCAAATCTGCGCCAGTATCGACTAATGCAGGAAGCTGTACTTAGAAAGTTTTATCAATGACTAAGTTTATGGAAATATACCATTTTTGAATTGTGATATCTTTGATTCTTTTAAGGGAGAGACCTTGAATAAAAAGATCAACCTCATCCTTGATTCCAGATGACTCAGGAATATCATGATCTTCTTCACTAGAGGAGGAATCATGAACTTGGAGATCTGACTTCTTATCATCAATCTCTTTTCTTAAGTTAGAAATGTCTAATTTCAACTTAGAAATTTCTTTCTTGAGTTTATTAACCTCTTGATTTAATTTTGGGAGGCTTACTTCCTTAACTGGGGATTTAAACCTCTCAAGAGTTTTATTAAGACTAAATATAAACTTTTCTTTGGCCTTAAAAATCTTATATGTGGCTTTTTTATCTTTGGTGAATAAGTCCTTTAATTGCTTAGTTTATTGAATCTTTAACTCAGGATCAGTAATTTTACTAATTAAATCAATCAACAAATAGCTTTCTTCTTCCTCTTTGGTAATTACATTTAATCTTTTACAACAGTTATTACTGCAATCTTCAGCACAGACTGTAACTTCGTTATCGCTAGTTGATTCGTCATTACAAGTGCTGCTACCTTAAGAGTCAAGAATATCAGACGCTTCGTCATTACTGATATTGTTTTTGATTCTTATTAACTCAAGTAATTGTTCAATATCCTCAGTTGAAATATTTAATTGAGCTAATTTTTACTTAACTCTGCACTCACTTTTATAGTGCCCTTTTTGCCCACAATTGTGGAAAACAATTTTGCTTTTATCAAACTTCTTTGATTTTTTGTTTAATTTATTACGGGATGATTTAGGTTTAGTATAATAATTATCTTGATTATTATTTTTATCTTGCTTATGTTTTCTTTTATGGCGTTTATGATTTTTACTAGACTCAATATGTTTATGTTTGTTCTTTCTTCTAGAGGGAGCAACAGGGGGTAAACCATATTATTCGCAAAATGTACCTAACTCATATTTTGCTTTATTTTTATCTTTACCTGCTTGTTTAGCTAACTTAAAATTAATACACATTTTTAAACCAATTTTTTACTAATAATGTCACCGTAGGTTAAATTATCATAATCAATGTATCCTAAATTTTTACTTAATTCTTCTCTAACTTTATGCGCAAACAAAGAAGGTAGATCATTGACGAATTTTTCTTTCCAAAATGGTTTATTACTATCATTGCGCATCATAACTCGTGAAGTAAATACATCTTTAAACCACCTAAAATCACTTAGCGTGGAACAAGTGAGGTTACAAAGTTAATCATGAATTCTCTCAGTGATGTTACTAGAAGTTCCAACGAAATGTTTGATAATGGTAAAGATTAAAGTATTAACTCCGTCTGGCGGACCAATACCAGCATCTTAATCAAAGATGGGATTGTCGTCATCGTCTAATTGGACAGCATGAATTATTGATATTCTGGAATCCTCGGTGAGATGTTTTTCCCACCAAGACCTAAGAATACCAGTAAATCCACCAGCTATTAATTCAATAATGTCTGGTTGAGACAGGTTATTGAACTTAGTAATATAGCTATTAGCTACCATGGACATATGATTTAATTTATTTAAAATTTCTTTATCACTAAATCCATCAATATTTTATTCATAAATTTTATTAGAGGACACTGAGAATTGTTTATCTAGATTCTTTTCTTTAAACTGTAGATCCAGAGGAGTAGGTCTAGAGTACCAATTTCTGGTAATACTAGTGTTTTTAACAGTTAACTTGTTAAGCTGGTCATTCAGGTCTGAAACAGCATTAGACTGGCTAGAGGAACTACTGCTTTCATTATCAGATTCTACCTGATCGATAAGAGCTATAGTGCCACTAGAACTAGCTTCAGTTTTGAGTTTTTTAAATAGTTTATCAATATCATGGGTGAGTTCATTATCTTGATTAGGTAAACCCAATTTATGTCTATTTTCTGGTAATTTTATTAATGGTTTTTCAATCTTTGAATCGGGTCTTTTAATAGTGGTTTCTTCAAATTTTTCTTCAATCCTATCAAGTTGTCTACCAACAGTTTCTAGGTATTGATTACTAAAATTTAATTGTTCAATATTTTTTTTATCATCTTTATTGTTATCTACGATTTTGAAAGGACTGGCAATAACTGAAGTATTTTTAACCGGGATTAGAATAGACTCTAAAGGAGGATGACTAGAAGAAGTTTTTGATTTATCTTCTCTAACCCATTGTGTTTTAGTAATTACATTACATCTACCTTGATATTGTTCATACCAATTATAAAAAGTAATGTTTATTTGTTCATTTTTTATAAATCTTTTCCATCTATTAACAATCTTATCACGTTCCTTTTCAGTAGGGTGATTAGATCTAAATAAATGTCTTTTAATTTTGTTAAACTTGGAATTAAAATTTTTAACTAAATTATCCCAATCTAAAACAAAATCTTTTTTAATGACCCTTAATTGTTTATTAATAGGAGCATCAAAATCGGATTGAGTAGGATGCTCACAAGATGCTGGGGAAGAAGAACCTTCTTCTTCGACCTGATCATTTTGAGTATAGCGGGGATGACTAGCTTGACCTTGATTAAGTATACCTTTTAATTTTATATCTTTAATAGAAGGGTTACTGAGAACCTCAGTGTCTCTCCGAGTATGAACTGAAGGCGCTGAAGAACTAGTAAAATCTTCTATAATGACTGGCCTTCTGTTTCTTTCAAAACTTATTTTGACCGTTCCATCAGAAAATTGTCTAACGTTTTCTATATTTAATAAGTTATTGACTACAGGTTGTTGAGGTATTTCACTAGGTAAAGTACATTGACTAGGTAAGGTAATGTCTTTCCAGAGGATGGTTCTCGGGATCTGGACATTAGCATCACTAGTTGAACTTTGAATTAAGACAGTTTGATCTTTAGGACTTTTGTTAAGAGCATGAACATTTAAGTTAGTTTTGATGGTCTTATAATAAATCCTATAAATCAAAGCAAGAGGTTGAGAGCCCTCAATCATTTGGGTAATTTCCTCAGCAGTTTTAATATTTAATGTTAAAGCCTTTAACAATTTATGGTCACTTAGGCTTAAAGTGAAATCAGGAAAGCAATTAAAATGGAATGGACCATTGTGCAAACTTGATTTCATAATTCCAATAATACTAGGGTGATAATTCAAAAATCTAGCGTCTCTAAGGCAGAGGTAGATACATGAATTAATTCCTTTTATATTAAGTGGTTTAACTGCAACTTGAACAAGACCTATATGAATAAAATTGTATCCTTTCTTCCTATGTTTTTAAGGACATCGGGAGACAACAGACTACAATTTTCATATTCTTTATTAATTGCAAAAACTCTTTCAACTGTTTTAACATTATAATCCATTTTAAAATTATCTAAAAAGGTTGACTGGTAAATATCTCTGGGAGAAACTTTGGGTATGTTCCAATTACTAAGAGCTTAACTGATATTTTCATAACTATGTTCTTCTTGATTGACTATGTCTAGAACTGGAGGCAAAGCTGACCGATTACTAACTAAAGAGCTAGATCTAAATAATTGACTCATCTTTACTAATTTCAAAAACAATCCTTACTCATTATTCCTTCATTCATACCCTCTTACCCTTAAAACTCATACATATGTTCTTAAACCCAACACTGCTCACCCAAGAGACTTACAAAAGGTTTGCAACGAACTAGGTGGACTACAGGTAAGTTAGGTGACTTCAGAATAATGAAAAGAAGAAGATTTTGAAAAAAGAAAGAGTAGTTGATATATATATATATATACCGCTTTTATAAATATTTGCTTTACTCACTTTCATAATGTAGATATTTAATCTTTCAGCCTGCGGGCTAGATTTGCTTAAATCTTGTTGCTTCTAACTTTGATCGGTTCATGGTAACTAAATTAGAACCATTGAAGCTGGAATGGTTAAATTTACTCAAATTTAGTTTTTTTCTAGCTGTTATACATATTGCTTTTCATGCGAGCCTAGGAATCATGTGATCACAGATTCAGTCTCTGAATTTAGATTTGGTTCCCGTGATGGACATTTTGCAGCTGCAGCCAGCTTGTAAATTATCTACAGTGTCCAAATATCCTTATGGCTCTTATGCCCACAAGGAGTTCGGCACTGCTATGTATCTTATTTTTTCGAAGATGCTTCGCATCTTGAAAATAAAAACAATCAAGTCGAACACATAATAAAATGGAAATATCAAATACCTCAATTACTATTGAGTACAAGGATTTGAAAAAACATGTTTTACAAAACTTCACTGCTCTATCTTGTTAAAATTAAACTTTTATTCAAAAGTCAAACCCTTTGTATATAGGTGCAAACGAGGCATAGCACTACTTCCAAATAATTGCACATAGACCTAATTCACACACATTCACAGATAAAAGTTTAATAAAAAGTGGCGATAAACGTGTTATCGCGGAAGTCAGGGGGTGCCTAACACCTTCCCTCCACTTAATCAAGCCCCCGGACCCTAACGAATTTTGATTTCTCAGACCAATTAACAGTGCCAAATCACTAGGTCTTTGTGAAAACCTTTTCTCGTTTGAGTTGGTGCAACCATTTAAAAATACTAACTGGAAACTCTCACAGTCAAATCGTCGACATATACATGTCGGACCTTTTCAAACTTGTTTTTTTAAACAAATCTCACCAAAAATGAGAACACCAAAAGACAAGAACAGAAAGGGACAAATAAAAATCTCGACGTCGACATATATAAATATTGATTCTTCATACAAAAGGTTTCATACAAGTTCAGAAAAAAACAATATATATGTACATTTAGTGGTCAGTGGGGGGATCATCTTCGGTCTCGGTTCTTTCTTCGTCGTTAGAGAAGTCGAGGAGGAGGGGGTCGAAGTCAGCTACCTTGATCTTGACCTTAGCAAATTGATAGCCTTTTCAAACTATCGTACCGCTGCTTAAGTCAACTCGAGAGATGTTTTGTACTCTTCAATGATGTTCTGCTTGTTAACTTCAAAGAAAATTTGGCATTGGGCTCGAAGGTCATTTAGTACTTTCAGCAATTGAGCAGCACCTTTAACTAGGCTCTTTATCTGGTTGTGCATCTCCCGAAGCTGAAATTCGCAGTCTTTCACAATCTTTTTTATCTCTTCATTTTTTCCTTTGAGTTCGATCTGGTCCTTCAGAGTTTTTGCCTTTGTTCGGCTAATTCTAAACTTTGCCATTTTAGGGTTTTTAACTACCTCGATAACTCTTGGGATTTGAGTATGATGTTGACACCATGATCTTTCTCCTTTTGAGTTCGGATCTAAGAGCATTGGTTTCTTCTCGAAGACGTTTTACTTTGGTCTGCATTTCTTGTCCTTTGAGTTTATTTCATCAAGCATGTGCAGTAATCGGCTAAAGGTAGCTAAAGGTAGCTAGAGCCTAAAACATAAAATTATGCTTAATTACTGAAGGGATAAGACCATAAAGGAAGGGGAGATTACGTATGTTGTACTTACCCGACCCCCATGAACTGCGCTGGTGATGAAGACTTGTTGGGAGTTTAGTCCTTCAAATTTTTCGTCATCCCCTAGAAGTATGAAGGTGTAAAAGAGTTTGATTGGGTAGTCGTTGTGAACATCTTCCGCCCATAGGGTACTCGGTGGTGGGGTTCTTTGTCTTGGTTCGGAGGACGAAGGGGAGTTAGATGTTTTCAGAGGAGGTGTTATTTTTCGGGAGGACTCGGTAAGTTTCAGGTTTACTTCTGTGCGTGGTTTTTTAAAGGGGGTTCTGAGATTAGTTCTTCGGGCTTCTTTCTTTTGTCAAGGGCGGTGTCATTTTGTGGTGAGCTTCAAGAGGTAGGAGGTTAAGTTGGTTCAGGGGTAATGTCTTAGGGAGGTTTGGTGGAAGGAGTCAGTAGTCTAGAGGAGATATTTGTTGCGACTTTCACAAGCTTTCATTTTTTTTTCTTTTTTTCTAGTGCCATTTTCTCTTCGTCTTTGAGCTCCATGGCATTTTTCGAGGCGAGCACAGGATTGGGCATGGGGACAGTAAATAGTGGTGTCACCGCGATGGGCTTTTCTTGTTATGGGATGTCTTTAGGGGCTTTAGGTGTCAGTTCGGGGATGCTTTCAGTTGGTGCAGTGTCGGTAAGCAATTTTGTTCTGACCTGGGTGATCGGTTGCGTTTTTAAGATGGTTACCAAAAACAAATAAATATTAGTGAGAATTGAAGTTTAGTAATTTTTGCATTTACTATGTCATGCTGAATTAAGGGCTTGCGTTTATGGTTGAAGATTCAAGACTGGTTGGGTAACAGGTCTAAGGACCAACCTGTTTTCGGCATTTAGTCATATAAGGCTTTCAATTCTTCTTCCCAATCCTGGGGGCGGAATTTAACCCGAAAGTGGTCTTCGAAGGTTCACCCCAGTTCGAGAATAAGTGGGTGTTGGGGCCTTTGATGTAGACCCAATATGAGTGTCACCCTTTATTCCTATAGGGGGTTTTCATCCATTTGTGTTTGCCCGATTATTATTTAGTTTTGATACCTTGGTTCCTTTGACCAATCCAGGGTAAACATTGCAAAGAAGAACTTCAAGGAAGGTTCGACTCCACACTCTTGACAGAAGGTGATGAAGTAAATGAGGTTAATATAAAAGTTTGGCACTAGTTACGCGAACCCAATTCCAACAAAACATAAAAATGAAGAAATAAATTCATTGAGGGGCACATGGTTTTAAAACCCGAGATGGACTGCCGGGCGAATTGATAAAAATCGGAACCGATCCATACTCTGATCCAGTTCCGCTTTTGGTTAAAAATCGGTTGACCACCAATTGAACAGGTGGTTCAACCGGTAAAATCGATTAGTTGACCCGGTGGACTCAGTTTTTTAATTTATTTATTTTTTTTACCAAAATATTTTTAATATTAAAATTAATCATTCTTAGTAATAATGTAACTCAACTTTATTACTCCCTCCGTCCCAGGATAAAAGTCCTGGTGGACTTTTCACGCATATTAAGAAGAGGAATGAAATGACAAAATTGCACATAATAATGTCATTAATTATTTTTAATATAGGTGAGAGAGTGACTTTCTAGTTTTTCAATTCAAAATATTTAGAGCACATAACTAATTATACTTATTAAATTTGAAGAGAGAATTAGAATAAAAAAAGTATGAGATATTTAATGCCATGGGTATAATAGGAAAAAATATTTAAAAGTTTAGTTATTAAAGGAAAGTGGACATTTAATATGAGACTATCCAAAATATTAATAAGGACTTTTATCATGGGACGGAGGGAGTATGTTTTAGTTCATAAAAAGCGAGATTTTAAAAAAAAATTAATTACTAATAATATATATTTTTATATATTAATGACGTCACTGGGTCAATAATGGTTCAACAATTGGTTGGACCAGTGACCCATCCACCCGGTGCTTTTTTCGGTCCAATGACTGGTTAGGGTCTAAAAATCATGGTACTTTTTCATGGTACTCCATACCTCAGGGCGTATATGGGAACGGTAACCAGGGGCGAAACTCACTGAGGGCTGCAGGGGGCCATGGCCCCCCCCCCAAGATCTGAATTTTTTTTTGTTGCTACTTGCTAACTGCTAAGTAATATGAACAAAATTTTTATTGTTTAAGGTCTGGCCCATTAGCCCACTAACTCTACTATATAATTTATTTATTTTCAATACATGTTTGCTTGTCTCTCTATTTCTCACGCTTCTCTCTATTTCTCCCTCTAGGCCTCTATTATGTCTTGAGTCTTGACTGTCGATTGCCGAAATCTCGAAAAACGAAAATCTAATATTTCTGACAGCGGCTGCGGCGCAGTTCCAAATCAAGGCTGAAGGCTCCAATATTCTTCCCTCAGAATCTCGGTTAGTCATCCACACCACACACATATATATACATATTTTTATAATCAATTTGTTGTGCCTATTTTCCATAGTTAGGGTTTTGAATTTTTGATGTCTGTCTGTGAGTGAGTCTGTCAGTGATGATGGGTTAAATTGATTCAAGGATTTATCAGTACAAAATTACATAATTACTAGTAGTCAAAAGAAACGGCCTTTAATTAAGAATTTGAAAATAAGATTATGTTCATTAGAGACTAGTCCATGCATTGCTTCTCGTCAATCAAGAAATGAGTTTAATTGGAATCAAAATCCCAAAAAAAATAAATGTATTAAGTATTTGAGTTGAATGGAAACATAATTGGTCAATTGTCAAATAGTTAGCTAGGGTACTACTACCATTTTACTTTCACACTGAATTAAGATTAGCTCTTCTTAATTATTGGAATTTAGTACTAGTAGTATAACAACACATGCACTTGTTTTAACTAAAATATCCTTCGTTAACCAAAATATTTATTGCTCATTTTAACTTTTTAAGGAAAAATTCATCCGTTGTAAAAAACAATAAAAGTAAATTAAATAAAGTTTAAATTTAAAAAATTATAATAAAATTCTCAATAAGTTAATTCCTGTTATGTTATTAATTCCGCATTTGTTAGTTTGTTGGGTTAATTATGCATTTCATTCACATAGTTTGTTTTGTAAATTTGCAGTTCATCAATCTAAACTAATGGTAATGGAGTTGTTTTTTCCACCTTCTGTTTTTGTCTCTCTTCATCAGTCCCTTAAGCAAATGCAATAAACTCAAGGTTTGGAACAGTTACAATGTTACATCTCTTCTATAAATATCTGCATATATAGACATACAAATATTTATTATCCTGTTCATGGTATCTGTTGAAATGGGTTTTGTTTGAATTTTTGAAAATATTTTCCTCCTTCCAAAACTGATGAAAATTTTCGGAACATATTTCAAGGTGTGTCTTTATAGTAACTTTACATACTTGGATACTCCTTGTCAAATTAAAAAAGAAAAACTCTAATTACAATTAAGCTAATGAAAATTGTTGATAAATGGGTTGTTTGCCCAAATGCCCTGTTGGTTTGTCCCAGTTAAGCTTTCGTCTAATACTCTAATTCTTTAGCAATATGCTGATGTAGTTGAATTTGCATTACTAAAGTTGAATTTTTTATTTTTTGTTTTAGAATCATGGGAAAATCACAAACTATTGATTCATTTTTCAAGAGAAAGCAATCAACTCGTGTTGACACATCTCTGCCTACTCCTGAGCCTAATGTTCAAACATATTTGTCTACCCCTGATCCTAATGTTCAAACATCTTTGTCTACCCCTGAACAAGAACGTCCTCTAAAATCACCAAGAATTGAAGGTAAAGAATGGGACATTAATTATTTGGAGCGTGATCCTGGAAAACGTATCGAGATATGGAAATGTCGTAGTGATCTACTTGATGAAGTTCGACGAGCTTACATCAATTACGGTCCATTTCAATGCTTTCTTCCAGAGTACCCTTTTTCTGGATCTAAAAAGCATCCTCGCCGCTTTCAATCATCATGGTTCAAGGTATTTCCATCTTGGTTAGAGTATTCCCCTTCAAAGGATGCCGCATTTTGTCTACCTTGTTATCTCTTTAACAAAGAAGGTGTACAACATGGGCAAAATACTTTTTCAAAGGATGGATTTAATAGTTGGAAGAAAGTAAGGAATGGAAAGACTTGTGCATTTTTGAATCATGTGGGAAAAGATCCAAATTCATTACATAAAATTGCTCAAAAATCATGCGATGATCTAATGAATCAATCACAACATATTCAAAAAGTTGTTGAGAAACAAACTTCTGAACAACGTGCAAACAATCGGTTGCGACTTAAAGCCTCAATTGATTCAGTTCGCTATCTTACACTCCAAGGTTTGGCTTTAAGAGGTCATGATGAAAGCAAAAGTTCCATCAATCGTGGTAATTTTCTTGAATTAATAAGCCTTTTTGCTGAGTATAATGAAAATGTTGCAAATGTTGTGTTAGATAGGGCTCCTCAAAATGCCTCATATACATCATCCAAAGTCCAGAAAGAGATTTTAGTTGTTTACTCAATGAAAATCAGAAAGGCAATTTGTGAGGAGATCGGTGATGTAAAATTTTGTATTCTTGTTGATGAAGCTCGAGACCAGTCAAAAAGGGAGCAAATGGCTATTGTTATTAGATTTGTTGACAAAGATGGTTTTATTCGGGAGCGCTTTTTTGGTCTCATACATGTACCAGATACGAAGGCGTTAACTCTAAAGAACGAGATATTTTCTACTCTTTCCCGTTATGATCTTGACTTTCACAATATTCGAGGTCAAGGATATGACGGAGCAAGTAATATGCGAGGTGAATGGAATGGGTTACAAGCTCTAGTTGCTAATGAATGTCCGTATGCATATTATGTCCATTGTTTTGCTCATCGTTTGCAATTGGCATTAGTTGCAACATCTAGAGAAGTTACTTCTGTACATCAATTTTTTTCAAAATTGAGTTTTATTGTAAATATTGTGGGCGCTTCTTGTAAACGTAACGATGAATTAAAAGCTGCTCAATCTTCCGATGTTGCTCATTTGATTTCCACTGAAGAGCTTGAGACTGGGACAGGAATGAATCAAATTGGTACTTTACAAAGGGCTGGAGATACACGATGGGGTTCTCACTTAAGGTCTCTTTCTATCTTGATAAAGATGTTTAGTGCAACTTGTCAAGTTTTATTGAACATCATCGATGATGGAACTTGGGATCAACGTGGAGATGCTGATTCGGCTTACACTTCTTTGACTTCTTTTGAGTTTGTGTTCATCTTGCATCTTATGAAAGCAATTATGGAAATCACTGATATGCTTTCTCAAGCTTTGCAGCGAAAATCTCAAGATATTTTAAATGCTATGCACCTTGTGAAAACCACAAAGAAACTTCTTCAGAAGTTGAGAGATGATGGATGTGATACTTTCATAATAAATGTGAAGTCTTTTTGTGAACAACATACAATAGATGTCCCAGATTTAGATTCTTTATATGTTGAGAGAAGAGGCCGAGCACGACATCAACAAGATAAATTTACAGTGATTGAGCATTATCGGATTGATATATTTGCAGCTATAATAGACTCTCAGTTGCAAGAGCTAAACAATAGGTTTAGTGAGCATGCGGTGAAGTTACTTGTTCTCAGCTCTACTTTGGATCCTCAAAATGGGCATACGTCTTTCAGTATTGATGATATTTGTAAGCTTGTGGATGAATTTTACCCCAAAGACTTCACAGAGAATGAGAAAGAAGACTTAAGGATACAGTTGCAACATTACGAGTTTGATGTACTACAACATCAAGAATTTCAAAAGTTGTCCACTATTTCTGATCTCAGTCAATGGTTGGTGAAAACAAGAAAGTCAACAATCTATCCACTAATCGATAGATTGATCAGGCTTGTTCTAACTCTTCCAGTTTCTACTGCAACTACAGAACGTGCATTTTCAGTTATGAGTCTTGTCAAATCTGAACTTCGAAACAAGATGGAGGATGAATATCTTACAAATTCTCTTATTGTCTACATTGAAAAAGAAATTGCGAAACAGTTCAGTACAGAATCAATCATAGATGGATTTCGTGATTTGAAAGAACGTCGGGTGCAATTTTGACGAAGATATGTTCTAAAAGACTTTTTTGCTATGTTTTGTTGTCTTTGGTAAAAAAAATCTATTACTACATTATCTTTGTTTTAATAAAAATATGTTTTGTAATGGTGGAACTTTACTTTTTAATGATGAATATATATTATGTTGTTACAAAAATTCTTGCCCCCCTCCCCCCACGATCAAATCCTGGTTTCGCCCCTGACGGTAACCCAATCACCCTTCGTGCGCCAGTACATTCTCTGGTAGGTTTGGAGCACGTTAATATTGGTCGGGTATCTGGTACTACGATCGGATGTGGGGGAGGAGAGACGTTCATATACTGAAGATCTTGTATTGATGTGGGAGTAGGCCTTCTCATACTGAAAACATTCCCGAATGCCCATCTTCTTAACTTCGACCTCGCTCATCTCGGGAGATTAGTTATCTTCAGGTGTGGGTGAGAGGGAGGTTTAGAGGGTGGAATCAACGTTAGTGGCGATGGTAGATTGAGTTATATGGGAGGGGGATGGTGTCATCGATGACGGTGGTAGTTTTTTCAATAAGGTGGTCATGTTGTTTTCTTATGACGACGTCAGTGGTTAGTGTCACATCGATGGATTGAACGGTGGTGGAGGTTGTTTGGGTGGTTGCAGTAGGGGTTGATGGGGTGTTTGCTAGACATGATGAAAGAGGTGTGGTCGGTGAATGCTATGGATTCATAAAGGAAGTGTGGCCAAAGAGGGTTATCGTTTGACGCAAGAGATGGAGTGTTAGTAGAAGATGACGCCTGAGCTCTCAGAGAAGTAGTTTAATTGTGCGATGAGAAGTGACGGTTCGTATGCTTGGAGGAGAAGTATAAAGGGATAACATATCCTACGTATGACAAGGCATGTTTCTTTATTTACAGCGTAATGATGAAAGTTGTAGGCCTTTGTCAGTCACGTTGCTTACTGGGGTTATGGTTTGACTTTTGTAACAAAAATATTATTTGCAAATTAATTTTTATATGCAGTTATTTTAAATTTTTATAATAAGATAGTGGGGGGCAAGTTAGAGTGTAATTTGATGGAAGAGATTCGGAGGAACCCGCACCATGTGGTTGGATAATTACATTGACAATAAAGAGTTTGATATTCTTGAAGGGGTACAGTCCAGATTAACTTATGATTCTCATGTTTAATTTGACTTCATATTCTTAAGGTCAATGGAGGCGGTGCGATCAAACCATAAATACAACTATAATCCAAGTTCAAAATACATATGCACGTTATTATTCTTATCCACTAAGGCAATTATATACCTCCATTTATCGACGTCTCTAGCATATAATTATTCTCGCACCGAAATTATCCCCCGACGACCCCAGCCGTCAAACTTTTTGATGTATTTATTTGTTCATTGTGCAAGCGGGCAAATTTTGGCGTTAACACACACACACATTTTTATATATATATAAGTGAGCACTTTTTTAATAGTTTCCTTTGACATGGAAGTAGAATGGTTTTCACATTCGTGTAAGAAAACATGTAAAATACCAGAAATACATATAAAAAATAATCTATAGATATGTTCTTCATCAAGTCATTCAAGTTTTAATTTCTACCCCAAGTTCTTGCAACCGATTCGAAAACAGAAACAAGCAAGGCAATTATCAGAACCCACAAACCATTCTTACCAGTTCTACATACCCAAGACATGATCTAACAAACACCTGCACAGGGCCTACTAAAATCCGAGCTGAATGATGAATTTATAATTCAACAAATCGAAAATATCATCTATAGAATGGGCATAGCGCACACAGGAGTAAAGAGAGGGAGCAATTTAATTAAATGCCAGCATCTCAGAAGCTTTACAATGTCTTGAATACTAGAGCAGATAATAAAGAATATCAGAATCTAATAGCATAAGGGCCGCAAAAATAAAATCTATCATATACAGGACCGAATTTCTCTACCGAGTATGTTCGCTGAATCTGTATACATGGCAAATAACCTATAAATAAACAGGTTCTACGTTACCAAGACAGAGAAGCCCAGAAGACACTTGTAGCTTTATGAGGAACAACGCCCCTAAATTCAACGTACACAGATCCTACAAGCATATCAAAAATACTCCTTTCTTGACACAAGCCCCACCTCCTTTGATTGTGATGTAATTACAATTGACCAGATCCGTCACTCTGCATCTGAAAATTTGCAAAATGCATTTACGGAATATAAAATAATCAAATTACTAGATATAATCACGTTTGCACGTATATTAGCACAAAAATGCAAACCAAAAGCTTCAATATCCACCAATACATGCATGCATAGATAATTTTAAGCAATAAGAAAACTAAATAAATGCTTATAAGTGGGGATTTTATGTATTTTATTTTTAATAAATTGTAAAATTTAAGATTTCTATTTACGAGAAGACACTTGGAAGCACTTCCAACGTAAGGGAATAATAGCCTCTTATGTTAGCTGGCAAATATAGATCTATATATATTGTCATTACATATTAAAAAAGAACATCTGAACTGCAAGACAAATCTAGAACAATCATTTCAAAAGAGAATGAACAGTACAACATTAATAGCATTAATCTAATATTATCCTTTGTCTCCTTGTGAAAATTACTTTGAAAAGAGCATCCCCCCCCCCCAAACCCACCAACAACAAATAAACAATAATAACAAATAAATAAAATAAAAATAAAGCTATGGAACATAATCTGAAGAAGCAAAATCTCATATAATGTCCATAAACCCAAAAATTGCCAACATCAATACACATGAAATAAGACTTGTCAAAAGATCTCTTATAATATCAAACAAGTAAATTATTTGTCAAATTATTAACTTCACTTGCAATTATATAACCCTATATATAAACACCTCATTCATCAATTATTCTTAAAATACTGACCAGGTATGAGCTGCAGGTAGCCGCTCAAGAAATAAGACATAGCTATCAACTTCATGAAATAAGACAAATCTGGGAGATTTAACATGAAGTTGTCAAATTATTTGCGAGTCTTATAATATCAAACAAGCAGGCATAGCTATCAACTTCATGTTAAACCCTGCAGATTAAATATCAGAAGATAACCATTAACTGCACACCATTAACCACCGAAGAAAGTTATAATTGAAGAAATAAGGGTTCAAACTAACATGCACATGAAAATAGCAGAACTGAGTGCCGATGCTGCTGGGGAGAAACCGTCATAAAGAATATTTCAACCAAATCCAAACCCTTCACTAGCTTCATGGATGGCAAGTAGCAAGCGCTCTTGAAGTTGTTCCTTGGAAGTGTACTCAGGAAGGTCTAGTTGGTTGAAGCTGGAAAGGAAAAAAAAAAGTAGAGGAAAAAAAATGAGCTTCACTTGCAATTATATAACCTATAAAAACACATCATTCATAATACTGACCAGGTATGAGCTGATGGCAGCCGCTCAGGAGCTCCATATGCCTTGTGAATCTGAAACCTCTGTGGACCAGAAATTCCTTGCAATGCTTTAAACCCCTCCAAAGGAACCTAAGAACCAGAAATATTGGTGTTTAGAGGCTTGAAATAATATTTGATTATCTATTGAAGCTTATGGTCCTACTAGGAAACCCACAAAATCAGTTTGCCAAACCCGCTTTACCAAAACAAAGTTCAGCGCAACAAAATCAATGGATACAACAAAACAAATGATAATTTAAACTGTAAAATATAGACCTGGCAAACGGGCGGGCGGGCCCGGACCGGGGCGGGCCGAGCGCGGGCGGGCCAAAAACGGGCCGGGCTAAAACGGCCCGGGTTTTGGCGGGCTGAAAAAGTGAGGCCCGTGGCCCGGGTTGGGCGGGCCGGGCCGGCCCGCGGGCTTTTTTTTTTTTGCAAAATCTTGATACACCAAAAATAGTAATAATAATAATTTTAATTACTTAAATTAACTTCATATCTCAATCAATTAAAATTTTAATAGTATTATAATTTTAGATATTCTAAAGGCATGATTTGGGATAATGGTTGATTTACTTTCCAAACAAGTAGAGGGAATGCATAATTAAGGGATAATGATTAATTTACTTTCCAAATGTACTACAATAAGTAGGGGATTGCATAATTAAGAGATAAAATTATCTATATTATTGTGTATAGATTTTGGACTTGCAATCTAATAATTGTTATATTATTTTAAATTTTTATAATTATATTATCTAACTTAAACTAATAATTGTTAGTTTAATAGTTTTATACTTTGAAATTATTAACTACATATCTAAATCAATTAAAATTTTAATAGTATTATAAATTAGTATTATTAATTAATTACCTACATTAACTACATATCTTATTTATAATTTTCAAATATAGTTAAAATTTATTGAAGATTGCATTAAAAACAAATAGTTGTTGTAGCTTAGTTGGTTTGAACTCTTATTTATTTACTTACAAGTCTTGTGTTCAAACCCTACAAGTAGCAAAATTTTATTTAAAAAAAAAACTCACGGACCGGGCCGGGCCGCCCGCGGGCCGGGCCACCACGGGCCGGGCCAAAAACGCCCAAGTTTTCATGGGCTAAAAATGTTAAGCCCAAAGCCCAATTTTTACGGGCCAGCCCGGCCCGCGGGCCTGGGCCAATTTTGCCAGGTCTAGTAAAATACTTCCAACTTTCAATAATATGTCGAATTTGCTTCTTTAATATGTTTCTGCACTTAACCTAGATATCTTCTTTTAAAAGAACCAATTAAAAACAAATTATGTTTCAAAGATACTGTTAGAAAGTTCTCACAAAAAAATTTAAGAAACTGAGCCAATTAAGATATATAGGATTTTTACATATTCCTTTTTTTCTCAAGTGGATCATATTGATCTTGTATTTAAAGGTAAAACGTGGAGTTCTACTACATAAGCTAATCCGACAAAATGAGAAGTTAAAAAAAGCTTAAAAGCTTAAAAAGTAAATTAGTGTGCCTATGTATATCTCCTAAAAATGAGTACCTACAGCAAACTATAAAAAAATACTTCAGATTTTTATTCAAATCCTTGAATAAGAATAGTGAGTATTTCCCTTTTTCACTTGTTGGGGAGAAGGAGAAGGGGGAAAGGGAAAAGATGCAATCTTATAATAACTCTTAGCCGTAGAAAATTTAAAAATTAGCATGGACCTATTTCTGTAGCGACCCACAAGAACACATAATGTAGCCCCTTTTGTCTCAATAGGCTATGAAAATACATCCAAATAGATTACAAAAGCATTCCCGTAACAACCAGGGGCGAAGCTATGGTAAATTTGTGGGGTCAATTGACACCACTCAATTTTTAAAATCACTTACAAAAAATTTTTTACCCCACTCAATTTTTGACCCCGCTCCGATTTTTTTTTTTTTAATTAGAGGTACCCAAGCGGCCAAGCCACAAAATAGAGAGAGATGGGGCAAAGCTAAATAGCCAAAGGCAAAAGTCAAACCGTGAACCATCAAAGCCTTTTGCAAGTGGTCGAAATGGGTACTGGTGACTGGCGAGCCGCGAGCGTGGAGAATGGAGTGCGACTCTATTCTACTGTGACTCTCTTACAGCTTTGTGCCCTTGCAGGTAACATAAATTACTCTCTTCAATTTCTCCAACCTCAGTTTTATTTTCAGAAATCAATTGTGATTTCCCCCTTTTGTTAGTATTATTAAATTGGATATTTGGATGTATTTGTCTAACCCGAAAGTATAAAGTATTAAAAAAATTGACTCGGGCGCGCTGCCCCCGAACCCCCGCCAAATTTTTTATAACTTACTAATAATTTTGACCCCACTACTATACGTTCCTAGCTTCGCCACTGGTAACAACTACCGATAATTTTATTCAGGAAACCCCAGAAATTAGGCAATGATATTTTCCAGCAAATGATAACTTACCTTTGATGTACCAGTTACAAATTGCAAAAACCTTGCTGTATCTTCCTTGTTGAAGGCTTTTACAGCCTCCCAAAACCACTGGACAACATTAGAAGCAACTGTATAGCCAGTGTACTCTGTATTGGACTTCAGATCATCCACTGCAAAGGTAATTACATTATTCGCATAATTCAAGAGAGGCACAATTAAATTGTGAATATTGTATAACTGAAGTCATGCAAACTCACAATCAATCTCTGGAAGCCCACTGATAAGTAGCTCAAGCTCTTTATCATTAAATATAGAAATAAGTTCCCTTGGTATCAATTCGTTGAACCCTTCTAGGAAGGAAGTAATTTGAGGTCGAATTGCATTTGTCAGGATGTGTTCGGCCACAAGGTCAACATACTCGTGCTTTGTTTCTTCCGTGACCCTTATATTTCCTCCTCCGGGTTTGAGCTCATACTCAGTAACCTGACATCAAAAACAAGTACACATTTTAAGATGCCATAACACGTACATTAAAATGAAACTGTCCACGCCGGCGCTCACAGAGAATTTGAATTATAGTTCAGTACTCCATTGATTGAAATGAATTCGATAAGCGCTAAAGATATATTGGGGTTACAGCACTAAAGATCTATGTGTATAGAAAATGTACCTCTGTTTTCTCATAGAGAATGTGTTTTTCTTCATCCGCATCCATACTAAATGTCAAATCAGGTATCTCGCTAACATCATTCTGATGGACAAAGAAAAAAAAGGTGAGGGGAAAATGTCACATTTATAACCAAGAGTGTTCAAAATGGAGCAGGAAGGACAAAACGAATAAGGCCACTCACCTCCAGCATCCACTTCAAATTTTTGTAATAATCAGGATCAACGGCCTCTATATCATGATAAGTAACCTTCACTCCGAGAATGTGTTTGTAGAAGGACCGTGTGAAATAAACATCTAACAACTGCCCATCGAACAGAGCCTTTGCAACCTATGAAGGGATTGTACAAAAACATTTAAAAATTTAGTATTAAATAACAATATTATAGCACATAAATTCAGATCACAACTATAATAGATAATCAAATTTACCACTCGGCCCACAAATTTGAAGTACGAAAGATGTTCAGTCTGGTAGACCGAATTAGGGTTAGGCTGGAAAGTCGCATTGTTCCCGCCAGTAGTGAAAAGTAAAGCTCCTTTGTCAAATATAACCCTTGACAGCAGTTGATACCACTCTCTTGTCAAACCACCAGCATCAATACCTTCTTCACCTTGAAAATGCACATTCAATCGTCCCTTTAGGTCCAGAGTTGGTCGCATCCGCAACTGGTTGTAAGAGTCCTCTAAAACATATGCCCGTCGTACACTTATCCGCAGTGGACCAGAGAGATGCTGCTCATGCTGCTGCCTGATTCTTGAACGAAAATAGGATCTTTTATTGTCAAAATCAATCAGTCTTGGAGCTTTAAGCATCATAGAAAGAGACTTCTCCAACAAGCTAGAATTTTGCCGGACAAAAGCATTGAGAAGGCGGCGATGTTTCTCAGCAAACCTTACAAATGTAACAGCACTGTCAAGCCATCTCAGAGAATCCATTCCACATTTCGTAGAAAACGGAGCTGAACTCCCAGAGAACTCTTTCACTTCTCTGGCAGTTGCGTTGGCATGATCTTGCTGCATGATCAAATTCTTTGCTTGTAGTTTTTCACACAAAACCAAGAATGCTTCAATGAAAGGCAAGAGTCTCTGAGATCCAGGAGGAAGAGGAGAAGATAGAGATGAAGAACCCTGAATATGCTCCCCAACATTAGTGTTCGACACTATCGAAGAGAGAGAGGTCTGCGCCAACTGTGTTTCTGTTGTGCTTATGCAGTTGCTCAGTTCTTGCCACAACGGATCAAGAGAAATATTTAACTTCCACATAGTAGCATGTTCTTCCTGTTCTCCATCATTCTCAATAGCCTTGCCACCATCTATACTAGGTGAAGTGAGAGAACTAAGTGTCTGTAATACACGAAGAATTGAAGCCCCAGCCATGGATCCAGCACTCAAGCCCAGCATCTGTGTATTTCTCAGTGTGATGAGCTCGCTGACAGCTGAACTGCTCAAACTATGAGCTAAATCTGAAAGCTCTAAAATAAAGAATTTCCTATGAGGGGCAGCAGCCAAAGCCAACTTCTTCAGCACTTCGCCAGCAAGCAGGTAAACTTTGTCTGAAAGCCTGGTCAATAAGCCACTAAGGTTACAATCAAGCTTTTAAAAGGAAAAATAGTGACATGGAAAGTGATGCATGTGGGAAATCATACAAATAATAAATTACAGATGATAAAATCAGCCAAATATAATGAATCAAATGCAGTAAATGACAGTCAGAAGCTCTAGAGACTAGTTAGTACCCTTCGTGGCCAAGAAGGCTGCACAGATTATGTAGATCAGATTGTGGCAGCTGCAAAAAGACGTCATACATTTTGACACTTTTCTGTCCATCTGATTTAGATAACCCATCAGCGGAATTTTTATAATCTTGAACCGTCTCCCTTTCCAACACAAGAGAATCTTTTTGAACTTCACTCGCAACTTCATTACCAGACAAATTTTGAGAACTAGAAGCTGCTACTTCTTCAGAATGAGACTGGGAATCTAGCTTTGACGCAGCAGCAAATACAACTACTTTTAGTAGGCCCATTACCTGCAGCAGAAAATATATAAACAAATAAATAAAGTAAATTCAAATAATCACATTAATACCTGACCAAACTGGTGGGACAAGCAGTTCTAAAGTAGTTCAGAATGAGCTCAAGCCTACCTGCTCCAAATGAGCAATGCTTCGTAAGAAAAGTGGCTGACTTAAGAGCTTCAGGAGCAATATCAAAGGAATGTCCCCCTCCTGTGAGCTTTCCACATAGTTTGTCAATTCTTTTCCTTCCACAATTTTCTCCTTGCCTTTATCATTTTGAGTCTCCAAGTATTTTGGACTAAAAGAGTCTCGTAAAAGAGATGGATCAAAGTAAAACAAGATATTGGCAACAGCCGAATGATTAGTGGCTAGGTAAGTCACAATCTCAAGAATACGACGCAACACCAGAGGAGGAAGACCTATCAAGGCAATAAACTTGCAGGTTAGAAACAAAATGTTAAGCAAATGAACAAAGCTAAATTTGCTCATGTCAGAAGAAAGAATACCATCCAACAGTTGAGATCGGCCATAAACAACATTGGACTGACACCCATAAAGCCTATGGGAATTAACTGTGGTGAATTCACCTGAGCCTTCAGATCCAGGCTTGATCATGTCCAGAAGATGACGAATTAAAATCGCCCTTGTACAACTATGTGCACATAAGTTCAGCAAGAGTCTTTGCAAAAGGCCTTTACCAAGGGGCTAAACAGAATGAACAATATAATAGTTACCATCTTAGTTCCAATTCAAAGCTGAACAGTGACGAATATAAGTACAAAGTTGTAAAACAGACTGAATATTAGTTAGTCCCTCGAGGAAGTGCCCCTCCAAAATAGACATATTAAATTATTAAATTTAAGTAAGTTGCTTTCTCATAATTTGTTATCCTATTTTTACATTTCTGAGAGAATGTAAGGTAGAGGGTTGGTATTTTTATTTTATCGTTGCTTGTGAGATAAATTCTAATCTCCATTTTAGATAGAAAGAATAAAATTTAAAAAGTTTAAACTGATTTTTGGACATATATACATACTTTTCAAAATACTTCTGTTTTAGGCCAGCATTAACCATTGAAAGGAAAGAATTTACCTGTGCTAATCTAAGGAGCCTAATCAATGCTTTCAAAGCATTGCCATCCAGAAGTGGTTCTCCTTCAACTTCCTTCGACTTCAGGCTCTCTGCAACAGAAGATGCCCTTCGGCCGATTGTAACACCAACGCCCCTATCCATCACTGTCTGCCTGTCAAAGCCCAAGCCATTTCTCCGATTACTAAGCCTGTGACTACTTCCAAATAGGCTGCGAGCCTGATAATGACTCATTGCCCTGTCCCTGAGCATTTGCGCTTCAGCAAGTAATGGAGAGGGCAATGCTGACAGGACTGCTTCCGAAGATGTCAAAAGCACCTAAAGCACAAGCAAACAGAAAGTTAGCATAGTTCAACAAGTTATTGCGCAAGAAATTAAGATGCAAACCTCTTCACGCAAATCTGTAGGAAAAGTAGCTATAATTGAAGCATTATCCATATCAACAGGTTGCCCTTCAGCCTGCTGTGCAACCCTCTGTGCACGTTGTTGGGCTAAAACTTCAGCTTGAATATCTGGAGGAAGAGCTGCTAAAAATTCTGGATCTATCTCTTCTGCAGTAGGTGGAACAAATGTTGGAGCTTGGGCGGGCTGAGCCTGCTGCGAAGCAAGGACTTCTGCTCGGAGTTCTTCAGGAAGTGCCTCCAAGAATGTTGGATCTATACCATTTCCATTAGGGGCTTCATTATTCAAGCCAGCTTCATCAGTCTGACTAGTGTCTTCGGCGACCATAGGGTTCTGCAGTGATGATGGGTCCTCTCTATTAACTTCAGAAGGTAGGGGTTCACCAGTCTGATTTTCTTCAATCTCGCTACCATTCATATCTACATCAGCTCCATGAGTAGGCATCTCCAAGCCAGAAAGTATTGATGCATTATTATTGCTCTGGTAATCTGTTGCTGAAGGCCTATCATGGCCCATATCCTGAAATGGCATATCATGGGGACTTGCAGGTACTTCAGATGTCATCTCATGCAGTTGAACACCCCGAGAGTAAGTAGCTGAGGTTGTCTCTATCTGCTGCTCACCAACGATGCCATTTCCTTCTCCAATTTCCATATTATCACGACCAATTGTTGTGTTGTCCTGTATGTTTTCACCAGCTTGTTCGACAGCATCTAGGTTCTGTTCTTGACAGGAAATGGTCTCAGCTATTTGATTGCTTTCATGATGCACTGTTTCATGTCCACTCTCACACTGTTGCTCTTCACTCTGCTGCACTCCACTACCTTCAACTTCCAAAGCTCTTTGACTATCACTGACTAAGGGGCCATCGGAGTGTTTCTCTTGCAACTCTGAGCTATGTGACTGCCTTTCTATAGGACTATTTTCAGGAGAATTTCCACGCAACTGACATAAGAACTGTTCTTCTACCGCCTGTGCAACAGCTGCAGCCTGACCACCTACTTGAGGATGACCATCATCAGTCCACCGGCCATCTCCTGGTGCTCTTCTTCCTGGCACCCGTAGAGACTCCAAACCAACAGAAAAATCAGCCAATGGTGGTGGTGCTGCACTACTAAGTCGGTTACCAAAAACGCCAGCTGGTATGGTATCATAAGGAAGGACAGGAGCATCAAACATGTATAAATGAGCTACATCAAAGCTTCCGGCTGAAAGTGCTTCTAAATCCCTGGATGAGTTCCCACCTGATGACCAAACTGATACCAGATCCCCAGATTGTGATGGTCTCGATAGGAGAGGATGTTGAAGACCATTCCCTTCTGTAATTGATCGATCAATGGAATTTCTACCTGTCTGACGACGGCGATCAAAGCCTAGAGGCCTGCGGAGACCGAAAAGATCATCAACATTCACCCCTTCAAAGGGCTCAGCAGATACATCAAGGAGGCCACTGTCAGCTCCAGGTTGCCCAAGTACCTGCAAATGATCTAGCCCATCAAGGGCCTCCCTCCACCTTACCTCGATGACACGATTCTCATGGAAATCGTCATCCTCTTCATCAACCATGTCATCATCATAATCATCACCCAAACCAGTTTCATCATGGTCTTCCACATCAGTATCAGCTAGAGACATCAGGGCAGCACCATCCTCTGCAATTTCCTCATCATCATCCTCACCCTCGTCATCATCCTCATCTTCCTCACCATCATCCCCCATGTCATCATCTTCATCACCCATATCATCGTCCCCCCTATTCTCAACATGAAAAGTCATCTCAATTTGGTCTCCATTGTGCAACACGCTTCCATCTTCCATCTCCTCGCGCATGAAATCCATACCCAGATCAACCGTTGCATTGCTATTAACTGTTTCCTCCACCTCAATTCTCATATCTTGTTCCAACGACTGGTTTGGATTTGTTGAATGGAGATCACTTTCATGCTGAGCCATTCCTACAGGCTGTTGATCAGTATCCACTACATCATTAACTTCAAGTTGACTGTGATTCTGATCAGTCTCTACTGTCTGAGTAACCACCGTAGCAGTAACCTGATCATCAGAACTCTGATCTGGACCTGCTAACTTTTTCTTGTTCAACATTTCAGATTTACAGAGTTGCTCACTAGCATGAGCTGCTCGTGTTAGGGTTTCCAAAGCCTTAAGTATGAGATTCACAACTTTAGGAGCATCGGGATGGTCTAAATCCATCACCTGAAGGATGCTAGATAAACACTGAACTATTCCTCCATCTATCATACTTTTTGCTATATCTGGTGAGCACCCACTACCAGGTAAGTTGCTAGAAGATGAGTTTTTTGACAAAATGGAATATACCAAGTCAGCAAATGAGAGGACCCTCTTATCCGGCACTAAACTGCCTTTGGATGAATGACTCTCTAAGTTTGAAAGTGATGATAAAGCTTTCACAAGTTCACTAATTACACGTCTACGCCCTTCACTTGAACGACCACACAAAACCACCAGAAACCATGAAGCTTTTTCAGATAACTTGGCTCTCCATTCATCAGGTCCAGAGGTTCTATACATAGATGGGGGAACAAGATGATGCAAAACATGGTGCAATATCCCACCATGTTCAGGACACTCTAAAAGATTGGGTCCTCGGAGTTGACACATTTCCAGATCTCGTTTCAGAATAACCCCAACTGCATGTACGTACATCAGAAGTATATCACTCAATAGCTTAAGTACAAAAGTTACCTTGGCTAACCCTGCTGATTTTTCTGAAGTATTGTCAGACTCAATCTTCCTTGTCTCATCAACCTTTGATTTACCCTTCCCCTTGATCGCAGGTTCATCTACCTCCATTGCACTTGAGTAACTTGTACAATCTTCCTCACTTTTAGGTGCATGATATTTCAGTAAGATTTCAAGCAGCAGATCAATTACCTGAGTAAGATTTGCAGGAATCTTTTTGTGGCCCTTACCACACTTACCCGTTCCATCATGAATTTTACTTTCAGGAATCCGGACACATTCGTTAGGAACTACTCCAAGGTCAGCAGGTACTTTTGATTTTTCCCTTTCTTTCTCTTTTTCTTTCGACAACAATACAACAGTTCTCCCTCCTGATGATTCCAACTGACAAACAGCTGCTGCTGCTTTCATGAAAACCCCTGGATTTCTGGAGATAACAGGGGCCATTGATGTCAAAAATGCCCGTACAGGAACACGACCAGCATGGCGATTTCCAATTAAAGTTTGCCGTATTTCCAACTCCATGGCTGTTTGCAGTGTCTGCGGATCTTCAATGAGATGTCGAATGATAGCAGATGCCACAGTGTCGTATCCAGGAAAGTAGCAACTTCTTGGAATACTGAAAAGAGCAACCATACCTCCAATTTCAATAAATTGCAAAGCTAGAACATGTGTTTTTGTCAAACGAGCACATAATTGTAAAAGAGCCTGCATCACCACAGCTGGAACATGTTGTTTCATCAAGTCACAAGCAACAATCAGTACCCTATCACTCTCCTCAATAGTCAGATAACCGGTAGATTTCCCAAAGACATTCTCAAATGTTGTGTCAATCTCTTTCTCCAAGGCTGCTGGAGATGAATTCTTCTCTGTTACTTCTTCTTGAGTTTTCTTCTCTGTTACATCTTCTGAAGCTGACAATGCTGCATGCTCTCCAGCGGAATCGAGCAAGGGTCCAGTTGGGTTCCCTTCAGTACTCTCAGAAGGAATTTTAGGCCTAGATTGCAGCAAATTGTCCAAGATAAGAAGTACAGCACTAATGCATTTTGGGACCACAAGTACATTCCCTGGTTCAATTCTAGCTTTAAAGTTCATCAAGATATCTATTCCTACAGCGACAATACCATCACGTGCAGCAATCTCTCGTGTATTGCCATCTTCAGCAAGAAGCAATGCTAGAGTATGAGATATCATACACAAAGCACTAGAATCCTTTGAAAATTCCATTGGGTAAAGTTTTAGCTGCTGAATAAGATACGAAGTAACTCTTCTGCGATCTTCTCCTTTATTCCGATTGCAGAGGGTAACAAGCAAATCTGTCAAAGGAAAAGCCATCGAGTCACTAGTCTGAAACAACTTCATTGTTGCAGCAAGGATGTCATCAACAGGAGGTGCATTTGTTTGCCCATCTTCTGTTATAACATCTATTGGTTTATCAGTGTTATCAACTTTTGATGTCTCCGATGAACTTCCTAGAGACAAAGCAAGAGCCCTTGCCAGCTCATCGTCCTCCTGCACGGGTTCTTCAGCATGACTGAACAACCATTCCATTGCCATTTCAACACTGTTAGTCCCCACTTGTCTCAATGCTTCCTCAGCTCTTGCCCTTGTAAAACCCATCTCCACAATTGTAGCAATAGTAGCTTCATCAGGTGGGGGAACCACTAATCGCTGGTTTGTACTTCCAGGCACGCCAGTGCGATTTTTCTTTAAATCTCCAACACCAGAGTATACATGGGTAACAAGTGAGACAATTGAAGATATAAAGCCCGGATTACAATTGGGGAACATGGGGTGATTCCAGACAGGAAGTATCACATCCAGAACCTGAGACTGCAACATACGAACAAAAACTTCCGGGTCTCTAGGAACAGGAAACAACCCAATCGATAAACCAATTGCAACTGGCTGAACAAGCAATTGAGCTTGGGAGGCAGAGGTTGAAGATAAAAGTAAAGCAGAATTCACAAAATACTCAAGCACATGACAGTAGCTTAGTAATGTATCAAGCAGCCAGGAATTGTGAGATAATTTGCTTCCCTCGGCACTCTTTTCATTATCAATAGCAGACATCGGCATAGAATAAGGAAGTGTCCATAACAGCTGGCTTGTAGCTTCAAATGTTGTAAGTAACTCCTTGAAGGTTCCATGGACATAAAAGTTATTTATCATTACAGTATAACAAGTACGTCGTCTACTATCAAATATGAGTGCCATCATGTCGTCCACAACCTTGCCCAGATAGCGGCACTTGACTGATAATGACATATCATGACCAACGGAGGTTAAGTCCCTGGAGAAACCCAAAGATTCAAGAAAAACTTTTGCCAGTGCTGTCCCAATGCTCTTTGAAGCAGCAGTTAATGACCCTGTCTCGGATCTTCGACGGTTTGGCAATGTGAAACTTTTGACAAGAGCAATGAAGAAATTTCGCAAAGTAGAAGAAAGTTTGTTAAGAATCTCCAAAGCAAGAACTTCAGGACTTTTCTTCTTCATATCTTGGGAAGAAGGCTCAGCATTATTGACAGAAACCTCAGAATCTATCTGTAAAGCTTCCAAATGCCTACTTGTCCTTCCCCCTCTGCGTGCCAACCCATGTCGACTACGACGTCTAAAGCCTTCACCAGAACGAACCACCGAAAGAAAATCACGTTCTACACCCCATTGGGGATGAGAACTGTTCCTCACAGAAACAGGATTCATGTACCTCACTACTGGAATATTTAAATCATCGTCACTCTCCCTTCCAGCAGCATCTGCATTTTCAGATTCTACAGTGACACTCTGCTTCTCCTCCGCCTTAGAATCACTACACACAGAAATTTGCCACAGTATTTCCCTGTAAGCCCTCCCAAGATCTTTCAACACATCTGCATCTGAAGTGCCCAATTCAGATACCACTGCAGTAGTTCCCTTCAACAAAGAGTTGGCAACACACAGGATACCTTCTAGACTAGAAAGGCACCTCAAAAACTTCATACGTGTTACAGCATCAAACTGGGTAAGCTGTGTCCCTCCAACTGAAACTAGAAGTTCATTAGTCGATTTCAAATGTTCTCTCAAAAATGAACACACTGCTCGAACAAGAGACACAGAATGCTGGGGAGAAAAGTTTTTAAATGCAGCAGATACACTCTGGCCAACAGAAACCAAAAGAGGCATTAAGGGCAATGTAAATAATTGCAGAACAGCTTCAGTCCCTTTTTTCTCAATAAAAATACGGCACGTGTCAGAATTCTGAAGAATTGATTCAAGAAGGCGAGTGGCATTGCTTATATACTCCGGAAGACAAGACTCGACATTCGTCAATGAGACATCAGAAGCTGACTCGGGGAGCTGCTCGGAATTTTCAATCTTGCATGATTCTTTATCCCCTAACTGCATAGGATTCTGCTCCTCATGATCAGTTTCCATAGGAACAGGAGCTGAACAGCTCGGAGAATCATTGGATGAGAGAGAAAGCTCGAGCCCAGATCCTAGTTTCGAAATAGCATTCAAAATCTCAATCAGCATTTCCACCCCAGGCACACGCAATGAGGAAGCATGGCGCATTAATTCATCAAGACTACTAGATAAGGATCCTGGAGTATCTCCAGTAAGTACACGCAGGTACATCCTGGACGTAAATATTTTTACAAAACACCTCAAAGCATTGCAATCTTTCACAGCCTGAAGACCATTATTGCTCAAACACAAGGCATCCAAACACTGTGGTATGCATGTTATAGCTTCAGCAGAGCAAAGAACACCCTCCATTATAGCATCTAAAAAAGCAGATGGAAGACCAGCTGCTTCTAGGATAGAAAAGCAGGTGGGATCTTTGTGAATTAAATCACTCATTACAGTTGCTGCAAGTGAGAACACCCCACCACCAAAATCTTTTGCCTTTCTGAAAATAATGCATAAGCAATGTGGCAACAGACTTTCCTCTGAACCATAGATCCGCGCAGTGCTTCCAGGAGCATAAGTTCCCAGAGATATAGCACGCAGTAAAGCTTTCATCAATGACCGACGATGAGATGCAACCAATGCTTCTGAATAAAGGGGCTGCAAACTATCTAGCTCAGAAGAAGTACCAGCATCTACTTGAGTACTGCCTGCAGAACTCTCAAGCACAATAGAACTATCTTGTTGCTTTGAACCATTTTCAACATGAGAAACTTCTACCTTGAGGCGTGAAATCGTATCGTCTAAGCCCCCCAAGTCTCTGAACAGTGCAGCCGCTGGATTGCTGTAATCCATAAAAGCTTCTAGAACATGTACAGCAGTACTGACCAAATGCAAGTGCTGGGGATCTGTATCTTTAAGAAGTGGTAGAAGAGTTGGTATAAAGCCTGCTTCACGCATGGCTGAGCAACCTGATGACGATGAGACCAAAACAGTAACAAGAGATAACAGAGCCTCAGCAAAAATGACAGACCATTTTGACGAATTGCTAACAGAATCAATGGCCTTCTGCATAAGGCTAGATAGAATACCCCGGTGCCCGCCAGAGGTTACAGCAATCAAAACAGTTGGCTGGCGTGAACGATCTTGACAAAGAGCAACCAGAGAAAGCAGGCTCAGGATTCGAATTTTTTCAGGAACTGCATCTTCATAGCTCAATAAGGTAACCAATTCATTGATGAACTCTGGCTCAGAATTGAAGAAAGATACCAATTCATCTGTATCACCACATGCTTGTACAAGAACTACAAAAGCATACAGGCGAATGCATGTATACTGTTGTCGGGCAGCTAAAGAGCTGAACGCCCTTGCAAATCGCAATCTTGTCAACAGAAAAAATTTCAGAGTAGGGGGTACATTATACTCTATAACCAACTTACTCAGAAGTTCAATATCAGATTCTTGACAAGTGTTAACGTTAGGCAAATGAATAATTTGTAAGCCTTGGGATGGCTGTTCTGCTGCGGGAAGTGCATTTGAAGTATCATTCACTGCATAGAACTCAAAGTGGAGGGTGCTACCCAAGTCATGGGCAATTTGGTCCGATCCATTCTGTATAGCACATGCAACTAATCCAAGGCCTTCTTCCTTTCCTCCCCAACCTTGTGCAATAGCAAACAATTTTGAGTGAAGACCAGAATCTCTTATTACGTACTTCCCAATTGCTTTCTTTAAAAATGCTGCCAAAGTTTGCAGGCAGGCCTCAACCACATCGGAGTCTGTGGAAGCAAGGAGAGATGAAAGATGCTGCTGCATTTGCATAACCAAAAAAGAACAAATCATGAAATTGTGGGAAGATAACAAAACATTAGGCAAATAAGAACTGAACTCAACAAAATGAGAACTCACCCATGATACTACCAAACACAAAAGATAAATACCTTAAAACACAATGGGACACGCAATATAGAATATCCATCCAATATAACCTAGCAAGACATTTAAGGAGTATATACAAGTGAAAACAGATACCTCATAAGAACTATAGAAGTGCTTATTTGTGCAGTTCTCCAATATTATTCTTATCACACGGAGAATTTGAAGAACAGCGTCTTTTGGGAAGGGAGGATCTGATTCCAAAAAGTAGTCCTCAACCTGCAAATCTTTCCTTGATTTTATGTACTTCTCAAAAAAGGAATCAAAGTGATTAAAAAGATCAACCCAATGGTGAAAATCTCCCTGCAACAGAAACAAATCAGTATCAATAAAAATGCTTGGAAGCAGATATATGGATGGTTACAGCAGATAGGAGTAGGATGTTAATGGCACCTTATCGAAGTCCCAAACAAAACTTCTCAAGGGTTCATCTATACTTTCAAGCGGTGTGGCAATGACACTGTTGATGAAGGATTTAATTTTTGGAGGCTGAGGGAGAAACAAAGAAAATATTGTTACCAATTATGTTTCTTGACAACTAAATATTATTACCAAATATATAAGAATCATAGCTTCTCAGTAACTTTTCAAAAGAAAAAAAAAGAGTCACAGCTTGAACAGTCTTTGTTTCTATTGCATTCCTCATCATAGCACATCCTAACCACCGAGATTTTAAAATAATAAAATCACCGTTAATACAATTTTACTGTCACTTTGCAAATTCCCACATAGTGTTTGGAATTAAGTGTCACAGCGACTAATTAATGATATGTGGCAAATACACACTCAATTTTACTGTGTCAGTTAGCTAAAAACCACAGGTGGTGTCTATATAGCTTTTAAGACTATAGCTGATAAAGAGGATTTTGGGTAAACCAAATGAGGTAATTACTTTTTTTTGTCTGGGAGAGGATGGAGTAACATGTAGAATTTCATATTATGACTCACCAAGATACACATAGTACATATGGCCAAGAAATGAAATAAAAATTAATCTATAATAAGTTAATAACCCATTCTAAATCTTAATGAGAGTTCCATTCTAAAAAGAATCACCGACTTGAGAGAATCACAACAGAAACTTTTTTCTAGCACTATTCCCCAAAATGAAATTCCTACTAGGAACGCCAGCCCAAGCATGGATACACGACTTGCTACCTCCAATAGTTTTCTTCATACAGACGAGTATGAATTACAAATTCACTAACAAGGGGGTGACATCCACGTAGACACGATGTATACATTGACTCCACATAGGGAGGCAGCCCCCCCAAAATATATATATATATATCAACCATCTAACTATACCCACATAATCACCCCCAACTTCCTCTAACTAATACTAAAACGCCTCCTTAGAGAGTGGGATGATAAAAAATTCTATGAGAATTCAAATGTTCAGAAACCACAAAAAGTGTTAAATGCGATGCAAAACAGTATGTGCTACCTACATCATTTTAATTGTCATGGTACTGCTGCAAATTAGTAGTACATATGTTCAACAATAATGTCACTATAAGGGCTTTTCTTTTGCTTCAAAATAGTTGTACTCAATAAGAATACAACATAGTATTCCAATAGAATGAGACTCGATAAACTAGTGCAACGGAGCCTATTGTTTTGAATGGGACTGAGTGCATGTAAAATGAGACCCACCGAGTAAACCTTTGGTCAGTAAAAGTTTTATTTACTTAATTTAACATGACAAACATAAGCGACACTTATTTTGGAATAGAAATAGTATTTACTACTTGTTAACTATAGCGAAGATATTCAAATTTAAATCATATAATAGGGTAAACTGAACTATTACAAGCTTTTAGGCAGTGAGTAAGGTACCATGAACCACACATTGCTGAGTCAAAAAAAAATTATGGTCTTATACAATAGAAGAAATACGTGAAACATCAATGCCATGCAAAATGGGAGGGGGTATTTCATAAAGGAGCAGAAACACATGCAACAATGACAAAACAATTGTCACAAGTAAAAAGCTAAATACGGAAGACAAAACATTTGTCATAAGTAGAATTGTCTGGCGAAGAAATGTAAAGTAAAATTTCAACAAAAAAAATGTAGAAGTGATCATTCATTTAACTACATACAAGCCTAGTGCAGCTATCACAAGCTTACACATCAAAAAAAATGGTGCTTCAGGACTAATTTTGAGATGAACACGCACAAAAAAAGTGCCATGAGAGCTAATATGCATATTAATTTCCAAATCCATTATGTTCAATGTATAACCATGATTCTACAAAAATAATCACATAACATCAATCTATGAGACATTACAACTAAAGATAATGTTAGAGGTCTTAAATGTGTCTATAAAGACGTGTCATTATTACATGATTGGTTGACTATGATTAATCATGTCAAACTTTAAGGATATTATCCAATATAGTAAGTGTTTAGCTTGGTCGCATGATAGTGAAATTGGGATGTTAAACTTAGGACATTGTGTCAGTTTATACCATCATGAATAAAGAGGACTTTTTTGTGGAAGACATTTTTTACAAATAAGGCTATTTTTTGTGGAACAGAGAGAGTACTAATACTATTCATTTGAAACCCCAAGCAATACTTATACAACACATCATCACTTCCATCTCCAAAAGCCAACATCACCAATACTAATTCAACGAGTATAGTCACACAGATTCTTAAACAAAACAACCAAAATTCAACTTGCTAAAGGAAATATTCATAAGGCTTAAGATAAAATAAACAGTGAATAGTATATGCTTTTGTGCTATGGTGGGTGACCAACTAGAACACACAACAGAACACACAACATAACCACACAAACCCTAAACTATAACACTCCAAAAGAATCATTCAAAAAAAACAATTAATTATAACTATCGTCTACAAAAATAAAAAAAGATCAGATTTTTTTTCTAACCACTTCTAATGCCCTCTTCCTCTTTAACTTCATCCTTGAATCAGTAAAATAAAATCATCCCCTGTTAAACAAATTAAAGGCAGCTGTAAAACCGATCGATTCTCAGCGTAGAATCGATTGATCGAACAAAATATTTGATGGAAACAATCAAAGTGAATAAATGTCTAGTGCTGACAGATCGGATGGATAATTGAAACGAATATCAATTCGATTGGGTTCCAGAGGTTTTGAAAAATCTAGGGTTTTTTTAGAAGGGTTTTGTTGTGAATTGGGGATTGATCGGAGAGAGAATGTAAAGATGGGGAGAGAGAAAATTGAAAGAATTGGTGGAGAATTACTTAGCAGAAGCTTTACAGTGTCGTATATATGCTTGGAGAGAGGGGAAATAATTGGAGTAAAAAAAATAGCAAAGGAGGTGGGGAGATAAAACAAAAATAAATAGTCTTTGCCGAAATTACCCTTTGGCATTTTTATTTTCTTTTTCTTTATTGTAATTAAGTTTGTTTTATTAAAAATTCAAAACAGTTATAAACTTAATAATCCGTCTGTATCAAAAAATAGAGCCTCACTATAAAAAATTTGAATATTAAGAATGCATTTTTATTATATGTATATCTATAAAAAATAATAAGAAATTGTTAAATCCACAACAAAAATTATTATTTCCACAACAAAAGTGTCGTTATAGATCTTATAGCGACGGTTTTTACCGTCGCTATACATCTACAGCGATACTTTTGTTGTGAAAATAACAAAAAGTGTTGTGGATTTAACAATTTTCAAAATAATAGTGTGATTTAATAATAAAATTATGATATAAAATAAAACCCAATAGAAAACGGCGTCGTGTACTAGGAAACCATGACAATAGATTGGCTCCTAGTCCTTTCGACTGTGCCCCTAACAAGAAAAAAGTTGGCATTGTTTCGCATAGGAATTCCTTACCTACGAAGTATTGCTTTATCTTATATGGTACTAGATTCAAGCCCGTTCGTTGCGGCGGGATTATTCAAATTTTTAATAATAAATATATACGTACAATTAATAAATTAAAATATAATAAAAAGATGATAGATTATTGTGCGATGATCAAATTTTACACAGAAAAATAAATGAATATACATTATATGGGGCAGTGGTGAGAGTTTACCGATTTGTGCATTACACTCTAAATATGTGACTATTGCTTTTAGGCTAGTGGCAAAATAAGTGACCTCAACTTGTGGACAAATTATTTTTTCTACTTTTCCATTTTTCTATTTTTTTTTCAATTTTTATTGACCAAACCAACTGATTTATTTTTTCCGTCTTTTATTACTTTTGTATTTTGTTTACTGCAAAAAAAGGGTTGCCTCAACTTAACTTTTTACAATCCATAACATAAAGAGAATAAAAGGGTATGCGAAGGTTTAAAAAATCTTTTAAAAATATAATTTTTTTGTATGTATTTCAGCAACAAAAAAAAAAAACAATCCCAATACATTAGATTGGTAAAGAAAATAAGTATTGTTCTCTTAGTTTTCCATTTTATTTATTTTTCTCATACTCTAAATAGTCAATACTTGTCAAAACATTAAGTAATATTGGAACTTCTATCATTATCCTAAAATATTGATTATAGTTACCCAACATACTTTTAGTAATTTAATCTCTCATATTAATTATAGTTCATTTTTATGAACCTATGCTACTTCATAAAATTCAGATTATCAAACGAAGTACCAAATAGATCTAAATTTAATCTACAAACACAAGAAATCTAATAAGAAACGTAAATTAACTCACAAAAGTAATAATTTTTATTTAAAATTTAATGATATAATTAGACTTTTAAATTCAAATGATGACGTATTAAATTAATGTGAAATATTTGATATCATGTAACTGTTTACAATATGAACGATCATGATCTATTGGATATGAATCAGTCCCATTTTATCCAATAATATTTGAAATAAGTATTTTTTAATTTTTATTCAAAAAAAGTATTGAAACAACGAAGATAACACAAAGATTCCAAATCTATAAGAATTTTCCTAAGTGCACTTCCATGTTTAATCAGGTAATCTGGGTTTGACAATGTGGAACCTTTTCAACCTCTTATATGCATTGATTTGCATTATTTGTAATCTTGATTAAAACATGCTCATTGTTGTCAAATATAACAGTTCTCATTCTCATGCATGCAATACAATCTCAAGACAACATCGTTAGAGAGAAAAGAATAGCGTAATTGACCTTCAGAAATCACTTTGGACTTGACCAAGCCAAGTTAATCATTACTCAGCAGTTTTGTTCCTTATAGCATGATTAAAATTGTCCAACACTTTTGATTGAGAACCATAAATAGCTTTGATTGTATCTATATATACAGCAACTGCAAGCATGAGCAAGGACGACCCAACTTATTACATTAAATCAAGTACATATTAGTATTTCGTATGACACAAAATTATCAAAATAGAATAATTGAAAAGGAGTTTAATTGTAATAATGTTGTCTTAAACATGATCGTAAACTAAATTTAAAAAGGCTCAGATAGAATTAATGTATGGACCTGCAAGATTCTATGTTGAACTTTTTATTCTCAATGCCATACAATTGCTCGAAAATATATGGTTTCGCTCGACAAAAAATAAGGACGATCCAAAACAGATAATAAAGTGGATATCAATATAGTTGGAAGTTCAAAAAATAGATTTCCAATAGAGATTTGATAAATGACAGAGGAAATGCTCACCAGAATAAATTGAACAGATTCTTGTACTTTTCTCACAATGTATACACCATCATTCCGGAAGTATCAAGCTTCTATATAGATGATGGTTATAAATTTGAATCAATTAATAATCCCATTTCACTTGAATCATATTTTACAACTACATAAATTCACAAAAAAATGAAGAACTGAGAAAGGAGGAATTATGAAAGAAACTTGAACGTTAGAAGGGCCATCAAAGATTTCCTTCGGTGAGGGGAAGGAGGGACCCTTATCAAGCTTGCAACAGTGACTTCTGAATCCTGCAAAAGTGATCTAATATTAAGGCCAAATAGATGATAAAGTATCTAATCAATATATCAATATATATATATATATATATATATATATATATATATATATATATAAATACAGCACAAGCAATTGATTGAAATCAATTGAAATTAATTTTACTGAGTCAACTCGATCAATATTAATCCTTATCAATATATCAATATATCAATCCTTATATATAAATACATCACAGCTATCCTCCAACTCAATCAATTTCAAATCAATTTATCTTTCAATTGGAAAACTCACTGAGTTAACTCTTAATTAATTAAGAGTAACTCGGTCTATTGAAAAACAATCGACAAAACTCTTCAGATTTCACAGCTATCCTCCAACTCAATCAATTTCAAATCAATTTATCTTTCAATTGGAAAACTCACTGAGTTAACTCTTACTTAATTAAGAGTAACTCGGTCAATTGAAAAACAATCGACAAAACTCTTCAGATTTCCCCTCTTCCTCTTCCTCTTCTTCTTTTTCCTTCGTCTTCTCAATTAACCCATTTCTTTTTTTTTTCTTGAGCAGGCTAACAATCGGTCATCTTATGTATTTTTTTCTAATTTCATATCCTCCTTAATTATATTCAATTTCTCTTCCTGTCGATCGCGTCTTCCTCTTCCCAATTGTTTACGAAATTTCTCCGTTTTGGGAATGAAGTAGATGCTTATTGTGATAAGCTTCTCTCTGGCGAATCTGGGATTAGACCATCGATCAGTTTGATGCCTCCAAGTTCCTAACTCAATTTGGTGGCCAGATTCGTGGGTATTCATCGGAATATATAAAAACACATCTTTTTGGACGTCTCTCGATTTTAGCGATCCCATGCCATCTCAATCTCATCGTCAGATCGATGGATTACCCACTCTTTCTACAGTTATTGAGGTATGTTATTATGCAGTAACTATCATTCCTTTTTGTTTTTTATTGTTGTTACATCTTGACTTATTTTTTTTGGCAAACTTGGGAGATCTAATATGGGATATGGTAACAACAGAACTTCTATCTCCAGTCAAGATTCTCATGGGCTTTATAGTAGTCGTCAGGGTATGGGTTACAATGGAGGTATGTTTTATGAATCTTCTTATTGGATAAAACACACGATGTGTCAAAATCGATATTTTATTGATTCAAATAGGAAGTTAAATGTGAGTGTGGTTTTTCTTAAATCGTTTGTGTTTATCTTATTATGGATTGCAGGCTCTTACAGTGGTAGTGATGTTTGTGGAATGTACTATTTTAGCTTTAGTAGTGATTACATGTCTCGCGATGGTGATGTATGATTTCATTCTATTTCTAAAAATTTTATTTTTTGAGACTTTTAGCATCCAATATTTATTTGTTATCATGTGTGCCTTTATTCTACTGTTACTGAAGGTAGGCAATAACTCTTACTCATCGATGTATTCCAGTCGTGGCTTGGGTGGAAGTAGTTACATGGGAAATGGTGGTAGTTCTGGATCATAATTTTGAGTTACACCCTACATCTAGGTCTCGGTAAGTCAAGGGAACATAGTTTAAGGTAGCCTCTCTTAAGATATCAATTGCTGAGAAGTTAAAGCTTACCAAGAAAAAGGTGAGGTTTTATTTGATTTTAAGGTTGGATTCAATTTTTCTCCCTGAACTAAAATTACACATTACCTGTTTGATGAAATGATATAGAGAGGTCATACATAGTCATTTTAGCCTTCAATTAGACAAATTAGCTCAAGGAAGAGTGCATCATTTTGAGGAGACTTTTATGCCTGCAAAGAAGCTTTTCATACTAGCAATTTTCAATTCCTTCTTGATCAAGTATAACATAAACTATTTATTTATATAATGATGATTTCATTAGTTTGAATGAATAATTTATTGGACTTAAAATACGATCATTGACATTTTATTATTAGCTTGAATGATGGTGCTTAGTAGCTGATATGAAGTTTAAGAGGTAAAAGGATTGGTAAGTGGTACCTCTCCCGATTGCCTCTACACCTATATAAAAACACTCCTCTTCACTGACTTCTCTTCCTCGAATTTCTGCAGAGCAACATTGACAATAAGTTGGCTGTCACGGGCACGCTTGAGGCAGTTACCGAGCGCAACACAGAAATCTAGAGTTTCGAGGCAGTTTTTTAAGTAATCGTCAACTAAATTCTTTCAAATGTCTTTTTTGCAATCCAAAATGACTTGAACTACATCTTGATCCATTTTGAGTAAACGTTCGGCTGGAAAACCAATGACTGGACTGATAAACCATCTTTTTCATCTCCTCATACCCATTGCCCACTCTCTATATCTATATTATATTGATGAATTTTTGTGTTTTTGTGTTTTTGAAATTGAAGCTTGAAGGAGTTTTGATATTCTCAGCGATTCCATTCAGTGTGGTAAAAGCCATTGCCAACAGTCCCCTTGGAGAAGCGCTACATAGGCGAATGGAGGAGAGGAAGATGATTGAAGTGGATAATTCTTCAAAGTTCAAGGCACTTGCTCAAAAGTCAAAAAATGATAGGTAATATTATGCTACGTAAGGGGATTTTGGGAATTCATTCACCCCATTTCCTTCTTTTTCCTTCTTTTATAACCAAACAACTTTAGATTTGGGTTTTGGATATAGTGATCAATAATTGGAATTAATTGCATTTTTGTATTGTCAATTAATGATGAATATTCTATTTTAATTACAAATGGGTTGCAGTGAGAGGATTTTAACAAGGTAAACTTGGATTTGTTCCTTAGTTGAATGGCATCATTAACTTTCAAATGGAATACTTGGCTAGAATTTTATAATGTTGAACCAGTAAGATATTTGGAAGATTGGTAGGTACTCATTACAGGCTTTCATTTTCATATGATCCGATCACTATGGACTTTTGATGGTTTGCACTTTGTGCAAGAGATGATAATGAGAAGTTAAGTTTTTGTATGTACCTAATGAATGATAAATATTACTCAGATAACTAAGTCATTTCATGCATTTGTGAATGAAGTGCTTCTCTACATGTTATCATCATTTACACCACATAAATGGGATATATCTGAAATGAGAAAGAGCTATAATATTATTTATTGGTATACTTTTAATGTATACTTTACATTATTTCTTTTGAAAATAAATTCAGCGATCTAAGTAGCTGAAACTTCATTTTAGGGGTGTATATCGAAAGAAAAGTGAATCTTTATGCTATGGTAATTCAACTAATTTATATTAATTGTGTACTTCGAGCTTTTTCTTTACGTTAATATCTAAAAGTATATTAAGTTTTTATATTAATTGATAGTTACTAATAACTTTATTTGTGTTATTTGTTGAGTTTGGGATATGAATTTGATGTAGAATTCAATTTTTGGAATGCAGTTTTTGGGATATAAAGTTAATATAGAATCTTGCATGCTTGGAATTTGGTACTGATGGTCGACCTACATCTAAGGTAACTTTCAAAGTAGTAGTTTTCCAAAATTTTCTAACCTCTACGGTTGGTTTTGCACTAACTATTGAAGTTGGGTTTTCTGTTGTAGTTTCTTTGTTTCGAAAAAAGGTCTTTTGGTCTTGCTATTTATATTTGGCAGTCCTATATCTTCTGATATATTTGTCTTGCAAATTTTGATATATTGTTTATTTAATAGGGATGAAGAACACAATTCTAAGGAAGCAAATCGAAAACAAGATCATCAGATCAAAGATTGCTTAAATCATTGGATGATATAATATTGTATTTTTATGTGCTGTTTAAATTTCAAGATGTAAAATGGGCTATTTTGAGTTTGTTAACGTTTGTAATTTTGGTGTTTAATTTAAGAGAATTTTGTTATGAATTCGTAGTAGGTATGAATTATGAATTAGTTATAAAAATCTCCATGTGTGTATTCATTCATCTTCGGGTGTGTAAATAAGAAATTCACAATTATTTACATATTTTCAAGTTTATATTTATAATATAATTTATTGAATTAAAAAGAAATTCAATAAATATGATGAAATCAAAAGTTATTTTAAGTTATAGGACGATCGTACTAATAAATTATATAATTTATTATTTAAACAAGCCCGTGCATTGCACGGGCTATCAACTAGTTTTATATAATATTATAAAGATAAATCTAAACAGTGTTTAGATTTATCACAAGTCTAGCTCAACATAAGTAACTGATTACTTTTATCAGACAAAAGCATGAAATACAGCATATCTACAGCAGTAACAAACCAATATAAATCTAAACACTGTTTAGATTTATCATAATTAAATTAAATTTAAAAGGATAATATTATAATAGTTGAGATAAATCTAAACACTGCTTAGATTTATCACAAGTCTAGCTCAACATAAGTAACTGAATACTTCATCAGACAAAAGCATGAAATATAACAGATCTACAGCAGCAACGAACCAATAATTTCACAAAAAACATAATTAAATAGGTGAAGGAAAACTGTCTTAAAAAAAGAAATACAGTAGATCTACAGCAGTAACGAACCAATAATTTCAAAAAAAAAACATAATTAAACAGATGAAGGAAAACTTGACAAAATATTTTCCGAACAGCAGCCACCACCAACAAATAGTACACCAAAAGCGAAATTAATGAAAATCATGACTTAGTGCGAAGGGTTCAACTACCACCGGCAAGAACGCCTGTCAGGTTACGTACGGAAGCTCAGTCATGGTTTTCCAGCGAAGATAAGTCGGTGTCGAGGAAAATCGGTGGTAGGGGTTTCGGATACCCGGAAGTCCGATTTTCAACGACGACAAGGCAAGCGATGCGAGGTCGGATTTTAAATTCGAAGATTATCAGCAGCCGATGATAGTATGTATGAGCCAAAGACTCCATCAATTGCGCCGATCGAATGTTATTCGCCATAGTGTGCTTACAGATCGAATGGAAAGTGGGAGATCTGGAGAACATATTTCGAGGAACAATATGTTTTTTATGCAATAGCAAATAACAATCACCACCATATGAGAACTAGATTGAGAAAATTAACGAACGAAAAATGGAATTCAATTACTTTATTTGTTTATTTATTTATTTAGAGGATCCAAAATTGAGGGGAAATGGGGATTGTACAAACTAACAATTTTCTTTTTGATAATCTGATCTGGGTCGCCATGATTTGTTGATATTAATTGCTTAACAGTTATCTATGAACACCACAAAGACGAAAAATCTCCAGGGATTCAAGATGCTGCAAGAGAACTAAAATATATTAACAGGAGACCAAAGTTGAAGATTGGATTCCAGTTGTTATTTGAACGATAAAGTTAAAGATAGGATAGGATTCCAGTTGTTATTTGAACGAATTTGAACACTAAAGTTGAAGATAGAATTTCGGTTGTTATTTTAAAGGGGCAGTACTGTTGTGAAAGGGTATTTTTATAAAGCATATTTAGAAGCATTAATTAGGATGGACAGATGTTTAGTTTTTAGAGTGACAGATGTCAAAATATTGTGTCATGTACTGTGATTTAGTATATATAGATTTTATGACAAAAAAATGGAAGAAAAATAAACAAGAAAAAGGAAGGAAAAAAAAAGAGAAAGTCTTGAATGACTTTTTTTATAATACTTTTTTCATCTCGCAAAAAATAAAAAAATTTAGCTTTAATTCTAAGGATTTGTTCGGCTAGGCGATAGCGTTTGAACCTTCAAATTTACTACATTATTTTTGTTACATTACATTTGGGGGAGTGTTTGTTACATGTTACATACCCACTTAAATATATATTATGGGTAATAGAAAATGATTATATTGTGTCAATTATGTTTGATAGAAGATATGTGATTACGGGTAATTGTTATTGTGAGTGTTTGGTATGAATTCAAAATTATTGGATAAATTTTCTTTAATATTACTCTTTTACTAGTATATCCCTGTATTAATTTTAGCTGAATGATTCACTAAAGCTTTGTTTCTGAGTTTTGAACAGAAAAAAAAAAATAGAAAACTTAAATTAGAACAGAAAAGAAAAGAATAGAAAAATTAAAGTTTTTCTTTGTGTTATTTATGAGTTTTTAAAAGAAAAAAATAGAAAATTTAAAATTGAGAACATGAATTGTAATTTAAAATTTATTATATTAAAAGTTGAGGATAATATGAGAATTATAAAAATATTACTTATACCAATTTCTTTTCCGTCTAAATCAGACCAATTTTGAACGAAAAACTTTGGCAAGAAAAGTGGCTAAGTTTTCTATCCATTTCTTTTCTTTTCTATTTATTAAAAAACTCAGAAACATAAGAATTGGAAAGAAAACTTAAATTTTCCGTCCATTTCTTTTCTTTTCTGTCCATTTTAAAACTCAGAAATAGAGCGTAAGAGTATCTCTAAGAGTAGTAGCAAAACAAACTCTTCAAATTGATATTTGTTGACCTACGTGGTGATTTGAAGAGTATTATTTGTTACTTTTATGTTTTATGTCTCATCAATCTCTTTAATTTAATGAGCTATACTTGTAAGGCCCCAACTTTTTATAAATAAAGATTTAATTTCTCTAATTATTATTTTGAAGTAGTAAAGGGTTGATTTGATTAATGTGGTTAGTTATGGGTAAAATGTACAATATTTCAAATAAGCAAGTGGTTATAAAATACTCATTGTTGTCGGAGAATATTCGTTTGGTCGTGGAATATTCTTACTGTCGGGGAATATTTGTACGACTGCGCAATCTTGTGTGGGCCCATAACGAAAAGCGATTGGATGAAGAAAATGACAAGTATAAGTTGTTTATAAATAACAGAGTAGTTGTTACCGTTAATACCGTTGGAATACCCGGTGGTTAAAACACAGTAATACGCGTTGTTGCACAGTAGCACACGGTATTGCACCAATTATTGATTCTTACGTAAGAAGGCACTACTCAATAATTGTTACAGTAATTACTATTCAGTATTTTATTTTATTGATTCAATAATTGCTGCGTTGATTTTTTTTATATTACTGTTGTTTCAATAATTATCACTACACAGTATTTTCCATTATCGGAGCAATAATTCATATTATCTGAATAATATTATTAGATAACATTATTGGAAATGTCTAGAAAGTTCTGTCTAAGGAGAGGTTTGATCACCTAATTGCGCGCCAGTAAGGAGAAATCCTTATTGGAAAGCCCCCTCTTTCCTAGGAACGGCCTGGTTGCCAGTACTGTGATTCTGTAATATTATTTGTGAATAATTAATTATTGATTTATATGATGAGAAAAATATTGATTTTATGTGGATATAGATGGAGAAAATTTTTAAAGTGACAATTGTTAAAAATTGATATTTTATCTTTTCTGATAAAATAATATTTTATTATATTATTATAATATAATAATGGGGATATTTTTACAATGAATGTGGGATATATGAGTATATGAGAAGGAAGAGTATTTTTGTTGCAAAAATTGTCTAACACATGTTTTGTGTGTCGGTGGATCCCATTTCTTGACTGGAATTTGATTATAGCCTGTAAAATCATCCGTTTATGGATTTCGGTCAATTTCTGTTTGGAATTTGAAAAAATTTTCTTCTGTAAAGTTGTAGAGAATTCAATTTCCTATAAAAATTCATGAGATTCGAATTTTCTGATAAAAGGGCTATTTATTATGAATTATTGAAGTTCTGAAGTTCCGAAATAATTATTTTTTAAAAAGTTTTAAATTTGTTTTAAAAGAAAAACGTTTTTGTGGTTGGTTGGTGGGCACATGTGTTGCAAAATATGCTGAAATCAGAATTTCCAAGTTTGTGTATGATTTATATAAATTTATTAATATTTTATTAAATTTTCTGTTTTGGTGTTCTAAGCAATTTCCTATAAATAGGGTGCTTAGGTTAGAATTAATAATAACACTAGAAACTACAGATTTTTCTCTCTTTCTCTCTCGATATATTGAGCGTATTCTTGTGAGTATTTTAGTACTTTGAGTATTGTTATACGATGCAAGTTCTTTCAGCAGTATATCCAGTATTCCAGTCAGAAGTACTATTCTTTCTGAGGTAAGGGATGTTATTTTATTCAAAAATGATATTATTTCTTTAATATCATTATGCCGAAATATTGGTTGGAAACTTTTATCAAATTTAGAACTTTTTCATGTCGGTGTTACTATTCATGAGTTACTATTCACGAGTTACTATTCATGAGAACTATTCACAAATCGTGATGATGTTTTTTTGTGAAATTTCTATCTTTTGAGGTTGGAGTTACTATTCACATATACGACACTATTCACGAATACAACACTATTCACAAAAAAATTAAATTTTCTTTTCTATGTTCAAGATTGTCTGTTATGATTCTTATCTTTGATTGGATTTATGTTTTGATCTTCATTCTTGAATTTTACTCCAATCTGGTTATTTATGAAGTATTTTTGAACTGGAATTATTTAAAGTACGAATCCTTAATACTTGTTCTTTTGTTTCACTGGATTCGTTTTCTTTAAAATATTTTTCATCATCCTCAGTCCTAAATGATGATATTACTGAATATCTTTGGCCCGTAGTGCAAAGATGAATGATTTTATGATGAATATCTTTGGTCCGTAGTGCAAAGATGAACATATGTTTAGATGAACATGACCAACTGGTGAATATCTTTGGCCGTAGTGCAAAGATGACTATTTGATTCAAGATATATATTGATTGATGTTACAGGGATAAAATATCGATGATGGACTTTTAAATTCATAGATGATAGTATATTTCATTCTCTACTTAACTCTTCTAATGAATTGTTGTTTCCGCTGTAGTTGTTGATCTAAAACTTGTTTTCTATTGTATTCTATCAGATTTTTTCCTGTTGAAGACTAAGGATAATTTGTTGTACATTATCTTAGTCATAATATTCTTTACTGGGCTAGTTGAGCTCACCCTTTTCCTTTTTGTTCCATTTTTCTTCTTAGGAGGCGAGAATATAGCGGGAACTAGTTGGGGTGTGGAGTGATGGTTCAAGACAATTGTTTTAGTAGTCCTCACTATTTTGTAATATAGTGTATCAATAATTGTAATGAGGACTTATTTGAGTGTGAATATTGTCTATAAGACAATATTTGTATTTAAACTCAAAGTTTATGTGTTGTCGTATTTTGCATTAAAATTGTATTAATGAAGTTGTAGTTATTTCTGTACCATGTAATTGGGCGACTCAGAATGGGTTGGATGGAATGGACCTATTTTGGGGGCGTCACAGTTGGTATCAGAGCTTAGGGATATGATCTCTAGCGGAGATCGGGGAATAGACCTAGGAGGGGAGAGACGAGTAAACCATTCGCTAGTGTGTCCTACCTAAGCATTTTTGTTGGTCGGTTATAATATAGGGGTATTATGTGATTTGTTAATTTGTTAAATTAACCCTTGTTTTATGGCAGTATTTGAGAATGTCGACTGAGAATGTTAACAGTGGAGTAAATGAGACCATGGAGACACCTTTGCTCACCAACGAGGAGAACGTGCAACAGGCTGACAATGTTCCTCCTGTAAACAACACCACTGAGCAGACGATGAACGACGTGATGTTTAGGAACTTTTTATAGTTCATGCAAAACCAGACGAGGGAGACTCGTGTACAGAATGCGGGTGAAAATGATAGTAACGCGCGACTTATCACGACCAAGAAGTTCAAAGAGTTGGGACCACCAGAATTTAAGGGAAAGCCGGATCCAATCATGGCGGAAACATGGGTCAAGCAAATTACCAAGATATTCGATGTCTTGGGATACACGGAGGAACAGAAGGTTCAATTCGCCACCTTTATGTTCCGTGGCGAGACAGATTACTGGTGGGAGTCTGTGAAACGTACCCAGCATGCCGCACTCCGCATGTCTTGGGAAACGTTTCAGAAACTTTTCAACGAAAAATACTTTCCTGAAAGTATTCGCCATATGAAAGAGGTAGAGTTTATTAGACTAGAAAAAAATAACATGACGGTGTCCTAATACGAGGCGAAGTTCGCAAAGTTATCCATGTTTGCACCTCATTTGGTAGAGAATGAGGAACGAATGACGAGGATGTTTCTGAGAGGTTTAAAACCCGATATTCGGTAATATCTTATCTCTCATAAATTTTCTTTATATTTAGATGTTGTCAACAGGGCTCAATTATTAGAGCGAGATAGCGAGTACGTTCAACCAAGAGACCACAACCAGGATCATACCGGTGACAGCAGTCATCAGAACAACGATAACAAGCGGAGAAAGAAAAATACGGACAAGAGCGACAACCACTCTGGTGGTACTCGTGGCCATGAAAATAGAAGAAGCGAGTCGGGGGGAGATTTTAAAAAGAGGAGATTCAACAATGACACTGCAAAGACGTCAGCACCAGCAGCAACTGATTTTAAGGGAGGAGAACGACCACCGATCGTATGCTATAAATGTGGAAAAGAGGGACACATCAGCCCAAACTGTCCACAACAGTTCAAGGTATGTTATAATTGTGGAAAGGAAGGACATATCGCTCGAGATTGTACGGTAGTGAAACCAAGCCCAGTGGGGATGGTGACTCAAAAGGTTGTCCCAGAAAATTCAAAGTCAACGGTTCCTAGAAGAGCGTTTTTCGTGACTGGTCAGAATGCGAGGAACTCGAACGAAGTTAGCACGGGTTAGTTAATTATAAATTCTTACGAAGTTTATACCTTATTAGATACCGGTTCTACCCATTCATTTATCTCTCCTACTTATACTCAACGTTTAAACTTGACTCTGGAGAAAATTAGACTTTGACTTATCTGTGGAAACTCCGTTATGAGAAACTTTCATCACATCCACTGTTTATAAATCTTGCTTGATTCAAGTTGGCGCCATCACATTACCTGTTGACCTTATTTCTTTAAAGATATTTGCTTTTGATGTGATTTTGGGGATTGATTGATTAACTACTCATCATGCCAAAATTGATTGCTTTCGTAAGGTTGTTAGTTTTCATATTCCTAAGCAACCTGTTATTCGAATTCAAGCAACCAAAACCATTGAAGTCAAACACTTTCATATCAAGTCATAAAGCTATTCGTTTATTGAAAAACGGATGTCAAGATTTCTTAGCCCATGTTATGGATTTGAATAAAGACACGTCAGATTTGAATAATATTCCTGTTATTATTGACTTTCCTGACGTATTTCCTGAAGAATTTCTTGTCTTACTCCCAAAGTGTGATATTGAATTTTGTATCGACTTTGAACCCGGTACAAAACCCATTTCTAAAATCTCATGGCTCCTATTGAACTTCAGGAGTTAAAAAAAAATTCAACTGTAGAAGTTTGTACCCGAGCCTCTATCTGGTGACTTCCTTTGTGGAATACACCGAAGCCAGACTCTCCGTAGGGGACGCCATATTTGTGCGATAGTAAACTGATAGGTGTCATTGTGACGTGCTATCCAAGGTTGGGATATGAGTCACAGTTGAGAACAACCTAAGTCAGTAATCAAAATACGTAGCTTTCTAGGCTTAGTTGGTTATTATCGGAGATTCGTTGAAGGACATTCTCGAATCGCTATTCCATTAACGCAACTGACTCGTAGAGATACAAAATTCGAATGGAGCAAAGAATGTGGGAAGAGCTTCGAAGAACTCAATAGGAGACTCATTTCGGCACATGTTCTGACCATACCATCCTGGAAAAGCGAACGTGGTAGCTGACGTGTTGAGTAAAAGATCGTATGCGTTTACGAGTGCGATATTGTTAACACAAAGACCCATTTCATATAACTTACAAATGATAGATATAGATTTAAAGACTCTAGGAACTCACGTGATGATATACAAGTAGAACCAACTTTAATCGATAAAGTTAAAAACGTTCAAGCTACACACCGAAGCTGATGAATATGAAGAAGGAGGTACAAGAAGTTGTTATTCCAAAAGCGAGAATTGGCGATGTGAGAAAAGCACAAACCTTCGATTTATTAGTCCATTTGAAATCCTAGATCGAATAGGAACTGTGGCCTATAGACTCGTTTTATCGCCAAATATGACGCGTGTTCATAACGTTTTTCACGTATCGATGTTACGTAAATATGTGGACGACCCGAACCACATTATTGAGTTAGAACCAGACGAGATAACAGAAGATTTAACGTACGAGGAGGTACCAGTCAAGATCTTAGATGGGAAGGAGCATATCCTACGCATGTCAATTTCAAGAACGAAATTTCATAAGGAGGGGAGGTTGTAAGGCCCCAACTTTTTATAAATAAAGATTTAATTTCTCTAATTATTATTTTAAAGTAGTAAAGGGTTGATTTGATTAATGTGGTTAGTTATGGGTAAAATGTACAAATATTTTAAATAAATAAGTGGTTATAAAATACTCATTGTTGTCGGAGAATATTCGTTTGGTCGCGGAATATTCTTACTGTCGGGGAATATTCGTACGACGGTGCAACCTTGTGTGGGCCCATAACGAAAAACAATTGGATGAAGAAAACGACAAGTATATGTTGTTTATAAATAATTGAGTAGTTGTTACCGTTAATACTGTTGGAATACCCGATGGTTAAAACATAGTAATTCGCGTTGTTGCACAATAACACACGGTATTGCACCAATTATTGATTCTTACGTAAGAAGGAACTACTCAATAATTGTTACAGTAATTACTGTTCAGTATTTTATTTTATTGATTCAATAATTGCTGCGTTGATTTTTTTTTATATTACTGTTGTTTCAATAATTATCACTACACAGTATTTTCCATTATCGGAGCAATAATTCATATTATCTGAATAATATTATTAGATAACATTATTGGCAATGTCTAAAAAGTTCTGTCCAATGAGAGGTTTGGTCACCTAATTGCGCGCCAGTAAGGAGAAATCCTTATTGGAAAGCCCTCTCTTTCCTTGGAACGGCCTGGTTGCCAGTACTGTAATTCTGTAATATTATTTGTGAATAATTAATTATTGATTTTATGATGAGAAAAATATTGATTTTATGTGGATATAGATGGAGAAAATTTTTAAAGTGACAATTGTTAAAAATTGATATTTTATCTTTTTTGATAAAATAATATTTTATTATATTATTATAATATAATAATGATGATATTTTACAATGAATGTGGGATATATGAGTATATGAGGAGAAAGAATATTTTTATTGCAAAAGTTATTTAACTCATGTTTTGTGTGTCGGTGGATCCCATTTCTTGACTGAAATTTGATTACAGCCTGTAAAATCGCCCGTTTATGGATTTCGGTCAATTTCTGTTTGGAATTTAGAAAAACTTTCTTCTGCAAAGTTATAGATAATGGAATTTCCTATGAAAAGGGCATGAGGCTTGAATTTTTCTGATAAAAGGGCTATTTATTATGAATTATTGAAGTTACGAAGTTCTGAAATAATTGATTTTTGAAAGTTTTAAATATTTATTTTAACAAAAACATTTTTTTGTGATTTTGGTGGGTTGGTGGCTGATGTCTAGACCAAAAAGGTGGGCTAAAGAAAATTTATATAAATATATTAATATTTTATTAAATTTTCTGCTTTGGTGTTATAAACATTTTCTTATAAATAGGGTTTTTAGGTTAGAATTAAAAATCACACCAGAAACTGAAGTTTTCTCTCTCTTTTTCTCTCGAAATATTGAGTGTATTCTTGTGAGTATTTTAATACTTTGAGTGTTGCTATACGGTGCAAGTTCAAGTCATAGCCTATATCCGGTGTTTCAACTAGAAGTACTATTCTTTCGAGGTAAGGGATGTTATTTTCTTCGTAAGTGATATTATTTCTTCAATATCATTATGTCGAAATATTCGTTGGAACTTTTTATCAAATTTGGAACTTTTTTATGTCGGAGTAACTAATCATGAGTTACTATTCATGAGTTACTATTCATGAGTACTATTCACGAAGCATGATGATTTTTTTGTGAAATTTTTATCTTTTAGTGTCAGAGTTACTATTCACGTATACGACACTATTCACGTATACGGCACTATTCACGAATACGACAATATTCACAAAAAAATTAAATTTTTTTTCTATGTCCAAGATTGTCTGTTATGATTCCTATCTTTGATTGGATCTATGTTTTGGTCTTCATTCTTGAATTTTACTCCACTCTGGTTATTTATGAATTATTTTTGAACTTGGATTGTTTAAAGTACGAATCCTTAATATTTGTTCTTTTGTTTCACTGAATTCGTTTTCTTTAAAATATTTTTCATCATCCTTAGTCCTAAATGATGATCTAACTGAATGATGAATGATTTTTGATGAATATCTTTGGCTCGTAGTGCTAAGATGAACAGGTGTTTAGATGAACATGACCAACTGATGAATATCTTTGGCCTGTAGTGCAAAGATGAATAGTTGATTTCAGTTATATATTGATTGATGTTACAGGGATAAAAGATAGACGATGAACTTTTAAATTCATATATAGAAGATAGTAGATTTTATTCTCTACTTAACTCTTCTAATGAATTATTATTTCTGTTGCGAATATTGATTTCAAACTTATTGTCTATTGTATTCTATTAGATTTTTCCCTGTTGAAGACTAACGATAATTTGTAGCGGGTACTAGTCGGGGTATGGAATGAAGGTTTTAGAAAGTCGTTTTAGTAGTCATCACCATTTTTGTAAAATAATATATCAATAATTATAATGAGGACTTATTTGAGTGTGAATATTGTCTAGATGACAATATTTGTATTTAAACTTACAGTTTTTATGTTGTATTAATAAAGTTGTAGTTGTTTCTGTACCATGTATTTTGACGACTCAGAATGGGTGTTGTATACCTATTTTGGGGGCGTCACAAATGGAATATTCTTGGGCTTAAATTATTGTATTCTTAAAGTACTTAGAAGCATTTTTAGTGTGTTTAGTTGTTATTTTGCAGATTCTTCAAGCTGTTCAATGGCAATTCAGTAAATAAATGGAAGTACAGCGCCGAGCCGCTGGGAACAACACTATAGACAGCGCCGGGGCGCTGGTCGTTAAAATCTATTGACCGGGACGCGTTTGAATTGTATTCTTAAATTACTTAGAAGCATTTTTAATGTGTTTAGTTGTTATTTTGCAGATTCGGGAGCTGCAGGGACGAATTGGAGAATTCAAGCTGTTCAATGGCAATTCAGTAAATAAATAGAAGTACAGCGTCGGGGCGCTGGGAACAACACTATAGACAGCGCCGGGGCGCTGGTCGTTAAAATCTGTTGACCGGGACGCGTTTGACTTTTGGTTTGACTGTATAGTTGGTGGATTTTTGGAAGTCAAATTGGATTTGGATTGCTAGGTTTTTGAGAAGGGGAGTATATGAAGGTTTTTTTAATTGAAAGAGGGCATCATTCATCATTGGAGGCTAAGCAAAGGATTACTTGAAGATTAAGGATTAGCTCAAGAGTTTTTCTTCTTCTCGTTATTTTCAATTTGTGTAATTCTTTAAGGATGATTTGTCAAAGATTATTGGTTTTTATTTGCGTTATGAACTAATTCTTTAATTAGGATTTCAATTGAACCTTTTATGGCTATAAATTAGTTATTCAATTTATTCCAATTATTTATGTCAATGTGAATTGTTTATCGTGCCTTGTATTTATTGATTAATTATTTGGCCAATAATTAACTTGTTACTCTAGAAGGAATTGGAAGAGGAATTCTAGGGTTAGAACTGGGCATGATAACATGTGATTTAGTTATTTGCATGGTGAATAATTAGGTTTGTGAATTGAATGGAAATATATGTTCACCGCATGTAACACGTAAGGAATTGGGGTTAAAGGAGTTTAATTCACTTGTTTTGCATAGGAATATAGCAAGATTAATTTGAATTAAATAGAAGTCAATTGATCACTTGGAAAAGGGCTTTCGACATTTGAGAATTTCTGTTAACAATTCAGTAGGCATAATAATTTGGGATAATTGGATAATTGATTTATAGTTCATAATTGGGGATATTGAAGTCTTGATTTTTATTTATCTGAATACATTCAAATCGTAGTTTGGCTTATCTGATTTAATTTAGAATAATCTCTTTTTAATTGTTTAATTTAGTTTATTAGTTTGGAAAATTACAATTTATGGTTGTTTAAATAACATTGAATTGATATAGTGCTAGTAGTTAGAATTTATTAATTAGAATTCTCTGTGGGATCGACACTCTATTTTATCACTTTATTACTTGTTGAGCGTGTATACTTGCACGTATTCGTTGATTGCGAAATCGACCAGCATATACATCAAACTCATCAAGCGTAATAAATATTTTTAGCCTTTAATTGTAGATTTGAAGAGTGAGAATGAGGTTATAGATTTGAAGAGTGAAAAGAATGTTTGTTTACCTACGTGGCAGTTTTAAAATGAGGATTTTTCTGATGTGACTCACCTATTTGAGTATCCCAAAGTGGTTGAAGAGACTGTTGGAGATGTTCTAATATAACTATTGCCAAATGTAATCAACAATTATCAAAGTATTATTGAAATAAGTAATTAATTATGTACTAAATAGTAAATCATATTAAAATTTTAATATATTTATTAAATAATAATTCATGATTTATTCAATTATTAAACACAAATTTTTTTAATATGTCATTAATAATAACTAAAACTTGTCATAATAAATAACAAACAATAGCACACATGTTGTATGAACAATAAATATTTTAGTTAAACTAAATATGTAGACAAGCAAAAAATAATAATATAAATTATGTGACCAATAAGGATATTTTTGTCTCATTTATTAAATACAAAGGATATTTTTGTCTAGATAAAAATTTCAATATGACCAATTTATGGTAATCTCATATTACCACTTATTTTTTTGTCATGTAATTATCAAGAATTTTAACACTATCGAATATCTTATTATTGAGAATGTAAGATTATCAGGGTAATAAAAAACGATCTATAAAAATGACCAATTCACACTATCGGGTATTTAAAACAACCATTTTAGGTGACATGTAACAAACGCCCCTTTGAGGCCCGAACAATGAGTTTGTTTATGAATTCAAAAAACTACGTTGAAATAAACTGTTACTAGACAAACAAAATTTTCAAGTACGTTTGGATTTTCAAACGCATCAAGCACTATTTCATTTGTAGCTACAATTCATTCAATACTCACTCCATACATTACTTAAAATTTAAAATAAAATAAAAGTTATTTTACAGTGGAATACAATTGATAAATTATACTATCTTTTATAAATTATAAGATTATTATTAAGTTTTATAAGTCAATTTGATGCATTTTCAAACTTAATAAGTTTGCTAAGAATTGTAAAAATAATAAATTTTATAAGTAGTAAAAAAAACTTATATTAATTTTAAATTTAAAAATATCACATACTTACTTCAAAAAAGATTAATAAATTAATAGCGATTTTATAATTAAAAACAAGATTTTGTAGTATATTACATCTATCACAAGTTCTAACGCATGAAGCCAATACAAAGGTGAAATAATTACAACGGTCAAAACATGCTTTGACTGTTGTAACTTTCAAATTTCATTATTTAAGGAATCAATATAAGGTGCTTGTTTGGTACATTAAATTGAATCCTTATCATGCAAAATGACCCGATGACACTATAGAGTAAAGATAGAGATTAAAAAAACTATTGTGAATGTTCTTAACACAATTAAATCAATTAAAGACATTTTAAAACTTTTTTCTCTATAATAAAAAATCCTAAACAACACTTTAGATTTGGGGGAGGCTCTCATTTTGGAGATACCCACACCTATATTTATCTTGTTTTGATCTAATAAATTATTATTACTTCTTGTAGAGTTTGTTTATAATCTTTTGAGATATTTTATTTTTTCTGCTTGAGAGATTTTGTTTTCTCCGTTTATGAGATTTTTTTTTGTTCGTGAGACTTTTTTCAATGCATGAATTGTTGAACATGGATTATTCAGATTTGAATGTAGCGATTCCATTGCCGCTTATTCTTCCGTTGTCAAGCTGAAGAACAGTTTGAATCTACATATTCTATTATTATTATTATTATTATTATATTTTAGGAGTTTATCTGGTGTTCACTAGCATTATTGTTACGATTGACTATTTTTTATAATTATTTGTTATTTATTTGAAAGAATTACTCTTTGAATTTGTTTTTGTAATTCTTTTATTGTTTTTTTGTAACATATTACACTTTTAAACTATTTTTCTGTTATCACGCTGAAGAACAATTCGGATTGTTTATTCTATTATTATTATGATTGCATTTCAGGAATTTATTTGATGTCCACTAGCATTGTTGACCATTTTTTCTCATTATCTTTTATTTTATTTAAAAAAAATTACTCTTGAATTTATTTTTTTGCAACGGGTCACACTTTTAATATATCTCAGTTTTTTGAACTGCTTAGAAGAAGTTAAGTTAAGTCCTTTAGATTAAATATTAATTAATTTTTAAACACTCATTTGGTTGAGCTCATACTTAATAAGTAATATTGAATTACTTTAGCTTTATAATGAGAGTTCTATATTTATATTGATATGTATAGCCGTAAGCAAATGAACCTTTGAATTAAACTCGCCATAATTGTTAAAAGCATAAACACTAATAATTTTTTTTGTTAATTACTGGTAAGCATGCAAGGGCGTATGAACACTTTACCAATTAACATGAGTTATTAGTAAATTAAATGACTAAGGGAGTGTTTGATAAAAACTGAATGAAACTGAATTTGAATGAACTGAATCTGAATCTGAATATGAATGAGTTGAATCCGAATGAAAAAAGTTGTTTGATAATTGATATGTCTGAAATATCTGAATGACAAAACTTTATTATTTTATCCCTCTGAAAAAATTCAAAATTATTGTAAATTTATTTAATATTACTTAATATAATAGTTAATAATTTTTTTTAATTTTTTACTTCATTCAGCTGCTCATTCAGCTAAAAAAATATGACTTAGCCATTCAACTCGTCCATCTTACCGATTCAGCCATTCAGACCAAACCAAATGCACTGACCGATTCAGCCATTCAGCTCTATGCAGCTCTAAATAAACACCCCCTAAATCACATTCAGAAAAAAGGTCAGATTTACAAATATTAAAAATATATTTTTATTTCAGGTTTATTTATGAAAAGAAAAGCATTATTGTGTTTGGTTGCCCTCTAAACATGTTTTTAGTGAGTATAGACTTTGGCTAAAAAACAATTTTCGGAAAAATAGAAAAATTATATTTTTGGAAAAAAATACTTTTAGTTGAATCAAAATGTACAAATTTGTCCTTAAATTTGTTGAAAATAATAAAAGATTCAACCATTCAAACGGGTTGTTTACAAATTTTGAAATCTGAATTTGGCTTAATCCATCTGAGTGATTCTTTTAAAAAAATTGGCATGAATTGGCTCGTTTCATCTCCTCTGCATCTCCATCTTCTCGGCATCGTTGATCCATTTCTTGCTATGATACTCCGACTCCATTGTGACTGAACAGAGAGCAAACAAAACAGAAGTCACAAACCCACCACCATGGCCGGCGGAGATTTCACTACCGTTGTCGGAGACTCCACCACAAACACCACTATCCAATCAGTACTACGCCTTGTCCGAGACAGTGAGGATCTCCGCCGCTGGCTTCGGAGATCCCTTCAAGAAAGACTGTTCGGACCTCTCCCGAATAATTGCTCTTCTTCCCCATTTACTGGAAGAAATTAGAGACTTCAAGGGAGAATTGAGGCCGATGGGTGAATTCGCTTCTTCCTTTTACTTGTCTGATGTCACGGTGGTCCTTCAAGCTGCAAAAAGACTGCTTTATTTCGCCGGCAGCTTTGATCCCAAAATTTCATAGTAAAAATATGAGCGCAGTCTGTAAATTATTGTTGGGTTTTAGTGAGGAATTCATTCTTTTGGTAGCTTATATTGTGCTAAATGCTAAAAACCAATCTTGATAATTTTGTTGTACAATGAATATTGTATTTATTTATTTTTAAATACATCAAGACAAATTTATATTCAATTTTTTTAAATACACCCAGACAAAATTATATACTTGTTCAGCATAGAATAGATGGGTAAAATAGTAAAATACGTCGTTGTCGCATGTTGAGTTCCTTTTGAATGAAGAAATATTTGAGGCTCTTATGATCCGTAAAGATCTCCACTTTCTCCCCATACAAGTAATGCCTCCAAATTTTAAGTGCAAAGACAACAGCTGCCAACTCTAGATCATGAGTAGGATAATTCTTCTCATATTCTTTGAGTTGTCGCGAGGCATAGGCTATGACTTTTTCATGTTGCATGAGAACACATCCCAGCCCTTTGCCCGAAGCATCACTGTAGATGACAAATCCCTCCGAGCCAGATGGTATTGTCAGAACAGGTGCTGAAATGAGTCTCCTCTTGAGTTCTTGAAAACTCTTCTCACATTCTTCGCTCCAACCGAACTTTGTATCTTTCCGAGTCAGCTGAGTCAATGGAGTAGCGATTCGAGAAAATCCTTCCACGAATCTCCGATAATAACCAGCTAAACCGAGAAAGCTACGTACTTCGGTCACTGATTTAGGTTGCTCCCAGCTTTGAATAGCTTCAATCTTTGCTGGGTCAACAGATATTCCATGACTTGATACCACGTTCCCAAGGAATGCTACTTCCTCAAGCCAGAACTCGCATTTCTTCAACTTGGCATAAAGCTTATATTCACGAAGCTTTTGGAGTGTCAGCCTTAAGTGTTGCTCATGATCTTCACGGCTTTTGGAATAAATAAGGATGTCATCAATAAAGACGACCACAAAGTGATCCAAATATTCCTTGAATACTCGGTTCATCATATCCATGAAGGCAGCAGGAGCATTAGTCAATCCAAAGGACATTACTAGGAATTCATAATGCCCGTACATGTCATCGGTTCTAATCTTCAATTAGTGATACCCGGAACGAAGATCGATCTTTGAAAAGAATTTGGCTCCTTGCAACTGGTCAAATAGATCATCAATTCGTGGCAATGGATACCTATTTTTGATGGTGACATGATTCAACTCCCGATAATCAATACAAAGTCGCATACTCCCATCTTTCTTATTCACGAATAGAACAGGAGCACCCCAAGGAGAAGTACTAGGACGAATAAAGCCAATGTCTAACAATTCCTGCAGCTGGGTTTTTAACTCCTGAAGTTCAATAGGAGCCATTCGATATGGGGCTTTAGAAATGGGTTTTGTACCGGGTTCAAGGTCGATACAAAATTCAATCTCACGCTCTAGGGGTAAACCAGGAAGTTCTTCGGGGAATACGTCAGGAAATTCATTAACAATAGAAATATCGTTCAAAACTGATGTATTTTTGTTTAAATCTGTGACATGAGCTAAGAAAGCTTGACATCCGTTTTTCAATAAACGAATAGCTTTATGGCTTGAGATGACCGTGATTGATTTTAATGGTTTGGTCGCTTGAATTCGCATAATAGGTTGATTAGGAATATGAAAGCTAACAACCTTACGAAAACAATCAATTTTTGCATGATGAGTAGTTAACCAATCAATCCCTAGAATCACGTCAAATGCAAGTATTTTCAATGAAATAAGATCTACAGGTAATGTGAGGGTACCGATTTGAACCAAACAAGACTTATAAACAGTGGATGTAATGAAGGTTTCTCCCAACGGAGTTTCCACAGATAAGTCAAAGTCTAATTTCTCCGGAGTCAAATTTAATCGATGAGCGCAAGTAGGAGAAATAAAAGAATGGGTAGAACCGGTATCAAATAAAGTATAGATTTCGTTAGAGTTTATGATAAGCTTACCCGTGATGACCTCATTCGGGTTCCTTGCTTTCTGGGAGGTCACAACAAACGCTCTCCCTTGCACTACCGGCTTTGACCTTTCTGGGACGGCCTTTGGTGCCTCCATCCTAGCTGAATTTGTCTTTGGTAAACGACAAAATCGGGCCAAGTGACCTTCTCTTCCACAATTATAACATGCTTTGGACGGCATCGCGCAATTTGGACTGATGTACCCCTCCCCTCCGCATTTAAAGCATATGATAGGTGGTCTTTCTCCTTCCTTAACAACGGGTGCTGGTGCTGACGTCTTTCCATCATTGTTGAATCTCCTCTTTTTGAAATGTCCATTCTTATTGTTTTGGCCCTGATTACCACCGAAGTGGTAACCATTTCTGGCCTGCTGATTCCCTCCACGCTTATTGTCACCGCTTCGATGACCACTCTCGCTGGTATTATAATTTTGCCGGCTGCTCTCTTTTAGTTGAGCTGACTCGTTATCGCGCTCCACTAACTGAGCCCTATTTAAAACATCTGAATACAAACACAGTTTATGAGAAATAAGATGTTGACGTATCTCCGGCTTTAAACCTCTTAAAAACATTCGCGCCATTCTCTCTTCATTATCCACCAAGTGGGACGCAAACCGGGATAACTCCGCAAATTTTGCCTCGTATTGCGACACGGTCATATTGTTTTGTTCCAACTTGATAAATTCCACCTCCTTCATGTGGCGAATGCTTTCGGGAAAGTATTTGTCGTTGAACAGCTCCTGGAACTTCTCCCAAGATATCTTCAGTACAGCAGGTTGAGTACGTTTTACCGATTCCCACCAGTAATCTGCCTCTCCGCGCAACATAAAGGCGGCAAAGGGAACCTTTTGCATAAAAGGTTTACCGATTCCGGAGCATCCCAAGACATCAAATATCTTGGTCATCTGCTTTATCCATGTTTCCGCCATAAGTGGTTTTGGCTCTCCCTTAAACTCCGGTGGTCCCAACTCCTTGAACTGTTTAGCGGTGACCGCCCGAGAGTTTCCCGTGTTTCCATCTACGTTTTGGACAGGAGTTGCTCTCGCCTGCTGTTGCATGAATTGCATAAAACCTCTGAACATTTGATCATTCGTCATTTGGTCAGTGTTGTTGTTTGCATGAGGATTTTCGCCTTCCTGATGCACATTATCCTGATTATTGATATGTGGTGAATCAACGATCGCCTGTGCTCCATTGCCATTCTCAACATTCTCAGATGCCATTTTCAGATACTGCCACAAAACAAAAGGTTAATTGACATGTAACATATTATCCCTATATTCTGACCGACCAATAAAATAGCATATAAACTTAGGTAGGTCATACTAGCGAAGGAATTCCCCGTCTCTCCCCTCCTAGTTCTAGTCTCACATCTTAGCCAGGGATCATATCCCTAAGCTCTGATACCAACTGTGACGCCCCCAAAATTAGGTATACATCACCCATCTTGAGTCGTCAGATACATGGTACAGAATTCAAATACAACTTACTAATACCACTGTCGTGTATAATACGACAAAATACAATTGTGAGTTTGAATACAATAATTGTCTACTAGAGATCATACAAACTCAAAAGGAGTCCTCAATACAATTATTGTCACACTATTTAACAGAATAGTGAGGACTACTAATACTATTATCTGGTCCATCACTCCGTTCCCCGACTCGTCCTGGCTATATTTTCATTTCCTGAAGAGAACAGTGAAAGAAAGGGTGAGCTCAACTAGCCCAGTAAGAAATATTATGACTAAGATAATGCAGAATAATTTATCATTAGCCTTCAACAGTGTTAAACTGATAAAATATAATAATCATCAAGTTTAACTGCAGCGGAACCAGCAATCCATTAAAAGAGTCAAGTAGAAAATAAAATCTACTATCTTTTATGATTTAAAAGGTTTTTCATCACTGTTATAGCTGAGACTCAGCTTAATAAATATTCCACGTCATCGAATCACCCCTGCACTACGGCCAAGGATATTCTTTAGTATCACGACCACAATTATTCATGCACTACGGCCAAGAATATTTGTGTATTCATTAATGGTAATGATCATGCCAACAACTGTCCATCAATGTACTACGGCAAATAAGACTTTTACCACATCATTTGTAACATTACGGTCATGATTACACCGAATAATCCCTGGTCATAATCATACCAAGTCCATCCATGCTCTACAGGCCACATATGACTTTTAAAAAAATATAAACATGAGGATGATGACAATGATACAAGAATTCAATAAAACAAGTTCAAGAATTATTTTATCCAGGAATTATTAACGTTCAAATTGTCAACACGATACTGCTTTGTGGTGTAAAATTCAAGAATGATCAGAAGAATATTTTCATGAAAGGATACTGGATGAAGCACAAATATCAAGGATATTCCACTAATTTCATGGAGTATTGAAGTCAGAATTCGAATACAATAACAAAAGATATCACTATGCATGCGATAGAGACCGCACAAACAGGTTATTCCAGCAGAATAATAATAACGGAACCAGGTCAGGTGAAATTCACACCGACAGGATGTTTCAACATAATAATAAATGCGGAATAGTAAATGATGGAACCAGGTCCGGCGTATAGACAGACAGGATATTCCGACAGAAATGTAAAGACGGAATAGTAAATGGAACCAGGTCCGGCGTATAGCACAGACAGGATATTCCGACAGAAATGTAAAGACGGAATAGTAAATGGAACCAGGTCCGGCGTATAGCACAGACAGGATATTCCGACAGAAATACAAAGGCAGAATAGTAAATGGATGTCACCAAGTATAGGGTATTCCGCGTATACAGGTTATTCCAACAGAATAATAATGAATGGAATAACATAAGTTCTCTTCAAGAAGAAAGAAGTACAACAAATAATATTCCCTACCTTAGAAGAACTGGATATAAGTGAAGTAGCAGAAAACTCTTCTTCTTTCTCTCTTATTCTCTATACTTTCTCTCTCTATAGCTTGAACGAATTCGTAAGAAATAATGAAGGAATGAACTTTCTATTTATAGAAAAACTGAGGGTGGCTCTCGGTCTTAACGAAGGGTCAAAATAACTCTTGGTAATATTGAAGAGACAACTACTATTTACGAAGGGGTAATTAACCCTTGGAACACCGAAGAGGCAGTTAACTCTTGGTAATATTGAAAGGACAACTACTATTGACGAATGTAACTACTATTGACGAAGGTAACTACTATTGACGAAGGTAATTACTATTTACGAAGGTAATTACTATTTACGAAGATAATTACTATTTATAAAGGTAATTACTATTTACAAAGGTAATTACTATTTACGAAGATAATTACTATTTACGAAAATAATTACTATTTATGAAAGAGACTCTTAGATGACGACATATGGCCCCCCATAAATAATTAAACTTATCACCAACGTCTCATAATAGACTCTTTATATACATCAAGGATTGAATAGAAATTACCAGAAATCATTTTATTTTTTAATCAACACATAATTAATCTTTCAACAATTATTAATCATTATAACTTTTCGTCTCAATTATTGTTTAAATAATATATTATACAGATGATACTGTGAGAATAATTGAATCAATAATATAAGAGATATGATGCAGCAATTACTGTAGCAATAATTGAGTATAGCTGAGTGACTTCTTACGTAAGCATCAATAATCAATACCGTTTGCTACTATGCAACAACGAGTATTACTGTACTTTTACTACCGAGTAGTTCAACAGTTTTAACGGTAACACCTCCGCCGTACGAATATTCCCCGATAAAAAGAATATTCCCCGACCAAACGAATATTTTATAACAACTTGCGTACTTTGCAAAATTTATAGATATTGCCCACAACTATAACATTATATCAAATTTATTCCATAATATTCAAAAATAATAATTATAAAAATTTCATCTTTATTTATAAAAACTGGGGTCTTACAGTACCGGTTTCGGTTTTTGCTTTTTCAGTAATTTCGAATCGATACCGGTTCGGCATTGTCGGAACCGGTTCAATCTTTTACCGATAAACAATCCTAACGAAAAGTACTTGTGAAATTACCAATTTTACTTATTAAAATATCAATTTCTTAAAAATATTTTATATAAACATATCAAACGGGCACTAGTGTGCCACACAAACACTAATACTACGTTTGGATCGATGGAATAGGAGGGAGAATGGAATGAATCATTCCATTGGAATGATAAAAATGTTGTTTGGTTTGTTTATTCCAACGGAATAATGTATTCCTCCTGGAATGATAGTTAACTTAAAATTTTAATATTCATTCCTTGAGGGGTGGCCAGGAATAAATCATTCCATCCATTATTTTAAGTAATTGACAAATATACCCCTAAAGATATAATAAGGTTTTTTACATATTCATTCAATTCGATCGATCTGGGAACGACGAGAGAGAAGGGGCCGAGATTTGATAATTTTTTCGGAATTTCCATATTTCTATTTCTTCGTAATTTACCCCACTTACCACCCCACCCCACCCCACACCCACCAACCCCCACCCCTACCAATTTACCCCCACCTATTCCCACCTCACCCCTACCAACCTACCCACCCCACCCACCTACCCGACCCCACCCACCTACCCCACCCCACCCACTTACCCCACCCCACCCACTTACCCCACCTAACCCACCCCACCTACCCCACTTCACCCACCCATATACTCTACCTACCCACCCCACCCCACACTACCCCCACCTACCCCATCCCACCCCACCCTACCTACCCATCCATCCACCCCACCTACCCCACCCACCCACCCACCCACCCACCCCACCTCCTATCAACCTACCCCTACCTAGCCCCCCTAACCCACCTACCCCCACCCAGCCACCCCAACCCACCTACCCTATCTACCTACCAACCCACCTCACCTCACCTACCCCCACCCAGCCACCCTAACCCACCCCACCCACCTACCTTGCCCCACCCAACCACCCCACCCTACCCCACCTACCCCACCCCACACGCCCACCCCTACCCCCACCCAGTCACCCCAACCCACCTACTTTACCTACTAACCCACCCCACCCTACCTACCCCACCCCCTACCAACCTACCCCCACCCAGCCACCCTAACCCACCTACCCTACCTATCAACCTATCCCACCCCACCTACCCCACCTACCCCCATCCCCTACTAACCCACCCCCACCCAGCCCCACCCCAACCCACATATCCTATTTACCCCCCCCCCCCACTCCACGTACCCCACCTACCCCACCCCCACACACCCATCCCCACCCCACCCTACCCCCACCCCTCCCCTCCCCTCCCCTCCCCTCCCCTACCCTATCCTTTATTTCTAAGAATAAAATATGTGTTAAATTTTTAATATAAATTGAATTTAAGTTAAATTTGAATATTTGAGTGTGTTTAGGTCACTTTCTAATTATTTATTTCATTCTTAGATGTATTCCTAACATTAACCAAACATGTACATGGAATATAAAAAAATCATTCCATTCCCCTCCTTATTCCATTCCCTCATCTATTCCATTCCATACTCTATTCCATTCCTTCAATCCAAACGTAGCATAAAGTTATTAATTTAGCCTACAAATAAAAAAATGAGTAAACCAGAGGATATGACATAGAGCATATAAAGCTTTCAACAACCAATCCATTAATTTCTTGTGACTTGGGAGAAATTGATTCCTCAAAAAGTCGTCCTTTTCTCTTCACTTTTAAATATTATTCCTTTCTTGGGACAAATATTCAAAAATAAAATTAATATTCCCAGGTCTACACACTATGGTGCTGTTTGTTTACATCTAATTGCCTCTTAATGGACTGCCTTTTATTCGCTAAGAGGCATGATGTTGTTTGTTTTGTTTTTTGTTACCTCTGAATGCCTCTTAATCGTTAAGACAGAAAATAAAATCTTAATAATTAAGAGGTACCTCTTAATGATTTTTTTTGCTAATTTTTTTTATATAAATATATTAAACAATATTATGCACTCATTTTTATTAAATTGAATATTTAAAATTATTAAATAAAATTTTATCCTTTAAAATGGTAAAATAGTGTCATTAAGAGACAACTAACTTTTTAGTTATCAAACAATTTTTTAGATTCAGGCCTCATAACCATTCAGATGATCTAATTTATTAAGACATAGTCATTCAGATCTTAATTCCTAAATTTATCAAACACAACCTAAGATTAATTTAGATATAATATATATATATATATATATATATATATATATATATATATATATATATATATATATATATATATATATATATATATAGGAAATTGTTATTTTCATAAAAAAAATTGATATTTCCACAGCACGATCTTACTCATATATATTATACTCCCTCCATCCTTAAATAATTGACGTTATATGGAGTTCAAAATTTCTCAATATATTTGATGTTACCAAGTTTCTAGGAAGTATTAATTATAATTTTTCCTCTATTGCCCTCAACTATATGGAGTATTTCATTTATCTAAACAACTATAAGAGTACATCTTTTCCTAATTAATGTAAGGGTAATTGTGGTAATACATATCAATCTTAATGACAAAATTAGAGTAATAAATGACTTCCTTAATAAGTGTGAAAATCTTCAAAACGTCAGTTATTTAGGGATGGAGGGAGTATTAATAAGATAGAACTCATTTTGAATTTGAGCGGAAAAACACAAGGACGGTTCAGATTCTTTCTAATTGATTTGGGCGGGAAATAATGGTGGGAGAGCGAGAAAGAGAGAGAGGAAATGAAAATGATATTGTTAAAACTGGGAGAGTGAGAAGATTTCGTTACGCCGTGCCTGGCACGGACAATTACTAGTATATATATAGGAAATTGTTATTTCCACAATATCTTTACCCGCATAGATGTGGGCCCCATTTACAATTTATGTGAGAGGAGACTTGTAAAACTATCAAATTTTCTTATGAAAATATCAATTTCATTTATCTATTAGACAGTCATTTGGGCGGTTCATATGTTTTCATCTCCACATTTTCTTCTTTCTTCGTTTTCACCATCAGCTCTTTCTTCTCCAATTTAAGTAGTTAGATTTTTTAGCTAACTAAAGGACTCCTGTATGAAATAAAATTAGTAACTAAATTTTAATCATTAATATATTTTTTTAAATATATTTTAAAATTTTAATTTTAATTATTAATTACTCATAATATTTTTAATATTATTATATATAGATATTTAAAATATAAAGTTGAGTAAAATCTTAAACATGATTTTTAAGTCAACATCTATTAATGTACGACTACTTAAACACTTCTATAAAGAATAATATTAATGTAGAATAATAAATTACACTAGGGGTTATAGGATTAATCACTAATATATAAGTTATATTGTTTTATTTATTAAACATTAATTAAGTAGATGAGTTGAAATGGCTAATGGATTACATAAACTGCCAGTAGGTTAAGTTTTTTGTTTTCTGATCAAAGAATTCTCTTCAAAAAATTCAATTGTTTTCTCTCATTATATATATTTTTTATTTTTATTTTTTGCAAACAAAAAATCATAATTTGAATACCATATAAACTTCTATGTGAAAAATTACCAAATTTCTTTTTCGGCTATTGCTTCTGTCAAATTATTGTTGAAAAAAATAGCAATTAACAAGACGAATAATATGGTAAATTGGAACAACTTAGCTGGAAAACCGAGGCGTAGCGTAACTACTGTCCTAAAAAGTGATTTCGCACCCACTGATAATAATCACAGTACATATGGGCTGCCGACGGTCACTCTCCAGGATTCAACGGCGAAATCTCCGATCGTGTGTACTCACAGAAGGAGGCTTTGGACTTGTCTATGTGGATTGCCCAATTAACAGAGTATTAGAACTGACTATATCGATAAGAACATAATACAAAAAGATAGTATGAAGAATAAGACTCCCTATCTCTATTAACATAAAACAAGTATTTTTCTAAAAAGAAAAATAACGTTGGGGAGATACATAGATAAATAAGGTAACGACTTAATGGAACGCTTGGGAGTTACAAAAATAAATAAGGTAACGGCTAGGGAATTAACTCGGGGGTTACATAAATAAATACCAATTAAATTGGGAGTTACAGAAATAAATAGTCGACGTGGGACTTTGATAAAACCATAATTTTTAAGCATAACCAACAATCCCCAAATGATTCAAAATTATCGAAGAAAGAAAAATTAAAAGGAAGTGAGAAGGGCAATGGATTTTAGATACATAACATCGATACCTTGTGGGTTTGAATCGACATTTAGTGGAACAAGTTCATGACTGTAGATTATAGGTGAATTATATTCTTGAACCCATTAACTTGCACACATATCAAAAAATCCTAAATCCACACAAGTCCGTGGTTGGGCGCGTTCTAGGCCATGCGCCATATCCCAGATTTTCATAAAGGCTCTAGAGAGTTTGCCAAAGACTCTCATAGGAAACGACCTACACTTTCACCTTTATATAGGTGAACCATCAAGTGTAAACTGACATACACCACCATTTAGTGCTATGAGTTTCATTAAGAATCTAAATGATTCATCCTATCACAATTTGTCAGTAAGTACCACATGCACACAAGAAGGGATATAAATAATTGTAGTGCTATAATTAAGTAATTACGTGACTTGTTGTTACCCATTGAACCCAATTCATGGGATCTCCAATCACATGGGTTGGGTTTCCATCGCGTATTAATTACTCAATATATTGACAATAATCCCATCCCTCTGGATGCTTCATAGACTACCTTTTTACTCGATCTCTTAGTAAGCGGATCCGCTAGGTTCTTTTCAGACCTTACAAATTTCATAGAAATAACACCGTTTATTGATCAGTCCTCATTCAATATTATATCTCAAGCGAATATGTTTCTGTTTCCCATTATACACATGGTCCATTGCTCGTCCAATAGCAACTTGAGAATCATAATGCAGAGATATAGAAGGAATTAGTTTAGACCACGACGTTATGTCTGCCAATAAATTCCTCAGTCACTCTACTTCTATACCTGTCAATTCTAATGCAATAAATTCAGATTTAATAGTAGATTTACAATACAAATTTGTTTAGCAGATCTCCAAGAGACAACTCATCCACTAAAAGTAAACACATATCCACTAGTGGAGCTTGTTTCTTCATTAGCAGATACCCAATTAGCATCACAATATCCTTCAAAAACATTAGGATTATCAGAAAAATGTACACTTACATTAACTGTTCCTTTTAAATATCTCATTAGACGTGACAATGCATTCTAATGAACTTATGAAGGATTATGCATATATTTGCTAAGTCTACTAATGACATATTCAATATCAGGTCGAGTAAAATTCATTAAGTGCATTACACTATCAATGATTCTGGCATCTTCAATTTGTGCAATACCAATCCCCTTTATTTTTCTTTAAATGCATACACTAGAATCACAAGGTGTTCTTAATGGCTCTTTATTAAAGAAATTAAATTTCTTAAGAATTCCACATTATAAAAACAAACCATGTGCATTTTTATTAATTCTCATGTCAAGTATCATGTTCATTTTTCATGTCCAATTTAGAGAATAAAAAATGTTTTAATGATTTTCACAACTTTCTCATCAGTACCAAATATCAGCAAATCATCCACATAAATAAATAATCACATCACAATGTTCATGCTTTTGTATCTCATGCATATATTACATTTCTCATGATTCACATCTTATGTATAATTCGCATTTTATACATGCTTCATCTTTCTCATATTGTACATTTATACATGTTTGACATCTGATACATGCTCCATAATGCTCATACTTCGCATTTCTATAGTTCACATAGAACAATTAACTTAAATCATCAACATACTATTAACAGCTATTATCACATTGTTGCACGGAGTGCACATTAAAATAATTCACAAGAATTTCACATAATGCTGAACATTAGTGTAAGACCCCGAAAATTTTTTAAATAAAAAGGAATTTCCTTTATTTATTTTTTTTGAAATAGTAAGGGTGAATTTGATTAATGTGGTTAGTTATGGGTAAAATACGCAAATATTTTAAATAAGCAGGTGGTTATAAAATATTCATTGTTGTCGGGGAATATTCGTTTGGTCGTGGAATATTCTTGCTGTCGGGGAATATTCGTACGACGGCGCAGTCTTTTGTGGGCCCCATAACGGAAAGCGATTGGATGAAGAAAACGACAAGTATAAGTTGTTTATAAAAAACGACGTAGTTGTTACCGTTAATACTATTGGAATACCCGGTGGTTAAAACACAGTAATACGCGTTGTTGCACAGTAGCACACGGTATTGCACCAATTATTGATTTTTACGTAAGAAGGCACTACTCAATAATGGTTACAGTAATTACTGTTCAGTATTTTATTTTATTGGTTCAATAATTGTTGCGTTGATATTTTATATTGCTGTTGTTTCAATAATTGTCATTACACAGTATTTTTCATTATCAAAGCAATAATTCATATTATCTGAATAATATTATTAGATAACATTATTGGCAATGTCTTGAAAGTTCTGTCTAAGGAAGGTTTGGTCACCTAATTGCGCGCCAGTAAGGAGAAATTCTTATTGGAAAGCCCCCTCTTTCTTGGGAACGGCCTAGTTGCTAGTACTGTGATTCTGTAATATTAATTGTGAATAATTAATTATTGATTCATATGATGAGGAAAATATTGATTTTATGTGGATATAGATGGAGAAAATTTTTAAATAGGACAATTGTTGAAAATAAATATTTTATCTTTTTCTGATAAAATAATTAATTTAATATATTATTATATTTTAATAATATAATAATAGTGATATTTTTACAATAAATGTGGGATATATGAGGAGAAAGAGTATTTTTGTTGCAATAAATGTTTAAAACATGTTCAACATGTCGGTGGACCCCATTTATTGACTGAAATTTGATTATAGCCTGTAAAATCGTCTATTTGTGGATTTCGGTCAATTTCTGTTGGGAATTTTGAAAAACTTTCTTCTACAAAGTTGTAGAGAATTGAATTTTCTATGGAAAGTTGTAAGTTTCAAATTTTTTTGACAAAAGAGCTATTTATTATGAATTATTGAAGTTTCGGAATAATTAAATTCATTTTTTGGGAGTTTAAATGATTTTTTGTGATGAAAAACGTTTTTAAGAGGTAGGCTACTTGAGTTGCTGATCTTGAGCTAAAAAAATGGGCGTAGGAAAATGTTATATATATATATATATATATATATATATATTTATATTTTATTAAATTTTCTACTTTGGTGTTCTAAGCATTTTCCTATAAATAGGGTGCTTAGGTTAGAATTGAAAATCACACCAGAAACTGAAGTTTTCTCTTTCTATATTGTCGAGCGTATTCTTGTGAGTATTTTGAGTATACTTTGAGAATTGCTATACGGTGTAAGTTCAAATCATAGCCTATATTCGGTGTTTCAACTAGAAGTACTGCCTTTCGAGGTAAGGGATGTTATTTTCTTCTCAAATGATATTATTTCTTCAATATCATTATGCTGAAATATTGGTTGGAAATTTTTATCAAATTTGGAACTTTTTCATGTCGGAGTTACTATTCATGAGTTACTATTCACGAGTTACTATTCACGAGTACTATTCACGAAGCGTGATGATGTTTTTTTGTGAAATTTTTATCTTTTGGTGTCGAAGTTACTATTCATGTATACGTTACTATTCATGTATACGACACTATTCACGTATACGTTACTATTCATGTATACGGCACTATTGAAGTTTCGGAATAATTAAATTCATTTTTTGGGAGTTTAAATGATTTTTTGTGATGAAAAACGTTTTTAAGAGGTAGGCTACTTGAGTTGCTGATCTTGAGCTAAAAAAATGGGCGTAGGAAAATGTTATATATATATATATATATTTATATTTTATTAAATTTTCTACTTTGGTGTTCTAAGCATTTTCCTATAAATAGGGTGCTTAGGTTAGAATTGAAAATCACACCAGAAACTGAAGTTTTCTCTTTCTATATTATCGAGCGTATTCTTGTGAGTATTTTGAGTATACTTTGAGAATTGCTATACGGTGTAAGTTCAAATCATAGCCTATATTCGGTGTTTCAACTAGAAGTACTGCCTTTCGAGGTAAGGGATGTTATTTTCTTCTCAAGTGATATTATTTCTTCAATATCATTATGCTGAAATATTGGTTGGAAATTTTTATCAAATTTGGAACTTTTTCATGTCGGGGTTACTATTCATGAGTTACTATTCACGAGTTACTATTCACGAGTACTATTCACGAAGCGTAATGATGTTTTTTTGTGAAATTTTTATCTTTTGGTGTCGAAGTTACTATTCATGTATACGTTACTATTCATGTATACGGCACTATTCACGTATACGTTACTATTCATGTATACGGCACTATTGAAGTTTCGGAATAATTAAATTCATTTTTTGGGAGTTTAAATGATTTTTTGTGATGAAAAACGTTTATAAGAGGTAGGCTACTTGAGTTGCTGATTTTGAGCTAAAAAAATGGGCGTAGGAAAATGTTATATATATATATATATATTTATATTTTATTAAATTTTCTACTTTGGTGTTCTAAGCATTTTCCTATAAATAGGGTGCTTAGGTTAGAATTGAAAATCACACCAGAAACTGAAGTTTTCTCTTTCTATATTATCGAGCGTATTCTTGTGAGTATTTTGAGTATACTTTGAGAATTGCTATACGGTGTAAGTTCAAATCATAGCCTATATTCGGTGTTTCAACTAGAAGTACTGCCTTTCGAGGTAAGAGATGTTATTTTCTTCTCAAATGATATTATTTCTTCAATATCATTATGCTGAAATATTGGTTGGAAATTTTTATCAAATTTGGAACTTTTTCATGTCGGGGTTACTATTCTTGAGTTACTATTCATGAGTTACTATTCACGAGTTACTATTCACGAGTACTATTCACGAAGCGTGATGATGTTTTTTTGTGAAATTTTTATCTTTTGGCGTCGAAGTTACTATTCATGTATACGTTACTATTCATGTATACGGCACTATTCACGAATACGACACTATTCACAAAAAAATGAAATTTCTTCTTTTCGTCCAAAATATCTATTGTGGATACTAGCTTTGATTGTATCCATGTTTTGATCATACTTAAATTTTACCCCACTCTGGTTATTTATGAAGTATTTTTGAATGAGAATTGTTTAAAGTACGAATCATTAATACTTGTTATTTTGTTTAACTGGATTCGTTTCCTTTAAAATATTTTTCATCATCCTCAGTCCTAAATGATGGTGTTACTGAATATCTTTGGCCTGTAGTGCAAAGATGGTTGATTTTATTATGAATATCTTTGGCCCGTAGTGCAAAGATGAACAGGTGTTGAGATGAACATGAACAATTGATGAATATCTTTGGCCCGTAGTGCAAAGATGAACAGATGTTTAGATGAACATGACCAACTGATGAATATCTTTGGCCTGTAGTGCAAAGATGAATATTTGATTTGATTTGAGATATATATTGATTGATGTTACAGGGATAAAATATTGATGATGGACTTTTAAATTCATAGATGTTAGTAGATTTTATTCTCTACTTAACTCTTCTAATGAATTATTGTTTCCGCTGCAGTTGTTGATCTAAAACTTGTTGTCTGTTGTATTCTATCAGATTTTTCCCTGTTGAAGACTAATGATAATTTGTTGTACATTAACTTAGTCATAATATTCTTTACTGGGCTAGTTGAGCTCACCTTTTTTCTTGTTGTTCTATTTTTCTTCTCAGGAGACGAGAATGTAGCGAGTACGAGTCGGGGGATGTAATGATGGTTCTAGAGAGAGTTGTTTAGTAGTTCTCACCATTTTTGTAAAATAATGTATCAATAATTATGATGGGGATTTATTTGTATGTGGATATTGTCTAGACGACAATAGTTTATATGTTGTAATAATAAAGTTGTAGTTATTTCTGTACCATGTATTTGGCGACTCAGAATGGGTTGGATGGAATGGGCCTATTTTGGGGGCGTCACAATTAGCACATAACAACAAGTACTAGAAAACTTACTTTAAAAATTATCAATAGACCGGTCAACTTTTAACTTCTTTTTAAACACCCAACAGATTTACTTTTTTAGGCAAAATAACTAGCTCTCATGTATGATTACTCATAATGGATAACATCTTTTCAAAAGATTGCATCAAATGACTCCATTGCCTCTTAGGGTCAACTCCAGTTATCAAAAGTCTATATGTAACACTGTTTGAAACATTTCCAGTAAAAATACAAATCATTTTTTTATGTCCAATTTTATTCTTTTTTTTTAAAAATTCCGGTATAGGTACTTTAGCTAAACACCCCCACATTTTAAGATATCCCACGTTAGGTGCATGTTCCTTCCATAATTGACATGGTAAAGAGTTTATCCTTTTATGTGGAACTCTATTAAAAAATGATTATTTAGAAAAAAAAAGCTTCTCCCCACATATTAGAAGGTAAGTTAAAGCTAATTAACATGACATTCATCATATCTTTAAGTGTTCTATTTTTCCTTTCTAACTAATTTTCAACCTCAGTTTTAATTAATAAACATTTCTTCCGCTTCATCTTTTAAAGGCAATAACATAGATTTGAATATATCTAGAATTATCATCATTGTTCACCATCTTTGGCACATGAACCAAATTAACATAAAATAATAGAACATAAAAACAGAAGAAAGACTTCGTCAGGCTTAGGAAACATAATCCATATAAACTTTCAATTATTTTCCATTAATCTTTCAGTTGATCATAAGATGTGAATTTAGGGAATAATTCAATTCAATTACCAAAACCTAAATCACCCCATTAGGAATAAGGGTACATGTGTTATTACAACATGGTAATTTAATTCCAAGCACCAACAATTTATATTTCAAAAATATTAACAAGGAATTAAATAACAGACAATCTTACTGTTGATCGATTTCGCAATCAATGAATACGTGCAAGTATACACGGTCAACAAGTAATAAAGTGAAAGTAGAGTATCGTTCCCACGAGAAATTATTTAATAAAAATCACCTAGTACTAATTCTTAACCAAACTAATTTTATTTAAACAATCTCAAATCGTTATTTTTCTAATTAAGAAACCTAAATTAATCAATTAAAACTAGATTACCTAAAATTAATTCAAATAAATAAAGATTAAGACTACAATATCCCCAATTATGAACTATAAATCAATTATCCAATTATCCTAATTATTATGCCTACTGAATTGTTAACAGGAATTCTCAAATGCCAAAAGTCCTTTTTCAAGTGATCAATTGCCTTCTATTTAATCCAGATTAATTTTACTATATTCCTATGCAAAACAAATTGAATTAAACTCCTTCAATTCCAATTCCTTATGTGTTACATGCGGTGAACAGATATTTCCATTCAATTCACAAACCTAATTATTCACTTTGCAAATAACTAAGTCACATGATATCATGCCAAGTTCTAACCCTAGAATTCCTCTTCCAATTCCTTCTAGAGTAACAAAGTAATTACCGATCAGATAATTAAGCAATATGCACAAGACAAGATAAACAACTCACTTTAACATAAATAACTGGAATATAATGAATAACTAATTCATAGCCATAAAAAGTTCAATTGAAATCTTAATAAAAAAAGTTAGTTCATAATTAATGAATGGAAACCAAGAATCCACAACTGAATTAAAAGATAAAAGTATGATAAGAGAAGAGAATAGAATCTGTTGTCAGCAAATCTGATGCTCCCCTCTTGCTCTTGCTCTTGATCTTCAATAATCTCCAAGTTGCTTCAATCTCCAAAACTAATAAGAACTAGGGTTAATGTTCTAATCTAATAGAGTGTATATCTAATCTAAGCTATGTAATCTCCTCTTATTTTATGCCTTACATCATGTATTTATAGGTTACAAGTCTAATTTTTAGCTTAGGAACAAACCCAATCCAATTTGGAGTAAAAAAAGTGTCAAAATTCGCCCAAAACGCGTCCAGGCCCGCACCAAGCCTTTCCCCAGCGCCCCAGCGCTGGGCATGGCACTGGAATTCTGCCCCCTAGCGTCCCGGCGCTGCAAATAGGCCTAATATTAGCGCCCCGGCGCTAGCCCCTTTTTTGACATTTTCTGCTCCGACGTCCTTTGGGAAAATGGCCAAACTTCTTCGTCCGAACTCCGATTTAGATGATTCAAGATGATCCGGAAAGTGGAGAAGTAGATTTACAACTTTCATTCTTTGAGGTTTTCGAAATAATGTCCGAAGCTATAGTAAAATTGGCTCTGAAGTGAGTGATGTGTAAATGGTAAGCCGAAAATGCTAATCTAGCCACCCCGAACGTCGATCCATGTAACTTTTGTCCCAAATCCTACAAAACAATATAAAACATGCTTGAATAGACACAAACACAGAAAAACATCCTAAAAGACTTGAGAACAACAATAAATTAATCCCGAATGTATCCAATTCATGTGTATAAAACTCACTCATCAAATACCCCCAAACTTAAACCTTTGCTTGTTCTCAAGCAAAAACACAAAAATGTTATGTAATGCAATGTAATGAAACTAATCTATATGCCTACGAATCCAACAGTAATGACAGAAACAAGTCTATTCTACCGGCCTTAGAGAAATCAAGTAAACATGATAATACATCATATTAAAACAAATTAGTAATTTCCCAATCAATCATCAAATCTTAGACTGTTATCACTGATATAGTGCGTGTGTGCTCCACAACAATGTTAATTGATATAAAATCAAATTTAAGACATAATAGATATCTTCGAAGGCATCATACAGTGAAAACTCACAAAATTCACGAACAAGCTAGATCCAACTAAAGTCAAACATCCACCAAATTTAAGAGTCCAATCTGGGATACTTATGCTTTACTTTTCATTACGGGGACTTTTTGCTCTTTTCCCGTTTTATTGTTTTTTTTAACCATGACTGTGCAATGTCTCATTCCATTAGCCTAACAGTGTCACCCCTTAGCGAGCTTTCAACCAACGACTCCCAGACCATATAAGACCTTAGGGCGCTAGGTTTTAAGATACCCCTTCGGGCGTACTTACTCAAGTAACAAAGGTCCCGAAACAAAACTAGCCACGATAAATTTTTTTTTTCTTTCTCTTTTTTTTGATAGATGGTTGGTGAGTGCGTTTTACGCTCCATCTCACGCTTGTGTTTATGGGGAGTGTTTCTCCTCAACCCACCACAAGAGTCAACATGTTTTTTTTAAAGCTTATATACCCAAAAATTTCCCCTTAAACTTAAGTTTTTATCAAAATTTAGCCATCTCCGCTTATTCATGTCTTTCATTCCTTCACACTAGTATTATCCTTAAGAAATCTATTATGTATCAATTTAAACTTAATCAGTCAACATAGCTGTTATTAACATGCTAACCTTAATTATACCAGTTTTAAACAGGAAAAGATTCAATTCATAACAAGAAATCACATCAAAGCCTGAATATTCAATACTATACTTATCTACTTAACTCCAGTCTCATCATTGGCCAAAATAGACTTTTACTATCTAACAGTTGGAATCATGAAAATATAAACTAACTGCAACAAACACAGTAAACTAACTACTATTTTTGCGATTTTTAAATTTTTTTTTAAACAAAAAAGTGAATGCAAAAACTAAATGTAAATAACCCAAAAACATAACGAACTTACAATGTAAAGTTCGTTATGTATATGCAATACGACACTAAAATGCCCCCAAACTTAAACTAGACATTGTCCTCAATGACTGAAATAGAAAAAATTAAAGCAGAGGACTTCCCTGAAAATATAGCAATCTTCCTCCTTGTCCGCTAAGTTTGGAGAATAGGCTAAGCACATGGAACAAATTGGGCATCACACTTGAATTTGACTTGAATAACCTGTAAAACCATGATAGAAGAAATTTTATTAAATCCTAAATAAATGCAAATTCAAAACTACTAATATAAAACTTAATAAAAACTAAAAATAAAAATTAAAAATTAAACTTGGGTTGCCTCCCATTAAGCGCTTGTTTTATAGTCTCAGCCTGACTTTGTCTGGTCAATGCTATCCAATTCCTCTTCGAAAGTTGAGGAACCCTCCATCCATCAGAAATAATATAGCTTTTGGTAGGTTCCCATTTACGATAGCCATTGTATTAAAGTCACCTAGCATGCTTTCTTTAGATAAGATCACATTCAAGAACGTCCAACACCTAGGTGGTTTGTCCATTGTGTCTGCGAATATATTTTGACATTGAGGCTTGTCAGACACAACAATTTCTTCTTCTATCTTCTTCAGCTCATCACATCATGGTTTCGAAGGTGTACTTGCTTTTACACCACAGAGAGTATTGTCGACGACATAACTACCAATCGGACAAGGTTTTGCAAATCTAACCGGACTCTTGAACTGTGGAGGAGAAGGCACTTGAGGCATAAATAAAATTAGCTCATCTTCGTTGGTACTCAAAGTTAGATCTCTGTCAATCTCCTCTCCCCTTAGCTGAGTCATTCTTGCCATCCTTCGACTCCGTATGGCTGCGCAAACCTCCAACGTCTTCGAAGTTGCCTCTATAGAAGATATATTAAGTCCATCAATCCCTGTTTCCCTTGGTTGAGCCAAGAACGCGTATGGCCATTGATACTCAAACTCATCCATGGTACCTGAAAAGAGAGAAATATAGAAAGAGAATTAAAAATAAAAATGTTTAAATTAAGACTAATTTGATTAAATTAATATTGGAAAATAATTATTAAATTAATTCCCCGGCAACGGCGCCAAAAACTTGTTGATCGATTTCCCAATCAATGAATATGTGCAAGTATACACGGTCAACAAGTAATAAAGTGAAAGTAGAGTATCGTTCCTGTGACGACCCCAAAATAGGTCCATTCCAACCAACCCATTTTGAGTCGCCAAACACATGGTACAGAAAATAACTACAACTTTATTACAACAATTGTCGTGCAAAAATACAACAACACATATACTGTGAGTTTGGATACAAATATATATCAATTGTGACTCATGTCCCAACCGTGGACAGCACATCATAATGACACCTTACATAAAGGTATAGTCGAAAACTGTTTTAGAAATTAAAATCTTTGGGAAGTGCTCAAGGAAACCTTCGTACATGGGAGACCATGCGTCTAGGTTATTATAGATATCATATGGCCACAGAATTATCCTTGGTTGACCCAATAGACCCCAAAGAAAAACAAGAAGATTACTATCATATTCTTCCCAATGGCAAGTCCTCTCCTGACATATCATTATCTCCACTGTCCCTATTTGAGAGTTATATTTCAAATAGACTCCAAGATCATATAGATAGAGCTGGTAGATATACTCAGCAAGTGGATGAGCACATCCATGTCTTATGATGACACGAGGTGGTATGTCATTAGACATCTTGTATGACAGTGGCAAAACACCCTTCCAAGTTAAATTCACCTCACCCTCAACATCTATAGACCACCGTTCTATTCCCTTGTTATTCCCCCGCTCGACCCAGCTACACTCGTATTACCTGAAAGGAATTGTGAAGCAAAAGGGTTTGCACAACCAGCTCAGTAAAGAATGTCATGACTAAAGATAAATAAATTATCAATAGCCTTCAACAGTAATAAATCAGAGATTTAGAACATATGGTATATGATAAAAAAATTCAACCATAGTTGCAGCGGAACGAGCAATCCATTAGAAGAGTCAAATAGACTATAAAGTCTATTATCTTCTCCATGTTAAAAGTCCATCAACAATATTTTATCCCTATAACATCAATCAACAATTCCTGTCCACAATCACATGTAAAACTCATAATCGTAATTGTTGTTCTAAATTTCTTTTCTCATCCAGGACAAAGATAATTTTTATCACCTGAAACATCAAAGATCATGGTTATACTAAATCACAGTTCATGTTCATAATCATACTAATAAATTCATCTTTGCACTACAGCCAAAGATATACACCAATAAGTAATCTTTGCACTACAGGCCAAAGATATTCATCAATAAGTCATCTTTGCACTACAGGCCAAAGATATTCATCAACAAGTCATCTTCGCACTACAGGCCAAAGATATTCATCAACAAGTCATCTTCGCACTACAGGCCAAAGATATTCATCGGTTGGTCATGTTCATCTAAACACCTATTCATCTTTGCACTACGGGCCAAAGATATTCATCAGAAATCATTCATCTTTGCACTACAGGCCAAAGATATTCAATAATAACATCCTTTAAGACTGAAGATGATAAAAAATATTTTTAAAGAAGCGAATCCAGTGAAACAAAATGACAAGGATTAAGGATTAATGATTCGTACTTTGTTTTATCCATGTCCAAAAATACCTCAAAAATAATCATAGTGGTGTAAAATTCAAGAATGATCAAAACATGGATACAATCAAAGCTAGTATCCACAATAGATATTTTAGACGAAAAGGGAAAATTTTCATTTTTCGATGAATAGTGCCGTATTCGTGAATAGTGTTGTATACGTGAATAGTGTTGTATACGTGAATAGTGTCGTATACGTGAATAATAACTCCGACACCAAAAGATAGTAATTTCACAAAAAAATCATCTTCACGCTTCGTGAATAGTACTCGTGAATAGTAACTCGTGAATAGTAACTCATGAATAGTAACTCCGACATGAAAAAGTTCCAAATTTGATAAAAAGTTTCAACTAATATTTCGGCATAATGATATTGAAGAAATAATATCATTTTAGAAGAAAATAACCTCCCTTACTATCCCTTACCTCGAAAGACAGTACCTCTAACTGGAATAACACTGAACGAACTTGCACCGTATAACAATACTCAAAGTATACTAAAAGAATACACTCGATAATATAGAGAGAGAAAGAGAGAAAACTTTGTTTCTGGTGTGTTTTTCAATTCTAACTTAGCCCTCTATTTATAGGAAAATGTTAGAATGCCAAAGGAGACTAAATTAATAAAATATATTATTATTTATTCAAAATTCTTACCCACATGATTTGAAAACTCTAGCATGCCTTCTTTGGTCAAAAACATCAGCCACCCATGTGCCAACAACCACAAAAACGTTTTTCTTATATAAAATAATTAAAACTTCCAAAAATCAATTATTTCGGAACTCCGAAACTTTAATAATTCATGATAAATAGCCCTTTTGTCAGAAAATTCGAATCTCGCAATTTTTTATAGGAAATTCAATTCTCTACAACTTTGCAGAAGAAAATTTTTCCAAATTCCAAACAGAAATTATCCCAAATCCACAAACGGGCGATTTTACAGTCTACAATCAATTTTCAGTCAAGAAATGGGTCTACCGACACACCAAATCTGTTTTTAATATTTATTACAACAAAAATACTCTTTCTCCTCATAAACTCATATATCCTCCATTCATTATAAAAATATCACTATTATTATATTATTAAAATATAATAATATATTTAAATGAATTATTTTATCAAAAAAAGATAAAATATTAATTTTCAACGATTGTCACATTAAAAATTTTCTCCATCTATATCCACATAAAATAAATATTTTCTTTATCATAATAATCAATTATTAAAAATAATATTACAGAATCACAGTACTGACAATCAGGCCGTTCCCAGGATAGAGGGGGCTTTCCAATAAGGATTTTTCCTTACTGGCGCGCAATTAGATGACCAAACCTCTCATTGACAGAACTTTCTAGACATTGCCAATAATGTTATCTGATAATATTATTCAAATAATATGAATTATTGATCTGATAATGGAAAATACTGTGCAATGATAATTATTGAAACAATAATAATATAAATATCAACGCAACAATTATTGAATCAATAAAGTAATGAACAGTAACTCCTGTAGCAATTATTGAGTAGTGCCTTCTTACGTAAGGATTAATAATTCAAAATACTGTGCAATACCGTGTGCTACTGTGCAACAACGCGTATTACTGTATTTTAACCACCGGGTATTCCAACAGTGTAAACGGTAACGATTACGCCGTTATTTATAAAAAAAACTTTAATTTGTCGTTTTCTTCATCCGACAGTTATTTGGTTACGGGGCCCACAAAAGACTGCGCCGTCGTACGAATATTCCCCGACAGAAAGAATATTCCACGACCAAACGAATATTTCCCGACAACAATGAGTATTTTATAACCACTTGCTTATTTTTGAAAAAAAATCATATATCACCCTTAACTTTAACTTTTTATCAATTTAACCATTTACTGAATTGTAAATATAAGAAAAATTGAATACTTTTATTTCATAAAATTCGGGGTCTTACAGTTCCCATGAGGAATTATTTAATAAAAATCACCAAGTACTAATTCTTAACCAAACTAATTTTATTTAAACAATCTCAAATCGTTATTTTTCTAATTAAGAAAACTAGATTAATCAATTAAAACTAGATTACTCTAAAATTAATTCAAATAAATAAAGATTAAGACTACAATATCCCCAATTATGAACTATAAATCAATTATCCAATTATCCCAATTATTATGCCTACTGAATTGTTAACAGGAATTCTCAAATGCCAAAAGTCCTTTTCCAAGTGATCAGTTGCCTTCTATTTAATCCAGATTAATTTTGCTATATTCCTATGCAAAACAAATTGAATTAAACTCCTTCAATTCCAATTCCTTATGTGTTACATGCGGTGAACATATATTTCCATTCAATTCACAAACCTAATTATTCACTTTGCAAATAACTAAGTCAAATGATATCATGCCCAGTTCTAACCCTAGAATTCCTCTTCCAATTCCTTCTAGAGTAATAAAGTAATTACTGATCAGATAATTAAGCAATATGCACAAGACAAGATAAACAACTCACTTTAACATAAATAACTGGAATATAATGAATAACTAATTCATAGCCATAAAAAGTTCAATTGAAATCTTAATAAAAAAAGTTAGTTCATAATTAATGAATGGAAACCAAGAATCCACAATTGAATAGACATTAAAAGATAAAAGTATGATAAGAGAAGAGAATAGAATCTGTTGTCAGCAAATCTGATGCTCCCCTCTTGCTCTTGCTCTTGATCTTCAATGATCTCCAAGTTGCTTCAATCTCCAAAACTAATAAGAACTAGGGTTAATGTTCTAATCTAATAGAGTGTATATCTAATCTAAGCTATGTAATCTCCTCTTACTTTATGCCTTACATCATGTATTTATAGGTTACAAGTCTAATTTTTAGCTTAGGAACAAACCCAATCCAATTTGGAGTAAAAAAGGTGTCAAAATTCGCCAAAAACGCGTCCAGGCCCGCACCAAGCCTTTCTCCAGCGCCCAAGCGCTGGGCACGGCGCTGGGATTCTTCCCCCTAGCGCCCCGGCGCTGCAAATAGGCCTAATATTAGCGCCCCGACGCTAGCCCCTTTTTCTGACATTTTCTACTCCGACGTCCTTTGGGAAAATGACAATAACTTCTTCGTCCGAACTGTGATTTAGATGATTTAAGATGATCCGGAAAGAGGAGAAGTAGATCTACAACTTTCATTCTTTGAGTTTTTCGAAATAATGTCCAAAGCTATAGTAAAATTGGCTCTGAAGTGAGTGCTGTGTAAATGGCAAGCCGAAAACGCGAATCTAGCCACCCCGAACGTCGATCCATTTAACTTTTGTTCCAAATCCTACAAAACAATATAAAACATGCTTGAATAGACACAAACACATAAAAATATCCTAAAAGACTTGAGAACAACAATAAATTAAGCCCGAATGTATTCAATTCATGTGTATAAAACTCACTCATCACTTACTCAATTAATATTCCAAGTATGTTATAAATACATTAAAATACTTCCATAAAATTTACAATATTATCTTATCATCACCAAAGGTTACTGTAATTTTCTGGAATTTTTCTAAAGATCATATAAATTATCATAATTAATTAATTATTGCATAATTAAATTAGAGATTAACTAAAATTATCCAAATATATTAATTTTCCAAAACTTCAGTGGAAATATTAATTTTTTGCCAATAATTAATATATGTTAAATTTTCAGATTTTAATAATCACAATAACTATTTATTAATTGATTTCTATGATTAAACAATTAATAAAATATTTTCTGGAATTAAATAAAAATCTGCCAGGCGGGTCAGTTCGTGGGTAACTGGGTCGGGTTTGGGCACGCGGGTGAGCCCAGAATTGTCAAAAAATCTTTCATTTACTTTGATGACCAAGAAAAACTAAATACTGTTATTTCTTCCATTTTGCCTCGCCTAAAAACACACAACTATTGGAGGAGGACGTGCAAGGAAGTAGCCTCATCCTTCCTTGTAGACCCAATACTAGTATTTTGCCCACCAAGCTAAACAAGCTAGACATTTTTCATAATCATATGTTAGAAAGCAAAGCGATGAATTCTATTGAATTCACCATGTATGACCAGAATTGAAAAAAAAAACATAAGAGAATATTGCTACTTAACTCCCTTCACTCTATTCATTAGTATAATGTAATACTAACATTTGACATATTGTGTAATAAATTCATATATATCATATATATGATCAATAGACACATAGTTTAACCCAATGAATACTTTAATACATATAAGAAACAACATTATCAGAACATCGTAACAATCCAAATTCATAGTTTCTAACTAAAACAACATGTATTCTTGTTAATAGATTAAATCACTTTTTAGATTGTTGGAAAAAATAGCAATTAACAAGACGAATAATATAGTAAATTGGAACAACTTAGCTGAAAAATCGAGGCACAGCGTAACTACTGTCCTAAAAAGTGATTTCGCCCCCACTGATAATAATCACAGTACATATGGGCTGCCGGCGGTCACTCTCCAGGATTCAACGGCGAAGTCTCCGATCGTGTGTACTCACAGAAGGAGACTTTGGACTTGTCTATGTGGATTGCCTAATTAACAGAGTATTAGAACTGACTATATCGATAAGAACATAATACAAAAAGATAGTATGAAGAAGAAGACTCCCTATCTCCATTAACATAAAACAGGTATTTTTCTAAAAAGAAGAAGAAGAACGTTGGGGAGATACATAGATAAATAAGGTAACGACTTAATGGAACGCTTGGGAGTTAAAAAAATAAATAAGTTAACCGCTAGGGAATTAACTCGGGGGTTACATAAATAAATATCATTTAAATCGGGAGTTACAGAAATAAATAGTCGACGTGGGACTTTGATAAAACCATAATTTTTAAGCATAACCAACAATTATGATATGAAATGGAAAAAGTAAGTCTATGTTTGTTTGTAACTTGAGATTTGACTATTAATCTTAAATTTCTTATTTAGTCCCGAGATAATAAAATGACTTAAAAGGGGAAATTATTTAACCATCTCCAATTGGATATTATAATCCTTACCATTTGAAACTAAAAATTTGTGGACAAAATCAAAACTAATAAGTAATAATTTGTAGCTTATGACTTATAAGTTATTCATAATAAGCTATTTTAACCAAATATAATGTTTTAGCTCTTCTATTTTTCATAAATGGCATCTTTGTACTTCCAAGTTCCAACCAATATGTGATTACCTTCTCTAACGTAAACAAACGGCTGCTCTGCTCTGCTCATCTCGCTCGATTGAATCACTCTCTATCGCTCGATTGAGTCGATCTCTTTGGGCTTACAATTCCTCCGGGATCACAATATTGATTTGTGACTTCCAAACTTATATATATTATTCAAGTAGAATTTCAGTATTTTCTGTTTGGTTTTGCTTTGGCCTCATTGTCTTGTATTGTTTTTTTTAATAGAAGTATTAATTTTAAAGTTTAGAGTGGAACTTTATTTTTGGTTGATTCAATTTTAGTGGGTTTTTTTCCTGATGCTAATCAATTGAATATTTAGTGAATGTGATAAAGAATTTTCTGGTTAAATTATTATATCATACGTTGGTCAGATCATAGTTGCAAAGGTACTACTTGTAACTTTTCAATTATGAAGTATTTCAGTTGTTTTTCCTTCATTGTTAATTGGTCTATTCTGTTTTTATTTTGTGATTTTTTCTGTGCACTCCACATGTTTTTCTTTTTTAATTTATGCAAATTTATTTTTTGGAATGCTAGAGACTCATATTTTACAAGTGTGAACTTTTGTTATTTCTTTTGGTTCATCATGAAATCTAAATTTTGCATCTTTAGCATGCTAGAGAAAGTTTGAACTATCATGTCTAAATTCTGGTGAAATTGAGAAGTAAAAATTAGATTTTTAATGCAATGAGGTATCATTTGGCAAATGGCACTTCACTATTGGTCGGTTATTGTATTATGTGCTTTAAGCATCTCCTGATTTTAACTTTTCACTCTAAGCTTAGAACCTTTGAATTATTTTATCCCGAATATGTGTGAGTGAGTGCAACAGAGAAATTGAAGTTCCTTTGTTTCTTTCTACTGGGTTTTTGGTCTACAACAACGAAAAGTAACACCAGTGATAACCCCGTGGGATCAAATCCAATCCTCGGTAACAACCCCGAGAGATCAAATCTAACATCTACGACAATCCTGGGAGATCAAATCCAAGCCCAGGCGACAACCCCAAAGATCAACTCTATGCCCCGTAGATAACCCAAGGAGATCAAGTTCAAAGCCCGGAGACAACCCCGAGAGATCAAACCAACCTCAGAGACAACCCTGAGGACTGTCAGGAGTCAACAATAATCCAATCTTGGAGACAACCCTGAGAAATGACAGCTACGACTGCATAAAGCCCGACACCAACCCGGGAGGGGAAAAATAGTAATTTTGCCAACTCAACATCAAATCAACCCGAATCACTGCAAAAGAAGTCATGCTGAACTATAACATCAATCCTTAGTGAAAACAGATCAAGACGGCTCAACGGATGTACTGCGAAGACTCGAAGATCTGGTCATGGACCCATCTTCCCGGATTCAGAAAATGTTAAATCTCATGTCATTGTGTAGCTCTCGTCAAGGTCTTTCCGAAAAGGTATAGTACGCCTCCATCGAATTCCTGAATTGAAAGTTATGAAGCTTCAAGAGGACAACGCGTTGGCCCGAGTGCACATACTTTGAAACAACAGGACCCACGGGCCCCGGGTCCACCCGAGGAGCCGCAGGTAGACCTGCAACAACTTTGGTCTATAAATAGACCCCGCCATCAGCTAAAATGAAAAAGAAAAAAGAGAAAAAGAGAGAAACTCTGTCCATTTAAGCTCTTAACCTCTTCTAGAGTGTTCTAAACTTTGATATTATTTTTTTCTAAACACTTGTCTGGATTTCAAGCTCTGGGGGAAACCAAGTTTTCAAGCTCCAAAAACGGTCTAAAGCCTTCTGTGCAGCACACTGTAAGATTTTTTCAGATTTGAAGCTTTCTATTACTTTAATATATATATATATATATATATATATATATATATATATATATATATATATATATATATATACACACACACACACACATTCAACATCCATATCTGGATTTCAAATTCGTGGCATTTGATTGCTTATATATATATATATTAATTGTTTACTGCCTTTAAATATCTGTTTTAACTGAAAATTTAATATAAATCCATAATATTCAAATATGTGAACTAGATTTATTTAAATCTAGCTATATCTAACTTTTAACCGGTTCAAAAGTTGTAAAACTAGAACCGTTGAGTTAGAATGGCTAAGATGTATTTAAATATAGTTTTCTTTCTAATTTTTATTATGTGAGCTTAGGAGCCACGAGTTCTAAGATACAACTAACGGATCTAAATCTGGTTCCCACAATGGACCATTTTCAGCTGTACAACCAGCTTGTAAATTATTTATGGTGTTTGAACATCCTTCGATGGCTTTTATTCCCATAAGGCGTCCGACACTGCTATGTATAGTATTTTGTCAAAGATACTTTGAATCTCGAGAATAAAATCAAATCAAGCCAAATATGGAATAAAATGGAAGTATCAAATGCCTTAATTATTATGTGAGCATAAGGGTTTGAAAACCTATTTTCAAAACATCGCTGCTATATCTTGCTTAAAATTAAATTTTTATATAAATCAAACCCTTTGTATATGGGTGCAAACGAGGCATAACACTACTTCCAAATAATTGCCCTTAGGCCCAATAAACACACACACACACACACACACACACACACACATCCTTCAGATAAATTATAGAATTGAAAAGTCGCGGTAACCGTGTTTTCACAGAAGTCGGGGGGTGCTTAACACCTCCCCCCCACGCTTAATCAAGCCCCCGAACTTTGTGAATCTCGGTTTCCAAGGCCTGTTAAATAGAGTCCAACAATTGGGCATTTGTGTAAACCTTTTTAAATTCGGTTGAGTTAGTACAACCATTTCAAAACTACCATCTGGCGACTCTGAATTTTTAAATCGTTGACATTTTGTGTCGAACTCTTTTCAAACTCGCATTTTTAAACAAAACTTAACACATAAAGAACATAAAGGGTAAAAAGACGAATTCCACAAAAGAGAAAATTTTTCTCGACGTCAATAGGTGGCGAATCTGTTGGGGACAGTAGAGGGCTTAAACCACATATCAAACTGTTAGTTTCCGGAGGCACAATAGTTATCTAGAAGGGGGGTTGAATAGATATTTTAAAATCTTTTTGTTTTAACTTCAGTAGGGTTTCGACACAGAAACGCATAGCAGAAATAGAAGAATTTAAACCAAATTTGAAACCCTAAACAGGATTCATGCGAAAAACATTTAATTCAGTGGTTAGAAATTATACCGATTAAGAAAACGGTTAAACGATGCGGTCGAATCTCCAACGCCTTTCGAACGAACTGCGTTTCTACGGTATTCACACGAACGCTCCACGAATCTTCCTACGATCTGCAGAAGAAGGAATCGCTGTACTAGCCACCAAGGATGAGGATTTTCGAAACTGTTTTCTCTAGTCTCTCTTTAAGAGCGGCTAGGGTTTTTATTTTTGATTATTATTTTAACTGGCTGCTATATATCATATATATAGTAGTTAAAAGGTATTAATCAAAACCTAATTTCATAAAATCCGAATTTATATATATATCTCTTAATTAAGTCTTACTTAATTAATATACATATATACAAATTATCCTTTTAATTTAAATTCGTGATTTAAATACTATTAATCATATTAATATATTTAAATCCTTAAAATTTAAACTAATTCCCTTTTAAATTACGTTCTATGTGTGTGACCCTATAGGTTATTATTACGTTGGTAATAATTTTAAAATCATATTATAAAATTATAAACAGTTTGCGACATCTAGTAATGCATCACTGCTACCCAAGTAATAATACGATCGATGATTCGATGCAACCTTTTTCGTGACCAATGTTTCAATGTAATGTAATCTTTTTAACCTTAATATCCTATATTAAACTCGAGTCATGGAATGTGTCATACTCTTCATAATTTAATCTGAGTTTTCTTGATCAATGAGTAGACTATATTAAACAAATCACTATTTGAGCATGGCCATGCATTTTATAGTCCTACTCAATCAAGAGGCCTATGGATATCACCCATAATATATAGGATGGTTAAATTCCATCTAGATCACTCATATTTCTCACACGATTCATGATGGCCCAATAATCACCTTTATAGTCCACCCTATTAAAGGTGACATTTGATGATATCAAAGTACATAAATTCTCGTGTAGTAATATAGCGATTTCAGGTCGGAGGACCATTACATCATTGTCACTATGAGAATTGCTAATGACACTTCGCATAATGCTCCATATAGAATTCTCATGGTGGGTCTGTCCAATACATCGTTCTCTAACATGTACCTATGCATTGACTTAATATCTCATATATTTATGACCAATGAGATTTGGTCATCAGTCAATCCACATACTAGTCTCAATGCATCATTGTTGTCCCATCAACAATGATACTCGACTAGGGACATTTAAGAACAATGATACTAATTGTAATTATATAATCTCATGTTCAAGTCACATACTTGAAACAATATAATTTGTATCACTATTCTAAGAAATTTTATTATGTTAACAATTATGTTACGCAGTAAATAAAACTATAATAAAATCATATATTTATTCAATCAAATATAATATCAAAACGTTAAGAAATTATATCAAATAATTGGCCTCTAGGGTATAAACTCTAACAGTTAGTTGATAATGATTAAAACTTAGCGGAATTAATATTGGTTTTAATCTCCCTTAAGATAGAGAGTTTATGAGAGTGAGACAATTATAGTAGTTATAACAGATATAGCAGTTATAGCAAGAATGTAATGGACACAGTCGTTTTAAGTGGTTTAGAGTACTTAAAGCTCCTAGTCCACTCTTCTACTTCTCGAGTAGGAAATCTACTAAGGATGTCTTTTACACTTTCTGAATCACACAGATTTCTTCTAGACTAGCAGTTTAGGAACTTTTTAGTTCACTATTGAACTCTTCAAGTCCAGCAGAATTGGCTCTTTACAGTTCACTAAGAACTCTTCAAGTCATTCTGACTTTGAATTCTTACTTCACTTGATTGGTATTTCTTGAGTTCTTGATGGTAGCTACTCAGTTGTTGTTAAGCACTTGTTCGAAAGAACTGAGTAGCTGAGCAATCTTTTCTTTTTCTCAGATCGTAGAGTTGAGCGTTGAGTGTTCTTATGCGTTTTGTTCAATGCTTGCTTAATCCTTGCATCCACATATGTTTTGCATATATGTGATCTTGAAATTTATCCGTTTGATCCATCCATTGAAGCATTAAATGCGTTTGACATTTCTGTACTTTGATGGAGACTCTTCTGCACATCTTCTGAATTGCATTCTGGCCCACTGACACAGCAGACTGCTTTCTCACCTAACACCTGAAAAGGTGTTTTCCTTTTACCATTGGTACTTTCCTTAGCTTCTTAAATACGCTTCTTTGTTTCATACTAAGGATATCTTTTGTACCATTGGAACTGGTTAGGACTTCAACGTTTGAAACCCATTCCATATTTGTTGGAGATATATCTTCAAACAAAAAGGTAGAGCTTGATGATTCTGACACACGACAGATGATACTCTACGATCCAGATCGCGGTGTCTTGTTACCTTGGTGCTTGGTCTGATTCCATCAAACAAGAGCACTATGATTTCTCTTAAAGACTTGCACACTACGATCTTTACTTGCTTGCTTTGCAAGCTCTACGTTTTCGAGAGCATACTACGATCTCTGAGTTGGCTCGGCAAATGTTGGGACCACTCTACGATTTCCGAAGAGGCGCTTAAGGCAGGCACACTACGATCCTCGAAGCTCTACGTTCTGCCTTGGCTTCTGTAATCTTGATCAGCTTGATACACTACGATCTCTTCGAAGCCTATCTGTTACATCTCAAGATCAACCTAACAAGTTTGATCTTCTTTTCTATACATTCATTTACAGAATGATATACATTAAGAGCTTATAATTATAATTACTTAATATAATAATTAATATTTTTTTAATTGATGTGTCTCAAATGATGCGTCGTCATAAATTATAATTATAATTACAATATTCAGTGCCACGTCATTTGGGACATATTTGATACCAAAAATTTAAGACGCCTAGTATTACTCTTTAAAATTAGAGAATTAATATTTTCACTAGTAAAAGTGTCACAAGATCCTCTATCACATGAGGATGAACCTCACTTACTATTCATACGAGGAGTACTTATAGAATTACCATTTTTACTTGTTAAGATTTGACTATTAATTTTAAGTTTTTTGTTTAGTCCCGGGATAATAAAATGACTTCAAAAGGGGACTATTTAAGCATCTCCAACTGGATATTATAATCCTTACCATCCTTACCATCTGAAACTACAAATTTGTAGACAAAATCAAAACTAATAAGTAATAATTTGTAGCTTATGTCTTATAAGTTATTCATAATAAGCTATTTTAGCCGAATATAATGTTTTAGCTCGTCTATTTTCATAAATGGCATCTTTGTACTTCCAAGTTCCAACCAATATGTGATTACCTTATCTAACGTAAACAAACGGCTGCTCTGCACTACTCATCTCGCTTGATTGAATCACTCTCTATCGCTTGATTGAGTCGATCTCTTTCGCCTTACAATTCCTCCAGGATCACAATACTATCGGTACGATTTGTGACTTCCAAACACATATATATTATTCAAGTAGAATTTCAGTATTTTCTGTTTGGTTTTGCTTTGGCCTCGTTGTCTTGTATTGTTTTTGTTTTAATAGAAGTATTAATCTTAAGGTTTAGAATGGAACTTTATTTTTGGTTGATTCAATTTTAGTGGGGTGTTTCTCCCTGATGCTAATCAATTGAATATTTAGTGAATGTGATAAAGAATTTTTTGGTTAAATTATTATATCATACGTTGGTCAGATCATAGTTGCAAAGGTACTACTTGTAACTTTTCAATTATGAAGTATTTCAGTTGTTTTTCCTTCATTGTTAATTGGTCTATTCTGTTTTTATTTTGTGATTTTTTCTGTGCACTCCACATGTTTTTCCTTTTTAATTTATGCAAATTTGTTTTGTGGAATGCTAGAGACTCATATTTTACAAGTGTGAACTTTTTTTATTTCTTTTGGTTCATCATGAAATGTAAATTTTGCATCTTTAGCATGCTAGAGAAAGTTTGAACTATCATGTCTAAATTCTGGTGAAATTGAGAAGTGAAAAATAGCTTTTTAATGCAATGAGGTATCATTTGGCAAATGGCACTTCACAATTGGCTGGTTATTGTATTTTGCGCTTTAAGCATCTCCTGATTTTAACTTTTCACTCTAAGATTATAACCTCTGAATTATTTTGTCCCGAATATGTGCGAGTAGGTGCAACAGAGAGATTGAAGTTCCTTTGTTTCTTTCTACCGGGTTTGTGGTCCACAACAACGAAAAGTAACACCAGTGATAATCCCGGGGGATCAAATCCAAGCCCCGGCAACAACCCCGGGAAATCAAATCTAACCTATGCGACAATCCCGGGAGATCAAATTCAAGCCCCGACGACAACCCCGGGAGATCAAATCCAAGCCCAGGCGACAAAATTAGAGATCAACTCTAGGCCCCGTTGATAACCCCGAGAGATCAAGTTCAAAGCCCGGAGACAACCGCGGGAGATCAAACCAACCTCAGAGACAACCCTGAGTACTGTCAGGAGTCAACAACAATCCAATCTCGGAAACAACCCTGAAAAAAGACAGCTACAACTGCATCAAGCCCGAAACCAACCCAGGAGGAACAAAATAGTAATTTTGCCAACTCAACATCAAATCAACCCAAATCACTGCAAAAGAAGTCATGCTGAACTATAACATCAATCCTGAGTGAAAACATATCAAAACAGTTTAACGGATGGACTACGAAGACTCGAAGATCTGGTCATGGACCCATCTTCCCGGATTTAAAAAATGTTAAATCTCATGTTATTGTGTAACTCTCGTCAAGGTCTTTCCGAAAAGGCATAGTACACCTCCATCGAATTCCTGAATTGGAAGTTATGAAGGTTCGAGCGGAAAACGCGTTGACCCGAGTGCACGTACTTTGAGACAACGAGACCCACGGGGCCAGGGCCAACCTGAGAAGCCGTAGGTAGACCCGCGACCACTTTGGTCTATAAATAGACCCCCTATCAGCAAAAAAAAAGAAAAAGAAAAAAAAGAGAAAAACTTTGTCCATTTCAGACCTCAATCTCTTATAGATTGTTCCAAACTTTGATATTATTTTTTCTAAACACTTGTAGACACATATTCTACAACATATAAAAATTTAACCGAGGGAAACCGATGTGACGCCCCCAAAATAGGTCCATTCCATCCAACTTATTTTGAGTCGCCAATTACATGGTACAGAAAACAACTATAACTTTATTACAACAATTGTTGTGCAAAATACCACAACACATATGCTGTGAGTTTGGATACAAATATATACCAACTGTGACATGTGTCCCAACCGTGGACAGCGCCTCACAGTGATTCCTTTCATAAAGGTATAGTCAAAAACTGTTTTACATGGGAGGCCATGCTTCTAGGTTATGATAGATATCATATGGCCACAGAATTATCCTTGGTTGACCCAATAGACCCCAAAGAAAAATGAGAATATTACTATCATATTCTTCTCAATGGTAAGTCTTCTCTTGACATATCATTATCTCCACTGTCTCTAATTGAGAATTATATTTTAAACAAACACCAAGATTATATAGGTAGTGCTCGTAGATATACTCAGCAAGTGGATGAGCAAAATCATGTCTTATGATGACACGAGGTTGTATGTCATTAGACATCTTGTACGATAGTGGCAAAACACCCTTCCAAAGTTGAGTTCACCTCACCCTCAACAGCTATAGACCACCGTTCTATTCCCCTGTTATCCCCCGCTCGACCCAGCTACACTTTTATTACCTGAAAAGGAATTGTGAAGTAAAAGGGTGAGCACAACTAGCTCAGTAAAGAATATCATGACTAAAGGTAATTAAATTATCAATAGCCTTCATCAGTAATAAATCAGATATTTAGAACATATGGTACATGATAAAACTTTTCAACCATAGTTGCAGCGGAACGAGCAATCTATTAGAAGAGTCAAATAGACTATAAAGTCTATTATATTCTCCACATTAAAAATCACCCAACAATATTTTATCCCTGTAACATCAATAAACAGTTCTTTTCCACAATTATATGAATAACTCATAATCATAATTGTAATTCTAAATTCCTCTTCGCATCCAGAACGAAGATAATTTTCATCACATGTCTTTACCTGAAACATCAAAGATCATGGTTATACCAAATCATAATTCCTGTTTATAATCATACTAACAATTTCATCTTTGCACTATGGACCAAAGATATTCATCAACAAACCATCTTTGCACTACTGGCCAAAGATATTCAACAACATGTCATCTTTGCACTACATGCCAAAGATATTCAATAACAGTTCATCTTTGCACTACGGGTCGAAGATATTCAACAACAGTTCATCTTTGCACTAAGGGCCAAAGATATTCAACAACATTTCAACTTTGCACTACGGGCTAAAGATATTCATATCTCAAAGAAATACATAATCATTTCAGAATTTATATAAACCATAATTATAACCATGTTGATCAATTCACCTTTGCACTTAAGCTAAAAATATTCAATTATAAATTCAATTGTCATGATCATACTAGTCAACGATTCAACTTTGCACTACTGGCCAAAGAGAACCCATAGTCATGATCATACCAATAATCTACCCATCTTTACACTCAAGTCGAAGAGAAATTCCATCACCAGGGTTATAAAAATGTTATATATGATAATAAAAACAATATGATCAACAACCTATTAATTTCAAGAGTAAGATTCATAAATCAACGATAATTTGGTCAGAAAAAGAAACCAATTTTTTTCACGAATAGTACCCGTGAATAGTAACTCGTGAATAGTAACTCGTGAAGAGTAACTCATGAATAGTAACTCGTGAATAGTACTCTGTATTCGTATATAGTACTGTATACGTAAATAATGTCATATACGTAAGTAGTGTCGTATACATGAATAGTGCCGTATACGTGAATAGTAACCCCGACACAAAAAGGTAGAAATTCCAAAATAACATTAATATCAATATTTTCGGTATAATGATATTGAAAGAAATAATATTATTTTACGAAGAAAATAGCATTCCTTACCATCCCTTACTATCCATTACCACAAAAGAGCAGCACTTCTGACTGGATATCAGATATGACGCTGAAGGAAACTTGCACTGATGAATAACAACTCACTAAGTATCTAAATACTCACAAAATACACTCGATAATCTAGAGAGAAAAAGAGAGAAAACTTATGAATTCTGGTGTGATTTTCATTTCTAACTTAGCCCTCTATTTATAGGAAAATATTAGCACACCGAAGCAGACTTGACCTGCTACCTGATGGCTTTACCTGCTACTATTCCACCCACTAAAAATCAGCCATCTTCCCTAACAACCAAAAGTGGGGCCCACCCATTTTTAGAATTTTTCACCAAAATCATTTATAAACCTAATTTTCGAATCAGTCACCTCTTAAAATTCATAACAAATCATTCGTTAATTTTTAACGGTTCAAAATTTGTGAATATATACTGAACTTATATATGTATAACATATCCAAAAATCACAACGATCCAACGGTCGGATTAAATATTATAACTCACACAATAAAGCTGTAAGAACACCGATTTAATCTTTTAATACCTCCAATCCGACAAAATACTGATAAAATACCTCAACATTAATTCCTTCATTTATAACCACATAAATAAATCCATCATTTATATCCACATCAAATAAATATTTCCTTATCATATAAATCAATAATTAATTATTCACAAATAATATTACAGAATCACAATAATGACAACCAGGCAGTTCCTAGGAAAGAGGGGGCTTTCCAATAAGGATTTCTCCTTACTGGCGCGCAATTAGGTGACCAAACCTCTCCTTGAAAGAACTTTCTAGACATTGCCAATAATGTTATCTAATAATATTATTCAAATAATATAAATTATTGATCTGATAATGGAGATATTGTACAGTGACAATTATTAAAACAACAAAAATATAAAATATCAACGCAACAATTATTGAATCAATAAAATAAAATATTGAACAGTAATTACTGTAACAATTATTGAGTAGTGTCTTCTTACGTAAAAATCAATAATTCAACAATACTGTACAATACCGTGTGCCACTGTGTAACCACGCGTATTACTATATTTTAACCACCGGGTATTCCAACAGTGTTAATGGAAATAACTACGCAGTTATTCAATTTTGTCATTTTCTTCTTCCGACATTTATCCGTTATGGGGCCCACAAATAGCTGCGCCGTCGTACGAATATTTCCCGACATAAAGAATATTCCACGACCAAACGAATATTCCCCGACAACAATGAATATTTTATAACCACTTGCGTATTTTGAAAAAAAATTCATATATCACCCTTAACTTTAACTTTTTCCAATTTAACCATTTACTGAATAGAAAAATTAAATACTTTTATTTCATAAAATTTGGGGTCTTACAATCTCCCCTCCTTACGAAATTTCGTCCCCAAAATTTACGTACCTGGTATTTCAAAGAGTTGAGAATACATTGCTTCCATTCCAGATTCCATCTTCCCTGTCATCATGATTTCTCCATTGCTCATCTCCTGTATTTTAAATATCATTCTAGAATACTGTGACGACCCCAAAATAGGCCCATTCCATCTAACCCATTCTGAGTCGCCAAATACATGGTACAGAAAACAACTACAACTTTATTACAACAATTGTCGTGCAAAATACAACAACACATATGCTGTGAGTTTGGATATAAATATATACCAACTGTGACTCGTGTCCCAACCGTAATGTGATAAATATCCCATCAGTGGACATCACCTCACAGTGATACCTACATAAAGGTATAGTCAAAAACTATTTTAGAAATTAGAATCTTTGGGAAGTGCTCAAGGAAACCTTCTTACATGGAAGGCCATGCGTCTAGGTTATGATAGATATCATATGGCCACAGAATTATCATTGGTTGACCAAATAGACCCCAAAGAAAGATGAGAAGATTACTATCATATTCTTTCCAATGATGAGTCTTCTCTTGATATATAATTCTCTCCACTGTCTCTAATTGAGAATTATACTCCAACCAAACTCCAAGATTATAGAGGTAGTGCACGTAGATACATGTTGCCTCTTTTATAGTTCTTATAAAAGAGCTCTAACTTATGCAAGTATACACGGGTCAACAAGTAATACAGAGTAAGTAAAGTATCGATCCCACAGAGAAAGTTGTTAACTTAGACTAATATGCATTAATCACTCACTATATTTATATGCTGAGACTTTAGACTAAATTGTTGATTTGAATAAATTATAATTACCAACTAAAAATAAGAATATAAATGAATTAAATATGATATGGAAACAATGGGATCCTAACTTCATTCAATATTTCATTCAATCGCCATATGTCATGCAAGAAGTGTTTACATATCACAGGATAATAGCCGAGGGATTAAAAGCGAGTTATAACCATTTTCCAATGCACTATAACCAACTCACATATCATCTACAGATGTTAGAATCCATGTAATCACCAATAACACCATAATTACCATATTCTTATGCGCAATTACAATCCTATTGATTTTAAGCACAACCCTTACTCTAGCTCATACGGTAAAATAATATATTCCTATCTGTTTCACAAAATATACAAGACTTACTCTAGCCCCATATTCACATGCTATCATGATTTCATCTATATTCATATGTTCATTTCCAATTCCATACAAATACTAACATGAAGATTATCAGTCATTCGTACATGCAAACCAACCATGATAGATAATCCAATGATATGCAAAACAAATCTAACACTTAGATGTGCAACCAAACTACATATTAAAATTCGTTAGAATCCCATAATGGAGTTTAGTTCATGGCGGAACTAAAAGCCATTATGGGATCAAGACTAAACATGATCAATAATCAAGAAAATAAGAGTAAGAGGTAGAGAACAATCAAACCCAAACGCTGAATATTAATCAATGATTAACTATGAAAACCCCAAAGAATTCCATTCAATAATAATAAAAATCCACAATGGTTAAGAACTCCAAGAAGAAGAGAATAAAACGTTGCGGCTTCGTTCTCCATTGGGATCTCCCCCCACTGTGTTAACCCTAATTCTAATATGAAAATACGTAAAATAATGTCAAGTCACCTCTCTGACACACGTCAAACTCATTTTATACCAATTACACATCATCAAATTGCTTAATTAAAAATAAAACAAATTACAGCATTAGCATCGCACGCGGCTCTAGTATATATGTCTCGCGGCCGCGAGACTTACAGTATGCTCAGTGCCTCCTGCCTCGCGGGCGCGCGCTGGGTCTCTCGCGGACGCGTGGTCCTTGCCTCGCGGGCGCTTGACTTGCAGAATGCTCCTTATGTCCAGCCCTGCACTTGCGCGGGCGCGCGAGCCTGCCTTTGTATTGTCGCTCGGCCTGTGTCCTGTAAATCCTGAGTCTGGTTTATGCTTTGATGCTACTTGTTTACTCATGCCTTAACCTCTTTCTTGGTTGATTTCCATGCCTCATTATGCTCCCATACCGTGCACATCCTCGCCTTTCCACTAGCCTACACACATACGCTCACCGGTGACTCAATTTCCACCAAAATAACGCCGATTCCTGCACTTATTCACTAAAAGGAGTTTTAAGTATATGAAATGCAAAATAACGTGAAATGCGACTAAAACACAATGAAATATACTCAAGGTGGGCACACTTCGCATGGATTAATATACAATAAGTGAGTAAAAATATCACTTATCAAATACCCCCAAACTTGAACTGTTTCTTGCCCTTAAGCAATGCATATGCATGAACACTGAAAATGTAACTACAAAACTATTCAACTACTTTATGATGCAAACTAGTCTCACATAATCTTGACCATAACAGAATTTCAGCCCAAATTACCTCAATGAACTATCCGGATTCCAGAACATAATTTCAAACCAAACCATAGATATAACATCATACACGTAGATAATTCATGAATGCTATAGAGATGCTGTGTGTGTGTGTGTGTTGTTCACAAAAACTTGATCCAAGCAAAGATTATGTATCCTACATTGTTTCTCACAAAAAATTATAATCTAAATCAAGATTCATGTATACTCATGCACATAGACTGTTTTGACATCTCACCTCAAACTAAGGTTCAACAATGGGTTTATTACTTTATTGCTACTCACGAGGGCGATTTCGCACTTTCCCATGGTGTTTATTGCTATTGATTCTTTTCTTTTGCTCTTTTCCTTTTTTTTCACATGACCGTGCAATGTCTCAATCCATTAGGCACACTGCTACCCTTTAGCGAGCTTTCAACCAACGACTCCCAGACCATGAAAGACCTTAGGGCGCTAGGTGTAGAGACAATCCCCTCGGGCGTACTTACTCAATTAGCCAGGGCCCCGAATTAAGACTAGTCTCGTTATTGCATATATATATATATATATATATATATTTTATACACAGCATACCCATGTTTCCCCAAAATTTGCACCTCAATGACTCTATAATCTACAACACTTTCCTCATGTTTCTCATTTTAAATCTACATGTTCTATTGAGCAATGCAGGACACACATCTTAGACTTACAAGTGAATATGAACACAATTGTGCAAACTGAAATTTATAAACAGCCACATGAATCGCATTGTGTAAAACATTATATCCACATTGTGTTATGCAACATATTCTGAAATCGTTCACAATTCACTATCATCATTGGCTTAGGCAAAAATTTCTATTTATACACAAGAATTTATGTGAGACATTAAACTAAACATACTATCAATGGATAAAAAAATAAAAATTTTATGCTAAAATTTAACTAACACATATTCATGCAAAATTAAACTAAACATGCTAAAATAAAATGCAGCTAAACTACTATGCAAGTACACCAATACCCCCAAACTTAAAATGTTCAATGTCCTCATTGAATGAAGGTAAAGGGTACTAGAAAACTCCCCTACAGATCGGCATGACCACCCTCCTCGGGTGGTGAATCTGGTGGTGGATACGGCACGGCGGTCCAAAACTGGGGCCATTCAAGCATGGTTCCTTGCTGAGCGAATTCTTCGGCCAAAGCCCTGGAAAGTCCCCTAGCGAATTTCCCAAGATTTTCATACAGTGCGTCGAATTTGCGCTCCAACCTTCGGAGGTGTCGATCGCTAGAGACATGCTGTGCTCGGGTGGAGGGACCTGCTTCATCGGGCTGTGGGGGCTGCTGGGGTGGCTCGGGAAAGGTGGGTCAAAGAATGAATCCTCGCCCATGCGGATGTGGCTCGCCACCTGCCCAGTCCTCAAATTTGGAAATTGTGGAGTGCGTTATGTGTAAGACCCCAACTTTTTGAATAAAGATTAAATTTTCTCGAAATATATTTTTGAATATTATGGTATGGATTTGATATAATGTTATAGTTGTGGGTAATATTTATAAATTTTGCAAAGTACGTAAGTTGTTATATAATATTCGATTGGTCGGGGAATATTCATTTTAACAGGAAATATTCGTACAACGATACAATCATTGGTGGACCCCCACAACAGAATTATTGTCGGATTGAGAAAATGACAAAAATACTTTATGAAAATAACGGAGGAAGTTTTACCGTTAACTGTTAAACACCCGGTGTAAAAAGTACAGTAATACGCGTGGTTATATAGTAGCACACGGTATTGATTATTGATGCTTACGTGAGAAGTCACTCAGTTATACTCAATTATTGCTACAGTAATTGCTGCATCATATCTATCATATTATGAATTCAATTATAGTCAGTATCATCTGCATAAAATGTTTTGTATTAAATCAATACTTCAGACAATAAAGTTATTCATATTATAAACTGCAATATTTACAATGTCTAGAAGTTCTGTTAAGGAGAGGTTTGGTCACCTAATTGCGCGCCAATAGGGAGAAATCCTTATTGGAAAGCCCTCTCTTTCCTGGAAACGACCTAGTTGATAAATATTGTGAGTTATAATATTAATGATGAATTTTTTTTGGAGTTGAATTTGGAGACGCGAACTTGATATTTGAGTCCGGAATGACAAAATTAGTAAAAATAGTCTATAAACACAAAATTTTCCGGGATTCACTATTTGGTCAAAAAGTCAATAGTTGACTTTTTTTGGGAAAAGTCAAACTTTGAAATTTCAAAAATTATATTTTTTTGATAAAAATAGTTTTATTATGTTGGAATTTTTTGTGTTAGTGAAAATCGACATTTATTCCGATGATAATTGATGTCTAGGGGTTATATTGATAAATCGGGTAATTTATCGGATAAATGAGCAATTAATTGCTACTAATTCATATGCTTATATAACTATTTGTTCACATATGTGTACTATTAAATCACATTATTTACTATTAGGGGAGTTGGTGCAAGATTGATAATACTTGCAGGACTAAATTAAAAATGAAAGAAAAGTTGGAGGTATTGTTCTGTAATTTTCGAGCCCCAAAACGTGTAATTATCGAAACTATATTTTCCTATAAATAGAAGCTCATTCTTCCTTCATTTCTCACCAATTCACAAAAGCTTTAGAGTGATTATTATAGAGAAAAATTATAGAGAGAAAGAAGAAGAGAAATCTGCTATTCACTATTCCAGTATCCAGTTTTTCCAAGGTAGGGAGTATTATTTCTTTCTTATCTATGAAGAGAACTTCTGTTATTTCATTCTTATTATTCTGTTGGAATAACCTGTATACGCGGGATACCCTATACTTGGTGAAATTCTTCTGTTGTTCCATTCTTTATCATTTTGTTGGAACATCCTGTCTGTGCGTTCTACGCCGGACCTGGTTCCGTCTTTAATATTCTGTTGGAATATCTTGTCTGTGCGTTCTACGCCGGACCTGATTTTGTCTTTATTATTCTGTTGGAATATCCTATCTGTGCGTTTTACGCCGGACCTGATTCCGTCTTTATTATTCTGTTGGAATATCATGTCTGTGCATTTTACGCCGGACCTGATTCCGTTATTTATTATTCTATAGGAATAACTTGCATGTGCGGTCTATCGCATGCCTGGTGATTTCTTTTGTTATTCCATTCTTTATTATACTCAGTTGGTTAAAGTTTTAACTTCTATACTCCATGAAATTAGTGGAATATCCTTAATATTTGCGCTTCATCCAGTATCTTTTCATGAAAATATTCTTCTAAGCATTCTTGAATTTTACTCTACAAAGCAGTATCATGTTGACAATTTGGACGTTATTGATTAATGGATTAATTAATTCTTGAACTTGTTTTATTGAATATTATGTCATTGTCATCATCCTCATGTTTATATTATGTTGAAAGTCATCTGTGGCCTGTAGTGCATAGATGGACTTGGTATGATTATGACCAGGGATTATTCGGTATAATCATGACCGTAATATTACAAATGATGTGGTAAAAGTCCTCATTGGCCCGTAGTGCATTGATGGACTGTTGTTGGCATGATCATGACTATTAATGAATACACGAATATCTTTGGCACGTAGTGCATGGATAATTTATGGTCGTGATACTAAAGAATATCCTTGGCCGTAGTGCAGGGGTGATTCGATGATGTGGATTATTTATTAAGCTGAGTCCCAGTGATAAAAGTGATGAAAAACCTTATAAATCATAAAAGATATTAGATTTTATTTTCTATTTGAATCTTTTAATGGATTACTTGTTCTGCTGCAGTTAAACTTGATGGTTGTTATATTGTATCAGTTTAACACTATTGAAGGCTAACGATAATATATTCTGCATTATCTTAGTCATAATATTTCCTACTGGGCTAGTTGAGCTCACCCTTTTAATTTTATTATTCTCTTCAGGAAATGAGAACGTAGCAGGGACTAGTCGGGGAACGGAGTGACGGACCAGATGATAGTATTAGTAGTCCTCACTATTCTGTGAAATAGTGTAATAATAATTGTAATAAGGACTCCTTTTGAGTTTGTATAATCTTTAGTATATAATATTTGTATTCAAACTCACAGTTTATGTTTTGTCGTATTGTACACGACAGTTGTATTATTAAGTTGTATTTGAATTTATGTACCATGTAAGTGGCGACCCAAGATGGGTGACGTATACCTTATTTTGGGAGCGTCATAGTTGGTATCAAAGCTTAGGGATATTATCCCTGGCTAAGATGTGCGACTAGAACTAGGAGGGGAGAGACGGGGAATTCCTTCGCTAGTATGACCTACCTAAGTTTATTTGGTATTTGATTGGTCGATCAGAGTATAGTGATAATATGTTGCATGTCAATTAACCCTTATTTTGTGGCAGTGTTTGAAAATGGCATCTGAGAATGTTGAGAACATCAATGGAGCATAGGAGACCGTTGAGTCTCCACAGATCAATAACCAGGACAACGTGCATCAGGAAGGCAACAATCCTTGTGCAAACAACAACACTAATAAAATGATGAACGATGGAATATTCCGAGGCTTCATGCAATTCATGCAACATTAGGCGAGAGTTGCTCCTGTTCAAAATACAGGTGTAAACACAGGAAACTCTCGGACGATCACTGCTAAACAGTTCAAAGAGCAGGGACCCCCCGAGTTTATTGGAGAGCCTAAACAACTTAAGGCGGAAGCATGGATAAAGCAGATCACCAAGATATTTGATGTCTTGGGATGCTCCGAGGAGCAAAAGGTTCCCTTCTCCACCTTCATGTTGCGTGAAGAGACAGATTACTGGTGGGAATCTGTAAAACGTACCCAGCCTGACGCATTCAAGATGTCTTGGGAGAAGTTCCAAGAGCTATTCAACGACAAGTACTTTCCCGAAAGTATTCGTCACATGAAAGAGGTGGAGTTTATCAAGTTGGAACAAAATAATATGACCGTGTCGTAATACGAGGCTAAATTTGTAGAGTTATCCTGGTTTGCATTCCATTTGGTTGATAATGAGGAGCGAATGACACGAATGTTTTTAAGAGGTTTAAAACCGGAGATACGTTAATATCTTATTTCTCATAAACTGTGTTTGTACTCAGATGTTTTAAATAGGGCTCAGTTATTGGAGCGCGGTAACGAGTCAACGCAACCAAGGGAAAGCAGCCGGCAACATGAAAATACAAGTGGTAACAGTCATCAAAACAGTGACAACAAGCGTGGAGGGAATCAACATGCTAGAAATGGTAACCACTTCGGTGGTAATCATGGCCAAGACAGTAAAAATGGACATTTCAAGAAAAGGAGATTCAACAATGATGGAAAGACGTCAGCACCAGCAACCGTGGTTAAGGAAGGAGAACGACCACCTATCATATGCTTCAAATGCAGAGGGGAGAGACATATCAGTCCAAACTGCGTGACGCCATCCAAAACGTGTTATAATTATGGAAGAGAATGTCACCTAGCCTGATTTTGTCGTTCACCGAAGAAAAGTTCAGCTAGGATGGAGGCACCAAAGGCCGCCCCAGAAAAGTCAAAGCCGGTAGTGCAAGGGAGGGCATTTGTTGTGACCTCCCAGAAAGCAAGGAACCCAAACGAGGTCATCACGGATAAGCTTATCATAAACTCTTGCGAAGTCTATACCTTATTTGATACCGATTCTACCTATTCTTTTATTTCTCCTACTTGCGCTCAACGATTTAATTTGACTCCGGAGAAATTAGACTTTGACTTATCTGTTGAAACTCCATTAGGAGAAACCTTCATTACATCCACTGTTTATAAGTCTTGTTTGATTCAAATCGGTAACTGCACGTTACCTGTCGATCTTATCTCCATAAAAATACTTGCATTTGATGTGATTCTATGGATTGATTGGTTAACTACTCATCATGCTAAAATTGATTGTTTTCGTAAGGTTGTTAGCTTTCATATTCCTAATAAACCTATTATGTGAATTCAAGCGACCAAACCATTAAAATCAATCACGGTCATCTCAAGCCATAAAGCTATTCGTTTATTAAAAAACGAATGTCAAGCTTTCTTAGCTCATGTCACGGATTTAAACAAAAATACATCAAATTTGAAGGATATTTCTATTGTTAATAAATTTCCTGACGTATTTCCTGAAGAACTTCCTGGCCTACCCCCAGAGCATGAAGTTGAATTTTGTATCAACCTTGAACCCGGTACAAAACCCATTTCCAAAGCCCCATATCGAATGGCTCCTATTGAACTTCAGGAGTTAAAAACCCAATTGCAGGAATTGTTAGACATTGGTTTCATTCGTCCTAGTACGTCTCCTTGAGGTGCTCCTGTTCTATTCGTGAAGAAAAAAGATGGGAGTATGCGACTTTGTATTAATTATCAGGAATTGAATCATGTCACCATCAAAAATAGGTACCCATTGCCACGTATTGATGACATGTTTGATCAGTTACAAGGAGCACAATTTTTTTCAAAGATCGATCTTCGTTCTAGATATCATCAGCTGAAGGTTAAAACTGAGGATATTCCAAAGACTGCCTTCAGAACTCGGTACGGGCATTATGAATTCTTAATCATATCTTTTGGATTGACTAATGCTCCTGCTGCCTTCATGGATATGATGAATCGAATATTCAAGGAATATTTGGATCACTTTGTGGTCGTCTTTATTGACGACATCCTTATTTATTCCAACAGCCGTGAAGATCATGAGCAACACTTGAGGCTAATACTTCAAAAGCTTCGTGAATATAAGCTTTTGCCAAGTTAAAGAAATGCGAGTTCTGGCTTGAGAAAGTAGCATTCCTTGAGCACGTAGTATCAAGTCATGGAATATCCGTTGACCCAACAAAGATTGAAGCTATTCAAAGCTGGGAGCAACCCAAATCAGTGACCGTAGTACGTAGCTTTCTCGGTTTAGCTGGTTATTATCGGAGATTCATGGAAGGATTTTCTCAAATCGCTACTCCATTAACTCAGCTGACTCAAAAAGATACAAAGTTCGGTTGGAGCGAGGAATGTGAGAAGAGTTTTCAATAACTCAAAAGGAGACTCATTTCAGCACCTGTTCTGACAATACCATCTGGTTCGGAGGGATTTGTCATCTACAGTGATGCTTCGAGCAAAGGGTTAGGATGTGTTCTCATGCAACATAGGAAAGTCATAGCCTATGCCTCAAGACAACTCAAAGAATATGAGAGGAATTATCCTACTCATGATCTAGAGTTGGCAACTTTTGTCTTCGCACTTAAAATTTGGAGGCATTACTTGTATGGAGAGAAAGTGGAGATCTTTACGGTTCATAAAAGCCTCAAATATTTCTTCACTCAAAAAGAACTCAACATGCGACAAGGACGTTGGCTTGAACAGTTAAAAGATTATGATCATACCATCCAATACCATCCCGGAAAAGCGAACGTCGTAGCTGACGCATTGAGTAGAAGATCATATGTGGGTACGAGTGCAATATTCACAACACAAAAGCCCATTTTGTGTGACTTGCAAAGGATGGAGATAGAGTTAAAGACTCCAGGGACCCATATGATGATGGCGAATATATGAGTAGAACCGACTTTAATCGATAAAGTTAAAGCTGCTCAAGCTACAGACTTGGAGCTAATACGTATGAAGAAGAAAGTGCAAGAAGGTGCTATGCCGGGAGCAAGAATCGATGAGGAAGGAATAATTCGAGTCAACACCAGACTTTGTGTTCCTAACGACCCTGATTTAAAGTATAAAATCATGATGGAGGCGCACAACACACCGTTTGCAATCTATCCTGGGAGTACCAAAATGTATCGTGATCTTCGACATACATTTTGGTGGTGCAATATGAAGAGAGAGATAGCAGAGTTTATCTCAAGGTGTTTAACTTGTCAACGAGTCAAGGTGGAGCATCAAGTATCAAAAGGTCCATTGCAACCACTTGAAATTCCAGAATAGAAGTAGGAGCACATTACCATGGATTTCGTTACCGGTCTTCCCAAAGTTTCTCAAGGCATAGATGCGATTTGGGTCATTGTTGATAGATTGACCAAGTCTGCTCATTTCTTATCGATAAGAGAAACTTATACACTTGAACGTCTTGCTTGTATATACATAAACGAGGTTGTAAGATTGCATGGTATGCCAGTATCCATAGTTTCTGATCGAGACCCAAGATTCACTTTAAGATATTAGGTTAGTTTACAAAAAGCTATGGGCACAGATTTACGATTTAGCTCGGCATATCATCCTTAGACGGACGGTCAGTCGGAGAGGACGATTCAAAGTCTTGAAGATCTATTAAGACTCTGTGTCCTTGACTTCAAGGGAAGTTGGGACAAGTTCTTACCATTGGTGGTGTTTTCCTACAACAACAGTTATCAAACAAGTATTGGCATGGCTCCATTCCAGGCGTTCTATGGAAGAAAGTGTCGTTCTCCAGTATGCTGGGATGAGGTGGGTGAAACAACGTTGTTGGGACCAGAGTTGGTACGTATGACTACGGAAAAGGTTCAAATGATCCGACAATATATAAAAACCTCACAAGATCGACAAAAGAGTTATGCTGATCTTCATCGAAAGGACGTATAATTCGATATTGGAGATCATGTGTTGTTACGTGTTGTTCCATGGAAAGGAGTTCCAAGATTTGGAAAGAGAGGAAAGCTCAATCCTCGATTCATTGGCCCATTTTTAATCCTCGATCGTGTAGGAACTGTGGCCTATAGACTTGCGTTACCACCAAGTATATCTCATGTTCATAACATTTTTCACATATCCATGTTACGTAAATATGTGAAAGACCCGAACCACATTATTGAGTTAGAACCGGATGAAATAGAGGAAGATTTAACGTATGAAGAGGTTCCTGTTAAAATCTTGGATAAGAAGGAACATATTCTACGCTCCAAGGTTATACCTCAAGTCAAAGTTTTGTGGAGAAACCACGATGTTGAGGAAATGACTTGGGAATTAGAATCTGAAATGAAATCAAGGTATCCTCACCTCTTCGACATACTAGGTACACACCCTAATTTCGAGGACGAAATTTCATAAGAAGGGGAGGTTGTAAAACCTCAACTTTTTGAATAAAGATTAAATTTTCTCGAAATATATTTTTGAATATTATGGTGTGAATTTGATATAATGTTATAGTTGTGGGTAATATTTACAAATTTTGCAAATATTATTCTGTTGTTCCATTCTTTATTATTCTGTTTGAACATCCTGTCTGTGCGTTCTACGCCGGACCTGGTTCCGTCTTTATTATTCTGTTGGAATATCCTGTCTGTGCGTTCTACGCCGGATCTGATTCCTTCTTTATTATTCTGTTGAAATATCCTATCTGTGCGTTTTACGTCGGACCTGATTCTGTCTTTATTATTCTGTTGGAATATCCTGTCTGTGCGTTTTACGTCGTAACTGATTCCGTTATTTATTATTCTGTATGAATAACCTGCATGTGCGGTCTATCGCATGCCTGGTGATTTCTTTTGTTATTCCATTCTTTATTATACTCAGTTGGTTAAAGTTTTGACTTCTATACTCCATGAAATTAGTGGAATATCCTTGATATTTGCGCTTCATCCAGTATCTTTTCATGCAAATATTCTTCTAAGCATTCTTGAATTTTACTCCACAAAGTAGTATCATGTTGACAATTTGGACGTTATTGCTTCCTGGATTAATTAATTCTTGAACTTGTTTTATTGAATATTATGTCATTGCCATCATCCTCATGTTTATATTATGTTGAAAGTCATCTGTGGCCTGTAGTGCATAGATGGACTTGGTATGATTATGACCAGGGATTATTCGGTATAATCATGACCATATAGGTTATTATTACGTTGGCAATAATTTTAAAATCATATTATAAAATTATAAACAGTGAGCGGCATCTAGTAATGCATCACTGCTACCCAAGTAATAATAAGATCGATGATTCGATACAACCTTTTAGTGACCAATGTTTCAATGTAATTTAATCCTTTTAACCTTAATATCCTAGATTAAACTCGAGTCATGGAATGTGTCATACTCTTTATAATTTAATATGAGTTTTCTTGATCAATGAGTAGACTATATGAAACAAATCAATATTTAAGCATGGCCATGCATTTCATAGTCCTACTCAATCAAGAGGCCTATGGATATCACCCCTAATATATAGGAGGGTTAAATTCCATCTAGATCACTCATATTCCTCACACGATTCATGATGTACCCAATAATCATCTTTATAGTCCACCCTATTAAAGGTGACATTTGATGATATCAAAGTACATAAATTCTCGTGCAATAATATAGTGATTTCAGGTCGGAGGACCATTACATCATTGTCACTATGAGAATTTCTAATGACACTTCGCATAATGCTCCACATAGAATTCTCATGGTGGGTCTGTCCAGTAAATCGTTCTCTAACACATACCTATGCATTGACTTAATATCTCATATATTTATGACTAATGAGATTTGGTCATTAGTCAATTAACATACTAGTCTCAATGCATCATTGTTGTCCTATCAATAATGGTACTCGACTAGGGACATTTAAGAGCAATGATACTAATGTAATTATATAATCTCATGTTCAAGTCACATACTTGAAACTATATAAATTGTATCACTATTCTAAGGAATTTTATTATGTTAACATTTATATAACGCAGTAAATAAAACCATAATAAAATCATTCATTTATTCAATCAAATATAATATCAAAATGTTAAGCAATTATATCAAATAATTGGCCTCTAGGGCATAAACTCTAATAGCATTTGCTCATTGCCCCAACAAACCCCTTGATGCGCACATAACATGGCTATTACCGAAGCATGTTGGATGCTTCCCGTGGTAGTTCCCGTTAGATACTTCACATTGTTTTGATGGATCAAATATCCCACGTCAATATACTCGCCAGTTATGATGCCCCATAGTAGTATGGCTCTCTCTGCTGTGATTTCATATTGATGGGAGGATGGCAGTAACTTAGCACAAATGAACAAATTCCATGCTTTGGCGTACCGATTCAATTCGGCTGCTGGGAAAATACGAGGTAAGGTCGTACCGACTTTGTAAGTTCACCTTGTGCCCGGAATGCACATATCTGCTACGACCTGCTCCGAGTCTGTTTCCAAATGAGCTCTTGTGATCCAATTGGCCGCCCCTGTTGGTGGTCTAGCGGTGATCCTCAGCACGTTTCTAATGGCAACATGTCGGTAGTCTACCTCTGTGCTACGAACCAGAGAGGACTCGTTCATTGTAACCTTGGCATTTGTGTAGAACTCCCGCACTATGCTCATTGGAATTGGCGTGGGTGCGGCAGTCAGTCCTTCCCATCCACGTTCGTGGATCATTGCACAAAGCTATCCATCCTGGCCCTCGGGTCTGAATCCTCTCTCCTTGATGAATGTCTTTGCCACAATTTGATAATATTCTTGCTGAGCCTCCAAACAAAGAAATTTGTTGTGGTCGACAATATCCTCCTCGTGGCCACCGGAGGATGATGAAGAGGAGGAAGTTGCCCTTACTCTATTTGGACCCATGTGAGATAGAGATAGCAAATGAACTTACGAAAGGAACGAATGTATTTGTAAACTGATGAATTACACTCTTGCTTGTGCTATCCCAATATAGAGCCCTAGCTTTATATCATGAAGGAGATGGGGATGAGCATGGAATCGTGGAGGAAATCATGGAGATTTGATGGAGAGAAATACGCCTCAATCAGTAACTGATAGAGAGATAGCGACGTGAGTTAAGGAGAGTGAGAGATTTTCGCTTCTGTTAGTATCGCACATAAGAGTCCAAATGATTCCAACTTCTGTTTTGAACTGTTTTTATCCAGCTGGACCCGGAATCGCACGCGGTCGCGCGATGATATGCTTCCTTGGACGCGCAGGCGCGAGACATGCAGAAAGGCTGTTGAATTAACTGGCTGAATGCGCGGGTGCGCGAGTTAATACTGCTTGTGTCGCGCGACCGCGTGACCCTGATTACTGCTAGTTTATCTTTGATTTCACTCTTCCATCAATGATGCACTCTAAACATTGTACCTGCACAGATACTAATTTACATGAATACGGTAGGCAATAGTAGTGACGAGATGTGAAATTAATGTTAGTTGTTACTCGTTACGCATATACGCTCGCTTACTCATAACTTGTTAACACTAAACTTGAAATACTAATTAAAATAATCACAATGAAATAACGACAATAAATGAATTCTTGGGTAGAGAATCGATGGGTTGCCTCGCATCCTGCGCTAAGTTATAGTCAATTAGCTTGACTATCGTGGAATGTTCACGTCACATCAATAATTGTGGTGCCTTCCTTGTTGTCCGTGGCACCCTGAAATTTAACCACTTCAACTTTTGTTAATGGCTCTACCTTCAACTCTGCATTTTCACCTGTGACATGTCTTTGCGATTCATCTGGCCTCGGGTTGTGTATTTACTCCTTACGGTTACCATTCACCAGATCAACCAAAAAACACTCTTCTTCAACTGTTGGGAGCTTTATTGCGCTGAAAACATTAAATGTGACCTCTTGATCATGTACGCGCATGGTTAATTCCCCTTTCTGGACGTCTATAGAAGTCCTGCCCGTGGCCAAGAATGGTCTTCCTGGTATGATTGGTATATTCTTGTCCTCTTCGAAATCTAGGATGATGAAATCAGCCGGAAAGATGAACTTATCCACTTTAACTAATACATCTTCAATAATTCCCCATGGATATGTGACAGACCGATCGCCTAACTATAATGATATGTTTGTTGGTCTTGGAGCCGGTAATCCCAACTAGTTGAATACAGATAATGGCATCAAATTGATACTTGCCCCAGATCACATATACACTAGTTAAACTCCATCTTCCCAATAGTGCACGGAATTGTGAAGCTACCCGGATCTTTCAGCTTTGGAGGTAACTTACGTTGAAGCACTGCACTGCATTCTTCTGTCAAGGCTACCATTTTAAACTCATCTAATCTCCTCTTTCTTGACAATATACCTTTCATGAACTTTGCGTAGCTTGGCATTTGTTCCAATGCTTCGGCAAAAGGTATATTGATTTGTAGCTTTTTGAAGACCTCTAAAAACTTGTTGAATTATTTGTCATCTTTCTGCTTAACTAGCCTTTGCGGATATGGCACTTGAGGGTGCAGTGGTTGTAATGGACCCTTGACCTTCTCTTCTAACCCCGCTCTATTCTTTTCTTCCTGCGGAACCTCAGAATTTTCTAGATTTTGCTCCTCGTCGGTATCCTATTTTGCCTCGCGTGGATTCCTTAGTATCATCTTGCGCGGGCGCGCGACTTGTAGGCATTGTCAAATCTTTCCCAGAATGAAATGTTGTTGCTTGACACTGCTCTTTCCCATCTCTTCTAGGATTTGCCTTTGTGTTACTTGGCAAAGCACCTTGGGGCCTATTAGTGAGCATGTTTGCCATTTGCCCCATTTGCGTCTCTAAATTCTTGATAGCCACTGCTTGGATTTTGATCATAACCTCGGTGTTTGCCATATATTTCAACATCATTTCCTCCACTTCTGATTTTTTCTCTGGATGTGGTGCAGCTGGAGTGTGATGTTGTTGCTGTTGAGAAAACCCCAGTGGAAATGGTGGTTTTGGTGTAAACTATGGCTGTGCTGACTGTTGTTAAAACTGTTGATTCGGCTAAAAATGATTTTGCTGTTGTCCTTGATTGTTTGACCAACTGAAATTCGGATGATTGCGGTTGTTGGGATGATAAGTATTCTGAAATTGGCCTTGGTCCTTTCTGTATTTGCTTACGTACTGAACTAGTTCTGAGCTGATAGCACATTGATTTGTGGAGTGTGATCCCGCACAAATCTCACATACAAAAGCAACCGTCTTCACTTTGCTCTCTGCCAACGTGTCTATTTTTTTTGCCATAGCTGCCATTTTTGCCGTCAGCTGTGTAATCGCATCTACCTCCAACACACCTGCAACTTTGGCTTGCGACATCCGAGCTGTAGGGTTCTGATAGTCATTTGCGGCCATAGTTTCAATGAGTGTACATGCCTCATCATAGCTTTTTGCCCATAATGCCCCTCCTGCGGCTGCATCCACAATCGGTCTGGACTGCCATCCCAAACCATTATAAAATGAATTAATGATCAGCCAGTTTGGTAAACCATGATGGGGACACTTCCTGAGCATCTCCTTGTACCTTTCCTATGCTTCATATAAGGTTTCGCCCTGTTGCTACTCAAACTGAGATATGGCTGTCCTCATCTTTACCGTTTTAGCCATTGGGAAGAACATGGCTAAGAATTTCTGTGCTAAGTCCTCCCATGTAGTGATCGATCTAGCTGGAAAGAATGTAGCCAATTCCTTGCTTTATCCCTCAATGAGAATGGGAACAACCGTAGTCTGATGGCATCCTCCGTTACACCATTATATCTGAATGTGTCACAAATTTCAATGAAACTCAATAGATGCTCGTTCGGATCATCCGTAGCAGCACCCCCAAATTGTACCGAGTTCTGTACCATCTGAATAGTTCCTAATTTTATTTCGAAGGTGTTTGCTGCTATCGCTGGCCTAACTATGCTAGACTGTAGCTCATTTATGTTTGGCATAGAATATTCCCTAAGAGCCCGCTGCTCTTCTCTTGGCTCAATCCTTTGTTTTTCCGCCATATTGACTGTAATGCTTTCCAACTGCTCTTGCAGATTTCTCCTCACATTCGCTTTCCAACTCTTCCCGTTAATATTAGCGTGCGCTGGTGTTAACTCTGAGTTGGATGACCGCGTGTGCATAAAAGTCTACAAGTATCTGAGATCAAAAATAAAAGAAAAATAGAAATGTGAGATGAACAGATTTGTCTAAGTCATACAATACAGCTTTAAACTAATGATAATTATCTAAATTAACACCTTTCCCCAGCAACGGTGCCAAAAACGTGTTGCCTCTTTTATAGTTCTTATAAAAGAGCTATAACTCATGCAAGTATACACGGGTCAACAATTAATACATAGTAAGTAAAGTATCGATCCCACAGAGAAAGTTGTTAACTTAGACTACTATGCATTAATCACTCACTATATTTATATGATAAGACTTTAGACTAAATTGTTGATTTGAATAAATTATAATTACCAACTAAAAATAAGAATATAAACGAATTAAATATGATGGGGAAACAATAGGATCCTAACTTCATTCAATATTTCATTCAATCGTCATATGTCATGCAAGAAGTGTTTACATATCACAGGATAATAGCCGAGGGCTTAAACGCGAGTTATAACCATTTTCCAATGCACTATAACCAACTCACATATCATCTACAGATGTTAGAATCCATGTAATCACCAATAAAACCACAATTACCATATTCCTATGCGCAATTACAATCCTATTGATTTTAAGCACAACCCTTACTCTAGCTCATACGGTAAAACAGTATATTCCTATCTATTTCACAAAATATGCAAGACTTACTCTCGCCCCATATTCGCATACTATCATGATTTCATCCATATTCATATGTTCATTTCCAATTCCATACAAATACTAACATGAAGATTATCAGTCATTCGTACATACAAACCAACCATGATAGATAACCCAATGATATGCAAAACAAATCTAACACTTAGATGTGCAACCAAACTACATATTAAAATTCGTTAGAATCCCATAATGGAGTTTAGTTCATGTCTGAACCAAAACACAATGAAATATACTCAAGGTGGGCACACTTCGCATGAATTAATATACAATAAGTCAGTAAAAATATCACTTATCAATATACTCAGCAAGTGGATGTGCACAACCATGTATTATGATAACACGAGGTTGTATGTCATTAGACATCTTGTATGATAGTGGCAAAACACTCTTCCAATGTTGGGTTGCCTCACCCTATTTGATTCATGAAATATAACTTCTAAATGATGTATAAAATACAACACTTTTCTATACTGTTTAGGGAGAACCTCCACAGTTAGAGACCACTGTTCTATTTCCCTGCTACCCTCGCTCGACCCAGCTACACTCTTATTACCTGAAAGGAATTGTGAAGCAAAAGGGTGAGCACAAATAGCCCAATAAAGAATATCACGACTAAAGATAATTAAATTATCAATAGCCTTCATCAGTAATAAATCAGAGATTTAGAACATATGGTAAATGATAAAACTTTTCAACCATAGTTGCAGCGGAACGAACAATCCATTAGAAGATTCAAATAGACCATAAAATCTATTATCTTCTCCATGTTAAAATTCCATCAACAATGTTTTATCCCTGTAACATCAATCAACAATTCCTGTCCACAATCACATGAATAACTCATAATCATAATTGTAATTCTAAATTCCTCTTCGCACCCAGGACGAAGATAATTTTTATCACATGTCCTTACCTGAAACATCGAAGATCATGGTTATACCAAATCACAATTTCTGTTTATAATCATACTAACAATTTCATCATTGCACTACGGGCCAAAGATATTCATCAACATACCATCTTTGCACTACGGGCCAAAGATATTCATCAACAATTTATCTTTGCACTACAGGCCAAAGATATTCAACAACAGATCATCTTTACACTACGGGCCAAAGATATTCAACAACAGATCATCTTTGCACTACAGGCCAAAGATATTCATCAACAGTTCATCTTTGCAATACATGCCAAATATATTCATCAACAGTTCATATTTGCGCTACAGGCCAAATATATTAATATATATAATCATTTCAAAATCTACATAAACCATAATTATAACCATGTTGATCAATTCACCTTTGCACTTAAGCTAAAAATATTCAATTGTAAATTCAATGGTCATGATCATACCAGTCAACAATTCAACTTTGCACTACTGGCCAAAGAGAACCCATAGTCATGATCATACCAATAATCTACCCATCTTTACACTCAAGTCAAAGAGAAATTTCATCACCATGATTATAAAAATGTTATATATGATAATAAAAATAATATGATCAAAACACAGATTTAATTTCAAGAGTAAGATTCATAAATCAACGATAATTTGGTCAGAAAAATAAACCAATGTTGTCGTGAATAGTAACTCATGAATAGTAACTCATGAATAGTACTCCGTATTCGTACATAGTACCGTATACATAAATAATGTCATATACGCAAATAATGCTATATACATGAATAGTGTCGTATACGTGAATAGTGTCCCGACTCAAAAAGGTAAAAATTCCACAATAAAATCCATACCAATATTTCAGTATAATGATATTGAAAGAATAACATCATTATGAAGAATATAGCATCCCTTAATATCCCTTATTATCCCGTACCTCGAAAGAGCAGCACTTCTGACTGGATATCGGATATGACGCTGAAGGAAATTTGCACTGATGAAAAGCAACTCACCAAGTATCTAAATACTCACAAAATACACTCGATAATCTAGAAAGAAAAAGGGAGAAAACTTATGAATTCTGGTGTGATTTTCAATTCTAACTTAACCCTCTATTTATAGGAAATGTTAGCACGCCGAAGCAGACTTGACCTGCTACCTGATGGCTTTACCTGCTACTATTACCACCCACCACATTTGAAATAAAATTCAGTACATTTATTCACCAACCACAAGTGGGGCCCACTCAATTTTAGAATTTTCTACCAAAATCATTTATAAACCTAATTTCTGAATCAGTCACCTCTTAAAATTCATAACAAATTATACGTTCATTTTTAACGGTTCAAAATTTGTGGATATATACTCAACTTATATATGTATAACATATCCAAATATCACAACGGTCCAACGGTCGGATTAAATATTATAACTCACACAATAAAGCTCTAATAACACCGATTTGATCTTTTAATACCTCCAATCCGACAAAATACTAATAAAACACCTCAACATTAACTCCTTTATTTATAACCACATAAATAAATCCATCATTTATATCCACATCAAATAAATATTTTATTATCATATAAATCAATAATTAATTATTCATAAATAATATTACAGAATCACAATAATGACAACCAGACAGTTCCCAAGAAAGATGGGGATTTCCGATAAGGATTTCTCCTTACTGGCGCGCAATTAGGTGACGAAACCTCTCCTTGACAGAACTTTCTAGACATTGCCAATAATGCTATCTAATAATATTATTCCAAATAATATGAATTATTGATCAGATAATGGAAAATACTGTGCAGTGACAATTATTGAAACAACAATAATATAAAATATCAACGCAGTAATTATTGAATGAATAAAATAAAATATTGAATAGTAATTACTGTAAAAATTATTGAGTAGTGCCTTATTACGTAAGAATCAATAATTCAAAAATATTGTGCAATACCGTGTGCTACTGTGCAATAACGCGTATTACTGTATTTTAACCACCGGGTATTCCAACAGTGTTAACGGTAACAACTACGCCGTTATTCAATTTTGTCATTTTTTTCTTTCTACAGTTATCCGTTATGGGGCCCACAAATAGCTGCGTCATCGTACGAATATTCTCCGACAGAAAGAATATTCCACGACCAAACGAATATTTCCCGACAACAATGAATATTTTATAACCACTTGCGTATTTTGAAAAAAAAATTCATATATCACCCTTAACTTTACTTTTTATCAATTTAACCATTTACTGAATAGAAAAATTGAATACTTTTATTTCATTAAAATTCGGGGTCTTACAAATACAGCTTCAAAATAAAGGTTAATTGACATATCACAGTTTATCAACTTAAGTCAGAAAATTCAGCTTAGGTAGGACACACACTAGCGAAAGATATTTCTCGTCTCTCCCTTCCTAGTTCGAATTCGGGATCTCCGCCAGAGATCATATCCCTAAGCTCTGATACCAAATGTGACGCCCCCAAAATCGGTCCATTCCATCCAACCTATTCAGAGTCGCCAATTACATGGTACAGAAAACAGCTACAACTTTATTACAACAATTGTTGTGCAAAATACCACAACACATATGTTGTGAGTTTGGATACAAATATATACCAACTGTGACATGTATCCCAACCGTGGACAGCGCCCCACAGTGATACCTTACATAAAGGTATAGTCAAAAACTGTTTTAGAAATTAGAATCTTTGGGAAGTGCTCAAGGAAACCTTCGTACATGGGCGGTCATGCTTCTAGGTTATGATAGATATCATATGGCCACAGAATTATCCTTGGTTGACCCAATAAACCCCAAAGAAAAATGAGAAGATTACTATCATATTCTTCCCAATGGTAAGTTTTCTCATGACATATCATTATCTCCACAGTCTCTAATTGAGAATTATACTTCAAACAAACACCAAGATTATATAGGTAGTGCTCGTAGATATACTCAGCAAGTGGATGAGCACAACCCTGTCTTATGATGACATGAGGTTGTATGTCATTAGACATCTTGTACGATAGTGGCAAAAAACCCTTCCAAAGTTGAGTTCACCTCACCCTCAACAGCTATAGACCACCGTTCTATTCTCCTGTTATCCCCCGCTCGACACAGCTACACTTTTATTACCTGAAAAGAAATTTTGAAGCAAAAGGGTGAGCACAACTAGTTCAGTAAAGAATATCATGACTAAAGATAATTAAATTATCAATAGCCTTCATCAGTAATAAATCAGAGATTTAGAACATATGGTAGATGATAAAACTTTTCAACCATAGTTGCAGCGGAATGAGCAATCCATTAGAAGAGTCAAATAGACTATAAAGTCTATTATTTTCTCTACACTAAAAATCCACCAACAATATTTTATCCCTGTAACATCAATCAACAGTTCCTTTCCACAATTATATAAATAACTCATAATCGTAATTGTAATTCTAAATTCCTCTTCGCATCCAGGACGAAGATAATTTTCATCACATGTCTTTACCTGAAACATTAAAGATCATGGTTATACCAAATCACAGTTCCTGTTTATAATCATACTAACAATTTCATGTTTGCACTACGGGCCAAAGATATTCATCAACAGACCATCTTTGCACTACAGGCCAAAGATATTCAATAACAGTTTATCTTTGCACTACGGGTCGAAGATATTCAACAACAGTTCATCTTTGCACTAAGGGCCAAAGATTTTCAACAACATTTCATCTTTGCACTACTGGCTAAAGATATTCATATCTCAAAGAAATACATAATCATTTCAGAATTTATATAAACCATAATTATAACCATGTTGATCAATTCACCTTTGCACTTAAGCTAAAAATATTCAATTATAAATTCAATGTTCATGATCATACTAGTCAACGATTCAACTTTACACTACTGACCAAAGAGAACCCATAGTCATGATCATACTAATAATCTACCCATCTTTACACTTAAGTCGAAGAGAAATTTCATCACCAGGATTATAAAAATGTTATATATGATAATAAAAATAATATGATCAACAACCTATTAATTTCAAGAGAAAGATTCATAAATCAACGATAATTTGGTCAAAAAAAGAAACCAATTTTTTCGTGAATATTACCCGTGAATAGTAACTCGTGAATAGTAACTCATGAATAGTAACTCGTGAATAATAACTCATGAATAGTAACTCGTGAATAGTACTCCGTATTCGTACATAGTCATGTATACGTAAATAATGTCATATACATAAGTAGTGTCGTATACGTGAATAGTGCCGTATACGTGAATAGTAACCCCGACACAGAAAGGTAGAAATTCCACAATAATATTCATATCAATATTTTCGGTATAATGATATTGAAAGAAATAATATTATTTCACGAAGGAAATAACATTCCTTACCATCCCTTACTATCCCTTACCTCAAAAGAGCAGCACTTCTGACTGGATATCGGATATGAAGCTGAAGGAAACTTGCACTGATGAATAGAAACTCACTAAGTATCTAAATACTCACAAAATACACTCGATAATCTAGAGAGAAAAAGAGAGAAAACTTATGAATTCTGGTGTGATTTTCAATTCTAAGTTAGCCCTCTATTTATAGAAAAATATTACCACGCCGAAGCGGACTTGACCTGCTACCTGATGGCTTTACCTGCTACTATTCCACCCACTAAAAATTAGCCATCTTCCCCAACAACCAAAAGTGGGGCCCACCCATCTCTAGAATTTTCCACCAAAATCATTTATAAACCTAATTTTCGAATCAGTCACCTCTTAAAATTCATAACAAATCATTCGTTAATTTTTAACGGTTCAAAATTTGTGAACATATACTGAACTTATATATGTATAACATATCCAAAAATCACAACGATCCAACGGTCGGATTAAATATTATAACTCACACAATAAAGCTGTAAGAACACCGATTTGATCTTTTAATACTTCCAATCCGACAAAATACTGATAAAATACTTCAACATTAATTCATTCATTTATAACCACATAAATAAATCCATCATTTATATCCACATCAAATAAATATTTCCTTATCATATAAATCAATAATTAATTATTCACAAATAATATTACAGAATCACAATAATGACAACCAGACAGTTCCCAGGAAAGAGGGGGCTTTCCGATAAGGATTTCTCCTTTCTGGCGCGCAATTAGGTGACCAAACCTCTCCTTGAAAGAACTTTCTAGACATTGCCAATAATGCTATCTAATAATATTATTCAAATAATATGAATTATTGATCTGATAATGGAGATATTGTACAATGACAATTATTAAAACAACAAAAATATAAAATATCAACGCAACAATTATTGAATCAACAAAATAAAATATTGAACAGTAATTACTGTAACAATTATTGAGTAGTGTCTTCTAACGTAAAAATCAATAATTCAACAATACTGTACAATACTATGTGCTACTGTGCAACCACGCATATTACTGTATTTTAACCATCGGGTATTCCAACAGTGTTAACGGAAACAACTACGCCGTTATTCAATTTTGTCGTTTTCTTCTTCCGACAATTATCCGTTATGGGGCCCATAAATAGCTACGCCGTCGTACGAATATTCCCCGAGAGAAAGAATATTCCACGACCAGACGAATATTCCCCGACAACAATGAATATTTTATAATAACTTGCGAATTTAAAAAAAAATCATATATCACCCTTAACTTTAACTTTTATCAATTTAACTATTTACTGAATATAAAAATTGAATACTTTTATTTCATAAAATTCGGGGTCTTACAACCAAGTTTTCAAGTTCCAAAAGCGGTCTGAAGCCTTCTGTACAGCACACTGTAAGATTTTTTCAGATTTGAAGCTTTCTATTACTTTAATATATATATATATATATATATATATATATATATATATATATTAAAGCATTAAAAGACCACAAAATTTAAATATATATATATATATATATATATATAAATAAATATATATATATATATATTCCACATTCAAGTTTGGATTTCAAATTTGTGGCATTTGATCGCTTATATATATTAATTGTTTACTACCTTTAAATATCTGTTTTAACTGCAAATTTAATATAAATCCATAATATTCAAATATGTGGACTAGATTTATTTAAATCTAGCTATATCTAACTTTTAACCGGTTCAAAAGTTGTAAAACTGGAATCGTTGAGCTAGAATGACTAAGATTTATTTAAATATAGTTTTCTTTCTAGTTTTTAGTATGTGAGCATAGGAGCCACGAGTTCTAAGATACAACTAACGGGTCTAAATCTGGTTCCTACGATGGACCATTTTCAGATGTACAACCAGCTTGTAAATTATTTATGGTGTTTGAACATCCTTCGATGGCTTTCATGCCCATAAGGAGTCCAACACTGCTATGTATATTATTTCGTCAAAGATACTTCGAATCTTGAGAATAAAATCAATTCAAGCCAAATACGGAATAAAATGGAAATATCAAAGGCCTTAATTATTGTGTGAGCATAAGGGTTTGAAAACTTATTTTCAAAACATCACTGTTATATCTTGTTTAAAATTGAATTTTTATACAAATCAAACCCTTTGTATATAGGTGCAAACGAGGCATAAAATTACTTCCAAATAACTGCACTTAGGCCCAATAAACACACACTTCAGATAAATTAGGGAATTAAAAAGTCGCGGTAACGATGTTTTCACAGAAGTCAAGGGGTGCCTAACACCCCCCCCCCCCCGATTAATCAAGCCCCCGAACTTTGTGAATCTCGATTTCCAAGGTCTGTTAAACAGAGTCCAACAATTGGGCATTTGTGTAAACCTTTGCAAATTCAGTTGAGTTGATACAACAATTTCAAAACTACCATCTGGCGACTCTGAATTTTTAAATCGTCGACATTTTGTGTCAAACTCTTTTCAAGCTTGCATTTTTAAACAAAACTCAACATATAAAGAACATAAAGGGTAAAAAGTGGAATTCCACAAAAGGTGAAATTTTTCCTGAAGTCAACAGGTGGCAAATCTGTTGGGGACAGTAGAGGGCTTAAGCCACATATCAAACTGTTTAAAAACCTTCTTAATCTGCTTGTGTGTGAATGTTGTCTTTACATTGAATGGATGTGAATTAATGATTTATTCACTGTACTTTGGTGCCTCGCACAATCTCTGCATGTTGTATTAGTGCTTCACACGATGTCATCATTTCATACGGTGAGACATGATGTATGTGAATATATGTTGTGTGATTCCTCCACCAGGAGGCAAACCTATCTATGACACCCCCAAAACAGGTATACATCACATATTCTGAGTCGCCAAATACATGGTACAGAATACAAATACAACTTCATTATACAACTGCCGTGCAAAGTACGACAAAACATAAGCTGTGAGTTTTAATACAAATATTGTCGTCTAGACAATATACAAACTCAAATTCAATATTATTATATTTATTTTCCCCTGACTAGTCCCTGTTATGTTCTCATTTCCTGAAGAGAACAATGAAAGTAAAAGGGTGAGCTCAACTAGTCCAGTAGCAAATATTATGACTAAGATAATGCAGAATATATTATCGTTAGCCTTTAACAGTGTTAAACTGATATAATATAACAACTATCAAGTTTAACTGCAGCGGAACAAGCAATCCATTAAAAGATTTAAGTAGAGAATAAAATCTACTATCTTTTATGATTTAACAGATATCCCATGATTTGATATCACGTGCCCAAGGAATGCAGCTTCCTCAAGCCAGAACTCACATTTCTTCAACTTGGCATATAGCTTGTTTTCACGAAGCTTTTGGAGCATCAGCCTCAAGTGTTGCTCATGATCTTCATGACTTTTGAAATATATGAGGATGTCATCAATAAAGACGACCACAAAATGATCCAAATATTCCTTGAATACTCGGTTCATCATATCCATGAAGGCAGCAGGAGCATTAGTCAATCCAAAGGACATGACTAGGAATTCATAATGCCCGTACCGAGTTCTGAAAGCCGTCTTTGGAATGTCATCGGTTCTAATCTTCAATTGATGATATCCTGAATAAAGATCAATCTTTGAAAAGAATTTGGCACCTTGCAAATGGTCAAACAGGTCATCAATACGTGGCAATGGGTACCTATTTTTAATGGTGATATGATTCAACTCCCGATAATCAATACAAAGTCGCATACTCCCATCTTTCTTCTTCACGAATAGAACAGGAACACCCCAAGGAAACGTACTAAGATGAATGAAACCAATGTCTAACAATTCCTGCAACTGTGTCTTTAACTCCTGAAGTTCAATAGGAGCCATTCGATATGGGGCTTTGGAAATGGGTTTTGTACCGGGTTCAAGGTCAATACAAAATTCAATTTCACGCTCTGGGGGTAGGCCAGTAAGTTCTTCGGGGAATACGTCAGGAAATTTATTAACAACAGAAATATCATTCAAAACTGACGTATTTTTGTTTAGATCCGTAACATGAGTTAAGAAAGCTTGACATTCGTTTTTAAATAAACGAATAGCTTTATGGCTTGAAATGACATTGATTGATTTTAATGGTTTAGTTGTTTAAATTCGCATAATAGGTTGGTTAGGAATATGAAAACTAACAACCTTACGAAAATAATCAATTTTTTCATGATGAGTAGTTAACCAATCAATCCCTAGAATCACGTCAAATGCAAGTATTTTCAATGAAATAAGATCAACAGGTAATGTGAGGGTACCAATTTGAACCAAACAAGACTTATAAACAGTGGATGTAATGAAGGTTTCTCCCAACGGAGTTTCAATAGATAAGTCAAAGTCTAATTTCTCTAGAGTCAAATTTAATCGTTAAGCGCAAGTAGGAGAAATAAAAGAATGGGTAGAAACGGTATCAAATAAGGTATAGACTTCGCTAGAGTTTATGATAAGCTTACCCTTGATGACCTCGTTCGGGTTTCTTGCTTTCTGGGAGGTCACAACAAATGCTCTCCCTTGCACCACCGGCTTTGACTTTTCTGGGACGGCCTTTGGTGCCTCCATCCTAGCTAAACTTGTCTTCGGTGAACGACAAAATCGGGCTAGGTGACCTTCTCTTCCATAATTATAACACACTTTGGATGGCATCGCGCAGTTTGGACTGATATGTCCCTCCCCTCTGCATTTGAAGCATATGATAGGTGGTCGTTCTCCTTCCTTAATCACGGTTGCTGGTGCTGACGTCTTTGCATCATTGTTGAATCTCCTTTTCTTGAAATATCCATTTTTACTATCTTGGCCATGATTACCACCGAAGTGGTTACCATTTCTGGCATGTTGATTCCCTCCACGTTTGTTGTCACCGCTTCGATGATTGATACCACTGGTATTTTCACGCTGCCGGCTGCTTTCTCTTGGTTGCGTTGACTCGTTACCGCGCTCCAATAACTAAGCCTTATTTACAACATCTGAGTACAAACACATTTTATGAGAAATAAGATATTAATGTATCTTCGGTTTCAAACCTCTTAAAAACATTCGTGTCATTCGCTCCTCATTATCGACCAAATGGGATGCAAACCGGGATAACTCCGCAAATTTAGCCTCTTATTGCGACACGGTCATATTGTTTTGCTCCAACTTGATAAACTCCACCACTTTCATGTGATGAATACTTTCGGGAAAGTACTTGTCGTTGAATAGCTCTTGGAACTTCTCCCAAGACATCTTGAGTGTGTCAGGCTGGGTACATTTTACAGATTCCCACCAGTAATCTGCTTCTTCACGCAACATGAAGGTGGCGAAGGGAACCTTTTGCTCCTCGAAACATCCCAAGACATCAAATATCTTGGTGATCTGCTTTATCCACGCTTCCGCCTTAAGTGGTTTTGGCTCTCCAATAAACTCGGGTGGTCCCAGCTCCTTGAACTGTTTAGCGGTGATCGTTCGAGAGTTTCCAGTATTTCCACCTACATTTTGAACAGGAGCCGCTCTCGCCTGATGTTGCATGAATTGCATAAAGCCTCTGAACATTCCATCGTTTATCATTTGGTCAGTGTTGTTGTTTGCATGAGGATTGTCGCCTTCCTGATGCACATTATTCTGATTGTTGATCTGTGGAGACTCAACGATCTCTTGTGCCCCATTGCTATTCTCAATATTCTCGGATTCCATTTTCAAATACTGCCACAAAACAAGGGTTAATTGACTTGAAATATATTATCTCTATACTTAGACCAACCAATTAAATACCAAAAAAAAATTAGGTAGGTCATACTAGTGAAGGAATTTCCCGTCTCTCCCCTCCTAGTTCTAGTCTCACATCTTAGCCTGGGATCATATCCCTAAGATTTGATATCAACTGTGACGCCCCCAAAATAGGTATACATCACCTATTCTGAGTCGCCAAATACATGGTACAGAATACAAATACAACTTCATTATACAACTTTCGTGCAAAGTACGACAAAACATAAGCTGTGAGTTTTAATACAAATATTGTCGTCTAGACAATATATAAACTTAAATTCAATATTATTACATTTATTTTCCCACTGAATAGTGAGGACTACTAATGCTATCATCTGGTCCGTCACTCCGTTCCCTGACTAGTCCCTGCTACGTTCTCATTTCCTGAAGAGAACAATAAAAATAAAAGGGTGAGCTCAACTAGCCCAGTAGGAAATATTATGACTAAGATAATGCAAAATATATTATCGTTAGCCTTTAACAGTGTTAAACTGATATAATATAACAACCATCAAGTTTAACTGCAGCGGAACAAGCAATCCATTAAAAGAGTCAAGTAGAGAATAAAATCTACTTTCTTTTATGATTTAAAAGGTTTTTCATCACTTTTTTATCATTGGGACTCAACTTAATAAATAATCCATATCATCGAATCACCCATGCACTACGGCCAAGGATATTTTTTAGTATCACGACCACGAATAATCCATGCACTACGACTTAAGATAATCATGTTTTCATCAACGGTCCTGATCATGCCATAAAATAATTCATCTTTGCACTACGGCCAAAGAGAATCCATAGATATAATCATACCAAAAACTGTCCATCAATGCACTACGGGCCAATGAGGACTTTTTCCACATCATTTGTAACATTACGGTTATGATTATACCGAATAATCCCTGGTCATAATCATACCAAGTCCATCTATGCACTACATGCCACAGATGACTTTCAACAAAATATAAACATGAGGATGATGACAATGATATAAGAATTCAATAAAACAAGTTCAAGAATTAATTTATCCAGGAACTAATAATGTCCAAATTGTCAACATGATAATGCTTTGTAGAGTAAAATTCAAGAATTCTCAGAAGAATATTTCCATGAAAAGATACTGGATGAAGCGCAAATATCAAGGATATTCCACTAATTTCATGGAGTATAGAAGTCAAAACTTTAACCAACTGAGTATAATAAAGAATGGAATAATAAAAGAAATCACCATGCATGCGATAGACCGTACAGGCAGGTTATTCTAATAGAATAATAAATAATGGAACCAGGACCGGCGTAAAATGCAAAGACAGGATATTCCAACAGAATAATAAAGAATGGAACCAGGTCCGGCGTAAAATGCACCGACAGGATATTCTAACAGAATAATAAATAACGGAACCAGGTCCGGCGTAAAACGCACAGATAGGATATTCCAACAGAATAATAAATAACGGAACTAGGTCTTGCGTAAAACGCATAGATAGGATATTCCAACAGAATAATAAAGAATGAAATATTAGAAGAATTTCACCATGTATGCAGTACTTTGCATAGACAGGTTATTCTAACATAATAATAAAGAATAGAATAACATAAGAATTTCACCAAGTATAGGATAGCCCGCGTATACAGGTTATTCCAACAGAATAATAAAGAATGGAATAACAGAAGTTCTCTTCATAAATAAGAAAGAAAGAGTACCCTGTACGAGTACAACAAATAATATTCCCTACCTTGGAAAAACTGGATACTGGAATAGTGAGGTAGCAGACTTCTCTTCTTCTTTCTTTCTATAATTGCTCTAAAGCTTTTGTGAATTGGTGAGAAATGAAGGAAGAACGAGCTTCTATTTATAGGAAAATATAGTTTCGATAATTGCACGTTTTGGGGCTCGAAAAATTACAGTACAATACCTCCAACTTTTCTTTCATTTTTAATTTAGTCCTGTAAGTATTATCAAACTTGCACCACCTCCCCTAATAGTAAATAATGTGAATCAATAGTTCAATCATGTGAATCAATAGTATAATCATGTGAAAAATACGAATTACAGTATAGTATCTCCATCTATACCTCCATTTTTAACTTAGTCATGCAAGTATTATCAATATTGCACCAAATCCCCTAATAGTAAATAATGTGATTCAATAGTACACACATGTGAACAAATAGTTATATAAGTATGTGAATTAGTAGCAATTAATTGCTCATTTATCCGATAAATTACTCGATTTATCAATATAACCCCTATACATCAATTATCATCGGAATAGATGTCGATTTTTACTAACACTAATAATCTCAACACAATGGAACTATCAAAATTCATTTTTAATCAACACTTATTCATCATTAATATTATAACTCATAATATTTAACAACCAGGTCGTTCCCAGAAAGTGAGGGCTTTTCGATAAGGATTTCTCCTTATTGGCGCGCAATTAGGTGACCAAACCTCTCATTGACAGAACTTCTAGACATTGTCAATATTGCAAATAATAATATGAATAACTTTGTCGTCTCAATTATTGATTTAATAATATAAAATATTATGCAAATGATACTGTGATAATAATTGAATCAATAATATGAGAGATATGATGCAGCAATTACTGTAGCAATAATTGAGTATAACTGAGTGACTTCTCATGTAAGCATCAATAATCAATATTATGTGCTACTATTCAACCACGCGTATTACTGTACTTTTAACACCGGGTGTTTCAATAGTTAACGGTAAAACTTCCGCCGTTATTTTCATAAAGTATTTTTGTCGTTTTCTCAATCCGACAATAATTCCGTTGTGGGGGCCCACCAATGATTGTGTCGTTGTATGAATATTTTCTGTTAAAACGAATATTCCCCTACCAATCGAATATTATATAACAACTTGCGTACTTTGCAAAATTTGTAAATATTACCCACAACTATAACATTATATCAAATCCATACCATAATATTCAAAAATATATTTCGAGAAAATTTAATCTTTATTCAAAAAGTTGGGGTCTTACACCATCAGTGTTTGATTACTGGACTCAACGGAGACTAATCCCACGAGGCTCAGGAAAGGCACCACTCAGATACGCTTGTGAAACCCCAGATTTTATGAATAAAGAATTAATTTTTCTCGAAATAATTTTTTAATATTATGGTGTGAATTTGAGATACTATTATAATTATGGGTAGTATTTATAAATTTTTCAAAGTATGCAAGTTGTTATATTATATTCGATTGGTCAGGGAATATTCTTTGTGTCGAAAAATATTCGTACGACGGTACAATTATTGGTGGATCCCACAACGGAATTATTGTCGGATTGAGAAAACGACAAACATATTTTATTGAAAATAACGGCGAAAGTTTTACCGTTGATACTGTTGAACTACTGGGTAGTAAAAGTATAGTAATACGCGTTGTTGCATAATAGCACACGATATTGATTATTGATATTTATGTGAGAAGTCGCTCAGTTTGATTCAATTATTGTCGATTAATAATATGAATTATTATAGCGATGATGACGTTTTATTTTATTCGTATTATTAACGTAATAAAATAGAAACATCTTTTTATATAAAACAGAATACTTTATTAAAGTTATTCTATAAATAGAATATATTATATTTTATTATGCATAGTGTTGCATAGTGTTTTGCATAGTGTTGCATAGTGTTTGCATAGTAAAAATCTTTTTATATAAATAGAATATATTATATTTTATTTAAAAGATTTTTCTTTAAATATGGATCGTCAGATTAAAGTAAATCAATCTGGACCGTTCATGGATTAATTATTATGCATTCCATTTTCCTATAAATAGAAGCTCATTCCTTCATTATTTTCTTACGAATTCACTAAACTCTAGAGAGAGAAACTATAGAGAGATAGAAGAAAAGCTTTTTGCTACTTAACTTTTCTTTTCCTATATCCAGTTTCTGTTACGGTAAGGGGTGTTATTCTTTCTTATTCATGAAGAGAACTGTTGTTATTCCATTTGTTATTATTCTGTTGGAATAACCTGTATACGCGGTCTACCCTATACTTGGTGACATTCTTCTATTATTCTGTTGGAACATCCTGTCTGTGTGTTTTACACCGGACCTAGTTCCGTCGTTATTATTATTCCGTTGGAACATCCTGTCTGTGTGTTTTACACCGGACCTGGTTCCATCTTTATTATTATTCCATTGGAACATCCTGTCTGTGTGTTTTACACCGGACCTGGTTCCGTCTTTATTATTCTGTTGGAACATCCTGTCGGTGCAAATTTTGCCTGACCTAGTTCCGTTATTATTATTCTGTTGGAATAACCTGTCTATGCGAAGTACCGCATCCATGGTGATTTCTGTTGTTATTCCATTCTTTATTATACTCAGTTGATTAAAGTTTAAACTTCTATACTCCGTGAAATTACTAGAATATCCTTGATATTTGCGCTTCATCCAGTATCTTTTCATGGAAATATTCTTCTGATCATTCTTGAATTTTACTCTACAAAGCAGTATCATGTGGACAATTTGGACATTAGTAGTTCTTGGACAAATTAATTCTTGAACTTGTTTTATTGAATTCTTATATCATTGTCATTATCCTCATGTTTATATTTTTTGAAAGTCATCTGTGGCTTGTAGTGCATGGATGGACTTGGTATGATTATGACCAAGGATTATTCGGTGTAATCATGACCGTAATGTTACAAATGATGCGGTAAAAGTCCTCATTGTCCCGTAGTGCATTGATGGACAGTTGTTGGCATGATCATGCCCATTGATGAATACACAAATGTCCTTAGCCCGTAGTGCATGGAATTTGTGGTCGTGACCCTAATAAATATCCTTGGCCGTAGTGCAGGGATGATGTGGTTTATTTATTAAGCTGAGTCTTAGCGATAAAAGTGATGAAAAACTTTTTAAATCATAAAAGATAGTAGATTTTATTCTCTACTTGACTCTTTTAATGGATTGCTTGACCCGCTGCTGTTAAACTTGTTGTTATATTTTATCAGTTTAATATTGTTGAAGGCTAACGATAATTTATTCTGCATTATCTTAGTCATAATATTTCTTACTGGGCTAGTTGAGCTCACCCTTTCTTTCACTGTTCTCTTCAGGAAATGAGAACATAGCAGGGACTAGTCGGGGAACGGAGTGACGGTCCAGAGGATAGCATTAGTAGTCCTCACTATTCTGTGAAATAGTGTATTAATAATTGTAATGAGGACTCTTTTTGAGTTTGTATAATCTCTAGTAGACAATAATTATATTCAAACTCACAGTTATGTTTTGTCGTATTGTACACGACAGTTGTATTAGTAAGTTATATTTGAATTATGTACCATGTATCTGACGACCCAAGATGGGTGATGTATACCTAATTTTGGGGGCGTCACAGTTGGTATCAAAGCTTAGGGATATGATCCCTGGCTAAGATGTGAGACTAGAACTAGGAAAGGAGAGACGGGGAATTCCTTCGCTAATATGACTTACTTAAATTTATTTTGTATTTAATTGGTCTGTCAAAGTATAGGGATAATATGTGATATGTTAATTAACCCTTGTTTTGTGGCAGTGTTTGAAAATGGCATCCGAGAATGTTGAGATTATCAATGGAGCACAGGAGACCGTTGAGTCTCCACAGATCAATAATCAGGATAATGTGCAACTAGAGGACAATACTCCTCATGAAAATAATAACACCGATGAAATGGTGAATGATGGGATGGTCAGAGGCTTTATGCAATTCATGCAACAACAGGCTAAGGAAGATCCTGTCCAAAATGCAGGTAGAAATACTGATAACTCTCGGACGGTCACCGCTAAGCAGTTTAAGGAGCAATTCATGCAACAACGGGAGAAGGCGGTTGTTCATAATGCAGGAGGAAACAATGACAACCCATGGTTGGTCACCGCTAAGCAATTCAAGGAGCTGGGACCACCAGAGTTTTTGGGAAAGCCAGAACCACTTAAGGCGGAGACGTGGTTAAAGCAGATCACCAAGATATTTGATGTCTTGGGATGCTCCGAGGAGCAAAAGGTTCCCTTTGCCACCTTTATGTTGTGTGAAGAGGCAGATTACTGGTGGAAATCGGTAAAACGTACTCAACCTGCCGTACTGAAGATGTCTTGGGAGAAGTTCCAAGTGCTGTTCAACGACAAATACTTTTCTGAAAGTATTCGTCACATGAAGGAGGTGGAGTTTATCAAATTGGAGCAAAACAATATGACCGTGTCGCAATACGAGGCAAAATTTACGGAGTTATCCCGATTTACGTCCCACTTGGTGGATAATGAAGAGAGAATGGCGCGATTATTTTTAAGAGGTTTGAAGCCGAAGATACGTCAACATCTTATTTCTCATAAACTGTGTTTGTATTCAGATGTTGTAAATAGGGCTCAGTTGGTGGAGCGCGATAACGATTCAACCAAACCAAAAGAGAGCAGCCGGCAAAATGATAATACCGGTGATAACAGTCATCAAAATGGTGATAATAAGCATGGAGGGAATCAACATGTCAGAAATGGTAACCACTTCGGTAATAATCATGGCCAAAATAATAAGAATGGACATTTCAAGAAAAGAAGGTTCAACAATGACGTAAATACGTCAGTACCAGCACCCGTTTTAAAGGAAGAAGAACGACCACCGGTCGTATGTTTCAAATGCGGACAGGAGGGACACATCCGTCCAAACTGTACACAGCAGTCCAAAGCATGTTTTAATTGCGAAAGAGAAGGTCACCTAGCTCGATTTTGTCGTATGATGAAGTCAATTCCAGCTGGGATAATGATGCCAAAGGATGTCCTAGACAAGCCAAAGCCGGTAGTTTAAGAGAGAGCATTTTTTTTCTCTCGTGACGAGGAACCTAAATAAAATTATCACGGGTAAGTTAATCATAAGCTCTTACGAAGTCTATACCGTGTTAGATACCGGTTCTACTCACTCTTTTATTTCACCTAGTTGTGTTCAATGTTTGTAATTAACTCCGGAGAAGTTAAACTTTGATTTATCTATTGAAACTCCATTGGGAGAAACCTTCGTTACCTCCACTGTTTATAAATCTTATTTGATTCAAATCGACACTTTCACGTTACGTGTTGATCTTGTCTCTTTGAAAATACTTGCCTTTGATGCGATTTTAGGAAACGATTGGTTAACTACTCATCATGTTTTCGTAAGGTTGTTAGCTTTCATATTTCTAACCAACCTATTATGCGAATTCAAGCAACCAAACCACTAAATTCAATCATTGTCATATCAAGCCATAAGTAAAGAGCCCAGATCCTTTTGTTGATGACTTCCTTGTGTGGAATGCACCGAAGCCAGACTTTCTGTAGGCGACGTCGTGAATGACGATAACAAGTTGATAGGTATCATTGTGAGGTGCTATCTAGGTTAAGGGATAGAAGTCACAGTTGGTATCAATGTGACGTACTATCCAAGTCTTGGATGTGAGTAACAGTTTTGAATGATATTTTTATCATTAATAAATCTCTTGACGTATTCCTGAAGACTTCTTAGCCTACCCCAGAGCGTGAAATCGAATTTTGTATTGACACTAGTACAAAACCCATTTCTTAAACCCTCAAAATAATTTTTTCAACTAAAACGAAAGTAATATGCACCAAAGACGTTGACTCGAGCTGTTGAAGATTAAGATCGTACTATTCAATATCATCGTGGAAGAGCGAACGTGGTAGCTGACGTGTTGAGTAGAAGATCGTATGCGTTTACAAGTGCGATGTTGTTAACACAAAGACTCATTTCGTATAACTTGTAAATGATGAAGATAGAGTTAAAGACTCTAGGACCCACGTGAAGATAACGAATATACGAGTAAAATTGACTTTAATCGATAAAATTAAAGACGCTCAAGCTACATACCCGAATCTGATGAATGTGAAGAAGAAGGTTCAAGAGGGTGTTATTTTAGAAGCAAGAGTTGCTGAAGAGAGAAAATCTCAACCCTCGATTTAATTGGCCCATTTGAAATCCTCGATTGAGTAGGAACTGTGGCTTATAGACTCGTTTTACTGCCAAATATATTGCATGTTCATAACATTTTTTTTCGTATCGATGTTACATAAATATGTGGACGACCCGAACCACATTATTAATTTAGAACCGGACGAGATAGCGGATGATTTAACGTTTGAAGAGATACGTGTTACAATCTTGGATAAGAAGAATCATATTTAACACTCAAAGGTTGTATCTCAAGAGTTAGAATTTGAAGTGAAGTCAAGGTATCCTCACCTGTTCGGCATACCAAGTACGTACGTAAATTTCGAGGCCAAAATTCCATAAGGAGGGGAGATTGTGAAACCCCAGATTTTATAAATAAAGAATTAATTTTTCTCGAAATAATTTTTTAATATTATGGTGTGAATTTGAGATAATATTATAGTTGTGGGTAGTATTTATAAATTTTGCAAAGTATGCAAGTTGTTATATTATATTCGATTGGTCAGGGAATATTCTTTGTGTCAGAAAATATTCGTACGACGGTACAATTACTGGTGGACCCCACAACGGAATTATTGTCGGATTGAGAAAACGACAAAAATATTTTATTGAAAATAACGGCGGAAGTTTTACCGTTGATACTGTTGAACTACTGGGTAGTAAAAGTATAGTAATACGCGTTGTTGCATAGTAGCACACGATATTGATTATTGATTTTTATGTGAGAAGTCGCTCAGTTTGATTCAATTATTGTCGATTAATAATATGAATTATTATAGCGATGATGACGTTTTATTCTATTCGTATTATTAACGTAATAAAATAGAAACATCTTTTTATATAAAACAGAATATTTTATTAAAGTTATTCTATAAATAGAATATATTATATTTTATTATGCATAGTGTTGCATAGTATTTTGCATAGTGTTGCATAGTAAAAATCTTTTTATATAAATAGAATATATTATATTTTATTTAAAAGATTTTTCTTTAAATATGGACCGTCAGATTAAAGTAAATCAATCTGGACCGTTCATGGATTAGTTACTATGCATTCCATTTTCCTATAAATAGAAGCTCATTCCTTCATTATTTTCTTACGAATTCACTAAACTCTAGATAGAGAAACTATAGAGAGATAGAAGAAAAGCTTTTTTCTACTTAACTTTTCTTTTCCTATATCCAGTTTCTGTTATGGTAAGGGGTGTTATTCTTTTTTATTCATGAAGAGAACTGTTGTTATTCCATTTCTTATTATTCTGTTGGAATAACCTGTATACGCGGTCTACCCTATACTTGGTGACATTCTTCTATTATTCTGTTGGAACATCCTGTCTGTGTTTTACACTGGACCTGGTTCCGTCTTTATTATTATTCCGTTGGAATATCCTGTCTGTGTGTTTTACACCGGACCTGGTTCCGTCTTTATTATTATTCCGTTGGAACATCCTGTCTGTGTGTTTTACACCGGACCTGGTTCCGTCTTTATTATTCTGTTGGAACATCCTGTCGGTGCAAATTTTGCCTGACCTGGTTCCGTTATTATTATTCTGTTGGAATAACCTGTCTATGCGAAGTACCGAATGCATGGTGATTTCTGTTGTTATTCCATTCTTTATTATACTCAGTTGGTTAAAGTTTTGACTTCTATACTCCATGAAATTAGTAGAATATCCTTGATATTTGCGCTTCATCCAGTATCTTTTCATGGAAATATTCTTCTGATCATTCTTGAATTTTACTCTACAAAGCAGTATTATGTGGACAATTTGGACATTAGTAGTTCTTGGACAAATTAATTCTTGAACTTGTTTTATTGAATTCTTATATCATTGTCATCATCCTCATGTTTATATTTTTTGAAAGTCATCTGTGGCCTGTAGTGCATGGATGGACTTGGTATGATTATGACCAAGGATTATTCGGTGTAATCATGACCGTAATGTTACAAATGATGCGGTAAAAGTCCTCATTGGCCCGTAGTGCATTGATGGACAGTTTTTGGCATGATCATGACCATTGATGAATACACAAATGTCCTTGACCCGTAGTGCATGAAATTTGTGGTCGTGACCCTAATAAATATCCTTGGCCGTAGTGCAGGGATGATGTGGTTTATTTATTAAGCTGAGTCTCAGCGATAAAAGTGATGAAAAACTTTTTAAATCATAAAAGATAGTAGATTCTATTCTCTACTTGACTCTTTTAATGGATTGCTTGACCCGCTGCTGTTAAACTTGATGTTGTTATATTTTATCAGTTTAATACTGTTGAAGGCTAACGATAATTTATTCTGCATTATCTTAGTCATAATATTTCTTACTGGGCTAGTTGAGCTCACCCTTTCTTTCACTGTTCTCTTCAGGAAATGAGAACATAGCAGGGACTAGTCGGGAAACGGAGTGACGGTCCAGAGGATAGCATTAGTAGTCCTCACTATTCTGTGAAATAGTGTATTAATAATTGTAATGAGGACTCTTTTTGAGTTTGTATAATCTCTAGTAGACAATAATTGTATTCAAACTCACATTTATGTTTTGTCGTATTGTACACGACAGTTGTATTAGTATGTTGTATTTGAATTATGTACCATGTATCTGACGACCTAAGATGGGTGATGTATACCTAATTTTGGGGGCGTCACAACGCTCCAATTGAAAGATCGGATTAACTTCCTATCTAGTAAATTGCGATGATTTGGGAACCTTCATGCTGAAAAGCCACGAGAGTAGCCTAAGATAGGCCAGCCTCTAATAAACCAAACGCGAAGGGAAGTCTCTTCATGCCTTTCCCTTTCAATTCTTTGTAAATTTAAATTCAATGTAAATTATGATCCCATGTAAATATACATTCTTTTCTCTATCAAAAACTGTCATGTTAATCTGTCATCAAGACAACTGACATCTGTTTTGCAGGAAAATATTAAAAAGCTCCTAAAATGGACACATTGCATAGCATGCAACCTCTTAATGTTTATCCAGACTAAAATGTATAGTCTTTTTATAGGGAAATAATTTATCTCGTTACCCGTACAAAATCCAAAAAGGCATTAATCCCACCTTCAGACATGGCTGCAAGTGCCCAACCTAAATCTAATCATGTTTCTCTAGAGGAGTTCGAGGGACTAATAAATCAGATAGAAAAATTAGCTATCTTTTTCAAAGAACAAAACAAACATACTCAGGGTCCACAAATACCCACTCAAATAGAATCCTCTGCACATGAAATAATCCAGGGGTACTGATAAGAAGAAAAAGGAAGTACAGATACCTGAATCTCCAAACTATGAAAAATCAAAACCCCTGAAATCACCAATCTTAAATAAGATCAAGAAATTGGTGATATTCGAAAGAAATTTCAACAAATGGAAAAAACCATCCGGTCAATCAAAGGGACTGGAACATATGGAAGCGTAACTTATTCAGACCTTTGAATCTTTATTGGGGTCCATTATCCAGACAAGTTAAAAACTCCTGATTTTGAAAAATATGACGGATTGGGAGATCCTTACACTTATTTAAAAGTGTTCATTGGAAAACTTGGATTCTATGCCAAGGATGAAAAACTGAGAATGCAGTTATTTCAAAAGAGTCTAACTGAAGAAGCCAGAGCATGGTATTCCATTTCCAAAATCCATAGCTGGGAAGAACTAGACCATGCTTTTCTAAACCAATACAGTTTCCAATCACAAATTGCTCTAGATAGATATCAAATTACCAAATTTAAAAAGCAGACTACTGAGTCATTCAGGAGGCTAATTAATTAAAAAGGTTGAATTAATTATTCCTAATAAGATTAGAGCCTAATTAATTAAAAGAGTTTTATTAATTAAAATGAAACCCTAATCCTAAATTGTTTAGGAGGGTTATTTACATCTATAATAAGAAGAGTTTTATTATAGTTTAGGGTGACACAAGATACGCTAATAATTCCAAGAGTTAGAAGAGTACATAATGTAGGGTTTTGCTAAACATTCATCTTATTGAATATTTGTTCTTCCTTGGATGATCACCTTTAGAGGCCAAACACTTGGGTAGCTAACGTTGATCAAAGGAAGGAATCAAACCCAGTGAATTCAAGTTGAACGTGAAAAGGAATTAGAGGTGAACTTGTAACTAAGGAATCTAGTTTCTACAAGGGTATGAATTTGATCTCCATCTATTTTCTACTGAATTGATAATTGAGCATAAAACATGATCATGATGATGGTTTGTATAAAATTTTAAAAACTCGTTTTTATCGTTCTTCCGTTTACGTTTATGTGATTTGATTACGTAATTGCGCTATATACAAACCTAAGACTAAGGTTGTCTTAAGTTTTGGTGCACCAATTGTTCATGTGAGTTTTTATAATAGTTACATAAGCACCCACACACATCACATAGTTCTTACAACTCTTCCTTTAAAAGACTATTTCTTTGGAAGATTTATTTGAAAAAGCTTCCTCTCGAAGATTGTTTTGAAATATTATTTATTCTTTCAAATTTATTTTGAAATACTCTATTTTGTTCACAACACAAAGTTATACTATCAAAGTCCGTTTTAACAATTTCATCATATACGAGTTAGTCTACACTATGAAACTTATTTGTGGTAATTACTAATTATATTATAAATATAGCAGTCACTTGCTAATTGAAGTAAGGGATATCATTTTCTTTCATACTCCATATTATGGTAAGAAATTGTTATTCATTTCTATAACTTTTTCATTAAACGATGAAAAATTATAAACTATTTATAACTTCCTTAATATTTTGCACTTCATCTAATATCTTTTTACCTGAATCTTCTAATTACACTTTACACTTGCTTCATCTAATATCTCTTCACCTGAATCTTCCTATTGCGTTTTACACGTTATAGTTGAATTGTAAATCTTATTTATTCTATTCTTGAACTTTAATCAAATTTCTGGATTTCATGTTTACAATATGGACTTTCTTGAACTCTAGACAAATTTAATTATAAATCTCTAATTTTTATTCTTGATCTTATTGTTCTTATTATTTACATTCATCCTTTATATCATTATCATAATCCTCCAATTTAAATTGTGGTGAAAAGTTCTCTTTGGGTAAAGTGCAAAGAGTTACCGTTGATTGACATGATTATGACCAGGAACTGTGAATTGGTATAATCATGACCTTTGGTATTATAGGCAAAGGCTTGTGGTAAAAGTTCTATTTGACCCGTAGTGCAAAGACGAATTGTTGATTGACATGATTATGAGCATTAGTGTTACAAATGAATATCTTTGACCCGTAATGCAAAGATGAATTGTTGATTTGCGTGATTATGAATATGAACTGTTGTTGGTGTTACAAAGATAAAATATTGATGATAAACTTTTAAAGATAGTAGATATTATGCTCTACTTGACTCTTCTAATGGATTGCTTGTTTCCATGCCGTAAAAAACTTATATTATCTTTAAATCTTTGATTTATTATTGTTGAATGCTAAAGATTATTTATTCTTCATTATCTTAGTTATGATATTTTTTACTGAGCTATTTGAGCTCACCCTTTTCCTTTTTATTCCATTATTCTTATCAGGAAATAAGAATATAGCTGGGACTAGCCGAGGAACAGAATGATGGCCCGAGTTAGTGGTTGTCCTCATCAAGAAATAAAATAATATAATAATAATTGTATTGAGGACTTAATACGTGTGTTGCCATATTGTAATAAGTTGAGTTTTAATATTGTCGTACTATATGCGGTACAATATATGTATTGAAACTCACAGTGTGTATTATCATATTTTACACGACAATATAATAGTTGTAAATAAAAAAATTTGTTTTTAATAGTATGTGGTTTTGTCGACTCAAATTGAGTTGCGTAACATATATAATATAAATTTTGATATTAATTATTATGTACTCATACTATTTTTAATATATAATCATTTTTAATATATAAATTTAGTTTTTTATTCATTTTTAGTCTTTAATTTTTATTAAAAATTAATATCAATTGTGAGAACATAATAATTAATATCATGAATAAAAAAACTATACTTGCCTCTATTGAATTGTTTGTACTAAGCCTAATTAGTAATAAAAATTGTATGATCATGAGATACTTAAATTTGTTAGTGGTAATTGTATGATTTAAATGAAGACTCGTGTTAAAAATATCTTTATTATTATTTATAAAAAAATCTCATAATTTTTTTAACAAAAACAAAAAATAAATAAATAGTAAATAGTAAATAGTAAATAATAGACCCTCACCTTCATCTAATTGAAAAATTTATCTTGGGCATAAATTTTAAATAAATTACACTCATTTCTTTTTCTGGCATGAATTTTAAATTCCTTTCCTCTTTCTTCTAAACCTGGAGAAGTACTTTGGGTCCATAAACAAAGAGGGAGCATATGAGCATCAGCAAGTAATGAAGAAGCAGTGGATGGTTAGGGTACTCTCCAAAACCCTAACCCTAACACCCTTTATTCGCCCATTTTCCTCTTCGACCTCATCATCTTCGGCTAAAACCAGCTTCGCCATTAAGAATGTCACCAAATCCAACTTTGAATCGACTCTGGCCGAGCTCCGGCGCCACGTTCGAGACGCCGACTTCGTGGCGATTGACCTGGAGATGACCGGAGTCACCAGCGCCCCGTGGAGAGAATCTTTCGAGTTCGACCGATTCGACATTCGGTATCTCAAACTTAAAGACTCTGCGGAGAAGTTCGCTATTGTTCAGTTTGGCGTATGTCCCTTCCGTTGGGACTCTTCGAAGAATTCCTTCATAGCTCATCCGTTAGTCATTCTTCTTTAAATTAATCATGTCTATAATTCTGTATGTTAATTTTTAGTTATACCTATGCTTATTTTAACAGATATTTGATTCCTTAGAAGAAAGCTGAGGGCAATAAAGAATTGAATTAGAAAAAATTGTAGTGCTAATTAGTGTATAAAAGAACTTAAAGGAAGTTTTCATCCGCATTGTTCTGTAGAACCAATCTAAATTTATAGTTAAATAAATAAAAAAAAAAAGAATGCAAAATTGCATTTATTTTTTCAAGTTTATGCTTCAATTGGTGTTCCATTCTGTCGATGGGAGAAGCAATATACTAATATTGAAATGGAAGTTTTATGAAAATGTTATATAAACCCACAGAACTAATTCCAAAATGTGGGCGTCTGTCCCTTCCATTGGGACTCTTCTAAGAATTCCTTAGTCGCTCATCCGTTCGTCATTCCTCTTTAAACTATTTATTTATGTTATCTTTTTTAGTTATAGCTTTTTTAACCAATATTTGAGGGCAATAAAGATTGAATTAGAAAATTTTGTAGTGTTAATTACAGTATATAAGAACTTAAGAAATGTTTTTCATTTGTCTTTCCTTTTCCACATTGTTCCGGAGCAAAGTCAGCAAACTGAAAATGCTATATTCAAATCTATACTTAAAGATTTTTTTGGAAACATTACATTTTTTTAAGTGTATGCTTCAATTTGTGCTCCATTCTGTTGATGGGAGAACGAGAGGAGTAATATTGATAATATAAGTCTTACGAAAATGTTATATAAATCTGCAGAACTAATTCCCTAATGCGGCAACTTACCACAAGAGTTAAGGAGTCTCAGACATTTAATCCTTTGACTCTCGTTGTAGTTACTTGTTTTTGTGAATCTGTATCATTACTCAAGTTTCAGTCTCCCCTGTTGGTCCTATTATTGATTTTTACTATAATTCTGATGTCTCTTACAGGCATAACTTTTATGTATTTCCCCGTCAAGAGGTTCCAGTTGATAACCAGCCCAGTGAATTCATGTGGCAGACAGCCTCGATTGATTTCTTGGCAAAATATCAATTTGATTTCAATATGTGTATACGCGAAGGTAGCTCTTTGCTTCCTACATGTCTTTTCTTCTACTCTAATATTCTTTTAGATTAGAAGGTAGTTCAGCCATTGTTCTTTATGCTTTAGTTTGTATTGCTAGTGGTTCTAATCAGTGTTCTAAAAATTGGTACGGCTACCTCTGGAAGCACCTAGAACCTAGGCTGCCCAGCAATTTCTTTGGCAGTTTTATTTATTTATTTATATTTGTGTATAACTAAATAAAACATATATTAAATGTAAAGATTTTAAAATTTGCATGAAAAAATACCAAGAAAGAAATTTTAAAAGGCACAACAAGTTCATTTCAAGCATTGTTACTAAATAACTTTACCTTTATTTTTTTAAACATCTGAGGTCAAAAAACTTGAAACGGGCTGCATAGACTATTTTTTTGAGCTATTTGGGCCAAATAGAGGTGTTAGAGGGGCAATTCCACCTAGGTGCGCCCCCCTAGGACGATTGTTATAGCATTGATTCAAAATGAATGCTGGTTGGAGAGTTAATGACGAAAGAAATAATTTTACAATAAAGGATATTAAGATTTTAATTATTTATGCTATCATTCATGCCATTCCTTCGAATTTGTGTTATAGTAGCTGAGATCTATGTAAATTTGCAATAAATTTTGTGTACTGGCCCATAATATTATTTTTAGTTTGTTTTTATTCTTTTCTTTTTCAATTATCCTTTTAGTTTTCTTCTTTCCTTTCTACTTTTTACACTTACATATGCTATTCATTTGCAGCATAGCATAGTTAAGTGGTATGGGTTGTTCCATCCTGAGAAAGTGAAACAATAAGTGATAAGGTCACATAAAAAATCGTATTTTTGGTTTTACACTGTACTCTGGTTTATTTCTGTTAGGTTATCTTTGGGTGCTTGTTAATGAGATGGGTCCGCTTTCGTTGAGGTACTCATGTTGTGGGTCTGGTAACATATCAAGTTGAGTCCTTCTGATAGGTTATTTTGTTTCTTTTTCTTGTTTTGAGCTTTTACACCTTTTGGATAATCTCAGGAATATCTTATTTATCCAGAGGACAAGAAGAAGCAGCACGGAGACACTTAACTTCCTTGTATGAGGATGAGTTTTTAGAGTCACAGTTTAAATTAAAGGAAAGTAAAGATGTGCCAATTGTCAGAATGGCTGACGTTCTTTTCACTGAGAGAATTAAGTGCAAAATCAGTGAATGGCAGAATGGACTACTAAGAGTTAAAAATGGAGAGCATGAGTGTCAGAAGAGCTCAAATGATTCAGTCCAGCAATTTGAAACCATTTTCTTCAAGATGCGTCCAGCTATTAAGTTGAATGGGTTCTCTTCCCGGCAACGAAGGTTGATTCAGTTGGTAATGTTTTCAGTGAAATCTTGTTTTAACTAAAAATTATTCTTACCATAGTTATCAGACCAGACCGGCCATACAGATTCAATGTTCACTAATTCTCTGGTTCAACAATCAGTTGAATCAGTTGAGCTGGATTTTTAATTTTAAATTATTAAAAATATTTATACAACCAAATAATCAATATGGACTATATAAATCATGCAATTACATTATAAAATATCTACTAGAAAATTATCAATATTTATATGACCAAATAATCAATCTACACTATATAAATCATGCAATTACTTATAAAATATCTACTAAAAATTATCAAATACATCAAAGATTGTAAAGCTTATAAAACATTAAATATAACTGACGTCAATCATTCTTGATCAAAATAAGAATAAAAAATTTAAATCATCAATCAATAAGACGTAGGATAATCACATAAAATATTGAGGTCTAAAGCAAATACAAAGCTAAATTTTGTTTCCCATTCAAACTTTAAATTCTTTTCTCTCAAGATTAATAATTTTACTGTTTCGAATTATGCCAAAACTAAAATTTTGTATTAATTAATTAAGTTTAGGTCTACAAATTAATTTGAGAATATGCTAAAGAGTATTTAAATTACTGGTTTGAATACTAAAATAAATTTTCCTTTATTACTTAAATGACTTAATTTAGTCTCTTTTTCTTGTGATTCTGATAAAATTCTCGTACCTTATTATTATTATTATTTTTTATACCAATGGTTGCAAATTTTTATGAATACTGACGTTTAGTACTGCAACTATGTAGGTCACTGAAAAGCATTTTAAAGATATTGCTTACATCCGTGTGAATGGTGAAAGTTCTAGTTTGCTACCGTTACTTGTCTATACGGACTCTAAAAGTGACAGGGACTTGCTTATGGTAAGGCATGCTAAAGCTTCTGGGTAGATCTATTATTGTGTTTATACATTTTTGAAGTTTTCAAATATTTACATAATGTAAAAGCCTGGTTAACTATTACAGGCTTGTCATAATGGTTTCAGTAATTCTAAACCGAAAGAATAACACTTCGCAAATTTCCTCGTGATTAGTCCATATTGATTTTCTTCTTATCTGCGTGAAAAAATTTCATTTTGATGTCATCTTTCTCAAAGGCTTCCATATTTCTTGATGTTTTGACTGAATTTGTTGGAATGAGAACTAGGCAATAGTGGAGAGTGGGAATATATATATATATACACACACACACAGTATGTCCTAGAGTTTCTGCATCTCTTTGTTATCATGATGGAGTCAAAGTCTAAAAATAAAAAAAGAGTACAAGAACATTTTGTTAATACCTTGTATAATAGTGATTTTTTTGTATATTTATTTTCTATTGTTTCATTGTATTTTATACTATGCAGAAAGAGGTAAAGGCTTGTCTTCACGGAGAAGCAGAAATGAAGATAAAAAGTGCTGTTGGATTTCGTCAAGTGATTGATCTTCTTTCCTCAGAACAGAAGTTGATTGTTGGTCATAATTGCTTTCTCGGTAAAGATTTTCTGGTAAAGTTTAATTAAGAGATTCTTATACATAATGTATACTAACCAGATATTTTTTTCTCAATGATACAGATATAGCGCATGTGTACAGCAAGTTCTTAGGTCCTCTTCCTTCTACTGCTGAGGAATATGTCTCCTCCATTCCCAAGTACTTCCCATATCTAATTGACACAAAGATACTCCTGAATGCTAATAGTATATTTCAAGAAATGAAGAGGAAGCGCATCACATCGTTAGCCAAGGCATTTACTTTTATGTGTCCAGAAATTGCTTCAGGTGTCAAAACCTCTGGTTTGGCATATCAACCTTATGTTGAAGTGGAGGTTCAAGTGGATGAAATGAGGTTTGATTTCCTCTGTTTCTCTAGGGTTTTTAAATTTGTCATCTTCACTTTTACAATTGCATAATCTTTGCTTGATTTCCTTTTGTTTAGTTTTATTCATGTGCTGTTGCAAGCTGAAATGGTAGGTTCATGCTGGCTGTGTTTTAATTGCTTTAGCTTTCAATTGATGTTTATTTAACCTAATTTATTACTTGAACATTGGATTTGTAGAAATCAATGAAATGGAACGTAATCACTTGTTAGCTCATGATCGCCTGCCCATTTTTGTAGAAACTTCCAATAGATTATTCGTAAGTTAATTTGATTGAAGGGTGATTCCATTGGTAGCGTAGCACTCCCTTACTCTCATGCAGAAATTATATTAAATATACTAATGGAGTTTGAGATTGCTAGTATCATACTATCATTAGCCTTTGCATGCTCCTGCTCTCATTTTTTCTTCTCCTCCAATTCAAAGTCATGCGTACAATACATGGGCATAGATATGAGGACCATACGGAAACAGATACTTCTGTCTCCATCTCTCTTCCTCATGTGAACTTTTGTACTGGGTATTAGACAACTAAAAAGTGAAACTGCCCAATCACATCCACAAGAATATGAATATATAATTTTGTGCATAGGAATTTCTATAACTTGTTTTTTGGAAAGTATATTAATTTACTACAAGTGACAAAAGGGGGTGAATGTACGCGAACAATATACAAAAGCATTTTTTTTGGGGGTGGGGTGGGGGGACTGTTGTCCCAAGAAAACCAAAACCCCATCCTGTAAGCTTCCAAAAAGAAGAACCGTGACAACTACACCTGGCTCCCAAGCGTCTCTCTCAATAGTCCACAAAATACACAATATAGCCCGGAAACATCTCATTAATCAGAATAAAAGAAGGCTAAGAAAAAGGATCTGATTCTGAATATGACTGTTCTGCTCCTTCCAAAGGGTCCGCCGCCGAATGCTACGATTATTGTGCATTTCTTTGTATTAAAGTGTAACACTGTGAAGAAAACATTTTGGAAAGTTAAATAGATACACAAGGGCTTTTTATGAAGTGTATGGTAATTTTTTTGCTTAGAATTTGACAGAAGCAGGAAAAACCCTCCTGCTACTAAGCTTGGAACTTCATTTGCAGGTCCTCAAATTGGAACTCTGGAGCCAAGCACGAAGCTGGTTATGATGCTTTTATGACGGGGTGTGTTTTTGCTCAGGCATGCAGTCATATAGGTATTGATTTCAAAAGTCGAACACCCTCTACAAATTTGGCACTGGAAGAAAAGCTTCAAGAGCACCTAAATCTCCTTTACCTCAGCTGGATTAATGGAGACATCATTGATCTTAGTACTGGTAAACAGACTCTGGGGTCTGCAGGTTCTAAAGTCAACAACCGTTACCCGGAGATTTTGTTCTCAAATATTGTTTTGCTGTGGGAATTCCCATCCAAGCTTAAGGCAGCAGAAATAAGAGAATGCATCACTAAAGTATTTGGTCCAAGTTCTGTTATATCCACATATCACTTGGATAAAACAGCAGTGTTTGTTCAGTTTAGCAAGGCAGAATTGGTTTCTGATTTCCTAAAGTTGAAGGCAACCTTAGAAACGAGCAATGACCTGATCTCAGATTTGCATCCGCTTTCAAAAATTTTGGAAGGTGGATGCACTCGTGCGGCTAGTTACGAAGTTTATAAAGAAATTTGTGAGTCTTCCATTTCTAAAATCTTGTTTGCAGATCAGGCTGAGGCGGTTGGTATTAAGTGGAAGACCAAATTGTTGGAACCTAACCTAAAGGAAATGCAAGAAGATGAAACTTTAGGCAAAGAACATGGACAGCATAAAAGTCCAAATTCTTTTGGAAAAGATGAGAGAGAGAAAATAATTAGCGTTGTTAACGCCAAGATCTTTCTTCACGTCCCAATCACGAAAGACGTCCTGATCCTGCACAGTAAACACGACAACACCACAAGCTTGACGGCTGGACCGCCGGGGGATAGCTCAGGCGTGAGAGTAAGTATATGTGTTCACAAGGTTAACTCAAGAGGATGATAAAATCTAGTGTAATGAGAATTATGTTCATCTATGGTCGTGTGTGTGTAATACATACCTCTACCGTGAAGACTTACTCGGTGGGAAATAATATCTTTTTCTGGAATATTGTGCCACCTACCACCATCTGACATATCCCCATGATCTGATGGGTTCTACCGGCTGCATGAAACCTGTACATTGCTTTTTGCTGCTGTTCACCTCGCCGGCCGGCTATAATCCCATCCACATTAATGTATGGCAGGTATCTTGGTCAACTGTCATACTATATCATCATTACAAGTCAAAGTAATAGATATTAATTGACTCAATGGGTTGACCCATTGACCCAGCCCGGTTTCTATAGGATTAAATGAAGTCAATATAATGATTGGGCCCAATGAGCCCAATATCTTAATTAATAAGTGAATCCAACGTACCCGGCCCAGTGTAGGAGAAATATCATGACCCAACATTACCCCCTAGTTTTTTAGTTAAACATGATGTTTAATAGAAAACTATAAATGGTCCATGATAACAGAATTTAATAAAGGCCCAAAAGTGAGAGGTAGTTGAAGTGTACCCACTTTGATGTGTAAAACAGGCTAAGAGATGGCAGGATGCCCAGGATAATAGGCCCATTCTGATAAAGGATTTTAATTTGAACAAGATGGACCGACATAGGAAACTCAATGGTTAGACCCAATCGGGTGAAATATCCAAAGGTCATCCAAACACGCCTCATTCGAATTCTCATCATTACTGATAATTAATGCGCCGGCCTTGATTCCTGTGTAACCGTCAGTATAAAAAAGTAAACCTTACCAATTTGACGGTTTTACCTGCTAATTTGAAATTCGAACCTTTGAGCTTTCTCTTGCCTCTCAGAAAATTCTCTCTAGCTCTCCAGATCTCAACAATGGTGAACCCACACCAGAACCCTTCAAGCTCCTCACAATCGAAACCCAATCCTGAGAGTTCGAGTGCCAACCCTATCCATCCTGTTGATTTTTTCAAAGATGAGGAACAATTTCCTCATGCCAACATTAAGTCCATCATCACTGAATCGGAGGTATGCTTCCTCCGAACTCACTATCGGATCCCTGAGACATACGATGTAAGGGCTCCCACTTCTGAAGAACGCATGTACCAGCGACCGGATGGTTGGGTCGCCATGCCTGCTACCCTTCTTGAAAAGGGAATTCGTCTACCCCTTCACGCCTTCATCGTCACCCTATTAGGGTTCATAGGGGTGGGATTTGCACAACTGGTGCCCAACTCTTATATCCACATACTGGCTTTCATCGCCTTCTGCCACGAATTAGGGATTACCCCTTCGGTGGACATGTTTTTCACCCTCTTCTCGGCCGGCAAATCTCGAGAACCAGGGTTTAAGATGATAAGCAAACAATCTCCTCGCCCGAACTCCAAGTTTGAGAGGAGACCTCTGATGAGCACTCCCTCAAGCAACAAAGGATGGCACAAAGAGTGGTTCTTCATCAATGGACCAGAAATCTCTTCTCTTCCAGATTGGACTACTTCAGATCGAATTTCTGCTGACTTCGGAGATATTCCCGGAGAACGCATAAAGGAAATGGGAGATTTCTTGATGAAGATCCCTCCGAAGGAATGGAGTTTTACTCTTCTGACCAAACAAGCATGGCTGTACGACCATAAATGTAAGTTCGACTGATCTTGTGTCATAATTTGAGGTATCTATATGATGTGGGTTTTAACACATGGTTTTTCTTTTTGCAGTATCTCTGATCAAACCAACCTCTTCGGAAGTGAAAGGTTTGGAAGACTTTCTGGCAGGAAGGATTTCGGAAACCAACGAGGAGATTCCTGCTGAAGGCTCTTCTCAAACAAATCCTCCTGCCTCCGACCCACCAATCATCCTCCTTCAAAACGTCGAACCCGAAGTTGAGGAGCCTACCCATCCTGAAGAGGCTCTCAGACCTCGCCGAAAGAAGAAAGCTGCCAAGAAGGCCAGGACTACCCCGCGCGAGGTTGATCCTGAAAGTGACGAGGATATTCTTCCCGAAGCAAATCCACAAATGGTCCCTCCTGAAGAAATCCCTCAACCAATTCCTTCTGAAATAATTTCACAACCAACTCCTTCAACCGAGCCCATCACCATACCATCCAACCCGAACCCGAAAAAGAGGAGTCTTCTTGACATACCTCCCCAAGATAGGGCAAAGGTTCTTCGTGCCAAGAGGATAAAGACAAAAATAACTCCTCTTACGGCCGAAGAACTTCGCGTCCCTCCTCCTTCGACATCAACTACCCTTCCAACTACAACACAGGCACCTGAAGCCTCTTCTGCTCCTCCCTCGACCCCCGAATCTTCAACTATCCAACCCCCACCTCCAGAGGCGATACCTGTGAATCAGCCTCCGGTTCGTAGCCATCCTACGCCTTCTCCTCAAACGACGACCGAATTTCAGCAGGATGCCATGGGCTCGCCTACCATATGGCCCCAATTCAATGCCAACTTCCCCTTTCATCTGTTCGAGGCCTTCGTTCGTGAGACCGATGACCATCGATTTGGCAACAGTTCGAATGGGGACTTGCTCAAAGAAGGCATGAGCTATTTGGCGAAGGTAAATGAATCTTTCTTTTCTTTTCGTACTTACGTTTGTACTTGTGCCTCTGGAACTGATTGAATAACACTGAACATGTGTAGGCTAATGCTGTATTCGGGCGTCTGTATCCACGTTCTCTTGAGGCCGAATCTGAAGAGGAAAGGCTGAAGAAAGAGAATGCCATACTGAAATCAACCTTGGTTCGGGAAAGGACTCAACGCGAAGGTATCCTTCATACAAATGAAGGTCTTCATAAAGATTTGGCCCGGGCCAAGGAAGATTTGAAGATCTCCAATGAAGAACTGAAATCGACTAAAATTCAACATGCCGAGATCACCAAGATGAATGTCGATTTGGTTCTGAGGAGTGAGATAAGGATGAATGAGATCAGTACTCTGAAGTCTGACGCTAAGGTTCTGACTAAGACGATCCATGATCTGGAAACTGAAGGGACCCGTCAGATGAACATTCGGCAGCAGCTCGAGCAAGAAAATCGAGAACTCAAAGCTCTTCGGGACTTAGGACCTCCTTTGACTGATGCTCTTCGCAAAGAAATCTGTGAAGAGTATCGGAATTCGGACGAAATAAGTGGAGAGATAATGAGGATCTTTTCGGAAAGCTATGCGCTCTGTCGAAGTCGTGGCAAGGATAAGTTGTTCAAAGCCAACTTAGATCCACATTTGCTCGACTCTTCAGATGACGAGGGGGCTGCCTGAAATAACATCCTTTGTAATTTTCCTACTTTTGTAATTAAATAGAATATTAATGAAAAAATGATCTTCTTCCTTATGACTTCAGCGTGTTTTCCTTCTGTCAACATTTCAATATGGATTAATACGGATAAATGTATGTAAAAGTAAATTCTTTCGAGGGTTGAATCCAAACTCGTCAATTAACAATTGAGCAAGTCATATATCAGATAAAATGAGGTTATATAACAATGCATTCTGAACTCAACACTTAGAGAAAATTTAGGTGATAAAGTAAAGGGATACTTATCAGTTACCGAAGTGTGAGACAGATTGGCTTCATTGAAAGTTTGTTTACCCCGAAAGGCCTAACTTAACCAAAAGATGACACTTGCCTACCCCGAAGGGCCTGACACTGCCAATAGTGGAACTGCCTACCCCGAAGGGCCTGACACTGCCAAATAGTGGCGACAAATGCCTACCCCGAAGGGCCTGACACTGCCAAATAGTGGCGACAAATGCCTACCCCGAAGGGCCTGACACTGCCAAATAGTGGCGACAAATGCCTACCCCGAAGGGCCTGACACTGCCAAATAGTGGCGACAAATGCCTACCCCGAAGGGCCTGACACTGCCAAATAGTGGCGACAAATGCCTACCCCGAAGGGCCTGACACTGCCAAATAGTGGCGACAAATGCCTACCCCGAAGGGCCTGACACTGCCAAATAGTGGCGACAAATGCCTACCCCGAAGGGCCTGACACTGCCAAATAGTGACCACCTGCCGAAGAGGCTACCATCGAATGGTCAGCAAGTCCTCCCGAACCTCCTAACTCCTTAGAACTGAGCAGCAACAAAGACAAAACCTTTTGAGGAAAAGATGATCTTTTATTGATGATGATGTAGATATTTACAGACTTTTGATGTATTGACAATAAATCTACTGAAAATATTTTCTGAGTCTGCCAGCGTGCCAAGTGTTTTTGATTACTGATCCATCTAATGCTTTCAAACGATAAGTCCCTGGCTTCGGAACCTCTGTGACTTCATAAGGTCCTTCCCAATTTGGCATTAGCTTTCCCAAATTCTGAGGTGTAGACGCTTCGACTTCTCTGAGAACAAAATCTCCTACTTCAAATCTGCGAAGTTTTACCCCCTTATTGTAATGCTTGGCCACTCTTCGCTGATATGCTGCCAATCTGATTAAGGCTATTTCCCTGACTTCTTCTAACAGATCAAGATTGGTCTTCAGTCCTTCTTCGTTGTAGATCTCATTGAATTGACTGACTCGAAGACTCGGAGATCCAATTTCAATTGGGACTAAGGCATTAGTACCATAAGCCAATCTGAAAGGGGAATCTCCTGTTGTAGTCCTCGGGGTAGTTCGATATGCCCATAATACGCTTAATAATTCTTCTGGCCATCTGCCTTTAGCTTCGTCCAGCCTGCGCTTGATCCCGTTCAATAGCGTTCTATTGGTCACCTCGACTTGTCCGTTTGATTGAGGATGGGCTACCGAAGTCTTTCTGTGCTGGACCCCCAATTCTGCTAGAAAAGCTTCAAACTTTGATCCAACAAACTGACGGCCATTGTCTGATATTACCACCTTAGGAATTCCGAAACGGAATACAACTGATTCCTTCATGAATTTCAAACATTCCTGTTCCGTTATTGACCTAAGTGGCTTTGCTTCTACCCATTTGGTCATGTAGTCTATGGCAACTATAACAAAACTGACCTGACCTTTTGCTTTCGGTAGCGGCCCCAATATATCAACCCCCCAGACAGCGAAGGGTATAGGAGATAGGATCGAGTATAACTCTTCAGGTGGCTGATGTGGTATTGGACTGTTGAGCTGGCATTTCTCGCATTTTTTCACATATTCGGTAGCCTCCTTGAAGATTGTGGGCCAGTAGTACCCCTGACGAAGCACTTTATAAGCTAATGACTTAGCAGCCATATGGTCGCCACAGATTCCTTCATGCACTTCTCGGAGAGCGTATTCAGCTTCTGATGGAGTCAGACATTTCAATAATGGAGAAGAGAAGGCTCTTCGGAAAAGATCCCCATCAATCAGAACAAAATTAGCACTTTTATATTTGACTTTCTTGGCGAGCATCCGATCCGAAGGTAAGACGCCATCAGCCAAATATTCTATGTAGGGAGTCAACCAACAGTTGGTTCGGTCAATGCACGTTACAACTTCATGATGAACACTAGGATGTTGTAGAATTTCTAGGTATACTGATCCTTCAAAAACATTAACATCCGTAGTGGCTAGTTTGGCGAGTGCATCAGCAATGGAATTGTTGCTACGTTCGACCCCCTGAAATTCGTAGGATGAGAAATATTGAAGCCGATCCTTTAATTCTTTCAGATATTTGATCATTCTTGGACCTCGGGCTTCGTATTCCCCAGAAAACTGTTTAACGACTAACTGAGAATCACTGAAAATGACTATTCTTTGTACTTCAAGACTCTTCGCTAATCGCAAACCAGCCAAGACTGCTTCGTATTCTGCCTCATTATTTGTAGCTTTGAACTGAAACCGGATAGCCTGCTGTACTTTGAACCCCTCCGGGCTTGTCAAAATAATCCCTGCTCCACTGACGTCTGAAGTTGAAGACCCATCTGCAAACAGCGTCCACGAACTATCTTTCTGTTGAAGAACGACAACTGCCCTGTCAGACCCTTCAGCTTCGACGACGGCTTCATCAGCTTCAGAAAATGAACATTCAATCATAAAATCAGCTAAAGCTTGACCCTTGATGGCAGTTCGGGGATGATATTCAATGAAGAATTGAGATAATTCCATCGTCCATGCAGCTAATCTCCCTGATACCTCTGGTCTGCTCATAATCTTCTTCAAAGGCTGATCCGTGTATACTATTACCAGTCTACCCTGGAAGTATTGCCTAAGCTTTCGACTAGCAGTTATTAAAGCGAAAGCAAACTTCTCAATGTTTGGGTATCTGGTTTCAGCATCTCGGAGGACATGGCTCACATAATAAACCGGATGTTGTTTGCCTCCAACCTCTCGTACCAAAACAGCTCCTATTGTCATCGGACTAGCTGCGAGGTATAAATATAGAGGCTCGGCAGGGACGGGTTTCACTAGCAAAGGCGCCGAAGATAAATAGGACTTGATGCTTTGAAAGGCGTCTTCACATTCTGAAGTCCATTGGAATGTTTTTGAATTCTTCGGCCCCTTCAATGTGTTGAAGAACGGTAAACACCTTTCTGCTGACTTGGACATAAACCTCCGCAAAGCTGCAATCCTTCCAGTCAGACGTTGAACATCTTTAAATGACTGAGGAGTCTTCATGTCCAGGATCGCTTGAATCTTCTCCGGATTGGCTTCGATTCCTCTTCGACTGACGAGATAACCCAAAAATTTGCCAGCACCCAGACCAAAAGTGCACTTAGTAGGGTTCAACCTCAAGTTGTGATGACGAATAGTCTGGAAGCATTCTTCTAAATCGTCCAAATGCTTATGTACCAACATGCTCTTGACAATCATGTCATCTACATAAACCTCAATATTCCTACCCAACTGATTTCTGAAAATATGGTTCATCATTCTCTGGTATGTTGCTCCGGCATTAATGAGGCCGAAAGTCATTTTCTTATAGGCATATACCGAACGATGCGTAATGAACGCTGTCTTCGGTATATCCTCTTTGCACATGGAGATTTGATGATACCCAGAAAATGCGTCCATAAAACTTAATAGAGCATACCCCGAAGTGGCATCAATGAGCTGATCAATGTGGGGCAATGGGTAGAAATCCTTCGGACAGGCCTTGTTCAGATCGCTATAATCAATGCAGACTCGCCATTTACCATTATGTTTCTGGACCAGAACTACGTTAGCCATCCACTGCGGGTAGTCGATTTCAAAGATGAAATCAGCTGCCAACAATTTTGCAATTTCCTCATCAATGATCCGCTGACGCTCTGGTGCAAAAATCCTCCTCTTCTGCCGCACTGGCTTCTTTGACGGGTCCACCTCCAATCGATGCTCCGCAATGTTCCTGCTTACTCCTGGCATGTCCTGAGGTTCCCATGCAAAAATATCGACAAAACATCTCAGGAGCTCTATGAGGTTCGTCCGGAGAGGTTCCGGCAAGCCCGAACCTATTTTCACTGTTTTGTTCTCTTTGCCAGGAATGAGCTCTATTTCTTCTGTCTCTTCAGCTGGTGTGACCGACGGTTCTGAACTGCTTTCGGTGAAGGGTTCGACCTCAATCGCCATGGTCTGCTGCTGCTTTGATACCCCCACTCCCGAAGTGATAACGGCATTTCTATAACATCTTCTGGCCAGGTCCAGATCTCCTTTCACCTCACCGACCCCATGAGCAGTGGGAAATTTGATTTTGAAATGGGGTATTGATGTTATAGCTTGCAGAGCAATTAAAGTGGGCCTCCCCAAGATAGCATTATAGGCAGAATCGACGTGCACAACATAAAATTTACAGATAATTTTTACCTGTTGGGGGGCTGTTCCAAATATGACCGGTAGCTCAATAGTCCCGGCCACCTTAACCGGATCATTGCTGAAACCATAAAGAGGAGCTTCCTGCCCTATTTCCATCTTCTGTCCTTCCAGATTCATTCTTTGGTAAGCATGAGCATATAGGATGTCAACAGAAGATCCGTTATCCACCATCATTCTTTTCATATCCACCGAACCCACCTGTGCAGTTAGTACCAATGATCCTTCGTGTGGTTCGATGGGTTCCGAAGGGTAATCCTCATCAGTAAAAGAGATTACCGTGTTCGGATAAGGTCTGTCGATCTTCGGGAAGGTACCCGCCACCGACATGACCGAATCCAAATGGCTTCGGCGCTTCCTCCCAACTAGCTTTCCAGAAGTACCCCCGGTGATGACATCGATCACATGCCTGGCTGGTTGTCCCGTAGCCGGTAACGTCAGCTGAACTGGTTGAGCCGCCTGGATGGGTGTCTGACCCTGCTGTTGATTATCTCTGGCAGCTATGTACTGAACTAAAGATCCACCTTGTATCTTTCTTTCGATGAACTCTTTTAAACTGGCACAATCGTTCGTATCGTGACCCGAGGTCTGATGATAATCACAATACTTGCGAGGGTTACCTTTTCCGGGCTTGATGTTATCTCGAGGTGGTTCAAAGATCGGTTGGTTTTTGATTTGGTCCAAGATAACAGCCCTATCTGTGTTAAGTGCTGTGTAAACTCTGTTTACCCTTTGAGGTGGAGCGGACGAACGTCCTCCACCCTGTCTCCAATTGTTGTATCTCTTCGATCCGCCTTCGTGGCGATCTTTATTCCCTTCAGGTCTCTTATGGTCCGCATCGGTCTTATCTCTATCTGTCTCTTTGAACCGATCAGAAGGACGCTTGAGACTGTCCATGGCTTCTTCTACCACGATATAGCCTTCGGCTTTGTCGAAGGCTTCGGCGAGACTCTTCGGATGGTTAAACATAAGTTTCTTCACCAATTTTTCCGATTTGACCAGATCTAAACCATTCTGAAACAGTCCTACAGCCTGTAGATCATTCAGATCTGCCACTTGGCCGACTGCTTCACGGAATCGTTTCACGTACTGGCCCAAAGACTCGTTAGAGGACTGTCGGACTTGAGCCAATGAACCAGTTGGCTTTCCTCTTCTTCTGTTGCTCCCAAAACGAGCATGAAACTTACTGCACATATCTTCCCAGGACGAGATAGAATCCGAGGGTAAGGTCCCCATCCATTGTCGGGCATCTTTTCTGAGTGTTGTGACAAACGTATGACATTTAGCTGCATCGCTAAAGTCATAATAATCCATAAGTCGGTCGAATGCCTGACTATGGTCGTAAGGGTCCCCTGATCCATCATAACTCTCTATGTGGGGAATATAAGCTTACGCTTTGCTTTGCCTACCGCCCTTGGTCGAGAATCTTCAGGTGAACGTTTGGATGCTGTGCTAGCATGGACACTTATAGTTGGTCCCAAACGATCTTTGGCAGATATTCGCGGTGCTGAATCACTGACAGCCATCGGCTGTCCTTCGGGTGTAGATGTTCTACTCTTCCCCATGCAAACTGGATAGAATAAAACAGAGTGAGTGATTGAAAAATACTCAGGACACTAGAACTCAGCCCTCCTTCTAGCGCCAATGTTAACGCCAAGATCTTTCTTCACGTCCCAATCACGAAAGACGTCCTGATCCTGCACAGTAAACACGACAACACCACAAGCTTGACGGCTGGACCGCCGGGGGATAGCTCAGGCGTGAGAGTAAGTATATGTGTTCACAAGGTTAACTCAAGAGGATGATAAAATCTAGTGTAATGAGAATTATGTTCATCTATGGTCGTGTGTGTGTAATACATACCTCTACCGTGAAGACTTACTCGGTGGGAAATAATATCTTTTTCTGGAATATTGTGCCACCTACCACCATCTGACATATCCCCATGATCTGATGGGTTCTACCGGCTGCATGAAACCTGTACATTGCTTTTTGCTGCTGTTCACCTCGCCGGCCGGCTATAATCCCATCCACATTAATGTATGGCAGGTATCTTGGTCAACTGTCATACTATATCATCATTACAAGTCAAAGTAATAGATATTAATTGACTCAATGGGTTGACCCATTGACCCAGCCCGGTTTCTATAGGATTAAATGAAGTCAATATAATGATTGGGCCCAATGAGCCCAATATCTTAATTAATAAGTGAATCCAACGTACCCGGCCCAGTGTAGGAGAAATATCATGACCCAACAAGCGTGATTCGGGATTTGTCAAGCGATCGCTTTGCAAGTATTGGACACTTTGATTCTATATTTCCTGCTGAAGCTCAGGTTGGTAAATAAATTATGCTCTTGCAAATCTGTAGTTTTCTGGCCAATTTTCCTATTACTAGTTATTACCATTTATCTGGCAACTCAATTCCAAACTTAGCATTGGAATTGAACTCCAAATTTTAACTAGATTTTAAATTATGAAATTGCAAATGTGCTCTCAATTCCAACCCCAAAACTTGGAGTTGGCAACTCAAACGAAGCCTTCAGAGTCAATTAGGTTCAAATTTGAACTGCTAGTATTTTCTTATTAGGAATCTGGTAGACCTTTTTCTTCTGTTGTATGTAAATCAAAGCAGATAAAACAGTATGATGACAGGTAAAAGTGAGCGAATTTGCTGCGATAAAAAGAGACGACAATACATGCTCAAGGGAAATCATTCATCAATCTCAATACCCATAAAATGAAAACAATCCAACAACACCACTACAAAGAAAACCAAAAGAAAGTTAGAATCAGACTAGTCCCTACATAAACAGAGTATGATCAACATGCCGCCAATAGCAGTCATGAGATAAGATGCAATAGCCAGTTTGGGGGTGGAGTTAGCCAAACTGTGGGAGTCCCTGCCTTGCGATGGCGTTGGTGCAGATTCCGGTGGCTGATATTCAGTGTGGTGCATTACGCGAACAATCAGCTTCTGCCCTGCTCTGCAGTGCCCAGGTTCCCCACTGATGAAATAGAAAAATCCAGATCTGTTAAACTCAAAAACAGTATTACCATCACTGTATTTAGAAATCGGATTCGTCATGGTGCAGTTTTGGTAATGCTCATAGTCCACTACAAGCACAGAGTCCATTTGGTACTTGAAATCTGAAATATTAAAAAGAAAAAGAAAAAAGTATATATATTATTTGATATTTTTTGAAATAAAAGTTAGTTAGAGTGGTTTTAGTTTTACTTACAAAGTGTATCTCCGATTCGGAATCTGTGTTTGCCAGCCCAGACATTGTATGGTGGCTCAGTAGTGTAGTTGGCAAAGGCAGAGGCAGAGGGTTTAATCCAGCCTTTGTCACCACCAACTTCAAACTGATGGGAAGAAACAGAGGAGATGAAGAAGAGGAGTAGAGTAAAGTTAAGGAGGGGAAATTTACAGATTTTTTCTGGTAAAGAAGCCATTTGAGATGGAAATTGAGCAACTCAGATATGTAAATCAATTGTGTTTAAAAGTACAGGAAAAAGAGAGGGCGTGGGATTTTCAGTTTTTATAAGGGGATTGGCATGGCAGTTAAGTTGGTTATATGTGAGGTGCGTGGGGTAGTGGGGGTGGGGTGGGGGGGTTTGGTTTGTGGGGAAATGGGCAGTTGAGTTTTAGTTTCAGTTTACATGACTTGGTCTGTTCCGGTGGTGGACCATTTATATGCACGTCTATTGGGACACACCTGTTCCATTTCCATATAAAAAATTCTCCTCCCTCCCAAAAAAAATAAAGAGTTTCATTTGTCAAAATTAATGGTCTCATTTCTTTTGAGTGTGTTTCGAAATGACATTACTATTATAATTTTATGACATTACTATTATTATTCATCCTCAAATGATGATCAAAGTACAAGTTTAAGACAAATTAAAAAAGTTGAATGAGAGGAGAGAGTATAAAGTAAACATTAATTCACTTGAAATTTTATGTCAAAGACCTTGTAATAATATATATATTAGTTGTGTCATGTGACTCTGACACTATATAGACGGTGGGATTTATCCCAAATTTTGGACGATCCAAATAATTTATTAGGGTGAGCGAGAAATTCAAAATCAGTTGTATTTTTTCAGATATATATATATATATATAGAGAGAGAGAGAGAGAGACAGAGAGAGAGAGAGTCCGGTTCCCGTTCAAACGCCCGAATTTTAGTTCCGTTCGGACTTTTTTTTTTGTTTTTTTTAAAACAACTAAAAAAATAATTAATATTTTATGAAATTAAATTTTTTTCTTAATACAATGTTTTAGGTGTGATTTGGGTACGTATAACAAAACAGGTATGTACAATCTGTGCAGACTGTACATATATTTTTTGGTATAGGTATCCAAATCATCTCCAAAACACAGTATTATGAAAAAATTTCAGTTCTATAAAATATTAAAAAAAAATTAGTTGTTTTAAAAAAAACAACAAAAAATAAATAAATTTGGAGTCCGTTTTTTATCAGATCCGGGAGTCCGGACCTGATCCGTGATGTATATATATGTATATATATATATATATATATATATATATATATATATATATATATATAGAGAGAGAGAGAGAGAGAGGGAGAGAGGCCGGATCAGGTCCGGACTTCCAGACCGGACCAAAATTCGGACCTTTTTTTTATTTTTTTTTAAAACAACAAAAAAATAAAAAAAATTATGGAACTAGAATTTTTACAAAATACAGTGTTTTGGGTGTGATTTGGATACATATAACAAAACATGTCTGTACATACATATTTTGTTGTGTGTATTCAAATCAGACCCAAAATAATGTATTATGAAAAAAATTTCAGTTCCATAAAATATTAAAAAAATTTAGTTTAAAAAAACAAAAAAGAATGTTCGACTTTTCTCCCGTTCGGGAGTCCGGACCTGATCAATCTTGTATATATATATATATATATATACAACATGGATCAGGTCCGGACTCCCGAACCTGATCAAATTCGGACCCAAATTTTATTTAATTTTATACTTTTTTTTAAAAAACAAATAATTTTTTTTAATATTTTATGGAACTAAATTTTTTCATAATACAATGTTTTGGGCGTGTTTTGGATACCTATACCAAAAAATGTATGTACAGTGTGCACAGACTGTGCATACATATTTTGTTATATGTATCCAAATCACATCCAAAATATTGTATTATGTAAAAATTCAAGTTCCATAATTATTTATTTATTTTTTTTAGTTGTTTTAAATTAAAAAAAAAATCCGGATTTTGGTCAGATCCGGGAGTCCAGACCTGATCCGACCTATATATATATATATATATATATATATATATATATATATATATATATATATATATATATATATATACAATGATTCATAATATGTATTTGCTATGTATAGGCAATGGTTAATATCGTCACTAATGATCATTTAAACAGTCCGCTAGTCTTTCTAGCGGACAGTCGATTTCCCTTTTTAATATTGGCCTTTGATATTTGGAACGAATGGTATAGATGATGTTTGCCTATTTTTTATCCATAACAAATACACATAGACAAAACTAATGAAATACACACTGTAGTTGGAAGATTTTACTGATTACACAATTGAACTTTTAATTTTTTAAATTACCCCACTAAACTAATTATTATTTTGAAATTGGGTCATTACGTTAAAAAAAAAATAAACGGACGTTAATTTTTTATCGACAAAACTAATGAATTACCCACTGTAGTTGGCACGTTTTACTTATTATACCATTGAACTTTTGTCCAAATACATAGTTTGAGCTGGGCCTTTCACTGGACCTCTTCTAGCCTGGTTTGAATTGGGCCAAATTTTCTAAAGTCACTCTTTTTACTGTTTGTTAGCCTTCTACAAGCCTGGACATTGTTCTATTTGAGCCGAAATCTAATATTTTTAAAAAAATAGCCCACGACCACCTGGCCCTGAGATGGGGCTTCATTTGAATTTGGGCCAAAATTCCCAAAACCAGTCTGATCTTTTGTTTTGTAGCCTGCTATAAGCCCAAGCCCAAAATCCGTCAATGCTCAGCTTGCCTAATACTAATCTATATACATTTATAGTAGTAATACAAAATTAAGTTTTTTGGTCTCTAGTATTTGATATGAGACTAGAATTTGATTATTACTAAAACAAAATAAAAAAAGGGCAGAGAAAGCATAGAGTAAAAAACCACCAACAAAATAAAATAAAATAATTTACCATTCAAAAACTCAAGAAGTTGAACATGAGATAACAGTAATATATTAGTTAAAAACTAAAGTATAGATATATATTTCAAATTATATATGTATATATATATTATAGACATATTTTAATATCATATTGAAGAATCATTATAATTAATATTTTTATTGTGGATTCAGTAATAAATAATTCATATGTATGTGGAACTAAGTTTATACTAATATTTTAACTTAGTAGTTAAATTGTTGTTAATATATAATAATAGTTATGTAAATATTATGGTTACATAATAATTAATATTTAAAAGTATATTATGTGTTATAAAAAATATTAATGATTAAACTTTAATTACCAATTTTATTTCATATAGGAGACATTTAGTTAATTAATGTTAAAAATAATTATGATCTATATATTAGTGACTAAAATTTAATTAATTTTTAAAAATAAAAGTCATAATAGTAACTTATTATTCTACAACAATGTTATTCTTAAATAACTATATAATTAAAATAGAGAAAAAAATTATGAGAAAGTAATAATCAATCTTAAAAAGCATAATACATATATTATAAAATATTAATGACTAAACTTTAGTTACCAATTTTATTTTAAATAGATCTTTAGTTAACTGAATGTTAAAAAAATTAAAAATAGTAAGTTGTGAGTCTTTAATAATTATTTGTTTGGGCATATTTGAAGTCGTTTTAATAATAATAGTAAGTTAATTTGAAATTTAAAAAATTATATTTTATAATCATCATATAGACCATGAATATGAATTAAAAATAATTTTATTTAAAACATAGACCCGTGGGAAGCACGTGCACAGCCAGTGAGATTTATTAAGCAAGTTAATTAAGAGAGTGCCAATCAGTTTCATGCATGTGTTAAAAGGTTCTTTCTCCCTGTTGAGATTGAGAGGTCACAATTAAAGCAGTATCTGTTTAGAGTAAAAGAAAGTAGAAGCAACAAAAAATACGAAAAGGAAAGGTTTTGCCAAGTAAAGACCTTTTAGATTCTCTAAATATTCTTATTTCACAATAATTAGATTCTCTAAATATAATCCCACCCAACCCAACTACTCAACTACTACCAAATTTCTTAAATTTATTTGCAAAATTAATTAATCGGTGAAATAAGACTATTTATACTAATCTCTAAATATTCTTATTTCCGATAAATTAGAGTTACTTATATTCGTTATGTTATATAAAGAGAGGATAGTACTGCAATTATATGATGTATAAATTTTCTAAGAGATTGTGTAATTGTTAGCCGGATAGCCGCGACCATGTATTAGTCCAAACGTTTTGGGTGAATCACGTAAATCTTACGTCTTGTGTGATTGTTTTCTCTCTCTGTTCCTTTTTATTTGTTGTTTTATAGAAAATTTGTTGTTCTTTTTTATTTGACAGTTTTAATTTGTAGATTTCAAGAAAACATTAAATGCTTAATTTTTCATATTATCCTTTATGATTAAAGTCTAATTTGTTTCTCTCATCTTTCCAACCAATTTTACAAGGCTAATATCGAAATTTTATACTTAATTTAATCAGATAAAATATTAATTATATTTCTTAATCAATCAAATAAAACATTAATTGTATTTTTTTTAATTTATCTGCGTGAATTAAAAAGTAAGAGAGAGAGAGAGTATCTTATCAATCATATTTGCAAGCACATGTAGCCCCTAAATTAAAAATGTCACAATCCATGCATCACTAATTAATACTGCTCATCTTCCTCATCATTTCTCATCTCTATAAATTTAGCAGCTTCTTCCTCTTTGCTGCTCCATTGCACTACCATCTCTCTCTCTCTGTCTCTCTCTCTCGTTCATATGAATATATATAGCCTCAGTTTCCTTAACATGGATATATTGTTTATCTTTTTTATGTTTATGTTATATAAACATAAAATCTCTTTGTTCTTTTGAAGCAAGCAAGCTAGCTATAGCCCTTGAATATATTTAAACAATATTTTCATTGGAGAAGTTGAGACAAATATAATTTTCAGTTACCATCAGCTTGCGCATGAACTTGTGTAATATATATATATATATATATATATATATATATATATATATATTGACAGAAGAGAGGGAGCACAAACCCACCATTAAGCTAAACAAAGTGTTTGGTTTTTGTGGGAATGTGCTCTCTCTTCTTCTGTCACCTATACATACATCTTCCCCTCCTATATATATACTGCACGCACTCTACTCTTTCTTACTTTTTTCCAGCTATTTATTGATCTAATTTAAGAAAAGCCCACTGAGCTAGCTAGTTTTATTTGTTTTGCATGTCTAGATAGGTGTTATTTTTTTATAACTCTTTCTGATCATATTATTATGTCTTACTATTTCGGATCAGTTCTAGCTGCATATATATATATATATATATTATATTACCTTGGTGGAAACTGTATAAGGGTACCTATACATACATTGTAACTCACTGATCTCTCTCTTTTGCATCTTGCAGATCTTGATTAAACTAGATCCAGATATTCATTAAGGTCATGCGGTTTCTGCTAGGTCTCTTCTTATATGTATCCGGAAAAAAGAGTATCATTTTCAATGTAAAAAAGGGATTTTTCCAGGAAGGAAGAGGGGGGTGGGGGTGGGGGTCATGAAAAATGTTGGTTACAAAATAAAAAAGTTGTACCACTACTCTCTACAAGCATTGAGAACCCTATGGTGACCACTGTGTTATATATTTCAGTAATTTCCCATTCAATTGCAAGAGACTTTACTTGCCTCTTTGTGCTTTTTGCACCTCTAGCTGTGTGCATCTCATCTCTGCCTAGAATCCATGGTCTGGTGCAACAAAAACATATCATAATCCAGTTAGGTTTTGCCATTCTTGTAAACCAGGCAGTAGTGATCTTGTATGGATATAACCTAAACCAACATAATTTGTGCTCACATAAAGAAAACTATAAGCGTCATTAGATCATGTTTATAATTACTGAAAAGTTCCTAGGCTCCATATATAATGCTAACAGAAAATATTAAAACATGAACAAAGACTTTAAAACATTAGTACACTACAAATGGCAAAGAAAGGCATGTATTTTATTCCACATTATTCAATATGCATATATATGTTCATATAATATTCATTGAAGCATGCATGGTTTAAAATACAGGACATTAAAAAAAGAAGCTTCACAAAAACTTATTAGCTACCTCGAGAGATTGTTAGATATCTGAAATGTTCATATATGCGACCGTTTTCCATTTAATATTCAAGACTCTAGATACAAATTTCAACTATGTACTGATTATTGGGAGATCAATATATACTTTTAGCAAAACTAACAACCAAGTCAGTATCAACAAAGTAAAGCTAATTTGATATCAATATTAAGTGGAAATATTCAAGATAGATACAGTAGAAAACCAAAAACAGTTCAATGGAATGCTTTGAACTCACACCATAGAACTATCATAATATTTCAGCTGCCTTAACTACAATAGTACTAACTATGCAATCAATGTGTAAAACAACAAAAAAAATAAAAGAATCCAAAGAATTACTTGCTTTTTGCTTGAGGTTTTTAGTCAAATTTGATATCAATCATGCGCTCTAGCGTCCTACTATGATCCTCACCATCCGAAACAATATCCTCAAGACTTGAAAGCAAATGACTCGAAAAGCTAAGAGTTGGTTTCATCTTTGGCACCAACATAGGCTCAGCCTCACCATTAAGTATCTGGAAAACTCTCCTCATTGTAGGCCTCTCAGCGCTATCCGGATTAGCACAGCTCAAACCAACAAGCAATAACTTCTTAACTTCATCTCCCTTGAACTCGCCATTCAAGCGTTTATCTGCAGCTTCAACAATCTTCCCCTCAGAATGCAACCCCCAAACCCAATCAACCAAATTCACCATTCTTTGCCCTTCTGGTTCTTTCTCAATAGGCCTCCTCCCACAAGCCAGTTCAAGTATAACCACACCATAGCTAAAAACATCAGTTTTTTCGGTTGCTTTTCCATACTGAAGATACTCAGGAGCAAGGTATCCCATTGTTCCGGCTGTCAGCGTTGAAACAGGACTCTTATCATGATCCATAAGCCTTGCCAGTCCAAAATCTCCAAGCCTGGCATTATAGTTCACGTCCAGCATTATGTTACTAGTCTTTATGTCTCTATGAATCACTTGTTGCTCACATTCTTGATGCAAATAAGTCAAAACAGAAGCCAACCCAACTGCAATATTGTATCTATATGTCCATTTTAAAGGTTTACATTGTTCATATTCTTGATACAGCACATTATCAACACTCCCATTGGGCATAAACTCATAAACAAGCAATAATTCTCCCTTTTCAACACACCAACCTTGGAGCTGAACTAAATTCTTGTGCCTCAAACTAGCTATAATAGACAATTCAGCAACAAATTCAGTTTTACCTTCTTGGGAATGTCTTGATCTTTTAACTGCAGACATGGTTCCCGTAGAACTGAAAAAGGCCTTATAAACAGTGCCAAATGCACCATGGCCTATAATCCTATTTGAATGAAACCCATTAGTGGCTGATTTGAGTTCTTTAAAACTGAATTTTCTAGGGCCTGTCACAAGCTCAGCTTTAAGACTCTTCTCTATTTTGATCCCCTTCCATTTCTTAACTGAAACCCAACCGGAAACCACAAGAAAAACACAAAAGAATGCAGGTCCAGCAATCCCAAGACCCCAACCAAGCCTCTTGTGATGCTTACTAGTGGAATCAGACACCGGAATCATAGGCGGCGTTATGATCACAGAATCAGTCACGTTGTGAGGACTAAATCTTGGCCTAACTGCTGGAAACCCAATAGTCTCAAAGCTCCAATTTTGAACCACATGGATTTCTGTACTTCCCCCAGTTGAGGCTGAAAAACCCGCATACATAAACCCCTTGAGATATTCAGAAAGATCAATATCAACCACCAAAAGTGGCTCTGAAGGCTTAAAACTTGAATAACTCAAGAAAACCTGCAAATTCTTTTTTTCCCCATTTTTGTAATCAATCCAAGCAGTAATCAAATTCCCACTTTTCAAATTAATCTCAATTGACGAAGGATCAGCAGTCTTGATTGAATTCAGGCTATCAATATCCAGACCCACATGGTTGTCACTCGGGTCATTGAAATGCAAATCAAGTCGGGTATCAAATTCCACTGCCACAAACTTGTTCTTGGTGAACTGGGACGAATTCACAAGACCCAAATATCCACCCGGGCTACCCAGGGCCCGATTATCAGGAGAAAGAAAAAAGGCCAACCCATCTCCAAACGAGGCCGGATTTACATTATTAATGGAGAAACTGAACCTTGTGCAAAAAGAAGCAGTGAAATTGGATTCTTCGCCGGAGAATTGAATTGGGTCGTTGTAGATTACGGTGCCGGAGCTTGAAGACGGCACGCCGAGCTCTCGGGTCAACCCAATTAGTCCCTCCCGGAGATATGAATCCCCGAGGAGAGTGAGATTCCGGAGGGAACTGAAAGAGGGGAAATCAAAACTTACATTCTGGGCTGAAATTAATGGTGGGTGTGAGAAATTGAAGAGGAAGAAGAAGATTAAGAAAACAAGAAGCTTTCTTGAATACAAAAGGCCCATTAATTTGCAGAGGAAGAAGATCTTGCAAGTACGTGGAATTGAAGTAGGAGTTTTCTTGGAGGGAAGGAGAGAGAAAGAGAGGGGTTGCGGGAATCTTGAGTGGGAAAATGGGGTTTAAACGGTTAGTTAGAAAATGGGCGCGTGGGTGAGGTGTGGTTTATTTTCTTGGAGAAGAAAAAAAAAACAAATGGAATGGAAAAGGAAACGAAAATAGTATATTTTTGTTTTCCTAAATAAATGTCAAATTTTGTTTTTTTTAATTTACTAAACTGGATAGTTTTGTGACGCTCCCAAAATTAGGTATACATCACCCATCTTGGGTCGTCAGATACATGGTACAGAATTCAAATACAACTTACTAATACAATTGTCGTGTACAATACGACAAACATAAACTGTGAGTTTGAATACAAATATTATCTACTAGAGATTATACAAACTCAAAAGGAGTCCTCATTACAATTATTATCATAATATTTAACAGAATAGTGAGGACTACTAATGCTATCCTCTGGACCATCACTCCGTTCCCCGACTCGTCCCAGCTATATTCTCATTTTCTGAAGAGAACAGTGAAAGAAATGATGAGCTCAACTAGCCCAGTAAGAAATATTATGACTAATATAATGCAGAATAAATTATCATTAGTCTTCAACAATATTAAACTGATAAAATATAATAGACATCAAGTTTAACTGCATCTGAACAAGCAATCCATTAAAAGAGTCAAGTAGAAAATAAAATCTACTATCTTTTATGATTAAAAAAGTTTTTTATCACTATTATCGCTGAGACTCAGCTTAATAAATAATCCACATCATCGAATCACCCCTGCACTACGGCCAAGGATATTTTTTAGTATCACGACCACAATTATCTATGCACTACGGGCCAAAAATATTTGTGTATTCATTAATGGTCATGATCATGCCAACAACTGTCCATCAATGCACCACGGGCCAATGAGAACTTTTACCACATCATTTGTAACATTACGGTCATGATTACACCGAATAATCTCTGGTCATAATCATACCAAGTCCATCTATGCACTACAGGCCACAGATGACTTTCAACAAAATATAAACATGAGTATGATGACAATGATATAAGAATTCAATAAAACAAGTTCAAGATTTATTTTATCCAAGAATTATTAACGTCCAAATTGTCAACATGATACTGTTTTGTAGAGTAAAATTCAAGAATGATCAGAAGAATATTTTTATGAAAAGATATTGGATGAAATGCAAATATCAAGGATATTCTACTAATTTCATGGAGTATAGAAGTCAAAATTTTAATCAACTGAGTATAATACTGAATGGAATAACAAAAGATATCACCATGCATGCGGTACTTCGCATAGACGGTTATTTTAACAGAATAAAAATAACGGAACCAGGTCAGGTGAAATTCACACCGACAGGATGTTCCAACAGAATAATAAATGCGGAATAATAACTGATGGAATCAGGTCCGGCGTATAGCACAGACAGGATATTCCGACAGAATAATAGAAGAATGTCACCAAGTATAGGGTAGCCCGCGTATACAGGTTATTTCAACAGAACAATAAAGAAATGGAATAACAGAAGTTCTCTTCTTGAATACAAAAGAATAATATGGGAAACTAAAAAATAATAATAGAAGTGTGCAAATTTCTTGAAAAATAAGAGAATTAAAGGTAACATAGAAAAATTAATAATTTATTATAGCTGAAAGTTGCAAAAGTTAAATAAATTAGAATGAATTTTCTTTCCTAAAACAAGTACCAAGTATTATAGAATAAAAGGAGTATAATAGTATTTAATTTATAACAGATCAATTTAATTAGAAAAATCAAAATTGAATTATTATTATTATTATTATTATTATTTTTTGCTAAATATCAAAATTAAATAATTACACATAAGGAGGACAAGGGATTTGCAACGGTTATATAAGAATATAATGAAGTGGAAGAAAATGACAATTTAATATGGGGTAGTAGTACTAGTAATTATGGATTATGGAAGTACAGTGTTCCCTACCTAGTTCAATGATTTTAGGCCAGTTCTTTGGCTTCTTGATCAAAGTGGGCCCCACCTTTGTCTTTTTATTTTCCATTTTCAAGAAACAGTCAAAGTAGGCTAGCTTAGCCCATGTGAGATATACCCAGTTTGTCCTCATGTTCACATTCATCTATTTTTTTTAAGGTACTTACTCATTTCTTGATAGAAGGATTAATGGTATAATTTTTTTTATCTCTGAAAAATTGATAAAATAAAAGGGTAATTATGTTATTTAGTAGTCTGTTAGTATATAAAAAAATATTATTAATCACTTTATAAATTTATGGGGCCTTTAAGGATAAATAAAATTTTAAATTTATCATTATTGTCCTAATCGTAATACTCCTTCTGTCATCAAAAAATAAGTAAAGTATAAATTTTACACATTAAAAAAATAAAAGAGAGAGAAGAGAGTAAATAAAATTTCAAATTTATTTACTTGCTTATCTTTTTGATGACAGAAGGAGTATTACGATTAGGACAGTAGTATTTTAGTGATTAAAAATGATTATTAAAGATGAATACTCCCTCCGTCCCAGAATAAAAGTCCTTATTACTATTTTGGGTTGTCCCATGTTAAATGTCATCTTTCTTTTAATAACCAAATTTTTACATATTTTTTCCTATTATGCCCATAGCATTAAATATCTCATACTTTTCTTATTCTAATTCTCTCTCCATATTTAATGACATTATTATGGGCAAGTTTGTCACTTTATTCCTCTTCTTAATATGCGTAAAAAGTCCACCAGGACTTTTATCCTGGGACGGAGGGAGTATAAAATAATGTGATTGGTTGTGATTTTTTGTTATTGTCAAATGTCAGGTTCACTCATATATGGTGAATCACCAATTAATTACTCCCTCCGTCCCTATTTAAATGACGTTTTAAAGTTTTTTATTTGTCCCTAATTAATTGATAATTTTTTCAAAATTACTCCTCATTACTCTACCTATTTTTTTGGTACTTTAAACTATTGTGCTATGATAAATTAATGATTTAAGAGTATTATAGATAATTGAGTACTATATTTAATGATTTCCAATCATTATCTTAATTCGTGTGTCCATCTCTAAAACGTCATTTAAATAAGAACGAATGAAGTATATTTTGGATATTGAGTTGGACTTTAATGAATATGTGATTCTTAGTTGTATTTGACTCCTATTCTAGTATAGTAGTTATTATTAAAGGAATTTCATTCCAATTTCGGGTATGAAACTATAAATGTGGTGTGATCAACTATAAATATAAGATTATACCCTACTTCACATGTACTTCCTTATTTATAATTAATTGAGTACTAAAATTGTTAGTCTCCATTGTTAACCTGCTTCCATTTTGTACTTATTCTCACACTGAAACTATCTCCGGCAACCTAACTGTCGAGTTTGTACTTATTCTCACATCGAAACTATTTTTCGATAGTCCAAGTTCCAACATGTGATTTCGTTTCTATACAAATTTTTGATGATTGAATGCATAAACGGATCTTGGCATTAACAATTACATCATTTTATAAATTACTCCATCCGTTCTTAAAAGATTGTCGTTTAAGATTTTTGCATATGGATTAAGAAAGTCATTTAATATTACCATTTAGCAATTAAAATTTGTTTAAAATTCCATCACTACCCCTTTATGGAATTTGAAAACTATTAATACAAGGGAGAAAATTTCTTAAAATAATGAGAGAATGTAAGAGTAATATAGGAAAGTAAATAATTTATTATCCTAAAAAGTTATAAATGATAAATATTTTAGAATAATTTTTTTTTAAAATGACAATCTTTTAGGAACGGAGGGAGCATCTTTTTGTAAGATTATTCTTTTGTTAAATTTTTTTTTGTAATGTTGAGGGGTGAAATTGTCAATCGAAATGATGTTGTTCATAACAAACAAGGTACTAATTGATTCAGGGTGTAAAGTTAAAGTTCCGGGTGATGTGCCTTCAAGAATTGAATAATTGCACTGAAACCCATGTGATTATGGGCCCAAACTCCTACTTTTCCCTTGAAATTAAGATAATGAAAAAATAATTATAAAAAAAATCACATGTCACATAGCCATTATACTCCTGGATATGATTGATTGATTAAACTATCATAGAATGGATATTAGTTAAATAATTACCCACCCAGTTCCATTTTCACAGAGTAAAATTTATTTTTTATTTTTTCATATTTATCTCTATATTAAATATTAATTTATTTTTCTAGAAAAATAATATTAAAATTTTATACTCAATTAAATTAATCAAATAAAATATTAAGTAACTTTTGATTTTTAAATGCTCAAGGTGATTTTTTTTGTTGATATTTTCACAATATTTTTTGATATTTTTACAATAAAAGTAATTATATATGCATAGCAACTGTGAAAATCGTCGTTATAGTATTTATAACAATAATTTTATTATGAAAATATTATTTTCTGTTGTGAATTTATCAGTTTCTTAATATTAAGATTCTTGATTGTGAGTATACTGAGGGGGTAAAGCAAGGTGTTGTTTGGATATTTATTTTTTATTTTTTAAAAATATTGTGACATTATTATGTTACTTTCATCCAATGTTATTTGTCATTAACTTTTTATGTTCAAATTTACCATATTTAGAATATAAAATTATTCTTAAGTTTATTAGATATAGACACAAAATTATTCTTATAAAAAAGTACATTAAATATATTATCAAAGTCAACTTATTTGATTTCAATATTTGTAATAAATTTGTTTAATTATTAATATTAAAATTGGTCAATTAAACCTTAAAAAATCAATTAAGATAAATAAAGTGGGACAGAAGGAGTATACGATAAGACAAGTATATCTTGCTTTGATTTATTATATATAGTAAGTATATCTTTTAAAATTAATTATGTTATAAAGTATCACTAAAATTTTTAGTGTCACGTCATTTAAAATTTTATATTTTCTCATAAAATTTCAATTTAAAATGAACAGAGAGAATAGTAACTTTTGATTTTTAAATGTTTATGGTGATTTTTATTTTTTTTGTCACCAAATAGCTTAGCGGCAAGGATAATGTTAAGGTTCAGGTTCTTGATTGTGAGTAGAGTTAGAGGGGTACCATAAGAATAATATTTAGGTTATGTTTGTTTGGAAAAATTATATTTTAAATATGAATATTAATTTTAAGTGTTTAATTTGTTTTTAAATTTAAGATGAAATTAAATAGTTTCTTATATTCAATCTTTTTAATTCTTGGACTAATAATCCCAAACTCAAATTTGAGATTAATAGTCATATCTCAAGTGTAATCCTTGCAAACAAACATAGTCCTAGGATTAATAGTCTTGAAATTATAATCTATGAATAATCCTGAAATTACAATCCTTGCAAACAAACATAACCTTTGTGACGCCCCCAAAATTAGGTATACATCACCCATCTTGAGTCGCCAGATACATGGTACAAAATTCAAATACAACTTAATAATACAACTGCCGTATACAATACGACAAAACATAAACTGTGCGTTTGAATACAAATATTGCCTACTAGAGAGTATGCAAACTCAAAAGGAGTCCTCATTACAATTATTATCACACTATTTTACAAAATAGTGAGGACTACTAATGCATCATCTAGGACCATCACTATGTTCCCTGACTAGTCCCAGCTACGTTCTCATTTCTTGAAGAGAACAGTGAAAGAAAGGGTGAGCTCAACTAGCCTAATAAGAAATATTATGACTAAGATAATGTAGAATAAATTATCGTTAGCCTTCAACAGTGTTAAACTTATAAAATATAATAGACATCAAGTTTAACTGCAGCGGAACAAACAATCCATTAGAAGAGTCAAGTAGGGAATAAAATCTACTATCTTCTACGATTTAAAAGGTTTTTCATCACTTTTATTGCTGAGACTCAGCTTAATAAATAATCCACATCATCAAATCATCCCTGCACTACAGGCCAAGGATATTCTTTAGTATCATGACCACGAATTATCCATGCACTACGGCTAAAGATAATCATGTTTTCATCAACAGTCCTGATCATGCCATAAAATAATTCATCTTTGCATTACGGCCAAAGAGAATCTATAGCCATAATCATACCAAAAACTGTCCATCAATGCACTACGGGCCAATGAGGACTTTTTTCACATCAATTATAACATTACGGTTATGATTATACTGAATAATCCCTGGTCATAATAATACTAAGTCCATCTATGCACTACAAGCCACATATGACTTTCAAAAAAAATAAACATGAGGATGATGACAATGATATAAGAATTCAATAAAACAAGTTCAAGAATTAATTTATCTAGGAACTGATAACGTCCAAATTGTCTACATGATACTGCTTTGTAGAGTAAAATTCAAGAATGCTCAGAAGATTATTTCCATGAAAAGATACTGGATGAAGCGCAAATATAAAGGAAATTCCACTAATTTCATACAGTATAGAAGTCAAAACATTAACCAACTGAGTATAATAAAGAATGGAATAACAAAAGAAATCACTATGCATGCGATAGACCGCACAGGCAGGTTATTCCAACAGAATAATAAAATGCACAGACAGGATATGTGACGCCCCAAAAATTAGGTATACATCACCCATCTTGGGTCGCCAGATACATGTTACAAAATTCAAATACAACTTGATAATACAACTGTCGTGTACAATACGATAAAACATAAATTGTGAGTTTGAATACAAATATTGTCTACTAGAGAGTATACAAACTCAAAAGGAGTCCTTATTACAATTATTATCACACTATTTCACAGAATAGTGAGGAATACTAATGCACCATCTAGGACCATCACTCCGTTCCCCGACTCGTCCCAGCTATATTCTCATTTTCTGAAGAGAACAATGAAAGAAAGGGTGAGCTCAACTAGCCCAGTAAGAATTATCATGACTAAGATAATGCAAAATAATTTATCGTTAGCCTTCAACAGTGTTAAACTGATAAAATATAACAGACATCAAGTTTAACTGCAGCGGAACAAGCAATCCATTAGAAGAGTCAAGTAGAACATAATATCTACTATTTCTTCTAGATTAAAAGTCCATCGTTGATATTTTATTCCTGTACTACTCATCAACAGTTCTTTGTTATACTCAAGACAAATAGAACTTTCATCACTTGTCTTCACCTGAACCACCAAAGATGTTAGTTAAATTCACAATTCATATTTATAATAATGTGAATTAACAGTTCCTTCTTGCCACAAAGGCTTAATATAACGTTTACTCAATATTCTTACCCCAAAGGCTGAAGATATTCAAATGTAATAACAATGATCATACCAATTAGTTGTCTATCTTTGCACTACGGGCCAAAGATATTCAACTATAAAACCAATGGTCATGATCATACCAATCAATTGCCTGTCAGTGCACTACGGCCAAAGACATTCAACTGTTAACTAATGTTCATGATCTTGTCAATCACATCATTGAATTATCCATGCACTACGGCCAATAATATTCGTTAGTACCACTAGTGGTCATGATCATGTCATACACATGTCCATCTTTGCACTACGGGTCAAAGATATCAAACAACAGATCATCTTTGCACTATATGCCAAAGATATTCAACAACATATCATCTTTGCACTACAGGCCAAAGACATACAACTGTAAAACCAATAACCAACAGTATAATAAAGAATAGAATAATAAAAGAATTTTACCATGTATGCAGTACTTCGCATAGACAGGTTATTCTAACATAATAATAAAGAATGGAATAACAAAAGAATTTCACCATGCGTGCGTAATCCGCACAGACATGTTATTCAAACATAATAATAAATAATGGAACCAGGTCATGCGTAATCGCACAGACAGGATATTCTGAAAGAATAATAAAGAATGGAATAACAACAGAAATCACCATGCATGCGATAGACCGCACAGACAGGTTATCCAACAGAATAATAAATAATGGAACCTGGTCAGGAAAAATTCGCATCGACAGGATGTTCCAACAGAATAATAAAGAATGGAATAACTGTGACGCCCCCAAAATTAGGTATACATCACCCATCTTGAGTCACCAGATACATCGTACAGAATTCAAATACAACTTAATAATACAATTATCGTGTACAATACGACAAAACATAAACTGTGAGTTTGAATACAAATATTGTTTACTAGAGAGTATACAAACTCAAAAGGAGTCCTCATTACAATTATTGTCACACTATTTAACAGAATAGTGAGGACAACTAATACTATCATCTGGTCCATCACTCCGTTCCCTGACTCGTCCCAGCTATATTCTCATTTCCTGAAGTGAACAGTGAAAGAAAGGGTGAGCTCAACTAGCCCAATAAGAAATATTATGACTAAGATAATGCAGAATAAATTATCATTAGCCTTCAACAGGGTTAAACTGATAAAATATAATAAACATCAAGTTTAACTGCAGCGGGACAAGCAATCCATTAGAAGAGTCAAGTAGAGAATAAAATCTACTATCTTCTATGATTTAAAAGGTTTTTCATGACTTTTATCGCTGAGACTTAGCTTAATAAATAATCCACATCATCTAATCACCCCTGCATTATGGCCAAGGATATTCTTTAGTATCACGACCATAAATTATCCATGCAATACAGCCAAAGACATTCGTGTATTCATTAATGGTCATGATCATGCCAACAACTGTCCATCAATGCACTACGAGCCAATGATAACTTTTACCACATCATCTGTAACATTACGGTTATGATTACACCGAATAATCCCCGGTCATAATCATACCAAGTCCATCTATGAACTACAGGCCACAGATGACTTTTAACATAATATAAACATGAGGATGATGACAATGATATAAGAATTCAATAAAACAAGTTCAAGAATTAATTTATCCAGGAACCAATAACGTCCAAATTGTCAACATGATACTGCTTTGTAGAGTAAAATTCAAAAATGATCAGAAGAATATTTCCATGAAAAGATACTAGATGAAGCGCAAATATCAAGGATATTCTACTAATTTCATGGAGTATAAAAGTCAAAACTTTAACCAATTGAGTATAATAATGAATGGAATAACAAAAGAAATCACCATGCATGCGGTACTTCGCATAGACAGGTTATTCCAACAGAATAATAATAACGGAACCAGGTCAGGCAAAATTTGCACCGACAGGATGTTCCAACAGAATAATAAAGACGGAACCAGGTCCAGTATAAAACACATAGACATGATGTTCTAACAGAATAATAATAAAGACGGAACCAGGTCCGGTGTAAAACACACAGACAGGATGTTCCAACAGAATAATAATAAAGACGGAACCAGGTCCGGTGTAAAACACAGACAGGATGTTCCAACAGAATAATAGAAGAATGTCACCAAGTATAGGGTAAACTGTGTATACAGGTTATTACAACAGAATAATAAGCAATAGAATAACAACAGTTCTCTTCATGAATAAGAAAGAATAACACCCCTTACATTAGTAGTAGATTGAATACTGCAGTAGTGTAGTAACATAATACTCTTCTTCTTTCTCTCTTATTCTATCTATACTTTCTCTCTGTATAGCTTGAATGATTTCGTGAAAAATAATGAAGCACTAGACCTCTATTTATAGAAGATTTCTAGCTTAGCACTTGAAATGTGAAAAGGCAAGTGGCTTGACGATTGGTGATGTGAAAAGAAAAGTGGTTTGACGCCTGTAATGTGAAACACCAAGTGGTTTGACGCCTGTAATGTGAAACGGCAATTGGCTCGACGCTTGTAATATGAAACGGCAAGTGGTTTGACATCTGGTAAAGGTAATTACTATTGAAGAAGGTAATTACTATTGACGAAGAGACTCTTAGATGATAACATATGGCCCCCATAAAATAACCAAACTTACCACAAACTTCTCATAATAGACTCTTTATATACATCAAGGATTGAATAAATATTACCACAAATCATTTTATTTTTAATCAACACATATTTAATCTTTCAATAATTATTAATCATTTATAACTTGTCGTCTCAATTATTGATTTAATAATATAACATATTATACAAATGATACTGTGACAATAATTCAATCAATAATATAAGAGATATGATGCAGCAATTACTATAACAATAATTGAGTATAGCTGAGTGACTTTTCACGTAAGCCTCAATAATCAATACCGTGTGCTACTATGCAATCACACATATTACTGTACTTTTACTACCGGGTAGTTCAACAGTTTTAACGGTAACACCTTCGCCGTTATTTTCATAAAGTATTTTTCTCGTTTTCTCAATCCGACAATAATTTCGTTGTGGGGTCCACCAATGATTGTGCCGTCGTATGAATATTCTCCCGACAAAAAGAATATTTCCTGACCAAACGAATATTTTATAACAACTTGCTTACTTTGTAAAATTTATAAATATTACCCACAACTATAATATTATATCAAATTTACTCCATAATATTCAAAAATAATATTTATAGAAAATTCATCTTTATTTATAAAAGTTGGGGTCTTACAACCTCCCCTTCTTATGAAATTTTGCCTTCGAAATTAGGGTACGTACCTGGTATGTCGAAGAGGTAAGGATACCTTGATTTCATTTTAGATTCTAACTCCCAAGTCATTTCTTCAACATCGTGGTTTCTCCACAAAACTTTGACTTGAGGTATAACCTTGGAGCGTAGAATATGTTCCTTCTTATCCAAAATTTGAACAGGAACCTCTTCATATATCAAATCTTCCGCTATTTAGTCCGGTTCAAACTCAATAATGTGGTTCGGGTCTTTCACATATTTACGTAATATGGATATGTGAAAAACATTATGAACACGAGACATACTCGATGGTAAAGCGAGTCTATAGGCCACAGTTCCTACTCGATCGAGGATTAAAAATGGCCGATGAATCGAGGATTGAGATTTCCTCTCTTTTTAAATCTCGTAACTCCTTTCCATGGAGCAACACGCAGCAACACATGATCTCCTATATCGAATTCCACGTCTTTTCGATGAAGATCAGCATAACTCTTTTGTCGATCTTGTGAGATTTTTATACGTTGTCGGATCGTTTGAATCTTTTCCGTAGTCATACGTACCAACTCCGGTCCCAACAACGTTGCTTCACCCACCTCATCCCAACATACTGGAGAACGACACTTTCTTCCATACAACGCTTCGAATGGAGCCATGCCAATACTTGTTTGATAACTGTTGTTGTAGGAAAACTTCATCAATGGTAAGAACTTGTCCCAACTTCCCTTGAAATCAAGGACACAGAGTCTTAATAGATCTTCAAGAGTTTGAATAGTCCTCTCCGACTATCCGTCCGTCTGAGGATGATATGCCGAGCTAAATCGTAAGTCTGTGCCCATAGCTTTTTGCAAACTAACCCAAAATCGTGAAGTGAATCTTGGGTCTCGATCAGAAACTATGGATACCGACATACCATGCAGTCTTACAATCTTGTTTATATACATACGAGCAAGACGTTCAAGTGTATAAGTTTCTCTTATCGGTAAGAAATGAGCAGACTTGGTCAATCTATCAACAATGACCCAAATCGCATCTATGCCTTGAGAAACCTTAGGAAAACCGGTAACGAAATCCATGGTAATGTGTTCCCACTTCCATTCTGGAATTTCAAGTGGTTGCAATGGACTTTTTGGTACTTGATGCTCTGCTTTAACTCATTGACAAGTTAGACACCTTGAGATAAACAACGCTATCTCTCTCTCATATTGCTCTACCAAAATGTATGACGAATATCATGATACATTTTGGTACTCCCAAGATGGATTACAAACGGTGTGTTGTGCACCTCCATCATGATTTTATACTTTAAATCAGGATAGTTAGGAACACAAAGTCTGGAGTTGACTCGAAGTATTCCTTCTTCATCGATTCTTGCTTCCGGGATAACACCTTCTTGCACTTTCTTCCTCATACGCATCAGCTCCAGGTCTGTAACTTGAGCAACTTTAACTTTATCGATTAAAGTCGGTTCTACTCGTATATTCGCCATCATCACATGGGTCCCTGGAGTCTTTAACTCTATCTCCATCCTTTGCAAGTCACACAAAATGGTCCTTTGTGTTGACAATATCGCACTCGTACTTGCATATGATCTTCTACTCAATGCGTCAGCTACCACATTCACTTTTCTAGGATGGTATGATCATAATCTTTCAACAGTTCAAGCCAACGTCGTTGTCGCATGTTGAGTTTCTTTTGAGTAAAGAAATATTTGAGGCTTTTATGATCCGTAAAGATCTCCACCTTCTCCCCATACAAGTAATGCCTCCAAATCTTTAGTGCGAAGATGTTGCCTCTTTTATAGTTCTTATAAAAGAGCTCTAACTCATGCAAGTATACACGGGTCAACAAGTAATACAGAGTAAGTAAAGTATCGATCCCACAGAGAAAGTGTTAACTTTAGACTACTATGCATTAATTAACTCACTATATTTATATGCTAAGACTATGGACTTGATTGTTGATTTAAACTAATTATGATTACCAACTAAAAATAAGAGTATAAATGGACTAAATATAATGTAGAAACAATGGTATCCTAACTTCATTCAATATTTCATTCAATCGCCATATGTCATTCAAGAAGTGTTCACATATCACAGGATAATAGCCAAGGGCATAAAAGCGAGTTATAACCATTTTCCAATGCACTATAACCAACTCACATATCATCTACAGATGTTAGAATCTATGTAATCACCAATAACATCACAATTACCATATTTCTATGCGCAATTGTAATCCTATTGATTTTAAGCACAACCCTTATTCTAGCTCATACGGCAAAACAGTATATTCCTATCTGTTTCACCAAATATGCAATCCCCATATTCGCATGCTATCATGATTTCATCCATATTCATATGTTCATTTCCAATTCCATACAAATACTAACATGAAGACTATCATTCATTCATACATACAAACCAACCATGATAGATAACCCAATGATATGCAAAACAAATCTAACACTTAGATGTGCAACCAAATTACGTATTAAAATCCGTTAAAATCCCATAATGGAGTTTATTTCATGACTGAACCAAAAGCCATTATGGGATCAAAGGCTAAACATAATCAATAAACAAACGAATGGAAGAAAGTTAGAATGATCACACCCTATCGTTGAATAGAAACCAATGATTAACTATTGAATCCATAAAGAATTCCCATAAACAATAATCAATATCCACGATGACAGAGATCACCAAGAAGAAGTAAAGAAAAATAGACGTTATGGCTTTCTCCTATGTTGGAATCTCTCCCAAGGTGTAAACCCTAGTTTCTACTATTAAAGTTACGTAATAAAAGTCTGGTCCTCTCTGACACACGTCAGAATTGTTTTATACCACATTACACATCATTAAGTTGAGACATAAAAATAAAACAAATTACAGCATCAGCATCGCGCGCGGCCGCGCGCGTCCCTAGTGTTTCTGGCTCATGGCCGCGAGACTTGCAGTAAGTTCAGACCAAACCAGACGTCCTCTCGCGCAGTCGCGCACTCATGCCTCGCGGGTGTGAGCTAAGTCTCTCGCGGTCGCGCTTCCCTTGCCTCGCGGGCCCTTTACTTGCAGAAGGTTCCCATGTAAAGCTCTTTACTCGCGCAGGCGCGCGAGTCTGCCTTTGTACTGTCGCGCGGCCGCGCGGCCTGTGTCCTGTAATTATGAGTCTGGTTTCCTGCTTGCTGCTGCTGCTACTTGCTTTAATCCTCATGCTAGCTTGATTTCCATACCTCATTGTACCTCCATGCAAAGCACATCCTCGCCTTTCAACTGGCCTTCACGCATCCATTCACCGATACCTCAAATTCCACCAAAATGAAGCCGATTTCTGCACTTATTCACCAAAAGGAGTTTTAAGTATATGCAATGCAAAATAACGTGAAATACAACTAAAACAAAATGAAATTTACTTGAGGTGGGCACAATTCGCATGGATTAATATACAATAAGTGAGTAAAAATATCACTTATCAAATACCCCCAAACTTGAACTGTTGCTTGCCCTCATGCAATGCATATAAATGAACACTGAAAATGTAACTACTAAACTATGCAACTACTCTATGATGCAAACTAGTCTTACATAATCTTAGCCATAACAGAATTTCAGCCCAAATTACCTCAGTGAACTCTCCAGATTCCAGAACATAGTTTCAAATCAAACCATAGACATAACATCATACACTCAGATAATTCATGACTGCCATAGAGATGTTGTATGTGTGTGTTGTTCACAGAAACTTGATTCAAGCAAAGATTATATATCCTACACTGCTCCAAACAGAAAATTATAGTCTAAATCAAGATTCATGTATATTCGTGCAACATAGACTGTTTAACATATCACCACAAAATAAGGCTCAACAATGGGTTTATTGCTTTATTACTACTCACGAGGGCGATTTAGCACTTTTCCGCGGTGTTTATTGCTATTATATTTTTTTACATGACTGTGCAATGTCTTAATCCATTAGGCACACTGCTACCCCTTAGCGAGCTTTTAACCAACGACTCCCAGACCATGAAAGATGTGACGCCCCCAAAATTAGGTATACATCACCCATCTTGAGTCGTCAGATACATGGTACAGAATTCAAATACAACTTACTAAAACCACTGTCGTGTATAATACGACAAAATACAACTGTGAGTTTGAATACAATAAATATCCACTAGAGATCATACAAACTCAAAAGGAGTCCTCAATACAATTATTGTCACACTATTTAACAGAATAGTGAGGACTACTAATACTATTCTCTGGTCCATCACTCCGTTCCCCGACTCGTCCCAGCTATATTCTCATTTCCTGAAGAGAACAGTGAAAGAAAGGGTGAGCTCAACTAGCCCAGTAAGAAATATTATGACTAAGATAATGCAGAATAAATTATCATTAGCCTTCAACAGTGTTAAACTGATAAAATACAATAAATATCAAGTTTAACTACAGCGGAACCAGCAATCCATTAAAAGAGTCAAGTAGAAAATAAAATCTACTATCTTTTATGTTTTAAAAGGTTTTTCATCATCGTTATAGCTGAGACTCAGCTTAATAAATATTCCACATCATCGAATCACCCCCGCACTACGGCCAAGGATATTCTTTAGTATCACGACCACAATTATTCATGCACTACGGCCAAGAATATTTGTGTATTCATTAATGGTCATGATCATGCCAACAACTGTCCATCAATGCACTACGGGCCAATGAGGATATTTAATTTTTACATCATTTGTAATATTACGGTCATGATTACACCGAATAATCCCTGGTCATAATCACACCAAGTCCATCTATGCACTACAGGCCACAGATGACTTTCAACAAAATATAAACATGAGGATGATGACAATGATATAAAAATTCAATAAAACAAGTTCAAGAATTATTTTATCCAGAAATTATTAACGTCCAAATTTTCAACACGATACTGTTTTGTGGTGTAAAATTCAAGAATGATCAGAAGAATATTTTCATGAAAGGATACTGGATGAAGCGCAAATATCAAGGATATTCCACTAATTTCATGGAGTATAGAAGTCAAAGTTTTATCCAACTGAGTATAATAAAGAATGGAATAACAAAAGAAATCACCATGCATGCGATAGACCGCACAGACAGGTTATTCCAGCAGAATAATAATAACGGAACCAGGTCAGGTGAAATTCACACCGACAGGATGTTCCAACAGAATAATAAATAATGGAACCAGGTCCGGCGTAAAACGCACAGACAGGATATTCCAACAGAATAATAATAAAGACGGAACCAGATCCGGTGTAAAACACACAGATAGGATGTTCCAACAGAATAATAATAAAGATGGAACCAGGTCCGGCGTATAGCACAGACAGGATATTCCGACAGAAATATAAAGACAAAATAGGAAATGGATGTCACCAAGTATAGGGTGTTCCGCGTATACCGGTTATTCCAACAGATTAATAATGAATGGAATAACATAAGGATTTCACCAAGTATAAGGTGTACCGCGTATACAGATCATGTATAGGGTATGCCACTTTTACAGGTTATTCCAACAGAATAACAAAGAATGGAATAACATAAGTTCTCTTCAAGAAGAAAGAATAACACCCCTTACTTTATTTAGGAGACGAAATACTGCAGTAGTGTAGTAACCGAATACTCTTCTTCTTTCTCTCTTATTCTCTCTATACTTTCTCTCTCTATAGCTTGAGCGAATTCGTGAAAAATAATGAAGCCCTAGGCCTCTATTTATAGAAGATTTATTACTATTTACGAAAGTATTTACTATTTACGAAGGTAATTACTATTTACGAAGATAATTACTATTTACGAAGGTAATTATTATTTACTAAGGTAATTATTATTTACTAAGGTAATTATTTTTTTACTAAGGTAATTATTATTTACGAAAAAGACTGATGATGACATATGGCCCCCCATAATTAAACTTACCACAAACGTCTAATAATAGACTCTTTATATACATCAAGGATTGAATAAAAATTATCAGAAATCATTTTATTTTTTTTAATCAACACATATTTAATCTTTCAACAATTATTAATCATTTATAACTTGTCGTCTCAATTATTGTTTAAATAATATAACATATTATACAGATGATACTGTGACAATAATTGAATCAATAATATAAAAGATATGATGCAGCAATTACTGTAGCAATAATTGAGTATAGCTGAGTGACTTCTCACGTAAGCATCAATAATTAATACCGTGTGCTACTATGCAACAACGCGTATTACTGTACTTTTACTACTGAGTAGTTCAACAGTTTTAACGGTAACACCTCCGCCGTTATTTTATAGAAAGATAATTTTGTCGTTTTCTAACTACGACAATACTTCCGTTGTGGGGTCCACCAATGATTGTGTCGTCGTACGAATATTCCCCGACAAAAAGAATATTCCCCGACCAAACGAATATTTTATAACAACTTGCGTACTTTGCAAAATTTATAAATATTACCCACAACTATATATTTTATCAAATTTATTCCATAATATTCAAAAATAATAATTATGAAAATTCATCTTTATTTATAAAAACTGGGGTCTTACAACCTCCCCTTCTTATGAAATTTCGCCCTCGAAATTAGGGTACGTACCTGGTATGTCAAAGAGGTAAGGATACCTTGATTTCATTTCAGATTCTAACTCCCAAGTCATTTCCTCAACATCGTGGTTTCTCCACAAAACTTTGACTTGAGGTATAACCTTGGAGCGTAGAATATGTTCCTTCTTATCCAAGATTTGAACAGGAATCTCTTCATACGTCAAATCTTCCGCTATTTCGTCCGGTTCTAACTCAATAATGTGGTTCGGGTCTTTCACATATTTTCGTAACATGGATATGTGAAAAAACGTTATGAACACGAGACATACTTGGCGGTAAAGCGAGTCTATAGGCCACAGTTCCTATTCGATCGAGGATTAAAAATGGACCGATAAATCGAGGATTAAGTTTTCCTCTCTTTCCAAATCTTGTAACTCCTTTCCATGGAGTAACACGTAACAACACATGATCTCCTATATTGAATTCCACGTCCTTTCGATGAAGATCAACATAACTCTTTTGTCGACTTTGTGAGGTTTTTATACGTTGTCGGATCGTTTGAATCTTTTCCGTAGTCATACGTACCAACTCCGGTCCCAACAACGTTGCTTCACCCACCTCATCCCAGCATACCGGAGAACGACACTTTCTTCCATACAACGCTTCGAATGGAGCCATGCCAATACTTGCTTGATAACTGTTGTTGTAGGAAAACTCCACCAATGGTAAGAACTTGTCCCAACTTCCCTTGGAATCAAGGACACAGAGTCTTAATAGATCTTCGAGAGTTTGAATAGTCCTCTCTGACTGCCCGTCCGTCTGAGGATGATATGCCGAGCTAAATCGTAAGTCTGTGCCCATAGCTTTTTGCAAACTAACCCAAAATCGTGAAGTAAATCTTGGGTCTCGATCAGAAACTATGGATACCGGCATACCATGCAGTCTTACAATCTCGTTTATGTACATACGAGCCAGACGTTCAAGTGTATAAGTTTCTCGTATCGGTAAGAAATGAGCAGACTTGGTCAATCTATCAACAATGACCCAAATCGCATCTATGCCTTGAGAAACCTTAGGAAGACCGGTAACGAAATCCATGGTAATGTGCTCCCACTTCCATTCTGGAATTTCAAGTGGTTGCAACGGACCTTTTGGTACTTGATGCTCCGCTTTAACTCGTTGACAAGTTAGACACCTTGAGATAAACAACGCTATCTCTCTCTTCATATTGCTCCACCAAAATGTATGACGAATATCATGATACATTTTGGTACTTCCAGGATGGATTGCAAACGGTGTATTGTGCGCCTCCATCATGATTTTATACTTTAAATCAGGGTCGTTAGGAACACAAAGTCTGGAGTTGACTCGAAGTATTCCTTCTTCATCGATTCTTGCTTCCGGCATAGCACCTTCTTGCACTTTCTTCCTCATACGCATCAGCTCCAGGTCTGTAGCTTGAGCAGCTTTAACTTTATCGATTAAAGTCGGTTCTACTCGTATATTCGCCATCGTCACATGCGTCCATGGAGTCTTTAACTCTATCCCCATCCTTTGCAAGTCACACAAAATGGGCCCTTGCGTTGACAATATCGCACTCGTACTTGCATGTGATCTTCTACTCAATGCGTCAGCTACCACGTTTGCTTTTCCAGGATGGTATTGGATGGTATGATCATAATCTTTCAACAGTTCAAGCCAACGTCGTTGTCGCATATTGAGTTCCTTTTGAGTGAAGAAATATTTGAGGCTTTTATGATCCGTAAAGATCTCCACTTTCTCCCCATACAAGTAATACCTCCAAATTTTAAGTGCAAAGACAACAGCTGCCAACTCTAGATCATGAGTAGGATAATTCCTCTCATATTCTTTGAGTTGTCGCGAGGCATAGGCTATGACTTTTCCATGTTGCATGAGAACACATCCCAGCCCTTTGCCCGAAGCATCACTGTAGATGACAAATCCCTCCGAGCCAGATGGTATTGTCAGAACAGGTGCTGAAATGAGTCTCCTCTTGAGTTCTTGAAAACTCTTCTCACATTCTTCGCTCCAATCGAACTTTGTATCTTTCCGAGTCAGCTGAGTCAATGGAGTAGCGATTCGAGAAAATCCTTCCACGAATCTCCGATAATAACCAGCTAAACCGAGAAAGCTACGTACTTCGGTCACTGATTTAGGTTGCTCCCAGCTTTGAATAGCTTCAATCTTTGCTGGGTCAACAGATATTCCATGACTTGATACCACGTGCCCAAGGAATGCTACTTCCTCAAGCCAGAACTCGCATTTCTTCAACTTGGCATAAAGCTTATATTCACGAAGCTTTTGGAGTGTCAGCCTCAAGTGTTGCTCATGATCTTCACGGCTTTTGGAATAAATAAGGATGTCATCAATAAAGACGACCACAAAGTGATCCAAATATTCCTTGAATACTCGGTTCATCATATCCATGAAGGCAGCAGGAGCATTAGTCAATCCAAAGGACATGACTAGGAATTCATAATGCCCGTACCGAGTTCTGAAAGCCGTCTTTGGAATGTCTTCAGTTCTAATCTTCAGTTGGTGATACCCGGAACGAAGATCGATCTTTGAAAAGAATTTGGCTCCTTGCAACTGGTCAAATAGATCATCAATTCGTGGCAATGGATACCTATTTTTGATGGTGACATGATTCAACTCCCGATAATCAATACAAAGTCGCATACTCCCATCTTTCTTCTTCACGAATAGAACAGGAGCACCCCAAGGAGAAGTACTAGGACGAATAAAGCCAATGTCTAGCAATTCCTGCAGTTGGGTTTTTAACTCCTGAAGTTCAATAGGAGCCATTCGATATGGGGCTTTAGAAATGGGTTTTGTACCGGGTTCAAGGTCGATACAAAATTCAATCTCACGCTCTGGGGGTAGGCCAGGAAGTTCTTCGGGGAATACGTCAGGAAATTCATTAACAATAGAAATATCGTTCAAAACTGACGTATTTTTGTTTAAATCTGTGACATGAGCTAAGAAAGCTTGACATCCGTTTTTCAATAAACGAATAGCTTTATGGCTTGAGATGACCGTGATTGATTTTAATGGTTTGGTCGCTTGAATTCGCATAATAGGTTGATTAGGAATATGAAAGCTAACAACCTTATGGAAACAATCAATTTTTGCATGATGAGTAGTTAACCAAACAATCCCTAGAATCACGTCAAATGCAAGTATTTTCAATGAAATAAGATCTACATGTAATGTGAGGGTACCGATTTGAACCAAACAAGACTTATAAACAGTGGATGTAATGAAGGTTTCTCCCAACGGAGTTTCCACAGATAAGTCAAAGTCTAATTTCTCCGGAGTCAAATTTAATCGATGAGCGCAAGTAGGAGAAATAAAAGAATGGGTAGAACCGGTATCAAATAAAGTATAGACTTCTTTAGAGTTTATGATAAGCTTACCCGTGATGACCTCATTTGGGTTCCTTGCTTTCTGGGAGGTCACAACAAACGCTCTCCCTTGCACTACCGGCTTTCACCTTTCTGGGACGGCCTTTGGTGCCTCCATCCTAGCTGAATTTGTCTTTGGTAAACGACAAAATCGGGCTAAGTGACCTTCTCTTCCACAATTATAACATGCTTTGGACGGCATCGCGCAATTTGGACTGATGTGTCCCTCCCCTCCGCATTTGAAGCATATGATAGGTGGTCTTTCTCCTTCCTTAACAACGGGTGCTGGTGCTGACGTCTTTCCATCATTGTTGAATCTCCTCTTCTTGAAATGCCCATTCTTATTGTTTTGGCCCTGATTACCACCGAAGTGGTTACCATTTCTGGCTTGCTGATTCCCTCCACGCTTGTTGTCACCGCTTCGATGACCACTCTCGTTGGTATTATAATTTTGCCGGCCGCTCTCTTTTAGTTGAGTTGACTCGTTATCGCGCTCCACTAACTGAGCCCTATTTACAACATCAGAATACAAACACAGTTTATGAGAAATAAGATGCTGACGTATCTCCGGCTTCAAACCTCTTAAAAACATTCGCGCCATTCTCTCTTCATTATCCACTAAGTGGGACGCAAACCGTGATAACTCTGCAAATTTTGCCTCGTATTGCGACACGGTCATATTATTTTGTTCCAACTTAATAAACTCCACCTCCTTCATGTGGCGAATACTTTCGGGAAAGTATTTGTCATTGAACAGCTCCTGGAACTTCTCCCAAGATATCTTCAGTACAGCAGGTTGAGTACGTTTTACCGATTCCCACCAGTAATCTGCCTCTCCGCGCAACATAAAGGCGGCAAAGGGAACCTTTTGCTCCTCGGAGCATCCCAAGACATCAAATATCTTGGTCATCTGCTTTATCCATGTTTCCGCCATAAGTGGTTTTGGCTCTCCCTTAAACTCCGGTGGTCCCAGCTCCTTGAATTGTTTAGCGGTGACCGCCCGAGAGTTTCCCGCGTTTCCATCTACGTTTTGGACAGGAGTTGCTCTCGCCTGTTGTTGCATAAATTGCATAAAACCTCTGAACATTTGATCATTCGTCATTTGGTCAGTGTTGTTGTTTGCATGAGGATTTTCGCCTTCCTGATACACATTATCTTGATTATTGATATGTGGTGAATCAACGATCGCCTGTGCTCCATTGCTATTCTCAACATTCTCAGATGTCATTTTCAGATACTGCCACAAAACAAAAGGTTAATTGACATGTAACATATTATCCCTATATTCTGACCGACCAATAAAATAGCACATAAACTTAGGTAGGTCATACTAGCGAAGGAATTCCCCGTCTCTCCCCTCCTAGTACTATTCTCACATCTTAGCCAGGGATCATATCCCTAAGCTCTGATACCAACTGTGACGCCCCCAAAATTAGGTATACATCACCCATCTTGAGTCGTCAGATACATGGTACAGAATTCAAATACAACTTACTAAAACCACTGTCGTGTATAATACGACAAAATACAACTGTGAGTTTGAATACAATAAATATCCACTAGAGATCATACAAACTCAAAAGGAGTCCTCAATACAATTATTGTCACACTATTTAACAGAATAGTGAGGACTACTAATACTATTCTCTGGTCCATCACTCCGTTCCCCGACTCGTCCCAGCTATATTCTCATTTCCTGAAGAGAACAGTGAAAGAAAGGGTGAGCTCAACTAGCCCAGTAAGAAATATTATGACTAAGATAATGCAGAATAAATTATCATTAGCCTTCAACAGTGTTAAACTGATAAAATACAATAAATATCAAGTTTAACTACAGCGGAACCAGCAATCCATTAAAAGAGTCAAGTAGAAAATAAAATCTACTATCTTTTATGTTTTAAAAGGTTTTTCATCATCGTTATAGCTGAGACTCAGCTTAATAAATATTCCACATCATCGAATCACCCCCGCACTACGGCCAAGGATATTCTTTAGTATCACGACCACAATTATTCATGCACTACGGCCAAGAATATTTGTGTATTCATTAATGGTCATGATCATGCCAACAACTGTCCATCAATGCACTACGGGCCAATGAGGATATTTAATTTTTACATCATTTGTAATATTACGGTCATGATTACACCGAATAATCCCTGATCATAATCACACCAAGTCCATCTATGCACTACAGGCCACAGATGACTTTCAACAAAATATAAACATGAGGATGATGACAATGATATAAAAATTCAATAAAACAAGTTCAAGAATTATTTTATCCAGAAATTATTAACGTCCAAATTTTCAACACGATACTGTTTTGTGGTGTAAAATTCAAGAATGATCAGAAGAATATTTTCATGAAAGGATACTGGATGAAGCGCAAATATCAAGGATATTCCACTAATTTCATGGAGTATAGAAGTCAAAGTTTTATCCAACTGAGTATAATAAAGAATGGAATAACAAAAGAAATCACCATGCATGCGATAGACCGCACAGACAGGTTATTCCAGCAGAATAATAATAACGGAACCAGGTCAGGTGAAATTCATACCGACAGGATGTTCCAACAGAATAATAAATAATGGAACCAGGTCCGGCGTAAAACGCACAGACAGGATATTCCAACAGAATAATAATAAAGACGGAACCAGATCTGGTGTAAAACACACAGATAGGATGTTCCAACAGAATAATAATAAAGATGGAACCAGGTCCGGCGTATAGCACAGACAGGATATTCCAACAGAAATATAAAGACAAAATAGGAAATGGATGTCACCAAGTATAGGGTGTTCCGCGTATACCGGTTATTCCAACAGATTAATAATGAATGGAATAACATAAGGATTTCACCAAGTATAAGGTGTACCGCGTATACAGATCATGTATAGGGTATGCCACTTTTACAGGTTATTCCAACAGAATAACAAAGAATGGAATAACATAAGTTCTTTTCAAGAAGAAAGAATAACACCCCTTACTTTATTTAGGAGACGGAATACTGCAGTAGTGTAGTAACCGAATACTCTTCTTCTTTCTCTCTTATTCTCTCTATACTTTCTCTCTCTATAGCTTGAGCGAATTCGTGAAAAATAATGAAGCCCTAGGCCTCTATTTATAGAAGATTTATTACTATTTACGAAAGTATTTACTATTTATGAAGGTAATTACTATTTACGAAGATAATTACTATTTACGAAGGTAATTATTATTTACTAAGGTAATTATTATTTACTAAGGTAATTATTTTTTTACTAAGGTAATTATTATTTACGAAAAAGACTGATGATGACATATGGCCCCCCATAATTAAACTTACCACAAACGTCTAATAATAGACTCTTTATATACATCAAGGATTGAATAAAAATTATCTGAAATCATTTTATTTTTTTTAATCAACACATATTTAATCTTTCAACAATTATTAATCATTTATAACTTGTCGTCTCAATTATTGTTTAAATAATATAACATATTATACAGATGATACTGTGACAATAATTGAATCAATAATATAAAAGATATGATGCAGCAATTACTGTAGCAATAATTGAGTATAGCTGAGTGACTTCTCACGTAAGCATCAATAATTAATACCGTGTGCTACTATGCAACAACGCGTATTACTGTACTTTTACTACTGAGTAGTTCAACAGTTTTAACGGTAACACCTCCGCCGTTATTTTATAGAAAGATAATTTTGTCGTTTTCTAACTACGACAATACTTCCGTTGTGGGGTCCACCAATGATTGTGCCGTCGTACGAATATTCCCCGACAAAAAGAATATTCCCCGACCAAACGAATATTTTATAACAACTTGCGTACTTTGCAAAATTTATAAATATTACCCACAACTATATATTTTATCAAATTTATTCCATAATATTCAAAAATAATAATTATGAAAATTCATCTTTATTTATAAAAACTGGGGTCTTACAAAAGACCTTAGGGCGTTAGGTGTAGAGACAATCCCCTCGGGCGTACTTACTCAAGTAGCTAGGACCCCGAATTAAGACTAGTCACGTTATTGCTATTCTTTTTTTATACACAACATGCCTATGTTTCCCCAAAATTTAATTTGCACTTCAATGACTTACAGTCTACAACATTTTCCTCATGTTTCTCTTTTTAAAACTACATGTTCTATTGATCGATGCAAGACACACATTAATATCCAAATGAATGTGAACACAATTGTGCAAACCGATAGCATATAAATAGCAACATGAATCGCATTGTGTAAAACATTATATCCAAGTTGTGTTATGCAAAATATTCTGAAATTGTTCACAATTCACTATCATCATTGGCTTAGGCAAAAATTTCTATTTATACGCAAGAATTTATGTGAGACATTAAACTAAACATATTATCAATGAATAAAAAAAATAAAAATTTTTATGCTAAAATTTAACTAACACATATTCATGCAAAATTAAACTAAACATGCTAAAATAAAATGCAACTAAACTACTATGCAAGTACACCAATACCCCCAAACTTAAAATGTTCAATGTTCGCATTGAATGAAGGTAAAGGGTACGAGAAAAACTCCCCTAATTATCGGCATGACCACCCTCCTCGGGTGGTGAATCTGGTGGTGGATATGGCACGACGGTCCCGAACTGGGGCCATTCAAGCATGGTTCCTTGCTGCGCGAATGCTTCGACTAAAACCTTGGAGATTCCCGGAGAAAAAATACCAAGATTCTCATATATTGCGTCGACTTTGCGCGCCGACCTACGGAGGTGTCGATCGCCAAAGACAGGCTGCTTACGGGTAGATGGACCTGCTACATCGGGCTATGGGGGCTGCTTGGTTGGCACTGGCTAGGTGAATCGGCTAATGAATCCACGTCCGCGCGGGTGTGGTTCACCACCTGTCCAATGCTAGAGCTTAGCTATTGTGGCTGATGTAATGTCATGACTCGGCTTTTGTCGTGTCCTGTCCATCCATGGAACTCCTTGTTGCATACAAAGTAATGCTGTTGTCGCTGCATGCGGAATGCTCCCATTCATGTTGCCTCGCCAATAACGCTTCATAGTTTTGATGAATGAGGTGGCCGACGTCTATGTACTTCCCTTCAATAATACCCCATAGAATGATGGCTTGCTCCTTCGTGACGACATGCTTGTGAGTGGACAGAATTAGTTTGGCGTAGATAAATAGATGTCATGCTTGGGCGAAGCGATTCAAAGTGGAAGATGGAAACGAGAGAGGCTCGGTTGTTCCGACCTTACAGGTCCACTTAGTGCCCAGGATGCATAATTCCGAAATTAGAACATCCAAGTTAGTCGTTAAATGGTGACCTTGGACCCAATTAGCGGACCCAGTAGGTGGGGTATCAGTTATTCCATACACTGCTCTAATAGCTGAGGGCCGAAAATCCACTTGCACCTGTCGAACGAGCGTTATGCCGTGTTTCTCCATCTCTTTTGCGTTTGTGTAGAATTCCCGAACGACTTCCATTGGAATAGGTACAAGTGTGGCAGTCAGGCTAACCCAGTTCCTTTCTCAGAGCATGCTCCATAGCTGTCCATCCGTCTTGGTGGGTCTAAAGCCTCATTCCGGCATAAACAATTTACCTAGAAGGTGATAATAGATGTGATGAGCCTCCCGGCTTAAGAAGTTTTTTTGTTCCGTGACATCGTCATCGGGATCACTGGATGAGGAATCAGAGGTTGAAGAGATTGAGGTTGCACGGCTTCTTGTTGGACCCATGACCAACTGCTATGGAGAGAATGCGAGTGTTTTGCAGCAGATGATACTATCCCCAAACTTGCTTTCACCCAATCCCACAAGATAAAACCTAGGTTGACTCCAATGAGGATGGTGGTGATATACGTATGTATTGGTAGGGAAGGGCCTTTTATTAGGGGAAAGTAAACTCATAATAAAACACGTAAATAATAATATCTCTGCTAGGTGTAGCGCGCGGCCGCGTGACATGGTATGATTGATCTAGCGCGGGCGCGCGAGTATGTGAAAACTGTCAGAGGGTTGCGCGGGCGCGAGGTAACACCTGTTGGGGCATGCGCGGCCGCGAGCTGCTTTTCCTGAGCTGTAGTTCTGAACTTCCAAGTGGAGGTTGTGATGTGTGGAACCCAAATCACCTAAAACAAGATGAGTGCAACACAGAGTATGTATCAAGCAACATAGAATGACTCTAACTTCTATTGTACTTAAGAATTGAAAAGAGTTTCAAGATGAAATTGATGGGTTGCCTCCCATCCAGCGCTAAGTTATAGTCATTTTAGCTTGACTGTCCTGGGGGCTCATATTGACGAGAGAATCATAGTGACATTGTGTCTTTCCACTTCGTCACCAAAGTAATGCTTCAACTGCTGTCCGTTTACTTTGAAAGGGTTGTCTGGGAATTGGTTGTATATTTTAATTGCACCGTGCGGAAAGACAGTTTTCACTGTGAAAGGACCTGACCAACGTGATTTCAGTTTTCCAGGGAAGAGTTTAACTCTGGAATTATAGAGCAACACCCTTTGCCCCGGCTCGAACGTTCTATCCATTATCCTACTATCATGCCACCTTTTTACTTTTTCCTTGTATAATTTTGCATTCTCATAAGCCTGTAATCTAAACTCATCTAGCTCATTTAGCTGAAGTAGCCTTTTCTCCCCTGCAGATGTTAAGTCAAGGTTGAGCTTCCGTATTGCCCAATAAGCCTTATGTTCTGGCTCCATATGGAGGTGACAGGCTTTGCCATATACAATTTGAAAAGGTGACATCCCCAACGGGGTTTTGTATGCGGTGTGATAGGCCCATACAACATCATATAATTTTAACGACCAATCCTTACGTGTTGGATTCACCACTTTTTCCAGGATTCTTTTGACTTCTCGGTTTGATACTTCAGCTTGGCCATTTGTTTGTGGGTGATATGCTGTGGCGATGCGATGTTTTACCTCGTACTGAGCTAGTAAGGTGGTGAATTGCCTGTTGCAGAAATGATTGCCTTCGTCACTAATGATAGCCATTGGAGTTCCAAAACTCGTAAAATTGCTCTTGTGCAGAAACTTGAGGACTACCTTGGCATCGTTGGTCGGTAAAGCTGCAACCTCCACCCATTTTGAAACGTAATCCACTGCGAGCAATATATAGAGATTGTCGCAGAAAGAAATAAAAGGTCCCATGAAATCAATGCCCCATACATCGAATATTTCTACTTCTAGGATGGTATTCAATGGCATCTCGTTTCTTTTAGAGATATTACCCACTCGCTGACATCTGTCACATCGCTGGACGAAACAGTAAGCGTCCTTGAAGATAGTTGGCCAGTAAAACCCTACTTGAAGGACTCTCGCTGCTGTCCGTTCCCCGCCATAGTGACCTCCGTACACTGATGAGTGACACTTGTGCAGAATCCATTCGGTCTCGCTATACGGAATACACCTTCTTATCACTTGATCTGAACACTATTTGAACAGGTAAGGCTCATCCCATATATACCATTTGACGTCATTCAGAAATTTCTTTTTCTGATATCCCACCAAGTCAGGAGATATCGTCTTACTTACTAGACAATTTACGAAGTCTGCAAACCATGGCACTTCCCCTTTCACCACAAACAACTGCTCATCTGGAAAGGACTCATTGATCATAACGTTATCCTGTACTTCTCTTTCTGGATTCTCGAGTCGAGATAAGTGGTCCGCCACTTGGTTTTCAGTTCCCTTTCTGTCCTTGATTTCCATGTCAAATTCCTGCAGTAGTAAGATCCATCTAATCAGCCGCGGTTTAGCGTCCTTCTTGGCCATTAAATATCGAATCACTGCGTGATCTGTAAACACTATCACTCTTGTTTCAATCAGATATGCTCGAAATTTATCAAAAGCGTATACCACTGCCAATAACTCTTTTTCTGTGGTGGTATAGTTCAATTGCGCATCCGTTAGGGTCTTGCTGGCATAATAAATCACATGAAATATCTTTTCTTTTCACTGGCCCAACACAGCCCCTATGGCGTAATCACTGGCGTCACACATCAATTCAAACGGTAAAGTCTAATCGGGTGCAGTAATTACTGGTGCTGAAATCAGTTTTCTCTTTAAGTGTTCAAATGTGGATACGTAAGTGTCATCGAAATTGAATTTTGCATCTTTCTCCAATAGGCTGCATAATGGCTTAGTGATTTTGGAGAAATCCTTAATGAACCTGCGGTAGAACCATGCATGTCCCAGAAAATTGCAAACTCCTTTTACTGATGTGGGTGGTGGTAGGTTCTCAATAGTCTCCAGTTTTGCTCTATCCACCTCAAGTCCCGTCTTTGAAACTTTGTGTCCCAAAATGATTCCTTCTTGTACCATGAAGTGGCACTTTTCCCAGTTTAGCACTAAATTTGTTTCAATGCATCTCTTTAACACCATAACTAGATTCTAGAGACATAAGTCAAATGAATCCCCAAAGACTGAGAAGTCATCCATAAATACTTCAATATTCTGTTCCACCATGTCGGAGAATATAGCCATCATACATCTTTGAAACATGGCTGGAGCATTTCACAACCCAAAAAACATTCGTCTGAAAGCAAAAGTGCCATATGGACATGTGAAAGTAGTCTTTTCCTGATCTTCTGGAGCTATCATAATTTGGTTGTAACCCGAATAACCATCCAGAAGGCAATAGTATTAATGCCCTGCTAATCTGTCCAACATCTGATCGATAAATGATCTTTCCTAGTAACCTTTTTTAGCTTGCAGTAATCCATGCAAACTCTCCACCCCGTCACTGTTCGTGTTGGGATTAGCTCATTATTCTCATTAGTCACAACGGTCATGCCACCCTTCTTCGGAACACACTGTACTGGACTCACCCATGCGCTGTCTGAGATTGGATAGATTATTCCTGCATCTAGCCATTTTAGTACTTCTTTCTTGACCACCTCCTTCATTATTGGATTAAGCCTCATTTTTTGCTCAACTATCGGCTTTCTACCATCTTCTATTAGGATCTTGTGCATGCAATACGAAGGGCTGATTCCTTTGATATCTGTTATGGTCCATCCAATAGCTGATTTGAACTCTGTAAGCACTCGGAGCAGTTTTTCTTCATGACAAGATGTTAGTACAGAAGCAATAATCACAGGTAATTTGGAATCTGAACTTAAAAATGCATACCTGAGATGTTCCGGTAGTGGCTTCAACTCCAATTCGGGAGGTGTCTCAAGAGATGGTTTTAGCTTTATTGAGGTATCTCCAGCTATTGACAATGGCTCTGCAGGGGGTCTAAATCTCCTGAATTGGGGGTTGGTGGATAGTGAACAAATTCGTCAAATTCTTCCTCCTCTGGATCTGAATTCTCATCAGTGATATTCCTCAAAGGTTCATAGTCTGCTAAACTCTGTATGTCATCATCTAGAATCCGATTCACCCAATCAACGAAGAAACAATCCTCCTCATCCGTTTGGAATTTCATAGCTTTGAATGCATTAAAAATGACCTCTTGATCCTGAACTCGCATCGTGAGTTCCCTATATTATACATCTATCAAAGCTCTGCCCGTGGCCAAGAATGGTCTTCCCAGTATGATCGGAATATTTTTGTCCTCTTCGAAATCTAGGATGATAAAATCAGCCGGAAAGATGAACTTATCCACTTTAACCAATACATTTTCAACAATTCCCCGCAGATATGTGACAGACCGGTCGGCTAACTGTAATGATATGTTCGTTGGTCGTGGAGCCGGTAATCCCAACTGGTTGAATACAGACAGTGGCATCAAATTTATACTTGCTCCCAAATCACATAAACACTTGTTAAACTCCATCTTCCCAATAGTGCACGGAATTGTGAAGCTACCCAAATCTTTCAGTTTTGGAGGTAACTTATGTTGAAGCACTGCACTACATTCTTCTGTCAATGCTACCATTTCAAACTCATCTAATCTTCTCTTCCTTGACAGTATACCTTTCATGAACTTTGTGTAGCTTGGCATTTGTTCCAATGCTTCGGCAAAAGGTATATTGATTTGCAGCTTTTTGAAGACCTCTAAAATCTTGCTGAACTGTTTGTCATCTTTCTGCTTTGCTAACCTTTGCGGATATGGTATTTGAGGGTGCAGTGGTTGTAGTGGACTCTGGACCTTCTCTTCTGAACCTGCTTTATTCGTTTCGTTTTGCTGAACCTCATAATTTTCCAAATTTTTATCCTCCTCAATTTCTTTCTCTGCATCGAGCGGTCGCATGGCCTCCTTAGTGGTATCATGCGCGGGCGCGCGACTTTCATGTACTGTCAGGTCTTTCCCAGATCGCAATGTTATTACTTGACACTACTCCTTCCCATCTCTTCTAGGATTTGCCTCTGTGTTACTTGGCAGAACACCTTGGGCCTATTAGTAAGCATGGTCGCCATTTGCCCCATTTGCGTCTCTAAATTCTTGATAGCCACTACTTGGCTTTTGATCATGACCTCGATGTTTGCCATGTATTTCAACATCATCTCCTCTACTTCTGATTTCTTCTCTGGATTTGATGCAGCTAGAGTGTGGTGTTGTTTCTGTTGAGTAAATCCCGGTGGAAATGGTGGTTTCGGTATAAACCGTGGCTGTGCTGACTGTTGTTGAAACTGTTGATTCGGCTGGAACTGATTTTGTTGTTGTCCTTAGTTGTTAGACCAGCTGAAGTTTGGATGATTGCGGTTGTTGGGGTGGTATGTGTTTTGGAATTGGCCTTGGTCCTTTCTGTAGGAGTTTACATACTGAACTGCTTCTGAGATGATAGCACATTGGTCTGTGGAGTGTGACCCCGCATAAATCTCACAAACAAAAGCAACCGTCTTCACTTTACTCTCTGCCAACGTCTCTATTTTCTTCGCCATGGCTGCCATTTGTGCCGATAGCTGTGGAATCGCATCCACCTCCAACATACCTGCAACTTTGGATTGAGACATCCGAGTTGTAGGATTCTGATAGTCATTCGCGGCCATTGTCTCGATAAGCGTATAGGTCTCATCATAGCTTTTTGCCCATAATGCGCCTCCTGCGGCTGCATCTACAATCGGTCTGGACTGCCATCCCAAGCCACTGTAAAATGAATTAATTACCAGCCAGTCTGGTAAACTATGATGTGGACACTTCCTAAGCATCTCCTTATACCTTTCCCATGCTTCATATAAGGATTCACCTTGTTGTTGTTCAAACTGAGATATGGCTGTCCTCATCTTTGCAGTCTTAGCCATTGGGAAAAACTTGGCTAAAAATTTCTGTGTTAAATCCTCCCATGTAGTAATCGATCCAGCCAGCAAAGAATGTAACCGACTCCTTGCTTTATCCCTCAATGAAAATGGGAATAACCGTAGTCTGATGGCATCTTCCGTCACACCATTATATCTGAATGTGTCACAAATCTCGATGAACCTTAATAAGTGTTCATTCGAATCATCTGTAGCAGCACCCCCAAACTGTACTGAATTCTGTACCATCTGAATAGTGCCCATTTTTATTTCGAAGGTGTTTGCTGCTATCGCCGATTTGAATATGCTAGAGTGTAATTCATTTATGTTCGGCATGGAATATTCCCTTAGAGCCCGATGCTCTTCTCTTGGATCAATCCTTTGTTCTTCTGCCATATTGACTAGAATGCTTTCTAACTGCTCTTGCAGATTTATTCGCACACTCGCTTTCCAACCTTTTCCGTTTATATTAGCTTGTGCTGGTGTTAACTCTGAATTGGAAGATCGTGTGTGCATAAAACTTTACAAGTATCTGTAACCAAAAACAAAATAAAAATAAAAATGAGAAATGAACAGAATTGTCTAAGTTATACAATACATCTTTAAACTAATGATAATTATCTAAATTAACGCCTTTCCCCGACAGCGGCGCCAAAAACTTGTTGCCTCTTTTATAGTTCTTATAAAAGAGCTCTAACTCTTGCAAGTATACACGGGTCAACAAGTAATACAGAGTAAGTAAAATATCGATCCCACAGAGAAAGTGTTAACTTTAAACTACTATGCATTAATTAACTCACTATATTTATATGCTAAGACTATGGACTTGATTGTTGATTTAAACTAATTATGATTACCAACTAAAAATAAGAGTATAAATGGACTAAATATAATGTGGAAACAATGGGATCCTAACTTCATTCAATATTTCATTCAATCTCCATATGTCATTCAAGAAGTGTTCACATATCACAGGATAATAGCCAAGGGCATAAAAGCGAGTTATAACCATTTTTCACTGCACTATAACCAACTCACATATCATCTACAGATGTTAGAATCTATGTAATCACTAATACCATCATAATTACCATATTCCTATGCGCAATTGTAATCCTATTGATTTTAAGCACAACCCTTATTCTAGCTCATACGGCAAAACAGTATATTCCTATCTGTTTCACCAAATATGCAATCCCCATATTCGCATGCTATTATGATTTCATCCATATTTATATGTTCATTTCCAATTCCATACAAATACTAACATGAAGATTATCAGTCATTCATACATACAAACCAACCATGATAGATAACCCAATGATATGCAAAACAAATCTAACACTTAGTTTATGACTAAACCAAAAGTCATTATGGGATCAAGGCTAAACATGATCAATAAACAAACGAATGGAAGAAAGTTAGAATGATCACACCCAATCGTTGAATAGAAACCAATGATTAACTATTGAATCCACAAAGAATTTCCATAAACAATAATCAATTTCCACGATGACAGAGATCTCCAAGAAGAAGTAAAGAAAAATAGACGTTATGGCTTTCTCCTACGTTGGAATCTCTCCCAAGGTGTAAACCCTAGTTTCTACTATGAAAGTTACGTAATAAAAGTCTGGCCCTCTCTGACACACGTCAGAATCATTTTATACCTCATTACACATCATTAAGTTGAGACATAAAAATAAAACAAATTACAGCAATAGCATCGCGCGTGGCCGCGCGCGTCCCTAGTGTTTCTGGCTCGCGGTCTCGAGACTTACAGTAAGTTCAGACCAAACCAAACGTCAACTCGCGCAGTCGCACACTCATGCCTCGCGGGCGCGAGCTGAGTCTTTCACAGTCGCGCGTCCCTTGCCTCGCGGGCGCTTGACTTGCATAAGGTTCCCATGTAAAGCTCTGTACTCGCGCGGGCGCGCGAGTCTGCCTTTGTACTGTCGCGCGGCCGCACGGCCGCACGGCCTGTGTCCTGCAATTCTGAGTCTGGTTTCCTGCTTGCTGCTGCTGCTACTTGCTTTAATCCTCATGCTAGCTTGATTTCCATGCCTCATTGTACCTCCATGCCATGCACATCCTCGCCTTTCAACTGGCCTTCACGCATCCGCTCACCGATACCTCGAATTCCACCAAAATGAAGCTGATTCCTGCACTTGTTCACCAAAAGGAGTTTTAAGTATATGCAATGCAAAATAACGTGAAATACAACTAAAAAAATGAAATGTACTCGAGGTGGGCACAATTCGCATGGATTAATATACAATAAGTGAGTAAAAATATCACTTATCAGAAGACAACAGCTGCTAACTCTAGATCATGAGTAGGATAATTCCTCTCATATTCTTTGAGTTATCTTGAGGCATAGGCTATGACTTTTCCATGTTGCATGAGAACACATCCCAACCCTTTTCCCGAAGCATCACTGTAGATGACAAATCCCTCCGAGCCAGATGGTATTGTCAGAACAGGTGCTGAAATGAGTCTCCTCTTGAGTTCTTGAAAACTCTTCTCACATTCTTCGCTCCAACCGAACTTTGTATCTTTCCGAGTCAGCTGAGTTAATGGAGTAGCAAATCGAGAAAATCCTTCCACGAATCTTCGATAATAACCAGCTAAGCCGAGAAAGATACGTACTTTGGTCACTGATTTAGGTTGCTCCCAGCTTTGAATTGCTTCAATCTTTGTTGGGTCAACAGATATTCCATGACTTGATACTACGTGCCCAAGAAATGCTACTTCCTCAAGCCAGAATTCGAATTTCTTCAACTTGGCATAAAGCTTGTATTCACGAAGCTTTTGGAGTGTCAGCCTCAAGTGTTGCTAATGATCTTCACGGCTTTTGGAATAAATAAGGATGTCATTAATAAAGACGACCACAAAGTAATCCAAATATTCCTTGAATACTCGGTTCATCATATCCATGAGGGCAGCAGGAGCATTAGTCAATTTAAAGGACATGACTAGGAATTCATAATGCCCGTACCGAGTTCTGAAAGCCGTCTTTGGAATGTCATCGGTTCTAATCTTCAATTGGTGATATCCGTAACGAATATCAATCTTTGAAAAGAATTTGGCTCCTTGCAACTGGTCAAACATGTCATCAATACGTGGTAATAGATAGGCCAGGAAGTTCTTCAGGGAATACGTCAGGAAATTTATTAACAATAGAAATATCGTTCAAAACTGACATATTTTTGTTTAAATCTGTGACATGAGCTAAAAAATCTTGACATCCGTTTTTCAATAAACGAATAGCTTTATGGCTTGAGATGACCGTGATTGATTTTAATAGTTTGGTCACTTGAATTCGCATAATAGGTTGATTAGAAATATGAAAGCTAACAACCTTACGGAAATAATCAATTTTTGCATGATGAGTAGTTAACCAATTAATCCCTAGAATCACGTCAAATGTAAGTATTTTCAATGAAATAAGATCTACAGGTAGTGTGAGGGTACCGATTTGAACCAAACAAGACTTATAAACAGTGGATGTAATGAAGGTTTCTCCCAACGGAGTTTCTACAGATAAGTCAAAGTCTAATTTCTCCGTAGTCAAATTTAATCGATGAGCGCAAGTAGGAGAAATAAAAGAATGGGTAGAACCGGTATTAAATAAAGTATAGATTTCGTTAGAGTTTATGATAATCTTACCCGTGATGACCTCATTTGGGTTCCTTGCTTTCTGGGAGGTTACAACAAACGCTCTCCCTTGCACTACCGATTTTGACTTTTCTGGGACGGCCTTTGGTGCCTCCATCCTAGCTGAATTTGTCTTCGTTGAACGATAAAATCAGGCTAAGTGACCTTCTCTTCCACAATTATAACATGCTTTAGACGGCATCGCACAGTTTGGACTGATGTGCCCCTCCCCTCCGCATTTGAAACATATGATACGTGGTCGTTCTCCTTCCTTAACGACAGGTGTTGGTGCTGACGTCTTTCCATCATTGTTGAATCTCCTCTTCTTGAAATGTCCATTCTTATTATTTTGGCCCTAATTACCACCGAAGTGGTTACCATTTCTGGCCTGTTGATTCCCTCCACGCTTGTTGTCACCGCTTCGATGACTGCTCTCATTGGTATTATCATTTTGCCGGCTGCTCTCTTTTAGTTGCGTTGACTCGTTATCGCGCTCCACTAATTGAGCCCTATTTAAAACATCTGAATATAAACACAGTTTATGAGAAATAAGATGTTGACGTATCTCCGGCTTCAAACCTCTTAAAGACATCCGTGTCATTCTCTCTTCGTTATCCACCAAGTGGGACGCAATCCGGGATAACTCCGCAAATTTAGCCTCGTATTACGACACAGTCATATTGTTTTGTTCCAACTTGATAAACTCCACCTCCTTCATATGACGAATACTTCTAGGAAAGTATTTGTCATTGAACAGCTCTTGGAACTTCTCCCAAGACATCTTTAGTACGGCAGATTGAGTACGTTTTACCGATTCCCACCAGTAATCTGCCTCTCCGCGCAACATAATGGCGGCAAAGAGAACCTTTTGCTTCTCGGAGCATCCCAAGACATCAAATATCTTGGTGATCTGCTTTATCCATGCTTCCGCCATAAGTGTTTTTGGCTCTCCCTTAAACTCTGGTGGTCCCAACTCCTTGAACTGTTTAGCGGTGACTGCCCGAGAGTTTCCAGTGTTTCCACCTGCATTTTGGACAGGAGCCGTTCTCGCCTGCTGTTGCATGAATTGCATAAAGCCCCTGAACATTTGATCATTCATTATTTGGTCACTGTTGTTGTTTGCATGAGGATTGTCGCCTTCCTAATGCACATTATCCTGATTATTGATATGTGGTGAATCAACGGTCGCCTGTGCTCCATTGCTATTCTCAACCATTCTCGGATGTCATTTTCAGATACTGCCACAAAACAAAGGTTAATTGACATTAACATATTATCCCTAAATTCTGACCGACCAATTAAATACCACATAAACTTAGGTAGGTCATACTAGCGAAGGAATTCCCCGTCTCTCCCCTCCAAGTACTATTCTCACATCTTAGCCAGGGATCATATCCCTGAGCTTTGATACCAACTGTGACGCCCCCAAAATTAGGTATACATCACCCATCTTGAGTCGCCAGATACATCGTACAGAATTCAAATACAACTTAATAATACAATTGTCGTGTACAATACGACAACACATAAACTGTGAGTTTGAATACAAATATTGTCTACTAGAGAGTATACAAACTCAAAAGGAGTCCTTATTACAATTATTGTCACACTATTTAACAGAATAGTGAGGACAACAAATACTATCATCTGGTCCATCACTCCGTTCCCCTACTCATCCCAGCTATATTCTCATTTCCTGAAGAGAACAGTGAAAGAAATGGTGAGCTCAACTAGCCCAGTAATAAACTGATAAAATATAATAAACATCAAGTTTAACTGCAAGCAATCCATTAGAAGAGTCAAGTAGAGAATAAAATCAACTATCTTCTATGATTTAAAAGGTTTTTCATAACTTTTATCGCTGAGACTCAGCTTAATAAATAATCCACATCATCGAATCACTCCTGCACTACGGCCAAGGAGGACTTTTTCCACATTATTTGTAACATTACGGTTATGATTACACCGAATAATCCATGGTCATAATCATACCAAGTCCATTTATGCACTACAGGTCACAGATGACTTTCAACATAATATAAACAAGAGGATAATGACAATGATATAAGAATTCAATAAAAATAAGTTCAAGAATTAATTTATCCAGGAACCACTAACGTCCAAATTGTCAACATGATATTGCTTTGTAGAGTAAAATTCAAAAATGATCAGAAGAATATTTCCATGAAAAGATACTGGATGAAGCGCAAATATCAAGGATATTCTACTAATTTCATGGAGTATAGAAGTCAAAACTTTAACCAAGTGAGTATAATAAAGAATGGAATGACAAAAGAAATCACCATACATGCGGTACTTCGCATAGACAGGTTATTCCAACAGAATAATAATAACGAAACTAGGTTAGGCAAAATTTGCACCGACGGGATGTTCCAACAGAATAATAAAGACGGAACCAGGTCCAGTGTAAAACACACAGACATGATGTTCCAACAGAATAATAATAAAGACGAAACCAGGTCTGGTGTAAAACACACAGACAGGATGTTCCAACAGAATAATAATAAAGACGGAACCAGGTCTGGTGTAAAACACACAGACAGGATGTTCCAACAGAATAATAGAAGAATGTCACCAAGTATAGGGTAAACCGCGTATACAGGTTATTCCAACAAAATAATAAGCAATGGAATAACAACAGTTCTCTTCATGAATAAGAAATAATAACACCCCTTACATTAGTAGTAGATTGAATACTGCAGTAGTGTAGTAACAGAATACTCTTCTTCTTTCTCTCTTATTCTATCTATACTTTCTCTCTCTATAGCTTGAATGAATTCGTGAAAAATAATGAAGCACTAGGCCTCTATTTATATAAGATTTCTAGCTTAGCACTTGAAATGTGAAAAGGCAAGTGGCTTGACGACTGGTGATGTGAAAAGAAAAGTGGTTTGACGCCTGTAATGTGAAACACCAAGTGGTTTGACGCCTGTAATGTGAAACGACAATTGGTTCGATGCCTGTAATATGGAACGGCAAGTGGTTTGACGTCTGGTAAAGGTAATTACTATTGACGAAGGTAATTACTATTGATGATGGTAATTACTATTGAAGAAGAGACTCTTAGATAATGACATATGGGCCCCCCATAAAATAACCAAACTTACCACAAACGTCTAATAATAGACTCTTTATATACATCAAAGATTGAATAAATATTACCATAAATCATTTTATTTTTAATCAACACATTTAATTTTTCAACAATTATTAATCATTTATAACTCGTCGTCTCAATTATTGATTTAATAATATAACATATTATACAGATGATACTGTGATAATAATTGAATCAATAATATAAAAGATATGATGCAACAATTACTGTAGCAATAATTGAGTATAGCTGAGTGACTTCTCACGTAAGCATCAATAATCAATACCGTGTGCTACTATGCAACCACGCGTATTACTGTACTTTTACTACCGGGTAGTTCAACAGTTTTAACGGTAACACCTCCGCCGTTATTTTCATAAAGTATTTTTATCGTATTTTCAATCCGACAATAATTTCATTGTGGGGTCCACCAATGATTGTGTCGTCATACGAATATTCCCCGACAAAAAGAATATTCCCCGACCAAACGAATATTTTATAACAACTTGCTTACTTTGTAAATTTATAAATATTACCCACAACTATAACATTATATCAAATTTACTCCATAATATTCAAAAATAATATTTATAGAAAATTCATCTTTATTTATAAAAGTTGGGGTCTTACAATAATAACAGAAATCACCATGCATGCGGTACTTCGCATAGACGGGTTATTCCAACAGAATACTAATAAGGACGGAATCAGGTCCGGCGTAAAACGCACAGACAGGATATTCCGATAGAATAATAAATAATGGAACCAGGTCCGGCGTAAACGTACAGACAGGATAATCCGACAGAATAATAAATAATGGAACAAGGTCTGGCGTAAACGCACAGACATGATATTCCGACAGAATAATAAAGAACGGAATATTAGAAAATTTTCACCATGTATGCGGTACTTCGCATAAACAGGTTATTCCAACATAATAATAAAGAATGGAATAACAGAAGAATTTCACCAAGTATAGGGTAGTCCGCGTATACAGGTTATTCCAACAAAATAATAAATAATAATAATATCCTTTACGAGTACGACAATTATATCCCCTACCTTTGAAAGAAGAGTATTCCGACTGGTAGGGCGAGGATATACTCGAAGTAAACTTGTACTACGCTCAAAGCTTTTTTAAACTCTAAAGAAATACGCTCAAGATTATAGAAGAAGAATTCTCTCTATAGTTTCTCTCTCTAGAGTTTCAGTGAATTTATAAGAAATAATGAAGGAATGAGCTTCAATTTATAGAAGAATGGATTGCATAGTAACTAATTCATGAACGGTCTAGATTGATTTACTTTTAATCGGACGGTCCATATTTAAAGCAAAATCTTTTAAATAAAATATAATATATTCTATTTATAATCTAATAAAACGAATAACTTTATAAAAGTATTTAGTTTTATATAAAAAGATTTTACTATGCAGGCACTATGCATAATAAAATATAATATATTCTATTTATAGAATAACTTTATAAAAGTATTCTGTTTTATATAAAAAGATTTTACTATGCAAAATACTATGCATAATAGAATATAATATATTCTATTTATATAAGAACTTTATAAAAGTATTCTGTTTTATATAAAAAGATTTTACTATTAAAACTTTAAACCAACGATCCATATTGATTTACTATTATAATTTCAACCAACGGTCTGAAAAATTAGGACATCTCCTCATGGAATAATATTGTACCCAAAAATAATTTAGACCGAAAAATATATATATTTTTCGGGTGAATAGTACTCCGACACAAAAAGTGCCCCAAATACTCGAGTGAACAATACTATAGTAAATAGTAACCGGGTATTTTATGACAACTTGTCTACTTTAAAAAAATTTCACATATCACCCTTAACTTTTAACTTTTATCAATTTAACTATTTACCAAAATAGAAAAATTGAATACTTTTATTTCATAAAATTCGGGGTCTCACAATCTCCTCTCCTTATAAAATTTCGTCCTCGAAATTTACGTACGTACCTGATATTCGAAGAAATGAGAATACCTTGCTTTCTTTTTAGATTGTACATTCCCGATTATTTTCTCTCTACCATGATTTTCCATTTCTCATCTCCTTTATTTCAAATATCATTCTAGAATATAGTTTCAAAATAATGGTTTATTGACATACCACATAATACCCCTATATTCTGATCGACCAATTAAATAACAAATAAACTTAGGTAGGTCATACTAGCAAATGAATTCTCTGTCTCTCCCCTCTTAGTTCTTGTCTCACATCTCAGCCAGGGATCATATCCCTAAGCTTTGATACCAACTGTGACGCCCCCAAAATTAGGTATACATCACCCATCTTGGGTCGTCAGATACATGGTACAGAATTCAAATACAACTTGATAATACAACTGTAGTGTACAATACGACAAAATATAAACTGTGAGTTTGAATACAAATATTGTCTACTAGAGAGTATACAAACTCAAAAGGAGTCCTTATTATAATTATTATCACACTATTTCATATAATAGTGAGGACTACTAATGCACCATCTAGGACCATCACTCCGTTCCCCGACTCGTCCCAGCTATATTCTCATTTCCTGAAGAGAACAATGAAAGAAAGGGTGAGCTCAACTAGCCCAGTAAGAATTATCATGACTAAGATAATGCAAAATAATTTATCGTTAGCCTTCAACAGTGTTAAACTGATAAAATATAACAAACATCAAGTTTAACTGCAGTGGAACAAGCAATCCATTAGAAGAGTCAAGTAGAACATAATATCTATTATCTCTTCTAGATTAAAAGTCCATCGTTGATATTTTATTCCTGTAATACTCATCAACAGTTCTTTGTTATACTCAAGACAAATAGAACTTTCATCACTTGTCTTCACCTGAACCACCAAAGATGTTAGTTAAATTCACAATTCATATTTATAATAATGTGAATTAACAGTTCCTTCTTGCCACAAAGGCTTAATAGAACGTTTACTCAATATCCTTACCCCGAAGGCTGAAGATATTCAAATGTAATAACAATGATCATACCAATCAGTTGTCTATCTTTGCACTACGGGCCAAAGATATTCAAATATAAAACCAATGGTCATGATCATACCAATCAATTGCCTGTCAGTGCACTACGGCCAAAGACATTCAACTGTTAACTAATGGTCATGATCCTGCCAATCACATCATTGAATTATTCATGCACTACGGCCAACGATATTTGTTAGTATCACTAGTGGTCATGATCATGTCATACATCTGTCCATCTTCGCACTACGGGTCAAAGATATCAAACAACAGATCATCTTTGCACTACAGGCCAAAGATATTCAACAACATATCATCTTTGCACTACATGCCAAAGACATACAACTGTAAAACTAGTAACCAACAGTATAATAAAGAATGAAATAATAAAAGAATTTCACCATGTATGCAGTACTTCGCATAGACAGGTTATTCCAACATAATAATAAAGAATGGAATAACAGAAGAATTTTACCATGCGTGCGTAATCCGCACAGACAGTTTATTCAAACAGAATAATAAATAATGGAACCAGGTCATGCGTAATCGCACAGACAGGATATTCCGACAGAATAATAAAGAATGGAATAACAAAAGAAATCACCATACATGCGATAGACTGCACAGGCAGGTTATTCCAACAGAATAATAAATAACGGAACCAGGTCCGCCGTAAAACGCACAGACAGGATGTTCCAACAGAATAATAAAGAATGGAACCAAGTCCGGCGTAAAACGCACAGACAGGATATTCCAACAGAATAGTAAAGACGGAATAATAGAAGAATGTCACCAAGTATAGGGTAGCCCGCGTATACAGGTTATTCCAACAGAATAATAAAGAATGAAATAACATAAGTTATCTTCATGAATACAAAAGAATAACACCCCTTACGAGTACAACAAATAATATCCCCTGCCTTAAGAAGAAGAGTACTGGATATATAAGTAGTGAAGTAGCAGAATACTTTCTTCTTTTTCTCTATAGTTTATCTTTCTAGAGTTTCAGTGAATTCGTAAGAAATGATAAATGAATGATCTTCTATTTATAGAAAAATGGACTGTATAGTAACTAACTCATGAACGGTCCAAATTGATTTACTTTAATCTGACCGTCCATATTTAAAACAAAATCTTTTAAATAAAATATAATATATTCTATTTATAATCTAATAAAATGAATAACTTTATAAAAGATTTTACTATGCAAACACTATGCAGGCACTATGCAAATACTATGAATAATAAAATATAATATATTCTAATTATTGTGAGACCCCAGATTTTATGAATAAAGATATAATTTTCTCAAAATATTTTTTTAATATTATGGTGTGGATTTGATATAATGTTATAGCTGTTGGTAGTATTTATAAATTTTGTAAAGTATGCAAGTTGTCATATTATATTCGATTGGTCGGGGAATATTTATTTTATCAGGGAATATTCGTGCAATGACACAATCATTGGTGGACCCTGCAGCAGAATTATTGTCGGATTGAGAAAACGACGAAAATATTTTATGAAAATAACAGCGGAAGTTTTACCGTTGAACTACTCGGTAGTAAAAGTATAGTAATACGCGTGGTTGCATAGTAGCACATGGTATTGATTATTGATGCTTACGTGATAAGTCACTCAGATTTATTTTATTGGTATTATTAATGTAATAATACAGAAAATCTTTTTATATAAAACATAATACTTTTATAAAGTTATTCTATAAATAGAATATATTATATTCTAATATGCATAGTGTCTGCATAGTGTTTTACATAGTAAAATCTTTTTATATAAAACAGAATACTTTTATAAATTTATTCTATAAATAGAATATATTATATTTTATTATGCATAGTTTTGCATAGTATTTTTCATAGAAAAATCTTTTATAAAGTTATTCGTTTTATTAGATTATAAATAGAATATATTATATTTTATTTAAAAGATTTTGCTTTAAATATGGACCGTCAGATTAAAGTAAATCAATCTAGACCGTTCATGAGTTAGTTATTATGCAGTCCATTTTTCTATAAATAGAAGCTCATTCATTTATTATTTCTTACAAATTTACTGAAACTCTAGAGAGAGAAACTATAGAGAGAAAGAAGAAAAGTGTTCTGCTACTTCACTACTTCTATATCAAGTACTCTTCTTTCTAAGGTAGGGGATATTATTTGTTATACTCGTAAGGGGTATTCTTTCTTTCTTATTCATGAAGAGAACTTATGTTATTCCATTCTTTATTATTCTGTTGGAATAACCTGTATACGCGGGATACCCTATACTTGGTGAAATTCTTCTGTTATTCCATTCTTTATTATTCTGTTGGAATATCCTGTTTGTACGTTTTACGCCAGACCTGGTTCCGTCTTTATTATTATTCTGTTGGAATATCCTTTCTGTGCGTTTTACGCCGGACCTGGTTCCGTCTTTATTAGTATTCTGTTGGAATAACATGTCTATGCGAAGTACCGCATGCATGGTGATTTTTGTTGTTATTCCATTCTTTATTATTCTGTTGGAACATCTTGTTGGTGTGATTTTTGCCTCACCTGGTTCCGTTAATTATTATTCTGTTGTAATAACCTGTTTATGCGAAGTACCGCATGCATGGTGATTTCTTTTGTTATTCCATTCTTTATTATACTCAGTTGGTTAAAGTTTTGACTTCTATACTCCATGAAATTAGTGGAATATCCTTGATATTTGTGCTTCATCCAGTATCTTTTCATGAAAATATTCTTCTGAGCATTCTTGAATTTTACTCTACAAAGAAGTATCATGTTGACAATTTGGACGTTATTAGGTCCTGGATAAATTAATTCTTGAACTTGTTTTATTGAATTCTTATATCATTGTCGTCATCATCATGTTTATATTTTGTTGAAAGTCATCTGTGGCCTGTAGTGCATAGATGGACTTTGTATGATTATGACCAGAGATTATTCGGTGTAATCATAACCGTAATGTTACAAATGATGTGAAAAAAGTCCTCATTGGCCCGTAGTGCATTGATGGACAGTTTTTGGTATGATTATGGCTATGGATTCTCTTTGGCCATAGTGCAAAGATGAATTGTTTTATGGCATGATAAGGACCGTTGATGAAAACATGATTATCTTAAGCCGTAGTGCATGGATAATTCGTGGACGTGATACTAAAGAATATCATTGGCCGTAGTGCAGGGGTGATTCGATGATGTGAATTATTTATTAAGCTGAGTCTCAGCGATAAAAGTGATGAAAAACTTTTTAAATCATAGAAGATAGTAGATTTTATTCTCTACTTGACTCTTCTAATGGATTGCTTGTTCCGCTGCAGTTAAACTTGATAGTTATTATATTTTATCAGTTTAACACTGTTGAAGGCTAACGATAAATTATTCTGCATTCTCTTAGTCATAATATTTCTTACTGGGCTAGTTGAGCTCACCCTTTCTTTCACTGTTCTCTTCAGGAAATTAGAATATAGCTGGGACGAGTCGGGGAACGGAGTGATGGTCCTAGATCATGCATTAGTAGTACTCACTATTCTGTGAAATAGTGTGATAATAATTGTAATGAGAACTCTTTTTGAGTTTGTATACTCTTTAGTAGACAATATTTGTATTCAAACTCACAGTTTATGTTTTGTCGTATTGTACACGACAGTTGTATTATTAAGTTGTATTTGAATTCTGTACCATGTATCTGGCAATTCAGAATAGGTGATCTATATCTATTTTGGGGGCGTCACAATTATTGTCTAATAAAACAAACAACTTTATAAAAGTATTTTGTTTTATATAAAAAAATTTTACTATACAAAATACTATGCAAATACTATGCAACACTATGCATAATAAAATATAATATATTCTATTTATAGAATAACTTTATAAAAGTATTCTGTTTTTTTACATTAATAATACCAATAAAATAAAAGTGAGTGACTTATCACGTAAGCATCAATAATCAATATTGCGTGCTACTATGCAACCACGCGTATTACTGTACTTTTACTACCGAGTAGTTCAACAGTATTAACTGTAAAACTTCCGTCGTTATTTTCATAAAATATTTTTGTCGTTTTCTCAATCCGACAATAATTCTGTTGCGGGGTCCACCAATGATTGTACCGTCATACGGATATTACTTGACAAAAAAGAATATTCCTCGACCAATCGAATATTATACAACAACTTGCATACTTTTCAAAATTTATAAATATTATCCGCAACTATAACATTATCTCAAATCAACACCATAATATTAAAAAAAATATTTCGAAAAAATTAAATCTTTATTCATAAAATCTGGGGTCTCACAACCTTAGTCTCTCACATCATTAGAAATCAAATTTTAAACTCTAAACTTTACCCGAGTGGTAGTATTTTTCTTTTAACTGTATATGGTAATATGTTTGAATTTCTCTACTAGTCGTTCTAAATTGTAAAATTATTACTGAGTTTTGAAAGTCAATTTAAGACATTTTTTAAATTACAATTGTACAACGGGTAATACTATTTAGATAGTTTACAATATTTTTTACTGTATCGATTAAAATTAAAAGAATCTATATCAATTTTAAATTTAAAATATCTTAAATTGACTTTAAAATAATAATAATAATCTTATATTTTGATACGGAGGAAGAATTACATAGCAAAAATTGAATCATATATGATACATAATAAAATTAAGTATTATATTTTATTTCTTCTGAAATAATCACAAAAGAATTTTTGATTATAAATCTATTTCAATGTGCAAATAGATAAAACTTAGTTTTGGTTTTAGGGTTGGATTACTTGGTCTACTCCTCACCTTTGTCCCAAATTTCCCAAATATCATTAGACTAGTTGGGTTCCGTGCCTCCGGCACTGTATGAACAGTGTAATTTATCTCAAACTTTGAACGGCCCAGATGATTTATTGAGTGAGCAGAAAATTCAAAATCATTTGTATTTTATTAGATAGATTAAAATATAAAAATGAAATTTAGAATTAAATAAAAAAGAAAGAAAATTAAGGAAATGCAACTCAAATCCGAATAGTGGCATTTGAGGGATTTGGATTTCATTCAATACACCTTCCTTTACATTTCATCAAATATACTATTTTTATAATTGTGAATAGTATAATTTAAATTAATATTGACCGACTAATTTATTATATTGAATAACATAAATTGTTTCAAAAATAAAAATAATTCGACATTTTTTTCATCATTTGATGAACAACACTTTACTCTCTCGATCACTCCCCATAAAACTTCAACACAAAAAAAATACTCCTTTTGTTTTGTTTTAATTAAAATTAGAGGTATATATATATATTTTTCTTTGGTTTCATCTAAAATTATTGGTAAATATTTAATTTTAAACTATAAAATGACATGAAATCCTAAATTGCCATACTTATATTCTATGTGAATTGAACAATACTCCCTTTGTTGCTCAAAAACTAGTTTAATTTAACCTTGATCAAATTGACCTATTTTAAAATTAAGAATTAAGTATATTTATATTTTCAAACCTATAAAAATTGAATATGACAATAAATTCGACATAGTTTCTTATAACCATAATTTTTCACTTATATTTACTAGAAAATAGTTAAAATTTTGATTATAAAAATAATCAATTTGACTGAAAAAATCAAACTAAACCAGTTTTTATGAGACAAAGGGAGTATTATGTTGCAAGATTAATTTCATGCGCACACATACTATTACCCCATGTATTAAATAATAATAATAAAAAAAAATGACATAAAAAGTTAATAAATCTTATCAATAATTTAAATGATAAGACTGACATGCTCTACTTTTTTGCTCATCATTTGTGCATATAAATCTACTCTTCTCACAATTTATATATGAGTCCGGATCCGGTCCGAACTCCCGGACAGGTTTAAAATTCGGACCTTTTTTTTTCTTTTTTTTGCTTTTTTTTTTAAAACAACTAAAAAAAAATTTATGGAATTGAAATTTTTACATTATACAGTGTTTTGGGCGTAATTTAGATGCCTATAACAAAGCATGTCTGTACAGTCTGGGTAAACTGTACATACATTGGTTGGTGTAAGTGTTAAAAACACACCCAAAACACTGTATTATTGAAAAATTTCAGTTCCATAAATTTTATTTTTTTTAGTTCTACAAAAAAAAAAAAAAAAAAAAATTGGGTCCGGATTTTCTCCCGTCCGGGAGGTCCGGACCTGATCCAATTTATATATATATATGAAAAAATTAAGAATACTTCAGAGGGAGGGGGAGGGGGGAGGGGGGGGGGGGTCAAATAAAAAAGCGGCAAGAGCCCAGAGGCATAAAAAATGCACTTCCTATCAGACTAAAAGGCTTTCAAAGTTCAAAGAGGTAGGAATTTGTAAGGGAAGGCAACAAAGATTTTTGGTTCACAGAGCAATTAGATTTTTGAGCCTGCAAAAATACCAGGAAGCATCCACTTAAATCTATGCAACTGCTTGTCACATAAGACTCATGAACTCCACTGAATTTATTTGTAAAAAAAAAAAGAAAAAAAAATTCCATACAACACCACATATGAAGTATATACACCATTAAACTTCTAGTATGCTAAGGTACAGATATCTGGCCCTGAAAAGTTGCTTCATCACCATAATTTTCAAAAATGTTAGCCGAATGCTGCCACCAAAAAAAAAAAAAACTTATTAAAAAAATATAATATTGTAAAAGAAAAAGGTAAGGATGGGTAGTTAATAACTTTCTGTTAATTTCCTCCAACAGATATCCAAATGTAAGTTGGTAGTTTCAGGAAATTTAATAGGACAGTAGGATGAAAAACATGATACGAAAAGGCCAACTGTCACCAAATATGTCAACTAGCTAATTTTGCTTTCATATATTAATCAGGCGCCACTATTAGCATATCATTTTCCATTGCACCTAATCATGTAGGTCTCAAGAACATGGTCCAGTCCTTCTGACACTGAGAACCGTCCTATCAATTTTTTCAACAGAAAAACGAGTGTCCAATTACACAGAGTGGCTTGGGCAGTTTCCAGTGTGTGTACATACTAACTAGGCCAAAAATTCATTGCTAGTAAGGGCATAGACTTATGTAGAGCAAATCTACAGGGTGATTATGGCCAAGCAACATTGCAATAACAAGTTATAAAGGTAGACAGTAGACACAAAATGCAGGCAAGAAGGTCCCGTACAAGAAAACACAAACAAAAACAGATAACAAAAGGCAGTAAAGTAAGAACCTGAGCTTACCATGGATGAGAGAAGCTTTCATCAAAAACAATAGACAAAGTTCTTGAATAGAATGTGAAAGCACCTCTTTATCACAAGTTTCGAGGCAGCAGAACTACAAGTAACAAATTATGGTCTTCAGTTTATAAACGGCAGGTAAGTTCATTCCATGAAAACAAATAAAGTAGAACTACCTTCATCCAAACTGCAGAAACTTTCTCTGGGAAATATCACACTAGGATCAATTTGTTGCTGGGAGGAAAGAACAAGAGCCACACAATTTTTACTGCAGTAAATGAGCAGGCATTCCATGAACATCTATTTTTCTTAGAAGAAAGGCCAAGAGAAAAGACTGAAGGAGAAAAAATCACACTACATAATCATTTGATGAACTAGATTTTAATCCAAAGGTAAGGCCTTAGATGGTGCTGAACAATTGGATGAACTAAGCCACAAGATACTTTAAATCTCGGACTAATATCCATACTGCCGCATGTGCTTGTGCAATGTTTTGTGTGCAACATCTTGTTTAATTCTTTATGGAAGGAATAATTAATTACCTGGCCCATGAAGGGACAAATTTTTTGTTGGGTAAGTCTTCCTCCTCTTCCTCTTCATTGTCTGAGCACTGATATGGAGAAATCTCATATGATTTTTCTAGACTTGTCTTAGTAGCCACATCAGTTCTCAAGGCTGACTGATCCAACACACTTGTAGACTACAAATAAGAAAAACCTATATAGCATGATGCTCACATGAAAGTGAAAAGATATAGGAATAATAATGAGAACAGAGAGGTTCACAGAACTCCTTAGTATGTTGAGTCAAGATCAGACAATTCCCCATCCAGATCGTCAAATGGACCTTCCTCAAGATATTACCAAATAAATATAAGGCACATTGTCGACTAATGATGAGTCCACTTCCTTTTCATATCATTAAATTAAGGTGGTGGAGTTTATTATAGATTCAATTCAATCTTTCATGTATTATTGTAAGGTATGGATCACACACCTTGACAAGCATAGCAAGACTATGGTAATGCTTCCCTTTCATAGTATCCCTCTGCTCTAAGTAACAAGTGTATGACATGTCTAAAGCAGACACAACAATTTGTGGTAATTCCAATGAAATTAAAGCAGAGCACGAAGTTTTGTGAATTTATGTGCATGGAATTAATTTCATTAATTAGTTCCATTTCCTTATTCTTTAACTTTTGTGGTGATGTTGGGTACAGAAGGGAGGGGGGGGAGCTTGCTACATATATGGTCATGAATTTATCTCCTTTTGCGTTGGATAATGTGACTAGGGCTCGATAAACGTTTAAGTAACCCCAAATTTTTTTTTGCAATAGTGGGAACTTTTACCTTTCTGCTGCCATCACAATCACTAAAAGCATCACAAACTTCAAAAATAATGCTAGCTTGCTTTGTCTTGGGTTCAGTTTCTGGCTTTTTCAAACTAAATTCATTTCCACTTTCTTTTCCCACATCTTGCTCCTTCACTGATCTGTTATCAGATTCCTTCCCGTCGTTCGTTTTTTTACCCTGGAGAGCACAATACCAAAGTGAATTGCTGCTGAAACCGTAGGAAATAGATAAAACTCCCGCCATCCGAAAAATAAGATCAATTATGTCTTTTTGAAATCAAATTGAGATGTTTACAGATTCAAAATTGATGTGATTGACTTAACTTTTAAAACAATAAACCTTGTAATAAGTAGTACTTTGTAGATATAGTTACCAATCCTCATAAATTGTATTGTCAAGAATTAAATGAATTCATATAAAATTTGACTTTAAAAAATACCTCAAATTGACTTCAAAAAGTCAGATTTGGTCTCATATTTTATGGGACAAAGGAAACATAATATTATATTATGGCTATAAAGAGATTTTACCATGTTGCCGCATGGTTTTTCTTTCACTCCTTTTCCAGCACGTACTTTTTCCTCTTGTGCTCTGTGAGCTCGCCATCCTTCTTCAATGCGCTTTTTTTTCCTTTCCTTGTCCTTCTTCTCTTCTTCCTCTCTCAGCCTTTTCCTTGCTACTATTTCAGCATCTTTTTTCTTCGATTCCTCTTCTTTCTTTTTCTTATTTAACTCCTTTCGCCTCAAATTTTCTTGCTCTATTTTCGCTCGCTCAAGTTTTAGTGCTTCTTTCTTCATCCTACGTTCATTTTCTCTTTTTTCTTCGAGGCGCTTTGCAGCCTCAGCAGCCTCTAGTGCCCTCACTTTGACGTCTCTCTTCCCTGTAAAAGAATTGAAAAGTTGCAAATCACATTTTGGGCAAGTAAAATAACTGTAGGCTGTTCATCTGGTATGCAACTTTTCACAACCACATAACAAAAAGTACACAGCATGCTAATACTATTCATAGCATTTACTGTTTTACCGATACTTACCCACCCAACGGACCGGATAAGTGAGGAAAAAGAACAAAAAAACATTCAAATACCCTTTTGCAGCTCAATGAATCAAGAAAAATGAAAAAGAAAAAAAATAATTTTCATGCAAATTAGAATAAAGCTTTTAATATACCATAAGTTATTGCTATAAAATTGGTGTTAATAACATAAATAGTCCTTGACTAAGGCTGGAATTTACAATCAGTCCTCAAACTATTTTTTTTCCTTCTCAAATTTACCTTATAGCAAATTTTTCCTGAATCTCAATTTCCTGCTCAAACGTGTTAGAATTCCATGTTAGTGTTAATTGCATTTTTGCATGGCACATGAACATCTTCTGAATAGGGTCTTTGTCTGATTAATTCTCTCTTTTAACACTCATCTTACCCCATCCCATCTAATTGTTGTCCCAAAACACCTCTACAACCAATTTTAAGAACCTCCTCTCTCCCCCTCTCTCTCTTTAGTCCTGCATCACCATTACCTTATTCATAACCGATTTCTGTTTTTCTGACAAGTCCTTCTATGGCACCAAGTTCCTTAATTTATTTATTAATTCAAAACAAATCAATACTTATATAAAAGCAAAACACGGGGAGAATGAAAATAAGAATTACCTGTACAAGCTGCAGCTGCTTGCTTTTGCTGAACTAGTGGAATAAATGAAGTGATATTTGAAACAATATTGTTACGCTTCACCTTCTCAGAGAGTCCCTGCCCTCTTCTCTTCATACTTGTTGAACCTGATAATTTTACCTTACTGAACCTGTTGTGAAGTGATTCACTGGCCTTCTTAATACTATTTGCACCCACAGATAAATTTTGGTTCTCCTTTCCCACATTCTCACTTTTTTTATTGCTGCAGTGATTTCTAAGCCTCTGTTTGACACTATTAAGAGTCATAGGGACAACTTCCGTATTAATGGAATCAAACCTACCTCTATGAAGACATTTCTCAGCCGCAGATGCTGATGCAGGAGGGTTTAGGCATACTTCTGTTATATCAGAAAGTGGTTCTCTCTTGGCACAGCTACTGATCTGTGTCGAACCAATGTCCTCTTGAATATTATCAGCAACATCAACTGCATTCTCATTTTCCTCACTAACACTGGGATCTTCCTCAATGGGAAAGCAAGTAAGCTCTGGATTAAAGCTCAATCGCTTCTCCGAACTGAAAGAGTTTGATGAGATTCTTTCCCAGAACTTTCCAACAGGAGGTGAATTAGAATTTTTTGAATTCCAACCAAATCGAGCATCAGAATATGGTAGACAATCAGAATATGACCCCCTTTGAAAAGCAGAGTATATTTCATCCATAAAGCTAGCCCTAAGATGGTTGCCACCATCATCACTAAGAGGTAGACTGCTCTTCATCTCCACACGCTCAAGAAGTCCATTTGCAGATAAGTATTGATCTTCAGTTCCGAGTGATTTAAATGTAGATGAAAAACATGGCAAAGGGGTGTGCCTGCTGGCAGTTCTGCATATCTGCTCCAGGATGCTAACACGTTGTGTTGAGGTACATGAATGGTTCAGTTCGCCAAAGTTAATTCCATCTCCAGAAATATCCAGCCCTCCATTTTCTGTTTGTTCATTTAGAACAAATCTCTCGAACACCGGCAAAGTCTGATCAAAAGCAAGGTCATTGTTACATGGTGACGCAACTGAATAATTAAAAAGTTGGCTAGCATCTTTCAGATGAGATTTCCTTTCTAGCAGGGTCCTCTCAGAAGAAGTCAAAACACCAGCATTTACCTGATTATCATTATTCTCAACATGCAAGAACTTCTGGTAAGCTTGCTCATCACACATATTTCTTGCAGCAAATACGTCACTTGTTGGATCTGCTCTATTGTCATCCTCAACCAAGATACCTTGTGAATCTCCGGCTGCCTGTTTGCTCAAACTTGATACAAGGCATGATCCAAATTTTTCATGATTAAATGTGGAAGGGGTCTCTGCATCCATTATACTCTCTTCAAAACCAAGTTTTCCCTGGCAGGAACAAAGATAAAAAGAAAAAAGAAAAGAAATAAAACATATTTCTGCATCAGAGGAAGTATTGTACAGGCAAAAATAATTAAAGTTTTCTCATCTTTTGCTAGAAGTAAATTTTGTTCGTCTTTACAGCTATACAAAATTAAAAATATAAAGTACTATGTCTTTCCATTTTATGAGTTCATATTTGCAAAGTAAATGCACTTTTTAAAGGAAATTCCTATATTATCCTTTTAAAAATCAAGTTAAAAATTTATCGACCACACAATGTGTTATACTCTCTCCTTCCCAAATTGTACAGGATTCCGGCATGGATCTTTTAAGATGATCAAGCGACAAATTAGATATTATATTCATTAATATTATCTTTTATGTTATTCTTATGCACTCAATATGGGATAGATGTTTGGTATTTATGGAATAGTATGATAAAAATCCTTTTTTCTTTAAACTGTGTGGAATGACTGTGACGCGTAAAATGGGACAGAGAGTAATGTATTAGGCTGAAAAGTTTGTCGTGATAAAATAATATACATATGTGGGGATAAGATAATATACATATTTATTTACATAAAAACCACAAGGTAAAGTTTCTATTTTGGCTAGTTAGATACACACACACATGAGTAGTCTTGTGAAAAGTTATATAAATAGCTCTCACACAAAAAGGTAGCTATACTATATGACTTGAGCTTATGACCAACAATCAAGGACAACTTTTATACATAAAAATCTCAAAGCAGAACCCAAATTTGGTAGATGTTTAACCATCACAAGATAATCATTTTCTTACAGGCTTTGTGAATATTAGGCAACCACATAAGTTAATATACTTTCGTGCGCTTTGGGTGACTCTTAAGATAACATATGCCACAAAATCTAGTTCCCAAGAATAATTCTCAACCAGAAAAAACATCATAATTACAGCAGAAAGATTAATACCTCTTGAATTTGGAGTCTAGGTGAAGACTCATTCCCATCTGTTATATGACACTCCATATTCTGAAAGATCATGTTAGAACTCTTATTGGCATTTCCTTCATGAGAAAGAGGAAAAGCTTGGAAATCTGAAACAGCATTTGAATTATTATCCGCAATCTTTGAATAGCTGCTTTTATACCCCCTCTGAATATCATGAAATTGTACCCTAAAGCTTGGGGAAGCAGATAAACAATTTGCTTGTTTGTCCTCGATCTTTCTCCGCTTAAACCGAGGCCACGAATCAACTTTTGTAGAGCTTGATATTATTCCAGGTAATGGGAACTTATTTGTAGGTTGAGGTTCCCTCAATTTTGAAAATCCAAAATCCTCGTCCTTGCCATGAGGATCCCCAACTGAACCACATGTGTTAAAGCCACCCTCAAACAAGCCAAAATTCCCTTCCGCCAAACCCGTTTTCTTAGTGCAAGTCCAATTGCCTGTATTCTCGCAATCAAATCTATGTTCAAGCAACAAATCGTTGACATCATTTACGCTGCTATGCCTTCTTGCATCAAGGACATGGTCTGGTGGATTAGCCGTATCCACTTCCTTATCCAGGCACTTTTTTGGATCTCCAGTAGCCTGTCTGGTCAAATTTGAGACAAGGGATGACCCTGAACATTGTTGCTGTGATGTACAAGGGATGATTTCACTCCTGTTCCAACTCTCACTGCAAAGATGACCCTGCTGGACAACAATGAAGAAAAATCATGCATTAATGAAGTTTTGGTGATAGCAGAAAAGTCAAAATCAATTTTCAATTATCTATGTCATTTTATAGGACAAACTCTCATTTTGGATACAGGCTACCAAAAAATAAAATAGAAAATCCTGCATCAATGAAGATTTGGTAATAGCAGAAAAGTCTAAACCAATTTGCGCGAAAACTCATTTTAAATACAGACTTACAAATTCAAGGACAATGAGTTCAAACTGTCAAAGTATTTGTCATACAAACTTCGATGGAACTTTCTAATAGAAACTAATGAGAAAACACATTACATTTGCCAATGATGTTCATAAATTTTTCACCTTTTGTTACAACCACTATAGACACTGAATCTATTCTCAGTGTCTACCATACTGCACACATAATGACGTCCAAAATGATAGTGATCCCACACTCAATACAAAAGCTGCTTTTAACTTACTTCTCCTAGGTGATTAACTACAAATTAGCTCAACTATGCCCTTTATCCCAAACTACTTGGGGTCGGCTAGATGAATCATTTTCCTCCACTCTGCTCTATCAAGAGTCATATCCTCAGTTATTCATAAATTCCTTAGGTGATTAACCAAATGACGAAAAATTATATATCTGGATTTTGATCATCACACACTGAAATATCTAGCTGTGGTCGTTCTGCTGTCGCAGCATTAAGGCGCATTCAATACATAGATGAAGCTGTATAGGAACTCTTATGCTAGCTTTTACTGAAATATATCTCGACTGTCAAAACAACATACTCCCTGACTAAAGGATGGCCAGAGGTATAATTTTTTTTGTCCTCAAAAGGATGGTAACATGTACATAAAGTAAAGTGCAAATATGTCATTTAGTGGGGTCTACTAGTCTATAAAAATAGAAAGACTCATCACTTAATGTAATTTTGTGGGGTCACTTGGGATAAATTTAGAACTTTTTCTACTCTCTTTCCTCTACTTTACTTTTCTTAATTTGTGCAAATGTACTTTGGACATCCTTTTGAGGACGGAGGGAGTATACGAGTCTGCGAACGAACGACTAGAGTTCAATTTCTTTTCTCCGAAACATGCTTAAAGAAAAAACACAGGTTGGTATATTATATGTATGAATATTACACAAAATATATGTCTACAAGACTGACAACTAGAGAGTAAAACAGCTTGAAACAATTACCTCTTTAATATACAGCTCAGGACACCCTTCTGTCAGATGGCATTCCAGCTGACGCATGTCTGCATCAGAACTCTTGCGGACATCTGATAATGCAACATCTGGTTCATGAAGAGCAGGGGAGTTACGAATATACACAAAAACCTCTGAATCATTTTCAGCATAATTCACCAGAGGGTTCTCACTCATATTTGGTCCAGGTCTATTTCTCTCATTTTCATCACGCTCCTCAGTATTCACTTCAAAAGGCCTCCAAGCTTCCTGTGTTTCACTTGAAGCTTCCCTCCGCCCTATAGACTGCTTCTCTAAAGAAACATTCGAAGGGTAAGTTAATTTATCTAATGATGTTGCGAGCTCCAATGAATTACAACATATCCTCTGGGAAGATTTTTCCGGGCTTGTATTCTGAGAAGGAGGGCTAAAAGTTTCATTCAAATCACAATTTTCCATGTTATCAAAGTCCAGTTGTTTGGGCTTCAAATCCATATGAGCATCAGAAGTTGACCTCACAATAAAACCTTCCGACCCTATTCTTGGGTCAACACCATCCAAATTAGACTCAAAACAATAAGGATAAGATTCAATTGGTCCTTCTATAACAAGCTCAGTTACCGCAGAAGATTGAGCATTTTCCTCCTGGTTGACAGTAGCATCGGTTTCAGGACATGGCTGGATTAGTTTACTACCTGACACATTTTTAAGGGCATTTCCTTCAAAACTATTCAATGAGCTTACAAGTGGATATTTTTCTGTTGCACCAGATCTGGACCTTGTAACTCCAAGATCAGCAATACTGGAAGATTCGACATGCAATGATGGCCCTTCACTAGTACAAGTAGTTGATGACCTTTTCATTCTATCACCAAGCTCCCCTGAAGGTTTGATCACTTCTAGTATTTCATTTGTTTTATCAAGATGTTGATTTGATTTTCCAGTTGACCGACCAAGGGCGCCACCATCTACCTTTGAAATGTAAAAAGACGCGTCCAGTTGTTCAGAATAATTTACAGAACTAGGTTGTCGGCTAGAACTCAAGGATGTTGCAATTCTACCGAAATACTTGCTGCTTCCTTGTTCCCTATCTTCGCAATATCCCATTGCAGCTTCTCTCACCCTACTAGTTCTGCTACTTGCATCAAAAGGAACAACCGCCTCCAATACCTCGCTCACATATTGAGGGTTATTGGCCATAGGGTGTGCAAGTGTACAACCATCTTTCCTTGCAATTCTAGAAGATTTACCTAGTTCCAAGGATTCATTTAGACAAATGTGGTATATGCAAGAACTTTTAGATCTTGTTATTCTACCACAATAACTGCTTGTGCCCTTTTCCTTGCTCTTTTCTATTCCTTTTGCTTGTCTTGTCACACAACTTTCTCTACTAATATCACCATCTTTCCTCACAAGTTCATAACATCCATCCAACTTTAAAGGTTCATTGGCGGAGCAAAGTTGTTTGCAAGTATTTCTAGATCTTGCGATTCTACCAAAATTGCTACTTGTGCCAATTTCGTTGCTCGGGCTTCCTCCCTTTGCTTCTCTCGCAGCAAAGCTTCCTCTATTGATATCAGAAATTTCGACCATTTTTGATAACTCATTAGCATGATCAGGCTCTTGAAGATCAATCCTACCACTAAAAGATATTGTGTTATTCTCATGGCTTAAGCGACTCTTACATGCAGATTTTGCATTAGTGCGAAGCTCTAGAGCCTTTTGCCTTGACTTGGACCTATGGATTCTAGCTAGAGATTGATCTGGCGCCTTATATATGTTTGAGATTCTTACATTTGTCTGGTCCTGGGGAGAGCTCTGAGGAACACAATTTGATCTACATCCAGGATCATTGTCGAGGTAAGCAGGCACATTTATAAGCTCATTACCTGTATCAAGCCATTTGTTAGAAGCATGTGTTTTCACAAGTGATCCATCTGACAATTCTTCACTGTTCTGTGCAATAACTGGCTGGGACCTCTGAAATCTAGCTGGTGATTGACCTAATGCAACACAGACGTTTGAGATTCCTACATCTGCCTGGCCATGAGGTGTGGTAGAATCTGGCTGAAGAACACAATTTGAGGTATAACCAACATCATTGCCATGGGACTCAGGTACAGTGGTCAGCCCATCTACTGCATCAAGACCTTTGTTCGAGTCTTGGATTACCTTAGGTAGTCCATCCAATAACTCTCCATTGTCACATGTAACAACTAACTTGCTGTACAAAGAGCATTGACCAGTTGAGTAAGGAATTGTATGTCTTGCATGAGGAAATAGAAGCTCAGAAATCAGCTCTTCTTTATTCAAATCTGCAATTGAAATATATTGTTATAAATAATTTCTCCACTTATTAAATCTGCATACTTGATGAGAGTACATGCATAATGTTTTAAGGGAATTACTGTAATGGCCTTTTAAATAGGCTTGAAATCAAAGTTTTAAGAGTTATGTTAGCATTACGGCTCTGATAAAACATATAATGAGAATAAAGTTACCCTCATAAAGAAAACTTATTCGCAGGAACTTAAGCAAAGGATAAGAGAAAGCTCAGTAAGTCCAAAACTCCGTTTAAATTTTCAAGCAAATGTATCATTGTTATATTGATGGTATGAACGCTGCTAACGACACAAAATAACAGCTACACTACAAATAAATTAGGGATAAAAGCTTGGAGCCAAATCAGCAAGTTCGGAATAAATTTTAAGATAAGTGCAACTGTAAGCCTGTCTATCCACTTAACACCAAAGCACATGAATGCAAGAGAGCCTTTGGACCAAGTAGCCATGACACTTGTAAGTACAGATACAAAGGCGAGACACTTGACAAGTGTGACTAAAATAGATGCTGAAATCTAAGGGATTGCAAACTTTATGTAGGACAAGATAACAAAATTCATTTAATTGCGTGATAGGAACACGATATAAAGAATATACACATTGTAAGTATGAATCTTTTGGACTTAGATTTTGTAAAATTTGGAACACCCACTCAACAGACTTGTAATTACATTAAACCCCGCTTCCACCAAAAAATTCAAAATCTTACTACCCTAAAAACTCAGCAGCCAAGAAAAAGCCCTAAAACTCAAACAGGCAAATTGAAGGAACCAAAGCAAGGTAAAAGTCAAGAATACCTTTGGGATCTGTTGAGAGGGAGTGGAAATTAGGGTTCCAAAGCCAGAAAGGAGGGGGAATTCCATGAATAAGGTACTTGGAAGCGATGTGTTTGTAGTACAAATCAGTCTGTTGCTTGACTTGTTCGATAATCTCGTTCTTTCGCTCGAAAATCTGGACGAACAGTTTCTCTAAGGTCGACATCTTCACATCGAACTAATCTGCCATCAATGAACTCCGACTGTCCTGCAAATTTTACTCCGGCGATATAAAGAGGGAGAGAGTGAGTGACCGTGTTTGTGTTTTCAGATTGATGGACGGTCGGATCCAATTGTGAGTAGCGCGGATACAATTTCAAATTTTGGGAATTGACTATCCGATTGGTTCTTATTAGGCAAAAATCAATTTCAACGTTGGTAGTCATTTGTAAGCAATTGACCACTTAATTTTAAAAATAAACAATAAAATTATTGTGCTTTTTAAAAATAAAAATTCAAGTTATTTTGTCTAATTTCTTAGACGAACATCAAATAATTACACATGTACTATTAAAAAAAACAAAAAATTATTATTTTTTTATGTGACAATACCAAAAAAAAATCAAAAATATAATCATTGATTATGTGGCAAAAAATGATTAAAATAAATAATAATTAATTCATTTTAAAATAATTAATTTTTAAATAATTAATTAATTTTAAAAATAAAAATAAAATAATTAATTTTAAAATAATAAAATTAAATTAAATATTTGGAATTAATGATTAATAATTAATCATTAACTTGTAAAATGATTATTTTATTTTTAAAATTAATTATTAATCATTCCGGTTAAAAAAAGCATTTACTTGTAAAAAAATCATTTTTGCCACATAAAAAAAAATTCTGCTTTTGTTTTTAAAAACAGAATTTTTAAAAACATAATTTTTTTAAAACGGAATTTTTTAAAAACAAAAACAGAATTTTTTTTATGTGGCAAAAATGCTTTTTTTACAAGTTAATGATTTTTTTTAACCGGAATAATTAATAATTAATTTTAAAAATAAAAAATAAATAATCATTTTACAAGTTAATGATTAATTATTAATCATTAATTCCAAATATTTATTTTATTTTATTATTTTATTTATTTTATTTTAAAATTAATTTTTTTTAAATTAATTATTTTAAAATGAATTAATTATTAATTTTTTTATTATTTTAATTATTTTTTGCCACATAATCAATAATTTTTTTTGTATTGCCACGTAAGAAAATAATAATTTTTTGATTTTTTTCAATGCCACATGTGTAATTATTTGACGTTCGTCCAAGAAATTGGACGGAATGGCCTGAATTTTCATTTTTAGAAAGCAGCGAGGTCCAATTGCATATTTTTAAAGTTTAGTGGCCAATTGCTTATATGACGCCCCCAAAATAGGTCCACACGACCCATTCTACGTCGCCAGATATCACACTACAGAAATCAAATACAAACTTTATTTATACAATTGTTGAATTGTCGTGCAGAATACAACAACACATAAGCTGTGAGTTTTAATACAAATATATGTAACTCTCATGGTGCCTCGACCACAACACCTTACAATGGTACTTTACATAAAAGTACAATCAATAATTATTTTAGAAATTAAAATCTTTGAAAAATGCTCAAGGAAACCTTCGTACATGGGAGGTCATGCATCTAAGTTATGATAGATATCATATGACTCGAGAATTATCCTTGGTTGATCCAATAGTCCCCAAAGAAAAACGAGCAGATTACTATCATGTTCTTTTCAATTGTGAGTTGTGACGCCCCCAAAATAGATATACATCATCAATCTTGAGTCGTCAAATACATGGTACAAAATTCAAATACAGTTTAATAATACAACTGTCGTGTAATATACGACATAACATAAACTGAGAGTTTGAAAACGAATATTGTCATCTAGACAATATCCACACTCAATGGAGTCCTCATTACATTTATTATCACACTATTTAACAGAATAGTGATGACTACTAATGCTATCATCTGGACCATCACTTCATTCTCCGACTAGTCCCAGCTATAATCTCATTTCCTGAAGAGAAAAATGAAAGCAAAGGGTAAGCTCAACTAGCCTAGTAAGAAATATTATGACTAAGATAATGTAGAATAAATTATCGTTAGCCTTCAACAGTGTTAAACTGATAAAATATAACAAACATCAAGTTTAAATGCAGCGGAACAAGCAATCCATTAGAAGAGTCAAGTTGATCATGATAACTACTATCTTCTATGATTTAAAAAGTTTTTCATCACTTTTATCGCTGAGACTCAACTTAATAAATAATCCACATCATCGAATCACCCCTGCACTACGGCCAAGGATATTCATTAGTATCACAACCACGAATTATCCATGCACTATGTGTTAGGTTTGTAATATTGTTGAACGCAATCAAATTGCACAAAATAAGCAGAAACGTGGAAATATGAAAATTTAAAAAATTTTACAAACCATATATCCGGATCATCCTTTATGCATAATTATTAATTAAACGAAAATATAAAGAATAAAAATCATACCCTTGAAGATTCGAGCTTCCTCAGGTACAAGTTCATCTCCAAATCCTTTCGCGTTCAACTTGAATCCACCGGATTTGGTTCCTTCCTTTAATCAACGTTAACCACCCAAGTGTTTGGCCTCTAGTGGTGATCCACCAAGGAAGAAGAAATATTTAAGAAGAAAGGTGGTTGGCTAAACCCTAGTTTTCTATCTCTATAGAAAAAGAACGTACTCTCCAACTATTGAAATTGCGTATATCTGATATATGATATAAGACTCCTCTTATAAAGATATCAAGTAACCCTATTTAATTAAAATTAGGTATTATTTATTTAATTAAACTCTTTTAATTAAATGGGCTCCCTAATCTTATTATGGATAATTAATTAAACTCATTTAACTAATTTTTCCTCCTAATCTTATTAGGAATAAATGAGAGTACTTATATTAAATTAATTCCTAAACTCTTTTAGAAATTAAAATAATAATTGTAATAATATTAATAAGACTCCTCTTGTTAATTTATATTTAATATTTCTAAAATATTAAATAATAAATATTAAGCTATTTAATTTATTCTATCACTATAGATTAAATTAAATATACTTAACATATTATTACGATTATGTCATTAACTTCTTAAATAATTATTTTTTCTTTTATGGTGTGACCCTTTAGGTTCTCCATATTAAACTGGTTGTGAATAAATCAATTAGAACAATTCTAATCTTATTTAAATAAATAAATTAAAAAAATAATTTATTTAAATAAATAATATTTATTCTACAATAGGGATAAGCCTCCCTAGCGATCAACGACTTTCCAGATAATATAGATTTCAACATTAATCATAAAAGAACCTTTGAGTAAATAGTTACCGTACAATTCAATCCTTCCACCATACAATGTTCTAATTAAATATAAGACATGAAATTACTGTCAAGTCTTATTTTATTTAATTATATGTATTTCGACTCTTAAATGCACAACTCCAAATAATACAAATTAGAAACTCCTTTCTAATTTCATTTTACTTTGTCCAAGGACTACTAAGTTGTTATTTATCAAATCACATATGACATTTCTCTTCTTTTACTTGAAGCGGTAGATTTTTTATTGATCATACATTATCTCCATGTATAACATATTATACCCAAGCATACCCTTTGAAATACACTAAGGGTCTTAAGGAATAAGTCAAAGTATAACTCATCATACATAAGATACTATGATGATCTTAAGTCCAAGGATCACTTGTACTACTATCACTACAGGAATTTCTATTGACAGGCAAGTAAAACTCCATTAGGTATTTCTTAGCGAGCCACGTTCAGTGAACTTATTCTCTAATAAGCACCTACATACTTGCTTTAGTGTCTCCGCACAAATGATCATGAGATCAATCATCCTCATCCAACAAGCAAACAACATATGTATCAATCTATCCGAATTCACTAATCCCCAATTTAGTAATTCAACGATTGGGAACTATTTTAGCTTTAAGATTTTTAAGAATTTAGATCTCATTAGAATGATCATCATCATTATTCTAAAAACATTGCTTAAAACTATGGGTTTATCACATATTATAAAACAACATCATGTAGATAATTAAAATCTTTTAATAAATTAATACTTTTTATTAATAAATGAATAAGATTGTTACAAAATATATGCTTTATCATCAAACATGATTGGCTTGTGTGCATACTACTTTCACTACGAGCCAATGATATTTGTGTATTCATCAATGGTAATGATCATGCCAACAACTGTTCATCAATACACTACGGGCCAGTGAGGACTTTTACCACATCATTTGTAACATTACGGTCATGATTATACCGAATAATCCCTGGTCATAATCATACCAAGTCCATCCATGCACTACAGACCACAGATGACTTTCAACATAATATAAACATGAGGATGATGACAATGATATAAGAATTCAATAAAACAAGTTCAATGATAAATTTTTAAAGATTTATAATTTAATTTATCCAGAAATCAATAACATCCAAATTACCAGCATGATAATACTTTGTGGAGTAAAATTCAAGAATAATATTGTACCAAAAATAATTTGGACCAAAAATGAATCAATTTTTATCATGAATAGTGTAAGACCCCAAATTTTATGAAATCAAATATTCAATTTTTTTATTTAATAAATGGTTAAATTGATAAAAGGTTAAAGTTAAGGGTGATATATGAATTTTTTTTTCAAAATAAGCAAGTGGCTATAAAATACTTATTGTTGTCGGGGAATATTTGTTTGGTCGTAGAATATTCTTTCTGTCGGGGAATATTCGTACGACGGCGCAGCCATTTGTGGGCCCCATAACGGATAACGGTCGGATGAAGAAAATGACAAATTTGAGTTTTTATAAATAACGGCGTAGTTGTTACCGTTAACACTGTTGGAGTACCTGGTGGTTAAAATATAGTAATACGCATAGTTGCATAGTAGAACACGGTATTGCACAATATTTTTTTCAATTATTGATTCTTACGTGAGAAGACACTACTCAATAATTGTTACAGTAATTACTGTTCAATATTTTATTTTTTTGATTCAATAATTGCTGCCTTGATATTTTATATTATTGTTGTTTCAATAATTGTCACTGTACAGTATTTTCCATTATCAGATCAATAATTCATATTATTTGAATAATATTATTAGATAGCATTATTGGCAATGTCTAGAAAGTTCTGTCACGAAGAGGTTTAGTCACCTAATTGCGCGCCAGTAAGGAGAAATCCTTATCGGAAAGCCCCCTCTTTCCTGGGAACGGCCTGGTTGTCATAATTGTGATTCTGTAATATTATTTTTGAATAATTAGTTATTGATTTATATGATAAGAAAATATTTATTTGATGCGGATATAAATGATGGATTTATTTATGTGGTTATAAATGAAGGAATTAATGTTGAGGTATTTTTGTCGGAATGAAGGTATTAAAAATTAAATCACTATTCTTGAAATATATTGCGTAAGTTATAATTTTTAATCTGATCGTTGGATCGTTGTGATTTTTGGATATGTTATACGTATATAAGTTGAGTATATGTCCACAAATTTTGAACCGTTAAAAATAAACGTATAATTTATTATGAATTTTAAGAGGTGACTGATTCGGAAATTAGGTTTATAAATAATTTTGGTGGAAAATTCTAGAAATGGGTGGGCTCCACTTTTGGTTGTTGGGGAAGATGGCTGATTTTTGGTGGGTGGAATAGTAGCAGGTAAAGCCATCAAGTAGCAGGTTAAGTCTGCTTCGGCGTGTTAACATTTTCCTATAAATAGAGGGCTAAGTTAGAATTGAAAATCACACCAGAATTCATAAGTTTTCTCTCTTTTTCTCTCTAGATTATCAAGTGCATTTTATGAGTATTTAGATACTTGGTGAGTTGCTATTCATCGGTACAAGTTTCCTTCAGCGTCATATCCGATATCAAGTCAGAAGTGCTGCTCTTTTGAGGTAAGGGATAGTAAGGGATGTTATTTTCTTTCTAATGATATTATTCTTTCAATATCATTATACCGTGAACTGTTGATGAATATATTTGCATGTAGTGCAAATATGAACTGTTGATGAATATCTTTGGCCCGTAGTGCAAAGATGACATGTTGTTGAATATCTTTGGCCTGTAGTGCAAAGATGACTTGTTGATGAATATCTTTGGCCCGTAGTGCAAAGATAAATTTATTAGTATGATTATGAACATGAACTGTAATTTGGTATAACCATGATCTTTGATGTTTCAGGTGATGAAAATTATCTTTGTCCTGGATGAGTAAAGGAATTTAGAACTACAATTACGATTATGAGTTATACATGTGATTGTGGACAAGAATTGTTGATTGATGTTACAAGGATAAAATATTGTTGGTGGATTTTTAACATGGAAAAGATAATAGACTTTATAGTCTATTTGACTCTTCTAATGGATTTCTCGTTCCGCTGCAACTATAGTTGAAAAGTTTTATCATCTACCATATGTTCTAAATCTCTGATTTATTATTGATGAAGGCTATTGATAATTTAATTATCTTTAGTCATGATATTCTTTACTGGGCTAGTTGTGCTCACCCTTCTGTTTCACAATTCTTTTCAGATAATACGAGTGTAGCTGGGTCGAGCGGGGGTAACAGGGGAATAGAACGGTGGTCATCATTTAGTAGTTATATTTGATGAATCAAATAGGGTGAGGCGAACCCAACGTTGGAAGGGTGTTTTGCCACTATCATACAAGATGTCTAATGACATACAACCTCGTGTCATCATAAGACAGGGTTGTGCTCATCCACTTGCGGAGTATATCTACGATCACTACCTATATAATCTTGGTGGTTGTTTGGAGTATAATTCTCAATTAGAGACAGTGGAGATAATGATATGTCAAGAGAAGACTCACCATTGGGAAGAATATGATAGTAATCTTCTCGTTTTTCTTTGGGGTCTATTGGGTCAACCAAGAATAATTTTGTGGCCATATGATATCTATCATAACCTAGACGCATAGCCTCTCATGTACGAAGGTTTCCTTGTGCACTTCCCAAAGATTCTAATTTCTAAAACAGTTTTTGACTATACCTTTATGTAAGGTGTCATTGTGACGTGTTATCCAAGGTTGGGATGAGAGTCACAGTTGGTATATATTTGTATCCAAACTCACAGCATATGTGTTGTTGTATTTTGCACGACAATTGTTGTAATAAAGTTGTAGTTGTTTTTGTACCATGTATTTGGCGACTAAGAATGAGTTGGATGGAATGGACCTATTTTGGGGTTATCACATTTGGTATCAGAGCCATATGTAAAGAGCCCCAAGCCTCTCGCTGGTGACTTCTTGTTGATGGGGGATGCACCGAAGCCAGACTCTCCGTAGTGGACGTCGTTCTGCGGTGGCAAACTGATAGGTATCAATGTGAGGTACTGTCCACTAATGGGACATTTGTCATATTTGGTATCAGAGCTTAGGGATATGATCTCTAGCGGAAATCGGGGAATAGAACTAGGAGGGGAGAGATGAGTAAATCCTTCACTAGTATATCCTACCTAAGCTTATTTATTGGTCAGTCATAATATCGGGATATTATGTGATATGTTAATTTGTTCAATTAACTCTTGTTTTGAAGCTGTATTCTAGAATGATATCTGAAATACAGGAGATGAGCAATGGAGAAATCATGAGGACATGGAAGATGGAAGCAAGGTATTCTCAACTCTTTGAAATACCAGGTATGTAAATTTTGGGGACGAAATTTCATAAGGAGGGGAGGTTGTAAGACCCTGAATTTTATGAAATCAAAGTATTCAATTTTTCTATTTAATAAATGGTTAAATTGATAAAAGGTTAAAGTTAAAGGTGATATATGAAATTTTTTCAAAATAAGCAAGTGGCTATAAAATACTTATTGTTGTCGGGGAATATTCGTTTGGTCGTGGAATATTCTTTCTGTCGGGAAATATTCGTACGACGGTGCAGCCATTTGTGGGCCCCATAACGGATAACGGTCGGATGAAGAAAATGACAAATTTGAGTTTTTATAAATAACGGCGTAGTTGTTACCGTTAATACTGTTGGAATATCTGGTGGTTAAAATATAGTAATACGCGTAGTTGCATAGTAGCACACGGTATTGCACAATATTTTTTTCAATTATTGATTCTTACGTGAGAAGGCACTACTCAATAATTGTTACAGTAATTACTGTTCAATATTTTATTTTTTTGATTCAATAATTGTTGCGTTGATATTTTATATTATTGTTGTTTTAATAATTGTCACTGCACATTATTTTACATTATTTGATCAACAATTCATATTATTTGAATAATATTATTAGATTACATTATTGGCAATGTCTAGAAAGTTCTGTCAAGCAGAGGTTTGGTCACCTAATTGCGCGCTAGTAAGGAGAAATCCTTATCGGAAAGCCCCCTCTTTCCTGTGAACGGCTTGGTTGTCATAATTGTGATTCTGTAATATTATTTGTGAATAATTAGTTATTGATTTATATGATAAGGAAATATTTATTTGATGCGGATATAAATGATGGATTTATTTATGTGGTTATAAATGAAGGAATTAATGTTAAGGTATTTTTGTCGGAATGGATGTATTAAAAATTAAATCACTGTTCTTGAGATATATTGCGTAAGTTATAATTTTTAATCTGACCGTTGGATCGTTGTGATTTTTGGATATGTTATACATATACAAGTTGAGTATATGTCCACAAATTTTGAACTGTTAAAAATGAACATATAATTTGTTATGAAGTTTAAGAGGTGACTGATTCAGAAATTAGGTTTATAAATGATTTTGGTGGAAAATTCTAGAAATGGGTGGGCCCCACTTTTGGTTGTTGGGGAAGATGGCTGATTTTTGGTGGGTGGAACAGTAGCAGGTAAAGCCATCAGGTAGCAGGTCAAGTCTGTTTCGGCGTGCTAACATTTTCCTATAAATAGATGGCTAAGTTAGAATTAAAAATCACACTAGAATTAATAAGTTTTCTCTCTAGATTATCGAGTGTATTTTGTGAGTATTTAGATACTTAGTGAGTTGCTATTCATCAGTGCAAGTTTCTTCCGCGTCATATCCGATATCCAGTCAGAAGTGCTGCTCTTTTGAGGTAAGGGATAGTAAGGGATGTTATTTTCTTTTTAATGATATTATTCTTTCAATATCATTATACTGAAATATTGGTATGGATTTTATTGTGGAATTTCTACCTTTTTGAGTCGGGGTTACTATTCACGTATACAACACTATTCACGTATACGACATTATTCATGTATATGGCACTATTTACGTATATGATATTATTTACGTATACGGTACTATTTACGAATACGGAGTATGATTCACGAGTTACTATTCACGGGTACTATTCACGACAAAGTTGGTTTCTTTTTCTGACCAAATTATCGTTGATTTATGAATCTTACTCTTGAAATTAATAGGTTGTTGATCATATTATTTTTATTATCATATATAACATTTTTATAATCCTGGTGATAGAATTTCTCTTTGACTTGAGTGTAAAGATGGGTAGATTATTGGTATGATCATGGCTATGGGTTATCTTTGGCCAGTAGTGCAAAGATGAATTGTTGACTGGTATAATCATGACCATTGAATTTTTAATTGAATATCTTTAGCTTAAGTGCAAAGGTGAAATAATTAACATGGTTATAATTATTGTTTATATAAATTCTGAAATGATTATATATATTTCTTTGAGATATTAATATATTTGGCATGTAGTACAAATATGAACTGTTGATGAATATATTTGGCCTATAGTGCAAATATGAACTGTTGAAGAATATCTTTGGTCTGTAGTGCAAATATTAATTGTTGATGAATATCTTTGGCCCGTAGTGCAAAGATGACCTGTTGTTGAATATCTTTGGCCTGTAGTGCAAAGATGACTTGTTGAAGAATATCTTTGGCCCGTAGTGCAAAGATAAATTTATTAGTATGATTATGAACATGAACTGTGATTTAGTATAACCATGATCTTTGATGTTTCAGGTGATGAAAATTATCTTTGTTCTGGATGAGTAAAGGAATTTAGAACTACAATTACGATTATGAGTTATACATGTGATTGTGGACAAGAATTGTTGATTGATGTTACAGGGAGAAAACATTGTTGGTGGATTTTTAACATGGAGAAGATAATAGACTTTATAGTCTATTTGACTCTTCTAATGGATTGCTCGTTCCGCTGCAACTATGGTTGAAAAGTTTTATCATCTACCATATGTTCTAAATCTCTGATTTATTATTGATGAAGGCTATTGATAATTTAATTATCTTTAGTCATGATATTCTTTACTGGGCTAGTTGTGCTCACCCTTCTGTTTCACAATTCCTTTCAGGTAATACGAGTGTAGCTGGGTCGAGCGGGGGTAACAGAGGAATAGAACAGTCGTCATCATTTAGTAGTTATATTTGGTGAATCAAATAGGGTGAGGCGAACCCAACGTTGGAAGGGTGTTTTGCCACTATCATACAAGATGTCTAATGACATACAACCTCGTGTCATCATAAGACAGGGTTGTGCTCATCCACTTGCGGAGTATATCTACGAGCACTACCTATATAATCTTGGTGTTTGTTTGGAGTATAATTCTCAATTATAGACAGTGGAGATAATGATATGTCAAGAGAAGACTCACCATTGGGAAGAATATGATATTAATCTTCTCGTTTTTCTTTGGGGTCTATTGGGTCAACCAAGAATAATTCTGTGGCCATATGATATCTATCATAACCTAGACGCATGGCTTCCCATGTACGAAGGTTTCCTTGAGCACTTCCCAAAGATTCTAATTTCTAAAACAGTTTTTGACTATACATTTATGTAAGGTGTCATTGTGACATGCTATCCAAGGTTGGGATGAGAGTCACAGTTGGTATATATTTGTATCCAAACTCACAACATATGTGTTGTTGTATTTTACACGACAATTGTTGTAATAAAATTGTAGTTGTTTTATGTACCATGTATTTGGCGACTAAGAATGGGTTGGATGGAATTGACCTATTTTGGGGTTATCACAAATAGTACCCCGGGTGAATAGTACCCGAGTGAATAGTACCATGTGAATAGTATTTCGAGAATAGTAACCCCGTGAATAGTACTCCGGCATGAAAAAGTTAAAACTTATCAAGAATGCTCATAATAATATTTCAATGAAAAGATACTGGATGAAGTGGAAATATCAAGGATATTCTACTAAGTTCATGGAGTTTAGAAGCCAAAACTTTAACAAAACGAGTATAGAATTCAAAATCTGAAACGGAATAATATTACTTATATACTACAGAGTATGGAAGAAAATAATATTTCAAGCGAATATTGAACAAAAATAACATCCCTTACCTTGAAAAGAAGAGTATTCCAACTGGTATAGCAGGGATATACTTGAAGAAAACTTGCATTATTTTCTACGCTCAAAGCTTTCTTAAACTTTAAAGAAATACACTCAAAATTATAGAAGAAGAATTCTCTGATTCTGGTGTGATTTTCAATTCTAACTAAGCATCTTATTTATAGGAGAATAGAAGGATACTATTTAGAATTTATTCGCGGACGCACAATGCAGAATCAGACGAATTACTCACGGGTAAACTTTGTAAATTTCAGTCATCCGTTTTAAAAAATATAATATTATAATATTCAAGTAAAACAAATAATTTTATATAAAATATAATATATTCTATTTATAATCTAATAAAATAAAACTTATAATATATATATATATATATATATATATATATATATATTTATATACAACTGGTCACGCACGGCAACTATATATTGTATATATATGAATACTCACATGTGCTGCATATATACATATATATATATATATGCATATATTAATAATATATACATCCTAATTCCTACCCGTGAATCCCCCCCCCCCACAAACAAAACCCACGTGAATGCTTCCAGCAAATATATATATATATATATATATATATACCGGATCAGGTCCGGACTCCCGGATTTTAACAAAATCCGGATTTTTTTTTTTTTTGCTTTTTTTTTTTAAATAACTAATTTTTTTTTATGGAATTGGAATTTTTACATAATACAGTATTTTTGGCGTGATTTGGATGCCTATACCAAAATATTTCTGTACAGTCTGGGAAGACTGTACATACATTGGTTGGTGTACGTATTAAAAACACACTCAAAACACTGTATTATGGAAAAATTTCAGTTCCATAATTTTTTTTTTAGTTGTTATACAAAAAAAAAAAAAAAAAAATTGGGTCCGGATTTTCTCCCGTCCGGGATGTCCGGACCTGATTCTGTTTATATATATATATATATATATATATATATATTATATTCATAACACACTATTTTAAAAAAAATAAGTAGACGGAGGTCCATATAATAAGCCAAATTTACAAAAAAACTTCATAAAAATTCATTCAATATATTTAACAACATTTATCATCATTTTTATAATTGACAATATTTAACAACTAGGTCGTTCCCAGAAAAGAGGGGGCTTTCCAATAAGGATTTCTCCCTATTGGCGCGCAATTAGGTGACCAAATCTCTTCTTGACAGAACTTCTAGACATTGTTAATATTACAAATAATAATATTAATAACTTTGTCTTCTCAATTATTGATTTACTAATATATAAAATATCGACAATAATTGAATCAAATAACGTAAAATACTATGCAGCAATTATTGTAGCAATAATTGAACAAAACTGAGCGACTTCTCACGTAAGCATCAATAATCAATACCTTGTGCTACTATACAACCACGCGTATTACTGTATTTTTAACACCGAGTGTTTCAACAGTTAACGGTAAAACATTCGCCGTTATTTTTATAAAATGATATTTTTGTCGTTTTCTCAATCCGACAATAATTATGTTGTGGATTCCACCAATGATTGTGTCGTCGTATGAATATTCCCTGTTAAAATGAATATTCCCTGACCAATCGAATATAATATAACAACTTGTGTACTTTGCAAAATTTATAAATATTACCAACAACTATAACATTATATTAAATTCACTCCATAATATTCAAAAATAATATTTATAGAAAATTCATCTTTATTCATAAAAGTTGGGGTCTTAAATGAGTCTTCTCTCGACATATAATTATCTTCAATGCCTCCAATTGAGAATTATACTTCAACCAAACTCCAAGATTATATAGGTAGTGCTCGTAGATATACTCAACAAGTGGATGTGCACAACTGTGACGACTCCAAAATAGGTCCATTCCATCCAACCCCTTCTGAGTCACCAAATACATGGTACAGAAAAAAAAACTACGACTTTATTACAACAATTGTCGTGCAAAATACAACAACTCATGTGTTGTGAGTTTTGATACAAATATATGTATATCAACTGTGACTCTTGACACCAACTTGGGTAGCACGTCACCATGACATCTTACATAAAGGTATAGTCAAAAACTGTTTTAGAAATTAAAATCTTTGGAAAGTTCTCAAGGAAGCCTTCGTACATGGGAGGTCATGCGTCTAGGTTATGATAGATATCATATGGCCACAGAATTATCCTTGGTTGAACCAATAGACCCCAAAGAAAAACGAGAAGAATACTATCATATTCTTTCCAATGGCGAGTCTTCTCTTGACATATCATTATCTCCACTGTCTCTAATTGAGAGTTATACTTCAACCAAATACCAAGATTATATAGGTAGTGCTCGTAGATATACTCAGCAAGTGGATGAGCACAACCCTGTCTTATGATGACACGAGGTTGTATGTCATTAGACATCTTGTATGATAGTGGCAAAACACCCTTCCAACGTTGGGTTCGCCTCAACCTATTTGATTCACCAAATATAACTACTAAATGATGTATACAACACCTTTCTATACTGCTTAGCGAGAACCTACACAGTTAGAGACCACCGTTCTATTTCTCCGTTACCCTCGCTCGACCCAGCTACACTCTTATTACCTGAAAAGGAATTGTGAAGCAAAAGGGTGAGCACAACTAGCCTAGTAAAGAATATCATGACTAAAGATAATTAAATTATCAATAGCCTTCATCAGTAATAAATCAGAGATTTAAAACATATGGTAGATGATAAAACTTTTCAACCATAGTTGCAGCGGAACGATTAATCCATTAGAAGAGTCAAATAGACCATAAAATCTATTATCTTTTCTCCATATTAAAAGTCCAACAACAATGTTTTATCCCTGTAACATCAATCAGCAATTCCTGTCCACAATCACATGTATAACTCATAATCGTAATTGTAGTTCTAAATTCCTTTTCTCATCCAGGACAAAGATAATTTTCATCACCTGAAACATCAAAGATCATGGTTATACCAAATCACAGTTCATGTTCATAATCATACTAATAAATTCATCTTTGCACTACGGGCCAAAGATATTCATCAACAAGTCATCTTTGCACTACATGCCAAAGATATTCAACAACATGTCATCTTTGCATTACGAGCCAAAGATATTCATCAACAAATCATCTTTGCACTACATGCCAAAGATATTCAACGATAAGTCATCTTTGCATTACGAGCCAAAGATATTAATATCTCAAAGAAATACATAATTATTTCAGAATTTATATAATCCATAATTATAACCATGTTGATCAATTCACCTTTGCACTTAAGCTAAAAATATTCAATTGTAAATTCAATGGTGATGATCATATTAGTCAATGATTTAACTTTGCACTACTGGCCAAAGAGAACCCATAGTCATGATCATACCAATAATCTACCCATCTTTACACTCAAGTCAAAGAGAAATTCCATCACCAATGTTATAAAAATGTTATATATGATAATAAAAATAATATGATCAACAACCTATTAATTTCAAGAATAAGATTCATAAATCAACGATAATTTGGTCTGAAAAAGAAACCAACTTTGTCGTGAATAGTACTCGTGAATAGTAACTCGTGAATATTAATCCGTATTCGTACATAGTAACGTATACATAAATAATATCATATACGTAAATAGTGCCATATACATGAACAGTGCCGTATACGTGAATAATAACCCCGACTCAAAAAGATAGAACTTCTACAATAAAATTCATACCAATATTTCGGTATAATGATATTGAAAGAATAACATCATTACGAAAAAATATCCCTTACAATCCCTTACAATACCTTACCTCAAAATAGCAGCACTTCTAACTAGATATCAGATATGACGCTGAAGGAAACTTGCACTGATGAATAGCAACTCACCAAGTATCTAAATACTCACAAAATACACTCGATAATCTAGAGAGAAAAAGAGAGAAAACTTATGAATTCTGGTGTGATTTTCAATTCTAACTTAGCCCTCTATTTATAGGAAAATATTAGCACGCCGAAGCAGACTTAACCTGTAACCTGATGGCTTTACCTGCTACTATTCCAACCACCAAAAATCAGCCATCTTCCCCAACAACCAAAAGTGGAGCCCACCCATTTCTAGAATTTTTTACCAAAATCATTTATAAACCTAATTTCCGAACCAGTCACCTCTTAAAATTCATAACAAATCAAACGCTCATTTTTAACGGTTCAAAATTTGTAAACATATACTCAACTTATATATGTATAACATATCCAAAAATTACAACGATCCAATGGTCAGATTAAAAATTATAACTCACACAATAAAGCTGTAAGATCACCATTTGATCTTTTAATACCTCCAATTTGACAAAATACTGATAAAATACCTCAACATTAATTCCTTCATTTATAACCACATAAATAAATCCATCATTTATATCTACATCAAATAAATATTTCATTATCATATAAATTAATAATTAATTATTCTCAAATAATATTACGAAATCACAATAATGACAACCAGACATTTTTCAGAAAAGAGGGGGCTTTCCGATAAGGATTTCTCCTTACTGGCGCGCAATTAGGTGACAGAACTTTCTAGACATTGCCAATAATGTTATCTAATAATATTATTCAAATAATATGAATTATTGATCTGATAATGGAGATACTGTACAGTGACAATTATTGAAACAACAATAATATAAAATATCAACGCAGCAATTATTGAACCAATAAAATAAAATATTGAACAATAATTACTGTAACAATTATTGAGTAGTGCCTTCTTACGTAAGGATCAATAATACAAAAATATTATGTAAAACTGTGTGCTACTGTGCAACAACGCGTATTACTGTATTTTAACCACCGGGTATTCCAACGGTGTTAACGGTAACCATTACGCCATTTTTTTTATAAAAACTCAAATTTGTCATTTTCTTCATCCGACAGTTATTCTGTTATGGGGCCCACAAATGACTGCGCCGACGTACAAATATTCCCCGACAGAAAGAATATTCTACGACTAAACCAATATTCCCCGACAACAGTGAATATTTTATAACCACTTGCGTATTTTGAAAAAAATTCATATATCATCCTTAACTTTAACCTTTGATCAATTTAACCATTTACAAAATAGGAAAATTAAATACTTTTATTTCATAAAATTCAGGGTCTTACAACAACCCTGTCTTATGATAACACGAAGTCGTATGTCATTAGACATCTTGTATGATAGTGACAAAACATGTAAGACCCCAATTTTTTTTTATATATATAATGGAATTTCCTCTAATTATTATTTTGAAATAGTAAGGGTTGATTTGATTAATATGGTTAGTTATGGGTAAAATGCGCAAATATCTCAAATAAGCAAGTGGTTATAAAATATTCATTATTGTCGGGGAATATTCGTTTGGTCGTGGAATATTTTTACTGTCGAAGAATATTCATACGACGGCGCAGTCTTGTGTGGGCCCCATAACGAAAAGCGATTGAATGAAGAAAATGACAAGTATAAGTTGTTTATAAATAACGGCGTAGTTGTTATCGTTAATACAGTTGGAATACCCGTTGGTTAAAACACAGTAATACGCGTTGTTGCACAGTAGCGCACGGTATTGCACCAATTATTGATTCTTACATAAGAATGCACTTCTCAATAATTGTTACAGTAATTACTGTTCAGTATTTTATTTTATTGATTCAATAATTATTGCGTTGATATTTTATATTACTGTTGTTTTAATAATTGTCACTACATAGTATTTTCTATTATCGAAGCAATAATTCATATTATCTGAATAATATTATTAGATAACATTATTGGCAATATCTAGAAGGTTTTGTCTAAGGAGAGGTTTGGTCACCTAATTGCGCGCCAGTAAGGTTTTGTCTAAGGAGAGGTGTTGCAAGTACTGTGATTCTGTAATATTATTTGTGAATAATTAATTATTAATTTATATGATGAGAAAAATATTGATTTCATGTGGATATAGATGGAGAAAATTTTAATGTGACAATTGTTGAAAATTAATATTTTATCTTTTTCTGATAAAATAATTCATTTAAATATATTATTATATTTTAATAATATAATAATGGTGATATTTTTACAATGAATGCGTGATATATGAGTATATGAGGAGAAAGAGTATTTTTGTTGCATTAAATAATTAAAACATGTTTTGTGTGTCAGTGGACCTCATTTCTTGACTGAAATTTGATTATAGCTTGTAAAATCGCCCGTTTGTGGATTTCGATCAATTTCTGTTTGAAATATGGAAAAACTTAAACTTACAAAGTTGTAGAGAATGAAATTCCCTATGAAAATGACATGTGGTTCGAATTTTTCTGATAAAAGGGTTATTTATTATGAATTATTGAAGTTCCGAAGTTCTGAAATAATTGATTTTTGGAAGTTTTAAATAATTATTTTAAGAAAAACATTTTTTTGGGCTACACATGTGATATAAATGTGCTGAATTCAGTTGGTCTAAGGTGGTATTGAAGTTGTTTAATTATAATATTATTTTATTAAATTTTCTGCTTTGGTGTTCTAAGCATTTTCCTATAAATAGGGTGATTAGGTTAGAATTGAAAATCACACCAGAAACTGAATTTTTCTCTCTCTTTCTCTCTCTATATTATCGAGTGTATTCTTGTGAGTATTTTTGATACTTTGAGTGTTGCTATACGGTGCAAGTTCCCTTTTAGTACTATATCTAGTATTCCAGTCAGAAGTACTGTCTTTTCGAGGTAAGTGATGTTATTTTCTTCGTAAGTGATATTATTTCTTCAATATCATTATGTCGAAATATTGGTTGGAACTTTTTATCAAATTTAGAACTTTTTCATGTCGGGGTTACTATTAATGAGTTACTATTTATGAGTTACTATTCACGAGTTACTATTTACGAGTACTATTCATGAGGCATGATGATTTTTTTTGTAAAATTTCTATCTTTTAGTGTCGGAGTTACTATTCACGTATACGACACTATTCATGTATACGACACTATTCACAAATACGACATTATTCACATAAAAAATAAAAAAATTTTTGTGTCCAAAATATCTATTATGGATACGAGCTTTGATTGTATCCATGTTTTGATCACTCTTGAATTTTACTCCACTATGATTATTTATGAGGTATTTTTGAACATGGATAAACCGAAGTACGAATCCTTACTATTTGTTCTTTTGTCTCACTGGATTCGTTTTCTTTAAAATATATTTTTCATCATCCTTAGTCCTAAATGATGATATTACTGAATATCTTTAGCCTGTAGTGCAAAAATGAATGATTTTATGATGAATATCTTTGGCTCGTAGTGCAAAGATGAACATGTGTTGAGATGAACATGGCCGACTGATTAATATCTTTGGCCTGTAGTGTAAAGATGACTATTTGATTCAAGATGCATATTGATTGATGTTACAAGGATAAAATATCGACGATGGACTTTTAAATTCTTAGATGATAGTAGATTTTATTCTCTACTTAACTCTTATAATGAATTATTGTTTCCGCTGCAGTTGTTGATCTAAAACTTATTGTCTATTGTATTCTATCAGATTTTTCCCTGTTCAGGACTAACGATAATTTTTTGTACATTATCTTAGTCATAATATTATTTACTGGGCTAGTTGAGCTCACCCTTTTCCTTTTTTGTTCCATTTTTTTTCTCAGGAGGCGAGAATATAACGGGAACTAGTCGGGGTGTGGAGTGATGGTTCAAGACAGTGGTTTTAGTAGTCCTCACTATTTTTTAAAATAGTGTATTAATAATTGTAATGAGGAATTTATTTGAGTGTGGATATTGTCTTGACAACTCAGAATGGGTGTTGTATTCCTATTTTGGGGGCGTCACAGTTGGTATCAGAGCTTAGGGATATGATCTCTGGCGGAGATCGGGGAATTGAACTAGGAGGGGAGAGAAGAGTAAATTCTTCGCTAGTGTGTCCTACCTAATTTTATTTGTTGGTCGGTCATAATATAGGGATATTATGTGATATGTTAATTTGTTAAATTAACCCTTGTTTTATGGCAGTATTTGAGAATGTCGATTGAGAATGTTAATAGTGGAGTAAATGAGACCGTGGAGACGTCTGTACTCACCAACGAGGAGAACGTGCAACATGGTTGCAATGTTCCTCCTATAAACAACACCACTGAGCAGACGATGAACGATGGGATGTTTAGAAGCTTTTTGTGATTCATGCAAAACCAAACGAAGGAGATTCCTAGTTCAAAATATAGGAAGAAACAATGGCAACGCACAGCTGGTCACAGCCAAGCAGTTCAAAGAGTTGGGACCACCAAAATTCTGGGGAAAGCTTGATCCGATTTAGGCGGAGACGTGGGTCAAGCAAATTACCAATATATTCGATGTCTTGGGATGCACGGAGGAAAAAAAAGTTCTATTCACCACTTTTATGTTCCGTAATGAGGTAGATTACTGGTGGGAATCTGTGAAGCGTACCCATCCAGCCGCACTCAGCATGTTTTAGGAGACATTTCAGAAACTGTTCAATGAAAAATACTTTCCTGAAAGTGTTCGTCATATGAAGGAGGTAAAGTTTATTAGATTGGAACAAAATAACATGACGGTGTCCCAGTACGAGGCGAAGTTCGCAGAGTTGTCTAGGTTTGCACCTCATTTGGTAGAGAATGAGGAACGTATGACGCGGATGTTTCTTAGAGGTTTGAAACTCGGCATACGTCAATATCTCATTTCTCATAAATTTTCTCTCTATTCAGATGTTGTCAACGGGGCTCAATTATTAGAGTGAGATAACGAGTACGTTCAACCAAGGGACCACAACCAGGATCATACCGGTGACAACAGTCATCAGAACAACGATAACCAGCGGAGAAAGAAAAATACAGACAAGAGCGACAACCACTCTGATGGTAATCATGACCATGAGAATAGAAGAAGTGAGTCGAAAGGAGATTTTAAAAAGATGAGATTCAACAATGACAATACGAAGACGTTAGCATCAGTAGCAACTGGTTCCAAGGGAGGAGAATGAGCACCGGTCATATGCTATAAGTGCAGAAAAGAAGGACATATCAGCCCAAACTGCCCACAACAGTTTAAGGTATGTTATAACTGTGGAAAGGAAGGACATATCGCTCGAGATTGCACTGTAGCGAAACCAAGTCCAGCGGGGATGGTGACTCAAAAGGCTGTCCCAGAAAAGTCAAAGTCCACGGTTTCTGGAAGAGCGTTTTTCGTGACTAGTCAGAATATGAGGAACCCGAACGAAGTTAGCACGGGTAAGCTAATCATAAATTCATACGAAGTTTATACCTTACTAGATACCGGTGCTACCCATTCATTTATTTCTCCTGCTTGTACTCAACGTTTAAACTTGACTCCGGAGAAATTAGACTTTGATTTATCTGTGGAAACTCTATTAGGAGAAACTTTCATCACATCTAATGTTTATAAATCTTGTTTGATCCAAGTTGGCGCCATCACATTACCTGTTGATCTTATCTCTTTAAAGATACTTACTTTTTGTGTGATTTTAGGGATTGATTGGTTAACTACTCATCATGCCAAATTGATTACTTTTGTAAGGTTGTTAGTTTCATATTCATAAGCAACCTATTATTCAAATTTAAACAACTAAACCATTGAAGTCAAACTCTTTCATATCAAGCCGTAAAGTCATTAGTTTATTGAAAAACGTATGTCAAGCTTTCTTAGCCATGTTATGGACTTGAAAAAAAATACGTCAGATTTGAATGATATTTATGTTGTTAGTAAATTTCCTGACGTATTTCCTGAAAAATTTCTTAGCCTACTCCCAGAGCGTGATATTGAATTTTGTATCGACTTTGAACCTGGTACAAAACCCATTTCTAAAATCTCATATTGAATGGCTCCTATTGAACTTCAGGAGTTAAAAACCCAACTATAGAAGTTGATAACCAAGCCTCTATCTGGTGACTTCTTTTGTGGAATGCACCGAAGCCAGACTCTCCGTAGGGGAAGCCATATTCGTGCGATAGTAAACTGATAGGTGTCATTATGACGTGTTATCTAAGGTTGGGATATGAGTCACAGTTGAGAGCAACCTAAGTCGGTAATCGAAATACGTAGTTTTCTAGGCTTAGTTGGTTATTATCGGAGAATCATTGAAGGATATTCTCGAATCACTATTCCATTAACGCAGCTGACTCGTAGAAATATAAAATTCGAATGGAGCAAGGAATGTGGGAAGAGCTTCGAAGAACTCAAGAGGAGACTCATTTCGGCACATGTTCTGACCATACCATCCTGGAAAAACGAACGTGGTAGCTGACGTGTTAAGTAAAAGATCGTATACAAGTACGAGTATCATATTGTCAAAGACCCATTTCATATAACTTACAAATGATAGATATAGAGTTAAAGACTCTAGGGACTCACGTGATGATATACGAGTAGAACCGACTTTAATCGATAAAGTTAAAACCGTTCAAGCTACACACTTGAGCTGATGAGTATGAAGAAGGAGGTACAAGAAGTTGTTATTCCAAAAGGGAGAATTAGCGATGTGAGGAAAGCTCAAACCTTGGATTTATTAGTCCATTTAAAATCCTCGATCAAGTAGGAACTGTGGCCTATAGACTCGTTATACTACCAAGTATGTCGCGAGTTTATATCGTTTTTCACATATTGATGTTACGTAAATATGTGGACGACCCAAACCACATTATTGAGTTAGAATCAGATGAGATAGCCGAAGATTTAACGTACGAGGAAGTACCAGTCAAGATCTAAAGGAGCATGTCCTACGCATAAAGGTTATACCACAAGTTAAGGTCTTGTGAAGGAACCATGCTATTGAAGAAATGACCTGGGAGTTAGAATCAGAAATGAAAGCGATGTATTTTGACCTTTTCGAAACGCCAGGTACGTACGTCAATTTCGAGGACGAAATTTTATAAGGAGAGGAGATTGTAAGAACCCATTTTTTTTTATATATAATGGAATTTCCTCTATTTATTATTTTGAAATAGTAAGGGTTGATTTGATTAATGTGGTTAGTTATGGGTAAAATACGCAAATATCTAAAATAAGCAAGTGGTTATAAAATATTCATTATTATCGGAGAATATTCGTTTGGTCGTGGAATATTTTTACTGTCGAGGAATATTCGTACGACCGCGCAGCCTTGTGTGGGCCCCATAATGGAAAGCGACTGGATGAAGAAAATGACAAGTATAAGTTGTTTATAAATAACGGCGTAGTTGTTACCGTTAATACTGTTGGAATACCCGGTGGTTAAAACACAGTAATACGCGTTGTTGCACAGTAGCACACTGTATTGCACCAATTATTGATTCTTACGTAAGAAGGCACTACTCAATAATTGTTACAGTAATTACTGTTCAGTATTTTATTTTATTGATTCAATAATTGTTGCGTTGATATTTTATATTACTGTTGTTTCTATAATTGTCACTACACAGTATTTTCCTTTATTGAAGCAATAATTCATATTATCTGAATAATATTATTAGATAACATTATTGGTAATGTCTAGAAAGTTCTGTCTAAGGAGATGCTTGGTCACCTAATTGCGCGCCAGTAAGGAGAGATCCTTATTGGAAAGCCCCCTCTTTCCTAGGAACGTCCTTGTTGCCAGTACTGTGATTTTGTAATATTATTTATGAATAATTAATTATTGATTTATATGATGAGGAAAATATTAATTTTTTGTGGATATAGATGGAGAAAATTTTAATGTGACAATTGTTGAAAATTAATATTTTATCTTTTTCTGATAAAATAATTTATTTAAATATATTATTATATTTTAATAATATAATAATGGTGATATTTTTACAATGAATGTGGGATATATGAGTATATGAGGAGAAAGAGTTTTTTTGTTTCATTAAATGATTAAAACATGTTTTGTGTGTCGGTGGACCCCATTTCTTGACTGAAATTTGATTATAACTTGTAAAATCGTCCGTTTGTGGATTTCGGTCAATTTCTGTTTGGAATTTGAAAAAACTTAAACTTACAAAGTTGTAAAGAATGAAATTTCCTATGGAAAAGACATGTGGTTCGAATTTTTTTGATAAAAGGGTTTTTTATTATGAATTATTGAAGTTTTGAAGTTCTGAAATAATTAATTTTTGAAAATTTTAAATAATTATTTTAAGAAAAATGTTTTTTTGGGCTACACATGTGATATAAATGTGCTGAATTCAGCTGGTCTAAAGTGGGGTTGAAATTATTTAATTATAATATTATTTTATTAAATTTTCTGCTTTTGTGTTCTAAGCATTTTCCTATAAATAGGGTGATTAGGTTAGAATTAAAAATCACACCAGAAACTGAAGTTTTCTCTCTCTATATTATCGAGTGTATTCTTGTGAGTATTTTTGATACTTTGAGTGTTGCTATACGGTGCAAGTTCCCTTTTAGTACTATATCCAGTATTCCAGTCAGAAGTACTGTCTTTTCGAGGTAAGTGATGTTATTTTCTTCGTAAGTGATATTATTTCTTCAATATTATTATGCCGAAATATTGGTTGGAACTTTTTATCAAATTTAGAACTTTTTCATGTCGGGGTTACTATTCATGAATTATTATTCACGAGTTACTATTCACGAAGCATGATAATTTTTTTGTAAAATTTCTATCTTTTAGTGTCGGAGTTACTATTCACGTATATGACACTATTTACGTATACGGTACTATTCACGAATACGACACTATTCACAGAAAAAATAAATTTTTTTTCTGTGTCCAAAATATCTATTATGGTACTAGCTTTGATTGTATCCATATTTTGATCATTCTTGAATTTTACTCCACTATGATTATTTATGAGGTATTTTTGAACATGGATAAACTGAAGTACGAATCCTTACTATTTGTTCTTTTGTCTCACTGGGTTCGTTTTCTTTAAAATATATTTTTCATCATCCTTAGTCCTAAATGATGATATTACTGAATATCTTTGGCCTGTAGTGCAAAGATGAATGATTTTATAATGAATATCTTTGGCCCGTAGTGGAAAGTTGAACAGGTGTTGAGATGAACATGGCCGACTGATTAATATCTTTGGCCTGTAGTGCAAATATGACTATTTGATTCAAGATGTATATTGATTGATGTTACAGGGATAAAATATCGATGATGGCCTTTTAAATTCATAGATGATAGTAGATTTCATTCTCTACTTAACTCTTTTAATGAATTATTGTTTCCGCTGCAGTTGTTGATCTAAAACTTGTTGTCTATTGTATTCTATCAGATTTTTCCACGTTGAGGACTAACGATAATTTGTTGTACATTATCTTAGTCTTAATATTCTTTACTGGGCTAGTTGAGCTCACCATTTTTCTTTTTGTTCCATTTTTCTTCTCAGGAGGCGAGAATATAACGGGAACTAGTCGAGGTGTGGAGTGACGGTTCAAAACAGTGGTTTTAGTAGCCTTCACTATTTTGTAAAATAGTGTATCAATAATTGTAATGAGTACTTTATTTGAGTGTGGATATTGTCTAGATAACAATATTGGTATTTAAACTCACAGTTTTTATGTTGTATTAATAAATTTGTAGTTGTTTCTGTACCATGTATTTTGACGACTCAAAATGGGTGTTGTATACCTATTTTGGGGGCGTCACAAAACACCCTTCCAAAGTTGGGTTCGCCTCACCCTATTTGATTCACCAAATATAACTATTAAATGTCGTATAAAAATACAACGCACTTATCTAAAGTTCTCAATAAAATTATTTCCATACTGTTTAAGGATAACCTCAACAGCTATAGACCATCGTTCTAATCCACTGTTACCTCCGCTCGACCCAGCTACACTCTTATTACCGAAAGAATATCATGACTAAAGATAATTAAATTATCAATAGCATTCGTCAGTAATAAATAAGAGATTTAGAACATATGGTAGATGATAAAACTTTTCAACCATAGTTGCAGCGGAATGAGCAATCCATTAGAAGAGTCAAATAGACCATAAAGTCTATTATCTTCTTCATGTTAAAAGTCCACCAACAATGTTTTATTCCTATAACATCAATCAACAATTCATGTCCACAATCATGTGAATAACTCATAATCTTAATTGTGGTTCTAAATTCCTCTTCACACCCAGGACGAAGACAATTTTCATCACATTTCATTACCTGAAACATCAAAGATCATGGTTATACCAAATCACAGTTCCTGTTCATAATCATACTAATAAATTCATATTTGCACTATGGCCAAAGATATTCATTAACAGTTCATCTTTGAACTACAGGCCAAAGACATGCAACTGTATTTTAAAAGAGTCAAGTAGATCATGATATCTACTATCTTCTACAAATTAAATGTTTATTATCAATATTTTATCGCTGAGACTCAACTTAATAAATAATCCACATCACCGAATTATCCATGCATTACAGGCCAAGGATATTCATTAGTATCACGACCACGAATTATCCATGCACTACGGGCCTAGGATAATCGTGTTTTCATCAACAGTCATGATCACGTCATAAAATAATTCATCTTTGCACCCTTGGCCGAAGAGAACCCATGGTCATGATCATACAAAAAATTGTCCATCAATGCATTACGGGCCAATGAGGACTTTTACCACATTATTTGCAATATTACGGTCATGATTATACCGAATGATCCCTGGTCATAATTATACCAATCAATAGTCTATCTATGCACGTAAGCCAAAGATGAATTTCATCACAATATAAGCATGAGGATGATGACAATGATATAAGCATTAATCAAACGAAATCAATGATAAATATTAAAGACTTTAAATTTATTCAGAGTTTAAAAATATCTAAATTGTCAACATGATACTTCTTTGTGGAATAAAATTCAAGAATAATATTTATGTATCAAAAATAATTTTGATAGAAAAGAAATATATTTTTAGGTGAATAGTACTCCGTGAATAGTACCTCGTGAATAGTACCCCGACATAAAAAGTGCCCCAAATACCCAAGTGAATAATATTCTAGTAAATAATAACTGAGTGAATAGTAACCCGTGAATAGTACTTCGGTACGAAAAGTGTCCCGAATACCCGAGTAAATAATATTCGAGTGAATAGTTATCGGGTAAATAGTAACTCGTAAATAGTAACTCATGAATATTACTCCGTGAATAGTACTCATAAAAGGAAAATACAAAAGAAAATAATATTTCATGACGAGTACAAAAAAAATGATATCTCATACGAGTATAATAGAATATACGAAACTGTAAATGAATTTTCACCCGCCATGCGGTAATCCACATAGACATGTTATTTTAACAGAATAGTAAAGAATGGAATAACAGAAGAATTTCACCATACATACGGTAGTCCGCATAGACAGGTTATTCCAACAGAATAATAAAGAATGGAATAACAGAAGAATTTCACCATGCATACGGTAGTCCGCGTATATAGGTTATTCTAACAGAATAATAAAGAATAGAATAACAACTCTTACGAGTATTGAAAGAAAATAACTCGCTTCATAAATACGAAAGAAATAATACCCTTTACGAATATTAAACAAAAATAATATTCATAAGAATACAAAAAATAATTTTTATTCAGAATATGAAATAAATAACACCCCTTACCTCATAAGAAGACTGTATACTGGAATAGTGAAGTAGCAAACTTCTCTTCTTCTTTCTCTCTATAGTTTATCTCTCTATAATTGCTCTTGTGAGTCTTAGTGAATTGGTGAGAATGAAATAAGAATAAGGTTCTATTTATAGGAAAACATAGTTTCGATAATTGCACGTTTTGGGGCTCGAAATATTATAATATAATACCTTTATCTTTTCCTTCTTATTTAATTTAGTCCTGCAAGTATTATCAAACTTGCACCACCTCCCCTAATAGTACATCATGTGAATCAATAGTACAATCATGTGAATCAATAGTTCTATACATGTGGAAAAAACAATCACAGTATAATACATTCATCTATACCTCTATTTTTAATTTAGTTATGCAAGTATTATCAATCTTGCACCACCTCCCCTAATAGTACATTTATGTGAATCAATAGTACACACATATGAAAAAATAGTTATAAGCATGTGAATTAATAGCAATTAATTGCTCATTTATTCGATTAATTACCCGATTGGTCAATATAACCTCAAGACATCAATTATTATCGGAATAGATGTCGATTTCTATTAACACTAATAATCCCAACACAATAAAAATATCAATTTTATCTTTAATCAACACAAACTTATTCATCATTAATATTATAACTCACAATATTTAACAACCAGATCATTTACAGGAAAGAGGGGGCTTTCCGATAAGGATTTCTCCCTATTGGCGCGCAATTAGGTGACCAAAGCTCTCCTCGACAGAACTTTCTAGACATCGTTAATTAGGACTGATCATTCAATTATAACCAAACCGAATAGGATATTCGGTTATAACTGAATACTGAAATAGTACTATTTTTAATATCCGAATTTTAGTAATAACCGAATACCGAATTACCGAATTATAAATTCGGTATTTCGGTAATAACCGAACACTGCTACTCCCTAGCATAATCCTTCACATGACTCACCGTATCTTGTTCCTCGTATAATCAACCCAAATCCAAGACACGACAACAACCTTCATCCTCAATAACCGCTTCACTAACCTTTATCCTCTCACTCTCTCTATAACCCCCCACCAACTCAAAAGCACTCACAAATTACAGCAGTAAAAAAACACACAAATCGTAACAAATCAAATAGAAACTCCCAATCTCTACTACCTAGCTCGTCAATTAAATGATAAAGTAAGACGGTACTAATGCTTCCATCACAAAAAACGAACACCCAAATCTGAAATCTGAGTGAGGGGATTGTGAGAGAAAGCGATAAAATGAGGAGATCTGAGTCTTTGTGGTGGTGGGTCTTTGTTGTCTTTGGAGTTGGAAGGTGCCGGAGTTCTGATAATATGAGGAGATCTGAGTGAGGGGAGTGTGAGAAAGAGCAAAGGGTTTGGTTGAGGTTGAGGGCCACCATGGTTATAATGCTCAAATGGGCTGAACTGCTGAAGAATTGGCTGAAGTCTATTGTTTGAATATATGGGCTTACGGCTGAAAAATGAAGAATGTATTATAAATTCGGTAATTCGGATACCCGAATAATCTATTTTTTAAAACCGAATTCAAAACTGAATACCGAATAATAAATCAGATATAACCGAAATTATAAAAAAAAGCCAAAAAATTGAAATAATTAGGTTAAAAAAATTCAGTTGTGTTCGGTTTTATCCGTTTTTTGCTCACTCCTATCGTTAATATTGTAAATAATAATATAAATAACTTTGTCGTCTCAATTATTCATTTAATAATAATAAATATTATGCAGATGATACTATGATAATAATTGAATCAATAATATGAGAGATATTATGCAGCAATTACTGTAGCAATAATTGAGTATAACTGAGTGACTTCTCATATAAGTATCAATAATCAATACCGTGTGCTACTATGCAACCACGCGTATTACTGTACTTTTACTACCGGGTAGTTCAACAGTTTAACGGTAAAACTTTCATCGTTAGTTTTATAAAAAGATAATTCTGTCGTTTTCTAACTCCGACAGTTATTCTGTTGTGGGGTCCACCAATGATGGTGTCGTACGGATATTTCCTGATAAAAAGAATTTCCCCCGACCAAACGAATATTTTATATCAACTTGCTTACTTTGAAATTTTTTCAAATATTACCCTTAATTTTAACCTTTTATCAATTAAACAATTTACTAAATAGAATAACAATGATCAAAAAATTGAATACTTTTATTTCGTAAAATTTGGGGTCTTATAGCTTACAAGTCGATGACCACAGTGGGTAAATGTGTTTTTTTGCAGTTCTTATCAATATGAGCCGTTAGGCGTAACAATTCGTGGAATAAATGAAATAAATATTTTGGTATTTTCGCAAGTTTAACTTTTTATCTTTTTTAGTTTTTTTAGAACTTATAATATTATATTATAACATATAAATATAATCTTACTATATAGGGGAAAACAAGAGAAGACACCATAAGACCCCAACTTTTATGAATAAAGATGAATTTTTCTCGAATTATATTTTTGAATATTATGATGTGTATTTGATATAATGTTATAGTTGTGGGTAATATTTATAAATTTTGCAAAGTACGCAAGTTGTTATATTATATTCGATTGGTAGGAGAATATTCATTTTAAGAAGGAATATTCGTACAACGGCTCAATCATTGGCGAAAGTTTTACCGTTAACTGTTGAAATCCCCGGTGTTAAAAGTACAGTAATACGCGTGGTTGCATAGTAGCACACGGTATTGATTATTGATGCTTATGTGAGAAGTCACTCAATTATAACTTTGTAAATAATATGAATAACTTTGTCGTCTCAATTATTGATTTAATCATATAAAATATTATGCAGATGATGCTGTGACCATAATTGAATCAATAATATGAGAGATATTATGCATCAATTACTGTAACAATAATTGAGTATAACTGAGTGACTTCTCACATAAGCATCAATAATCAATATCGTGTGCTACTATACAACCACGTGTATTATTGTACTTTTACCACCGGGTAGTTCAACAGTTTAACGGTAAAACTTTCGCTGTTATTTTTATAAAAAGATAATTTTGTCGTTTTCTAACTACGACAATACTTTCGTTGTGGGGCCCACCAAGGATTGTGACGTTGTACGAATATTCCCTGTTAAAACGAATATTTCCCGACCAATCGAATATTATATAACCACTTGCTTACTTTGCAACATTTGTAAATATTACCCACAACTATAACATTATATCAAATCCACACCATAATATTCAAAAATATATTTCGAGAAAAATTAATCGTTATTCATAAAAGTTGGGGTCTTACAAATAGTGTGATGGTTCGAGACTGTGAAAGTTTCTCAATACATTATAAAACTACATGACATGTGTGACGACCCCAAAATAAGTCCATTCCATCCAACCCATTCTGATTCGCCAAATACATGGTACAAAAATAAATACAACTTTAGTAATACAATCGTCGTGCAAAATACGATAACACATATACTGTGAGTTTGAATACAACTATTATCTAATAGACAGTATAAAAACTCAAAAGGGGTCCTCATTACAATTATTGATACGCTATTTCAGAGAATAGTGAGGACTACTAATGCAACCATCTGGACCGTCAATCCATTCCCCGACTAGTCCCAGCTATATTCTTATTTCTTGAAGAGAACAGTGAAAGAAAGGGTGAGCTCAACTAGCCCAATAAGAATATTATTATAACTAAGATAATATACAAAAAATTATCGTTAGTCTTTAATAGGGAAAAATCTGATAAAATATAATAGAAAACAAGTTTTAGATCAACAACTGCAGCGGAAACCACAATCCATTAGAAGAGTCAAGTAGAGAATTAGTTCTACTATCTTCTAAGATTTAGAAGTCCATCATCAATATTTTATCCCTGTAACAACAATCAATATACATCTTTAATCAAATATTTATCTTTGCACTACAGGCCAAAGATATTCATTTGTATCACCAGTTGGTCATGTTCATCTCAACACATGTTCTTCTTTGCACTATGGGCCAAAGATATTCATTAGGTAATCATTCATCTTTGCACTACAGGCCAAAGATATTCATCAGTTAATCATTCATCTTTGCACTACAGGCCAAAGATATTCAGTAATATCATCATTTAGGACTGAGGATGATGAAAAATATTTTAAAGGAACGAATCCAGTGAAACAAATTAATAAATATTAGAGATTCATATTAGAGTTTATCCAAGATCAATAATACTTCATAATAACCAATTTTGAAGCAAAATTCAAGAATAAAGATCAAAACATGGATACAATCAAAGATAGTAACCATAATAGACACCTTGGATAAAAAGAAGAAAATTTCATTTTTCGGTGAATAGTGCCGTATTCGTGAATAGTGCTGTATACGTGAATAGTGCCGTATACGTGAATAATAACTTCGACACCAAAAGATAGAAACTCCATAAGAAAAATCATCATGCTTCGTGAATAGTACTCGTGAATAGTACTCATGAATAGTAACTCATGAATAATAACCCAGACATGAAAAGTTCCAACTAATATTTCGGCATAATGATATTGAAGAAATAATATCATTTACGAAGAAAATAACATCCCTTACGAATATTAAACGAAAATAATATTCCTTTCGAATATTGAACGAATATAATATTCCTTATGAATATTAAATGAAAATAATATTTCTTGCAAATATTGAACGAAATAATATTCATACGAATATGAAAAATAATATCTCTTCAGAATATGAAATAAATAATACCCTTTACAGGTACAACAAATAATATCCCTTACCTCAAAAAGATAATACTTCTGGCTGGAATACTGGATATAGTGCTGAAGAAACTTGCACCGTATAACAACACTCAAAGTATTAAAATACTTTCAAGAATACACTCGATAATATAGAGAGAGAAAGAGAGAAAAATTATGTTTCTGGTGTGATTTTCAATTCTAACTATGCACCCTATTTATAGGAAAATGCTTAGAATGCCATAGAAGACTAACCTGCTACCTGATGGCTTTACCTGTTACTATTGCCATCCACCACATTTGAAATTCAATTGAGCACATTTCTCACCAACCAATTCTAGAATTTTCCAAAATGTTTTATCATTTAAACAATAATCAGAAACTTTAATAATTCATAGAAAATAGCTAGTTTATCAGAAAAATACGAATTTTATATTCATTCCACACGAAATCGAATTCTCTACAACTTTGTAGCTTTGAGTTTTTCCAAATTCCAAACAGAAAATATCCAAAATCCACAAATGGATGATTTTTAAATACTTCCAATCCGACAAAATACTGAAAAAATATCTCAGCATTAATTCTTTCATTAATAACCACATAAATAAATCCATCATTTATATCCATATAAATATTTCCTTATCATATGAATCAATAATTAATTATTCATAAATAATATTACAGAATCACATTTATGACAACCAAGCTGTTCCCAGGAAAGAGGGGGATTTCCGATAAGGATTTCTCCTTACAGGCGTGCAATTAGGTGACCAAACCTCTCCTTGACAGAACTTTCTAGACATTGCCAATAATGCTATCTAATAATATTATTCAAAAAATATGAATTATTGATCTGATAATGGAGATACTGTGCAGTGACAATTATTGAACATTAATAATATAAAATATCAACGCAACAATTATTGAATGAATAAAATAAAATATTGAACAGTAACTACTGTGATAATTATTAAGTAGTGCCTTCTTACGTAAGGATCAATAATTCAACAATACTATGCAATACCGTGTGCTACTGTGTAACCACGTGTATTACTGTATTTTAACCACCGGGTATTTCAACAGTGTTAACGGTAATAACTACGCCGTTATTTAATTTTGTCGTTTTCTTCATCCGACAATTATCCGTTATGGGACCCACAAATAGTTGCGCCGTCGTACGAATATTCCCCGATAAAAAGAATATTCCACGACCAAACGAATATTCCCCGACAACAATGAATATTATATAACCACTTGCTTATTTTGCAAAATTGACACATTTCACCCATAAACAAAGTATTATATCAAATTATCACCTTATTATTCACAATAATAAATAGAGGAAATTCAATTTTTATTCATGAAAAAGTTGGGGTCTTACAACCTCCCTTCCTTATGAAATTTCGTCCTCGAAATTGACGTACGTACCCGGTGTTTCGAAAAGGTGAGGATACCTCACTTTCATTTCTGATTCTAACTCCCAGGTCATTTCTTCAATAGCATAGTTTCTCCACAAAACCTTAACTTCAGGTATAACCTTTGTGCATAAGACATGTTCTTTCCTATCCAAGATCTTGACAGGTACCTCCTCGTACGTTAAATCTTCGGCTATCTCGTCTGGTTCTAACGAAATAATGTGGTTTGGGTCGTCCACATATTTACGTAACATCGATACGTGAAAAACGTTATGAACACGCGGCATACTTAGCGTTAAGGCGAGTCTATAGGCCACAGTTCCTACTTTATCGAGGATTTCAAATAAATCGAAGGCTTGAGCTTTCTTCTCTTCATCGACTCTTACTTCTAGAATAACGCATTTTTGCATCTTCTTTTTTATATTCATTAGCTCTAGTATGTAGCTTGAGCGATTTTAAATTTTTCAATTAAAGTCAATTCTACTCGTATATTCGTTATCTTCACGTGGGTCCCTAGAGTCTTTAACTCTATCTTCATCATTTGTAAGTTATACGAAATGGGTTTGTGTGTTAACAACGCCGCACTCGTAAACGCATATAATCTTCTACTCAACGCGTCAGCTACCACATTCGCTTTCCCACGATGGTATTGAATGGTACGATCGTAATCTTCAATAGCTCCAGCCAACGTCTTTAGCGCATTATACGTTCGTTTTGGTTGAAGAAATATTTAAGGGTTTTAGAAATGGTTTTTATACTGGGGTCAATACAAAATTCGATTTCACGCTCTAGGGGTAGGCTAAGAAGTGATTCGAGAATACGTCAGGAGATTTATTAACAATAAAAATATCATTTAAAAACTATGACTCTCATCCAAGACTTGGATAGCACATGAAATGAAGGTTTCTACTAACGAAGTTTCAATCGATAAGTCAAAGTTTAACTTCTCTAGAGTTAAATTTAAACATTGAGCGCAAGCAAGAGAGATAAAATAATGGGTAGAACCGGTATCTAATAAGGTATAGACTTCACAAGAATTTTTAATTAACTAACCCATGTTAACTTCATTCGGGTTACTCGCTCTTTGAGAAGTCACGAAAAACGCTCTTCCTGAAACCACCGACTTTGTTTTGTCCGTATCCACCTTTGGTGCCACCGTCCCAACTGGACTTGATTTTGCTACAGGACAAAATCGAGCTATGTGACCATTTTTTCCACAACTAAAAAATATCTTGGAAAGCTATGAACAGTTTGGACTTATATGTCCCTCCTCTCCGCATCTCTAGCATCTAACTGATGGTCATTCTCTTCCCCTAGAATTTGTTGCTGGTGCTGTTGCTGACATCTTCCCGTCATCGTTAAATCTTCTCTTCTTGAAATTTCCACTTGAATCATTTCTTCTATTATCTTGGCCACGATGACCACCCGAGTGGTTACCGCCTTTGTTCGTATTTTTCCCTCCTCGTTGGTTATCATCACTCTGATGACTGTTGTCACCGGTATGACCCTGGTTGTGGTCTCTCGGTTACACATACTCATTATCTCGCTCTAATAATTGAGCCCTATTTACAACATCTGAATATAAAGAAAATTTATGAGATATAAGATATTGCCGAATCTCGGGCTTTAGACCTCTCAGAAACATCCTTGTCATTCGTTCCTCATTTTCGACCAAATGAGGTGCAAACCTGGATAACTCTGCAAACTTCGCCTCGTACTGGGACACCGTCATGTTATTTTATTCCAGTCTGATAAACTCCACCTCCTTCATATGACGAATACTTTTAGGAAAGTACTTGTCATTGAATAGTTTCTGAAATGTTTCCCAAGATATGCTGAGTGCGGCTGGCTGGGTACGCTTCACAGACTCCCACCAGTAGTCTGCCTCACCGCAGAACATAAAGGTGGCGAATGAAACCTTATTTTCCTCCTTGCATCCCAAGACATCAAATATCTTTGAGATCTGCTTTATCCACGTCTCTGCCGTAAGTGGTTCTGGCTTTCCCAAAAACTCCGGTGGTCCCAGCTCCTTGAACTGCTTAGCGGTGACCGACCGTGGGTTGCCATTGTTTACACCTGCATTTTGAATAGGAACCTCTTTCGCCTGATGTTGCATGAATTGCATAAAACCTCTGAACATCCCATCGTTCACCATTTCATCGGTGTTATTGTTTACCAGAGGATTATTGTCTTCCTGTTGCACCTTATCCTAGGTATTGATTAAAGGTGTCTCCACTGTCTCATTCACTCCATCGTTAATATTTCCCGTTGCCATTCTTAAATACTGCCATAAAACAAGGGTTAATTGACATATCATATATTATCCCTATACTCCGACCGACCAATTAAATAACAAATAAACTTAGGTAGGTCATACTAGTGAAGGAATTCCGCGTCTCTCCCCTCCTAGTTCTTGTTTCACACCTCAGCCAGGGATCATATCCCTAAGCTTTGATACCAACTGTGATGACCCCAAAATAGGTCCATTCCATCCAACCTATTATGAGTCGCCAAATACATGGTACAAAAATAAATACAACTTCAGTAATACAATCGTCGTGCAAAATACGACAACACATATACTGTGAGTTTGAATACAACTATTGTCTAATAGACAGTATAAAAACTCAAAAGGGGTCCTCATTAAAATTATTGATATTCTATTTCACAGAATAGTGAGGACTACTAATGCAACCATCTGGACCGTCAATCCATTCTCCGACTAGACCCAGCTATATTCTTATTTCCAGAAGAGAACAGTGAAAGAAAGGGTGAGCTCAATTAGCCCAGTAAGAATATTATTATGACTCAGATAATATACAACAAATTATCTTTAGTCTTCAACAGGGAAAAATCTGATAAAATATAATAGACAACAAGTTTTAGATCAACAACTGCAGCGGAAACAGCAATCCATTAGAAGAGTCAAGTAGAGAATGAGTTCTACTATCTTCTAAGATTTAAAAGTCCATCATCAATATTTTATCCTTGTAACAACAATCAATATACATCTTTAATCAAATATTCATCTTTGCACTACAGGCCAAAGATATTCATTTGTATCACCAGTTGGTCATGCTCATCTCAACACCTGTTCATCTTTGCACTACGGGCCAAAGATATTCATTAGGTAATCATTCATCTTTGCACTACAGGCTAAATATATTCATCAGTTAATCATTCATCTTTGCACTACAGGCCAAAGATATTCAGTAATATCATCATTTAGGACTGAGGATGATGAAAAATATTTTAAAGGAACGAATCCAGTGAAACAAAATAACAAATATTAGAGATTCGTATTACAGTTTATCCAAGATCAATAATACTTCATAATAACCAATTTTGAAGCAAAATTCAAGAATAAAGATCAAAACATGGATACAATTAAAGATAGTAACCATAATAGACACCTTGGATAAAAAGAAGAAAATTTTATTTTTCGATAAATAGTGTCATATTCGTGAATAGTGTCGCATACGTGAATAGTGCCGTATACGTGAATAGTAACTCCGACACCAAAAGATTGAAATTCCACAAGAAAAATCATCATGCTTCGTGAATAGTAACTCGTGAATAGTAACTCGTGAATAGTAACTCATGAATAGTAACCCCGACATGAAAAGTTCCAAATTTGATAAAAAGTTCCAACCAATATTTTGGCATAATGACATTGAAGAAATAATATCACTTACGAAGAAAATAACATCCCTTACGAATATTAAACGAAAATAATATTCCTTTCGAATATTGAACGAATATAATATTCCTTACGAATATTATATGAAAATAATATTTCTTGCGAATATTGAACGAAATAATATTCATAAGAATATGAAAAATAATATCTCTTCAGAATATAAAATAAATAATACCCCTTTCAGGTACAACAAATAATATCCCTTACCTCAAAAAGATAATACTTCTGGCTGGAATACTGGATATAGTGCTGAAGGAACTTGCACCGTATAACAACACTCAAAGTATCAAAATACTCACATGAATATGCTCGATAATATAGAGAGAGAGAGAAAGAGAGAAAACTTATGTTTTTGGTGTGATTTTCAATTCTAACTAAGCACCCTATTTATAGAAAAATGCTTAGAACACCATAGAAGACTAACCTGCTACCTGATGACTTTACCTGTTATTATTGCCACCCACCATATTTGAAATTCAATTGAACACATTTCTCACCAACCAATTCTAGAATTTTCCAAAATGTTTTATCATTTAAACAATAATCAGAAACTTTAATCATTCATAGAAAATAGCCCGTTTATCAAAAAAATAAAAATTTTATGTCCATTCCACACGAAATTGAATTCTCTACAACTTTGTAGCTTTGAGTTTTTCCAAATTTCAAATAGAAAATACCCCAAATCCACAAATGGATGATTTTTAAATACTTCCAATCCGACAAAATACTGATAAAATATCTCAGCATTAATTCCTTCATTAATAACCAAATAAATAAATCCATCATTTATATTCACATAAATATTTCCTTATCATATGAATCAATAATTAATTATTCACAAATAATATTACAGAATCACATTTATGACAACCAGGCTGTTCCCAGAAAAGAGGGGGCTTTCCGATAAGGATTTCTCCTTACTGGCGCGCAATTAGTTGACCAAACCTCTCCTTCACAGAACTTTTTAGACATTGCCAATAATTATATCTAATAATATTATTCAAATAATATGAATTATTGATCTGATAATGGAGATACTGTGCGGTGATAATTATTGAACAATAATAATATAAAATATCAACGCAACAATTATTGAATGAATAAAATAAAATATTGAACATTAACTACTGTGACAATTATTGAGTAGTGCCTTTTTACGTAAGGATCAATAATTCAACAATACTGTGCAATACATGTGCTACTGTGTAACCACGCGTATTACTGTATTTTAACTACCGGGTATTACAACAGTCTTAATGGTAATAACTATGTCGTTATTTAATTTTGTCATTTTCTTTATCCGACAGTTATCTGTTATGGGGCCACAAATAGCTGCGCCGTCGTACGAATATTCCCCGACAGAAAGAATATTCCACGACCAAACGAATATTCCCCGACAACAATGAATATTATATAACCACTTGCTTATTTTGCAAAATTTGCACATTTCACCCATAACCAAAGTATTATATCAAATTATCACCTTATTATTCACAATAATAAATAGAGGAAATTCGAATTTTATTCATTAAAAAGTTGGGGTCTTACAACATGTAATATATAACTGTATTGAGGACCTAAGATGGGTGTGTCTTATATTATACGTCACTTAATAATTGATTTTGGTGAACAACAATAGGGTGATGAGAACACAACTTTAAAAGCGTCAAAATACACTCTATTAGAATGAGGAGGACAAAAATCTTCTCGTGTTCCTTTGGAGACTTGCAATATTTGATGTTGTACTTTTATATGACATTGTAATAATTTGAGTATGAATATTATCGTATTATATACGTTACAATATTTGTATTGAAACTCACAATAAATATGTTATCGTATTTTGCACGACAGTTGTATAAATAAAGTTTGTATTTGAATTATATACCGTGTATCTCGCGACTCAGAATGAGTTGTGTATACCTATTTTGGGGGCGTCACATATATGCTATAAACATAGTTTTGTTAATTTTGTTGTCAAATAGGGCATAATAAAATAGAGGCATTATCGTTAACTTATTATTTTTGATTTAAATATTTTATCCTTTTTAAAATATTTTTAATGAATAAATTTCTTTTGTTAAAAAAATAATTTAGGAAAAAATAAAAATAAAAATATTTTTAACCTAATACAAGCTTATATTCTCAAATATGTGGGAAAAAAAATTAAAAATCAAAATTTATCCCACACTTTTATATTATTATTTATTTTATTTTATAATTATGCAAAAGAAAACGAAAAATTAACGGTGACTTATGTAAGAAGCTTACAACGCTTCAAAACGGTATCGTTTTGAACCTTTAAAATTTTATATTTTTGTCTATCCTCAACGATTAAGTTATCTGCCTCATTTCAGGCATTAAGTTTGTTGTGAATCTCCTACATCTACAAATCTGGTGATTACAGATGACAACAATAACATTTAAGAGTAACTATCTAGTGTAAGACCCCAACTTATTAATGAATAAAATTAAATTTCCTCTAATTATTATTGTGAATAATAAGGTATTAATTTGATATAATACTTTAGTTATGGGTGAAATGTGTAAAAATTTTCAAAATAATCAAGTGGTTATAAAATATTCATTTGTCAGGGAATATTCGCTTGGTCGTGGAATATTCTTTCTGTCGGGGAATATTCGTACGACGGCGCAGCCATTTGTGAGCACCACAACGGATAACGGTCGGATGAAGAAAACGACAAAATTGAATAATGGCGTAGTTGTTACCGTTAACACTGTTGGAATACCTAGTGGTTAAAATACAGTAATACGCGTGGTTGCACAGCAGCACACGGTATTGAACAATATTGTTGAATTATTGATTCTTACGTAAGAAGGCACTACTCAATAATTGTCACAGTAATTACTATTCAATATTTTATTTTATTGATTCAATAATTACTGCGTTGATATTTTATATTATTGTTGCTCAATAATTTTCACTGCACATCATCTCCATTATCAGATCAATAATTCATATTATTTGGAATAATAATATTAGATAGCATTATTGGCAATGTCTAGAAAGTTCTGTCAATGAGAGGTTTGGTCACCTAATTGCGCGCCCTTAAGGAGAAATCCTTATTGGAAAGCCCCTTCTTTCCTGAGAACGGTCTGATTGTCATAAATGTGATTCTATAATATTATTTATGAATAATTAATTATTGATTCATATGATAAAAAAATATTTATTTTTGTAAATATAAATGTTGGATATATCTATTTTATATGGATAAAAATAAAGTAATTAATGCTGAGGTGTTTTATCAGTATTTTGTCGGATTGGAGGTATTAAAAATCATCCGTTTATGGATTTCGGGTATTTTCTAATTGGAATTTGGAAAAACTTTCTTCTACAAAGTTGTAGAGAATTAAATTTCCTATGGAAATGCTTGAGTTTCGAATTTTTCTGATAAAAGGGCTATTTATTATGAATTACTGAAGTTTTGGAAAATAAAATAATTTTTTATTAAATTATGGGTGAAACCCACTTTTTGATTTTTCAAGCATGTGGGCTGCTGGTTTGTTTTTCAAAGAAGGCATGCTAGACTTGTTCAAAGCATACGTAGAGAATTTGTTGATTAAATAATATTATTTTATTATTTAGTCTCCTATGGCGTTCTAACATTTTCCCTATAAATAGACACTTATGTTAGAATTGAAAATCACACCAGAAACAAGTTTTCTTTCTCTCTAGATTGTTGAGCGCATATTTTTGTGAGTATTTAGATACTTTGAGAGTTGTTATTCAGTGCAAGTTTCTGTCAGTACTATATCCGAAATTCAGTCAGAAATACAGTTATTTTGAGGTAAGGGATGTTATTTTCTTCTTAAAATGATATTTTCTTCAATATCATTATGCCGAAATATTGGTATAAACTTTTTATCAAATTTGGAACTTTTTTTGTCGGGGTTACTATTCACGTATACGGCACTATTCACGTATACGACACTATTCATCAAAAAATAAAATTTTCTTCTTTTTGTCCAAGTTGTCTATTATGGTTACTATCTTTGATTGTATCCATGTTTTGATCTTTATTTTTGAATTCTTCTTTAAAATTGGTTATATTGGGGTATTATTGAACTTAGATAAACTATAATACGAATCTCTAATATGTGTTTCATTGAATTCATTCCTTTAAAATATTTTTTATCATCCTTAGTCCTAAATGATGATATTAATGAATATCTTTGGCTTGTAGTGTAAAGATGAATGATTATCTAATGAATATCTTTGGCACGTAGTGCAAAGATGAACATGTGTTGAGATGAACATGACCAACTGGTGAAACAAATGAATATCTTTGGCTTGTAGTGCAAAGATGAATATTTGATTCAAGATGAATATTGATTGATGTTACAAGGATAAAATATTGTTGATGGACTTTTAAATCTTAGAATATAGTAGAATTCTTTCTCTACTTGACTCTTCTAATCGATTGATGTTTCCGCTGCAGTTGTTGATCTAAAACTTGTTGTCTATTATATTTTATCAGATTTTCCCTGTTGAAGACTAACGATAATTTGTTGTATATTATCTTAGTCATAATATTCTTTACTGGGCTAGTTGAGCTAACCCTTTTCCTTTTTGTTCCATTGTTCTTCTTAGGAGGAGAGAATTTAGCAGGAACTAGCCGGAGTATGGAGTGATAATTCAAAATAGTTGTTTAGCAGTCCTCACTATTTTTGTAAAATAGTGTTTCAATAATTGTAATGAGGACTCCTTTTGAGTTTGTATACTCTCTAGTATACAATATTTGTATTCAAGCTCACAGTATATGTGTTATCGTATTTTGCACGACAATTATATTACTGAAGTTGTATTTGTTTCTGTACCATGTATCTGGCGACTCAAGATGGGTGATGTATACCTGTTTTGGGGGCGTCACAGTTGGTATCAGAGCTTAGGGATATGATCCCTGGCTGAGATGTAAGACAAGAACTAAGAGGGGAGAGACGGGGAATTCCTTCGCTAGTATAACCTGTCTAAGTTTATTTGGTGTTTATTTGGTCGGTCAGAGTATAGGGATAATATATGACATGACTATAACCCTTGTTTTATGGCAGTATTTAAGAATGGCAGCTGAGAACGTTAATAATGGAGTAAATCAGACCGTGGAGACACCTTTGATCACCACCCAGGGGAACGTGCAACAAGAAGGCAATATTCCTCCTGTAAACAACACTACCGAAAAAATGATGAATGATGTGATGTTCAGAAGTTTTTTGCAGTTTACGTAAAACCAGACGAGGGAAACTCGTGCACAGAATACGGATGAAAATGCTAGCAATGTGCAGCTTGTCACATCCAAGCAGTTCAAAGAGTTGAGATCACCAGAATTTAAGGTAAAGCTGTATCCGATCATGGCGGAAACGTGGGTCAAGCAAATTACCAAGATATTCGATGTCTTGGGATGCACGGAGGAACAGAAGGTTCCATTCGCCACCTTTATGTTCCGCGGTGAGGCAGACTACTGGTGGGAGTCTGTGAAGCGTACCTAGCTAGCCGCACTCAGCATGTCTTGGGAAACATTTTAGAAACTATTCAATGACAAGTACTTTCCTGAAACTATTCGTCATATGAAGGAGGTGGAGTTTATCAGACTGGAACAAAACAACATGACGGTGTCCCAGTACGAGGCGAAGTTTGTAGAGTTATCCAGGTTTACACCTCATTTGGTCGAAAATGAGGAGCGAATGACGAGGATGTTTCTGAGAGGTTTAAAGTCCGAGATTCGGCAATATCTTATATCTCATAAATTTGCTTTATACTCAGATGTTGTAAATAGGGCTCAATTATTAGAGCGAGATAATGAGTATGTGCAACAAAGGGACCACAACCAGGGTCATACCCGTGGTAGCGGTCATCAGAACAACGACAACCAGAGGGAAGGAAAGCATTAGGACAAAAGCGGTAACCACTCTGGTGGTAATCGTGGCCGTGATAATAGAAGGAGTGAGTCGGGAGAAGATTTTAAGAGGAGAAGGTACAACAATGATAACGTGAAGACGCCTTCACAAACATCAATTGTTTTTAGGGGAGGAGAACGACCACCAGTCGTTTGTTACAAATGCGGAAAGGAGGGACACATCAGCCCAAACTGCCCAAAACAATCCAAGGTGTGTTATAACTGTGGAAAGGAAGGTCATATAGATAGAGATTGTCTAGTTGCGAAACCAAGTTCAACAGAGATGGTGACTCCAAAGGCTGTCCCGGACAAGTCAAAATCGGTGGTTCCAGGAAAGGCGTTTGTCGTGACTGCCCAAAACGCGAGGAACCCAAACGAGGTGATCACGGGTAAGCTAATCATAAACTATTGCGAAGTTTATAGCTTATTAGATACCGATTCTACCCATTGTTTTATCTCTCCTGCTTGTTCTCAACGTTTAAACTTGACTCCGGAGAAATTAGACCTTGACTTATCTGTTGAGACTCCGTTAGGAGAAACTTTTATTACTTCTACTGTCTATAAATCTTGCTTAATTCAAGTCGGTACCATCACATTACCTGCCGACCTTATTTCGTTGAAATTTTTTGCATTTGATGTGATTTTAGGGATTGATTGGTTAACCACGCATCATGCTAAAATTGATTATTTTCTTAAGGTTGTTAGTTTTCATATTCCTAACCAACCTATTATGCGAATTCAAACAACCAAAACATTAAAGTTAATCACTGTCATATCAAGCCATAAAGCTATTCATTTATTGAAAAATGGATGTCAAGCTTTCTTAGCCCATGTCACAGACTTGAACAAAAACACGTCAGATTTGAATACTATTTCCGTTGTTAGTGAATTTCCTGAAATACTTCCTGAAGAAATTCCCGGTCTACCCCCAGAACGTGAAGTTGAATTCTTTATTGACCTTGAACCTGGTACAAAGCCCATTTCTAAAACCCCATATCGAATGGCTCCTATTGAACTTCAGGAGTTAAAGGTCCAGCTACATGAGTTGTTGGACATCGGTTTTATTCGTCCTAGTACATCTCCTTGGGGTGCTCCCGTGTTATTCGTAAAGAAGAAAGACAGGAGTATGCGACTTTGTATCAACTACCGAGAATTGAATCATGTCACTATCAAGAATAGGTATCCTCTACCTCGTATTGATGACCTTTTTGACCAGTTGCAAGGAGCACAATTCTTTTCAAAGATCGATCTTCGTTCTGGATATCATCAGCTGAAGATTAAAACTGAGGATATTCCAAAGACTGCCTTCAAAACTCGGTACGGGCATTATGAATTCTTAGTCATGTCTTTTGGATTGACTAATGCTCCTGCTGCTTTCATGGATATGATGAACCGTGTATTCAAAGAATATTTGGATCAGTTCGTTGTTATCTTTATTGATGACATTCTCATCTATTCCAAAAGCCGTGAAGATCATGAGCACCATTTGAAGCTGGTATTGCAAAGGCTTCGTGATAACAAGCTCTATGCCAAGCTGAAGAAATGCGAGTTCTGGATTGAGGAAGTAGCATTCCTTGGGCATGTGGTGTCAAAACATGGAGTATCTGTCGACCCGGCGAAGATTGAAGCCATACAAAGTTGGGAGCAACCGAAGTCGGTGACCGAAGTACGTAGCTTTCTGGGCTTAGCTGGTTATTATCGGAGACTCGTGGAAGGATTTTCTCGAATCACTACTCCGTTAACTCAGCTGACTCGTAAAGATATAAAATTTGGTTGGAGCGAGGACTGTGAGAAGAGTTTTTAAGAACTCAAGAGAAGACTCATTTCGGCACCTGTTCTGACAATACCATTTGGTTTGATGGATTTTTTATCTACAGCGATGCTTCGGGCAAAGGGTTAGGATGTGTTCTTATGCAACATGGGAAAGTCATAGCCTATGCCTCACGGCAACTCAAAGAATATGAGAGAAATTATCCTACTCATGATTTGGAGTTGGCAGCAATCATTTTTGCGTTGAAAATCAGGAGACAATACCTGTATGGGGAGAAAGTGAAGATCTATACAGATCATAAAAGCCTCAAATATTTCTTCACCCAAAAGGTGTTAGGTTTTTAATATTCACGAATGCAATCAAATTGCACAAAATAAGCGGAAACGTGGAAAATTAGAGTTTTAAAATTTTACAAACCATATACCCGGATCATCCTTTATACACAATTATTAATTAAACGAAAAGATAAAGAATAAAAATCATACCCTTGAAGATCGAGCTTCCTCAGTTACAAGTTCACCTCCAAATTATTTTGTGTTCAGCTTGAATCCACCGAGTTTGGTTCCTTTCTCTGATCAATGGTAGCCACCCAAGTGTTTGGCCTCTAGAGGTGATCCACCAAGGAAGAATAAAGATTCAAGAAGATGGGTATTTGGCAAAACCCTAGTTTTTCTATCTCTCATAGAAAAGGAGTGTACTCTCCAACAATTGGAATCACGTCTGTTGTGAAAAAGTCAACAACAACTCTACACCCATAATAAGACTCCTCTTATTTATAGATGTAGGCAACCCTCCTTAACAATTAAGGAATTAGGTTTTATTTTAATTAATTAAATTCCTTTAATTAATTATGCTTCCAATCTTATTAGGAATAATTAATTAAAATCTTTTTAATTAATTTGCCTCCTAATCTTATTAGGAATATATGAAAGTACATTTATTAATTAATTTTCAAACTCTTTTAAGAATTAAATAATAATAATAATAGTAATAATAATAATAATAATAAGACTCCTCTTATTAATTTATATTTAATATTTCCAAAATATTAAATAATAAATATTAAGTTATTTAATTTATTCTATCACCATAGAATAAATTAAATATACTTAACTTATTATTACGATTATGCCATTAACTTCTTCAATAATTATTATTCCTTTTTATGGTGTGACCCTTTAGGTTCTCCATATTAAACCGGTTGTGAATAAATCAATTAGAACAATTCTAATCTTATTTAAATAAATAAATTAAATAATTAATTTATTTAAATAAATAATATTTATTCTACAATATGGATAAGCCTCCCTAGCGATCAACGACTTTTCAGATAATATAAATTTCAACATTAATCATAAAAGAACCTTTGAGTAAATAGTTACCGTACAATTCAATCCTTCCATCATACAATGTCTCAATTAAATATAAGACATGGAATTACTGTCAAGTCTTATTTTATTTAATTATATGTATTTTGACTCTTAAATGCAGAATACCAAATAATGCAAATTAGAAACTCCTTTCTAATTTTATTCTGCCTTGGCCAAGGACTACTGGGTTGTCATTTATCGAATCACATATGATATTTCTCTTCTTTTACAAGAAGCGGATTATTCTTTATTGATCATACATTATCTCCTTGTACAACTTATTATACCCAAGCATACCCTTTGATATACCTCAAGGGTCTTAAAAAATAAGTCAAAGTATAACTCATCATACACAAGATACTATGATGATCTCAAGTCCAAGGATCATTTGTACTACTATCACTACAGGAATTCCTATTGACAGACATGTAAAACTCCATTAGGTATTCCTTAGCGAGCCACGTTCAGTGAACTTATTCTCTAATAATCATCTACATACTTGCTTTAGTGTCTCCACACAAATGATAATGAGATCAATCATCCTCATCCAATGAGCAAGCAACGTATGTAGCAATCTATCCGGATTCACTAATCCCCAATTTAGTAATCCAATGATTGAGAACTATTTTAGTTTTAAGCTTTCTAAGAATTTAGATCTCATTAGAATGATCATCATCATTATTCTAAAAGCATTGCTTAAAACTATGGGTTTATCACATATTGTAAAACAGCATCATGTAGATAATTAAAAACCTTTAATAAATTAATAATTTTTATTAATAAATGAATAAGATTATTATAAAGTATATGTTTTATCATCAAACATGATTGGCTTGTGTGCATACTACTTTCAATCTCCCACTTGCACTAAAGCCAATCGCCATGGTATCTCATACTCTTCTTCTCTAAGTGACAATTATCTTACTGTTGGATAAACTTTAGTTAATGGATATCAAATGTTGTTCTTGAGAGTCCACTATCTCTATAGTGATTTCCCATCTTTCAATGATTCATATAATCAAGTGAAAGTGCCACAACACAAGTTTAGATCCAAGATGAGACTTAGAAACTATTCCTAGTTTTGTAATAAACTTTTCATCCAAACAATCAACTTGCAGCTTTATTTATAGTTATATACTTTGTCTTTATCACTAAACCAACAACTCTTTGCTGTTTGGAACCTTTCCAATTTCACTGCACCACCGTTCAAGGTAACGCTTTACCTTAAAGTGGATTTTCTGTCGTCTTGGTCTGTTTGAAAAACTTGAGTCTGTTAAGCCCTCTAGTTTTAATTTAGACCCACCATGAATATGATCACATCCTTAGTGCCGGTTAAGTACTTTAAGATGTTTTTCATTGACCCATAGTGAACTTCTCTAGAATATGACTGATCAACATCAGGTCTCGTATATTTCATTACATACATTATAGTTACTCATGCGATCTCTCTTTTTGGAGTCTTTGGGGACTATTAAGAGAGATACACACCATGGCTCATCAACATGAGACCTTCTCTTGGAGTTTGCCATGCTAAATGACTTTAAAATCAAATGAATATACGTTCCTTGGGTTTAGCTTAGTATCTTTTTAAATTTATCTATATAGATTTGTATCCCCCAATAACGATACTCTTCCCATATCATTCATAGAAGAATGTTTAGACAACTTTATCTTTACTGATTCTAGCATTGGCATGTCATTCCTTATCCGTATTATATCAACATATTGTACTAGGAATATCACGAGGCTCCCATTGACCCTTTTGTACACACTAGGTACATTATTATTTTTGATAAAATCAAACTCTTTTGATTGTCTTATCAAAACGAATGTTCCATTTTTGAGAAGCTTGCTTCAATCCATTTCTCTGAGTGTCTACAACTCTTACCTCATTGTATGTAACCGGATCATCATCTTCTATGATACGTACCACATCATCATCCATGATGAATCCATACCTTCCAGGTATCTTCGTTACTATTCCAGATTTACGATTTAGTTGTGGTACAATAGGTCTATCTACAGGTTCCTCTTATTTGACTTATAGCGTTTTGTGGTTCTTGAACTCTTCAAGATCTATTATCCTCCCACTAGCCCCTTCATTGATAAACACCTTTATCTTAGAAAGTAGCGTATTTCGCAACAAACACCTTTTGCTAAGTAGGATTATAGAACATATATTGTAAACTTAGTTTAGGATGTCCTTCAAATCTGTACTTGTCAAATCTTGTCCCCAAGCTTATCCTTTGAAACCTTTTCATATAAGTTGGACAACCCCTTATCTTAACATACTTAATATTATTAATCCTCCTTGTCCATAACTTTTATGGAGTCTTGGGGTCGGATTTTGAGGTTACCTTTTCGTAAATATGCATCCATTTCTAGGACATGACCCTAGAAGGATACTGGAATGTCGGTAAAATCATTATGGATCGTACCATGTCCAACAAGGTATGATTTTTCCTTTCAAATACATCAATCAATTATTGCGTATCAGGAGGTGTCCTTCGTGAGAAAACCATTTGAGATGATCTAGAAACTTATTGCACAAGTATTTATTCCTTAATCAGATCAAATAATCCTAATACTTTGCCAATTTGTTTCACTTCTGAATTCTTTGAACATTTTAAATAATTAACACTTGTATTTTAGCAAATACACACATTCAACTCTTTGAATGATCATCTCCTTTTCTTAAACTAGTTTGTTCATTTTGCAAAATAATTTTTCACGTAAGTCAAGTACACAAAATCCATTAAGTAATATTTCAGTTCTATACAAAACATTATTATTATAAATAGAACAACAATTGTTCTTAATTATAATACCAAAGATTTCATTGTCCAACAACAAAATGGAAATAATATTTCTAACAAGAACTGGAATACAATAATAACTTATTGACTTAATAGATTTGCCTGTAGGCATTTCTAAACTATAAGCTTCTATGGCTAATGTGGCAACCTTTGCTTCATTTCCCACACATATGATTACTTATATTTGTTTATCTTTCTACTTTTGCTTGGTCCCTTTATAAATCTATATTTATAATAACCAAAACCGGTATCCAATACCCAAGTAGAACCTTGACTTAAAGAAAAATTTATTTTAAATCATGAACAAAATTATATTTGTAACCGAAACATTATAAGTTTCTTTTGGTTAGCCTCTGTAAGATGCTTCTTGCAGTTTCTTTCCAGTATCCAGGCTTATTGCAGTGGAAGCAAACTGATTTGCTATCTGTATCAGTTTTGTTCTTATTATCCTTTATTTTTGCCTTTCTATTTACCTTCTTTGAATCGTTCTTCTTTTCAGAAGATCCTTTGGCCGCTACCAGTAAGACATGGTCTTTCTTGGTTGGAAAGTGACTCTCAACATTTTTCAACATGTTAAGCAAATCAGCGAGGCTGATATCTAGCTTGTTCATATAAAAAATTCACAACAATTGTGAAAGGAGTCCGGGAGTGAGTGCAAGATCAAATCTTTGTTCAACTCTCCATCCATGACAAAACTTGTTGTCCTAATTGATCAATCAAATTGATTATGTTAAGGACTTTTATCTGTACTATAGTGTCATCAGTCATTCTAGATCGAAAGAGCTCCTTATATATTTAATATCTATTAGTCCTACTTTCCTCACCATCAACTACTTGATGTGCATGAATATAGTAAGAGCATCCATAGTTTTATGCTGATGCTGAAGCTCGTTACTCATGGATGCGAACATGATGCATTGAGTCAATTGTGCATCATCTTGCCACTTTCTAAAAGTAGCAATCTCTTCCTCAGAGGCATTGTCTGCAACCATTGCAAGGATAGGCATATTAAGGACATAAGATTGCTTTTCAGCCATGAGAACTATTCTCAAATTCCTTAACCACTCCAAACAATTCAGTCCGGTTAATTAACATCTAATATGTTTCGTAGTGATAGTAATTTAGACATTGTAAAATTCTATAAATAAATTTATAATTAACAATATTTTAGCATACATTCTTTTATTAATTATTGAAATAAATTAGGTCTTATTTTAAATTGGTATCTCCCACTATTTTCTTCAAACTATATTACCCTGACTTATATAGTTCGACAAAATCTAATTAAAGATTTGCTAGTGAGAATAAGGATCCCATTTCAAATGTATATAGCCTTGTGTGTGCACAACAAACTATATATAAATAAATAGGTAGACAACTCTTGTCAATTACATCAACTATGTAACTCCTTGTATTTTGCCTCTTAAATCATATTGGTCAAGTGTGTGCACATCCGAACTAAAATGATTTAAGTTAAGTCATACCTAGCACTTCCATATATTCGAAAGAAAAACACTGTCCTTGTGTGTGCACAACAAAACAATATTGTTCAGTCTATTTATAAGCATTAAATGTGATAAAACAACATCTTAAATATTTAATATTTGCCTTGTGTGTGCACAACAAACTCATATTAAATATTTAATACTCTTATGTTTTATCATGCTAGAAGGCGACGTTCGATATTCCAAATATCTTTAAACGTTACAACTTAATATAAAATATTTGAGGGGTTTGTTATTAATTTGTCTCATCTTGTTTAGCTTGCATGCACACACACACACACACACACACACATATATATATAAAATACGTGTCATATTAATGAACATGCGAAGTATGTTTGCATAATATATAATATATATAGTATAAGCATGCACATATAGAATACTATATTCTACCCGGATTGATTATGGACTTTTATTCTAGTTTGATTCACTAGAGCCACCAAGTGAACCAAAAGGTCAAATCCTATGGGTGCAAGAATTAATATTTAAATATAACTATTACATTTAAACCCGGCCTCCATTACAAACGGGTCTTCAAGCGTTCCTTACTCCTTGATCTCTAATTCTTCAAAATAATTCTAACTATTCCTATTACAAAACTATTTAAAATAAATATAAACCTTGATCAGCAGTCAAGGGGAAGTACATAGGAGAGAGATAAAATTTACATTAAGAAAAAAATTAGAGAAGACGAGGTACGCAGACCCCATTTAATAAAATCCATACATTCATGCATCCAACTAAAATAAAATTCAATCACATTGGTCAGTAGTCCATAATCAATCATATTTATTATCACACACATCACCATATACATCAATAAATATTAAATAAATAACATTCATCTTATGAATAATAAATATTCAATATATATATTGATATCATTTAATGGGCAAATTTAGTTAGTATAAAATCTAATTTTGAATCAAAATAAACTCCTTTATTTTAATCCAAATTTAAATCAAAATAAACTCTTTTATTTTAATTTATCTAATTTTGAATAAAATAAAATATTTTATTTTAATCAAATTCATTAATCAAAATAAACTCCTTTATTTTAATTAATTATGGAATCCAATTCCATGTAAAAAAAACTCTATTAAAGGAAACACGGATTCTTTTTTCTATTCACAAATAAACTCCTTTATTTAAGAAAACATGGATTCATTTTCCTATTCACAAATAAACTCTTTTATTTTGAATAATATGAAATCTTATTTCATATCTAAATAAACTCATTTATTTAAGGAAACGTGGATTCATTTTCCTATTCACAATTAAACTCTTTTATTTTGAATAATATGAAATCTTATTTCATATCAAAATAAACTCCTTTATTTAAGGAAACATGGAATTCAATTTCAACTCCAATTAGTTATCATGGAATCCAATTCCAATTCTAATTAGTTATCATGTAATCTAATTTTAAAATTAAAATAAACTTTTTATTTTAAAAGTAAAATAAACTTTTTATTTTAATTATAAAATTATTAAGAATAATATTATATATATATATATATATATATATATTATACTAAGTAATCACCGAATGAATCCATGTTATTGAGAAAAAAAAAGTCTGCGTGGCCAAATCGTGGAAAGTAACTTCTGTAATATATATATATATATGGTAATCCATCCATGGCAACCGGTTACCATTGACACTGTTATAGCAACTCACTTTTGGACCGTTGATCAACTTATTAAAAGGCTTAGATTGAATGTCATAATTGCCCAGACGACACAAGCTTTATCGGCTTTTATTTTAATATATTGCACTGTATGGTCAACTGTTGTCATTTTAATAATTTAAAAAAAAAATTAATATTAAAATACTCCAGCCGGCACAACTTGTGACGACCCCAAAATAGGTCCATTCCATCCAACCTATTCTGAGTCGCCAAATACATGGTACAGAAAATAACTACAACTTTATTACAACAATTATCGTGCAAAATACAACAACATATATGCTGTGAGTTTGGATATAAATATATACCAACTGTGACTCTCATCCCAACCTTGGATAGAGCGTCACAATGACACCTTACATAAAGGTATAGTCAAAAACTATTTTAGAAATTAGAATCTTTGGGAAGTGCTCAAGGAAACCTTCGTACATGGGAGGTCATGCTTCTAGGTTATGATAGATATCATATGGCCACATAATTATCCTTGGTTGACCCAATAGACTCCAAAGAAAAACGATAAGATTACTATCATATTCTTCATAATGGTGAGTCTTCTCTTGACATATCATTATCTCCACTGTCTCTAATTGAGAATTATACTTCAAACAAACACCAAAATTATATAGGTAGTGGTCATAAATATACTCAGCAAGTGGATGAGCACAACCCTGTCTTATGATGACACGAGGTTGTATGACATTAGACATCTTGTATGATAGTGACAAAATACCCTTCCAACGTTGGGTTCGCCTCACCCTATTAGATTCACCAAATATAACTACTAAATGATGTATACAACACTTTTCTATACTGCTTAGGTAAAACCTCCACAGCTAGAGACCACCGTTCTATTTCCCTGTTACCCTTGCTCGACCCAGCTACACTCTTATTACCTGAAAAGGAATTGTGAAGCAAAAGGGTGAGCACAACTAGCTCAGTAAAGAATATCATGACTAAAGATAATTAAATTATCAATAGCCTTCATCAGTAATAAATCAGAGATTTAGAACATATGGTAGATGATAAAACTTTTCACCCATAGTTACAACGCAACGAGCAATCCATTAGAAGAGTCAAATAGACAATAAAGTCTATTATCTTCTCAATGTTAAAAGTCCACCAACAATGTTTCATCCCTGTAACATCAATCAACAGTTCCTTTCCACAATTATATGAATAACTCATAATCATAACTGTGATTCTAAATTCCTCTTCGCATCTAGGACGAAGATAATTTTCATCACATGTCTTTACCTAAAACATCAAAGATCATGGTTATACCAAATCACAGTTCCTGTTTATAATCATACTAATAATTTCATCTTTGCACTAAGGGCCAAAGATATTCATCAACAGTTCATCTTTGCAGTACATGCCAAAGATATTCAACAACAGTTCATCTTTGAACTACAGGCCAAAGATATTCAACAACAGGTCATCTTTTCACTACGGGCCAAAAATATTCATCAATAATTCATCTTTGCACTACGGACCAAATATATTCATCAATAAGTCATCTTTGCACTACAGGCCAAAGATATTCCATCTCAAAGAAATATATAATCATTTCAGAATTTATATAAACAATAATTATAACCATGTTGATCAATTCACCTTTGCACTTAAGCTAAAGATATTCAATTATAAATTCAATGGTCATGATCATAACAGTCACAATTCAACTTTTCACTACTGGCCAAAGAGAACCCTAGTCATGATCATACCAATAATCTACCCATCTTTACACTCAAGTGAAAGAGAATTTCAACATCAGGGTTATAAAAATGTTATATATGATAATAAAAATAATATTATCAACAACTACATTTAATTTCAAGAGCAATATTCATAAATCAACGATAATTTGGTCAGAAAAAGAAACTAATTTTGTCGTGAATAGTACCCGTAAATAGTAACTCGTGAATAGTACTCCGTATTCGTACATAGTACCGTATACATAAATAATGTCATGTAAATAGTGCCTTATACTTGAATAGTGTCGTATACGTGAATAGTATTGTATACGTGAATAGTAACCCTGACTCAAAAAGGTAGAAATTCCACAATAAAATTCATACCAATATTTCAGTATAATGATATTGAAAGAATAACATCATTATGAAGAATATAACAATCCCTTAATATCCCATACTATCCCTTACCTCAAAAGAGCAGTACTTCTGAATGAAAGGTCGGATGTTAAGCTGAATGTAACTTGTACTGAATAGCAACTCTTCAAGTATCTAAATACTCACAAAATACACTCAATAATCTAGAAAGAGAAAGAGAGAAAACTTGTTTCTGGTGTGATTTTTAATTCTAACTTAGCCCTCTATTTATAGGAAAATGTTAGCACGCCGAAGCAGACTTGACCTGCAATCTGATGACTTTACCTGCTACTATTCCCACCCACCACATTTGAAATTCAATTGAGCACATTTCTCACCAACTAAAAGTGAGGCCCACCAATTCTAGAATTTTCCACCAAAATAATTTATAACCTAATTTCCGAATCAGTCACCTCTTAAAATTCATAACAAATCATACACTCATTTTTAACGGTTCAAAATTTGTGAACATATACTCAAACTTTGTCGTTTTCTTCATCCGACAGTTATCCGTTATGGGGCCCATAAATAGTTGCACCGTCGTACGAATATTCCCCCACAGAAAGAATATTCCATGACCAAACGAATATTCCCCGACAACAATGAGTATTTTATAACCACTTGCGTCTTTTGAAAAAAAATTCATATATCACCCTTAACTTTACTTTTTATCAATTTAACTATTTACTAAATAGAAAATACGAATACTTTTATTTCATAAAATTCGGGGTCTTACAACAATTTACAAAATTTATATATCTAGATTCTATATGTATCTTTTAAAAAAATTACCTTCAAAGAAAGGAACTAGTCTAGCTGGTGGATGATTTATTTTCTAACTTTGTTGGAGATGAGGAGAATCATCGAAAAAAATTACTTGCGTTGCGTTATGAGCTGAGAGGGTCAAACAATTTTTCCTTCATTTTGTGGCTAAGAGTCTATTTTGATTCTCCAAATTTATTAATTTATTTTATATTATATTTTATAATTAATTTTTTATTTTTTTATACACATACATACATAATTTTTTTAAAAAATTGGGCCCTCCTCAGCTTTGGGCCCTGGGCTGTAGCCCTGGTAGACCTGGCTCAGGGCCGACTCTGGTTATTATTGAAATGAAGAAGAAGAAATATAAAAAGATAGTTTGTTCGACAATGACTTATAAGTTATTTGCTGTGAGACCCCATATTTTATGAATAAATATTTAATTTTCTTGAAATAATTTTTTGAATATTATGGTGTGGATATGATATAATATTATAGTTGTGGGTAGTATTTATAAATTTTGAAAAGTATGCAAGTTGTTGTATAATATTCGATTGGTCAGGGAATATTCTTTTTGTCGGAGAATATCCGTACGACGACACAATCATTGGTGGAACCCACAACATAATTATTGTCGGATTAAGAAAAAGACAAAAATATTTTATTAAAAATAACAGCGGAAGTTTTACCATTAATACTGTTAAACTACTCGGTAGTAAAAGTACAGTAATACGCGTTGTGATGCCCCCAAAACAGATATACAACACCCATTCTGAGTTGCTAAATATATGGTACATAAAGCAAACTACAACTTCAATAATACAAATGTCTTGTGAAATACGACAATACATACTGTGAGTTTAAATACAAATATTGTCTTCTAGACAATATCCACATGCAAATAAGTCCTCATTATAATTATTCAAACACTATTTTACAGAAATAGTGAGGACTGCTAAAACATCTTTCTAGAAACCTCACTCTATACCCCGACTCGATCCTGCTATGTTCTCACCTCCTGAGAAGAAAAATGGAACAAAAAGGAAAATGGTGAGCTCAACTAGCCCAGTAAAGAACATTATGACTAAGATAATATACAACAAATTATCGTTAGTCTTCAACAGGAAAAAAAATATAATCGACAACAAGTTTTAGATCAACAAATACAACAGAAACAACAATCCATTAGAAGAGTCACGTAGAGGTTGAATTCTACTATCTTCTAATATTTAAGAGTCCATCATCAATATTTTATCCCTGTAACAACAATCAATATACATCTTTAATCATCTTTGCACTACAGGCCAAAGATATTCATTTATATCACCGGTTGGTCATGTTCATCTCAACACCTGTTCATCTTTGCACTATCAAAGATATTCATCAGTAATCATTTATCTTTGCACTACAAGCCAAAGATATTCAATAGTATCATCATTTAGGACTGAGAATGATGAAAAATATTTTAAAGAAAACGAATCCAGTGAGACAGAAAGAAAAATATTATGGATTCGTATAACAGTTTATCCAAGATCAATAATACTTCAAAATAACCAATTGTGAAGCAGAACTCAAAATAAAGATCAAAACATGGATACAATCAAAGATAGTAGACAAAATAGACATCTTGGATAAAAAGAAGAAATTTTATTTTCGGTGAATAGTGCCGTATTCGTGAATAGTAACCTCGACACAAAAAGTTCTAAATTTGATTCAAAAGTTCACCAATATTTTGGTATAATGATATTGAAGAAAATAATATCATTTAAGAAGAAAATAACATCCCTTACCTCAAAATAACCGTACTTCTGACTGAATTTCGGTATAGTGCTGACAGAAACTCGCACCGTATAGCAACACACAAAGTATACTCACAAGAATACGCTCGATAATATAGAGAGAGAGAAAGAGAGAAAACTTGTTTCTGGTGTGATTTTCAATTCTAACTTAGCCCTCTATTTATAGAAAAATGCTAGAACGCTAAAAGAGACTAAATAATAAAATATTAATAATTCTTTTCAAACTTCCTACGCATGCTTGTTGAATATACTCACCCACCAGCCAACTTTGAATCAATTTTCAGCAGCCCACATGTTCAAACAAGAGTAGGTCTCACCCATAAATTAATAAAAATCATTTTATTTTCCGAAACTTCAACAATTCATAAAAAATAGACCGTTTATCCGAAAAATACAAATTTTATGTCCATTCTGCCTGAAATCGAATTCTCTACAACTTTGTAAAAGAAATCTTTTCCAAATTCTCAACAGAAAATATCCGAAATCCACAAACGGATGATTTTTAATACTTCCCTTTCGACAAAATACTGATAAAATATCTCTGCATTAATTCCTTCAATCATATCAACATAAAATAAATAAATCCATCATTTATATCAAATAAATATTTCATCATCATATAAATCAATAATTAATTATTCACAAATAATATTACAGAATCACAATTATGACAACTAGGCCGTTCCCAGGAAAGAGGGGGCTTTCTAATAAGGATTTCTCCTTACTGGCGTGAAATTAGATGACCTAACCTCTCCTTGACAGAACTTTCTAAGCATTGCCAATAATGTTATCCAATAATATTATTCAAATAATATGAATTATTGATCTGATAATAAAAATACTGTGCAGTGACAATTATTGAAACAATAATAATATAAACTAACAACGCAACAATTATTGAATCAATAAAATATTGAACAGTAACTACTGTAATAATTATTGGGTAGTGTCTTCTTACGTACGAATCAATAATTCAACAATATTGTGCAATACCGTGTGCTACCGTGCAACCACGCGTATATATTTTAACCACCAGATAACCCAACAGTGTTAACGGTAATAATTTACGCCGTTATTTATAAAACTCAATATTTGTCATTTTCTTTCATCCAACCGTTTTCCGTTATGGGGCCCACAATTGACTGCGCCGTCGTACGGAGATTCCCGACAATAAGAATATTTCACGACCAAACGAATATTCCCCGACAAAAAGAATATTTTGTAACCACTTACTTATTTTATAAAATTTTTACATTTCACCCATAACCAAAGCATTATATCAAATTAACCCTTATTAATTTAAAATAATAAATAAAGGAAAAATTCAATTTTATTTATAATAAGTTGGGGTCTTACACGCGTGGTTGCATAGTAGCACACGGTATTGATTATTGATATTTATGTGATAAGTCACTTAGTTTTGTTTTATTGGTATTATTAATGTAATAAAACATAAAAACTTTTTATATAAAACAGAATACTTTTATAAAGTTATTCGTTTTATTAGGCTAATAGTAAAATCTTTTTATATAAAACAGAATACTTTTATAAAGTTATCTGTTTTATTAGACAATAATTAGAATATATTATATTTTATTATACATAGTGTTTGCATAGTATCTGCATAGTAAAATCTTTTATAAAGTTATTCGTTTTATTAGATTATAAATAGAATATATTATATTTTATTTAAAAGATTTTGCTTTAAATATGGACCGTCAGATTAAAGTAAATCAATCTGGACCGTTCATGAGTTAGTTAGTATGCAGTCCATTTTTCTATAAATAGAAGCTCATTTCTTCATTATTTCTTACGAATTCACTGAAACTCTAAAGAGATAAACTATAGAGAGAAAGACGAAAAGTATTCTGCTACTTCACTACTCATATATCCAGTACTCTTCTTCTTAAAGTAGGGAATATTATTTATTTTACTCGTAGGGGGTATTATTTATTTTGTATTCATGAAGAGAACTTCTGTTATTCTATTATTTATTATTCTGTTTGAATAACCTGTATACGCGGCTACCCTATACTTGGTGAAATTCTTCTGTTATTCCATTCTTTATTATTCTGTTGGAATATCCTGTCTGGGCGTTTTACGCTGGACCTGGTTCCGTTATTTATTATTCTGTTGGAATATCATGTCGATGCGTATTACGCCTGACCTGGTTCCGTTATTTAGTATTCTGTTGGAATAACCTGTCTATGCGAAGTACCGCATGCATGGTAATTTCTGTTGTTATTCCATTCTTTATTATTCTGTTGGAACATCCTGTCGGTGCGAATTTCGCCTGACCTGGTTCCGTTATTTAGTATTCTGTTGGAATAACCTGTCTATGCGAAGTACCGCATCCATGGTGATTTCTGTTGTTATTCTATTCTTTATTATTCTGTTGGAACATCCTGTCGGTGCGAATTTTGCCTGACCTAGTTCCGTTATTATTATTCTGTTGGAATAACCTGTCTATGCGAAGTACAACACGCATGGTGATTTCTTTTGTTATTTCATTCTTTATTATACTCAGTTGGTTAACGTTTTGACTTTTATACTCCATGAAATTAGTGGAATATCATTGATATTTGCGCTTCATCCAGTATCTTTTTATGGAAATATTCTTTCTGAGCATTCTTGAATTTTACTCTACAAGAAGTATCATGTTGACAATTTGAACGTTATTAGTTCCTGGATAAATTAATTTTTGAACTTGTTTTATTGAATTTTTATATCATTGTCATCATCTTCATGTTTATATTATGTTGAAAGTCATCTGTGGCCTGTAGTGCATAGATGGACTTGGTATGATTATGACCAGGGATTATTCGGTATAATCATGACCATAATGTTACAAATGATGTGAAAAAAGTTCTCATTGGCCTGTAGTGCATTGATGGACAGTTTTTGGTATGATTATGGCTATGGATTCTCTTCGGCCAAGGGTGTAAAGATGAATTGTTTTATGGCATAATCAGGACCGTTGATGAAAACATGATTATCTTTGGCTCGTGGTGCATGGATAATTCGTGATCGTGATACTAAAGAATATCCTTGGCCTATAGTGCAGGGATGATTTGATGATGTGGATTATTTATTAAGCTGAGTCTCAGCGATAAAAGTGATGAAAAACCTTTTAAATCATAGAAGATAGTAGATTTTATTCTCTACTTGATTCTTCTAATGGATTGCTTGTTCCGCTGCAGTTAAACTTAATGATTGTTATATTGTATCAGTTTAACACTGTTGAAGGCTAACGATAATTTATTCTGCGTTATCTTAGTCATAATATTTCTTACTGGGCTAGTTGAGTTCACCCTTTCTTTTACTGTTCTCTTCAGAAAATGAGAACGTAGCAGGGACTAGTCGGGGAACGGAGTGACGGTCCAGATGATAGCATTAGTAGTCCTCACTATTCTGTGAAATAATGTGTTAATAAATGTATTGAGGACTTATTTTGAGTTTTAATGCTATCTAGAAGACAATGTTTGTATTAAAACTCACAGCTCATGTTGTATATTTAAGATTGTATTTGAATTATGTACCATGTATTTGGCGACTCAAGATGGGTGATGTATACCTATTTTGGGGGCGTCGCATTTGCCACTATTTCTCTGTTAAGTAATGACTTATTTTTTTATTTATAAGTTAATTTTTAAGTCAAAAAAATAAGTTAGTAGTTGACCAAATGTAATTTCTATTTTGTCTCTCTTTTTATTAATGTCATTTTTAGTAATCTTTATATTTGATTATAATTTATAAGTCCTTATGAGCCGAATAATTTTATAACTTGTTTCTAATAAGTCAAATTGATACCAAACACTTTTATTTATAAATCATAACTTATATTTTAATTTTAAATTATTTTAAAATAAGTTGTTACCAAATCGGCTAGAAGAAGAAACAAGGAGCCCCCGAGCGAGTGAAGAGAATAGTTTCCGTTGATAAGGAAATAAATGCGTCGCCGAGAAACACTTGTATGAGCTGTGATGTAGCCCCCGCAACCTCAGTATGTAATCCAACATTATTTTAAATATTTTTTATCATCAAATATTTAGATAAAAAACTATTAAATTTAAAATTGGTTTATATCACTAGACAACATTTACACCTTAATATAGGTAGATATATGAACTTGGGCTGATTGATCAAGCCCACTTCCGCGCCCTCCACCACCTACCACGGTGAACCTCCCTCTGTCGGCGATTGCCCTCCGATTGGGTTACCCAGGTAATTTACTTAGCAACTATGATTGACCCTATTCGGCAATAAGTTAGTTTGACCAACTTATAAGTTCTTTTTCACAATTTTGATAACAGTTTATTTTTTAATTTATAAGTCAAAAAGACAAGCAACAATTAATAATTTATTTAAAAATAACTTATAAATCATTTTTTTGTTTAATACATATAATATCTATTTTACCATTTCTATTTCGCTAAATTACATCTAAACTAAAAAGCCTGATCTCTTACTCTCCTAATTACCCAGAACCTCCTGTTGCTACTACCCACCACCGAAGATACCATTTTTCCGATCAACCCAAGGTCATGAGCTCTGGTCAGGGCGGCTAAGAAGGTAAAGAAAGTTTCCTACTTTTACACCGTCGATTGAATTTTATAGTCTGTAGAATTTGTGAAGTATGTGACATGATAATTGAATTAGGAATTTACCCAGTTAAGATATCATTCTTTGTAATTCCGGGTTGTTCGGTTTTTTCGTCTACAGCTAAGAATATGATGTTTTTTGGTAATTCTGTGGTAGGGGAGATTAATTTGATGAATATTATGTGTAACACCTCAGTCACACATCGAAAGATAGGGGAAAATTTTATCAACATATAAGTAAATAAGTTACTACCAATAGTACCTTTAAGTCATGACCTTTTAGGAGCATGTGGTGGGCTAAGATGACCCAAGAAGATACTATTGGGCCAGTAGTTTGAGCCCTTATTTTGATGGATTTGATTCGATTCGGACTTGAGATTTGACCCGAGATTTGTTTCGGACTCGGGATTTGACCCGAGTTGTTTCATATGGTATCAGAGCCGACTCTCGAAAGCTTGGGTTGGGTCATCCGATCGGGTTGCCGGAGGTGGGGACACGAAGGCTGGTAGTATTATACCACAATGTAGAGATGGAGGTCCGGAGGTGGGGACACGAAGTCAGCCGGTATTATCCCACAATGGCTAGAGAGACAAATATCTTTGGGCTGTGTGTGTGATCGGATCTGACGGGGACGTCAGAAATTTAAGTGGGGGAGTTTGTAACACCCCAGTCCCACATCGAAAGATAGGGAAAAAATTTGTCAGCATATAAGTAAATAAGTTACTACCAATAGTACCTTCAAGTCATGACCTTTTGGGAGTTTGTGGTGGGCTAAGATGACCCAAGAAGATACTATTGAGCCAGTAATTTGAGGCCTTATTTTGATGGATTTGATTTGATTCGGATTTGGGATTTGACCCGAGATTTGTTCCGGACTCGGTATTTGACACGTGTTGTTTCATTATGTATCTGGCCTTGGACAGTTTTAGAGTTAGCTTAGTTCTGGCTTTACAGTAATTATTGAGATTCATTTTTGTCAAAATAAGTAATAAATATTATACTAGGTTGTTAATATAAAAATTATATGGGATTGTTAATGACATATAACTACCAGTCTACCATATTGATATTGTAATGGACTGGAATGATTAACCTTAATACAACAAGTCTGTAAAGAAGCCTTACTCTTTGTCTGATATCTACCAACTTATAGAAGTGAAACTCCTTGAAATATTTGTGATTAATTGGATAAGTGTGGAGGGAGGCCCATGGAGGCTTGCACTATTTTTCATATAGTTTTCATTCACTTTCAAGCAGTTGAGAAGGAGGAATATCGTCTAGAAGATGTTATTGGTGGCACTGATGACAATGTTGTACATTGGGGTGGATCAACTTCAGTTAGTAATAGTTTAATTATGCAAGCAATGATAGATAATATTGCATTAAGAATCTCTAACTTGGAATAAGATTGTAGTTGATATGTTTAGAGAATTTGTTTAGGGTTTTATTTAGTGAAATTGTGGATGATTGTTAGAATATGATATTGAATCAATGTATTTTTTTATTAATATCTTTTTTAGTAATCTTTACATTTGATTTCAACTTATAAGTCGAGCACCTTCATAACTTTTTTTAACTTAATTTCTGACTTATAAGTCAAATTGATGCTGAACACTTTTACTTATAAGTTATAAGTCACAACTTAATATAACTTGCAAGTCAACTTATATTTTAATTTTAAGTCATTTTAAAATAAGTCGTTGTCGAACGGGCTCTAAATAACAAAACAAATTAACGAACTTTCATTTATTTTTTTGTTTTAATCAACCACGTAAACACATATACCATAAAACAGGAAAGGAAAGAGGGAAAGTGAAAGGCCAAATCGATTCAGGGAACCAAAATCGTTTTGTCTGAGAAGAAAAAAGGAGTGATTGGAAAGTGACAAAGTATGTTTTTCCCCCATCTAATCTAGGGTTTAAGCTTAATTTAGTTTTATGATTCTTTTTTGAGTTGTTAATTTGTTGAATGGGTGAAAATGAGTTGGTGTTGGATGGGTGAAATCAGTTGTTAATTTGGAAATCGATTTGGAAATCTCTTATTGAATTTTTTTATACTATGTTTCTGCTGGGGTTTCCCTCGTATCTTACTGCACGTACAGCTCTCATTTGTTTTATAACCTGAATTATTTTGATGTGTTGATCTTGTTAATTGATTTTATACTGTCTTTAGATGCCTATTTTTTTGTGTTTTTCTTTTTGTGGTGGAATTTAGCGTTTCAATGGTTATTTAATTATGAAGAACCAGCCTTCATGCTAAATTTTAGAAAGGTTGGATGATTTGTGTAATTAAAGGGAGAATATGTTGAAGTAACTAGTGGTTATATTCTTTCAATTTTGTGCTTAATCTACAGAGCTTTCCTTCAAGTTGGCTGTGCTAATATCAAAGCTTGAAAAAGAGGACATAATCTACAGAGCTTCAATTTTGAAATCAGTTGGTCTAATTTTTGATGAAATGCTACATTAAAAGCCAAGGAAGAGCAAACTCCAAATAAAATTGAAAGTGAAATTTCTTCGGGAAAGGTTGAGGATGCTAAACAAATCGAAGATCCAAATATTTTTAGTAGTGAGGAAGAAGAGGAAATTGAATATGTTTAAGATTCTGAGATAACTTACAATCTAGAAAGTGAAGTTCAAGGAAGTCAAAGTTGAACAAAAGAAAGAAACAATGGAGATTGTTGGAGCAATCGGGCAAAATTACTAATAAATAACTGCAAATTAAATTAACAAGGAATGGTGTCACTGAATTTGTTAATCAGTACAAAACTTTTATGCGTTAGCTGAACATGGTGCTTAAGATGTTATTCGGCTGTACTCAGGTGCATGGATTTGACGACCGAACCGTCTCCATGAACAAGAAATGTAACAAGATAATTATTCTTTAGTTTAAAATAAGACTTTAAGTATATTGAGAATCACAAAGAAACTCAATATATGTTCTCACAATATTTTTGTGTCAAATAAGAAAAGATCCTTTTTATTTTTTCTCACTTATCTCTCGCCTATTTGCTTCTGTTTTTCAAATCCTTCAATCTGATGGCATACTCCCCTTTATATATAGCATGCATGGCGGTTTATAGGTCAATTACTTGGACAAGTTGAAAACTTGTTCATCACCCACAACAACCTTGATGGCCACGACTTGCCACAAAAGCCAGCCAATCAAATTAAGTCTTAATGGTACTTTTGAGTCTCAACTTGCTACAAAGTTTTTCATTATGTCGTTGGTAGTCCCAAAAATTGTGCTTATGGAATTGGAACATGAGAATTTTAAAATTTGATGGAAAACATATCTATGACTGTGGTTTACTATTCTCATATATTACAAAACTAGAGGTTTAGTTTTTTTCAATTGTGAGGAGGATGATGCGGAGCAGTAAAAGGGACTTGAAAGATTATCAATCAGTAACTTTATATTATATAGAAATAAAAGAAATTCTAATTAGTAATTATATTTTATTATATTAGATTATTCTAGAAGTTTAACTTTGTAATAGATTTTAATTAGGAGTTATTTCCTTTTTATATTATGGTTTTTACTTGGTCGTTGTGTGTAGGTTTGATATGTAAAGAGTTGTATTCCTCATTACTATTTAGATTATTGAATATGAATTGATTGAGAGTTGTGTTTTATAGCTCGTGAGCCTTTTTATTGCCTCTTTTTAACTCTTTATTGTCTTACATCAATCTTCTTCGGTAGTAAGGTCTCCACGAACATGTAAAAACTAATTTATCATTAACCTTTTAATACTTGATACTTGTTTTGAGGTTCACAATTCATTAAAGATGATTACAAGACGTATGAGCCCCATCCCCCCCTTTCCTTTATTGAGAACTAAAGCAAGAGTTTTTAAACGTAAAAATTAAAGGGTCATGCTTTAGGAGGCTCTGACTAGTTTAGGTTTTTCTGGGAGGTTCTTTGTATAGGGTTTAGTTTGTATTCTTTGAGGATTAAGGTGCTCTTTATTTCCCTTATGCTTTTTGTATACTTTGTGTACTGTTGGTGCTTCTACTGAAACTATTTTCTTTTTTTTTTAAAAAAAAAGAAGAAGCAGTGAGCTTCAGATTTTGGCTGTTAATGACATTATGTAGTTGTTGCTCTCTAGGTAGCATGGATGCTGCCTTACCACTGGAGAAACTATCTTTAGGATCAAAAGATCTAGATGACTCAGCAACTCATAAAACTAGGTAAGTTCTTATTAAATTAAATCGCTTCACCATTTGTATTTTACTGGCAGTTGCTTAAATCTGACAGTGTTGCAATCAGATGGACATGATAGTTATCATTGTTTTGGCATGTATCATCATAATTTAGAATGCTACCAAATTTTCTTTTCTTTGTTCAACTTTCTAAAGTCATGTAGCATGAGTTTAAAACACGTGTATTCATGATAAACTGTGGAAATTTTGTAATTTTTTGAATCATTCTTATCTAGATTCTTAGTTTTTGTTCTTATTATCATTATGGCTATCCTCTGGTGTTCACAAAGTGATAAGAAAAAAAAGGAAAAGGTTTAGGCAAAGTTATGCAGCTAATTGAAATCATACATTAAATCTAATAATTACCATTCATTAATATAACTGTCATAACCCTATTAGAGCTCCAAATTGTTAGCTTGAGTGGCTTCTCCTAATCCTGAAAATTGAAAGGCGTGGAATATGAGTTCCATTTGGGTATCATCGAGGTTTATCTGAATATTTAACAAGTACTAACAAAATATGTTAAAGGTATAGACACTTTACTATCCAACTGTATAAACACTTTCCTTTCTTTTGGATTATCTTTTTCACCTGACAGACTAACTTTCTCTCTTTCTTGCAATAATAGGGAAACAGTGTCTGTAGTTTTATTGTCAGCTGGAAGTTTTAATCCTCCTACATATATGCATCTACGTCTTTTTGGTAAGTAGCTCCTAAGCTTTCTTGCCGAGCAAAATTTCAAGCTGAACCAAGAATTAATCTTGGGGACTTGTGAGATTGTTATAATTTAAGGGCGTAGGTTTTGCTCAACTTCTAATTCTTTAATCTGATTATAAAAGAAGGGAATTGATATTTCCACAAGATTCCCCTCACATGAATAGTAAATGGGACAGACAATCATGTGAGTGAGGCCTTGTGGAAATATCAATTTCCCTTGTGGAAATATCAATTCCTAAAAGGAATGTAAATGGAAGTCGAGGATTTTGAAATGTCAAATGTTTATCCCATCAGGTTAAGTTCAATTTGTTTTTGACAAGTATCATTCTAGTAATCATATCCTAAATGGGAGTTGAATATGGAAACTTCGCTTTCCTAGTCACAAAGAAAACCAATAAAGCTATGCTTTTAACACCAAAATTCCTTGGAATTAACTTCTTGCGCAGATTCAATATCCCTCTGTAGTTAGATTATGTCTAGATTATACATAAATAAATAAAATCTATGTTTGAGTCAATATATCTTTTTAGCTTATTATTTGTGATATACTTAATCCCAAATTTTCTTGACTACGTTTCTTTTGCTAAATAATTTTCTTGAGTACGTTGTAAACTATTGCGTTATCTGTAGTTATCAACAGAGGAACACAAACTTGTTTGCAAACCTAAGTTTTACTGTTAATCTTAATAACTAGTAAAATGTGGTTTCTTAGCAATTTGACGTCTTCTTTTTACTCCTTGCAAAAGTATGAAAGCGCTGCAGCTGCAGCCGCTGCTCCCGAGTGTCAATTGTTAATATGGGTTGGATCCAAGTTGGATGTCCCTATATATATATGCATGTCTGACCATTATATATATATATATATATATATATATATATATATATATGAATGAGTTCGGATCCAGTTCGGGATCCTGGTCTTTATAAAAATACGGACTTTTTTTTTGCTTTTTTTTAAAACAACTATTTTTTTTTAATATTTTATGGACATGTTTTGTTATATGTATCCAAATCACATCCAAAACACTGTATTATGTAAAAATTCCAGTTCCATAAAATATTAAAAAAAAAATTAGTTGTTTTAAAAAAAAAGCCAAAAAAAAAGAGGTCCGGATTTTAGGTCCGGGAGTCCGGACCTGATCCATTCTGTATATATATATATATATATATATATATATATATATATGTATGCTAATTTTTCATTTGCGGTAAATTTGTTTATGTATATATATTAAGCTAATATGAAAAAAATATACTGATTTATTTGTGTTTATGCTTAGAGCTGGCAAGAGACGCATTAAATTCAGAGGGGTTCTCTGTTATTGGAGGATATATGTCACCTGCAAATGATGCATACAAGAAAAGGGTATGTAGCATTGTGTATCATGACATTAAGCATGCCAGTAATACCTTATAAGCATATCGGAAATTAGCATGTAGGGTGCTGGTACACAATGTACTTAATTGGCATAATGACATCAAATTAGCACCCAATCAGTAAACTGGAAACCTTTTCCCTTGTAAGTGGATTGAATGGTTCTTAAACTGATGTTAAGAAAGGAAAGGGGGTATCTTTGGGGCAGTTGTGAGTTATAAGAAAACAATGGAGGAGGAAAGGAGAAAATGAGGGAATTTTGTGCTAGTTTCTTCAGCAAGTTATAGCTGTCTAGGAATTTTTGTTCTAGTTTTAATGGGAAAGTGGAGCGGAAGGAATGGTACACGTCTTATAAGTGTTAGGCTTGTGCATTGCAGGTATCAAAATGTTTAGATATGTGGATTACTATGACTGGCCAGCAAGAGGCTCTTGTTTAAGGGGAACTCTATATATTTATGTCTCAACTATGAAGATTATTTTGTGATGCGGTACGGAAGAGAAAAATTAAAGAATTTATTATTAATTTTATATTATTATTTAAAGATAAATATTGGATTATTAATGTAACTATTTTAGTAGGATATTTTAGAAGTTTTAATTATAATAGTAGATTTTGATTAGGAGAGTTTTAATTATAGTAGTAGATTTCAATTAGGAGAGTTTTATTATAGTATAAAAGATTTTTGTTAGAAGATTGTTTAATGATATATTTTGATTTAACCCAAGTCCTTCCTGTCTTAATTTTTTGGCCTCCATCAATTGTTGTCGAAGTTCGCTAGAGAATTGACACCAATATCCGAGACAACAACCTAGTCTCAAACGTGTCCCAAAAAACTGTTACAACGCTGCTGCTACAATTCCTACTGCTACAGTGATTTTGTTGATAATTTTTCTGCCAAATTACTGTTTGATACCCCAGGTTTCTGAAATTCTCAACAATAGACCCCAAAGTTTCTGAAACCATCACTTCAACCCCCAAAGTTTCTAAAAATTTCATTTCAGCCCTCAAAAGTTTCTGAAGTTTCGTTTAAGCCCCTGAGCTTTCAAAAATTTCAGCTTTGTCCCTATTTGTTGCTTATTTTCAGTTAGCAGCAACAAAAAAAAGAAAAAGAAAAACTAAGAAAAGAAAATGAAAAAGGTGAGCAAAAACAAAAAGAAGTACATATACACAATGACTTCCAGATTTGACGGTCTTGACTTTCTTTGGGGCTAAGATAAAACAACTTGAGTATTGAAAATTATGCAATGAGCTTACACTGTCTGAAACAAGTCTTACAAATTTAAACACATTACAAGTACATAATCACATGTTATGTTTGTCCATATTCTGTTCAAGCGCAAAAAAGTGTTCATCCTACTCGATTTTGTTTGGCTAAAGTGACATGCTCACAAGAGACCTGGAGTAAATTCTTACAAGACAGTTAATGATTGTCTCGCAATGCTTAAACGCATAAAAAAGAGCAAATACTATCCTATATTGGTGCTTGTGAGAAACATGAAGATAAAGTTAAGTGTGTTGAATGAATTGCAGATTCAGATATGGTTTGCACTAAGGAAATTAAAGTTAAGTTTGACCCTAAATGCGAAAACATCAAGGAGGATAAAGTTGAGGTCAACCATGTTACTCTTCTCTTTTCGGTTAATACATTAGCCCCAAAGTACTTCATATTTCTATATTATGTCGTTATTCCCAAAAATTGTGCTCATAACATTGAACGTTTGGATGCACATGTTTTGTTGGAAGACTTCTCCCGGACTGTGGTTTATTATTTTTCGATATTTCAAAACTCGAGGACTAGTTTTTTTTCAAGGGGGAGAATGATGCGGTACGGAAGAGGAAAATTAAGGAATGTATTATTAATTTTTTTATTGTTATTTAGAGATAAATATTGGATTATTAATGTAACTATTTTAGTAGAATATTTTAGAAATTTTTATTGTAGTAGTAGATTTTGAGTATTGAGAGTTTTTATTATAGTATTAGATTCAATTAGGAGATTTTTATTATAGTAGTAGATTTTAGTTAGGAGATTGCTTCTTTTTAAAATTAGGGTTTTTAGTTAGTCCCCAAGTATTAGTTTTTCTATTTAATCATTGTAATAGTTTTTAGATTATGAATATAAATTGATTTGAGATTAAAACTGTGTGATTTTGTTTGTTTCTCTACCGATTCTTTGCACACAACTTTAATCTTAAATCAATTCATATTCATAATATAAAAACTAATGATGTATTAGAATTCTTAAATTGAAATCTCAATAATTGGGGACTGAGTAAAAATCCTAATTTAAAAAGGAAACAATCTCCTAAATAAAATCTACTACTATAATAAAACTCTCCTAATTGAAATCTACTACTATAATTAAAACTCCTAACCAAAATCTACGATTATAATTAAAACTTCTAAAATATCTTACTAAAATAGTTACATTAATAATTCAATATATATCTTTAAATAACAATACAAAATTAATAATAAATTTCCTAATTTTCCTCTTTCGTACCGCATCATCTTGTTAAGTACATGTAGCAACTTCTCTCAAGGAGATGCTAATTTTATGGAGACCTTTCTGCTAAATACTAGCACCTATTTTAACAATATTTTGTTTGATTGTTTAGTTATCCTATTTTCTCTGTAAATATATAGGAAAAATGACATCTAATGTGGCACTCTAGGTAGTTTATTAACGTTATTTATTTTCATTTACAATATGTATAAATTTAGATTTTATGGTATCCCTCAATGTATATCATATTTGTTTTTTGGGAAATGTCGTGTCTTGAGTCGTGTATTGTCGTATCTGTGTTGGCCTGTTGGGTATCCTTGTCAGTGGCATATTTAGGTTGGTATCAATTGAATATTACTAACCACTATCTCCATGTAATAGACTCAAATGATGCAGGACATATTTAGGATGAAAAATTAATAGAAAACAAATTAGGATTTAAACTCCACGTTTAAACCACTATGATCTCTCAAGTGTATCATCTTCACGTATCAACACCGAGATGGATAAAATACATTTACGGTAGGATACCTCTACAATATAAATAAAATAATCAACTTTAATATCAATAGTATGTAGTCTAAATGACTTATGAGATTACATCACTATTTAAAGAGACATAAAATCCTAATATTACTTGAGGAATAATAAAAGTACTAAACGACTAAAATACCCTTATTAATAATTCATTATCACTAATTAATGTCCTAAATTTCCACTAATAAATAAAATACATAAATAACATAAACTACTTTTATATTAAACATAATAAAAACTCCAAATAATAAATATAAAAATTCTCTTCTTTGTTCTCGACTTGGAGTCCCTATCACTCAAGTTGACTTTTTGATTTTCTTATGCGTGTTTAAGCTTCTGTAGGACACCCATGTTTCTTTTCAATATTTGTTTCTCAATGAAAAAATCTGTCTTAAATTTTAATGTTTAAAATATTTTTTTTTTGTCCTAAGCTAACCTTAATATGGGGGAAAAAGAAAAAACACTTCCTCAAAAAGTTAAATGAAACTCTCAACAACCCGGTTTAGCAACAGTGATGTAGGACGAGGTCGTGAAAGTTGGTTGGAACAATATAAGAGTAAGGCTGTAAACGAATCAAACAGTTCGTGCTCGATCCGGGCTCGACTCGGAAAAATACGAGCGATACTTGGATCTGTTAATAATATGATCTAAATACGAGTATAAAAAATAGTTCGAAAAAAAAAATGATCAGAATCTGAGTAAGGTTATACTTGACTCGTTTAAGATTCAAACTACTCGAATTCTCGATTGTGATTCGATACATACTCGATTGATACTAATTCGATTAGATACTCGATACATTCTCTTATAATATATACAAAATTAAATCAAATAAAGATAATTAATTATTATTATTTTATTTTGTTTTAAATTTTAATTGTTATTTATATTTGTAAATTGTAAAGTGTAATAGTAACTATATTTTCTCATTTCTAAGTAAAACAAAAAATTCAATTTATAATTATATTTATTATAAAGCTAGTTAATATGTGGAGACTCGAATTCGAGCTTGAATTTAAAGCTCGCGAGTAGCTCGAATATAATTCGATCCCGAGTCGGATCGAATTCGAGTAATAAATATTCGAGTCGAGGTGAATTTGAGTAAAAAATTTCAAATATAATTCGAATTCGAATATGAATTTAACGTTTTGAGTAGCTCTCTGTTCGTTTCGGTTCGACTCGTTTACACCCTAATATAAGAGGCTCATTTTGAACAATATGAGCAAGATTTGGAAGCTGATGCTCATTTAGAAGGATGTTTAGGTGTTCTTCGACTTTTACTTGTTGCTCAGAAGCATAAGGATGATCCTAAAATCCATCGTGGGTGAATTTTTCAGACGAGAGTCATATTTGCGGGACATGTGTGCTCTCTTGTGATTGATGTTGGGAGTTGTACGAATGTTATCTCTGAGGAAGCAGTTAAGAAATTTGGGTTAAAAGTTGAGCCTCACTTGGAGCCTTATGATGTTGCATGGATTAACAATACAAAATTTCCGGTTACCAAGAGGTGATTGGTTACATTTTCTGTTGGCAAGCTTAAGGATACCGTTATATGTTGTGTTCTACCCCTTAAGGTTTGTCACATAATCTTAAGGCTTGTCACATAATCTTAAGGCGTAAATGGCTATGAGATCGTTATGCGCAACATGATGCTCGTGGTGCTAATATCTATTCGATTATCAAAGGCAATACCAAATTCACTCTTATTTGTGCTCTCGACATATCAAATTTGAAACTTGCAAAGACTTCCTTGGTGATCTGATGTGATTGTTCTTGTGTTCATAACTAGATGAAGTCGAGTTTTTCTCAGCAGATGAGAACTGATGTAGGGCGAGGTAGTGAAAGTTAGTTGGAGGCTGAAAATCCACATTTGACTTTCCAATATAAAGGTGAAGGGCAGTTAAGAGAAAGGTGATAAGTAGTTTTATATGCACACTTCGTGATAAAGGTGAAAAACCGGTAGGACATTTGTTGTGTACACAATATAAGAGGCTTTGGAAGCCTATTGAATAGAAGTTGTATTTTAATTAGTTTCTTTTATGTGCAGTTATCTTATTTAATTTGTGGTTATCTTATTAGAGTCCAATGTAGGTTAGAAAAGGTGTCTAGAAGTATTATAAATAGTGACTTCATTATTTTGATACATTGAATAATTAGAATTGATTGAGCTTTTATAGGAGATTACCTGTGTGATATTTATCCTTCGTCCCAAAATTCCTATCCCCATCAAACAATATTATTGCAGGGACAAACAAGATCATGAGCTCTGACTTTGCTTTTTGCTGGTGATAGTGATGGTGCGGGGTCAGGGGATGGATACTAGTACTGGGACTCACGTACAAAGGAAATTGTTCCTTCTCCATTGCCCTCCTTTTTGCTTGTGTCTAAGTCCGCCATTTCACCTGCTCCTTTGCTGAAAGCTTACTCACCAGTGGATTATTCTATTGTTTTCCAAGATTTTTGTCCCACCCTCTCCGCAAAAGTGAAAGTCATTAATCTCTTTTGGTTAACCCCCCCCCCCCAAACGAGTTTACAGCTCAATTAGAAATTTCAAGTATTTTTGCTTCCTTTATGGTGTAAATTTTAACTTTGAAAATGAAACTGTAGCTGAATATGTTCTTTTAATAGGGTCTTATATCGGCTGAACACCGTATTCAAATGTGCCATCTAGCTTGCAGAAGTTCTGATTTCGTATCGGTGGACTCCTGGGAGGTCTCTCTCACTCTCTCACTTCATGTTGAAAATTTTCAGAAATTTTGCATGTCATTTTACTACTATTGCTATACATTGGTTGCTTAGTATTTATTTCCTTGTATCTATACTTTATTGCCATGTAACTACTGGCTAACATCTAATTATGTGTGTGTAGTTTGATTTTAAAGTTAATGTCTTTTTTTATAGGCAAATCAGTGTACCTTCCAGCGCACATTGACTGTCTTGTCCAGAATCAGGAGTTCCTTGGGTGATAATGGAGTATCAAGTGGTAGGCTTGCAGTATCAGTTCTTTCCTTTTTGCACTTAAACAAATAAACTGGACACTAATTTAAAGAAATGCTTCATCGTATTTGTTATAAACAGAGATTGTATGATTGAAAAAGCTTGGTCTTAAGAATCTACTGTATTTAGATTCCTTTATTCAATCCTTTTAGTCAGTCTGCGTTACACCTTGTTTTTGTTTATTTTTTTGGTTTAAAGAGATCCATTTTCTCATAATAGATTAGTCTTGGTGACATTTCTGATTTTCTATTGGAACTAATATAACTCATTATTTGATAATCACATGAGAAGGTACACATGTTTTAATCTGATAATAGAGAGGCCCAAATGCACCAGTGTTTAATTCTGATTTTGAACATTACTTTTTTGGGAAGTAGTAATACCAATTAGGTTTTTCGTTATCATCTTAAATTGTTTTTATTCTAGATTGTATTGCACATATTGTGGGTTTTTGTATGTCATATGATGGCATTCTCATTACTAGAATATTCTGGTTGTAGCATCCCTTAAGGTCATGCTTGTCTGCGGTTCTGATCTGCTAGAATCTTTCAGCACTCCTGGAGCATGGATTCCTGAGCAGGTAAAAATTATCAAGAGAATGTCAGAGATTCAATACTACTATAAAATTCCGTGTACCTTTCAATTTTTGATGCCATGTCCAATGATCTGCATGGCACAAATATCTATTTCTTTAAGAAAAAATGTTGTGCAATGATACTGCAACCTTATTATTGGGATGATGTAGATGGAATCCCCATCTTAGTATAGCGAGCCTCTAATACCTTGTAAAGCGGTAAATAAGTTTTAGTATGAAAGGTTAATTTTCTGTTATTTTGTGAATAATTAAAAATATTATCTAACATTTGCTTCGTAAGGCCTTAGCTTATTGTACGGGAAGAGTTTTAAAATCTTCTGTACTTTCGAAGCGTGGAAGAAATTTTTAATCTGAATACGCATCTTTGAACTTCTAGGTCAGGACCATATGTAGAGACTATGGTGTGGTTTGCATTCGACGAGAAGGTCAAGACATTGAGAAAATTATTTGCAGCGACGACATTTTAAATGAATACAAGGTAATGTCATCTGGTTTATCGCTATGTTTATTTTAATGTGTTGCTCCTTAAATTCTCAAATTGGCTATTTTTGCAGTTAACATTATACTGAATGTAAGATCGTTATTGACTTTTGAAGTCTATTTGAGACCTTTTCAAATTCCAAATTGACATAGATTCATTTAATTTTAGTTATCGTAAACTATCTAAAAAATGCTACTAATTGTTAGACTTCATTGTTCATAATTGTTAATGAATTATATCAATTTTTGAGTTTGAAAATATCTTAAATCAACTTTCGAAAGTGAATAAAGATTTTATAATTTGAAACAGATGGAGTATACTTCAATGTCTGTTGGCTTCTTTGTTTTGATTCTTCATGGGCAAAACCCTTATGGTTCTTGTACTTTATGACCATGTTTGTTTGCAATGATTATAATTCATGGGATTATAATTCCAAGACAATTAATCTTAGGATTAAATAGTCCTAGTCACATGTTTATTTTTTATGGGATTATTCATGGGATAACTTAAAATAATTTCATGTTATGTTTTTTTTTCAGGATTAATTAAGGAATTAGAATAAAAAGTATCGTTTGGGCTATTATACCCTTACTAATAATAACATATTTTAAACTTGTTTATACATCAAAAAAATAAACTATTAATTAGAAATTTTTAAATAAGTGGTTATATTATTCAATCACATGTTCAGTGGTATTAATTATATAATTTAACTTTAAATAAAATTAATATATATCTAATAACAATATTTTAATAAAATTAAACTAGAGCAATCTGACCGAGTGAAATATCATCAGACTAATTCAATGTTCTAAAAGCCGCTAGGCGGCATGCGGGCGACCAGGGGGGCCTAGCGCCTAGGGGGCCTAGGCGGGGCCTGAGCGAAATTTTTTATTTTAAACCAATTTTAATATTTTAACTTACATTTATTCAAATAAAATAATAATATATAGCAAAACAATATATAATAAAGATAATAAAGACATTTGCTTAAAGTTCAAATACATCCATATTGCTGCTAATGTCAAAGTTCAAAAACAAACATGCAATTGTTCAAAGTTCAAACATATTTTTAACGTATTAGTTTTATTTATAAACAAGATTGTTATTAAATAATAAAATTTAAAATTTCAAGAATTTAATTTCATATTAAAACTTAAGAAACTAAACATAAATTTAAGAATTATATTGAATTAAACTAAATATTACAAATGTATCATCATTTATATAATTTGAAGTTGGTTCAAGTTCAAAAAATTACAACTATAATAAAATTATCCATTTTGACTTGATATTGCTCACATATTATTATTGCTACAACCTGTTTTATGAATATGGTAAATCGTTAAAAATATATATATATATATATATATCAAGATTTGGTTTGGGTAGTTATTAAAATAAAGAAAATCTCTTCGCATAGACCCTGCCTAGGCCCCACCTAATTTCCTGGAGGGATTTTTTTGCCGCTTTGGACTTAGGTGAGGTGCCTGGGGGGCCTAGCGCCTTGGCGAGGTGCTAAGGGGGGCCTAGCGTCTAGGCGGGGCGCCAAGGGGGGGCCTAATTTTTAGAACAGTGGTCTAATTCCTCATAAAATAGCATTTAGATATATGTTAATTTTATTCCTCATAAAATAGCGTTTAGATATATGTTGATTTTATTTCTCATAAAATAGCGTTTAGATATATGTTAATTTTATTTTATATTTTGTTGAGATATATCGTTTTGATATATGTTCAATGTTCGAAAAAGCTAAAAGCGGTACAAGGCGTTTTTTCTCCGGACGAGGCGAGGCGTAAGATTCGAGGCGGAGCGAGGCGGAAGCCTCGATTTAAAGACGAAAAAGTCTCCAAAAAATTATAAGAAAATGCTAATAAAATCATAAAATAATCTATCATTATAATCAAGGTCATAAAAGACATAAATAACCAACGTTACATTAATGTATCATAACAAAACATCAAAACAACATAATATCAAATCCATCACTATACAAGTAGTGTACCATTTGTATCCAGCGACCTGAAAAATGGATCAAATCCTAAATCATCCTCCCCATCATCACTAAGAGGATCCTCCATGGTATCTAATAGCTCTGTCATCCTCCTCATTGTCAGTGCTAAGATCCTCAAATTCCGGTTCTTCATCTACCAATTGCAATCACTTCCCTTTATCTATAAATAAACAATTAAATATATATTTAATCCAAATAAGTATGTTTTTTTAAAGAACACTTTAAAGACAACTTACGTAATGGCACTAACCTTTTGTTTTAGTTTTTGACTGCAAATCTTTCTCTTTCTCTTTTGATTTTCTTGTTTACTAGTTGTTCCCCGAGTCCCTTTCCCTCCCATTGTAATTTCCCTCACATTAGTCTCTTCTCCTCCAACTGTCTTTTCATTCTCATGAGTTCCTTCACCCTCCTCCATATCTTCATTCCCATAAGTCACTTCTGAGATATTTTCATCATTTCCCCCCGCAACCCACTCATTATCAGATGGCACACTATCAACAACTAATGGATCCTCTTCTGCAGTTAATGCCTTTTTTTGATGTGTCGATCTTTCAATTTTTTATTGTACATAATGTAAGCCAATGAGTTAAGCCTGGATGCGGACAATCAATTCCTTCTCTTTGTATGTATCTATATTACAAGTAATTGAGCATTAGTGATATCATAAAATATTAATAAATATATTTGCGAATATAAATGATTTATATCTAATAAATACCAGACTAAAAGTACTCCAATTACGCTCACACCCAGAAGATGAGCAAGTCAAACTCAAAATATTCACTGCAATGTTTCTTAATTCTAGAGCTTCATCTCCAAATGCAATCCACCAATCAGCTGGATCAATATTAAAACATATATCAATCTTACCGGTACAACGGTACTTATCAAGAACATGTTTGATCAAAATGAAAGCATATACATACATTAATCGACGGTACTTACCGGGAGCACGTTTCTTACACGTGTTTTTGGCATTTGTGTAGCCAAATAACCCTTGTCTCAATCGGAATGCATCCAATTGCAAATCAAATTTCTCTCTTTCCTCGTAGTTAGGAATAAGCTTGTCCATACAAGTGTACAATCCAACTTTAACTTCCGCATTGACACAGAAATTGTCATCATATTTAAAATGAGGATTCAAAAAATATGCAGCAGCATGCAAATGCCGATGCAAATGATTGTTCCACTTAGCATCTATTATGCTCCATATCTCTTTATATGCCCCTTTCTCATTATCTAAATTTTTTGGAATCTCTTCTTTTGCATTGTCTATGGCACCATATAAAAATCTCATTCCCGTCACCTTCTTTGAATCTGCCATCCTCAATACACTTACTAGAGATTTTTTGGTCTTAATTGCATATCCCACACTACCCCAAAAATTCCTATCACTTAAAATGATTTTTCTCGCCTCTCTACCTTCAGGTTTTTTTGCCCAAGCACAATTTACCCACTCCCTAGATGTAAACATAGCACCAAAGGCTGTCTCAAACTATGCATACTCTGCAAAGTTAAATAAGCAGTTACAAATCTAGTAGCGGCTGGCCGAACAAGTTCTGTATTAGTGTTGGCCCTCAATGCCAAGACACATCCATGATTATATATGAAGTTGCTTACCTACAATTACATAATGGCATTTATCAAAAAATAATAATAATTCAAGTATTCATTGAATAAAAAAAATTATAACCAAATAATAATAATAATAAATTATTATTATTATTATTATTTGGTTATAATTACTAATAATAATAATAATAATAATAATAATAATAATAATAATTACCTTCTTTGCCTTTGTCAAAACATTTTTATGTTGAGGCAACTCTCCAAGCTTTTCAAGCATCAAATCGATACAATGCGTGGCACACGGTGTCTACCACATACGTGGTCTCTTCTCCATTAACATCCTCCCCGCCTCCTTATAATTAGATGCATTGTCAGTGACTACTTGAATGACAAGGTCTTCTCCCACTTCCTCAACAACTTCATCAAGTAGTTTAAACATCAAATTAGCATCTTTAACTGCATCAGATGCATCAACAGATTTCAAAAATACAGTGCCATGAGGGTTGTTTACAAGAAAGTTTATTAGTTGTCTTCCCCTAATATCTTTCCAACCATCCGACAAGATTGACACCCCCGTATGTGCCCAAGTCTTCTTTACCTCCTCAACAAAGGTCTTTGTAGTCTTCTCTTCCTCCTTCAATATCCAAGAGCTAAGCTCATATGGAGTAGGGGGTTTCAAACCATGACCATAGTTCCCAATGGACCGGCACATATTTATAAATGAAGGACTATCTGCAACATTAAAAGGAATCCCGTTTTCAAAGAAGAATCTACCAATATCAAGACAAACTGCATACGAGTCTCCTTTGAAAATACGATACGATGTGTAGTAACATCAACATCTACAACAAATTTGTCCATAGGTCCCCAAACTCCCCTCGCGGAGGCACTACCCACACTTGAACCTCCCAAGGATGGATGACCACCATAATAAGACCCACTTTGTATTTTTTCAGCTTCATTTGTTTGTCTTTCCTCCTTGGAGTCCATATTTTTCTTCATATATGAAGCAAGCTCTTCCTTCACTTTTCTTGGTACTTTCTTGCAAGCCTCAACGTTATTATGATTACCTAAAAGATGATTTTTCAGCCTTGTAATCCCTCCTTTACAAATTTTTTTACAAAAATTGCATTCCACGTAGAAATGAGCTTTATTAACTCTCGGAGCTGCGGGACCATATTTCCAAGCTGGATCTTTTCTACCCATAATAATAATTCACTGTAATAATAATAAAAAATTGTTATTACATTTTGATAACAAAATTATGGACAACACTAGTCATGTACTCATGTTAACATTGATAGAATTTAATACTGTTCAAAAATTGAATATAAATTTATGTTTGATTGTGATTCAGAGACGGTGGAATCGATTCACAGGGCATCACCAACAACATTAACATGATGACCAAGATCAAGACCATTGTTATAAACTTGTCAATCCTAAGTCCTAACTAATTATTTTGGTGACATTAGCAATTCATGTACACAAATAATGATATTATTATTGACAGTCTAAAAAACCAAATGGAATTATCATATGCTATCTTTGTTAAAACAGAAATTAATAAAAACGCAAACAGAGCTATACATCAAGATTCTCTCAAGTACACAACAAAAAACTGTTTGGTAAAATCAATATAAGCAGTCAACCACTATTGTGATACATTTGAGATTAGTAAAATTATTAAAATTTAAAATCACCTGCAACAGCGAAAAAAAAACCTTAACTAGATGAATGGAAGGAAAATAGAGACTACATTGTTGGAAAAAGACAAAAACAGAGGACTACACTGTAGTCACTACAGTCACAGAGTCACTTAGCATTCAGAACTCAGAAGTAAACAAAATAGAAGAAAACAGAAAAGATAAAGAAAAAGAAAACAGAGACGCCACTCGCCAGAGGAAGAAAAGAAAAAGAAACAGAGGAAGAAAAGAAAAAGGTCGATAGAGACGCCAGAGGAAGAAAAGAAAAAAAAGAAGAAGACGGTCACGGTCGATAGTCAGGAGAAGAAGAAGAAGAAGAAGAAGAAGAAGAAGAAGAAGAAGAAGAAGAAGAAGAAGAATGAATGAAGAGTAGTGGCTGGTGAAGTCGCAGTAGTTGCGAAGAGGGGAGAAGCAGTCACGAAGTCGATGCAGCCAAATCTGATACTTGGGATATTTTTTTTTAAGACAAATTGAGGCGCACGCCTCGCGACGCCTTGAGGCGCAACGCCACGAGGCTTAAGCCTCAACCGAAAAAGGTGCAAGTCTTTCCAATTCCAGAATAAGCGCCCGTCTCGCATCAGCTTTCTTTCACCTCGCTACGAGGCATGCCTCGAGGCGCACGCCTCGAGCGCTATTTCGAACATTGTATATGTTAATTAACATATATCTAATAATAATATTTTAATAAAATTAAACTAGAGCAATTTGACTGAGTGAAATATCATCAGTCTAATTCCTCATAAAATATCGTTAATGTTAAATTAAATAGTCATTTGCTCTAGTTCATCAGTCTAATTCCTAATAACAAGAGTGAGGTTAATTTTGTCTGAAAAATTTTAGTCTCAAATGAAAGGAATTATAATACCAGTTATAACATAGTATTAAATAATCCTTCATCTTAAACTATTTTATAATCTTAGGACTAATAGTCCCAATCTCAAATTTAAAAACAAATAAGACACTTGGGATTAATAGTCATATCCCAAGTGTAATCCTTGCAAACAAACATAGCCTATGTCTAGTTTCATTTTAATCCTTGCACAAATTTTTTTTTCATAATTGTTCTTGTACTATTTTGTAGGTGAACATTGTAACACTTTGTAGGTGTGAGAGGTAATGACGTGACTATTTTAAAAAATATAAATGCCAAGTCAGATTTTTTAACTAGTCAAAGTAGTCAATAATAAAGGGGTTATTTAAGACATTTCTTATTTCCTTCCCTACATCCTAACTCTTAAAAATCAAGTCTAAACCTTAAAATAAAATAATTATACAACTAAAAAATCATATTATCAAAACTCAAACTTCAATACCTTCTTATATCCAAATCAAAAGCAGACTCCCAAAAACCCAAATTGTACTATTTAAAAATTAGAATATTAAAGCCCAGATCTTAAAAACTTGCACAACTCATACAAATCGATCAAAATGGAAAAATTATCACTGCCCAAATTAACTAGGCCATTTGGTTCCTTACAAATTACAACAGCCCATAGCCAACATTTGATTTCTGACAAATCACAACAATCCAGACTCTTAACATTTCATTCCTCACAAATCATTGGCATCCATACTCGCAAGAATAATAAAAAAGAAGCATATTTGATCTCACTAAATCTCCATTGGAGAAGTGAGTTGAGTTTGACAGCAGTTGGGTAGCACAAGGGTGATGCAAGGGTTTGCTTTTAAGTGGATCAGTGATTAGAGTTGTGATTTTCAAATTCTTGGTTGGTTTATGAATCAGGGCGTCTGAATCTAAGATGATGATGGTGAATAATCTCACCGGAGTAGTTGGAGATCCATTATATACTCGGATATCAGTAACCTCTTGCTCTATCACTGCATATTATATATATGATATACATTCGATACATAGGCCATGGAGACTAGGATGAGAGCTTTGATTTTGTTTTTCAGACTCTTGATTATTATGATTTTGGTTGAAGAGAAAAGCATAAATGACTACTGGAATCAATATACATGTATACCAATTATATGATTTGTTTTTTTATTGTATGCTTTGTTTTAATTGTATAAAAGTTGATTAATTTTGTTTAGTGATTAATTAGGCTTTGATTTTGGCATAGGTTTTTTATTTTTAGGGATTAAGGTTTTTTTAGGGGTTAGGGCTATTAGTGAGAGGTAAATGTTTAAAATAACCTTCATTGACTACTTGAACAACTCAAAAATATTAGTTGGAATTTATTTATTTATTATTTATTATTATTATTATTTTTTTTTAAAAAAAATAAAGCCGCGGCAACTATTTTAATCCATCTCACACTTACGACTTAAGAGGGATTACATTGTTCACCTACAGTGAAACTAGACACAGAGTACAGGGACCACAAGGGTTGTTTTGCCATTCTTCAAGTAAAGCTGCTGATCCGAGTTTGAATATTATGGACACCACCAGTTAAATACAATGATTTTCTCTTGATTGTCCATGTTTTAAATTTCAATATGATAAAATCTAGTTGTTCATATCCTTGTACTTCATGTATTCTTGCAGAATAACATCAAAATCGTCGATGAAGTGGTTCCAAACCGAATTAGTTCAACACTAGTAAGGTAGTATATCGGATTTCGTTGGTTTGGTGATTTTTATGGTAGAGGGGGCTTAACTTGGATGATAATGTCTCTTTCAGGGATTGCGTTTCTAGAGGTTTGTCGGTGAAATATTTTACTTCGGACGAAGTAATCGATTACATCAAAAAACATAATCTGTACTCCAACTCTGCCTGATATCATCGACAATTACCTGGCCGGAATTTGTAATCCGACATCGGTATTCCTAGTTTACGAGTTATGGAACTGTATTTCGCTCCATAAATGTTATAGTTATGTCGTCGTGTCTCGGTATCAAGGGGACAACAAAGAACCTAATATTGTATGCTTAACAAATGTACATCAACATCTCTACTAGGTAACTTATTTGTGTCTTATGGTACATTTTGGTTGCTGTAATTTTATGTGAACCCCTCATCCCTATTTATCTTTCTCCTTTCCAGATGGGATGGGAGGTTTGTAACTGTTTCTTAGAGGAGCCGAGCCTCATGTAGACAATAATTCTGAGCTACAAACCTCGAAATTAGAATTGAGGGTCAAATTTAAATTTTATGGAGTTGCAAATGCCCTTTCAGGCCATGTTTATTTGTAATGATTATATTTTGGACTGTTAGTCCCAAATTCCTCGTTTATTTTTAAAAATTGACTTCAGAATATTAGTCTCGGATAATAAAATGACTTGAAAGGGAAACTATTTAATATTATGTCTAATTAGGTATTTAAGATTATCTTATCCTATTTATCTATACTTGAATTAATGAGAATATGATATCTTTGTTATTAGTAGTAAGGTATGATAGTTTAAACTGTAAGTTTTTATATAATTCTTTAAATAATCCTGAACAAAATAAACATAACATGAGATTATTTTAAGTTATTTTATGAACAATCTAATAAAAAATAAATATGTTTAATCTTAAGATTAATTGTCTTAGCATTATAATCTATGAAAATATTAATCTTTACAAACATACATGACAAAGTCATATTTATCTGTTTTGTTTGTTTCATAATTGGTGTTTTACTTTATTAATAATAGTATAAAATAACATTATGACATTATAATTCTTTCAATACTAAAATAAAGGCTAAATAAATTTAGTGCTGCATAAGTATATAAAATTTTTAAATGGGATTTTTTTCCGAATATATAACTAAGTGAATGTAGTCTTATTTCTCCAATCATTATAACCTTTTTTTATGAAATGAGCCTCAAAGCACATTCAAATGATTGGGTAGCTGAAGGAAAGAGATCATAATAAGAAAATCATTTAAAATGATTGGGTACCTAAAGGAAAAAGGAATCATAATAAGAAAATCATTGCAGGGCATATAATTTTATGGTTATATAAAAGTCAAAATCAAAATCAAAACCAATTGAAATATTAGATTTTGTTATAAAACTTTAGCAAAGTGTATAAAGATACTCTTATAATTACTGCATAAATTTAGAGAGAATAAGCAAGAGAAAAGAGAGAAATTCTTTAGAAAGAATTCTTATTATTTCTTTTAGCATTCATCCCTTTATATAGGGAATGAATGAGAGGAGAAGAGGAGAAGAGGAGAAGAGGAGAAAGAAGAGGAAGGGAAGGAGAGAATAAGGGAGTCACGGGAGGAGGGAGTACTCACGGGGAGCTAGCCAACTAGGAGGGAATCATATCATAATACTTCCCCTGATTTCCTACGAATGAAGATTATGTCTCATTAAAAATCTTGTTAAGAAAATCCAGTAGAAAAAACTTAACGAAGGGAAAAAGAGTACATATCTTTTACATAAATATCTTAACTGACTTCCTCGTTAAAACATTGTCAGGAAAAACCCATTGGGATAAAAACCGTGACTAAGAAAAAAGAGTATAGTCTTCTCCTCAAAAGGAATTCATTATTTCTTGATGAAATATTGTCATAAGTCTTTCAGTCGACACATTCCGATCCTTTTTCGAAGTTTTGCAAATGTTGCATTTGGTAGCGACTTTGTGAATAAGTCGGCTAGATTATCACATGATCGAATTTGATGCACATGTATATCACCCTTCTTTTGTAGCTCATGTGTGAAGAAGAATTTAGGTGAAATGTGCTTTGTTCTATCTCCCTTGATGTACCCTCCTCTAAGTTGAGCAATGCATGCAGCGTTATCCTCATACAGAATTGTAGGAATGTGTTTGATTGATGGTAATCCACATAATTTTTGAATATGCTGAATAATTGATTTCAACCAAACACACTCTCTGCTTGTTTCATGTATAGCGAGAATCTCTGAGTGATTTGAAGATGTTGCTGTCATGGTTTGCTTAGTGGATTTCCAGGATATAGCCGTGTCACAATATGTAAATACATAACCTGTTTGTGATCTTCCATTGTGTGGATCTGATAAATATCCTGTATCGGCATATCCAACCAATCGCGACGTTGAATCTCTTGGATAAAATAACCCAAGATCTATACTTCCGCGAAGGTATCTAAAAATGTGTTTGATCCCATCCCAATGTCTCTTAGTAGGAGAAGAACTGTATCTTACTAACAAGTTGACAGCAAAAGTAATATCTGGTCGTCTACAGTTTGTAAGATACATAAGAGCACCTATTGCACTTAGGTATGGAACTTCAGGTCCAAGAACTTCTTCCCCACTTTCTAGAGGCTGAAATGGATCTTTATCAACTTCTGAAGATCGAACAACCATCGGAGTTGTCAAATGATGAGCTTTATCCATATGAAAATGACTGAGAATCTTTTCAGCATATGTGGATTGATAAACAAAAATTCCAGATGCTAAATGCTCCACTTGTATTCTCAAACAGAATTTTGTTTTTCCAAGATCTTTCATTTCAAATTCATCTTTTAAATAAGTAGCAGTTCTTGTGAGTTCTTCAGGAGTACCTACAAGATTCAAATCATCCACATATACAGCAATAATGGAAAATCCACTTTGTGATTTCTTAATAAAAACACATGGATATACTTGATCATTTATATATCCATCTTTTATTAAATAATCACTAAGTCGATTATACCACATACAACCAGACTGTTTCAACCCATACAATGAGCGTTGTAACTTGATTGAATATATGTGACGTGGCCTTTGTGATTCAGCCATTTTCAATCCTTTAGGGGTTCTCATGTAAATCTCACTGTCAAGTGAGCCATATAGGTATGCTGTTACAACATCCATCAGACGTTCCAAACCTTCCATGGTTGTCATACCTATCAGAAAGCGAAAAGTGACTCCATCCATTACTGGAGAGTATGTATCCTGATAATCAATACCAGGTTTTTGTGAAAACCCTTGAGCTACAAGTCGGGCTTTGTATCTCACAATTTCATTTTTCTCATTTCACTTTCGTACAAATACCCATTTGTTTCCAACCGGGATTACACCCAGCGGTGTTTGGACTATTGGTCCAAATACTTCTCTTTTCAATAGAGATTGTAGCTCAGTTTGAATAGCATCTTTCCATTTTGGCCAATCTTTACTTTTCCGACATTCTTCCACGTTTTGTGGTTCAGGATCCATGTCAGGAATTAAAGTAATATCTAATGCTATAGAGAAAGCAAATATGTCATCAACCATGACTTTGCTTCGATCCCATATTTTTTTATCATGTACATAATTTATTGAGATCTCTTGGTGTTTATCTCTTATCCCTTCACTGAGATTTTGAACCTCTTCTAGGGCTATTCTCACTCTTGAAATAAGTGCTACTTCTGGAGCGGTTTGTACCTCTTATGGGGCTATTTCCACTCTTGGAATAAGTGCTACTTCTGGAGCGGGTATTCTTTCTGGGATTCTCTTATTTGCTTTTGATTTTTGTGGTACAGTGTCTTTTGTACCAATCGGTCTTCCATACTTCTGGCGTGGTTTAGATTCTTCTATTACCTTATTCGTCAAATCTCCAGGAATTGATTTTTCAATAGGTATTTCTATCCTTGCTGGAGTATCCACTGCAGGTGTATGTGACTTTATCACTTTTCTAGCATCATTAAATGCATCTGGCATTTGATTTGCAATATTTTGTAAATGAATAATTCTTTGAACTTCAATTTCACATTGTCCTGTACGAGGATCAAGTGAATTTAAATCTGATGTATTCCATGATATTTCAGAGGGTTTTTTATTTAAAACTTTCCCTCATCCTAATGTTGGAAATACAGATTCATCAAAATGACAATCTACATAACGTGCAGTAAAAACATCTTCAGTTAAAGGCTCAAGATATCTGATAATAGAAGGAGAATCAAAACCAACATAAATACCTATTCTTCATTGGGCTCCCATCTTAGTTCTTTGTGGAGGTGCAATTGGAACATATACTTCACTTCAAAAAACTCGAAAGTGTGATATGTTGGGTATCTGTCCAAGAACTAACTGTAGAGGAGAGAATTTATGAAGAGTCGTTGGTCTTACTCGAATGATAGCTGCAGCATGAAGAATTGCATGACCCCAAACTGAGGTAGGTAAGTTAGCCCTTAACAGTAATGGTCGTGCAATTAGTTGAAGTCTTTTTATTAAAGATTCACCTAAACCATTTTGTGTATGAATATGAGGAACATAATGCTCAATAGAGATTCCAATAGTCATACAAAAATCATTAAAAGTCATTGATGAAAATTCAGCTGCGTTATCAAGTCGAATTGACTTGATTGGATGATCCGGGAACTGAGCCCGTAACTTAATTATTTGAGCAAGAAGTTTTGAGAAGGCAAAATTTCAAGAAGAGATAAGACAAACATGAGACCATCTAGTTAAAACATCTGTTAAAACCATGAAATATCGAAATGGGCCAGACAATGGGTGAATAGGTCCACAAATGTCTCCTTGAATTTTCTCTAGGAATTTTGGGGCTTCTTTATAAACTTTTACTGGTGATGGTCGAACAATTAATTTTCCTTGAGAACACGCAGCACAAGGAAATTCACAACAAGGAAAAACCTTCTTATCTTTGAGAGGATGACCAGTAGAATTTTCAATAATACGACGCATCATAGAAGTACCTGGATGACCGAGTCTTTCATGCCAAAGCTTAAATGATTTGGGATCTATGATTTTTGGAATCATAACATTATGAGACTCAATTGCTCTAATTTTCATAGTATATAATCCAAAAGAATTTGAATGAAGTTTTTCTAGGATATTCTTTTTTCCAAAAAAATAGAAGTGATGGGAAGATATTCATTATCATTTTCATTAGTTGTTTCAATGTGAAAACCATTCAGTCGAATATCTTTAAAACTAAGCAAATTTCTTCTTGATTTACTAGAATATAGAGCATCTTTGATAAAAACTTGTGTCTCATTTGATAGTAAAAAATTTGATTTTCCAAATCTCTCGATTAAATTTGATGTGCCAGAGATAGTTCCTACATTTCCCTTAGCTTTGATCAGTTGTGAAAAATATTTTTCATTTCGAAAGATTGTATGAGTTGTTGCACTGTCTGCTAAACATATATCCTCCATATCCATTAAAAATGGTCTGACACATATAAAAACATAAATAAGAAAAGTTACATTTCAAATATAATTTTATTTATGAGAAACACATACCACATATAGAATGAAAACTAATAATATTATACATGCAGGGTGTTTAATTAAAACACGAAATTAAAAAATATCCCAAAAGATACTTTCAGAAGGTTCAATAATATCAACAACCTTTTCCTCAATGTTGGTCATTGGTGGAACATCAACAATATTCAATTGATGATTAACAAAGTTTGTTTCTACCTCCATTACTTTGTTCTTTTGAGACTCCTGGAATAAATTAACCAGATGCCTCGGCGTACGACAGGTACGCGACCAATGCCCTTTCATCCCACACCTAAAACAAACATCTGGTTTGTTCTTTATCGGTGCTGCATTTTCTTTATTTTTACCATACTCAGACATATGCCACTTCTGGTGGCCTGAATTGTCGCGGTTTTGGAATTTGTTGTTACGATAGCCTCGTTTATTCTTTCGTCCCCAAGGCTTCTTATTATATGATCATCTCTTGTTACGTTTATTCTACTAGAATGACGTGCTATTAATATCGGGCAATGGGGTAGCACCCGTTGGCCGTACTTGATAGTTTTTCAACAACAATTCATTATTCTTTTCTGCAACAAGGAGGATGGACAACAAGTCACTGAATTTTTTGAACTTACTCTGTATATATTGTTGTGACAGAATCATGTTGGTGAGATGAAAAGTTGAGAGTGTTTTCTTTAACATTTGGGTTTCAGAAACTGGATCTCCGCACAAAGCCAAAGTAGAGGTTATTCTATAAACATTAGAACTATATTCCGTAATTGATTTGTAATCTTGTAGCCTTAAATTAAGCCACTCAAATTTGGCATTAGGGAGAACAACCAATTTTTAGTGATCAAATCTTTCCTTTAGTTGTGTCCATAAAGATAAAGGATCTTTGACTGTGACGCCCCCAAAATTAGGTATACATCACCCATCTTGGGTTGCCAGATACATGGAACAAAATATAAATACAAACTAATTATACAACAGTCGTGTAAAATACGACAAAACATATGCTGTGAGTTTTAATACAAATATTGTCATCTAGACAATATCAACACTCAATGGAGTCCTCATTACATTTATTATTACACTATTTCATAGAATAGTGAGGACTACTAATGCACCATCTAGGACCATCACTCTGTTCTCCGACTAGTCCCAGCTACGTTCTCATTTCCTGAAGAGAACAATAAAAGCAAAAGGGTGAGCTCAACTAGCCCAGTAAGAAATATTATGACTAAGATAATGCAGAATAAATTATCGTTAGCCTTCAACAGTGTTAAACTGATACAATATAACAAACATCAAGTTTAACTGCAGCGGAACAAGTAATCCATTAGAAGAGTCAAGTAGAGAATAAAATCTACTATCTTCTATGATTTAAAAGGTTTTTCATCACTTTTATCGCTGAGAATCAGCTTAATAAATAATCCACTTCATCAAATCATCCCTACACTACAGGCCAATGATATTCTTTAGTATCACAACCACGAATTATCCATGCACTACGGGCCAAAGATAATCATGTTTTCATCAACGGTCCTGATCATGCCATAAAATAATCATCTTTGCACCCTTGGCCGAAGAGAATCCATAGCCATAATCATACCAAAAACTGTCCATCAATGCACTACGGGCCAATGAGGACTTTTTCCATATTATTTGTAACAATACGGTCATGATTATACCGAATAATCCCTGGTCATAATCATACCAAGTCCATATATGCACTACAGGCCACATATGACTTTCAACATAATATAAACATGAGGATGATGACAATGATATAAGAATTCAATAAAACAAGTTCAAGAATTAATTTATCCAGGAACCAATAACGTCCAAATTGTCAGCATGATACTTCTTTGTAGAGTAAAATTCAAGAATGCTCAGAAGAATATTTCCATGAAAAGATACTGGATGAAGCGTAAATATCAAGGATATTCCACTAATTTCATGGAGTATAGAAACTAAAACTTTAACCAACTGAGTATAATAGAATATATGAAACTGCAAATGGATTTTCACCCGCCATGCGGTAATCAACGTATACAGATTATTTCCACAATTTAATAAGGAATGAATACAAATGATCATTCACCATGCATGTGGTAATCCACATAGACAGGTTATTCCAACAAAATAATAAAGAATAGAATAACAGAAGGATTCACCATGCGTGTGATAGACTGCACAGACAGGTTATTCCCAACAAAATAATAAAGAATGGAATAACAACAAAAATCACCATGCATGCAGTACTTCACATAACAGAACCAGGTTCGACGTAAAACGCACAGACAGGATATTCTGACAGAATAATAACTTTATAAAAGTATTCTGTTTTATATAAAAAATTTTCTGTTTTATTACTTTAATAATACCAATAAAATAAAACTGAGTGACTTATCACGTAAGTATCAATAATCAATACCGTGTGCTACTATGCAACCACGCGTATTACTGTACTTTTACTACCGAGTAGTTCAACAGTATTAACGGTAAAACTTCCGCCGTTATTCTCATAAAAATATTTTTATCGTTTTCTCCATCCAACAATAATTCCGTTGCGAGGTCCACCAATGATTTTACCGTCGTACGGATATTCCCCGATAAAAAGAATATTCCCCGACCAATCGAATATTATATAACAACTTGCGTACTTTGCAAAATTTATAAATACTATCCACAACTATAACATTATATCAAATCCACACCATAATATTCAAAAAAATATTTCAAAAAAATTAAATCTTTATTCATAAAATCTGGGGTCTCACAATCTCCCCTCCTTATGAAATTTCGCCCTCGAAATTTACGTACGTACCTGGTATGTTGAACAGGTGAGGATACCTCGACTTCTTTTCAAATTCTAACTCTTGAGGTATAACCTTTGAGTGTTGAATACGATTCTTCTTATCCAAGATTTTAACATGTATCTCCTCAAACGTTAAATCATCCGCTATCTCGTCCGGTTCTAAATTAATAATGTGGTTCGGGTCGTCCACATATTTACGTAACATTGATATGTTAAAAACGTTATGAACACGCGACATACTTAACGGTAAAACGAGTCTATAGGCCACAGTTCCTACTTCATCGAGGATTTCAAATGGGCCAATTAAATCGAGGGTTGAGATTTTTTCTCTTCGTCGATTCTTGTTTCTAGAATAACGCCCTCTTGAACCTTCTTCTTCAAATTCATCAGCTCTGAGTATGTAGCTTGAGCGGCTTTAACTTTATCGATTAAAGTCAATTCTAATCGTATATTCGTTATCTTCACGTGGGTTCATATATTCACACTTGTAAACGTATACGATCTTCTACTCAACGCGTCAGCTACCACGTTCGCTTTTCCACGATGATATTGAAATGGTATAATCGTAATCTTCAACAGCTCGAGCCAACTTCTTTGGCACATTATACGTTCATTTTGGTTGAAAAAATATTTAAGGGTTGAAGAAATGGGTTTTGTACTGGGGTCAATACAAAATTCGATTTCACGCTTTAGGGGTAGGCTAAGAAGTCTTCAAGAATACGTCAGGAAATTTATTCACAATAGAAATATCATTCAAAACTGTGACCTTCATCCAAGACTTGGATAGTACGTCACATTGATACCTATCAACTTGCCATCGTCATTCACGACGTCGCCTACAAAAAGTCTGGCTTCGGTGCATTCCACACAAGGAAGTCAACAACGAAAGGACCGGGGCTCTTTACTTATGGCTTGATATGATAATGATTGACTTTAGTGGTTTGGTTGCTTGAATTCGCATAACAGGTTGGTTAGGAATATGAAAGCTAACAACCTTACGAAAAGCATGATGAATAGTTAACCAATCGATTCCTAAAATCGCATCAAAGGCAAGTATTTTCAAAGAGATAAGATTGACAGGTAACGTGAAAGTGTTAATTTGAATTAAACAAGATTTATAAATAGTGGATGTAACAAAGGTTTCTCCCAACTGAGTTTTAACAGATAAATCAAAATCTAACTTCTCCGGAGTTAAATTCAAACATTGAACACAACTAGGTGAAATAAAAGAGTGAGTAGAACCGGTATCTAACACGGTATAGACTCCGCAAGAGTTTATGACTAACATACCCGTGATAATTTTATATAGGTTCCTCGTCACGAAGAAAAAAAACGCTCTCTCTTAAACTACCGGCTTTGGCTTGTCTGGGACATTCTTTGGCATCACTATCCCTGCTAGGAATTGACTTCACCATACGATAAAATCGAGCTAGGTGACCTTCTTTTCCGTAATTAAAACACGCTTTGGATTACTGCGTATAGTTTGGACGGATGCGTCCCTCCTGTCTGCATTTGAAACATACGACCGATGGTCGTTCTTCTTCCTTTGAAACGGGTGCTGGTGCTGCTGTTGAACCTTCTCTTCTTAAAATTTCCACTTCTATTATCTTAACCATGATTACCACCGAAATGGTTACCATTCATGGCATGATAATTTCCCCCACGATGGTTATCATTGTTCCGATGACCGTTGCCACCGGTACGATTATTATCGTGTTGTTGGTCGTTGCCTTTTGGTTGTGCTGATTCATTATTGCGCTCCAATAATTGAGCTCTATTCACAACATCTGATTACAAACACAGTTTATGAGAGATAAGATATTGGCGTATCTCAGGTTTTAAACCTCTTAGAAATATTCGCGTCATTCTCTCCTCATTATCAACCAAATGGGATGCAAATCGGGACAACTCGGTAAACTTGGCTTCGTACTGTGACACAGTCATGTTGTTTTGCTCCAACTTGATAAATTCCACCTCCTTCATATGACGAATTCTTTGGGGAAAGTACTTGTCATTGAACAGCTCTTGGAACTTCTCCCAAGACATCTTGAGTGCGTCAGACTGGGTACGTTTTACAGATTCCCACCAGTAATCTGCCTCTTCATGCAACATAAAGGTGGTAAAAGGAACCTTTTGCTCCTCGGAGCATCCCAAGACATCAAATATCTTGGTGATCTGCTTTAACCACGTCTCCGCCTTAAGTGGTTCAGGCTTTCCCTAAAACTCCGGTGGTCCCAGCTCCTTGAATTGCTTAGCGGTGACCAACCGTGGGTTGCCATTGTTTCCTCCTGCATTATGAACAGGAGCCGCCTTCACCTGTGTTGCATGAATTCTAAAAAGCTCCTAAACGTACCGTCGTTTGTCAATTGATCAATGTTGTTGTTTACACGAGGATTATCGCTATCTTGTTTCACATTGTCCTAATTATTGATCTGTGGAGACTCAACGGTCTCTTGTGCTCCATTGCTTATCTCAACATTTTCAGATGCCATTTTCAAATACTGCCACAAAACAAGGGTTAATTAACATATCACATATTATCTCTATACTCTAACCGACCAATTAAATAACAAGTAAACTTAGGTAGGTCATACTAGCGAAGGAATTCCCCGTCTCTCCCCTTCTAGTTCTTGTCTCACATCTCAGCTAGGGATCATATCCCTAAGTTCTGATACCAACTGTGATGTCCCCAAAATTAGGTATACATCATCCATCTTGGGTCACCAGATACATGGTACAGAATATAAATACAAACTAATTATACAACAGTCGTGTAAAATACGACAAAACATATGATGTGAGTTTTAATACAAATATTGTCATCTAGACAATATCCACACTCAATGGAGTCCTCATTACATTTATTATTACACTATTTCACAGAATAGTGAGGACTACTAATGCACCATCTAGGACCATCACTCTGTTCTCCGACTAGTCCCAGCTACGTTCTCATTTTGTGAAGAGAACAATGAAAGCAAAAGGGTGAGCTCAACTAGCCTAATAAGAAATATTATGGCTAAGATAATGCAGAATAAATTATTGTTAGCCTTCAACAGTGTTAAACTGATACAATATAACAAACATCAAGTTTAACTGCAGCGGAACAAGTAATCCATTAGAAGAGTCAAGTAGAGAATAAAATCTACTATCTTCTATGATTTAAAAGGTTTTTCATCACTTTTATCGCTGAGACTCAGCTTAATAAATAATCCACATCATCAAATCATCCCTGCACTACAGGCCAAGAATATTCTTTAGTATCACGACCACGAATTATCCATGCACTACGGGCCAAAGATAATCATGTTTTCATCAACGGTCCTGATCATGCCATAAAACAATTCATCTTTGCACCCTTGGCTGAAGAGAATCCATAGCATTAATCATACCAAAAACTGTCCATCAATTCACTACGGGCCAATGAGCACTTTTTTCACATCATTTATAACATTACGGTCATGATTATACCGAATAATCCCTGGTCATAATCATACCAAGTCCATATATGCACTACAAGCCACATATGACTTTCAACATAATATAAACATGAGGATGATGACAATGATATAAGAATTCAATAAAACAAGTTCAAGAATTAATTTATCCAGGAACCAATAATGTCCAAATTGTCAGCATGATACTTCTTTGTAGAGTAAAATTCAAGAATGCTCAGAAGAATATTTCCATGAAAAGATATTGGATGAAGCGCTAATATCAAGGGTATTCTACTAATTTCATGGAGTATAGAAACTAAGACTTTAACCAACTGAGTATAATAGAATATATGAAACTGCAAATGGATTTTCACCCATCATGCGGTAATTCACGTATACAGATTATTTCCATAATTTAATAAGGAATGAATACAAAGGATCATTCACCATGCATGTGGTAATCCACATAGACATGTTATTCCAATAGAATAATAAAGAATGGAATAACAGAAGGATTCACCATACGTGTGATAGACTGCACAGACAGGTTATTACCAACAGAATAATAAAGAATAGAATAACAACAGAAATCACCATGCATGCAGTACTTCACATAGACAGGTTATTCCAACAAAATAATAAATAACAGAACCAGGTCCGGCGTAAAACGCACAGACATGATATTCCAACAGAATAATAAAGACGGAACCAGGTCCGGCGTAAAATGCACAGACATGATATTCTGACAGAATAATAAATAATGGAACCAGGTCCGGCGTAAACGCACAAACAGGATATTCTGACAGAATAATAAAGAACAGAATATTAGAAGAATTTCACTATGTATAGGGTAGCCCTCGCATACAGGTTATTCCAACTGAATAATAAAGAATGAAATAACAGAAGAATTTCACCAAGTATAGGGTAGCCCGCGTATACAGGTTATTCCAACAGAATAATAAAGAATGGAATAACAGAAGTTCCCTTCATGAATATGAAAAAAAATAATACCCCTTATGAGTACAACAAATAATATCCCTTACCTTAAGAAGAAGAGTACTGGATGTAGGAGTAGTGAAGTAGCAGAATACTTTTCTTCTTTCTCTCTATAGTTTCTCTCTCTAGAGTTTCAGTGAATTCGTAAGAAATAATGAAGGAATGAGCTTCTATTTATAGAAGAATGGACTGCATAGTAACTAATTCATGAACGATCCAGATTGATTTACTTTAATCTGACGGTCCATATTTAAAGCAAAATCTTTTAAATAAAATATAATATATTCTATTTATAATATAATAAAACGAATAACTTTATAAAAGATTTTACTATGCAAACACTATGCAGGCACTATGCAAACACTATACATAATAAAATATAATATATTCTAATTATTGTCTAATAAAATAAATAACTTTATAAAAGTATTTTACTATGCAAACACTATGTAGGCACTATACAAATACTATGCATAATAAAATATAATATATTCTAATTATTGTCTAATAAAATAAATAACTTTATAAAAGTATTCTATTTTATATAAAAAGATTTTACTATTAGCCTAATAAGACGAATAACTTTATAAAAGTATTCTGTTTTATATAAAAAGTTTTCTATTTTATTACATTAATAATACCAATAAAACAAAACTGAGTGACTTATCACGTAAGCATCAATAATCAATACCGTGTGCTACTATGCAACTACGCGTATTACTGTACTTTTACTACCGAGTAGCTCAACAGTATTAACGGTAAAACTTCCGCCGTTTTTCTCATAAAAATATTTTTATCGTTTTCTCCATCCAACAATAATTCCGTTGCGAGGTCCACCAATGATTGTACCGTCGTACAGATATTCCCCGATAAAAAGAATATTCCCCGACCAATCGAATATTATATAACAACTTGCGTACTTTGCAAAATTTATAAATACTATCCACAACTATAACATTATATCTAATCCAAACCATAATATTCAAAAAAATATTTCGAGAAAATTAAATCTTTATTCATAAAATCTGGGGTCTCACATTGACTGTTAAATACTCAGTCTTTAATCCTTCATCAATATTGTGACGAAGAAAAATTATGGCTTTTGCATTTTGTGCCGAAGTTGTTGTATCTCCTGATTCAATGGTATTTTCTAACTCATTTGCACTTAGGTGCAATTCTGCATCAAGTGCCCAAGCCAAATAGTTGTCTCCAGAGATTTTCAAAATAGAAAATTCTATTTTTGCCAAGTTTGTCATCTATTCTGAGTTAAAACACAATTTTATTATTTATTAAAACAATAAATAATTGCATGTATGATATATATAAAAAATAAACTAAATCTTGACTTCAAGTTGTGATAAAGTGAAAATATAAATATTCTTATATTTATGTTATTAGCATATTATCTTAGTAAAAAGAATATGCAATCGTTAATGTATATATACAATTATATATATATATATATATATATATATATATATATATATATATATATATATATATATATATATATATATATACAAAACTGCAAATAGAACTTCACCCAACAGAATAATAAAGAATGGAACCAGGTCATGCGTAATCCGCACAGACAGGATATTTCAACAGAATAACAAAGAATGGAATCAAAACAGAATTCACCAGGCATGCGATAGACCGCACAAACAGGTTATTCCAACAGAATAATAAAGAACAGAACCAGGTCATGCGTAATTCGCACAGACAGGATATTCCAACAGAATAATAAAAAATGGAATAACAGAAGAATTTCACCAGGTATGCGGTATTCCGCATATACATGTTATTCCCACAAATTAATAAGCGGTAAAAAGGTTCCCACCAATTCTTGTAAGATCAACAAGGATAGATGGTACCATTGTAAATAACAAAATTTAATGACAATTATAAGAATAAAATTATATTATTGGTGGCATAGCTAAACCGGTAATATAATAATAAATTGCAAGAATTTAATTTTACTGTCTCAGTTGGTTAGAGCTTCGTGCTGATAACGTGTTATAAAACTTTAGCAAAATGTATAAAAATACTCTTATAATTGCTGCATAAATTTAGAGAGAATAATCAAGAGAAATTCTTCAGAGAGAATTCTTATTATTTCTTTCAGCATTCATCCCTTTATATAGGGAATGAATGAGAGGAGAAAAGGAGAAAGAAGAGGAGTGGAAGGAGAGAATAAGGGAGTCACGGGAGGAGGGAGTACTCACGGGGAGCTAGCCAACTAGGAGGGAATCATATCATAATAGATTTAATTTTTTTCCGTGTAAAATGCACGTTGGATCCCTCACATTTTGCACATTGCATCTTATATTTTAAAACATGACACTTTGTATCTGTATTTTTAGCAATTCGGAACATAACACCATCCTAAAATTCGTCGCTAAAAGTGCAAAATTTTTCACTTTTAAATAAGGCTGTAAAACGAACTAAACAGTTCTCACTCGCTCGACTAAAAGTTCGTTTCGAACTCGACTCGAAATATAAATGATTTAAATATGAGTAAATTTTAAAGTTTGATAAATTACTCGAATATCTTCAAATCGTAATTTTCTATTAATAATCAGATTATATTCGTTTAAAAAGTTCAAACTCCTCGGGCTCGATCCAAGATCGTGGTCGACTCGGTAGCTAAACGAGTCTCAATCAAACCTTATTTTATAATCGATAAATTTTGTTAACCAAATATGAGTGACTCAATACTCGGCTCGGCTCGATTTATTTACACCCCTACTTTTAAACACTAACCCTGTTGCTTTTAACGATGAATTTTGGGTCAGAGGGTGTTATATGTCAGTTCGTTAAAAGTACGAGATATAAGGTATCATATTTTGAAGTATACGATACAATACAGTGTGTAAAATATGTTAAACTTGGGAATAACAAGTGTATCTAACTCTCTTTTTCCATTCAAATCTTCATTTTTTTTGGACATAAGAGCATTCACAAGAAAAGTAGTCAAGTTTCTGTCGTTCTTTTTCTATAATTTTAAAAACTCAAAAATAAGAAAAATAGGAGAAAAAGAAATAAAAAAAATCCCCATCTATTGAAAAAGACAATGTACCCACCGAATAATACTTCTGCTGTAAAAAAGGTATAGTAGCTAGTGTACAAAGTTTGGTAATTGCTTTCCACTTGTGATTGAGAAAAAGTTTACTATGTTTATGAAAAATGTTTTGTTATTTTTTATTGTTAGAGATGTGACCTTGAAGGAGACGTAAATAGAATTATTTTACTTGCCGTACAAAGAGTCATGTTATGTATTGCCAACTTTTTTTTTTTTTTTTGTTGAATTACGATTACGACGTATCGAAAATTGTTAAATTCACAATAAAAAATGTTATTTTCACAACAAAAACGTTGATATAGATCCTATAGCAACGATTCACCGTCGCTATACATCTATAGCGACACTTTTATTATGAAAATAACAAAAAATATTGTGAATTTAACAATTCTCTGACGTATATTATCAACTGTATCATATCAGATACATGATTAAAATATTATTAATTATAATTATTTATGCAACTAAAAAAAAGTCGACATATAAAATCGTAAAATATACCATTATCCTTTTCAAAAACTGATTAAACATTTTTACCCAATTAACTCAAATTACAAATATAACCCAACTCATTTTCCCTCAAGAATAAGGTTTCAAACGTTTTGTAACTTTTGTAGAAATAAAAACCCACTAAATAAACAACTTTAGTGTTTAATTTCTAGAACTTTTGCTCAGTGCCAAAATATAAAAGGTGAAATTAGATGAAGTAGAATATTGTGAAATTAAAAATTGTCGAGTCATCTTTCAAGGCTATAGACAAATATGGAAGTGGTTAGTATGAAGTTTATTTTGAGGTAAGTTGGTCAATTGACCAATAAAATACTGATACGCAGACGAGGTTGTATGTGTGTCAGTATTTTATTGACCAATTGACCAACTTACCAGAAAAAATAACTTCATGCTAACCGAATCCGACAAATATTCATCCATAGCACACATTAACATTGGATGGCTTTAGTCATTTAACAACGCAAAAATGTGTTCCACAAATTCAACATTTATTTTTATAATTTTAACATTGGATGGCTTTAGTCATTGAGATGACTAGTTAAAAATTACTCTCTATCTTTAAAAGGATTAGTAAAATATAATTTGCACACATATTAAAAAAAAGAGTAAAAAAATTTAAATTTATCCTAAGGGATCTTACACGATTATATAAAGTAATGAATAATTTTTTTAATATATTAATGGATTCTACTAAATGACTTGATTATAATAATAAATAATTTTATTTTTTTATATTAATGGACCCCCTAATACATTTGAGGACTTAATACCACCTATTGTAAAACAACTTTTATCCCAATTCCCAAAAGCAATTCTATTCAAAACCAAATGTTTTATTTTAAGAGCACCTCCAAGAGTAGTACTAGTAACAAAAAAAACTTCTTAAATTTATGTTTGTGGACCTACGTGATAATTTGAAGAATATTTTTTATTACTTTTATATTTTGTGACTCATCACTCTCTTCAATTTAATGAGTTATATATCAAAGTTTAGGGGTGAGCATTGTGCAGTTTGGTACAGTTTGAAGTCCAAATCGCACCCGAAACCGCTTAGGTGCGGTTCGAAAAATTCAAAACCGCACACGAAACCGCTTGTGATTGGTGAGGTGCGGTTTTAAAGTGTGCGGTGCGATTTTAATTGGTGCGGTTTCGATTCCAAAACCAATTGAAACAACAAAAAAATCTAAGCCTTTAATAAAATTTAACATAGAACTTTCATCGAGCAATTAACTTAGTGACAGTCAGCAATGAAAATTATATCAAGCATAAAACTAAAATTCCTTCTGCCAAACATGTCAAATTCACCATCAAATTATAGAACGGTGAGACACGTAAAATAGTTCTAGTTTATAATAAATGAATGATGATATTAAACTAAAACATACGTTATATAAAATAACTGAGACCATATATTCGATAACAAGTAAGAAGGTTTATCTAGTTCTCCAAAAATTAAAAGTATATACTGGAGATAGAATAAAATTCAATCTTATATATTGCAGAGAGGACTTATAGAATATAATCATAACTATACCTAATTTAAAAAATAATCTATGAGATTATTACTATTATAGCATTGACCTTAATCAATGCATCAAGTGCTCGAACCAACGAATTTGGCCCCTCAGCTATAAGCCCCTCTAATAACGCATCAAACAAATTCGAAATTTCAAAACCCAAATGGTTAATTTTTGACTCTATAACCTCTAACTATCTTCTTTCAATTGGTAAAAAATGACAATGCAAGACTAGAGTTTTCTCTGAGCGGTTCAAGTGAAAAGTAAATTTAGAATTTACTAGAGATAATACATACATACACACATGGTGCGGTTTAGATTTTATGCGTGCGATTTTGGCTAGTAACCAAACCGAAACCGTACATTTGGTTATTCAACCCACCTAAAATCATCACATACGCCGGAACCCTACATCAAACCCATCAAGCGTAATAAAGATTTTTAGCTTTTAATTGTAGATTTGAAGAGTGAGAAGGAGGTAACAAATTCGAAGAGTGAGAAGAATGTTTATTGACCTACGTGACAATTGAAGATGATTTTTCTGATGGGAATTACCTATTTGAGTATCCCAAAATGATTAAGGAGATTGAAGAGACTATTGAAAATGCTCTAACACAGATTCTTTTACTACTTGGTAAAAGCATTTATTTTTCTTTTTTGATAGACAGTTGGAATTTTAGGTTCCTTCTACAATAATTATGAAACACAATTAGAGGTGAAAATAATACTGAGTCGAGTCGAATAATGTCTTACTTAGATTCTACTCAAAACTTTTTTAAGATTCTCAGATTAAAATTCAACTCATTTTATTGTAATCAAATTTGACTTTCGACTCGTGAGTATTTGAGACATACACAAATCAAAATTAAATCATTAATATTACAATAATGTTAAAAAATAAAAAATTAACTCAATCAACCATATATTTTATATTCCAAAAAATTCATAAAATTATATGTTACTGCATTATTACTTTTAAAATTACAAGACTACTGATTACATACTACTTGGTACATTACTTCAACTTCAAAATCAGTTTTCTTCAATCCAATACATCAGTTACTTTTACTCAAATATGATTATTGGATAATGATTTGGTGATATTGATAAAACTATATATAACATTATTTTACTCAAATATGAGTTCTAATTAATTTATTTGTTGTCTTCAAAAGATAGTCTAAACAACCGTGTATATATTTTAATATAAAAAATTAGATATTGTTTGATTGCATCTTAATGCAACTTAACAACTCACGTCTTAATGCATTTTAACCGTCCATATTTTTATATTAAGATGTCATCTGAATAGTTTAAACTCATATTTATATCTTAACTATTCAGATGATCTCTTAATACAAATATACGAGCTCTTAAAAAGTATTAAAAAGTGGACAATCAAACACCACCTAGTAGGCAGGTAAAAAAAAAATTATATTAAAAAAAAATTTAAATTAAAAAAACTATTATTAAAAAAAATAATACTCTCCATTTTAAAATATAGGATCAAATTTTATTTTTAAAAATTAATTTGAGATATTTATAATTCAAAATTTGATTAATTTATTAAACTTTTAAAAATAACAAATTTTGTAATTAATACCACCATTCAGATAGTTGACAATTTTCTTAATTGTATAATTTAAAATAAAAATAATTTATATCAATTTTTAACTTAAAAACATTTTAAATTAACTTTATTGATTTTTTATTTTGAAGTGTAAGGATTAAACAATATAATTTATAATTTTTATAATTGTATACTAATTAATCGAATCGTTTTCAGCCCAAAGCACAAACAATCAAATACTAACAAATAAATAAATAAACAGACCCATGAACAATAACAATAGGATGTGATAAATCTACATAATCAGTAGATAATAATTTTAATCATTAAGAGTATTTAGCTTACAACTACACACTCCCTCAAACAAAACAAGATTATGAAAAATAAAATTCAAAATATAAATAAGCCACACACTGAAAAATCCAACAAAAGACAAAAATAAAATATAGATAATTTAGAAACTACTTGTTTATTTAAAAATAAATAAATAAAATCAAAAAAAAATTAAAATTAACTTACAGGTGTAAAAAGGCCAACCATAGACTCAAAGCAACCGCGATAAATCTCCCACCGTTCATCCTAACAGCCTCATTCTCATCAGCCGTCTGATCTGCCGGATCTTCCTCAGGTGAATCGGCCGGTGAATCTGTAGAAGCCGGTGCAGGCGGAGTCTTATGCTTCTTCTTCGTCGGCTTTGGAGAATCAGCAGCCTCTTCAGGTGCCGGTGCCGGTGCCGGAGTCGGCGACAGAGCAGCCTTAAACAGCTCCTTCGGCAACAAAACGTGGTCGAGTGTATAAATCGCTAACGGCTGCTCGTCAATCAATGTACCTGTTATCTTCACCGTCACGATCTTTGTCTTCAACGTCACTTCCTCGCCTTCGTTCTGAACGGTGAAGTCGAATTTGCTAGCTCCGTCGGTTGCTAATGTGTTCATCAAACCGTTGTTGGCCTTCAACATCGCTACTGATTGATAGACTGGAACGCCGTGAAATTCGAGCAGAGCTTGTTTGCCGGCGGCCGTTAAATTTTTGTATTTGGGCAAAAAGCTCTTGAAAGGATCATCCAGAGGGCAGAAGATTGTTAATCCGCCGTCGAGATTATCCTCGTAAGTCTTCTCGGCGTCGGAGGCTAGTAATGTCTCGGCAAATAATTTGCAGCCATGAGTAGACATTATAGCGGTGATATTTTGTGCGCTAGGGGCCGGTGCCGGAGCTTCAGCTGCCGGCGACGGCAAGATCTTGCTGATCTGGATGATGGAAATGTTGTACGGAGTCTCCTGGAGCGATTTAACGAAAGTGGCAGGGAGATTGCCGCCGTTATCCTCGGCGCCGAAGCCGACCTTGCCGCCTTTTAGATCCGTGATGTTGACGAAACCAGATGAGCCGGAAGCGGTGCCGGTGGCTTGGAACATGGTGGCGGCTAGGGCGGTGCCGTTGGTGATTTGGTGGAGCTTTTTAGCGCCGAAGTAGTCTAGGAGGACGTGGAGGGAGAGGACGTTTTTTAAGGAGGAGATGGAGAGGTGTTTGCTGAGCAGATCTGCCATGCCGGCATTGTCGACGGCGCAGACGGTGATGGTGATGCGGGTGTTGATTTCGGCGGCGAGGTGGGTTTCGGAGAGGTAGTGGTTGAATGATGAGAATTCCGGGAACTTTGCGAGTATGCGGGTGATGTTGTGTGCGTTGGTGCCGGACGGTGAGAGAATGAGGAGGATGAGAGAGAGAACCACTGCCCCGGCGGTCGCCGAGAGGAGCTGCATTGTTAAATGAGTTAGAGAGAGAGAAAATAGATAAGAAACTAGGGAGAGGCTTTGAAGTTTTAGAGAGAGACAATAAATGAAGATTGTTGATGCTACAACTTTGAGCAGACAGTAGAGAAGTAGTAGTAAGTACAGGGAGAGAAAGAGTGATGGTGGATAACAGAGGAAATAGATTAGTTGCGTTGTGTGAGTAAAGCAGATCTGGAGTGATGGTTTGGGAATGCACCTTGGGTTTTGGAAAAATTACGGCTCAAGCCACTGCGGAAAAACTTTGGCTATGAAAAAATATGTCAAAAAATAATAGGTGAAAATGAGACAAAATTATTTGTATTACTCCCTCAGTTCAACGATAAAAATCCTTATTAGTACTATTTTAGGTAATTTTATATTAAATGTTTATTTCTTTTAATAATTAAATTTTTACACATATTTTTCTATTATACTCGTAGCATTAAATATCTCATACTTTTGTTATTCTAATTCCCTCTTCGTATTTAATTACATTATTATGAGTAATTTTATCATTTCATTCATCTTATTAATATGCGTGAAAAGTCCACCAGAATTTTTATCTTGGGACGGAGGGAGTATTATTTTAGACTTTTTATCTCATAATTAATTTTTTATTTAATCTCTAAATTATGTTTGATCATTTATAGAATATTTGGTAGGGATTATATATAATATCATCTTTCCATTGGAGATTATAATACCCCACCAAATGAAAATATAAATAATAAAATATAATTTACGAAATTAAATAACAAATTAATTACATAATAAAATAAGTTGGAGTAGTAATAAAGTAGTACAAATAATTTTATTCACAAATCATTTTTACAAACAAATAGCGTTAGTCTTTTATAAATTTCTTTGGTGATTGGCGTTAACAGTAACCATATTTGAATTTTCAAATTCTTCAAAATATAATTATTGGATTTTCATTGTTGAATATACTTATAAATTAAATAATTTATTTTTAAACAAATAAAATTTTAAATACATTTAAATCTTTGAATGATTAATTTTGAATGATTGCCCTTTTCACATAGCATGTACTTAATAGTAATTTTGAATTTTCTAATAATGACGTTTAAAGTGTTTGGAAAATTATAAAAGAGTAGTTTTATGTAGTCTTTTACGAATCTTCACCTAAATTCAATTACCCTTCTGTTAATCGTTAGCCATCCAATACTATTTCGATTTGACTGGGGGCATAAACCCCGTCGAGGCAAAATTAGACTCTACTTTTAAGCTCTACGGTAAACAAAATTAACTTTACAAATACATCCAATTGATTCGATTCGATTCAAACTTTGTCAAATTCGAACCGAACTCTAAAAGTGTTAGTCGAATTTAATAAATCAACATCTCGCACAGCAGAATAATAGAATAAATTATATTGTTATAATATATTTATTCTCGACCTAATGATTCGTAACTTAAACATCTCTTGCAAGCCTTAATCATAATTAAACAACGTTTAGGCATAACTAATACATAATCCAATACAACTTAAACTATGCACAACTTAACATAAATAAGTTTTTCTACAACTAAATAATGGTACATTCTAGCATTATGGAATAACTACTTCAAAGCCTTCTCTTTACACTTGTCCTTGCCAGAGGGTTCACCACGTTCTGCCTTAACTAAAAGTTTTATGAAAAGCAAGGATGTGCAACAATTTTGCCCAACAAGTAATATAGAAAAAGGGTAGTTAATATGGTTTTAAATTTCTCAAGGTGTATCAATAATGATAGTTCAAAATAGCAAGAAATATCAATGATTATCAACAATAGTTGTTATGGATAGAAAATATCAATAATATTTAATGGTTAATCAATTTCAAGATTTCAAGTAACGAATTCTGAGCAGTCATCTAAGGACTATGAACTTCTCCTTGAATTAACAATAATAGACTGATAATTATACAAAATGAGTACAACATGTGATCATCCTAAAGTATTCTATGTCAATGCATTACATTTAATCTTTCTCAAGTGTGCACAGTCGGATTTCCTACAATATATAAGTCCCCTACCAAAAGTGTAAGACCACATCTTTTATGAATAAAGATTAATTTTTTTTGAAAAATATTTTTGAATATTATGGTGTTGATTTGATATAATGTTATAGTTGTGGGTAATATTTATAAATTTTGCAAACTAAGTAAGTGGTTATATAATATTCGATTGGTCGGGGAATATTTGTTTTAACAGAAAATATTCGTACGACGACACAATCATTGGTGGACCCCACAACGGAAGTATTGTCGTAGTTAGAAAACGACAGACATAATACATGGTACAAATACATGAGTCTCCAAATACATGGTACAAAATTCAAATACAACTTAATTATACAATAGTCGTGTAAAAATACGACTAAACATATGCTGTGAGTTTGAATACAAATATTGTCATCTAGAGAGTATACAAACTCAATGGGGTCTTCATTACAATTATTGTCACACTATTTCATAGAATAGTGAGTACTACTAATACTATCATCTGGACCATCACTCCGTTCCCCGACTCGTTCCAGCTATATTTTCATTTCCTGAAGAGACCAGTAAAAGGAAGGGTAAGCTCAACTAGCCCAGTAAGAGATATTATGACTAAGATAATGCAGAATAATTTATCATTAGCCTTCAACAGTGTTAAATTGATAAAATATAATAAATATCAAGTTTAATTGCAGCGAAACAAGCAATCAATTAGAAGAGTCAAGTAGAGAATGAAATCTACTATCTTCTATGATTTAAAAGATTTTTCATGACTTTTATCGCTGGGACTCAGCTTAATAAATAATCTACATCATCGAATCACCCCTGCACTACAGCCAAGGATATTCTTTAGTATCACGACCTTAATTATCCATGCACTACGGGCCAAGAATATTTGTGTATTTATTATTGGTCATAATCATGCCAACAACTGTCCATCAATGCACTGCGGGCCAATGTGGACTTTTATCACATTATTTGTAACATTACGGTCATGATTACATTGAATAATCTCTGGTCATAATCATACCAAGTCCATCTATGCACTACAGGCCACAGATGACTTTCACATAATATAAACATGAGGATGATGACAATGATATAAGAATTCAATAAAATAAGTTCAAGAATTAATTTATCCATGAATCAATAACGTCCAAATTGTCAACATGATACTGCTTTGTAGAGTAAAATTCAAGAATACTCAGAAGAATATTTCCATGAAAAGATACTTGATGAAACGCAAATATCTAGGATATTCCACTAATTTCATGGAGTATAGAAGTCAAAACTTTAACCAACTGAGTATAACAACGAATGGAATAACAAAAGAAATCACCATGCATGCGGTACTTCGCATAGACAGGTTATTCCAATAGATTAATAAGTAATGGAACCAGGTCAGGCAAAATTCGCATCGACAGGATGTTCTAACATAATAATAAAGATGGAATCAGGTCCGACGTAAACGCACAGACAAGATATTCCAACAGAATAATAATAAAGACGGAACCAGGTCTGGCGTAAACGCACAGACAAGATATTCCAACAGAATAATAATAAAGACGGAACCAGGTATGGCGTAAATACACAGACATGATATTCCAACAGAATAATAATAAAGATGGAATATTAGAAGAACGTCACCAAGTATAGGGTATTCCGCGTATACTGGTTATTCCAGCTAGAATAATAAAGAATGGAATAACAGAAGTTCTCTTCATGAATACAAAAGAAATAACATCCCTTACCGTAAAAGAAACTGGATATAAGAGTAGGGAAATAGCAGAATACTTTTATATAGTTTCTCTATAATTTCTTTCTCTAAAGCTTCAGTGAATTCGTAAGAAATTATGAAAGAATGAGCTTCTATTTATAGAAGAATGGACTGCATAGTAACTAATCCATGAACGGTCCAGATTGATATGTTTTTAAACGGACGATCCAGATTGATTTAATAAAATATTCTAATAAAACAAAGTTTTAAATATATATATATATATATATATAACATGCCAACTGATAACTCACGAGTTGTCACCCCCGTGAGTATCCTCCCTGCCAACCTTTTCAAATCAATGCATATATATATATATATATAAACATTACTTTAGTACCTTATATATATATATAATAATACTAATAATAACTCTATACAGGACTTATATATATAATGAATAATTTTCTACTGGTTATTTTAAAAAATGAGTAAATGGGGTCCAAATAATACGCCAGTATTTACAACAAATATTATAGTAATAATTGAACAAAACTAAGTGACTTCTTACGTAAGCATCAATAATCAATACTGTGTGCTACTATACAACAACGCGTATTACTATACTTTTAACACCGGGTGTTTCAACAGTTAACGGTAAAACTTCCGTCGTTATTTTCATAAAAAGATATTTTTATCGTTTTCTCAATCCGACAATAATTTTATTGTGGGGTCCACCAATGATTATGTCCGTCGTACGAATATTCTCTGTTAAAACGAATATTATATAACAACTTGCGTACTTTGCAAAATTTATAAATATTACCCACAACTATAACATTATATCAATTTCATTCCATAATATTTAAAAATGATATTTATAGAACATTCATTTTATTTCTAAAAGTTGGGGTCTTACAAGAAGTCACTTAGTTTTATTCAATTATTGCCACAAGTAATTGCTACATAGTATCTCACATTATTTATTCAATTATTGTCACTAGTATCATCTGCACAATATTTTATATTATTAAATCAATAATTGAGACGACAAAGTTATTCATATGATTATTTGCATTATTGACGATGTCTAGAAAATTCTATCGAGGAAAGGGGTTTGGTCACCTAATTGCGTGCCAATAAGGAGAAGTCCTTATCGTAAAGCCCCCTATTTCCTGAGAATGATCTGGTTGTTAATATTGTGAGTTATAATATTAATGATGAAGAAATGTTATTAAAAATATGTTTAGTAAAGCCAAGTGAATTGAGATAAATAGAGGGGTTTTTTTATAAAGTATTTGTTGTAAACTTTTCTTATTACAAGGGCCCACACTTATTCATTTTTCAAAATCGGCGGTAGAAAATTTTCTCAGCTTTGTTATATATATATATATATATATATATGGAATCCATCCATGGCAACCGGTTTCCATGGACATTGTGCCAACAACCTCTTTTCGGACCGTTGATCAATTGATTTGAAGGCTGAGATTAGATTTTAAATTTGATAAGCCGGCACAGGTTGTTGTGCCCAAATATTTACTTGTACCGCCTTCTATTTTAATAATAGAGGACCACATAAAAACATATTGTCAGTATAGTTATACAAAATGAATATTTATTATTAAAATAATCCAGCCAGTACAGCTTGTACCGGACTTTCTCTTTTTTTACACATCTCTCCATTATATGTCATGATTCAGCACATTAAAATAGAATAAAGAAATAAAATGAAGGCCGGCTGGTATAGACTATTGCGGCTGGGATTAAAAGAAATTAAAATTCCGGCTGGTACAGCTTGTCACGGCTGGCAATAAAAAATTGAAAAAAATACCCAGCAGATAAAAGAATTTTTTCAACCAATTCGCTGCTAAACAGATTCGAACTCGCAACCTCCAGCTCCAAACCCTCGTCATATGACCACTCGAGCACCACAGGCCTAGCTGTTCATTTCTTGCAAGGATATATCTTTATATTAAAACTTTATCATCCCCCAAAATCTTTATTCTTGCATTATTATTATTATTATTATTATTATTATTATTATTAAATCTATATAATAGATTGGGTTTTCTATTTAAATCTATATTCTAGATTAATATTATGTTTCTATTATTATTATTATATTAAGTTTCAATGATAGGAAATGAATGCCTTATCTATTTATGAAAGTGGTAGTAAATTGGTAGTGAAATTAATTTAAATGGAGTTAGATTATAATAATTGATTTTATTATTACACTATATTATTATTATTATTATTATTATTATTTGAGTATGCAAGTATGATATTCATGTATTAATATTATTAAAAATAATATTAATAATTATTTTTAATATTAATATAAATAATGTGATTATTAATATTAGTCCGAATAAAAATATCCATACAGTTAAACCAAATAGATATTTTTTTTCCCGTATTAATAATATGAAGTGGTTTTATGTGATTCAAAAATATTCATATTACTAAGTTATGAATTTGAGAATCCCATACAGTTCAACCAAATAGACATTCTTATTAATTAATATGTACATTAGATAACGTTGGACAAGTTCTATATCTCAGAGGCAGGAAGTAATCTTGCGGATTTCTTGTAGAGCTCCCATGCGACACGGTAACGAAAGACAGTGACATCTTCCAAGGACCACTTCTCTTGATAAATATTACCATTGGCCCTAACAAAACAGTCAACATACTTGCATACAAAAATGCCACAGTCTGAGTTGTTGTGTTATTTCAGTCGAATCTTTGGGTTCTGTACAGTAGAATTACCGCTGGGCCACTCACACATCGAATTACCATTTCGCAAATAAAATGGTATCAAATGTACCTGCATGTACAAAGTATTTGGTTAATAATTTTTTAATATTAAAGGACATTATAAAAGTAAAATATTTTAAAACTACACATACCGCAACTTTAACGAATTCTGAGTACATTTCATGTAACTTAATATATTTAGTATCATTGTAGTGCGGGTCAATTATCGTAACCATCCAATCTTCAACTGAGAATAGGAACAAAACAAAATGGCGTTGATTTGTACTACACACCGGCATGAATATGTATTTGTATTCATGTAAAGGTGGACCAACATCTTGGTTAACATACGGATTGCAAAAACTCCATGCAAGATTCTCGTCAGTTAAGGGCACATAGCTCTGCCTAAGATGCATGAAGACTGAATTTATGAAACCAAATTGGGACCACCTTTGTATTCCCCGTGACTTGTAGTATTCCTCTCTGTCTCAGTAGCAACAACATATAAGCGTCGAGGACATGCTCGAAAATCCAATTCTCATGCCCTAAGGATTGCAATGCATTATGGTCTAATTCATATTACTGGCGCGGATGTAACAAAAGATATAAATTCTCTTCTGGTGCCACCACGTTTCCAAACATATGTTTATTTACAAATGTCTCCTTCAATCTTTAAGTTTTTTGGATAAGGACCCTTTTGGTCCATAAGAGATGTGGTCTCCCGCATCTTGTAACTGATTGAGACCCAAATGTACATTATTATTATAGAGCAATAATAATTAAAACCATCATTATTAACATCACTATATATACCTTTTGTGAACTAGATCCCTTGGCATCAGAAAGTCCCGCAAAGTCAGAGTTGGTTGGAATGTAACACTCCTCATAGGCTTGGAAGGTCAGAATGTAACACTCCTCGTAGGCTTGGGTGGTGGGAATGGAGCTCTCCTCGATTACTTGTGCGGTGTGTATGTAGCTCTCTTGTACAACATAATCAGTTTGTTTCCCAAGCCCTTCATTGAATTGGGAGAATTGAGACTGTGGTCCAAAATTTATGGGACCCCCCCTGTCGAGGTATTTGTTTCCCTCTTGCTTCAAAGTTATATTGGTAATCCCAATTATTTTTTTGCAAAACCAACTCGGGAAGAAGCTCAGTAAGTGCTGAAAATTTATCAAGTAAAGACTTTGCACTCTCAACCTATCATGTAAGATAAACAAAAACAAATATTATTAACACTAAATATGAATAAATGTAATATTAAGTATTTACTCCAATACATGATAAATTAAAGAAGAATATAATTTTATACCATTTTAATAAGGTGTTGTTTGTGACGCCCCAAATATAGGTATACATCACCTATTCTGAGTCGTCAAATACATGTTATAGAAATAAATACAACTTCAGTAATACAATTGTCGTGCAAAATACGACAACACATATACTATGAGTTTGAATACAAATATTGTCTAATAGACAGTATATACAAACTCAAAAGGAGTCCTCATTACAATTATTGATACACTATTTTACAAAATAGTGATGACTACTAAAATAACTATCTTGAATTATCACTCCATACCCCGGCTAATTCCTGCTAAATTCTCTCCTCCCGAGAAGAACAATGGAACAAAAAGGAAAATGGTGAGCTCAACTAGCCCTAGTAAAGAATATTATGACAAAGATAATATACAACTAATTATCATTAGTCTTCAACAGGGAATAATCTGATAAAATATAATAGACAACAAGTTTTAGATCAACAACTGCAGCGGAAACAACAATCCATTAGAAGACTCAAGTAGAGAAAGAATTCTACTATCTTCTAAGATTTAAAATTCCATCATCAATATTTTATCCCTGTAACATCAATCAATATATATCTTAAATCAAATATTCATCTTTGCACTATAGGCTAAAGATATTCATTTGTATCACTAGTTGGTCATTGTTCATCTCAACACCTGTTCATCTTTGCACTACGGGCCAAAGATATTCATCAGGTAATCATTCATCTTTGCACTACAGGCCAAAGATATATCATCAAGTATCACCATTAAGGACTGAGGATGATGAAAAATATTTTAGAGAACGAATCCAGTAAGATAAAAGAACAAATATTAGGGAATAGTATTACAATTTTATCCAAGTTCAATAATAATCCATAATAACAAATTTTGAAGCAGAATTCAAAAATAAAGATCAAAACATGGATACAATCAAAGATAGTAACCATAATAGACAACTTGGACAAATAAAAGAAAATTTCATTTTTTTCTGTGAATAGTATCGTATTCGTGAATAGTGTCGTATACGTGAATAGTGACGTATACGTGAATAGTAATCTCGACATAAAAAGGTAGAAATTCCATAATAAAATCCATACCAATATTTTGGTATAATGATATTGAAAAAATAACATCATTATGAAGAAAATAACACCCCTTATCCTCAAAATAATGGTACTTCTGATCGGAATATCGGATATAAAGCCGAAGGAAACTTGTACCAAACATCAACTCTCAAAGTATCTAAATACTCAAAAAAATACGCTCGACAATATAGAGAGAAAGAAAATTTGTTTCTGGTGTGATTTTCAATTCTAACCTAAGCGTCTATTTATAGGAAAATGCTTAGAATGCCATAGGAGACTAAATAATAAAATATTATTATTAATTTCCTTTTTTCTTACGCACCAACCAAGACCAGCCAATTCTGAAAAATTAGCAGCCCACATATTTTAAAACAAAAGTGGGTCCCATCCAATTTTAATAAAAATTATTTTATTTTTCAAAACTTCAGTAATTCATAGAAAATAGCCCGTTTATCAGAAAATTACGAATTTTATGTCCATTCCACACGAAATCGAATTCTCTACAACTTTGTAGCTTTAAGTTTTTCCAAATTCCAAACAAAAAATATCTGAAATCCACAAACGGATGATTTTTAATACCTTCATTCCGAAGAAATACTGATAAAACACCTCATCATTAATTCCTTCATTTATAACCACAATAAATATATCCATAATTTATATCCACATAAAATAAATATTTCTTTATTATATAAATCAATAATTAATTGTTCACAAATGATATTACAGAATCACAATTACGGCAACCAGGTCGTTCCCAGGAAAGAGGGGGCTTTCCGATAAGGATTTCTCCTTATTGGCGCACAATTAGGTGACCAAACCCCTTTTCTAGACATAACTTCCTTAGACATTGCCAATAATGCTATCTAATAATATTATTCAAATAATATGAATTATTGATCTAATAATGGAGATACTGTGCAGTGACAATTATTGAACAACAATAATATAAACTATCAACGCAATAATTATTAAATCAATAAAATAAAATATTGAACAAGTAATTACTGTAACAATTATTGAGTAGTGTCTGCTTACGTAAGAATCAATAATTCAACAATACTGTGCAATACCGTGTGCTACTGTGCAACCACACGTATTACTGTATTTTAACCCACAGGTATTCCAACAGTGTTAACAGTAACAATTATGTCGTTATTTATAAAAGTCAAACTTTGTCATTTTCTTCATCCGACAGTTATTTTGTTATGGGGCCCACAAATGGTTGCGCCGTCGTACGAATATTCTCCGACAGAAAGAATATTCCACGACCAAACGAATATTCCCCGATAAAATGAATATTTTATAACCACTTGCTTATTTTTCAAAATTTGCATATTTAACCCATAACCAAAGCATTATATCAAATTAACACCTTATTATTCACAATAATAATTAGAGGAAATTCGATTTTATTTATAATAAGTTGGGTTCTTACTACCTCTCCTCCTTATGAAATTTCATCCTCAAAATTTACGTATGTACCTGGTGTTTCGAAAAGGTGAGGATACCTCGCTTTCATTTTTGATTCCAACTCCCAGGTCATTTCTTCAATAGCATGATTTCTCCATAAAATCTTAACTTGTGGTATAACCTTCGTGCGTAAGACATGTTCTTTTCTATCCTAAGATCTTAACAGGTACCTCCTCGTACGTTAAATCTTCGGCTATCTCGTCTGGTTCTAACTCAATAATGTGGTTCGGGTCTTTCACATATTTACGAAACATAGATATGTGAAAAACATTATGAACACGATACATGCTTGGAGGTAATGCGAGTCTATAGGCCACATTTCCTATTCGGTCAAGAATCTCAAATGGACCGATAAATCATGGATTGAGCTTTCCTCTCTTCCCAAATCTTGTAATTCCCTTCCATGGTGCAACACGTAACAATACATGATCCCCAATATTAAATTTCACATCCTTTCGATGAAGATCCGCATAACTCTTTTGTCGATCATGTGCCGTTTGTATACGTTGTCGGATCGTTTAGATCTTTTCTGTAGTCATGCGTACCAATTATGGTCCTAACAACGTTGTTTCTCCCACCTCATCCCAACATACTGGAGAGCGATACTTTTGTCCATACAATGCTTCAAATGGAGCCACACCTATACTTGCCTGATAACTATTGTTGTAGGAGAATTCCACCAATGGTAGGTACTTATCCCAACTCCCTTTGAAATCTAGGATACAGAGTCTTAATAAATCTTCAAGAGTTTGAATAGTCCTCTCTGATTGCCCGTCCGTTTGAGGATGGTATGCCGAACTAAATCGTAAATCTGTGCTCATAGCTTTCTGCAAGCTAACCCAAAATCGTGAAGTGAATCTTGGGTCACGATCCAAAACTATGGATACTGGTATGCCATGTAATCTCACAATCTCATTCACGTATATACTAGTAAGATGTTAAAGTGAATAAGTCTCCTGTATAGGCAAGAAATGGGCAGACTTGGTTAATCTAACAACAATGACCCAAATCGCATCTATGCCTTGGGATACCTTGGGAAGACCCGTAAAAAAAATCCATAGTAATGTGTTCCCACTTCTATTTTGGAATCTCAAATGGTTGCAATGGGCCCTTTGGCACTTGATGCTCCGCCCTTACACGTTGACAAGTTAAACACCTCGAGATAAACTCCGCGATCTCTCTCTTCATATTGTTCCACCAAAATGTATGTCGAAGATCATGATACATTTTGGTACTTCCAGGATGGATTACAAATGGTGTGTTATGTGCCTCCATCATGAATCTATGTTTTAAGTCAGAATCGTTAGGAACACAAAGTCTGGAGCTGACTCGAAGTATTCCTTCTTCATCGATTCTTGTTTCTGGAATAACACATTCTTGCACTTTCTTCTTCATACGCATCAGCTCCATGTTCGTAGCTTGAATAGCTTTAACTTTATCGATTAAAGTCAGTTCTATTCGTATGCTTGATATCATCACGTGGGTACTTGGAGCCTTAACCTCTATCTCCATCCTTTGCAAGTCATACAAAATATGCCTCTGTGTTAACATCATTGCACTCGTACCTGCGTATGATCTTCTCCTCAATGCGTCAGCTACCACGTTTGCTTTTCCAGGATGATATTTGATGCTATGGTCGTAATCTTTCAACAGCTTCGAACCAACGTCGTTACCGCATATTGAGTTCCTTTTGGGTGAAGAAATATTTGAGGCTTTTATGATCTGTATAGATCTCCACTTTCTCCCCATACAGGTAGTGTCTCCAGATCTTTAACGCGAAAATGACTGCTGCTAACTCCAAATCATGAGTAGGATAATTCCTCTCATATTCTTTGAGTTGTCGCGAGGCATAGGCTATGACTTTCCCATGTTGCATGAGAACACATCTTAACCCTTTGCCTGAAGCATCGCTGCAGATAACAAATCCATCCGAACCAGATGGTATTGACAGAACAGGTGCCGAAATGAGTCTTCTCTTGAGTTCTTGAAAACTCTTCTCATAATCCTCGCTCCAACCGAATTTTGTATCTTTACGAGTCAGATGAGTTAACGGAGTAGAGATTTGAGAAAATCCTTCCACGAATCTCCGATAGTAACCATCAAAGCCCAGAAAGCTACGTACTTCGGTCATCGACTTCGGTTGCTCCCAACTTTGTATGGCTTCAATCTTCGTCGGGTCGACAGATACTCCATGTTTTGACACCACGTGCCCAAGGAATGCTACTTCCTCAAGCCAGAACTCGCATTTCTTCAGCTTAGCATATAGCTTGTTATCACGAAGCCTTTACAGTACCAGCTTCAAACGACACTCATGATCTTCACGACTTTTGGAATAGATGAGGATGTCATCAATAAAGACAACAACGAACTGATCTAAATATTCTTTGAACACACGGTTCATCATATCCATGAAAGCAGCAGGAGAATTAGTCAATCCAAAAGACATGACTAAGAATTCATAATGTCCGTACCGAGTTCTGAAGGAAGTCTTTGGAATATCCTCAGTTTTAATCTTAAGCTGATGATATCTAGAACGAAGATCGATCTTTGAAAAGAATTGTGCTCCTTGCAACTGGTCGAACAAGTCATCAATGCGAGGTAGCGGATACCTATTCTTGATAGTGACATGGTTCAATTCTCGGTAGTCAATATAAAGTCGCATACTCCATCTTTCTTCTTTACAAATAACACAGGAGCACCCCAAGGAGATGTACTAGGACAAATGAAACAGATGTCCAATAACTCCTGTAGTTGGACCTTTAACTCCTGAAGTTCAATAGGAGCCATTCGATATGGGGTTTTACAAATGGGTTTTGTACCAGGTTCAAGGTCAATAAAGAATTTAACTTCACGTTCTGGGGGTAGACCGGGAAGTTCTTCAGTAAACGAATAGCTTCACGTTTTGTTCAAGTCCGTGTCATGGGCTAAGAAAGCTTGACATCCGTTTTTCAATAAACGAATAGCTTTATGGCTTGATATGACAATGATTGATTTTAGTGGGTTGGTTGTTTGAATTCGCATAACAGGTTGGTTAGGAATATGAAAACTGACAACCTTACTAAAATAATCAATTTTAGCATGATGAGTGGTTAACCAATAAATCCCTAAAATCACATCAAATGCAAGAATTTTCAACGAAATAAGATCGATAGGTAATGTGATGGTACCGACTTGAATTAAGCAAGATTTATAAACAGTAGATGTAATGAAAGTTTCTCCTAACGGAGTCTCAACAGATAAGTCAAGGTCTAATTTCTCCGGAGTCAAGTTTAAACGTTGAGCACAATGCAGGAGAGATAAAAGAATGGGTAGAACCGGTATCTAATAAGGTATAAACTTCGTAAGAGTTTATGATTAGCTTACCTGTGATCACCTCGTTTGGGTTCCTTGCATTTTGTGTAGTCACGACAAACGCCCTTCTAGGAACCACCGACTTTGACTTGTCCAGGACAACCTTTGGAGTCACCATCCCCGTTGAACTTTGTTTCGCAACTAGAAAATCTCTAACTATATGACCTTCCTTTCCACAGTTATAACACACCTTGGATTATTGTGGGCAGTTTTGGCTGATGTGTCCCTCTTTCTCGCATTTGTAACAAACGACCGGTGCTCGTTCTCCTACCCTAAAAATAGTTGATGTTTGTGCTGACGTCTTCACGCTATCATTGTTGTACCTTCTCTTCTTGAAATCTCCTTCCGACTCGCTCCTTCTATTATCACGGCCACGATTACAGCCAGAGTGGTTACCGCTTTTATCCGAATGCTTTCCTCTCTGCTGGTTTTCATTACTCTGATGGCTGCTACCACCGGTATGACCCTGGTTGTGGTCCCTCTGTTGCACATACTCATTATCTCACTCTAATAATTGAGCCATATTTACAACATCTGAATATAAAAAAATTTATGAGATATAAGATATTGCTGAATCTCGGGCTTTAAACCTCTCAGAAACATCCTCGTCATTCGTTCCTCATTTTTGACCAAATGAGGTGCAAACCTGGATAACTCAGCGAACTTTGCCTCATACTGGGACACCGTCATGTTGTTTGGTTCTAGTATGATAAACTCCACCTCCTTCATATGACGAATACTTTTAGGAAAGTACTTGTCATTGAATAGTTTCTAAAATATTTCCCAAGACATGTTGAGTGCGGCAGGCTAGGGTACGCTTCACAGACTTCCACCAGTAGTCTGCCTCACCACGGAACATAAAGGTGGCGAATGGAACCTTTTTTTCCTCCGTGCATCCCAAGACATCGAATATATTGGTAATTTGCTTGACCCACATTTCCGCCCAGATCGGATCCGGCTTTCCAATAAATTCTAGTGGTCCCAACTCCTTCAACTTCTTGGTTGTGACAAGCCGCGCATTGCTATCATTTCCACCCGTATTCTGTGCACGGGTCTCCCTCGTCTGGTTTTGCATGAACTGCAAAAAGCTTCTAAACATCCCATCATTCATCATTTGTTCGGTAGTGTTGTTTATAGGAGGAATATTTCCTTCCTGTTGCACGTTCCCCTGGGTGGTGATTAAAGGTGTCTCCATGGTCTCATTCACTCCATTGTTAACGTTCTCTGCTGCCATTCTCAAATACTACCACAAAATAAGGGTTAATTGACATGTCATATATTATCCCTATACTCTGACCGACCAAATAAATATCAAATAAACTTAGTCAGGTCATACTAGTGAAGTAATTCCCCGTCTCTCCCCTCCTAGTTCTTGTCTCACATCTCAACCATGGATCATATCCCTAAGCTTGATACCAACTGTGACGCCCCCAAAATAGGTATACATCACCTATTCTGAGTCTCCAAATACATGGTATAGAAACAAATACAACTTCAGTAATACAATTATCGTGCAAAATACGACAACACATATACTGTAAGTTTGAATACAAATATTATCTAATAGACAGTATACAAAATCAAAAGGAGTCCTCATTACAATTATTGATACACTATTTTACAAAATAGTGAGGACTATTAAAACAACTATCTTGAATTATCACTCCATACCTTGGATAATTTCTGCTAAATTCTCTCATCCTGAGAAGAACAATTGGACAAAAAGGAAAAGGGTGAGCTCAACTAGCCCAGTAAAGAATATTATGACTAAGATAATATACAACTAATTCTCATTAGTCTTCAACAGGGAATAATCTGATAAAATATAATAGACAACAAGTTTTAGATCAACAACTGCAGCAGAAATAACAATCCATTAGAAGAGTCAAGTAGAGAAAGAATTCTACTATCTTCTAAGATTTAAAAGATTATCATCAATATTTTATCCCTATAACATCAATCAATATATATCTTGAATCAAATATTCATTTTTGCACTACAGGCCAAAGATATTTATTTGTATCACCAGTTGGTCATGTTCATCTCAACACCTGTTCATCTTTGCACTACGGGCCAAAGATATTCATCAGGTAATCATTCATCTTTACACTACAGGCCAAAGATATATCATCAAGTATCGCCATTAAGGACTAAGGATGATGAAAAATATTTTAGAGAACGAATCCAGTAAGATAAAAGAACAAATATTAGTGATTCGTATTACAGTTTTATCCAAGTTCAATAATAATACACAATAACAAATTTTGAAGCAGAATTCAAAAATAAAGATCAAAACATGGATATAATCAAAGATAGTAACCATAATAGACAACTTGGACAAATAAAAGAAAATTTCATTTTTTTTCCTGTGAATAGTATCGTATTCGTGAATAATGCCGTATACGTGAATAGTAACCCCGATAAAAAAGGTAGAAATTTAACAATAAAATCCATACCAATATTTCGGTATGATGATATTGGAAAAATAACATCATTATGAAGAAAATAACACCCCTTACCTCAAAATAACGGTACTTCTGATCGGAATATCGGATATAAAGCCGAAGGAAACTTGTAATAAAAATCAACTCTCAAAGTATCTAAATACTCACAAAAATACTGCTCGACAATATAGAGAGAAAGAAAACTTATTTCTGGTGTGATTTTCAATTCTAACCTAAGTGTCTATTTATAGGAAAATGCTTAGAACGCCATAGGAGACTAAATAATAAAATATTATTATTAATTTCCTTTCTTCTTACGCACCAACCAAGTTGCCAACCAAGACCAGCCAATTCTGAAAAATTAGCAGCCCACATATTTTAAAACAAAAGTGGGTCCGACCCAATTTTAATAACAATTATTTTATTTTTTGAAACTTCAGTAATTCATAGAAAATAACACGTTTATCAGAAAAATACGAATTTTATGTTCATTCCACACGAAATCGAATTCTCTACAACTTTATAGCTTTATGTTTTTCCAAATTCCTAAACTAGTAAATATCCGAAATCCACAAACGGATAATTTTTAATATCTCTATTCTGACAAAATACTGATAAAACACCTCAGCATTAATTCCTTCATTTATAACCACAATAAATATATCCATCATTTATATCATATAAAATAAATATTTCCTTATCATATAAATCAATAATTAATTATTCACAAATAATATTACAGAATCACAATTATGACAACCAGGTCGTTCCAAGGAAAGAGGGGGCTTTTCGATAAGGATTTCTCCTTATTGGCGCGCAATTAGGTGACCAAACCCCTTTCTTAGACAGAATTTCCTTAGACATTGCCAATAATGATATCTAATAATATTATTCAAATAATATGAATTATTGATCTAATAATGGAGATATTGTGTAGTGACAATTATTGTACAATAATAATATAAACTATCAACGCAACAATTATTGAATCAATAAAATAAAATATTGAACATTAATTACTATAACAATTATTGAGTAGTGTGTTCTTACGTAAGAATCAATAATTCAACAATACTGTGCAACACCGTGCAGCCGCGCGTATTACTATATTTTAACCACCAGGTATTCCAACATTGTTAACAGTAACAATTACGTCGTTATTTATAAAACTCAAAATTTATCGTTTTCTTTATCTGACAGTTATTTCGTTATGGAGCCCACAAATGGTTACGCCGTCGTACGAATATTCCTCGACAGAAAGAATATTTCATGACCAAACGAATATTCCCTGATAAAATGAATATTTTATAACCACTTCGCTTATTTTGCAAAATTTGCACATTTCACCCATAACCAAAATATTATATCAAATTAACACCTTATTATTGACAATAATAATTAGAGGAAATTTAATTTTATTTATAATAAGTTGGGGTCTTACACTGTTGGTTGTAAATGGCCCGAGGCTCATAACAACTGTCGAGGTCCTTTGCCTGTCGAGTTCGGTGGATTTTCCAACGTGTAATTTTCCTATACAAGACCATGTAATCATCTATTGACACATAATTAGATATTTCAGTTTGTTGTCCTTCGAGATGATCCATGTATGCCTCCCAAATCGAAATGTATTCCCCTCTTAAGGCCATGCAATCCTCGACATCAATAAATTTAAACTTTTTCTCCTTCCTAAGGTCACCGTGGTTTTTGGCTATTGATGGTATGCCTTGCATGAACCCGAACTGTCTCATCGCACGGTCCGACATCTAGAATTCCATAATATCAAAGTGGATCAAGGGGACCCCACTAGATCCCAACAACCTGCCTTCAAAATTAAATCCACTGATATCATCATCCCATATTATTTAAGGCCGCCAAACCACATCCCACATAGACTTTATATCTAACTCCCCTCGATAAAATGACAAATGGTGATGGGGATTCTCACGTCTACCAGGGAAACTGTGGGCTCCAAAATAGGACCATGCTAAAGCCCTAGGTAACCATACAGATGATTGTGGCCAAGGGTTTGGCTTTCCAATATTTACACGCTCATAGGCCTAAATTTGTAACAATGTTACACAACCATTAATGTATTTAACTCCTTTCTAGTAGCAGTATATAAAGATCTGTACAAACTATTAAAAATTGAACAAATAATAATAAATAAAAACTATTAAAAACATAACAAATAACAACAACAACTATAAAAATATCTTACATGCTGTAAATAATAATATTAAATAAAAATATCTTACAAATAATTCGGTCTCTTTAGAATATAATAAATAGAATCCAGCCGCTTCAACTTGTATCATAATTTGATCATCTCTTCCGAAATACTCTCTATTATTTTTATCTAGCTATATACTAAACTTTAGAACAACGTATGTTCTCAATAGATGGTTAAATAAGCTCAAGCAAGCCAGTACAAGCAATAAATAAAATTCAGACCAAATTCAAACACTGAGACTGTTGTGGGTCTCAGCTTTTTAGCTTTTTAGTTTACCGAGCTTGCAGGTGGTCTTTCTCGAAATAACTTTTAGCTTTGTGTTGTAGCAGGTGTTCTTTCCCGAGGCGATGTGGCAGAAAAAGTATTCAAACAATAATATTCTGCCGGTATAGGCTACACCGGCTGAAATAAAATAAATTATTAAAAAACAAAATGATTTAATGGTCGGCCGATACAAGCTCCACCGACTTGTAATAAAAAATTAAAATAAAATTTTTTCGCTGATAAACAGATTCGAATTCGCGACCTCAAGCTCCAAACCCTCGTCATATGACCACCCGAGCACTACGAGCCTAGCTGACATATTTTACATTGGATTTGGATATATGTTAAAACATTCCATTTCCCCTCAAATTATATTTTCTCATTATTTTATTATAATTATTCGATTATTATTATTATTCTATTATTATTAAGAATTGAGTATAAAGCCGTTACATATTGTAGTGGCTTATGTACTTTTTATTATTTTATTACCTCCATTATTACTATTATTATTATTATAAAGACTGTCTGGTGAATAAAAAAAGTTGACACTGATTATATGAGAAAAGTACATTAGTTTGACTTCTTTTTGCCCTTTTAATATTTTCTAGGAAGCTGCTATTTTCTCAAGTTATCTTCTTATCCTTTCATAGAATTTACTCTCGGATATTAATTTCTCTTTTCACCTCTACTCATAATTTGTTTCATCTGGTTGCCCACTTTCACTTCGGAAAATCAAGTTAAAGTTCTGATCGAGCAAAATTCATCACTATTATTCGCAAGTTTTTCAAAATGTCATATACATCTGAATTTGTCAGTGAAGTTGAAAGTACTAAATCTGAAATTCTTCCGTACGTTGGTCAATTATTTTGTAAGTTGGAAGAGGTTGAAATTTTTTATAAATCATATGCTCGTAAAAATGGATTTGAGATTAGAATTGCAACTAGTCATAAACATGCTAATACAAATGATATCAGATCTAGGATGTATGTAAGAAAGCCGGTACACCAATTGTTGACAAGAGTTTACCTGATGATGAAGATGGTAGTAATAAAATAACTAGACAGAGAGACTCTATAGGACGAACAATGTGCAAAGCTAGAATATATGTTGTCCACAATAAAAAAAATATAATTGGCGTATTTCTACTGTTGAATTAGAGCACAATCATCACTTAGTGACCCCCACAAAAGTAAATTTGATAGAGACACACAGAAATATTACTCCTGTTACAAGATCATTAATTGACACTTTAAATAAGTCAAGTATTGGTCGTAGTAAGATGATGAATGTTTTGAACACAATGGGAGGTGGGTTGCAAAATGTTCCTTTCTCTACTGTCAATGTTGAGAATATGGTGCGAGATTTAAGGCGTGATTCTGCAGATGAAAATGGATGCACAAGCTGTTGTCAATCATTTAAAAAAACTTGCATCCGAAAGTGCAAGTAAATTTTTTTTCCGAGTGAAACCCAGTGAAAACAACCGCATAGCTTCTATTTTGTGGGTTGACGCTCGATCAAGGTTAATATATCAATGGTTCAGAGATGTTGTGACATTTGATAGTACATACCAGATAAATAAGTATGGCATACCATTTGTTCCATTTGTCGGGGTCAACCACCATTATCAGTCTATACTATTTGGATTTGCATTGTTAAGAGACGAGACAGAGAACACTTTCGTTTGGGTATTACAGACATGGCTTGAAGCCATGGACTACAAGGAACCTACAACCATCATCACTGATCAAGATAGAGCCATGAGTAATGCTATTGCTACGGTACTTCCTTCTAGTTATCATTTATTGTGTTCTTGGCATATTAGCAATAAATTTACTAAAAAAGTACATCATGTTTATTCTAAGCACCCATCGTTCAAAAATGATTTTAACAACTGTGTGTATAACTCATTGTCCATCGAGGAATTTGAAGAGCGTTGGCATATTCTGATAAGTTCCTATGAATTATATACCAATGAATGGATTGGAATTTGTATGATGTAAGACAGAAATGGATTTCAGCATATACAAAGAGATATTTTTCCGCAGGAATGACTACCACTAGAAGAAACGAGAGCATGAATGCCTTTTTTGATGAGTATGTTAATGCATCAATAGGTATGCTATCATTTGTACTGCAGAGTCAAAAGGCTATAGAAAAATAATTTATCAGGGAGAGGAAGGCCGACTACATAACAAAACATCGTAAAAGAATTATGGTACTCGGTTCATCTTTAGATGTTCATGCTACACAAGTGTACACAAAAGAGATGTTTAGACGTTTCCAATGTCAATTCGTTGATTCCATGAAATACAATGTTCATAAACTTAGTGAGTTGTGTGTCACTGAAACTAAGGTTTATGCAGTGTATAATGCAGATGCAACTGAAAGTGGTGGAAGATATAAAGAAGTTGTCAACAATCGTCAACTGGGATTGGTAACATGTAACTGCCAAATGTTTTCTCCCTCTGGTGAATTATGCAGGCACATCTTGAGATATTTCATAGCAAAGAGTATTTCACAAATACCGAGCAACATGATTCTTCATCGGTGGACAAGAGACGCGAACAAAAGCAATGGTGAAGACTTACTCTTTAACTCCACATCTGCTGACTTCGAACAAGATCAAGCAATGAGTTATATTCATTTGATAAGTGATTACCAGGAGTTAGCGAGCAAAGCGGATTGCTCAGTCTGAGGTTACAAAATTGTTCTTAAACTGAATGCACGAGGAAAAGAGTTGGTTGACTAGTATGATCCGGATGAAAATATTACTGAACTGGCAGATGATGACATTGATTGCACAGTTGGAGATCCAAATCATGATATGGGATATGATAATGACGATGAAGATGAAGCGGTGGAAGCAGAAGAAGAGTTTTTACCGCCTATTATTTCTCAGACAAAGGGCCGCAAAAAACAATCTAGATTCAAGAGTGCACTCGAGAAAATCATTCCTGATAAGCCTCATCGAAAATGTGCAATTTGTGGCTTTGAAACCGACCACGATAAGCGAAATCACTATCGAGTACTAGGGATTCCTGAGCCAAAAAAATAGGCGTCGGTTGTATTAATCATGCTATGTTTTTTTATTTTATGAAAATGAACATGTAATATGTATTATTCCTCTTAATGTTATGCAGTACTAGTATTGGTATAATTTATAGTTCTAATATTGATAATCACATTATTATTATAATAATACTTCACTACTTTTATAAATTCGATAAGTAAATTAATTTCCTGAAATATCTTAAAAAATTATCATCATTACTTATTAGTCTAATTGAACTAATTTTATTAATAATAAAATCATTGCTTAATAATAAAACCATTACTTATCATTATTGCTTAATAATAAAATTATTAATAATAATAATGCAAGATTTATATTAATAATCCTTTTATTGATATAATTACAAAAATAAGAAAAAATATTAGAGGGGATAATAATAAATATAAAAATTAACTTATTTCTATTTTAACAAACCCAATTAATAATATAGATTTATATAAAAATAAATCGTAATATAATAATAATATATAGATTTTGGGGGATGGTGAAGTTTTAACATAAAGATATATCCTTGGTTGAAATGAACAGCTAGGCTCGTGGTGCTCGGGTGGTCATGTGACGAAGATTTGGAGATGGAGGTTGTGAGTTCGAATCTGTTTAGCAGCTAATTGGTTAAAAAAATTCTTTTACCTGTCGGGTATTTTTTCCAATTTTTTATTACCAGCCGTGACAAGCTGTACCGGCCGGCATTTTAATTTTTTTTTAATCCCAGCCGCAACAGCCTGTACCGGTCGGCCTTCATTTTACTTTTTTATTCTATTTTAATGTGCTAAGTCATGACATATAATGGAGAGATGAGTAAAAAGAAAAAAAAGAAAGCTAGTATAAGCTGTACTGGCCAGATTATTTTGATAATAAATATTCATTTTGTATAACTATACTGACAATATGTTTTTACGTAGGCCTCTCTTATTAAAATAGAAGCCGGTACAAGTAAATATTTGGGCACAACAACCTGTGTCGGCTTATCAAATTTAAAATATAATCTCAGTCTTCAAATCAATTGATCAACGGTCCGAAAAGAGGTTGTTGACACAGTGTACATGACAACTGGTTGTCATGGATGGATTCTCTTATATATATATATATATATATATATATATATATATATATATATATATATATATATACACGATCCAGATCTTAAGTTCACCCCTTATCTAGCTCACCTTGCTCACCCTCCTTTAGCGACGGACCAGGCGACAATTCGGTCCATCGCTATATGTAGAACCATCCTCTTAGCTTTTAGAGACGGACCAAACATATAGCGACGGACCGAATTATTGCCCGGTCCGTCGCTAAAGGGGGTGAGCAAGGTGAGCTAGATAAGGGGTGAGCTTAAGATCCGAACCGTATATATATATATATATATATGAATATATTATATAAGTTTTATTTTTATATAAAATAAAATATATTATATTTTATTATTGTATAGTACTGCATAATGCAGCATAGTAAAATCAATTTGTTTAAAAAAGTTTCAGCCGAACACCCGTGATTTCCTTTATCTGTTCACCCATGATTTCTAAATTAAAATAGTATCATGTCATTCTCTTATAAATAGGATGCGTAGTTTAGAAATGAAAATCACACCAGAATTAGAAAATTCTTCTTCTATAATATTGAGCGTATTTGTTTAGAGTTTAAGGAAGCTTTGAGTGTAGAAAGAAGTGCAAGTTTTCTTCAAGAATATCTCCGCTCTACCAATCAGAAATACTCTCCTTTTAAGGTAAGAGATATTCTTTTTGTTCAATATTCATAAGAAATAATATTTTCTTTCATACTCTGTAGTATGAAAGTAATATTAAATCATTTCAGATTCCGAATTCTATACTCATTTTGATAAGTATTACTTCTATACTCCTTGAATTTAGTAGAATATCCTTGAAATTTGCGTTTCATCTAGTATCGTTTCACAAGAATATTTTTCTGAATATTCTTGTTAAATTTTGATCTTTTCATGTCGGGGTACTATTCACGGGGTACTATTCACTTGGGGTACTATTCATGACAAAAATTGATTTCTTTTATGTTCAAATTATTTTGATACATTAATATGATTCTTGAATTTTACTCCACAAAGTAGTTATCATGTTGACAATTTGGACATTCTTGAACTCTGGATAAATTGATTTATAAATCTTTAAAATTTATCCTTGCTCTTATTTAATTGAATTTTTATATCATTGCCATCATCCTCATGCTTATATTGTGATGAAATTCATCTTTGCCCCGTAGTGCATAGATGAACTGTTGATTGGTATGATTATGACTATGTATCGGTATAATCATGATATGTAATGTTACAAATAATATAGTAAAAGTCTCCATTGGCCCGTAGTGCATTGATGGACAGTTGTTGGCATGATCATGACCACTAGTGATACTAACCAAAATCATTGGCCCATAGTGCATGGATAATTCGTGGATGTTATAATAATGAATATCCTTGGCCCATAGTGCATGGATAATTCATGGATGTGATACTAACGAATATCCTTGGCCCGTAGTGCATGGATAATTTGATGATGTGGATTATTTATTGAGTTGTGTTACAGCGATAAAATATTGATGATGAACTTTTAAATCATAGAAGATAGTAGGTATAATGCTCTACTTGACTCTTCTAATGGATTGTTTGTTTCACTGCAGTTAAACTTGTTGTCTATTATATTCTATCAGTTTAACACTGTTGAAAGCTAACGATAATTTATTCTGCATTATCTTAGTCAAAATATTCTTTAATGGGCTAGTTGAGCTCTCCCTTTTCTTTCATTGTTCTCTTTCAGGAAATGAGAATATAGCTAGGACTAGTCGGGGAACTGAGTGATGGTTCGAGATGGAGGCTATAGTAGTCCTCACTATTTTATAAAATAGTGTGATAATAATTGTAATGAGGACTCCATTTGAGTTTGGATATTGTCTATGAGACAATATTTGTGTTAAAACTCTCTGCTATGTTTTTTTGTATTGTATAAATGAAGTTTGTATTTAAGTTCTGTACCATGTATTTGGCGACTCGAAATAGGTGATGTATATTTATTTTGGGGGCGTCACAAACACTATGTAATAAAATAAAATATATTCTATTTTATATTAGAAAAAATATAATATATATATATATATCCTTACTCACACGGCGCACACACACCACACACCACACACCACACACCACACACCACACACCACACACATATTTTTACTAAGCCATATAATAAGCCAAATTTATAACAAATACTTCATAAAAAAAATCTTCTATTTATCTCAATTCACTTGGCTTCTCAAAACATATTTTTAATAACATTTATTCATCATTAGTATCATAACTTGCAATATTAACAACCAGATCATTCTCAGGAAAGATGGAGTTTCCGATAATTATAAGGACTTCTCCTTATTGGCGCGCAATTAGATGACCAATTCCTTTTTCTCGACAGAACTTTCTAGACATCGTCAATAATATAAATAATAATATGAATAACTTTTTTATCTCAATTATTGATTTAATAATACAAAATATTATGCAGATGATAGTGTGACAATAATTGAATCAATAATATGAGATACTATGCAGCAATTACAGTTGCAATAATTGAGTAAAACTGAGTGACTTCTCACGTAAGCATCAATAATCAAAGATAATATATAATACCGTTTACTACTATGTAACCACGTGTATTACTGTACTTTTATCACCGGGTATCTTAACAGTTAACGGTAAAACTTTTGTCGTTATTTTTATAACAAGTTATCTCTGTCATTTTCTAACTACGACAGTAATTCCGTTGTGGAGTCCACCAATGATTGTGCCGTCTTAAGAATATTCCCCGACCAAACGAATATTTTATGACAACTTGCTTACTTTGCAAAATTTGTAAATATTCCCCAAAACTATAACATTATATTAAATCCACACCTTATTACCCAAAATGATATTTAGAGAAAATTAAATCTTTATTCATAAAAGTTGGGGTCTTACAACCTCCTCTTCTTATGAAATTTTGTCCTCGAAATTGGTGTACGTACCTGGTATATCGAAGAGGTGAGGATACCTTGTTTCCATTTTAGATTCTAACTCTTGAGGTATAACCTTTAAGCGTGGAATATGTTCATTCTTATGCAAGATTTTAACAGGTACTTCTTCATACATTAAATCTTCCGCTATCTCGTCTGGTTCTAATTCAATAATGTGGTTCGAGTCTTCCACATATTTACGTAACATAGATATATGAAAAATGTTATAAACACGAGACATATGTGATGCCCCCAAAACTGGTATACATCACCTATCTTGAGTCGCCAAATACATGGTACAGAATTTAAATACAATCTTAAATATACAACATGAGCTGTGAGTTTTAATACATACATTGTCTTCTAGACAACATTAAAACTCAAAATAAGTCCTCAATACATTTATTAACATACTATTTCAAAGAATAGTGAGGACTACTAATGCTATCCTCTGGACCGTCACTTCGTTCCCCGACTATTCCCTACTATGTTCTCATTTCCTGAAGAGAACAGTGAAAGAAAGGGTGAGCTCAACTAGCCCAGTAAGAAATATTATGACTAAGATAACACAAAATAAAGTATCGTTAGCCTTCAACAGTGTTAAACAGATACAATATAACAATCATCAAGTTTAAATGCAACGGAACAAGCAATCCATTAGAAGAGTCAAGTAGAGAATAAATCCACTATCTTCTATGATTTAAAAGGTTTTTCATCACTTTTATCGCTGAGACTCAACTTAATAAATAATCCACATCATCAAATCATCCCTACACTATAGGCCAAGGATATTCTTTTGTATCACTACCACGAATTATCCATGCACCACGGGCCAAAGATAATTATGTTTTCATCAACGGTCCTGATCATGCCAAAAAACAATTCATCTTTGCACCCTTGGCCGAAGAGAATCCATAGCCATAATCATACCAAAAACTGTCCATCAATGCACTACGGGCCAATGAGAACTTTTTCCACATCATTTGTAACATTACGGTCATGATTATACCGAATAATCCCTGGTCATAATCATACCAAGTCCATCTATGCACTACAGGCCACATATGACTTTCAACATAATATAAACATGAGGATGATGACAATGACATAATAATTCAATAAAACAAGTTCAAGAATTAATTAATCCAGGAACTACTAACGTCCAAATTGTCACAATGATACTTCTTTGTATAGTAAAATTCAATAATGCTCAGAAGAATATTTCCATAAAAAGATACTGGATGAAGCGCAAATATCAAGGATATTCCACTAATTTTATGGAGTATAGAAGTCAAAACTTTAAGCAACTGAGTATAATAAAGAATGGAATAACAAAAGAACTCACCATGTATGCGGTACTTCACATAGACAGGTTATTCCAACAGAATAATAATAACGGAACCAGGTCAGGAAAAATTTGTATATACAGGATATTCCAACAGAAATCACCATGCATGTAGTACTTCGCATAGACAGGTTATTCCAACAGAATACTAAATAACGGAACCAGGTCAGGCGTAATATGCACCGACAGGATATTCCAACAGAATAATAAATAACGGAACCAGGTCCGGCGTAAAACGCACAGACGTGATATTCCAACAGAATAATAAAGAATGAAATAACAGAAGAATTTCACCAAGTATAGGGTAGCCCGCGTATACAGTTTATTCTAACAAAATGATAAAGAATGGAATAACAGAAGTTCTCTTTATGAATACAAAAGAAATAATACCCCCTACGAGTACAACAAATAATATTCCCTACCTTAAGAAGAAGAGTACTGGATATATGACTAGTGAAGTAGCAGAATACTTTTCTTCTTTCTCTCTATAGTTTATCTCTCTAGAGTTTCAGTGAATTCGTAAAAAAATAATGAAGGAATGAGCTTCTATTTATAGAAAAATGGACTGTATAGTAACTAACTCATGAACGGTCCAGATTGATTTACTTTAATCTGACGGTCCATATTTAAAGCAAAATCTTTTAAATAAAATATAATATATTCTATTTATAATCTAATAAAATGAATAACTTTATAAAAGATTTTACTATGCAAATACTATGCAGACACTATACAAACACTATGCATAATAAAATATAATATATTCTAATTATTGTCTAATAAAACAGATAACTTTATAAAAGTATTCTATTTTATATAAAAAGATTTTACTATTAGCCTAATAAAACAAATAACTTTATAAAAGTATTCTGGTTTATATAAAAAGATTTTCTGTTTTATTACAATAATAATACCAATTAAACAAAACTGAGTGACTTATCACGTAAGCATCAATAATCAATACTGTATGCTACTATGCAACCACACGTATTATTATACTTTTACTACCGAGTAGTTCAATAGTTTTAACGGTACAACTTCTGCCGTTATTTTCAATAAAATATTTTTGTCGTTTTCTTAATCCGATAATAATTCTGTTGTTGGGTCCACCAATGATTGTGCCGTCGTACGGATATTCCCTGAAAAAAAAGAATATTCCCCGACCAAACGAATATTATACAACAACTTGTATACTTTGCAAAATTTATAAATACTACCCACAACTATAAAATTATATCATATCCGCACCATAATATTAAAAAAAAATATATTTCGAGAAAATTAAATATTTATTCATAAAATCTGGGGTCTCACAACATACTTGGCGGTAAGGCTAGTCTATAGGCCACAGTTCCTACTCGATCGAGGATTTCAAATAGACCAATAAATCGAGGGTTGAGATTTCCTCTTTTCGTCGATTCTTGTTTCTAGAATAACGCCTTCTTGCACCTTTTCTTCATATTCATCAGCTCCGATTCTGTAGTTTGAGCGGCTTTAAATTTATCGATTAAAGTCGGTTTTACTTGTATATTTGACATCATCATGTGGGTCCTTGGAGTCTTTAACTTTATCTATATCCTTTATAAATCATACAAAATGGGTCTTTATGTTAACAACGTCACACTCGTAATCGCATACGATCTTCTACTCAATGCTTCAGCTACCACATTCTCTTTTCTAGGATGGTATTGAATGGTATGATTGTAATCTTTCAACAGCTCGAGTCAACGTCTTTGGCGCATGTTACGTTCATTTTGGGTGAAGAAATATTTGAGGGTTTTGTACCAGGTTCAAGGTCGATACAAAATTCAATTTCACGCTCTAGGGGTAGGCCAGGAAGTTCTTCAGGGAATACGTCAGGAAATTTATTAATAATTCGAATCTGACGTATTTTTGTTTAAATCCTTTATATGGTCTAAGAAAGTTTGACATCCATTTTTTAATAAATGAAAGGCTTTATGGCTTGATATTACAGTGATTGACTTTAGTGGTTTGATTACTTGAATTAGCATAATAGGTTGGTTAGAAACATGAAAGCTAACAACCGTACAAAAATAATCAATTTTAACATGATGAGAAGTTAACCAGTTGATTCCTAAAATCACATCAAATGAAAGTATTTTCAAAGAGATAAGATCGACATGTAATGTGAAAGTGTCGATTTGAATCAAACAAGATTTATAAACAGTGGATGTAATGAAGGTTTCTCATAACGAAGTTTTAACAGATAAGTTAAAGTCTAATTTTTCTGGAGTGAAATTTAAACGTTGAGCGCAAGTAGGTGAAATAAAAGAATGGGTAGAACCGTTATCAAATAAGGTATAGACTTCGCAAGTGTTTATGATTAGCTTACCCTTGATAACTTTATTCGGGTTCCTCGCGCTTTGGGAAGTCACAAAAATGCTCTTTCTTGAACTACCAGCTTTGACTTATCTGGGACAGCCTTTGGTGTCATCATTATTGTTGGAATTGACTTCTATATAGGGCATATTTCACCCACAACTGCTTCGTCGTACTCCTGATCCATGATCTGAATCATTAATCTTCAATCCATATCGGATTGGGGTTGACCGCTCTGTACAGGATAATTCAAAACTCGATATTGGGTTCTCCTAATTGTTATCCAAAAGGAGAAATACATATAATCTATTTTATCCTTCTTAGATCAGATTTCTCTTTCTACAATATCAACGCGTCATGCGACTTTTACCTATGCATCCTTCATTCTCATTCGTTCAGTTGATTCTTCTTTCAGCTGATCCTTGACATTTGAATTCTCAGATTCCAACTTTATTATCTTATAATTTGCTAAAGAGTGCTTCTGTTCAAGCATCACATATCAGATAACAAAATCTTGAATTGTTACATTGTAACACCCCCTTCCCGAAGAGGAAAGGGAGGTCACGCACAAAGCACAACAAATCTCAAAATAGTAAACAGAGCACTAATAACTTCAACATATGTAATAATGATATTCACCAATAAAGTACAAATTATAATTCTCCAACTAGAGTCAAAATAATCAAGACTTAAAAATCGAAACAACCTAGATTGATGGTCAAAGACAACTCTCTCATCACACTAGCCCTGAATCACCCCTGCAAACCTGCCGGAAGAAAAACACAGCATGAGCCAATTGCCCAGTACGGATACAGATATACAAAAGATATACAACTGATATACGAAAATAACTGAGACAAAATATTGAACAAAGCCTCAAGTGCAAATACGAACGAAAGTATAATATCCAAAGATTTGAATGGAATATATCTGAATCAACGTAATGAATATATCTGAATCAATGTAATTGACGGAACAAATAAAAGAATAAAGAAATAACGAACTGAAGTGACTAACTTAATGACTTGAACTGAACAGAAACTAACAAAACTAATCAAATAAAATAATAGGCTGAAATAAATGGCTGGAGTTATTTTATACCGAATGAGCTCAGAAGTATACATTTCCACATAGGCAAGTCAAAATAATGCCACACAGGCAAGTCAAATGATGCCACACAGGCAAATCACACATTGGACCGCGAATCCAAATGTATGTAAATCGGATAGGTGTGTTTGGCACAACATCACCAATCCGCAGAACAGAAAACTAGGGTTAACCCATACGCCTCCCACAACAAAACACCAAATTGACCACTTCCTCCGGAGCCCAAAATGGAGACGCCGTGGACTAATCACACCGTCACGGAAAGTGTCACGTCTGTCGTGCCAAGACGACGTGCCTGTGGTACCCCCACAGGTGGTTATAACTCAGGTATACTCTACGGTATATTCTAACAAAAATATCATGTCACAACACATGCGACATAATACCAACAAAAGGGTTCTATATGTACATGTTGAACCGAATCAAATTATAGTCACAGGGTTTCAAAAGGAAGGTAGCAACATGTACCGCTCTACAATTATCAAAATAAATAATACTAAACATGATAACCTAATTCAAAGAGTACAAATACGAGTCATACATATCAACTCTAAAATGAAACTAATATATTTATTTCACAAGAAACAATTATGTGAAATCATAATAGAATTCGAAATAAGGAAACAAATGAACAAATCAAATTTAACAAAGGTATCGTTGAAAGAGTACGGAATCCGTACCTGATACTTCCAAACCATTTATAGAAAACTCCACAAAATCTTACCCTCAAATGCCAACGATGTCAAATACGAAACGTTATTTATCACCTAAACATATTCTAAAATAATTCATAATCTATTTAATATGCCTTTAATCATCGCTTTATATCAATTATTAATACTCCAAAATTTATATTCCAAGTATAACTCTTTAAATCCCCTTCGTTCGAACTAATTACACAAATTAACAAAAAATTAATAAATATCTATAAGTTAAATTACTAATTACAAATTTACCCACTAACAACATAATAATGTTAAATTTATTATCAAATAAATTTTATAATTTTATTAACAAGATTAATGAGTTTAAATTAATATACATAACTTTCAATTTTATTCGCTAATTCCGTTTATAAATTTTATGGCCAAATAATTATTGAAAAACAATAAAATAAAAATAAAATAAAATAAATAAAAATTCACGAAATCACCGCCTGCATATTACTTGCAAGCCTGAAATCAACTATATATCTTTTTATATTAACAAATCAATCATACAATTATATATATATATATATATATATATATATATATATATATATATATATATATATATTATACTCCAATGTCCTCCATTCCAAAAATAACCTGACAAACTTATATTTATATATATATATATACACACACACAAGTCAAATCAGTCATGTATGCTTTTTTTCCAATTCTAAATCATGAAATTAAAAGAAGTTTGAAACATAAAAATCCTTGATATGGAGAAACACACCAAAAAAAACTAACCTGTTGATCCTTTTCTGATTATTTCGTACACAACTTCCCTCACAATATAATTAGAGGCGGCTTTCTCCTTTTCTGTTTCTAAGGTTGTATAAGAAAAAAAATAAGATTAGGTTTAGTTATTTATTTATTAATAAATCTTATTAATTCTCCTAATTATAATTGGATTTATTACTACCCACATTTAATTAAATTAAACTCAATTAATTTTAAAGGCCCAAATTGTACTAAATTAATTTACCCATCTCTTATTAATATTTATTAGCCCACACAAATTAAATAACTAGTTTGACCCAAATAAATGACAAAGTCCAATTAATATATTTTCAAACAAAATTATTAATTTATTTTTATTTTTTTATTTAATATTTTTTTTCCTGGGTATTACATGCATCCCTTTACTCTATGACCGCCTGTTGTTCTTCAACTTGCTTTTCTAACTCACGAATACGATCTTGCAGTTCTATATTTCAATAAATTTTTTTTATAATAAATTATCCTCATGTTCCTCTTCTTCCTCACCCTCAGCTGCTACCTTTGCGACAAGCTCGGGTGTAACTATTAATTCTTCACTCACCATATGGATATCTTTAATTTTTTGTTCTCCTTACATCCTATAATCAAGTTTAATAACTTAATTAGTACTCCCCAATAAAATCTTTATTATAATAAAATATTATACACCAATATTTATTCTTTAAATGAATCTCCTCGATTCATCACTTAAAACTCTATATGAGTTCATCTCTTGATTTTCAAATATCATTTTTAAATATTGCCACAAAATAAGGGTTAATTGACATGCCACATATTATCCCTATATTCTGACCGACTAATTAAATAACAAATAAACTTAGGTAGGTCATACTAGCGAATGATTTTCCTTTCTCTTCCCTCCTAGTTCTAGCCTCAAATCTCAGTTAGGGATCATATCCCTAAGCTTTGATACCAACTGTGACGCCCCCAAAATAGGTATACACAACCCATTCTGAGTTGCCAAATACATGGTAGAAAATTCAAATACAAACTTCATTAATACAATACGACAAATGTAAGCTGAGAGTTTTAACACGAATATTATCTCGTAGATAATATCCAAACTCAAATGGAGTCCTCATTACAATTATTATCACACTATTTTATAAAATAGTGAGGACTACTATAGCCACCTTCTCGAACCATCACTCCGTTCTCCGACTAGTCCCGACTTTATTCTCATTTCCTGAAGAGAAAAATGAAATCAAAGGGTGAGCTCAACTAGCCCAGTAAAGAATATTATGACTAAGATAATGCATAATAAATTATCGTTAGCCTTCAACAATATAAAACTGATATAATATAATAGACAACAAGTCTAACTACAGCGGAACAATCAATCCATTAGAAGAGTCAAGTAGAGCATAATATCTAATATCTTCAATGATTTAAAATTTCATCATCAATATTTTATCACTATAACACATCTCAAGAAATAATTCACATCATCGAATTATCCATGCACTACTGGCCAAGGATATTCGTTAGTATCACATCCATGAATTATCCATGCACTATGGGCCAAAGATATTCTTTATTATAACATCCACAAATTATCCATGCACTACGGGCCAATGATATTCGTTAGTATCTCCAGTGGTTATGATCGTGTCAACAACTGTCCATCAATGCACTACGGGCCAATGAGGACTTTTACCATATCATTTATAATATTACAGGTCATGATTATACCGATACATAATTCCTGGTCATAATCATACCAATCAACAGTCCATCTATGCACTACGGGTCAAAGATGACTTTCATCACAATATAAGCATGAGGAAGATGACAATGATATAAGAATCAATCAAAAGAAATCAAGGATAAATATTAAAGATTTTTAATTTATCCAGAGTTTAAAAATATCCAAATTGTCAATATGATAACTACTTTGTGGAATAAAATTCAAGAATAATATTCATGTATCAAACATAATTTGGACAGAAAAGAAATCAATTTTTATCGTGAATAGTACCTCAGGGTGAATAGTAATTCATGAATAGTATCCCCGTGAGTAGTACTTCATGAATAGTACCATATGTATGAATAGTGCCGTATGTATGAATAGTACTGATGAATAGTACTCCGACATGAAAGCTTAAATTTTTACAAGAAAGTTCAGAAAAAATATTTCTTTGAAATGATACTAGATGAAGCGCAAATTTTAAGGATATTCTACTAATTTCAAGGAGTATAGAAGCAATACTTATCAACATAAGTGTATAATTAGGAATATGAAACGAAATAATATTATTTACATACTACAGAATATGGAAGAAAATATTATTTCTTACGAATATTGAAAAAAATTAATATTCCTTACAACTGTTGAACGAAAATAATATTCCTACGAATATTGAACTGAAGATAATATTCCTTACGAATATTGAACGAAAATAATATTTCTTACGAATATTGAACTGAAAATAAAATTCCTTACGAATACGAAAAATAATATTGTAAGCGAATATGAAATATATAATACCCCTTACCTCAAAAAGAGAGCAATTTTGACTGGTATAACGGAGATATTCTTGAAGAAAAACTTTCACTATTTGTTATACTCAAAGTTTTCTTAACTTAAAAGAAATACGCTCAATATTATAGAAGAATAATTCTCTGATTCTGGTGTGATTTTCATTTCTAAACTAAGCATCATATTTATAGGAGAATGGTAAGATACTATTTGGACGCACAGTAAGGAAAAATCACGGGTGAACAGTAAGAATCACGGGCGAACGAATTCATGGACGAAACTTTTAAAAATTTTAATTTTACTATGCAGCACTATGCAAATATTATGCAAAACTATGTAGTACTATACAAACATTGTAAGACCCCAACTTTTATGAATAAAGATTTAGTTTTCTTTAAATATCATTTTGAGTAATAAGGTGTGGATTTGATATAATGTTATAGTTGTGGCCCCTCCCAGTTCGGCATTAACTTGCCCCTGTTCTAGGGCGTAGATGCCTCTGATTCTCGAAGCACCAAATCTCAAACATCGAACCTTCTTTGTTTCACACTCTGGTTATAGTGTCGGGCAGTTTTCTTCTGATAGATAGCTAATCTTACCAGAGCTGAATCCCGAACTTCCTCCATAAGATCCAAATTTATTCATATGTCGTCATCATTGTATAGTTCTTTATACTGACTGACCTAAAGTATTAGGGACCCGATCTTAACTGGTATAAGTACATCAGTCCCATAAGTCAATCTGAATGGTGAATCCCCAATTGTCGTCCTCAGAGTAGTCTGATATGTCCATAAGACACTAAGAATTTCTTCAGGTCAATGCCCTTTCAATTCATCTAACCTCTTTTTAATCCCATTAAGTAGAGTCTGGTTAGTGATTTCTACTTGTCCATTCGACCGAGGATGGGCAACCAAAGTCTTTCTATGTTGAATGGCCAACTCTTTCAGAAAAGCTTTAAATTTTAACCCCATAAACTGTCTGCCATTAACCAAAACCAGGACCCTCGGGATGCAAATCGATAAACAACATTTTCTTCAAAAAACTTTAGATATTTCTGTTCGATGATCTTCTGTAGGGGTTTGTCTTCTACCCACTTAGTCATGTAGTCATTAGCCACGATCACAAATCTGACTTGCATGTCCCTTGGTTTTTGGCAGTGGTCCCAGGATGTCAATCCCTCATATGGAAAACGGGATCGGGGATAATACCGAATATAACTCTTCGGGAGGCTGATGGGGGATAGGGCTATTTTGCTGACACTTAGGACTTTTTATGAAAAAATCCTTTGCTTCTTAGAAGATGGTAGGCCAATTATACCCCTGCCTAAGAATTTTGTATGCCAACAATTTTGCCCCCATATGATCTCCACAAACTCCTTCATGTACTTCCCGAAGAGTATAGTCAACTTCTGATGGTGTCAAACAGTTGAGCAATGGAAAACTAAAAGCCCTTTGGTACAAATATCCATCAATAAGGATGAAGTTTGAGCTCTTGTGTTTGATCTTTTTGGAAAATATGCACTCCAAAGGCAGAACCCTATCATCCAGGTAAGATATATACGGTGTGAGCCAACAATCCAACCTTTCCACGCCAAGACATCCACCCTCTGAACACAAGGCCTTTGCAAGACTTCCAAATATACTGAGCCATTAAAGGAACTTGCTTCAGTTGTTGCCAGTAGGGCTAAGGCATCTACTACTGTGTTATCTGACCGATCAATTCCTTGGCAATTATGTGAGCTAAAGTAATGGAGCTTATCTTTCATCTCGAGCAGGTATTTGGTAATCCTTGCCCCCCGAGCCTCATATTCTCCAGATATCTACTTGACAACTAGCTGAGAGTCACTATAAATAACCAACCTCTGAACCACTAAGCTTCGGGCCAACTGAAGTCCAGCTAAAATCTCTTCATATTCCGCTTCATTGTTTGTGGCTTTGAACTTAAATCGTATTGCTTATTGGACCCTGAACCCCTCGGGACTTGTCAAAATAACCCCACTCTATTGACGTCTGAAGTCAAAGTCTCGTCTGTCACGCCCCCAAAATAGGTATACCTCACCCATCTTGAGTCGCCAAATACAAGGTACTGAGTACAAATACAACTTAATTATACAACAGTAGTGTAAAATACGAAAAAACATAGGCTGTGAGTTTTAATACAAATATTGTCATCTAGACAATATCCACACTCAATGGAGTCCTCATTACATTTATTATCACACTATTTCACAAAATAGTGAGGACTACTAATGCACCATCTAGGACCATCACTCTGTTCCCCGACTAGTCTCAGCTACGTTCTCATTTTCTGAAGAGAACAGTAAAAGAAAGGGTGAGCTCAAATAGCCCAGTAAGAAATATTATGACTAAGATAATGCAGAATAAATTATCATTAGCCTTCAACAAATGTTAAACTGATAGAATATAATAGACAACAAGTTTAACTGCAACAGATCAATCAATCCAGTATAAGAGTCAAATAAGGTATAAAATCTACTATTTTCTATGATTTAAAAAGTTTTTCATCAACTTTATCGCTGAGACTCAACTTAATAAATAAAATCGAATCATCCCTACTCCACGGCCAAGGATATTCATGTAATCATCAATGTTCATGACTATACCGAATAATCCCCGGTCATAATCATACCAACAACTGTCCACCAATGAACTACAGGTCAATGAGGACTTTTACCACATCATTCGTCACATTACGGTCATGATTATACCGAATAATCAGTGGTCATAATCATACCAAGTCCATCTATGCACGTAAGCCAAAGATGACTTTCATCACAATATAAGCATGAGAATGATGACAATGACATAATAATTAATTAAAACAAGTTCAAGAATAAATTTTAAAGATTTATAAATTAATTTATCCAGGAACCAATAACGTCCAAATTGTCAACATGATACTGCTATGTAGAGTAAAATTCAAGAATGCTCAGAAGAATATTTCCATAAAAAGATACTGGATGAAGCGCAAATATCAAGGATATTCCACTAATTTCATGGAGTATAGAAGCCAAAGCTTTAACCAACTGAGTATAATAGAATATATAAAATTGCAAATGGATTTTCGCCCGCTATGCGGTAATCCACGTAGACAGATCATTTCCACAATTTAATAAGGAATGAATACGAAGGATCATTCACCATGCAAGTGGTAATCCACATTGACATGTTATTCCAACAGAATAATAAAGAATGAAATAACAGAACGATTCACCATGCGTGCGATAGACTGCACAGACAGGTTATTCCCAATAGAATAATAAATAATGGAACCAGGTCCGGCGTAAACGCACAAACATGATATTCCGATAGAATAATAAATAATGGAACCAGGTCCGGCATAAACGCACAAACAGGATATTTCGATAGAATAATAAAGAACGGAATATTAGAAGAATTTCACCATGTATGCGGTGTAACGCCCCTAAAATAGGTCCAATCCAACCAACCTATTCTGAGTCACCAAAAACATGGTACATAAAACAACTATAACTTTTTTACTATAATTGTCGTGCAAAATATAACAACACATATGTTGTGAGTTTTGATACAAATATATACCAACTGTGACTCATGTCCCAACCATGGAAAGTAGGTCACAATGACACCTTACATAAAGGTACAGTCAATAATTGTTTTAGAAATTAAAATCTTTGGGAAGTGCTCAAGAAAACCTTCGTACATTGGAGGCCATGCGTCTAGGTTATGATAGATATCATATGCCCACAGAATTATCCTTGGTTGACCCAATAAGCCCCAAAGAAAAAATGAGAAGATTACTATCATATTCTTTCCAATGGTGAGTCTTCTCTTGACATATCATTATCTCCACCGTCTCTAATTGAGAATTATACTTCAACCAAACTCCAAGATCATATATATAGTGCTTGTAGATATACTCAACAAGTGGATGTGCACAACCATGTCTTATGAAAACACGAGGTTGTATGTCATTAGACATCTTGTATGAACGTTGGGTTCGCCTCACCCTATTTGATTCATCAAATATAACTACTAAATGATATATAGAATACAAAACACTTTTCTATACTGTTTAAGGAGAACCTCCACAGCTAGAGACCACCGTTCTATTCTCTTGTTACCCCTGCTCGACCCAGCTACACTCTTATTACCTGAAAGGAATTGTGAAGCAAAAAGGTGAGCACAACTAGCTCAGTAAAGAATATCATAATTAAAGATAATTAAATTATCAATAGCCTTCGTCGGAAATGAATCTGAGATTTAGAACATATGGTTGATGATAAAATTTTTCAACCATAGTTGCAGCGGAACGAGTAATTCATTAGAAGATTCAAATAGACCATAATGTCTATTATCTTCTATATGTTAAAAGTGCACCAACAATGTTTTATCCCTGTAACATCCATCAACAGTTCCTGTCCACAATCATATGAATAACTCATAATCATCTTTGTGGTTCCAAAATACAGGTGAAAACACTGGAAACTCTCGGGCGGTCATCGCTAAATAGTTCAAGGAGCTGGGACCATCAGAGTTTAAGGAAGAGCCAAAACCACTTATGGCGGAAGCATGGATAAAGCAGATCACCAAGATATTTTATGTCTTGGGATGCAACGAGGACCATAATGTCTATTATCTTCTCTATGTTAAAAGTCCACCAACAATGTTTTATCCTGTAACATCCATCAACAGTTCCTGTCCACAATCATATGAATAACTCATAATCGTCTTTGTGGTTCCAAATTCCTTTTCTCATCCAGAAAGAAGATAATTTTCATCACATGTCTTTACCTGAAATATAAAAGATCATGGTTATACCAAATCACAGTTCATGTTTATAATCATACTAATAAATCCATCTTTGCACTACGGGCCAAAGATATTCAACAACAGGTCATCTTTGCGCTACGGGCCAAAGATATTCAATAACAATTCATCTTTGCACTATAGGCTAAAGATATTCAACAAGTCATCTTTGCACTACGGGCCAAAGATATTCAACAACAATTCATCTTTGCACTACAGGCCAAAGATATTCAACAAGTCATCTTTGCACTACGGGCCAAAGATATTCATATCTCAAAGAAATATATAATCATTTCAGAATTTATATAAATAATAATTATAACCATGTTGATCAATTCACCTTTGCACTTAAGCTAAAGATTATCGTTTATAAATCCAATGGTCATGATCATACCAGTCAACAATTCATCTTTGTACTACTGGCCAAAGAGAACTCATAGTCACGGTCATACCAATAATCTACCCATCTTTACACTTAAGTCAAAGAGAAATATCATCACCGGAATTATAAAAATGTTATATATGATAATAAAAACAATATGATCAACAACTGCATTTAATTTCAAAAATAAGATTCATAAATAAATGATTTCATAACACCTTAATCCAAATGTTATAAATCACTTAATAATCTCATAATCTAATATTATTAATATTACCACAATATCTTAATCATTTCTTAAACTTATAAAAAATTTATTTTAATTGTTTACACTTTACTAATTAATGCATTTAATCATTCTAAAATGTCAAACTCATAAGATTTCATCACCAATAACCAAAACCCTCATCAAAAATCTGCATATACCTTATATAGGATTCTTAAGCCATAAAATACTATTTTCCAAATTTCTTACTTCACATAACATATTTAATTCATTTACTCATCACTAGACCATTTTCATGAAAAATATCAAATCAGTTTCAAAAATATTTCTTTTCTGGGATTTAGCATAATATAGTCCCATATTGAACATATATTTTTCTCAGAATTTTTAAAATTCATTTACTATTTTTCATATGGCCAAAACTGTCGAATATTTAGACATTTATCATAAATTATACTTTTGTCCAAAGGTTCTGAAATTTACACGGTATACTTCTATTATATAAATGTATTCCCAATAAAAATTTCATTAATTTTGGAGTTAACCACAATGAGTTATAAGTGTTTACTTTTAAAATAGTCTTTTCTCATAAAATTCATAACTCCTAACGACTGGTGATGTGAAAAGAAAAGTGGTTTGACGCCTGTAATTTGAAACGACAATTGGTTCGACGCCTGTAATGTGAAACGATAATTGGTTCGACGTCTGATAAAGGTAATTACTATTGACGAAGGTAATTACTATTGACGAAGGTAATTACTATTGACGAAAAAGACTCTTAGATGATGACATATGGGCCCCCATAAAATAACCAAACTTACCACAAACGTCTCATAACAGACTCTTTATATACATCAAGGATTGAATAAATATTACCATAAATTAATTTATTTTTAATCAACACATAATTAATCTTTCAACAATTATTAATCATTTATAACTTGTCGTCTCAATTATTGATTTAATAATATAACATATTATACAGATGATACTGTGACAATAATTGAATCAATAATATAAGAGATATGATGCAGCAATTACTGTAACAATAATTGAGTATAGCTGAATGACTTCTCACGTAAGCATCAATAATCAATACCGTGTGCTACTAAGCAACCACGCGTATTACTGTACTTTTACTACCGAGTAGTTCAACAGTTTTAATGCTAACACCTCCGCCGTTATTTTTATAGAAAGATAATTTTGTCGTTTTCTACTACGACAATACTTCCGTTGTACGAATATTCCCCGACAAAAAGAATATTCCCCGACCAAACGAATATTTTATAACAACTTGCGTACTTTGAAAAATTTATAAATATTACCCACAACTATAACATTATATCAAATTTATTCCATAATATTCAAAAATAATAATTATAGAAAATTCATCTTTATTAATAAAAACTGGGGTCTTACAGAATTTTCCTACAACAACAGTTATCAGGCAAGTATATGTGTGGCTCCATTTGAAGCATTATATGGACGAAAGTGTCGCTCTTCAGTGTGTTGGGATGAGGTAGGTGAAGCAACATTTTTGGGACCAGAGTTGGTACGTATTACTACAGAAAAGATTCAAATGATTCGACAACGTATACAAACGGCACAGGATCGACAAAAGACTTATGCGGATCTTCATCGAAAGGACAGTGGAATTTAGTATTGGGGATCATGTATTGTTGCTTGTGGCTCTATGAAAGGGAGTTAAAAGATTTGGGAAGAGAAGAAAGATCAATTCACGATTTATTGGTCCATTTCAGATTCTTGATCGAGTAGGAAATGTGGCCTATAGACTTCCGTTACCTCCAAGTATGTCTCGTGTTCATAATGTTTTTCACGTATCCGTGCTTCGTAAATATGTGAAAGACCCAAACCACGTTATTGAGTTAAAACCAGACGAGATAGCCTAAGACTTAACATACGAAGAGGTACCTGTCAAGATCTTGGATAGGAAGGAGCATGTCCTACGCACGATGGTCATACCATAAGTTCAATTTTTATGGAGAAACCATGTTATAGAGGAAATGACCTGGGAGTTGGAAACGGAAATGAAAGCGAGGTACCTTCACCTTTTCGAAACACCAGGTACGTATGTCAATTTCGAGGACAAAATTTCATAAGGAGTGGAGGTTGTAAGACCCCAACTTATTATAAATATAATTTAACTTCCTCTATTTATTATTTTGAAATAGTAAGGGTTGATTTGATTAAAGTGGTTAGTTATGAGTAAAATGCGCAAATATTTTAAATAAGCAAGTGGTTATAAAATATTCTTTTTTATCGGAGAATATTCATTTAGTCGTGGAATATTTTTACTGTCGGGAAATATTCATACGACTGCGCAGCCTTGTGTGGACCCCATAATGGAAAGCGATTGGATGAAGAAAACGACAAGTATAAGTTATTTATAAATAACGGCGTAGTTGTTACCATTAATACTGTTGGAATACCCAGTAGTTAAAACACAGTAATACGCGTTGTTGCACAGTAGCACACGGTATTGCACCAATTATTGATTCTTACGTAAGAAGACACTACTCAATAATTGTTACAATAATTACTGTTCAGTATTTTATTTATTAATTCAATAATTGTTCCATTAATATTCTATATTACTGTTGTTTCAATAATTGTCACTACACAGTATTTTTCATTATCGAAGCAATAATTCATATTATCTGAATAATATTATTAGATAAAATTATTGGTAATGTCTAGAAAGTTTTGTCTAGGGAGAGGTTTGGTCACTTAATTACGCTTCAGTAAGGAGAAAAATTCTTATTGGAAAGCCCCTTCTTTCCTACGAACGGCCTGGTTATCAGTATTGTGATTCTGCAATATTATTTGTGAATAATTAATTATTGATTTATATGATGAGGAAAAATATTATTTTACGTGAATATAGATGGAGAAAATTTTTAAAGTGACAATTGTTAAAAATTGATATTTTATCTTTTCTGATAAAATAATATCTTATTATATTATTATAATATAATAACGGTGATATTTTTATAATGAATGTGGAATATGAGTATATGTGGAGGAGGAGTATTTTTGTTACTAAAAATATTTGAAACGTGTTTTACGTGTTTGTGGACTCCATTTCTTGACTGAAATTTGATTATAGCTTGTAAAATCGCCCGTTTGTGGATTTCGGTCAATTTCTGTTTGGAATTTGGAAAAACTTTCTTCTGCAAAGTTGTAAAGAATGGAATTTCCTATGGAAAGAACATTATTTTGAATTTTTCTGATAAAAGGATTATTTATTATGAATTATTGAAGTTCCAAAATTCCGGAATAATTAAATTTTGGAACTTTTATTATTTTTATTAAGAAAAATGTTTTTGTTGTTTTTGGCACATGTGTGGCTGAAGTTTGGACTAAATTGGGGTGCGTAGGAGTTTAATATATATATATATATATATATATATATATATATATATATATATATATATATATATTAATATTTTAATAAATTTTCTGCTTTGGTGTTCTAAGCATTTTCCTATAAATAGGGTGCTTAGGTTATAATTAAAAATCACACCAGAAACTAAAGATTTCTCTCTCTTTCTCTCTCTATAATATCGAGCGTATTTTGTGAGTATTTTAGTATTTTGAGTATTGCTATACGGTACAAGTTCTTTCAGCAATATATCTAGTATTCCAGTCAGAAGTACTATACTTTTGAGGTAAGGGATGTTATTTTTTTCTTAAATGATATTATTTTCTTCAATATTGTGACGCCCACAAAATTAGGTATACATCACCCATCTTGAGTCACCAGATACATGGTAAAGAATTCAATTACAACTTAATAATACAATTGTCGTGTATAATAAGACAAAACATAAACTGTGAGTTTGAATACAAATATTGTCTACTAGCGAGTATACAAACTCAAAAGGAGCCCTCATTACAATTATTATCACACTATTTCACCGAATAGTGAGGATTATTAATGCACCATCTAGGATTATCACTCTGTTCCCCGACTAGTCACAGCTACGTTCTCATTTCCTGATGAGAACAGTGAAAGAAAGGGTGAGCTCAACTAGCCCAGTAAGAAATATTTTGACTAAGATAATGCAGAATAATTTATCGTTAGCATTCAACAGTGTTAAACTTATAAAATATAATAAACATCAAGTTTAACTTCCAATGGAACAAGCAATCCATTAAAAGAGTCAAGTAGAGAATGAAATCTACTATCTTTTATGATTTAAAAGGTTTTTCATCACTTTTATCGCTGGGACTCAGCTTAATAAATCATCCACATCATCGAATCACCCCTGCACTACGGCCAAGGATATTTTTTAGTATCACGACCACAATTATCCATGCACTACGGGCCAAGAATAATCATGTTTTCATTAACGGTCCTGATAATGCCATAAAATAATTCATCTTTGCACTATAGCCAAAGAGAATCCATAGCCATAATCATACCAAAAACTGTCCATCAATGCACTACGGGCCAATGAGGATTTTTTCCACATCATTTGTAACATTACGGTTATGATTATACCGAATAATCTCTGGTCATAATCATACCAAGTCCATCTATGCAATACAGGACACAAATGACTTTCAACATAATATAAACATGAGGATGATGACAATGATATAAGAATTCAATAAAATAAGTTCAAGAATTAATTTATCTAGGAACTGATAACGTCCAAATTGTCAACATGATACTGCTTTATAGAGTAAAATTCAAGAATGCACGGAAAAATATTTCCATGAAAAGATACTGGATGAAGCGCAAATATCAAGGATATTCCACTAATTTCATGGAGTATAGAAGTCAAAACTTTAACCAACTGAGTATAATAAAGAATGGAATAAAAAAAGAAATCATCATGCATGCGGTACTTCGCATAGATATGTTATTCAAACAGAATAATAATAACAGAATCAGGTCAGGCGAAATTTGCACCGACATAATATTCCAACAAAATAATAAATAACGGAACCAAGTCTGGCATAAAACACACAGACAGGATATTCCAACAGAATAATAAAGAATGGAATATTAGAAGAATTTCACCATGTATGTAGTACTTTGCATAGACAAGTTATTCCAACATAATAATAAAGAATAGAATAACAGAAGAATTTCACCAAGTATAGGGTAGCCCGCGTATACAGGTTATTCCAATAGAATAATAAAGAATAGAATAACAGAAGTATTTCACCAAGTATAGGGTAGCCCGCGTATACAGGTTATTCCAGCAGAATAATAAAGAATGGAATAACAGAAGTTCTCTTCATAAATAAAAAAGAAAGAGTACCCCTTACGAATACAACAAATAATATTCCATACCTTAGAAAGAAGAGTACTGGATATAAAAGTAGTGAAGTAGCAGAACACTTTTCTTCTTTCGCTCTATAGTTTCTCTCTCTATAGTTTTAGTGAATTCATAAGAAATAATAAATGAATGAAGTTCTATTTATAAAAAAAATGGACTGCATAGTAACTAACTCATGAACGGTCCAGATTGATTTACTTTAATCTGACGGTCCATATTTAAAGTAAAATATTTTAAATAAAATATAATATATTCTATTTATAATCGAATAAAATGAATAACTTTATAAAAAATTTTACTATGCAAGCACTATGCATGCACTATGCATAATAAAATATAATATATTCTAATTATTGTGTAATAAAACAGATAACTTTATAAAAGTATTCTGTTTTATATAAAAAGATTTTACTATGCAACACTATGCATAATAAAATATAATATATTCTATTTATAGAATAACTTTATAAAAGTATTCTATTTTATATAAAAAGATTTTACTATGCAAAATACTATATAGACACTATGCATAATAGAATAGAATATATTTTATTTATAGAATAACTTTATAAAAGTATTCTGTTTTATTACATTAATAATACCAATAAAATAAAACTGAGTGACTTATCACATAAGCATCAATAATTAATACTGTGTGCTACTATGCAACCACGCGTATTACTGTACTTTTAACACCGGGTGTTTCAAAAGTTAACGGTAAAACTTCCGTCATTATTTTCATAAAGTATTTTTGTCGTTTTCTCAATCCGATAATAATTCTGTTGTGGGGTCCACCAATGATTGTACCGTCATACGGATATTCCCCGACAAAAAAAAATATTCCCCAACCAATCGAATATTATATAACAACTTGCGTATTTTGCAAAATTTATAAATATTACCCACAACTATAACATTATATCAAATCCACACCATAATATTCAAAAAAAATATTTCAAGAAAATTAAATATTTATTCATAAAATCTGGGGTCTCACAATCTCCCCTCTGTGACGCCCCCAAAATTAAGTATACATCACCCATCTTGAGTCGTCAGATACATGGTACAGAATTCAAATATAACTTACTAATACCACTGTCGTGTATAATACGACAAAATACAACTGTGAGTTTGAATACAATATTTGTCTACTAGAGATCATAAAAACTCAAAAGGAGTCCTCAATATAATTATTGTCACACTATTTCACAGAATAGTGAGGACTACTATTGCTATCCTCTGGACCATTACTCCGTTCCCCGACTCGTCCCTGCTATGTTCTCATTTCCTGAAGAGAACAGTGAAAGAAAGGGTGAGCTCAACTAGCCCAGTAAGAAATATTATGACTAAGATAATGCAGAATAAATTATCGTTAGCCTTCAACAGTATTAAACTGATAAAATATAACAACATCAAGTTTAACAGCAGCGGATCAAGCAATCCATTAAAAGAGTCAAGTAGAGAATAGAATCTACTATCTTTTATGATTTAAAAAGTTTTTAATCATTTTTATCGCTGAGACTCAGCTTAATAAATAATCCACATCATCCCTGCACTACGGCCAAGGATACTCGTTAAGGTCACGACCACAAATTCCATGCACTACGGGCCAAGGATATTTGTGTATTCATCAATGGTCATGATCATGCCAACAACTGTCCATCAATGCACTACGGCAAATGAGACTTTTACCACATCATTTGTAACATTACGGTCATGATTACACCGAATAATCCCTGGTCATAATCATACCAAGTCCATCCATGCTCTACAGGCCACAGATGACTTTCAAAAATAAGAGGATGATGTCAATGATATAAGAATTCAATAAAACAAGTTCAAGAATTATTTTATCCAGGAATTATTAACGTCCAAATTGTCAACACGATACTATTTTGTGGTGTAAAATTCAAGAATGATCAGAAGAATATTTCCATGAAAGGATACTGGATGAAGCGCAAATGTCAAGGATATTCCACTAATTTCATGGAGTATAGAAATCAAAGTTTTATCCAACTGAGTATAATAAAGAATGGAATAACAAAAGAAATCACCATGTATGCGATAGACCGCACAGACAGGTTATTCCAACAGAATAATAATAATGGAACCAGGTCAGGTGAAATTCACACCGACAGGATGTTCCAACAGAATAATAAAGACGGAACCAGGTCCGGTGTAAAACACACAGACAGGATGTTCCAACGGAATAATAATAAAGACTGAACCAGGTCCGGTGTAAAACACACAGACAGGATGTTCCAACGGAATAATAATAAAGACGGAACCAGGTCCGGTGTAAAACACACAGACAGGATGTTCCAACGGAATAATAATAAAGACGGAACGAGGTCCGGTGTAAAACACACAGACAGGATGTTCCAACAGAATGATAGAAGAATGTCACCAAGTATAGGGTAGACCGCGTATACAGGTTATTCCAACAGAATAATAAGAAATGGAATAACAACAGTTCTCTTCATGAATAAGAAAGAATAACACCCCTTACCGTAACAGAAACTGGATATGGGAAAAGAAAAGTTAAGTAGCAGAAAGCTTTTCTTCTATCTCTCTATAGTTTCTCTCTCTAGAGTTCAGTGAATTCGTAAGAAAATAATGAAGGAATGAGCTTCTATTTATAGGAAAATGGAATGCATAGTAACTAATCCATGAACGGTCCAGATTAATTTACTTTAATCTGACGGTCCATATTTAAAGAAAAATCTTTTAAATAAAATATAATATATTCTATTTATATAAAAAGATTTTTACTATGCAAACACTATGCAACACTATGCAAAACACTATGCAACACTATGCATAATAAAATATAATATATTCTATTTATAAAATAACTTTAATAAAGTATTCTGTTTTATATAAAAAGATGTTTTCGTTTTATTACGTTAATAATACGAATAAAACAAAACGTCATTATCGCTATAATAATTCATATTATTAATCGACAATAATTGAATCAAACTGAGCGACTTCTCACATAAATATCAATAATCAATACCGTGTGCTACTATGCAACAACGCGTATTACTGTACTTTTACTACCCAGTAGTTCAACAGTATCAACGGTAAAACTTCCGCCGTTATTTTTAATAAAATATTTTTGTCGTTTTCTCAGTCCGACAATAATTCTGTTGTGGGGTCCACCAATAATTTTACCGTCGTACGAATATTCCCCGACAAAAAGAATATTCCCCGACCAAACGAATATTTTATAACAACTTGCGTACTTTGCAAAATTTATAAATATTACCCACAACTATAACATTATATCAAATTTCTTCCATAATATTCAAAAATAATAATTATAAAAATTCATCTTTATTTATAAAAACTGGGGTCTTACAACCTCCCCTTCTTATGAAATTTCGCCCTCGAAATTAGGGTACGTACCTGGTATGTCGAAGAGGTAAGGATACCTTGATTTCATTTCAGATTCTAACTCCCAAGTCATTTCCTCAACATCGTGGTTTCTCCACAAAACTTTGACTTGAGGTATAACCTTGGTGCGTAAAATATGTTCCTTCTTATCCAAGATTTGAACAGGAACCTCTTCATACGTTAAATCTTCCGCTATTTCGTCCGGTTCTAACTCAATAATGTGGTTCGGGTCTTTCACATATTTACGTAGCATGGATATGTGAAAAACGTTATGAACACGAGACATACTTGGCGGTAAAGCGAGTCTATAGGCCACAGTTCCTACTCGATCGAGGATTAAAAATGGGCCGATGAATCGAGAATTGAGCTTTCCTCTCTTTCCAAAACTCGTAACTCCTTTCCATGGTGCAACACGTAACAACACATGATCTCCTATATCGAATTCCACGTCCTTTCGATGAAGATCAACATAACTATTTTGTCGATCTTGTGAGGTTTTTATACGTTTCCGGATTGTTTGAATCTTTTCCGTAGTCATACGTACCAAATCCGGTCCCAACAACGTTGCTTCACCCACCTCATCCCAACATACTGGAGAACGACACTTTCTTCTATACAACGCCTCGAACGGAGCCATGCCAATACTTGCTTGATAACTGTTGTTGTAGGAAAACTCCACCAATGGTAAGAACTTGTCCCAACTTCCCTTGAAATCAAGGACACAGAGTCTTAATAGATCTTCAAGAGTTTGAATAGTCCTTTCTGACTGTCCGTCCGTTTGAGGATGATATGCCGAGCTAAATCGTAAATCTGTGCCCATAGCTTTTTGCAAACTAACCCAAAATCGCGAAGTGAATCTTGGGTCTAGATCAGAAACTATGGATACTGGCATACCATGCAATCTTACAACCTCGTTTATGTACATACGAGCAAGACGTTCAAGTGTATAAGTTTCTCGTATCGGTAAGAAATGAGCAGACTTGGTCAATCTATCAACAATGACCCAAATCGCATCTATGCCTTGAGAAACTTTGGGAAGACCAGTAACGAAATCCATGGTAATGTGCTCCCACTTCCATTCTGGAATTTCAAGTGGTTGCAATGGTCCTTTTGGTATTTGTTGCTCCGCCTTGACTCGTTGACACGTTAGACACCTTGAGATAAAAAGAGCTATCTCTCTCTTCATATTGCCCCACCAAAATGTATGTCGAAGATCATGATACATTTTGGTACTCCCAGGATGGATTGCAAACGGTGTGTTGTGCGCCTCCATCATGATTTTATACTTTAAATCAGGGTCGTTAGGAACACAAAGTCTGGAGTTGACTCGAAGTATTCCTTTTTCATCGATTCTTGCTTCCAGTATCGCACCTTCTTGTACTTTCTTCCTCATACGCATCAGCTCCGGATCTGTAACTTGAGCAGCTTTAATTTTATCAATTAAAGTCGGTTCTACTCGTATATTTGCCATCATAATGTGGGTCCTTGGAGTCTTTATCTCTATCTCCATCCTTTGCAAGTCATCCAAAATGGGCCTTTGCGTTGACAATATTTCACTCGCACCCGCATATGACCTTCTACTCAATGCGTCAGCTACCACGTTCGCTTTTCCAGGATGGTATTGGATGGTATGATCATAATCTTTCAACAGTTCAAGCCAACGTCGTTGTCGCATGTTGAGTTCCTTTTGAGTGAAGAAATATTTGAGGCTTTTATGATCCGTAAAGATCTCCACTTTCTCCCCATACAAGTAATGCCTCCAAATTTTAAGTGCGAAGACAACAGCTGCTAACTCTAGGTCATGAGTAGGATAATTTCTCTCATATTCTTTGAGTTGTCGTGAGGCATAGGCTATAACTTTCCCATGTTGCATGAGAACACATCCTAACCCTTTGCCCGAAGCATCACTGTAGATGACAAATCCCTCCGAACCAGATGGTATTGTCAGAACAGGTGCTGAAATGAGTCTCCTCTTGAGTTCTTGAAAACTCTTCTCACATTCCTCGCTCCAACCAAACTTTGTATCTTTCCGAGTCAGCTGAGTTAGTGGAGTAGCGATTCGAGAAAACCCTTTTACGAATCTCCGATAATAACCAGCTAAGCCAAGAAAGCTACATACTTCGGTCACTGATTTAGGTTGCTCCCAGCTTTGAATAGCTTTAATCTTTGCTGGGTCAACAGATATTCCATGATTTGATACCACGTGCCCAAGGAATGCTACTTCCTCAAGCCAGAACTCGCATTTCTTCAACTTGGCATAAAGCTTGTATTCACGAAGCTTTTGGAGTATTAGCCTCAAGTGTTCCTCATGATCTTCACGGCTTTTGGAATAAATAAGGATGTCATCAATAAAGACGACCACAAAGTGATCCAAATATTCCTTGAATACTCGGTTCATCATATCCATGAAGGCAGCAGGAGCATTAGTCAATCCAAAGGACATGACTAGGAATTCATAATGCCCGTACCGAGTTCTGAAAGCCGTCTTTGGAATGTCATCGGTTCTAATCTTCAATTGGTGATATCCGGAACGAAGATCAATCTTTGAAAAGAATTTGGCTCCTTGCAACTGGTCAAACAGGTCATCAATACGTGGCAATGGATACCTATTTTTGATGGTGACATGATTTAACTCCCGATAATCAATACAAAGTCGCATACTCCCATCTTTCTTCTTCACGAATAGAACAGGAGCACCCCAAGGAGAAGTACTAGGACGAATAAAGCCAATGTCTAACAATTCCTGCAGTTGAGTCTTTAACTCCTGAAGTTCAATAGGAGCCATTCGATATGGGGCTTTGGAAATGGGTTTTGTACCGGGTTCAAGGTCGATACAAAATTCAATTTCACGCTCTGGGGGTAGGCCAGGAAGTTCTTCAGGGAATACGTCAGGGAATTCATTAACAATAGAAATATTATTCAGAACTGACGTATTTTTGTTTAGATCTGTGACATGAGCTAAGAAAGCTTGACATCCGTTTTTCAATAAACGAATAGCTTTATGGCTTGAGATGACAGTGATTGATTTTAATGGTTTGGTTGCTTGAATTCGCATAATAGGTCTATTAGGAATATGAAAGCTAACAACCTTACGGAAACAATCAATTTTTGCATGATGAGTAGTTAACCAATCAATCCCTAGAATTACATCAAATGCAAGTATTTTTAATGCAATAAGATCGACAGGTAATGCGTGGGTACCAACTTGAACCAAACAAGACTTATAAACCGTTGATGTAATGAAGTTTTCTCCTAACGGAGTTTCCACAGATAAGTCAAAGTCTAATTTCTCCGAAGTCAAATTTAATCGTTGAGCGCAAGTAGGAGAAATAAAAGAATGGGTAGAACCGGTATCAAATAAAGTGTAGACTTCGCTAGAGTTTATGATAAGCTTACCCGTGATGACCTCATGCGGGTTCCTTGCTTTCTGGGAGGTCACAACAAACGCTCTCCCTTGCACTACCGGCTTTGACTTTTCTGGGACAGCCTTTGGTGCCTCCATCCTAGTTGAATTTGTCTTCGGTGAACGACAAAATCGGGCTAAGTGGCCTTCTCTTCCACAATTATAACATGCTTTGGACGGCATCGCGCAATTTGGACTGATGTGTCCCTCCCCTCCGCATTTGAAGCATATGATAGGTTGTCTTTCTCCTTCCTTAACAACGGTTGCTGATGCTGACGTCTTTCCATCATTGTTGAATCTCCTCTTCTTGAAATGTCCATTCTTATTGTTTTGACCCTGATTACCACCGAAGTGGTTACCATTTCTGTCCTGATGATTTCCTCCACGCTTGTTGTCACCGCTTCGATGACTGCTCTCACTGGTATTATCATTTTGCCGGCTGCTCTCTTTTGATTGCGTTGACTCGTTATCGCGCTCTACCAACTGAGCCCTATATACAACATCAGAATACAAACACAGTTTATGAGAAATAAGATGTTGACGTATCTCCGGCTTTAAACCTCTTAAAAATAATCGTGTCATTCTCTCTTCATTATCCACCAAATGGGACGCAAACCGGGATAACTCCGCAAAATTTGCCTCGTATTGCGACACGGTCATATTATTTTGCTCCAATTTGATAAACTCCAACTCCTTCATGTGACGGATACTTTTAGGAAAGTATTTGTCATTGAACAGCTCTTGGAACTTCTCCCAAGACATCTTCAGTACGGCAGGTTGAGTACGTTTTACCGATTCCCACCAGTAATCTGCCTCTCCGCGCAACATAAAGGCGGCAAAGGGAACCTTTTGCTCCTCGGAGCATCCCAAGACATCAAATATTTTGGTGATCTGCTTTATCCATGCTTCCGCAATAAGTGGTTTTGGCTCTCCCTTAAACTCCGGTGGTCCCAGCTCCTTGAACTGTTTAGCGGTGACCGCCCGAGAATTTCCAGTGTTTCCACCTACATTTTGAACAGGAGCCGCTCTCGCTTGCTGTTGCATGAATTGCATAAAGCCTCTGAACAATCCATCATTCATCATTTGGTCATGAGGATTGTCGCCTTCCTGATGCACATTCTCCTGATTATTGATATGTGGAGACTCAACGGTCTCTTGTGCTCCATTGTTATTCTCAACATTTTCGGAAGTCATTTTCAAATACTGCCACAAAACAAAGATTAATTGACATGTAACATAATATCTCTAAACTTTGACCAACTAATTTAAATACAAAATAAATTTAAGTAGGTCATACTAGCGAAGGAATTCCCCGTCTCTCCTCTCCTAGTTCTAGTCTCACATCTTAGCCAGGGATCATATCCCTAAGCTTTGATACCAACTGTGACGCCCCCAAAATTAGGTATACATCACCCATCTTGAGTCGTCAGATACATGGTACAGAATTCAAATACAACTTACTAATACCACTGTCGTGTATAATACGACAAAATACAACTGTGAGTTTGAATACAATATTTGTCTACTAGAGATCATACAAACTCAAAAGGAGTCCTCAATACAATTATTGTCACACTATTTCACAGAATAGTGAGGACTACTAATGCTATCCTCTGGACCATTACTCCGTTCCCCGACTCGTCCCTGCTATGTTCTCATTTCCTGAAGAGAACAGTGAAAGAAAGGGTGAGCTCAACTAGCCCAGTAAGAAATATTATGACTAAGATAATGCAGAATAAATTATCGTTAGCCTTCAACAGTATTAAACTGATAAAATATAACAACATCAAGTTTAACAGCAGCGGATCAAGCAATCCATTAAAAGAGTCAAGTAGAGAATAGAATCTACTATCTTTTATGATTTAAAAAGTTTTTAATAACTTTTATCGCTGAGACTTAGCTTAATAAATAATCCACATCATCCCTGCACTACGGCGAAGGATACTCATTAGGGTCACGACCACAAATTCCATGCACTACAGGCCAAGGATATTTGTGTATTCATCAATGGTCATGATCATGCCAACAACTGTCCATCAATGCACTACGGCAAATGAGACTTTTACCACATCATTTGTAACATTACGGTCATGATTACACCGAATAATCCCTGGTCATAATCATACCAAGTTCATCCATGCTCTACAGGCCACAGATGACTTTCAAAAATAAGAGGATGATGTCAATGATATAAGAATTCAATAAAACAAGTTCAAGAATTATTTTATCCAGGAATTATTAACGTCCAAATTGTCAACACGATACTATTTTGTGGTGTAAAATTCAAGAATGATCAGAAGAATATTTCCATGAAAGGATACTGGATGAAGCGCAAATGTCAAGGATATTCCACTAATTTCATGGAGTATAGAAATCAAAGTTTTATCCAACTGAGTATAATAAAGAATGGAATAACAAAAGAAATCACCATGCATGCGATAGACCGCACAGACAGGTTATTCCAACAGAATAATAATAATGGAACCAGGTCAGGTGAAATTCACACCGACAGGATGTTCCAACAGAATAATAAAGACGGAACCAGGTCCGGTGTAAAACACACAGACAGGATGTTCCAACGGAATAATAATAAAGACTGAACCAAGTCTGGTGTAAAACACACAGACAGGATGTTCCAACGGAATAATAATAAAGACGGAACCAGGTCCGGTGTAAAACACACATACAGGATGTTCCAACGGAATAATAATAAAGACGGAACCAGGTCCGGTGTAAAACACACAGACAGGATGTTCCAACGGAATAATAATAAAGACGGAACCAGGTCCGGTGTAAAACACACAGACAGGATGTTCCAACAGAATGATAGAAGAATGTCACCAAGTATAGGGTAGACCGCGTATACAGGTTATTCCAACAGAATAATAAGAAATGGAATAACAACAGTTCTCTTCATGAATAAGAAAGAATAACACCCCTTACCGTAACAGAAACTGGATATGGAAAAAGAAAAGTTAAGTAGCAGAAAGCTTTTCTTCTATCTTTCTATAGTTTCTCTCTCTAGAGTTCAGTGAATTCGTAAGAAAATAATGAAGGAATGAGCTTCTATTTATAGGAAAATGGAATGCATAGTAACTAATCCATGAACGGTCCAGATTAATTTACTTTAATCTGACGGTCCATATTTAAAGAAAAATCTTTTAAATAAAATATAATATATTCTATTTATATAAAAAGATTTTTACTATGCAAACACTATGCAACACTATGCAAAACACTATGCAACACTATGCATAATAAAATATAATATATTCTATTTATAAAATAACTTTAATAAAGTATTCTGTTTTATATAAAAAGATGTTTCCGTTTTATTACGTTAATAATACGAATAAAACAAAACGTCATTATCGCTATAATAATTCATATTATTAATCGACAATAATTGAATCAAACTGAGCGACTTCTCACATAAATATCAATAATCAATACCGTGTGCTACTATGCAACAACGCGTATTACTGTACTTTTACTACCAAGTAGTTCAACAGTATCAACGGTAAAACTTCCGCCGTTATTTTTAATAAAATATTTTTGTCGTTTTCTCAATCCGACAATAATTCTGTTGTGGGGTCCACCAATAATTTTGCCGTCGTACGAATATTCCCCGACAAAAAGAATATTCCCCGACCAAAACGAATATTTTATAACAACTTGCGTACTTTGCAAAATTTATAAATATTACCCACAACTATAACATTATATCAAATTTCTTCCATAATATTCAAAAATAATAATTATAAAAATTCATCTTTATTTATAAAAACTGAGGTCTTACACCCTCCTTATGGAATTTCGCCCTCAAAATTTACGTACGTACTTGGTATGCTAAATAAGTGAGGATACCTCGACTTTATTTCAAATTCTAACTCTTGAGGTATAACCTTTGAGTGTTGAATACGATTCTTCTTATCCAAGATTTTAACATGTATCTCCTCAAACGTTAAATCATCTATTATCTCGTCCGGTTCTAAATTAATAATGTGGTTTGGGTCGTCCACATATTTACGTAACATCGATACAAAAAAAATTATGAAAACGCAACATACTTGGCGGTAAAACGAGTCTATAGGCCACAATTCATACTCGATCGAGGATTTCAAATGGGCCAATTAAATCAAGGGTTGAGATTTCCTCTCTTCGTCGATTCTTGCTTCTAGAATAATGCCCTCTTGAACCTTCTTCTTCACATTCATCATCTCTGAGTGTGTAGCTTGAGTGGGTTTAACTTTATCGATTAAAGTCAATTCTAATCGTGTATTTGTTATCTTCATGTGGGTCCCTAGAGTCTTTAACTCTATCTTCATCACTTGTAAGTTATACAAAATGAGTCTTTGTGTTAACAATATCGCACTCGTAAACGCATCCGATCTTCTACTCAACACGTCAACTACCACATTCGTTTTCCCACAATGGTATTGAATAGTACGATCGTAATCTTTAACAGCTCGAGTTAACGTCTTTGGCACATTACACGTTCATTTTAGTTGAAGAAATATTTGAGGGTTTAAGAAATGAGTTTTGTACTGGGGTCAATACAAAATTCAATTTTACGCTCTAGGGGTAGGCTTAGAAGACTTCAAGAATACGTCAGGAAATTTATTAACAATAGAAATATTATTCAAAGCTGTGACCCTCATCAAAGACTTGGATAGTATGTCACATTGATACCTATCAATTTGCCATCATCATTCACGACGTCGCCTACAGAAAGTCTGGCTTCGGTGCATTCCACACAAAGAAGTCAATAACGAAAGGACCGGGGCTCTTTACTTATAGCTTGATATGATAATGATTGACTTTAGTGGTTTGGTTGCTTGAATTCACATAACAGGTTGGTTAGGAATATGAAAACTAACAACCTTACGAAAATCATGATGAGTAGTTAACCAATCGATTCCTAAAATTGCATCAAATGAAAGTATTTCCAAAGAGATAAGATTGACAGATAACGTGAAAGTGTCAATTTGAATTAAACAAGATTTATAAATAGTGGATGTAACGAAGGTTTCTACTAACGAAGTTTCAACCAATAAGTCAAAGTCTAACTTCTCCGGAGTTAAATTTAAACGTTGAGCGCAAGCAAGAGAGATAAAAGAATAGGTAGAACCGATATCTAATAAGGTATAGACTTCGCAAGAGCTTATGACTTACTTACCCGTAATAACCTCGTTCGGGTTCCTTGATAAACTCTTTCACTTAAACTACCGGCTTTGACTTGTCTGAGACATCTTTTGGCATCACTATCCCAGCTGGACTTGACTTCGATAAAATCGAGCTAGGTGACCTTCTCTTCTAGAAATTCCCACTTCTATTATCTTGGCCATGATTACCACCGAAGTGGTTATCATTCTTGGCATGATAATTTCCCCCACGATGGTTATCATTGTTCCGATGGCCGTTGCCACCGGTATGATTATTATCGTGTTGTTGGTCGTTACCTTTTGGTTGAGCTGACTCAACGGTCTCATGTGCTTCATTGCTTATCTCAGCATTTTCATATGCCATTTTCAAACACTGTCACAAAACAAAGGTAAATTGACATGTAACATATTATCCCTATATTCTGACCAACCAATTAAATACCAAATAAACTTAGGTATGTCATACTAGCGAAGGAATTCCCCATCTCTTCCCTCCTAGTTCTATTCTCACATCCTAGCCAGAGATCATATCCCTAAGCTTTGATACCAACTGTGACGCCCCCAAAATTAGGTATACATCACTCATCTTGAGTCGCCAGATACATGGTGCAGAATTCAAATACAACTTAATAATACAACTGTAGTGTACAATACGACAAAACATAAACTGTGAGTTTGAATACAAATATTGTCTACTAGAGAGTATACAAACTCAAAAGGAGTCCTCATTACAATTATTATCACACTATTTCGTAGAATAGTGAGGACTACTAATGCACCATCTAGGACCATCACTCTATTCCCCGACTAGTCCCAGCCACGTTCTCATTTCCTGAAAAGAATAGTGAAAGAAAGTGTGAGCTCAACTAGCCCAGTAAGAAATATTATGACTAAGATAATGCAGAATAATTTATCATTAGCCTTCAACGGTGTTAAACTTATAAAATATAATAAACATCAAGTTTAACTACAGTGGAACAAACAATCCATTAAAAGAGTCAAGTAGAGAATAAAATCTACTATCTTTTATAATTTAAAAGGTTTTTCATCACTTTTATCACTGGGACTCGGCTTAATAAATAATCCACATCATCGAATCACCCCTGTACTACGGCCAAGGATATTCTTTAGTATCACGACCACAATTATCCATGCACTACAAGCCAAGAATAATCATATTTCATCAACGGTCCTGATCATGCCATAAAATAATCTATCTTTGCACTATGGCCAAAGAGAATCCATAGTCATAATCATACCAAAAACTGTCCATCAATGCACTACAGGCCAATGAGGACTTTTTCCACACCATTTGTAACATTACGGTTATGATTATACCGAATAATCCCTGGTCATAATCATATCAAGTCCATCTATGCACTACAGGCCACTAGATGACTTTCAACATAATATAAATATGAGGATGATGACAATGATATAAGAATTCAATAAAACAAGTTCAAGAATTAATTTATCTAAGAACTGATAACGTCCAAATTGTCAACATGATACTGCTTTGTAGAGTAAAATTCAAGAATGCTCAGAAGAATATTTTCATGAAAAGATACTGGATGAAGCGCATATATCAAGGATATTCCACTAATTTCATGGAGTATAGAATTCAAAACTTTAACCAACTGAGTATAATAAAGAATGGAATAACAAAAGAAATCACCATGCATGCGGTACTTCGCATAGACAGGTTATTCCAACAGAATAATAATAACGGAACCAGGTCAGGCGAAATTCGCACCGACAGGATATTCCAACAGAATAATAAATAACAGAACCAGGTCCGGCGTAAAACGTACAGACAGGATATTCCAACAGAATAATAAAGAATGGAATATTAGAAGAATTTCACCATGTATGCAGTACTTTGCATAGACATGTTATTCCAACATAATAATAAAGAATAGAATAACAGAAGAATTTCACCAAGTATAGGGTAGCCCGCGTATACAGGTTATTCTAATAGAATAATAAAGAATAGAATAACAGAAGTATTTCACCAAGTATAGGGTAGCCCGCGTATACAGGTTATTCCAACAGAATAATAAAGAATGGAATAACAGAAGTTCTCTTCATAAATAAGAAAGAAAGAATACCCCTTACGAGTACAACAAATAATATTTCATACCTTAGAAAGAAGAGTACTGGATATAAAAGTAGTGAAGTAGCAGAACACTTTTCTTTTTTCTCTTTATAGTTTCTCTCTCTATAGTTTCAGTGAACTCGTAAGAAATAATGAATGAATGAAGTTCTATTTATAGAAAAATGGACTGCATAGTAACTAACTCATGAACGGTCCAGATTGATTTACTTTAATCTGACGGTCCATATTTAAAGCAAAATCTTTTAAATAAAATATAATATATTCTATTTATAATCTAATAAAACGAATAACTTTATAAAAGAATTTACTATGCAAATACTATACAGGCACTATGCAAATACTATGCAGGCACTATGCAAATACTATGCAGGCACTATGCAAACACTATGCATAATAAAATATAATATATTCTAATTATTGTCTAATAAAACAGATAACTTTATAAAAGTATTCTGTTTTATATAAAAAGAATTTACTATGCAAAATACTATGCAACACTATGCATAATAAAATATAATATATTCTATTTATAGAATAACTTTATAAAAGTATTCTGTTTTATATAAAAAGATTTTACTATGCAAAATACTATACAGACACTATGCATAATAGAATATAATATATTTTATTTATAGAATAACTTTATAAAAGTATTCAGTTTTATTACATTAATAATACCAATAAAATAAAACTGATTGACTTATCACATAAGCATCAATAATCAATACCGTGTGCTACTATGCAACCAAGCGTATTACTGTACTTTTAACACCAGGTGTTTTAACAGTTAACGGTAAAACTTCCGCCGTTATTTTCATAAAGTATTTTTGTCATTTTCTCAATCTGACAATAATTTTGTTATGGGGTGCACCAATGATTGTACCGTCATACGAATATTCCCTGATAAAAAAAAATTCCCCTGACCAATCGAATATTATATAACAACTTGCGTAATTTGTAAAATTTGTAAATATTACCCACAACTATAACATTATATCAAATCCACGCCATAATATTCAAAAAAATTATTTCAAGAAAATTAAATATTTATTCATAAAATTTGGGGTCTCACAAATATCATTATGCCGAAATATTGTGTTAAACTTTTTATTAAATTTGGAACTTTTTGTGTTGGGGTTACTATTCACGTATACGACATTATTCACGAATACGGCACTATTTACCTAAAAAAATGAAACTTTTTTCTTTTTGTCCAAAATATCTATTATGGATACTAGCTTTGACTGTATCCATATTTTGATCATTCTTGAATTTTACTCCACTATGATTATTTATGAGGTATTTTTGGACATGGAATAGATGAAATACGAATCCTTAATATTTATTCTTTTGTTTCACTAGATTCGTTTTCTTTAAAATATTTTTCATCATCCTCAGTCATAAATGATGATATTACTGAATATCTTTGGCATGTAGTGCAAAGATGAATGATTTCTGATAAATATCTTTGGCCCGTAGTGCAAAGATGAACATGTGTTTAGATGAACATGACCAACTGATGAATATCTTTGGCCTGTAGTGCAAAGATGAATATTTAATTCCAGATATATATTGATTGATGTTACAGGGATAAAATATCGACGATGAACTTTTAAATTCATATATAGAAGATAGTAGATTACATTCTCTACTTAACTCTTCTAATGAATTATTATTTCTGTAACACCCCCCATTCCAAAATAGAAAGAGAGGTTACTCAAAACACAACAGAACTAAGAAAGATCACAAGGCTCTAAACCACAAAAAATAATCTCATAATAATTCAATATCATAAGACAATCCATAATAAATGCCACACTAGCTTAATCCAAAATCTAAAATAATTATTACAACTTTAAATAAATCAATGTATCGAAACCTAACAAAATATATCAAAACTATTGGATTAAAGGAAGCTCTCGTCACACTTGCCCTTGGTCCCCCTGGTTACCGGCTGGAAGAAGAACACAGCATGAACCAAATGCCCAGTACAGATATAGAATATAAGAATTGAACTAAAATAACTAACTCAATTAATTGAACTGAACTGTAACGAACAAAACCAACACAATGAAATGATAGGCTGAATCAAATGGCTGGGTACTATTTCATACCGAGCTTAGAATAAATAGTAATATACCTTGCCACACAGGCAAGTCAAATAATGTCACACAGGCAATCAAAATAATGCCACATAGGCAATCACACATCGGACTGCGCAATCCAGATGCATGCAAAATCGAAAGGTGTGTTTGGCACAAACATCACCAATCCGCAGAACAGAACAGAACAGAAAACTAGGGTCGACCCATATGCCTCCCACAACAAAATACCAAATGGCCAACTCCCACCGTGGACTGATCACACCGCCACGAAAGGTGTCATGCCTCGGTGCCAAAAGGACATGCATGTGGTACCCCCACAGGTGGTTAAAGCTCAGGTATACCCTACGGTATTCTAACAAAATATAATGTCACAACACATGCGACACAACAAAGGGGTTCTAACATATACATGTTAAACAAAAATGAGATATCAACACAAGTCTCCAAAAATATTAACATGCACATTACTACAAATATCAAAATAAATTTAGGAATGTTGTACTAGTCTACAAAGTACAAATATGAGTTCCACTATGAACGCCAAACGAAATTATCACAATGAATTTGACAAGAAATAATCATGAGAGGCAATACTAATTTTCAAAACGCATAACGAAACGAATAAATTAGAAATAAAAGAGTCTCGCTGAAAGAGTACGGAATCCTTACCTGGATTGAGCAATCTAATACCCAAAATTTTAAACTTTTTTTTTCGGGTATTACATCACCTACCCCTTAAAAAGGATTCCGTCCCCGGAATCAAAAGAATGGAATACACCTAATTAATTTTCAAAGAGATGCGGATACTCCGCTCGAATAGAATCTTCCATCTCCCAGGTAGCTTCCCGCTCCGAATGATTTCTCCACAAAATCTTAATAAACAGAATAGTCTTCCTCCTCATGATCCTTTCTTGATGATCCAAAATCGCCTCAGCTTGTTCCTCACAAGTAAGATCCTCTCGAATCTTATTGAACGGATATTGCACCACGTGCAACGGATGATAATGATAACTCCTCAACACCGACACATGGAACACATTATGCACGTGAGCTAGTTGTGGAGGCAAAGCTAACCGGTATGCAACCTCACCAACCCTCTCCAGAATCTCAAATGGTCCAATATAACGCGGACTAAGTTTCTCTTTCAACCCAAATCTCTGAATGCCCTTCCAAGGAGAAACTTTTAGAAACACATGCTCATCAGGTTCAAATTCTAAAGTCCTCTTATGCTTATCAGCATAACACTTCTGTCGTGATCGAGCCGACTTCAATTTCTCCTTAGCCACCGCTACCTTCTCCGTAGTGATTTGAACTAACTCAAGCCCTTCTATGACCCTTTCGCCAACCTCATCCCAACAAGTTGGTGCCCAAAACTTCCTGCCATATAATGCCTCAAACGGAGCCATTCCAATACTTGCATGCCAGCTGTTGTTATAAGCAAACTCAATTAGGCTCAAGTAATCATCCCAATTACCCAACCACACAAGTGCACAAGACCTCAACATGTCCTCAAACGTCTGAATAGTCCTTTCAGATTTCCCATCAGTTTGCAGATGGAAAGAAGTACTGAAGTTGAGCCGAGTACCCCAAGCTCGTTGAAACCCTTTCCAAAACCTTGAAGTAAATCGTGGGTCTCGATCTGAAAAAATAGATACTGGAGTACCATGAAGTCTAACAATCTCCTGCTAAAAGATATGTGCCAACCTGTCCACTGAGTAACCCTCATGGATAGCCAAAAAAGTGTGCCGATTTGGTCAACCGGTCCACCACTACCCATATGGCATCATTCTTCCTGAAAGTCTTCGGCAACCAAGTTACAAAATCCATCGTGATATCCTCCCACTTCCACACTAGAATGTCTAACTGTTGCAATAACCCACTAGCTCGTTGATGTTCTATCTTCACTTGTTGACAAGTGAGGCACTTTCCAACATATTTAGTCGTGTCTCGTTTCATCCCATTCCACCAAAAACTCTTCTTCAAATCCCTATACATCTTCGTAGAACCTGGATGAATTGAAAATGGCGAACTATGAGCCTCAGCCAGCACAGCCTCTCGAATGATTGGATCTGACGGTAAACACAACTACTCACCCAACTAAATCACACCATGGTCATCAATACGAAACTCGAACTTCTTGCCCTCCTCTAAATTCTGCGTTATACTCCATAACTCCCCATCTTCTTTTTGAGCTTCTTTGACCCGCGAGATAAGATAGGGCTCCACTCTCATACCCGCCAAATGCCCATCTGAACCTCTTACATACAACTCCAACTCGATCCGCTCCATATCTGAAATAAGCTGAGGTTGCGTAATAAGGGCATCTACACTCCCTGAACTCTTTCGGCTAAGAGCATCTGCAACCACATTTGCCTTCCCCGGGTGATACTGAATCCTCGCATCATAATCTTTTAGAAGCTACAACCAATGCCTCTGCCTCATATTGAGCTCATTCTGAGTGAAAATGTATTTAAGACTTTTGTGATCAGTGAAGATATCACAAGTCTCTCCATTCAAATAATGCCTCCAAATCTTTAAGGCAAAGATCACCGCTGCCAACTCCAAATCATGTGTGGGGTAATTCACCTCTTAAGGTTTAAGATGCCTAGAAGCATAAGTAATCACCTTACCGTGTTGCATCAAAACACACCCCAAGCCCTTCTTAGAAGCATCACTATAAATCTGATAGCCTCCTGTCCCCGATGGTAATGCAAGTATAGGAGCTGACACAAGTCATTTCTTCAACTCCTCGAAACTCTTCTCCCGCTCTTCATTCCACATAAACTTCACGCCCTTTCTCATCAACTGAGTCAATGGTAAGGCAAGAAAGGAAAACCCTTCCACAAACCGCCTATAATACCCTGCCAAACCCAAGAAACTCCTAATTTCCATCACTGTAGTAAGTCTTGGCCATTTAGTGATAGCCTCAACCTTCGCAGGATCCACCTTAATGCCTTCAGCAGAAACAACGTGGCCCAAAAATGCAACCTATTCCAACCAAAACTCTCATTTGGAGAATTTAGCATACAGTTTCTCTTTCTGCAAAATCCCCAACACTGTGCGAAGATGCTCCTCATGCTCTTTCTTAGATTTGAGTAAACCAAAATATCATCAATAAAGACAATAACAAATTGGTCTAAGTACTCTCTGAACACCCGATTCATCAAATCCATAAACACCGCCGGAGCGTTAGTCACACCGAAAGGCATCACCAGAAACTCGTAATGCCCATATCGAGTACAAAAAGCCGTCTTAGGGATATCTTCATCCCTCACTCTCAACTGATAATAGCCCGACCTCAAGTCTATCTTCGAAAAATATTTCACCCCCTAAAGTTGGTCAAACAAGTCATCAATCCTCGGCAATGGATACCGATTCCTGATGGTGATCTTGTTCAACTCTCTGTAGTCTATACACAGCCTCATAGACCCATCCTTCTTCTTCACAAACAAGACTGGAGCACCCCGCGGCAAAACACTCGGTCGAATCACACCACGATCCAACAGTTCTTGCAACTGCTCCTTCAACTCCTGCAACTCTAATGGTGCCATCCGATACGACGCCTTAGAGATAGGCTCCGCACCAGGAACAAGCTCAATAGCAAACTCCACCTCCCGCTGCGGTGGCAACCCGGACAACTCCTCGGGAAATACATCGAAAAAGTCACAAACAATAGAATATCCTCAATACGAGACTCACCCTTAGAGGTATCCTTCACAAATGCCAAATACCCCTCACAACCCTTTGCTACCAACTTCCCAGCCTTCAAAGCTGAAATTAACTTCACCAATCTACTCGGATGTGAACCCTGAAACATGAATTCTGGAGACTTCACATCTCCAAATATAACCTTCTTCGCCTGACAATCGATAGTGGCCTGGTGTTTATCTAACCAGTCCATCCCAAGAATGACATCAAAATCGTACATACTCATCGGAAGGAGATTAACGGTACGGATCTTATCCCCAAAACTGATAGGACATCCTCGGTACTAATCAGAAATAACTACAGAAGTCCCCATCGGGGTAGCAATAGACATCACAGAATCTAAAGACTGAGATGGCACACCCAGGTGTCGAACAAAAGACTGAGCAACAATGGAATGAGTAGAACCCGTATCAAACAAAATAGACGCCTCACGATTGCCAACTAAAAGAGTACCAGAAATAGTACCTGGCGCACCTGCCGCCTGATTATAGGTCAAAGCAAACACTCGACCCCCTTGACGCTGACCTCCATTGCCACCATTATCACCACCTCCACCCATTACCACGTGCCCCGGTACAATCCCAAGCAATATGACCCATTTGTTCACACAAAAGCATACACCTGTGAGTCTGTGGCACTTCCTCCCCGGATGATTTGCCCCACAAGTAGCACAAGGAGCTATCGAATGAGATTCGGGTTACCCCCACAGCTGGTCCTAGATAACGACCCTTGATTTTGTCCCTGCTGACGATTATTCCCCTGCTGACGATTTTATCTATACCAAGGTAGCTGAAGTTGACGATTTTTCCCCTGTTGAGGCATCTGCTGATAGCCCCTGTTCTGATTCTGGCCACGCCACTACCCCTGCTGGCCACCACGATTCCTGTTCAACTGACCACCTTGACTTCTCCCATGCTGAACTAAAGCTTGACCCTGCTGGTCATCTCTGTCCCTCTTTCGACTTCCCCTCCAGTCTAGAAGACCGAAAATCCTGTCTCTCCATCTCAATATTTTTGGCTGCATTAGCCACTGCTGACACATCTACAAACTTGGTATTAATGAGATGTTGTCGATACCTATAATGAATCCGCCACTTAAAATTCTCCGCCTGTTCCGCTGCAGTCCCTGCAGAAGTTCTATCAAATTCTGCCAACCTAGTAAACCTCGTCATAAAACTTGTGATGGACTCATCATCTTTTTGCCGAATAGACAGATAGTCTCTAGCATAGGCCTCTTTATCAGCAGCTGGAAGTACTGCTGATAGAAGACCTCACAAAACTCTGCCCAACTAAGTGTCTCAACATAGCCATCACCCTTTGTTGTTTTTATCACTTTCCACCACCTATGTGCATCCCCTTCTAGCTTGTACACTGCAAGTAACACTTTCTGATTATCCGAACACCCCAACACATCAAAAATCTTCTCCAGATGGGCAATCCAATTCTCTGCGTCAATTGGAGTCGGGGCGGAACTGAATGACTGTGGTTTCTGCTTCTGGAACCTTTCCAACCACACATACATTGGAACCACCTGCTGATCAATATCATCTGCATTCCCTTCTTCTTCGTTTTTCTGTGGACCATTATTTCCTGGGTTCTCCTGCTCAAGAATTTCTGGTGGCGGCTGCTGCATTGCTTGTACAACCTGTGCCACCAACTGAGGTAAAGCCTGGTTCACTGCCTGATTCACCAAGGTAGCCAATTGAGCATTAATCTGCTCATTAGGTTGCTCATTGGACCGACCTTCACCTCTTCCCCTATTGTTACCTCGCCTCCCAGCAACTCTAGTTGATCTTCGAGCCATCTAAGAAAGAGATCACGAATATAAACAAAGCAGATTATAGACAAATTTGAATATAGCTGGTATGATAGCTGAACGGAAAATCAAACAGAACAAAAACCTAACCAAGAAGTCTACCCATAACTCACAGGTCAAACCTAAATAGATTTTCTACAAGAAAGAACCTGGCTTTGATACCAACTCTGTAACACCCCCCATTCCAAAATAGAAAGAGAGGTTACTCAAAACACAACAGAACTAAGAAAGATCACAAGGCTCTAAACCACAAAAGAATAATCTCATAATAATTCAATATCATAAGACAAACCATAATAAATGTCACACTGGCTCAATCCACAATGTAAAATAATTATTACAACTTTAAATAAATCAATGTATCGAAACCTAACAAAATATATCAAAACTATTGGATTAAAGGAAGCTCTCGTCACACTTGCCCTTGGTCCCCCTGGTTACCTGTCGGAAGAAGAACACATCATGAGCCAAATGCCCAGTACAGATATAGAATATAAGAATTGAACCGAAATAACTAACTCAATTAATTGAACTGAACTGTAACGAACAAAACCAACACAATGAAATGATAGGCTGAATCAAATGGCTGGGTGCTATTTTATACCGAGCTCAGAATAAATAGTAATATACCTTGCCACACAGGCAAGTCAAATAATACCACACAGGCAATCAAAATAATGCCACACATGCAATCACACATCGGACTGCGCAATCCAGATGCATGCAAAATCGGAAGGTGTGTTTGGTACAAACATCACCAATCCGCAGAACAGAACAGAACAGAAAACTAGGGTCGACCCATACGCCTCCCACAACAAAACACCAAATGGCCAACTCCCACCGGAGCACAAAACAGAGACATTGTGGAATGATCACACCGCCACGGAAGGTGTCATGCCTCGGTGCCAAGAGGACATGCCTGTAGTACCCCCACAGATGGTTATAGCTCAGGTATACCCTACAGTATTCTAACAAAATATAATGTCACAACACATGCGACACAACAAAGGGGTTCTAACATGTACATGTTAAACTGAAATGAGATATCAACACAAGTCTCCAAAAATATTAGCATGGCACATTACTACAAATATCAAAATAAATTTAGGCATGTTGTACTAGTCTACAGAGTACAAATATGAGTTCCACTATGAACGCCAAACGAAATTATCACAATGAATTTGACAAGAAATAATCATGAGAGGCAATACTAATTTTCAAAACGCATAACGAAACGAATAAATTAGACATAAAAGAGTCTCGCTGAAAGAGTACGAAATCCGTACCTGGATTGAGCAATGTAATACCCAAAATTTTAAACTTTTTTTTTCGGGTATTACAATTTCTGCTGCTAATATTGATTTAAAATAGGTTGTCTATTGTATTCTATTAGATTTTTCCCTGTTGAAAACTAACAATAATTTGTTCTATGTTATCTTAGTCATAATATTCTTTACTGGGCTAGTTCATCTCACCCTTTTCTTTTTTGTTCCATTTTTCTTCTCAGGAGGCGAGAATGTAGCGAGTACTAGTCGGGGTATGGAATGAAGGTTCTAGAAAGTCGTTTTAGTAGTCCTCACCATTTTTGTAAAATAATGTATCAATAATTATAATGAGGACTTATTTGAGTGTGGATATTGTCTAGATGACAATATTTGTATTTAAACTCACAGTTTTTATGTTGTATTAATAAAGTTGTAATTGTTTCTGTACCATGTATTTTGACGACTCAGAATGGGTGTTGTATACCTATTTTGGGGGCGTCACATTAGAGTTGTGCACAAGTATTAAAGAAATAATTGTATAACATTAAATATAATATCAATTATCTATATTGTCTTTGTATTGGAAAAAAAGACTGTTATTTATTGGCAAAAAATAGTGAGAAAATTAAAACTATATTTATTGGGTAAAAAATAGTGAGAGAACTAAAATTATATGTTGTCTTGTGTTATAAAATATTTTTTTTAAATTTATAAATAGTATTCACCCAAACATAGCAGTTGCATCAACAGTGAAATGCTTTAGTTTGAAAATTTGATTAATTAATTTTATTTTATTTTTAGTCAAAATGTATTTTAAATATATATTAAATAATATAATATTGAATAAAATAAAATGATACCATCTCTGTTTCAAAATTAGAGATACAATTTAATTTTTGAGGATAAACGACGACATATTAAATTTCGAAATTGGTTTAACTTATAAAAGTTTAGAATAAAATAAAATTTATGATCAATAATTTTTGTTATATACTATATAATTATAATAAATGTATTAATTAAAATTAAATAAATTCACATCGATTTAAAATTTATTTATTCTTAAAAGTCAAATTATATATTTAATTGTGGAACGGAAAAAGTATTTTATTAAATAATAATAATAAGATCAAATGTGATAAACTAGATAATGTAAAATTTTAGAATAAAATTAAAACAAAATAGAGAAATAAAATGATGGAAGAATGATCAACTCATGCTTACTTGCACTTTCTTGGCAGGGTGTAAACGAGTCGAATTTCAGCACACACTTTAGTGCTTAGATTCGTCTCGACTAGAAAAAATTGAGCCCGAATACGACTCGAATTCGATTAAGAATTTTTATTTTTGCCCCAGATTCAACTCGATTCATTATTCGGACCTACTCGGCTTGTAAATACTCTCTCGTTTACAAAGCGAGTTACTCATGAACCTTTAAATCGAGTTTCGAATATGAACAATTTCAGTTAAAATTGAACCACTACATACTAAATTTGTTACTTAACTAATATTTATATATAAAACTTTTTCACTTTTATTTATGTATTGAAATTATAAAGAATGTAATATAAATTGACATTCAATTCATTGATTTATTCAAGTATAAATTTACACAATTTCATACTACACTTTATAAATTATAAAAATTGATACAAATATCACATATTTAACTTATTAGCATAGAACATGATCAGACCAATATTCGAATATGATTCATCGAACATGTATCGAGTATGGTTCGAGAAAAAAATGAAATACTCGAATCCTACTCTGAACGAACACTGATATGCTCGAATTCTACTCGTGTATATTAAATAAAAAATGAATATAGATCAGTTCGACTCAGATCAACTCCGAATTCGAGCTTTAAATTATATTTTCGATCTACTTGGCTCAATCTACACTTCTATTTTTTTGGAGACAAACACAGAAAGTCAGGTGAGGCAATCGCGGCGCCTGGTTGAGGGTATTTACGTAGTTATTTGCAATAGAGAGGGCAGTTTATACGACCGTCACGGTGAATGTATGGTGGGCCTATTAATACAGCTGGCCTCTACAGACACACACACATATCTATATATATATATATACACAACGGTAAATAAGTAAATAGTGCCAGCAGCGCCGCGCGAAGGATACATAGACACTTAAACGGCAAAACTGTGACGTGGACTAGAATGCCTCCACCGACGAGAGTAGGTTGCCAAAGCAAACATAACGGCTACAATTTCTGATAAATGAGACCATTAGGCCCGTTAATTGAGTTGTGTTAGTTGAGTTTAAGGTTGTTCAAATTCAATTTATTTTACATTTGATTGTCTCTTAATAAACTGTCTCTTATTCGTTAAGAGACATGATGCTGTTTTTTTGTTACTTCTGAATGCCTCTTAATCGGTAAGACATAAAATAAAATTTTAATAATTAAGAGGTACATCTTAATGATATTTTTTTGATAATTTTTTTATATAAATATATTCAACAATATTATGCACTCATTTTTATTAAATTGAATATTTAAAATTATTAAATAAAATTTTACTCTTTAAAATGCTAAAATAGTGTCATTAAGAGACAATTTATTTTTAAGTTATCAAATAATTTTTTAGATTTAGACTTCATAACCATTCAGATGATCTAATTTATTAAGACATCATAATCATTCAAATTTTAATTCTCAAATTTATCAAACACAAAACTTTAGAAACTCATCGAGCAAACTTCATAACTTCCCTCGTCCCACGTAAATAAAAGTTGAGGTATAACCGCAAACATTTGTGGGCAGCCCCAAGAGATGTCGCCATTTCATTCTTTGTTGCCAAGCCTATAGCTTACAACAACCTCCAATTTATGGTATGGACCTGCCACTATTTAATATGTATCCATCACATATTAACATGACAATGTCAAACACTTCCTACATAAAGGTGGGATCCACTTTTTCTGATGTGAGAGATGATTATGTAAAAATATCAAAAATACAGACGAAAATATCAATTTTCTTTTTGAATACACGTGAGACTAATTTTAAGACGTATCAAAAATATATTTAAATATTACTCATTTTGTTTCAAAATATAAATTTATTACCCCCTCCGTCTCATGATAAAAGTACTTATTACTATTTTGGGTAGTCCCATGTTAAATGTCCATTTTTCTTTAATAACCAAATTTTTACACATATTTTCCTATTATACCCGTAGCATTAAATATCTCATATTTTTCTTATTCTAATTCTCTCTCCATATTTAATAACATTATTATGAACAATTTTGTCATTTCATTCATCTTTTTAATATTCGTGAAAAATCCATTAAGACTTTTATCATGGGACGGAGGAAGTATTAACTTTTTAAAATTAACCTGAGACATTTTTCAAGCCCAAAATTTATTTAGTGTTTTAGTCAATTCAGTGATGAATATTGTAAATTTTCTAAAGTATTTTATAACACCTCAGTCTTACATCGATGGGATAATTTTAGGGTTCTTTACACTAATATACAACATTTAGAAAGTAATTACAAAAATAAAACATACACAAAATAATTACAAAAATAAAACATAAGCAATATAACGCGCCTAAAATCACGTATATATGTCAGTTACACACTTTTCCTATTTACAACTAACCGCTCCTAAATTCAAGCAACTGAGATCCAAAATTCAAGCAACTGAGATTCAAGCGACTGAAATCCAAATCTTCTGTCACGACACACCTCTGAGATCGGAGAAGACGAAACTTTTTATCGCGACGGCACGCTAAGATAGCAAAATAGCATACAAAATCAACAACAACTTTAAGTTCAGTAACGAAACACAATCGAACGACAGTGAATGTTGAATACAAAATCACAGCAACTTCAATACAAATCTGAATACTGAGGTATGTGAGATTAAAATTCATATACATATAGTTACATATGCTTACTACGAATTCCTATATTGATTACCTTTCTTAAGTTTTTCACACTTAAAATGGTTACTACAAATTCCTATAACGATTGGATGATTCATTGATATATTTTTTTATTATGGTTACTAAATATATATAAATTGGTTACTGATAATTGTGCATTTGTTTGCTAAATAATATTTATTTGATGGCTTTATAATTTTTAAATGAGTTTGGTTACCTTCATGAAACTGTTGGTTACTCTCTAATGTTGTCTTGGTTACTGAATAACATTATAATCTCTAATGTTGTCTTGGTTACTGTCTAATGCTGTCTTGGTTACTGTCTAATGCTGTCTTGGTTACTATGTAACAATATATTGGTTACTGATTAATGCTGATTCGGTTACTGTGTAACATTATAATGGTTACTGATTAATGCTAATTCGGTTACTATGTAACATTATAATGGTTACTGAATATTTCGTTACTGTCTAATGCTGTCTTGGTTACTATGTAACATTGTTTGTCTAATGTTGTTATGTATTATACATTTTATAAAAAGATTTGATCCAGTTGCAATTTGGCAATAACTGTCAAGATTAGAGTGTCGGATTTTGGCATTTTTAGAGCCTAATTTCATTGAAAACGGGTCAACGATCAAAAGTCACCAGCTTTGCTGGTGAACTGCATGGTTTTTTGGTCAAATTCTATCATTTAGGCCTTCAAAATTGCATGTAAAAAATTAGTTTATTTTCTGGTTACTAACATTATGTAATTTGGTTACTATCTAATATTGATTTGGTTACTTTATAATGTTTATTAAATTGCCAGACAATGGAGACTGACAGTAACTAATACAACAAATTTAATTGTTTACAAGAATATATAATTGTTTACTATTAGTAACCATTAACCACATGGTTGGTAACATTTTTGATGGTGTACAATAACCAAAATTGATGTTGATTAAAAATGTGGTTTATTATTGATTTGGTTACTGTATAATGTTTATTTGGTTGTTGTATACTTTAAATATTTATTTGGTTACCCCATGGTTACTATATACTCGTATATTGGTTACCTTTCTTAAGTTTTTCGCTATTTGATTTGTCACAAAGTCAGTATACTGACTGTTTTGATTGTAAAAATGCATTTGAAAATGTGTTTTATATTATAGTTATTAAATATATATAATTTGGTTGTTGTTTATTATAAATTTGGTTTCTGAATAATGTTTATTTGATTGCTTTATAATTTTTAAATGATTTATATTGATTTTATTATATTGATGGTTACTCATTAAATACATTATTTAACTTTCTAAAACTGCTAGTTACTGTCTGATGTTGTCTTGTTTACTGTGTAACATTGTACTGTCTAATGTTGTCTTGGTTACTGATTAATGCTGATTCGGTTACTCATTAAATGCATTGTTTAACTTCCTAAAACTGCTAGTTACTGTCTGATGTTGTCTTGTTTACTGTGTAACATTGTACTGTTTAATGTTGTTTTGGTTACTGTGTAATATTATAATGGTTACTGAATATTGCTGAGTTGGTTACTGTGTAAAATTATAATGGTTAGTGCATATTATTACTGAACAATGCTGACTTGGTTACTGACTAATGCTGGTTTGGTTACTGTTTAACATTATATTTGGTTACTGACTAATGCTGGTTTGATTGTTGTTTAATATTATATTTGTTCAGCTTCCATCGTGCGGTTAGATGACAAAGAAAACTGGGATATGCCAGAGGAAGTAAGAAACATAAGTGTAAAACCACAGAACACAAGAAGACCAATGGAAATATCAAGAATAGGGAGGTACAATCAAAATTCAAAACAAATGCTGCAGGTGCCAAGAAAAAGGATACAACAGGAAAACATGCAATAATCCACCTATTTTAAGACCAAAAAAGGCCTGATAAATTGTTGTACATTAAGAGTAAATACATTAATATATAATTGTTTACTATGAGTAACCATTATCCATGTGGTTGGTAACATTTTTTATTGTATACAGTAAACAAAATTGATATTGATTAATATTTTGATTTCTGATTATACAAAATAGCTGCTATATACTGATTTTAAAAAATAATAACTAAAATCCCTCATTGATTGTACAATAATAGTAGTCAAACACCATTAAATAACAGTAAAATAAATATAATAAATAAATAACCAAATAGTTACATAACAGTAATCATAATATGTTTTAATGGTAACCAAAACATAAAACAACCGGTGTATCCAACATCCTGTAATGAAGGTGATATTATTTGTTTAGGCAACCCAATTATACTATGACATGTACATTTCACAATTGATATATGTCCTGAAACAAGATTGTAACTCTCTGGTTACTATCAAAATAATAGTTGGTTACCTTTATATACATATTTGGTTACCAACTGTACATCTCAAATAATGTAGCAAACACAACTTAAAAGAAACAATAAATAATAACTAAAATACCTCATTGATTGTACAATAATAGTAGTCAAAAACCATTAAATAACAGTAAAACGAATATAATAAATAAGTAACCAAATAGTTACATAACAGTAATCATAATATTTTTTAATGGTAACCAAAACATAAAACAACTTGTGTATCCAACATCTTGTAATGAAGGTGATATTGTTTGTTTAGGCAATCCAACTATACTAAGACATGTACATTTCATAATTGATATATGTCCTGAAACAAGCTTGTAACTCTGTGGTTACTATCAAAACAATATTTGGTTACCAACTGTACATCTCAAACAATGTAGCAAACACAACTTAAAAGAAACAATAAATAATAACTAAAATACCTCATTGATTGTACAATAATAGCAGTCAAAAATAATTAAATAACAGTAAAACAAATATAATAAATAAGTAACCAAATAGTTACATAACAGTAACCATAATATGTTTTAATGGTAACCAAAATATAAAATAACCTGTGTATCCAGCATCCTGTAATGAAGGTGATATTATTTGTTTAGGCAACCCAATTATACTATGATATGTACACTTCACATTTGATATACGTCCTGAAATAAGCTTGTAAATCTGTGGTTACTATCAAAATAATAGTTGGTTACCTTTATATACATATTTGGTTATCAACTGTACATCTCAAACAATGTAGCAAATACAACTTAAAAGAAACAATAAATAATAACTAAAATACATATGACAATAATACATCCACAAACTAATGATGCCTTAAACTTCTCCAACTGATTTGAGTTCAATTTTTTGGTAATAATGTTGGGGACTTCCATGTAACCTATATATAACTTTTCCAATGAATAGGACTTCAATTTTTACTAACAAGCTTGTAGATAAATAGGACACTCACACATGTACATTTAACAATTGATGTTTGTCCTGATACAAGCTTGTAACTATCTGGTTACTAATAACAATAACCATAATGTAACATAATAAAACAGTAACCACATAATTATATGATTGTAATCAGAACAGGATTTAATGGTAACCAAAACAGAAACATCATGTAATGAAACCCAGTTTAGACAATCCATGTATACTAAATAATTACATATTAACCAGAATAAAAAATAAAAGTATCTGAAATCCCACATCGAGGACACAATAATAGTAGCCAAACCATAAGTAACAGTAACCAAAACATAATTAAGAAGTAACCAAATAGTTATATGAAAGTAACCAGAACATGTTTTAATGGTAACCAAAACAGAAACAATCTGTATGTCCAACTAAGTTTACAAAAATAATACATCAATGTATACTAAGCAAATACATGGTTTATTATGACTTGGGTTTATTATTTACAAAAATAAAATATCCACAAACTAATGATGCCTTAAACTTCTCCAACTGACTTGGGTTCAATTTCTTGGTAATAATACTGGAGACTTCCATGTCACACCAATATATAATTTTTCCAGTGAATTTTCTGTTGCATTCCTCATAGTAAAGATCTCATAACTGCAAATAAATAAAATCAGATTTACACAGTCATTAGTAATCAGATATAAACAACATGTAGTATATACCATTTTATGCAGTAAACAAATAGTTATATATAATATTAACCAAAACATAATTTAAAGGTCACCAAAATAAAAACATGTATACCAAAAAATATACTAAAGAAGTAACCAAACAGTTATATAATAGTAACCAAACCATGTTTTAATGGTAACCAACACATAAACAATATGTATACCAAACCTAGCTTACTCAACCAATGTATATTAAGCAAATACATTGGAACCAAAACAACATATAAAAGTAACCAAAATCCCAATTGAGAAAAAAAAATGGTATCCAAATCATAAGCCAGCAAAAAAAAATATACTAATGAAGTAACCAAACAGTTATATGTTAGTAACCAAAACATATATTAATGGTAACCAATACATAAACAACATATAGACCAAACACAGTTTAGTCAACCCATATATACTAAGCAAATACATGGTAACCAGAACAACAAAAAACCAAAATTCCAACTCAAGGAAACAAAAATAGAATCCAAATCAGAAATTAACAATAACCAAAAATATACTAAAGAAGTAACCAAATATTTATATGATAGTAACCAAAATATGTTTTAATGGTAACCAATACATAAACAATATGTATACCAAAACTAGTTTAGTCAAGTACTATGTATACTAAGCAAATACATGGTAACCATAACAACATAAAAAAATAACCAAAATACCAAATCAAGGTAACAAAAATGGTTTCCGGATCACAAGCTAACAATAACCAAAACATAACGCAGAAGTAACCAAACAGTTATATGATTGTAACAATAACAAAATTTAAATTAGTAAACCTTTAAAAAATTTTGGGTTGGAAATATCTTCTGGCTATGAACTTGAGCTTCTGTCTTAACTACAGGAACATCAAAATCAGAATCCAACTGCACAAACGCAAACAAATTTCTTCAAGTCCTTAATAGAATCACCATTTGTGATTCTTTTCTTCTTTTCATCCTTCTTCATTGTATCAACCATTCTATACAAAATATAAAAATAACAAAAATCCAAACAATCAATACCCCATTCTGTTAGAAACATAGTGAATATGTATGATCATATTGACAATTAATTAGTAGAATGAAAATTAACAGAAATTAGAAGCATACCTTAGAGAGAAACCAGAATCCTTTCAGTTGTGAGAGAGTTGGAGAGAGAATAACACGTATTAGCCTGAAAACATAGCCTGAAAGTCACGTATTCAATTTTCTGTCGGAGTTGAGAGACTATGGTGTTGCGGCGGCGGCGAAAGAGGACGACGACAAGTGGCTTAGAGAGGAGAGAGAGAAGTAGTAAGGGAGAAGAGAGAGAAATAGTAAGGGCGTAGAGAGAGAAACCGAAGGAAGATGGAAACTAATTTGTTATGTCAGCCCATTAATATTAATCCCTTAATTTAAGGACTCAATATTAATCCCTTAATTTAAGGACTCTTTAATTGTATTAGTATTGTAAATATATATGATGAAGTGTCATATTTTTGTAATTATTTTATGAATGTATGATTTTTGTAATTACTTTTAAAAATGTACTATAATATGTAATTGTTCCATAATTTTATACGTGTTCAAGGACTCAAGTTACAATGTCAATAATATATTTAGTCATGCCATCTTGAGTGAGTTAATAGTGAGCTAAGATGACTCAAAAAAATAATACTAAGATATCAGTTTGGTTCTTAATATGCTCTGATTTATTTTGGACTCGAAAATTTGACTCAATTTGTTATATTACTAGTTATAAAATTTTATTATTTTCATAATTGTTAATAAATCATATCAATTTTGAGTTTGAAAATAACTTTATTTGACTTTTAAAAATTAACAATAATTTGGAACATAAAAAATTCTATAAGAAATATATTTATGATATTTTTAAAAATATAACTTATGCATATATAAGATATATAAATATAATATAATATTTAAATATACTTGACATGTTTTAACTCTATGTTACACACTAAAATAAAGTGGTAAAGTTATTATTGGACTAAAAGTATGAAATAGGCGCAAGAATAAAATGATTTTTTTAAATATTTTAAGAATAAAATGATTTTTTTTAACATTTTAAGAGCATTCTGAGAGAGAACCTATTCTATTTTATAATAAAATAGATTCTCTCTCATATGAAGGTGTGACCTACTGTATGCCATGTGAGATAGAACCATATTAAAATATCAAAAATACATGTAAAAATATCAGTTCTTTTGTTTGCTTCATTTTCAAGTGACTGAAGTACTCCCTCCCTCATGCTTCATTTGGGAAGTGGTTAGTATGAAGTTTATTTTTGAGTAAGTTGATTAATTGGCTAATAAAGTGCTGACACGCAGGCAATGCTATATGTGTGTCAACATTCTATTGGTTAATTGATCAACTTACCCAAAAATAAACTCCATGCTAACTGGACCATTTCATTTGGATATAAGGAATGAGGGCCGGAATGAAATGGACACATTAGGTCTCACCTTCATGTGATGTAAAAAAAAATTATATGAAAATATCAAAAACACATGTGAAAATAATATACCCCAAATTAAATCCCGAATTGTTGTGTTGTATCAAAAGTTATAATGCCACAATTTTAACTGAAAAGCTACAAAATGAAGTTCATACTTTCAAGATTAATCACAAATATAGTTTTTCCCTAGGATGCTCATCAGAAGAATATATGTATATATAGCTTTCCTATGAGGGAGATTTCCATAAGAATAATTCCAGGGGGGATATTTTTTGTTGACATTGTTAGCGACATTTTTTTTTTTTGTAGTACCTCTCAAAAAATGTATAGTATTTATTCCAACTGAAATTTTTGTAAAAAACAGTGTTTTAGGTGTAATTTGTATACATACAAGAAACATTGTCTGTACAGTCTGTACCACCCTGTTTCTTTCATGTATCCAAATTACACCTAAAACACTGTTTTTTACAAAAATTTCAGTTGAATAAATACTATATATTTTTTGAGAGGTACTACAAAAAAAACAAAAAAAAAATGTCGATAACACAATGTCAACAAAAAATATCCCCTAGAAGGACTCTTTCCATAACTGTTACAAACCTGTCATAGGTGACCATGCTTATTAGATTCTTTACCAAGTACTATGCACACAAATTAAATAAAGACTTCAACCATAATTTCCTAACAACTAACATTTGAAATAATTAGGAAAAATATATTGGAGGTCTAAGTATACCCATGAAATAATGAAAATATATAGAAGATAAATGTAAATCACAATAAGCAAAGGGGAATTTTCATGTACGAGTCTAATGACAATGTTTTCACCAGAATTAGTAAGAACGCCCTTAATAAACCTCATCTTTAACGCTTCTAGTATATCTCATTAGGTAAGAAATTTCAATTTTGAGATTGGTAAGAACAGTGGGGATAAATCTTTAAAGCAACAATGAAATAGCCAGAGTTCTTCCTGTTGGAAATACTATCTATTTACATAGCATTAAATATGTGCCTTTGTTTCTTCTATATGAATACAAATATATAGCAGTTCCAAGGAGCCTATGCCTATGGCAGAGGCATAGATGCCAACATCAAAACAAAATATACTAGGAATAACTTGTGGACAGTGCAAAAATACTGATTTTTTTTGTGGAGATATACATAGTTCAAAACATAAACACTTTGATATACATAGTTCAAAACATAAACACTAGCAAAAATTTCACAAATATCCTCCTAAAAGCTTTGTTACACAATAACCCTACCACAAGAACATGAATAAGGTCATAACATATCGGAGCAAGATTTACTAAGAACAACTTGTGGGCAAAGCAACAATACTGATTTATTAATGAACAAATGAACAATACAAATATACACATCAATCATTCGCACATTTTTAATACTAATATTAAACAAGCCCAACCATGATTAAACTAAGAACAAGTATAACTTTGTTCTCAAATTTTCATTATCAGAAAACAAAGTTACCAGATACTCCTATGGACCTAGCAAACCACGTATTGATATTTACGTTCCCAAACATGGTACTATTGTGTATCAATATTCTAAATTTAGCAATACCCAAATTTTTCTTTGAGTTGCACACATATCAATATTTCTATCTTAGTAGTAGAAGTTCAAACATCACATTTATACTAAATTTTTATAGAACAATCAACTAGTTGAATCAACAAAAAATCTTTTATTAATCTTAGTTTTATTGCATTTAGATTCTAAAAAAATTCTTAACTACAAGTACACATTTAATGCTACCCTAGTAGGCTAGTAGCATATTCCTGCCTATGTAGCGTACAATGTTCCACATCAATTCCACAATCAAAACAAACTGCATTATAGGTAACACTACTACAAACAACCCAACCATGATTAAAAGTATGAACAAGTATAACTTGGTAATCATCACCACACCAGGGGCAAAAACTGTAGATAGTTAACTTTACTTCCTCATTAAAAGTATAAGGGTAAACGAATTCAAAAGATTACAACAACATACAGCATTGGCTAAAAGAGCTACTGTACGTGAAATGTGCCTCTTCTCATTTCCATTAAATAAACATAACTAATTACTATTTTTTTCATTAAATCCAAATAAAAAATTATAACAAAAACAAATCCCAAATAATTATATTCATCTAGGAACTTGCCTATCAGCAGCTTCAGCAACAATTGGCAATCTGGGCAGCTGCCCAAACAAGCAAGAAGATGACCCATAAATCAAACACACCAAAAGGAACAAAAACACAGTGCTATCCAAGCTCATCATCAAATCCAACCCCAGCCCATCTGTTGGATTGAAGGTCCTCTCCAATAAATCCGGAAAAATCAACAGCACATCAAGCACAATAGCCTGCATAGTATTAAACCTCACATACCTACTAAAATTAGGGTTCCTGACAACAACAAAATAAAGGGTCAAAAACACCAAGAACCCATTAAAGGGAAAGCTCTTAAACACCCTAATAGCTGGAATTAGGGGTTGAAGCAGAGTTTGGATGGGAGTGAACTGAGTAATTACATATTTGCCATACTGTACCCCATCAAAGAAAGGGTAGAAGTAACAGACGGCGGAGATTAACCGGTCTGGGGCATCTGCTAAATCATTTCCGTCGGATTTTGCACTGATGGAAATTCTTCTAAATGGGGTAATTGGGGTTTTTGATTTTCTGGTTAAAGAGAGGAGAGATAATAAAGATGAAGATGAAGATGAAGATGAGTAGAGGGTGTGTTTGGATGATAAAATATGTGGTGGTACAGTTGATAAAAGATTGGTTATGGCCATTCCTCTTTTCTTAGGAGTAGAGAAGTGAGGATGGTAAGATTTTTAGGAGAGAGAAATTGAAGATTTGAAAATTCTATTATACTTTTTCATCAAATGCTAAGAATTATCTTGGGTAAAGATCATTGGATGATTTCAGCCATTTGATTTATTATGTATTTTTTTTGTTGAAGTTTAAAGGCCATTTGGCCCAATTTTGTTATTGGTAACCTTCTTTATGGGCTGGAGCAATTTTTTTGAGCCTAGCTAAAATATGGTCATGAAAACAAATTCAGCCTTTTGATTTAGAATGTATTTATGCTGAAGTTTGAAGGCCATTTGGGCCAATATTGTTATGGGCTTTAGATGATAATCCAACCTTCTCAATATATGTTCCTATTTCTTAAACAAAGTAGAAAATATGGTCCAGCACTAGCATAGTCCAACTTCAGTTCCTGGGTAATGTTATATTTTCTCCTTCTTCCCCTTTGTTTCCTTTGGTATATAGATAAATTCAAGGAGGGGAATTGATAATTTTAAATAAAAATGTGATATTTCTGCATTAAACTCTTTCACATGATTGTGGGGTTCATTCCTTATTCATATGAGAAGAGTTTTTATAAAAATATCAATTTTAATTCAAGAATCTAACTGAATATTTACATAATGACTGCAATATCTTTTTTAATATTGAAAATTTAATAGTAGACCATTTAGAATGAAGAAATAATCTTAGAAATCTGATTATTGGTTCTCTCGTTATTGTTATTATAATTTTTCATAATTCAAACATACATTTTAATTCTAGGGTTTAAGAGTATCTTTAGCAGGTGTACTATCTCGTTGACTATATTTAGTCTTTATGACATCTGCATATGTCCTTTAGTCTTCAATCTTTCTAACAGATGGACTATCCCGTGAACTATAATATAAAAAGATTAAAATAATCAATGAATTCAAAATAATTTCCAACGACTATATTCCAACAGCTGATGAGTAGGTTTTATACCTATGAATCTGGTATTATTAAACTTAATTATTGTTATATTTAATTGTTTTTAGGATCTTTTTATGTGTTTTGTGTTTATTTGTTGTAGGTTGGAGTTGGAGGGACAAATTGGTCATTTCGGAGAAGAAAAAGGTCAAAAATCATGAAAATTAAAGCTGAGTGGCATTTCTGTAAATATGAGGACATGGCCAAGCGCCTAGGCGCTTGGAATTGCACTATGATGAGCGCCTAGGCGCTCTAATGCGTAGATTGGTGCGTTTTGCAGCTGTCAAGTGGGTTTTTGAAGCCAAAGAGGAGTCTGAATGAGGGCTGAGACCAATACAAGTAGGAGAGGACTCTACAAAGGCAAGGGGGACGAATTTGACAAGGAATCAATAAGTTTTCAAGAGTTTTGCAGAGAGAACAAGGAGGAAAAACACGAAGGAGAATTGCAAAGGCTGAAGATCTAAGAGAGAGTATTGGAGCAAATTCAGAGTTTCTTCTTCTCTTCTCTAGTTTTATCTTTTGTAACTATCTGGGATGTTTGGATTATTTATCTGGATTATGTTTTTCTTTATTATTATCATGAACTAAATTTTAATTAAGATTGCAACGGAACTTGGTATGTAGTTTAAATTGCAAGCTTCCCATTGAATGAAAGTTAGTTTTTATTGAATTGTTTATTATATCTTATGCTTATTGATTAATTGTTTGGCCAACAATTACTGTGATAATCTATATGAAATTGGAAGATGGAGTATAGATTGAGATCTGGATATGATAACATCTGTTCATATAATCTGAATAGGGTTAATATGATTAGCATGTAGGATAGGAATATACCTATGTGTCTTTTGTATCCATTGAAAGAATTTGTGCATAAATCCTAATTAACTTGATTCACATAGGAATATAGTGAGTTGATTAATTGGGGTGTTCCTTATAATTCTACATCTTAGTGATTGGATTTAGAAGGATTTGTTCACGTGTCTTTGGAAGAAGAGCGTGAATATTTATAAAGCATTCTTGGATAACAATTCATATTAATTGATTTATTTTAAATGGGAAGTAAGTAGTTTGAATGAAATACTAAGGGAAGTTGTAATCTTAATCTGTTAAATCTGCATTTATTCTTGTGATATTTTGGTTTTTAATTATTAGTTTGTTAAGTTTAATTTTCAAATCATAAACAAAATTTTCTTAGTTTAAAATAGGATTAATTGCATTAGAATTAGTATTTGATAAATATTAGTCTATTTCCTCGTGGGAACGATACTCTTGCTTGCTGAATATTACAATTGAACGCGTATACTTGCGTGGAAAAGTGCTATTAAAAATTAGGCAACAAGTTTTTGGCGCCGTTGCCGGGGAATTAGTTTAATATTTTGTCATTATTGATTTTTATAGCGTTAATCTTAATTTAAACTTTTTCTGTTCTGTTCTGTTCTATTCAGGTGCTTTTGACTAGTTTATGCAAACGCGATCGAAGAAGCCAGATTTATTGCCTCACGAGGACGACATCGAGAAAAGATTTCAGCGGTTGCGTAAGTGGGTTAAAGAAACCAAAGAAGCACTTGATAAGGAAGATACTATGGCTGAAGAAGAGCAAAAAGCACTGCGGGATTATGCTACGCCGCGGGTTACTGAAATTCAGTCAAGTATTACGAGACCTGCCATTACTGCTACAAGTTTTGAGATAAAACCGGGGACAATACAGATGATTCAAAATTCATGTCAGTTCGGAGGGTTACCAAACGATGATCCGAACGATCACATAGTCAGCTTTATAGAAATCTGCGATACTTTCAAGTATAATAATGTGTCAGAGGATGCAATAAGGCTAAGGCTATTTCCATTTACCCTCAGAGATAAGGCTAAGAGTTGGCTCCATTCACTACCACCAGGCTCGATCACTACATGGAATGATTTAGCTCAGAAATTTCTTGCAAAGTTTTTCCCACCTGCAAAAACAGCAAAGTTGCGGAACGATATCTTCTCTTTCGTTCAGCACGATTCAGAATCACTATATGAAGCCTGGGAGAGATTCAAGGATTCATTGCGAAAATGTCCACACCATGGAATTCCTAAATGGCTTCAGGTGCAAACGTTTTATAATGGTTTATTCGGCACAGTGAGATCGAGTATAGATGCTGCAGCAGGAGGAGCTATTATGGCCAAGAATTGTGATGAGGGGTATGAGTTGCTTGAAACCATGGCAGCTAATAATTATCAATGGCCAACAGCAAGAACAACTCCGACAAGGACAGTAGGAGTGTATGAAGTGGATGCTATGACAGCATTGTCAGCTCAAATGACAGCTCAGATGTCTGCTCTTACAAAGAAGATAGATTCACTTGGGGTACAACCAGTTCAGAAAATGGAAACGATATGTGAAATATGTGCGGGTAACCACTCAAGTGATCAATGTGCAATAAATCCTGAATCAGTCCATTTTGTTTCCAATTATAACAGGCAGCAGGGCAGTTATGCAAACAACTACAATTCAGGAGTGAGAAACCACCCGAATTTTTCTTGGAGTAATAATCAGTCACAAGCTCAAGCTCCAAGGCAAACATATCCACCTGGATTTCAACCACAGCAACAAACTCTAGAACTTCAAAAGTTTTCACAAATGGAAGAAATGATGGCAAGATTTGCAACTCAGTTGGAAACCGTAACGAAAACCCAAGCAGCTGCAATAAAGAATCTGGAGAATCAAGTAGGGCAAATGGCTAATGCTATGAATACTAGAAATCCAGGTTCTTTACCTAGTGATACGGAGAAAAATCCAAGGAATGATGGAAATGAGCACTGTAAGGCAGTTACACTCAGAAGCGGGAAGGAGTTGACTACAGATTTGGACGGACACAAGAAAGTAATTTCTGCTGAGGATGGTGAACAAGAGAGTGGAGATTCAGAAAGTAAATCTGAGGAAAAAGTTGTGACAAAACAACAAGAAGAAAAGCAAACAACAGTTGTACCACCTGTGCCGTTTCCTCAAAGACTTCAAAAGCAGAAATTAAACAGACAATTTTCAAAATTTTTAGAAGTGTTCAAAAAGCTGCAAATCAACATTCCATTCGCAGATGCCTTAGAACAAATGCCTAGTTATGCAAAATTTATGAAAGATATTTTATCAAGAAAGAGGAAGCTAGGGGAGTTCGAAACAGTAGCATTGACAGAAGAATGCAGCGCAATTCTGCAAAGAAAGTTACCACCGAAGTTGAAGGATCCGGGTAGCTTTACAATACCGTGCACGATTGGGCCCCAGTTCTTTAACAGATGTTTGTGTGATTTGGGGGCAAGTATTAACTTGATGCCACTTTCGATCTACACTCAGTTGGGATTACCAACCCCAAAGCCAACAAATATATCTCTACAGCTCGCCGATAGATCAGTGACATACCCTAGGGGCATTGTGGAAGACATATTAGTGAAGGTGGACAAATTCATATTCCCAGCAGACTTCATTGTGTTGGACTACGAAGAAGATAAAGACATACCCATTATCCTTGGAAGACCATTTTTAGCCACTGGAAGGACATTAATTGATGTACAAAAGGGAGAGTTAACAATGAGAGTTCAAGATGAAGAAGTAACTTTTAATGTTTTCAAGGCTATGAAATTTCCGACGGAAGAGGAAGAGTGCTTAAGAGTTGATCTTATTGAAGAAGCAACTGAAGAGGTATTTGGTGAATCTGTGATTGAAAACCCTCTTGAAACCGCATTGGTTAGTGAAAAATTATTTGATGATTCAATGGTGATAGAATGGGTCCAAATGCTAGATTCAGCTCCAAAGTTCACACGATGTCCACAAAAATTTGAACCTCTGGATTATCGGGGAAAGCTAGATGAAAAGGTGACATCATCCATAGAAGAACCTCCTACCTTGGAACTTAAGCCATTGCCTAACCACCTCCGGTACACTTACCTTGGTTCTTCTTCCTTGCCAGTCATTATTTCTGCATCACTTGATAAGGTTCAAGAAGAAAAGCTACTAAGGGTACTTCGACAATATAAGACTGCTCTTGGATGGACTATTGCAGATATCAAGGGGATAAGCCCATCAATTTGTATGCATAAGATTTTGTTGGAAGACGAAACGAAACCAACGATTGAACAACAACGAAGACTTAATCCAATCATGAAGGAAGTCGTTAAAAAGGAGATCATTAAATGGTTGGATGCTGGAATTATCTACCCTATCTCAGATAGCTCATGGGTAAGTCCGGTTCAATGCGTGCCAAAGAAAGGGGGAATGACAGTAGTTGCGAATGAGCAGAATGAATTGATCCCAACGCGAACAGTTACTGGTTGGCGAGTGTGTATGGATTACAGGAAGTTGAATAAGGCCACTCGTAAAGACCATTTTCCTCTACCATTCATAGATCAAATGTTGGACAGGCTTGCAGGGCACGAGTATTATTGCCTCCTGGATGGATATTCGGGCTATAACCAAATTGCCATTGCACCCGAGGATCAGGAGAAAACAACATTCACATGCCCATATGGCACCTTTGCTTTTCGCAGAATGTCTTTTGGGTTATGTAATGCGCCAGCGACGTTTCAACGGTGTATGATGGCTATTTTTTCAGATATGGTTGAACAAAATCTTGAGGTATTTATGGATGATTTTTCAGTTTTTGGGGATTCGTTTGATTATTGTTTGGAAAATCTCACACTTGTGCTAAAACGCTGCATGGAAACGAATTTGGTTTTGAATTGGGAGAAATGTCATTTTATGGTGCAAGAAGGGATAATCTTGGGTCACCGAGTATCATCAAAAGGAATTGAGGTTGATAGAGCAAAAATCGAAACCATTGAGAACCTGCCACCACCAATTTCTGTAAAGGGTATTCGAAGTTTCTTGGGACACGCTGGTTTCTATAGACGATTTATAAAAGACTTCTCCAAAATCACAAAACCACTGTGCAATCTGTTGGAGAAGGATGTCTCATTCAACTTTGATCAAGCATGCCTAGAAGCGTTTGATGTGTTAAAGAAGAAACTTGTTACCGCACCTGTAATCATAGCACCAGATTGGACTATACCGTTCGAATTAATGTGTGATGCTAGCGACTATGCGATTGGTGCAGTTCTTGGCCAACGAAAGGATAAAATTTTTCATGCTATATACTATGCTAGTAAAACATTGACAGATGCTCAACTGAATTATACTACTACCGAGAAGGAGCTATTAGCAGTTGTTTATGCATTTGATAAATTTCGCTCATATTTGATTGGAACAAAGGTGATTGTGTTTACGGATCATTCGGCAATTAAGTACTTAATAGCAAAGAAAGACGCGAAGCCAAGATTAATTAGATGGGTATTATTGCTACAAGAGTTTGACTTGGAGATCCGGGACCGAAAAGGAACAGAAAATCAGGTTGCTGATCATTTATCACGGTTAGAGAATTCAGAACTAAAGAAAAATGACACAACAGTGATCAACGAATTTTTTCCGGATGAACAGCTATTTGCGGTAAGGATGGATACACCATGGTATGCAGATTATGTAAATTTCATTGTCAGTAAGGTGTTTCCGCCTGATTTGACCAGCCAGCAGAAGAAGAAATTTCTCCATGACGTGAAACAGTATTTATGGGATGAGCCATTCTTATTTAAACAATGTGGCGATCAAGTAATAAGAAGGTGCATCCCAGAAGTTGAAATGGAGAGTATTCTACACCAATGTCATGCATCTGACTATGGTGGACATTTTGGGGGAGAAAGAACGGCAGCTAAAGTGCTTCAATGTGGATTTTTCTGGCCAACACTCTTCAAAGATGCCCGTGTGTTTTCATTAAAATGTGACAGATGCCAAAGAGTTGGTAATATATCAAAGCGACACGAGATGCCACTTAATATGATCCTGGAAGTCGAATTGTTTGATGTTTGGGGAATTGACTTCATGGGACCATTTCCACCATCTTTCTGTAACTCCTATATACTTCTAGCGGTGGACTACGTGTCGAAGTGGGTAGAAGCTATAGCATCACCTACCAATGACGCGAAGGTTGTGATTAAGTTCATTCGGAAGAACATTTTCTCTAGATTCGGCACTCCTCGCGCAATCATTAGTGATGAAGGGACACATTTCTGTAATAAGCAGTTTTCAGCTATCCTTGCTAAATATGGAGTCACTCATAAGATAGCCACTGCTTACCATCCACAGACAAGTGGTCAAGCCGAGGTATCTAACCGAGAAGTGAAACGAATCCTCGAGAAGATAGTGAATCCTAGTCGGAAAGATTGGTCTAGCAAGTTGGACGATGCTCTATGGGCATACCGTACAGCTTACAAAACTCCGATAGGGATGTCTCCGTATAGATTAGTTTATGGGAAGGCATGCCATCTTCCAGTTGAACTCGAACACAGTGCTTATTGGGCAATTCGGAAGTTGAACCTTGATATATCTGCTGCGGGAGAGAAGCGCCTCTTACAATTGAATCAAATGGATGAGTTCAGACTCCAATCGTATGAGAATGCGAAGTTATATAAAGAAAAAGTTAAGAGGTGGCATGATGAGAAAATTCTGGAAAGAAAGTTTCGAAGCAGGTCAAACAGTGTTATTATACAATTCGAGGCTTAAACTGTTTCCTGGAAAGTTGAAATCTCGATGGTCTGGGCCATTTATAATCTCAAAAGTCTATCCTCATGGAGCTGTAGAAGTGGAAGACCCGTATTCAAAACGTAATTTTAAAGTCAACGGTCAAAGATTGAAGCACTACTATGGGGGTTGCTTTGATCGTGAAAAGACATCGGTCAACCTTGCCGATTAGAACAGAGGAGAAAGTCGGGCTGAAGACTATAAACCAAGCGCTAACTGGGAGGCAACCCAGGAAGTTTTATTATTATTCGCTATTTTTACTCTTATTAATTTACTTTACCATTACTTTAATTAGTGGTTAAACTTTGCTAGTTAATGATTTGTACATACCTTGTTCTCTAACAGAGATTCAATTGATTGCAGGAAAGGAAACACGTACAAGTTTAAGATTGGGGATATTTGACGAGGTTTGGGACAAAAAGTTACATGGATCGACGTTGGAGTGGCTAGATTCGCGTTTTCGGGTTGCCATTACAAAGAAGTCACTTCAGAGCCAATTTGACCACAGCTCCGGATATTATTTCGTGAAACTTCAAGAATGAAAGTGGTAGATCTACTTCTCCTCTTTCCAGAACATCTTGAATCATCTAAATCGGAGTTCGGACGAAGAAGTTACGGCTATTTTCCCAAAGGACGTCAGAGCAGAGAACTTGGAAAAGCCCCAAGCGCCTAGGCGCTCCACTTCAAGTCATTCCAACCGCCTAGGCGCTTCAAGTCAGTAGCTACAAACCATGCCAAGCGCCTAGGCGCTCCCTCTCTAGTCATTTCAAGCGCCTAGGCGCTCAAAGTCAGAATGGGTTGTCCAGACCAAGCGCCTAGGCGCCCAAATAGTGCATACTTCAACCGCCTAGGCGCTCCACTCGGCCAAAGGTTTCTGCAAGCAAGCGCCTAGGCGCCCAAATAGTGCACACACCAAGCGCCTAGGCGCTCCAATGAAAAAAAAAAAAAATTTTCTTAAGTCCCAATTCGGGCAACTCCTCTCCTATTCCAACTCAAAGCCTCTCTTACTCTCCTACTCCATCTCTAACCCTCCACAACTCAAAACCCTCATCTAATCTAGCCTAAACAACTAATCTTTCTCTTCCAAATCCAAATCAAACACTAAATCCCTACCCAAACCAAAGCAACTAAGTTCCATATTATCATCCTTCTTCACCAATTCGGGATTGCACTTGCATTCAAGCCACATCTACTTGAAGTAAGGGTTCAAGGCTCAAATTGCTCATCCAACTTTGATTGAACATCAAGATTTGGCTATACCCAAGTAAGTACACAAGATTGTATTGCAAATTCTTTGGATTCACTTGGATAATAGTTAGGTTAGTACTTTGAAGTTAGTTTCTATCATTGTGTTGGCTCAATTGGGTGTGGGTACTCTAAATTGTTGCTTGAAGTACCTTGGATGTATAGTGTGTTTAGTAATTGCAACAATTGGTGAAATTTAAGTTTGGGGGAGTGCATATTAATAGTGTTCCAAATCTGTGCACACAAGGTGTTTGATAAATTGTCACAGAGAAGATTTTGGCTCTCCTAAGTCATTGAGTATCATTTGGGTTGCCAAGAACTTAGTACATAAGACCATGGCTAGTAAGAGACAAAGAGGAGAAACTTCGGGCACTTCCCAAAAGTATGACAAAAAGAGATTCACAAGTGCTAAAGCGTCGGACAGATACTACAATGTACTTTCTAACAAAGCACTAATTCCCGAGCGTGGACTATTGCCCGATATAGAAGATGGGGAATTATTACAGATGATTGGGAGTCGAAGATGGGTGAACTTCACAGCTCAACCGGATGCATCTGTTGTTAAGATTGTTAAAGAATTCTACGCAAATGCAATAGATCATGTTGGTAACGTAATTTGGGTTCGAGGTAAATCTGTGGAGGTCAGTTTTGGGTCAATAAATGCTTATTATGGTTTGAACACGATACCCAACAATGGATACATGCAATATCTGCAACACGAGCTAGACTACAGTGAGATTATTCAAGCCTTGTGTGTGCCTGGAACGACATGGAAATTAACAGATCAACATGAAGCTGTGTTGTTCCCCGCATCCAAATTAAGCAATTATGGGAAGGCATGGCATGCATTTATTTGTGCCAAAATGATGCCATGTAGGCATATGAGTGATGTTGTAAATCAAAGGGCAGCCCTGCTTTTCTGCATTGCATCAGGAAAAATTATAGATGTGGGCCAAGTTATTCATGATTCCATTGACAAAGCAATTCGAGGAGGAACCTCAGGTGGACTACCGCACCCATCTTTGATCACAGGACTATGCCAACAAGCTGGGGTGAAATGGGATGCCGAGGAAGCTATACAGCCTCCTTTAGCTGCAATTGACCACTCGCTTATAAAGAAGTACAAGGTATGGGGTGGGGGAACACCACACCCGAGAGGATTAGGATTCATTATTGCTCCTCCCGAGCCTGCAGCTGAGCCTAGTCATCAGGTCCACGAGAATCCTCCTGCAGCTGGAAGTTCAGAGCAACCTCCTAATCTTTATGAAGATATCCGTCGCGATTTGAGAAACCAAACTAGAAGAATCGACATGGTTGCCACTCGAGTTCAGGAAGGTTTTGACAGAATGGAAAGAAATCAGGATAGTTTAGCTCAGCGGCAAACGGAGGTGTATCAGAATTTTAGCTCAGCATTCCTTGAAATGTTTGCTCGCATGAATCCAGGTGCCGCTCCTTACCAATTTCCACCATTGTCCGCATACCCCCCAGATGAAGAAGATGAAGAAGATTCTGACGAGGAGTAAAGCTGCTATCTTTCAGGGAAGTCCTCAGTGCTTAATTTCTTAAATTTTATTTGTTATATACAATGAGGGCATTGCATAATTTAAGTTTGGGGGTGTAGGTTTCCAGCTCCAGTTCATGCATATAGTTTTGCATTTAGTTGCATTCATGTAGTTTTTATAGTTTTTATTGAAAAAAAATAAAATAAAATAAAAAAATAAAAAAATAAAAAATAAAAAAAAATTTTTATTTAAGCATTTGCATGTTCCAGCTGTTAAATAGTTTAAATCTGTCTTGGTCAGTGATGAGATTGGAATTGAGTAGACAAGTATAGTATTGTCTGTTAAAACTTTGACGTGATTTCTTGTCAAGATTTGAATCTTTGCCTGTTTGAAATTGATATAATAAGGATAGCACAGTATAAACAACTATGTTGACTGATTGAGTTTAAATTGACACATAATGGACTTCTAGAGGATAATGCTAGTTTAAATGAATGAAAGACATGAATAGGCGAAGATGACTGAATTTAGATAAAAACTTAAGTTTGGGGGAAAAATTTGGGATATATAAGTTTGAAAAAAAAAAAAAAAAAAAAAAATATATACTCTGGCTAGTTTTGTTTCGGGGCCTTTGTTACTTGAGCAAGTACGCCCGAAGGGGTATCTTAAAACCTAGCGCCCTAAGGTCTTATATGGTCTGGGAGTCGTTGGTCGAAAGCTCGCTAAGGGGTAGCACTGTTAGCCTGATGGAATGAGACATTGCACAGTCATGGTTAAAAAAAAAAAAAAAAAAAAAACAATAAAACGGGAAAAGAGCAAAAAGCCCCCGTAAAGAAAAAAAAAAAGAAAAGAGCATAAGTATCCCGGATTGGACTCTTAAATTTTGGTGGATATTTGTTTTTAGTTGATTTTAGCTTGTTCGTGAATTTTGGGAATTTACACTGTATGATTTCTTTAAAGAGATTTATTATGTGTTGTATTTAGCATCATATCAGTTAGCACGGATGTTAAGCACACACACACTATATCAATAATAACAGGTTAAGATTTGATGATTGATGATGAAATTACAAATCTGTTTTGATATGATGTACTATCATGTTTATTGTGATTTCTCTGAGGCTTGATGAATAGATTTTGTTCTGTTTGACTGCTGGAATGTAGACATTTAGATAGTTGCATTTGCATTGCATATTTAGTTGTTGCATTGTGTTGTGTTACTTGGGGACAAGCAATTGGTTAAGTTTGGGGGTATTTGATGAGTAGGTTTTATACCTATGAATCTGGTATTATTAAACTTAATTATTGTTATATTTAATTGTTTTTAGGATCTTTTTATGTGTTTTGTGTTTATTTGTTGTAGGTTGGAGTTGGAGGGACAAATTGGTCATTTCGGAGAAGAAAAAGGTCAAAAATCATGAAAATTAAAGCTGAGTGGCATTTCTGTAAATATGAGGACATGGCCAAGCGCCTAGGCGCTTGGAATTGCACTATGATGAGCGCCTAGGCGCTCTAATGCGTAGATTGGTGCGTTTTGCAGCTGTCAAGTGGGTTTTTGAAGCAAAAGAGGAGTCTGAATGAGGGCTGAGACCAATACAAGTAGGAGAGGACTCTACAAAGGCAATGGGGGACGAATTTGACAAGGAATCAATTAAGTTTTCAAGAGATTTGCAGAGAGAACAAGGAAGAAAAACACGAAGGAGAATTGCAAAGGCTGAAGATCTAAGAGAGAGTATTGGAGCAAATTCAGAGTTTCTTCTTCTCTTCTCTAGTTTTATCTTTTGTAACTATCTGGGATGTTTGGATTATTTATCTGGATTATGTTTTTCTTTATTATTATCATGAACTAAATTTTAATTAAGATTGCAACGGAACTTGGTATGTAGTTTAAATTGCAAGCTTCCCATTGAATGAAAGTTAGTTTTTATTGAATTGTTTATTATATCTTATGCTTATTGATTAATTGTTTGGCCAACAATTACTGTGATAATCTATATGAAATTGGAAGATGGAGTATAGATTGAGATCTGGATATGATAACATCTGTTCATATAATCTGAATAGGGTTAATATGATTAGCATGTAGGATAGGAATATACCTATGTGTCTTTTGTATCCATTGAAAGAATTTGTGCATAAATCCTAATTAACTTGATTCACATAGGAATATAGTGAGTTGATTAATTGGGGTGTTCCTTATAATTCTACATCTTAGTGATTGGATTTAGAAGGATTTGTTCACGTGTCTTTGGAAGAAGAGCGTGAATATTTATAAAGCATTCTTGGATAACAATTCATATTAATTGATTTATTTTAAATGGGAAGTAAGTAGTTTGAATGAAATACTAAGGGAAGTTGTAATCTTAATCTGTTAAATCTGCATTTATTCTTGTGATATTTTGGTTTTTAATTATTAGTTTGTTAAGTTTAATTTTCAAATCATAAACAAAATTTTCTTAGTTTAAAATAGGATTAATTGCATTAGAATTAGTATTTGATAAATATTAGTCTATTTCCTCGTGGGAACGATACTCGTGCTTACTGAATATTACAATTGAACGCGTATACTTGCGTGGAAAAGTGCTATTAAAAATTAGGCAACAACAGCCATATTTAAAAAAAACAAACAACCTCTATAAATATAAGACACATCCAGTCTCTCATATTCATTCATCTCAACTTCAGCCTTTTAGTCAAATACGTTATTTTAAATATGCCTCGTCAATTCGAATTAGCTACGTTGCACATGGATGAAGAAGAAGAAGAAGATGAAGAAACATATGGATAATTTTTAGGCATGACGGCTATTGAAGAACAACGAGAAAATGGCAATAGGCATACATCACGTCATTGTGGTTCTGTGCAAGGTCGTATTACCATTGATCGTGGTAGACATAAAGGTCATAATCGACTTTTTCGTGATTATTTTGCTGAACATCCTGCATACCCCATGTATATATTTCAGAGAAGGTTTCGAATGTATCGCCCGCTTTTCCTTTCGAATTCAAAGAGCAGTTGAAGCGTATGATTCATACTTCGTCCAAAAAATTAATGGTGCAGGACAACTCGATTTATCTTCTCTACAAAAGATAATTGTTTCAATGCGGATGTTTGCCTATGGTGTTTCAGCAAATTTCGTTGATGATTATGTGCGGATTGGTGAAAGCACGACTATATTAAGTCTCAAAAAGTTTGTAAAAGCAATCATTTCAATTTTTGGTGATGAATATCTGAGATCCCCTAATAGTGATGACATTGTTAGATTGCTATCAAAATCTGAAGAGTGTGATTTTCCTGGGATGTTAGGGAGCAGTGACTACATGCATTGAAAATGGAAGAATTGTTCGATTGTGTGGCATGGTATGTATTCTGGACATGTGCATTAGCCAACAATTATTTTAGAAGTGGTGACTTCATACAATCTTTGGATATGAGATGCATTTTTTGGATTACTACTCTCATAATGATATTATTATTTTGAAGAGATTGTCTATCTTCTCCGCTCTTACTGAAGGTCATGCTCCAGCTTTGAACTACTCAATTAATGAAAATGAGTACACGACGGGATATTACCTTGTTGATGGTATACATCCCCCATGGGCAACATTTGTTAAAACCATTTTGGCACCTTAAAAAAATAAAAGAAAACTATTTGTTAAGAGTCAAGAGGCGCTTAGAAAGGATGTTGAACTAGCATTTGGGATACTCCAAGCACGTTTTGCGATCGTTCGTGTCCCTGCACGATTTTGGGATCAAACAACACTAAAAGAAATTATGACTGCACGCATAATACTACATAATATGATTGTTGAAGATGAAGGAGATGAAAATCAAGAACCAACAACCTATGATACACACAACGAGATTCCAATTGTAGAAGTGCCTCATGAGCGTACCCCACAATTACTTGAATTCATTAAACCCAATCATCGCATAAGGGATAAACAAGTTCATTTTCAACTTCAAGAAGATATTATTCAACACTCGTGGTCACTACATGGTGGAGCGTAATCCATTACATTCTACTACAATAATAAGAAAATCACGATTCTCTAATAATAAGTAAGTCAACTACTAGATGTAACTCTTTTCATGATTTTTTTCTTGTGTTGTTAGTAATATTCAACAACTTTAGGCTCCATTTTAGAGGTGTCAATCATCATGATCCTTTCATCCTCTTGTGCTTTCATTATATTCAATTTCTCTTACTCTTGAAAATATATTTTGTCCATGTTCTCTTGTCTCTTTTGTTGGTTCAATTTTATTCGATGCTCGAACTTCTCAAACCTCAATTACAAGGGTGTACTAGTATCACCAGTTCCTTTGCCTTTTTAAAATAATGCTTTCGAAGTCTTTCTTCCCATTAGCCTCTCTAATCCTGTAGAGATTGTATAATCAATACCATTGTTTTCATCCAAACTTACTTCTTCTACGGTTGATGGAGAAGATGCTGTTGAAGTTGACTTTATAGTACTTTTATGTTTTGTTTTCACTATTATCTGTTCTCCATTTCGGTGCATCTTTTAATAGTCTCAAACAATGCATAAATCCAAATGGTTTGTTTTGGATACTTTTGAACATCTTTAATGCTTGACATATTTATTTTAAAAATTATTTACAAAGTATTAAGTATAAACTATAAGAATAAACTTAATGAAATTTTATATGAAAAAATTGAAATACCTTATCTTTTTCACCAACACGGCTTTGTTGCATTCTTTCAATTGAAGCATAATATCCACAAATTTTGTTCACCGCGAGTTGAATTATTGATCAACGTTTCGCCAAAGCAATAGAATTGTGTTCAGACTCTGAATTTTTTTTTTTCATGAAAGTATTCGTGAACTCTTTCCCAATATCTTCTATGTTTCTGATCGTTTACTTGAATTGGATCCATGCTTACATTAAGCCATCCAGAAACAAGAAGGCCATCTTCATCAATTGTGTAATTTCCATTTCGTCCTGTTCTTTCATTGGACTTATTTTCGGGAGTTTGAATTGGTACATCAGTTTGAATTGAAAATTCATCCAACGAATTTGGATCATCAAGTGAGAAATCTTGAGATAATAATGAAGAATAATACATTAGAGGACCATGATTTTCCATCTAAAAAAATTAGAGAGATGTTATCAATAAAAAAACAAAAATCAAATATAATAAAAATACAAATTATTATTAACAAAATATTTACAATTGCTAAAGGCTGAAGTAGTTGATTGAGAGATGGTAAAATATATTAAATCATTGTACATATTTAAAGATTTTCCAATCAACATTTTCAATTTTTATAAGTTGCTATTATTACCGGTTTGATCATTTTTTTACTGTTCTGACTTTTTATTATATCCGTTGGAGCATCATTATCCCTACCCCTTCATCTTCTTCTTCAGGCGACCTTCATCTTCTTCTCCAGGCATCCCTTCATCTTCATCTTCATCTTCAATCATCTCTCCCATTTAAATATATTAAAAATTATAGTCCACTAAATCTTGTTCCTTGATATAGTCTCTTTGACTCACCGAAAAATCCCATAGACTATATTTAGTCTGACTGCTGGAGTGAAATTTGCGTCCTAAATTAAATATAGTCTAGAATTTGTACAGTTTCGCCCTGCTGGAGATGCTCTAAGGGGAAGTCTTGAGAAGGGGACGGAAGGGAACTAGGGGAGAATTTAGGAAAAAATTGTCTTCATTATTTAGCGCTTGATTTTGACTTTACTAGTAATAGACTCAACATGTGACATTGCATATTAAAGGCAAAACCTTTATTACTAGACTCTATCATCTTTGGTTCAATTATAATAATAAACTTGAGCACATTATATCATTTTATATTATTATCAATAAATAAATAAATAGTTTCATTTTGAGTTTTTTTATTTATTTTTATTTTAAAAATGTAATTCTTATTGTGAGAGACAAAGAGAGCATCATTTCTTAAGATGCCATAGGGTTCTTTACAAACTTGGTAACCTAAGTTCTACTGACCCTTTGTTCCCATCTATGATTAACTGTAGCAAACTCTTGTGAGGAGACTGGACAATGGAATTTCTTCAATACGTACAGAAGAAACTCTTGTTGCTAATTGTGTATTGTATTTAGCCTATCCTTTTAAAAACAAAATAAATACATTAAAGGCACAGAACAAAAAAAAAGTGATTTTTCTATAGTAAGATAATTGCGGTTGAGCTGGGTAGTTGTAGGGTTAATTCCTTTTTTTTTAAATTTTATCAAGAAAAGCAACCATAAGGTGGTTGAGTTTAAAACTTAAATGTTTACCTATTTAGCAGGCAGCAGATAGCTGTTGCATATTAGTTTGTACTTGTTCATCAACAAAATTCAACAAACAACTCCCATTTTTATTTATGTAGGGTTTTAATTATTTGGAGGCATGCATGTGAAAGTAGTACTCCCTCCCTTACAAAATGACCAACCCATAAAACAAACTTTATACTTTTGATCTTTTCATTTTTCTAATTTACTATATATATAGATGCCTAATGTTCTCTATATATTCGTGTGTGTGTGTCTATATATATATATAGAGAGAGAGAACGATTCATAGTATATATTTGTTATGCATTAAAAATATACATACACCGTGTCTATCATTCAATATAGGAACCAACGACTGACATTAAAACTGAAAAATTCACGTTCGCTATTAATAGTAGCGAAAGTTTAATTTTTCAGTTCTAATCGTGGCCGTTAGCTCTTATATTGGACGCTAATGATGATGTTTGCCAATTTTTAATTAATAACAAGTACTTGTTATGATCATTCCCCTATTTATATATATATATATATATTATTTTTTTTTCTAATTGGGAAAAATATTACAAACAAAAGTTCATAAAAAATGTCAATAATCCAATAAAATTCTCATTTTAAACAAAGGGCTTTGGTGATGGGCTCTTTCATTGTTTTAATTATATTGAACGAATTTATATTTCATTCATTTTTTTTATCAACGAGCGATAGTTTACGTGGTACCCTATCATCCCCTAATTAACAAGAGGTGAAGGGTTCAAGTTTAAATTTAAATGCCTTCTTTCATAACAGTGTAAGGCCAGTTCTTGTAGGGTTGAGATTAGGTTCTATCCCCTTGATATATATATAATAAATACTATAAAATCGTCATTCAACCTTAAATAACCTTAAATTTTAAGAATAGTTTTTCAACTCTTAAATTTAACAATATACCTTAACTATAAATAAAATTCTATTTAACCCTACCAAAAATCCTTGAAATTATCTCTTAGCCATCAAATTTCATCCTTGCAATAGGCAACTAAAAATTCTTGATCAAGTCTGACTAATTTTGATGGTCTAAAATACATTATACGTACCTACCCCGTCTCTTAATATAACTTATTTTAGAGAAGTATTTTTGTCTCTTAATATTTGTCGTTTGAGAATTTTAAATAAATATTAATTGTCTGGTTTTCAATATTACCCAAATTATTAAACATAACTTTGGTTCTCTCACTATTTTCTACTAAATAAATAACACTTTTGTTTTCAATACAAGGAAAATATAGACAATTGATATTATATTTAATGTATACAACTATTTTCTTAATATTTGTGCACAACTCTAAAACAATTTATATTAAGAAACGTGGAGTGATAGGGATGATATCGCGATTTTTCATCTTTTATTTGATTTCAACATCTTTTCATCTAGGTTTTTATTATTATAACTACAAACTCACCGATCTCGCGCGAAGCACGAGCGACATGAATAATAATTAAATCAAGTGATATATCTTCTGATATATCTTTTTATTGTGTTTAATTATTTGTTTGTAATTATTTTTGCAGGCGATTTTTTTAATTAAGTGTGTTTTTATCAAATTTGTATTACACTTATGTAGCTTAACAACATCACAAATGCAAGATCTAGGCTAGTAAAAAGGATGTCAGAGACTTGTTCTTCAGTTTTCTGGAAATTCCAGAAAACTGAATCTGTGCTTGGTCGACCCAGTTTGACCATCAATAACTTTGATCATGTTGATGATTTAGGAGTTTTAATGTTATGGTTCTATAATCCATATGTCAGGTTATATCAATGATACACTTAGACAAGCTAACAACATAACAGATTCAAGATCTAAGCCCCTAAACATGTTGTCAGACATTTCTTGGCAATTTCTGGGTTTTCCAAAAATTCATTTTCATGATTGGTCAACCATATTTAACCATTAATAACTTGAGATCTGGACATGGTATAGACATGATTCCACTTCCAAATTACTATCCTCATGACAAACTTTAACAAGGATACACATAGCAAGTCTAACACTTAACATATTAAGATCTATGGCCTCTGACATTTGACCATATTTCTAGGGTTCTTGACAGTTTCTTAAATCCTTATTTTCATACATTTTAAATGTTATGGATACATGATATATCATCATAGATCACTAAATAACATCACATAACACACATTTAAACAACAAAACACATAATCTACTGAGATCTTAAAGTTCTATATAGCATGAATTAGGGTTTATACCTTTTTGATCCAACTTTTGATTTCTGTTCCTTGATCCGAATCTTGTATGGTTATGGGGTGATTCTTACTTAACTTAGGAATAGGTTTCTTAAGAAACTTAGTGGTCTAAGAGAGAGAGAGAGAGAGTCTTGGCTTATGAAAAACTAAAGTAAATTTTTTTTTCTTAACTTTAATTTTCTATCTTTGATTCAATGGTTGTAGTTGTTGCTAGGTGTCATTGGATGACTGATTCAAGTTGATTTGAAGCACATGGCAATCTCAAGTGATGACTCACCAAGATTTGGTTCTATCCTTTACTTAAAAGTTAAGTAAAAGGGTATTTTGATAATTTCTCATCCAAAAGAGTATTTTGGTAATTTTCCCCATAATTTTAAGGGTAGTTTGGTCATCTCACATGATTCCCTTAATTTTTAACTCTTAGGATTTTATACTTAGCGTATTAGGGTTTACAAATTAGGGTTTATAATTCTTGATTAGGGTTTAGGATTTCCAAAGCTAGAATTAGGATTTCTAACTGATCATTAGGGTTTTCTAACTGAACATTAGGGTTCTTAATATAACATTATGGTTTACCAATGTTATAATTTATCTGATCAATAACCACCTTTAATCACATACTGCACATACACATAATTACAATATCCAAAACCATATACCTCGCTATAAGATAATCACTTTCACTTTATAAACCATACAAATTCTTCACAAAATTCCTAATCAATACTCTATTTTCAGGCTCGATTTTATTATTTAACATTTATTTAATCTTTCAAGATTTTATTAATTTTATAAATTCTCGGGTTGTCACATTAGCCTTCAGACTAGCAGTGATATATCTTCATCATCATCATTTAACACTGATGTAACAGGAGCTTTAGAGGTTTCTTTTAAATCTTTGAGAGCATCATCGATCCCTTTCTTTCTTCATTTCTTCATAAATGGGTTTTGTCCGCTGTTTAAGCTCTAGCTCATAGGTAAGAAGATTATTGTAAAGCTTCTAAACTGTCATTTCGTGCATATTATTTGATTCTCTTGTAGCAGTGCTTTTGGCATCCCACTTGTTAGCCAGTGCCCTCATGAACTTGAAACTGGTTGTTGAGGAAGGTAACTTAATGTCCTATGTCCCACAATTGAGTTATACTCAACAATTTATGCTTCAAACCATCAACATAGGCTACCTTGCTGAATAAAACAACACCTTTTCCAATCAAACCATATCCTCTAGTCTTCCCATAGTTGTTGTTTCCAAATATAACTGTGGAACCATCTTTCTCTTTGAAATTTTGAAATAGGAGCCTTATTGTTAGTCCTGTACCTTGAGCATCTACTATTTAGATACCAGATGGAGTTAGTGGCTCTTTACCTGCATCAAGAATTAATCTTTATTTTGGAATCCAAACTTTTTTGGGTCCAACCTTATTATTACCCTTGGAAAACTAAATCTACTTGATATTAGGTCTATAATATGCTTGATGATAAACATTATAATAACATATGTCAACTATATAACCATACTCATGACATGTATAAAATTTTATATGATGGATGTGTGAGTGTGTTTGTGGATATATTCTCATCGGAGATAATTTGGATTATAGCTATTTCTAGCCTTTCTTATTTGTTGGAAATTTCTCTTCTTCTATACTGTTCTGCAATTTTTTGGTCTCGTAAAGTAAAACTCAACTCTATGTTTTAGGCCTGGTTGATTCTTAGAGTTAGTTTTACTTAACTCTAAGATCCTTTGAGGCTTGACCCTAGATTTTGACTTACTCTGCGGTTTCAAAAAACCAAGTCCAGTGTGTGATATGTTGTTATTGGGAACAAAAATTTGATCTGCAAAGATTGGATAACTAGGATTAATACACTCAACAACCTCTTTGGATTTCACAAATACAATGCTTCTATGGGAGGAAGAAGTATTGTTATTTTTATTTTCCATTAATTTTTCCACACTTGGATATGAAGAAAAATCCCCAAATCCCAAACCTGATCGATCAGAGACAGCTCTCTGACTAGTGATCAGGGAGTCCATTGATGAAGAGGAACGATTCCATGTTGCGATTGTCATTTTCAACTCCTCTATCTTAGAGGTTATGACTAACTCTCTTTGTGCACTACTATGACACCCCCAAAATAGGTATACACAACCCATTCTGAGTCACCAAATACATGATACATAATTTAAATACAAACTTAATTTATACAATTATCAATTGTCGTGTAAAATATGACAAAACGTAAGCTGAGAGTTTTAACACGAATATTTTCTCGTAGACAATATTCAAAATCAAATGGAGTCCTCATTATAATTATTATTTCACTATTTTATAAAATAGTGAGGACTACTATAGCAACCATCTTGGACCGTCACTCCATTCCTCAACTAGTTTTAACTATATTCTCATTTCCTGAAGAGAACAATGAAAGAAAAGGGAGAGCTCAACTAGCCCAGTAAAGAATATTATGACTAAGATAATGTAGAATAAATTATCCTTAGCCTTCAACAGTGTAAAAACTGATAGAATACAATAGACAATAAGTTTAACTGCAGCAGAACAAACAATTCATTAGAAGAGTCAAGTAGAACATGATGTCTAATATCTTCTATGATTTAAAAGTTCATCATCAATATTTTATCTCTGTAACACATTTCAATAAATAATCCACATCACCGAATTATCCATGCACTACGGGCCAAGGATATTCGTTAGTATCATATCCACGAAATATCCATGCACTACGGGCCAAAGATATTCATTATTATCTCATCCACGAATTATCCATGCACTACGGGCCAAGGATATTCGTTATTATCACCAGTGGTCATGATCATGCCAAATAACTGTCCATCAATGCACTACGGGCCAATGAGGGCTTTTATTACATCATTTGTAACATTATAGGTCATGATTATACCGATACATGATTCCTGGTCATAATCATACCCATCAACAGTCCATCTATGCACTACGGGCCAAAGATGACTTTCATCACAATATAAGCATGAGGATGATGACAATGATATAAGAAAATAATCAAGTGAGATTAAGGATAAATATTAAAGATTTATAATTCAATTTATCCAGAGTTTAAGAATGTCCAAATTGTCAACATGATACTACTTTGTGGAGTAAAATTCAAGAATAATATTCATGTATCAAAAATAATTTGGACAGAAAAGTATCCCGGGTAAATAGTACCCGAGTGAATAGTACCCCGTAAATAGTACTTTATGAATAGTACCTCGTGAATAGTACCGTATGTATAAATAGTATTTTATATATGAATAGTACTCCATGAATAGTACCATGACATGAAAAGATTAAAATTTAACAAGAATGTTCAGAAAAATATTTTTGTGAAACAATACTAGATGAAGCATAAATTTCAAGGATATTCTACTATTTTCAAAGAGTATAGAAGCAATACTTATCAAAATAAGTGTAGATTTAGGAATATGAAACGAAATAATATTACTTACATAGAGTATGAAAGAAAATGTTATTTCTTACGAATATTGAACAAAATAATATCCCCTACCTCAAAAGGAGAGTAATTCTGACTGGTATAGCGGGAATATTCTTGAATTAAACTTACACTATTTGCTACACTCAAAGTTTTCTTAAACACAAAAGAAATACGCTCAATATTATAGAAGAAGAATTCTCTGATTCTGGTGTGATTTTAATTTATAAATTAAGCATCCTATTTATAGGAGAATGGCAATGCACTATTTGAAATTTTCACGGGTGAACAAGAAAAAAAATTTCACGGGTTTCGTCTGATTTTTTTGATTTTCACTATGCAGCACTATGCAACACTATGAAGTACTATGCAATATAAAACAAAAATTGAGATAACTTTCTACCGACGATTTTGAAAAATGAGTAAGTGAGAGTCCATGTAATAAGACAAATTTATAATAAATACTTCATAAAAAACCCCTCTATTTATAACAAATTATTTGACTAAACACATTTTTAATCTTTTAACATATATTCATCATTAATATTATAACTCGCAATATTAACAACCAGATCATTCCCATGAAAGAGGGGGCTTTCCAATAAGGACTTCTCCTTATTGGCGCACAATTAGATGACCAAATCCCTTTCCTCGGCAGAACTTTTTAGACATTGTCAATAATGTAAATAATAACATAAATAAATGCGTCGTCTCAATTATTGATTTAATAATATAAAATATTGTACAGATGATACTGTGACCATAATTGAATCAATAATATGAGATACAATGCATCAACTACTGTTGCAATAATTAAGTATAAATGAGTGACTTCTTATGTAAGCATCAATAATCAGAGATATTGTATAATATCACGTGCTTCTGTGCAACCACGCGTATTACTGTACTTTTATCACCACACATTTTAATAGTTAACGATAAAAGTTTTGCTGTTATTTTTATAAAAAGGTTATTTTCATCGATTTTTAAATCTGACACTAATTCTGTTATGGGGTCCACCAATGATTATTCCGTTATACGAATATTCCCTGATAAAATAAATATTCTCCGACCAACCGAATATTTTATGACAACTTGTTTACTTTGCAAAATTTGTAAATATTATCCACAAATATAACATTATATCAAATCCACACCTTATTATTCAAAATAATATTTAGAGAAAATTAAATCTTTATTCATAAAAGTTGGTGTCTTACAACGTCCTCTTCCGATGAAATTTCGTCCTTATTTTCATTTTAGATTCTAACTCCAAGGTTATTTCCTCAATATCGTGGTTTCTCCACAAAACTTTAACTTGAGGTATAACCTTTGAGCATAAAATATGGTCCTTCTTATCCAAGATTTTAACAGGTACATCTTCATACGTTAAATCTTCTGCTATCTTGTCTGGTTCTAATTTAATAATGCGGTTCGGGTCTTCCACATATTTACGTAACATAGATATGTGAAAAACGTTATGAACACGAGGCATACTTGGCGGTAAGGCGAGTCTATAGGCCACAGTTCCTACTCGGTCGAGGATTTTAAATAGACCAATAAATCGAGGGTTGATATTTCCTCTCTTTATCGACTTTTACTTCTGGAATACCACATTCTTGTACTTTCTTCTTTATATTCATCAGCTCCAGGTGTGTATCTTGAGTATCTTTAACTTTATCGATTAAAGTCGGTTCTACTCATATATTTGACATCATCACGTGGGTCCTTGGAGTATTTAACTCTATCTCCATCATTTGTAAGTCATACGAAATGAGTCTTTATGTTAACAACGTTGCACTCGTAACCACATATGATCTTCTGCTCAACGCATCAGCTACCACGTTAGCTTTTCCAGGATAGTATTGAATGGTATGATCGTAATCTTTCAACAGCTCGAGCCAACATCTTTGGCACATGTTACGTTCATTCTAGGTGAAGAAATATTTGAGGGTTTTGTACCGGGTTCAATGTTGATACAAAATTTGATTTCACGCTCTAGGGGTAGGCTAGGAAGTCTTCAGGGAATACGTCAAGAAATTTATTAACAATAGAAATATCATTCGAATCTGACATAATTTTTATTAAAATTCGTGACATGGGCTAAGAAAGGTTGACATCCGTTTTTCAATAAACAAATGGATTTATGGCTTGATATGACAGTGATTGACTTTAGTGATTTGGTTGCTTGAATTTGCATAATAGGTTGGTTAAGAATAGGAAAGCTAACAACCATACAAAAATAATCAATTTTAGCATGATGCGTAGTTAACCAGTCAGTTCCTAAAATCACATCAAAGATAAGTATTTTCAAAGAGATGAGATCAACATGTAATGTGAAAATGTCAATTTGAATCAAACATGATTTATAAACAGTGGATGTAATGACGGTTTCTCCTAATTGAGTTTCAACAGATAAGTCAAAGTCTAATTTCTCAGGAGTCAAGTTCAAACGTTGAGCAAAAGCAGGTGAAATAAAAGAATGGGTAGAACTGGTATCGAATAAGGTATATAATTCGCAAGAGTTTATGATTATCTTACCCGCGATAACTTCGTTTGGGTTCCTCGCTCTTTGGAAAGTCATGACAAACGCTCTCCCTTGAACCACCGACTTTGAACTGTCTGGGACAGCTTTTGGTATTACCATTTCAGTTGGACTTAACTTCGCTATAGGTCACATTCCACCCTCAATTGCTTCGCCGTACTCCTGATCCATAATCTGAATCATTAACTTCGATCCATATCGAATTGGGGTTGACCGCTCTATACAGGATAATTTCAAACTCGATATTGGGTTCTCCCAATTTTTGTCCAAAAAGCGTGATCCATATCATCTATTTTGGCCTTTTTGGATCAGACGTCTCTTTTTACAATATCAACGCGTCATGCGGGTTTTACCCATGCATCATCCATTCTCACTTGTTTAGTTGTTTCTTCTTTCAGCTGATCCTTGACATTTGAATTCTCAGATTCCAGCATTATTATCTTATACTCTGCCAAAGAGATCTTCTGTTCAAGCATCAAATATCGGGTAACAAAATCTTGAATTGTTGCATCCCTTTGCTCCACGATCGCTTGCCGTTCTTCAGCCTGCTCTTCTAACTCACGAATACGATCTTGCAGTTCTATATTTCGATCAAAATTTTCTCCTAATAAATCCTCTTTAGGGTCCTCTTCTTCCTCACTCTCAACTGCTACCTCTACGACTAGCTCGGGTGCAACTATTAATTCTCCACTAATCACATGGATATCTCTAATTTCTTCTTCGCCTGACATCCTACAATCAAGTTTAATAACTTAATTAGTACTCCCCAATAAAAACTTTGTTATAAAAAAATATTATACTCCAATATTTATTCTTTAAATGAATCTCCACGATTCATCACTTAAAAACTTTATATGAGTTCATCTCTTGATTTTCAGATGTCATTTTCAAATCCTGCCACAAAATAAGAGTTAATTGACATGTCACATATTATCCCTATATTTCGACCGACTAATTAAATAACAAATAAGCTTAGGTAGGTCATACTAGCGAAGGATTTATCCGTCTCTCCCCTCCTAGTTCTAGCCTCAAATCTCATCCAGGGATCATATCCATAAGCCCTGATACCAATTGTGATGCTCCCAAAATAGGTAGACACAACCCATTCTTAGTCGCCAAATACATGGTATGTAATTTAAATACAAACTTAATTTATACAATTATCAACTATCGTGTAAAATATGACAAAACGTAAGCTGAGAGTTTTAACACGAATATTGTCTCGCAGACAATATTCAAACTCAAATGGTGTCCTCAATACAATTATTATCACACTTTTTATAAAATTGTGAGGACTACTATAACAACCATCTTGGACAGTCACTCCATTCCCCAACTAGTCTCAGCTATATTCTCATTTCTGGAAGAGAACAATAAAAGAAAATGGTGAGCTCAACTAGCCCAGAAAAGAATATTATAACTAAGATAATGTAGAATATATTATCATCAGCCTTCAACAGTGTAAAAATTGATAGAATACAATAGACAACAAGTTTAACTGCAGCGGAACAAGTAATCCATTAGAAGAGTCAAGTAGAGCATGTTGTCTACTATCTTCCATGATGTAAAAGTTCATCATCAATATTTTATCTCTGTAACACATTTTAATAAATAATCCACATCACTGAATTATCCATGCACTACGGGCCAAGGATATATGTTAGTATAACATCCACGAATAGTACCCCAACATGAAAAGATTAAAATTTAACAAGAATGTTTAGAAAAATATTTATGTGAAACGATATTAGATGAAGCGCAAATTTTAAGGATATTTTGCTAATTTCAAGGAGTATAGAAGCAATACTTATCAAAATAAATGTAGATTTAGGAATAAGAAACGAAATAATATTACTTACATACTACAGAGTATGAAAGAAAATATTATTTCTTACAAATATTAAGCAAAATAATATCCCTTACCTTAAAAGGAGAGTAATTCTGACTGGTATAACGGAGATATTCTTGAAGAAAACTTGCACTATTTGTAAGACCCCGAAAATTTTTAAATAAAAAGGAATTTCCTTTATTTATTTTTTTGAAATAGTAAGGGTTGATTTGATTAATGTGGAAAGTTATGGGTAAAATGCGCAAATATTTCGAATAAGCAGGTGGTTATAAAATATTCATTGTTGTCGGGGAATATTCGTTTGGTCGTGGAATATTCTTGCTGTCGGGGAATATTCGTACGACGGCGCAGTCTTTTGTGGGCCCCATAACGGAAAGCGATTGGATGAAGAAAACAACAAGTATAAGTTGTTTATAAATAACGGCGTAGTTGTTACCGTTAATACTGTTGGAATACCCGGTGGTTAAAACACAGTAATACGCGTTGTTGCACAGTAGCACATGGTATTGCACCAATTATTGATTCTTACGTAAGAAGGCACTACTCAATAATTGTTACAGTAATTACTATTCAGTATTTTATTTTATTGATTCAATAATTGCTGCATTGATATTTTATATTACTGTTGTTTCAATAAATTGTCATTACACAGTATTTCCATTATCGAAGCAATAATTCATATTATCTGAATAATATTATTTGATAACATTATTGGCAATGTCTAGAAAATTCTGTCTAAGAAGAGGTTTGGTCACCTAATTGCGCGCCAGTAAGGAGAAATTCTTATTGGAAAGCCCCCTCTTTCCTGGGAACGGTGGTTGCTAGTATTGTGATTCTGTAATATTATTTGTGAATAATTAATTATTGATTTATATGATGAGGAAAATATTGATTTTATGTGGATATAGATGGAGAAAATTTTTAATGTGACAATTGTTGAAAATTAATATTTTATCTTTTTCTGATAAAATAATTCATTTAAATATATTATTATATTTTAATAATATAACAATGATGATATTTTTACGATGAATGTGGGATATATGAGTATATGAGGAGGAAGAGTATTTTTGTGGTATTAAATGTTTAACACATATTTTGTGTGTTGGTGGACACAATTATTGACTGAAATTTGATTATAATATGTAAAATCGTCCGTTTGTGGATTTCGGTCAATTTCTGTTTGGAATTTGGAAAAACTTCCTTCTGCAAAGTTGTAGAGAATTGAATTTCATATAAAAACACGCGAGATTCGAATTTTCTGGGAAAAGGGCTATTTATTATGAATTATTGAAGTTCCGAAGCTCCAAAATAATTGATTTTTGGAAGTTTTAATTATTTTAAATAATAAAAAAGTTTTTGGTGAAGGTTCCACATGTTATAAATGTGTCATGTTGCTGAATTCAGATCTAGGAGGGTTGGCGTAGAAAACTTAATATATATATATATTATTAATTTATTAAATTTTCTGCTTTGGTGTTCTAAGCAATTTCCTATAAATAGGGTGCTTAGGTTAGAATTGAAAATCACACCAGAAACTGAAGTTTTCTCTCTCTATATTATCGAGCGTATTCTTGTGAGTATTTTGAGTATACTTTGAGTATTGCTATACGGTGCAAATTTAAGTCATAGCCTATATCCGGTGTTTCAACCAGAAGTACTGTTTTTCGAGGTAAGGAATGTTATTTTCTTCTCAAATGATATTATTTCTTCAATATCATTATGCTGAAATGTTGGTTGGAACTTTTTATCAAATTTGAAACTTTTTCATGTCGGAGTTACTATTCATGAGTTACTATTCACGAGTTACTATTCATGAGTTACTATTCACGAGTTACTATTCACGAGTACTATTCACGAAGCGTGAAGATGTTTTTTGTGAAATTTCTATCTTTTGGTGTCGGAGTTACTATTCACGTATACGGCACTATTCACGTATACGACACTATTCACGAATACAGCACTATTCACCGAAAAATGAAATTTCTTCTTTTTGTCCAAAATATCTATTCTGGATACTAGCTTTGATTGTATCCATGTTTTGATCATTCTTGAATTTTACTTCAGTATGATTATTTATGAAGTATTTTTGAACTCGGATTGTTTAGAGTACGAATCCTTAATACTTGTTATTTTGTTTCACTGGATTCGTTTCCTTTAAAATATTTTTCATCATCCTTAGTCCTAAATGATGGTGTTACTGAATATCTTTGGCACGTAGTGCAAAGATGATTGATTTTATTATGAATATCTTTGGCACGTAGTGCAAAGATGATTGATTTTATTATGAATATCTTTGGCCGTAGTGCAAAGATGTACAGGTGTTGAGATGAACATGAACAATTGATGAATATCTTTGGCCTGTAGTGCAAAGATGAACAGGTGTTTAGATGAACATGACCGACTGATGAATATCTTTGGCCTGTAGTGCAAAGATGAATATTTGATTTGATTTGAGATATATATTGATTGATGTTACAGGGATAAAATATTGATGATGGACTTTTAAATTGATAGATGTTAGTAAATTTTATTTTCTACTTAACTCTTCTAATGAATTGTTGTTTCCGCTGCAGTTGTTGATCTAAAACTTGTTGTCTATTGTATTCTATCAGATTTTTCCCTGTTGAAGACTAAGGATAATTTGTTGTACATTATCTTAGTCATAATATTCTTTACTGGGCTAGTTGAGCTCACCCTTTTTTCTTGTTGTTCTATTTTTCTTCTCAGGAGACGAGAATGTAGCGAGTACGAGTCGGGGGATGTAATGATGGTTCTAGAGAGAGTTGTTTAGTAGTCCTCACCATTTTTATAAAATAATGTATCAATAATTATGATGGAGATTTATTTGTATGTGGATATTGTCTAGACGACAATAGTTTATATGTTGTAATAATAAAGTTGTAGTTGTTTTCTGTACCATGTATTTGGCGACTCAGAATGGGTTAGATGGAATGAACCTATTTTGGGGGGTGTCACAGTTGGTATCAGAGCTTAGGGATATGATCTCTGGCGGAGATCGGGGAATAAAACTAGGAGGGGAGAGACGAGTAATTCCTTCGCTAGTGTGTCCTACCTAAGCTTATTTGTTAGTTGGTCACTATATAGGGATATATGTGATATATTGATTTCCTTAATTAACCCTTGTTTTATGACAGTATTTGAGAATGTCGACTGAGAATGTTAACAGTGGAGTAAATGAGACCGTAGAGACGCCTGTACTCACCAATGAGGAGAACGTGCAACATGCTGGCAATGTACCTCCTGTGAATAACACCACTGATCAGACGATGAACGACGGGTTGTTTAGGATCTTTTTGCAGTTCATGCAAAACCAGACGAGGGAGACTCGTGTTCAAAATACAGGAGGAAATGATAGCAATTCACGTGTGGTCACAGCCAAGCAGTTCAAAGAGTTAGGACCACCAGAATTTAAGGGAAAGCCCGATCCGATCATGGCGGAAACATGGGTCAAGCAAATTACCAAGATATTCGATGTCTTGGGATGCATTGAGGAACAAAAGGTTCCATTCGCCACCTTTATGTTCCGTGGAGAGGCAAACTACTGGTGGGAGTCTGTGAAGCGTACCCATCCAGCCGCACTCAGCATGTCTTGGGAGACGTTTCAGAAATTATTTAATGACAAATACTTTCCTGAAAGTGTTCGTCATATGAAGGAAGTGGAGTTTATTAGACTGGAGCAGAACAACATGACGGTGTCTCAGTACGAGGCAAAGTTTGCAGAGTTATCCAGGTTTGCACCTCATTTGGTGGAGAATGAGGAACGTATAACGTTGATGTTTCTGAGAGGTTTGAAACCCGTCATACGTCAGTATCTCATTTCTCATAAATTTTCTATCTATTCAGATGTTGTCAACAGGGCTCAGTTGTTAGAGCGAGATAACGAGTATGTTCAACCGAGGGACCATAACCAGGATCATACCGAAGATAGCAGTCATCAGAATAACGATAACCAGCGGAGAAAGAAGAATATGGACAAAGGCGGTAACCACTCTGGTGGTAATCGTGGCCATGAAAATAGAAGAAGCGAGTCGGGAGGAGATTTTAAAAAGAGGAGATTTAACAACGACCATGTGAAGACGACAGTGCCAGCAGCAACTGGTTCCAAGGGAGGAGAAAGACCACCGGTCGTATGTTACAAATGCGGGAAAGAGGGACATAACAGCCCAAACTGCCCACAACAGTTCAAGGTATGCTATAATTGTGGAAAGGAAGGACATATCGCTCGAGATTGTACGGTAGCGAAACCAATTCCAGCGGGGATGGTGATTCAAAAGGCTGTCCCAGAAAAGTCAAAGTCAACGGTTCCTGGAAGAGCGTTTGTCGTGACCGGTCAAAATGCGAGGAACCCGAACGAAGTTAGCACGGGTTAGTTAATTATAATTCTTGCGAAGTTTATACCTTACTAGATACCGGTTCTACCCATTCTTTTATCTCTCTTGCTTGCGTTCAACGTTTGAACTTGACTTCGGAGAAATTAGACTTTGACCTATCTATGGAGACTCCGTTAGGAGAAACTTTCATTACATCCGTTGTTTAGAAATCTTGCTTGATTCAGGTTGGCACTATCACATTACCTGTTAACCTTATTTCTATAGAGATATTTGCTTTTGATGTGATTTTAAGGTTAACTATTCATCATGCCAAAATTGATTGCTTTTGTAAGGTTGTTAGTTTTCATATTCCTAAGCAACCTGATATTTGAACTCAAGCAATCAAACCATTGAAGTCAAACATTTTTATATCAAGCCATGAAGTCATTCGTTTATTGAAAAATGGATGTCATGTTTTCTTAGCCCATGTTATGGACTTGAACAAAAGTACGTCAAATTTGAATGATATTTCTGTTGTTAGTGAATTTTCTGAAGAATTTCTTGGCTTACTCCCAAAGTGTGATATTGAATTTTGTATCGACTTTGAACCCGGTACAAAACCCATTTCTAAAATCTCATATCGAATGGCTCCTATTGAACTTCAGGAGTTAACAACCCAACTGTAGAAGTTGATACCCGAGCCTTTATCTGGTGACTTTCTTTGTGGAATACACCGAAGCCAGACTCTCCGTAGGGGACAATATTCGTGCGATAGTAAACTGATAGGTGTCATTGTAACGTGCTATCCAAGGTTGGGATATGAGTCACAGTTGAGAACAACCTAAGTAAGTAATCGAATTACGTATCTTTCTGGGCTTAGTTGGTTATTATCGGAGATTCGTTGAAGGATATTCTCGAATCGCTTCTCCATTAACGCAGCTGACTCGTAGAGATACAAAATTCAAATGGAGCAAGGAATGTGGGAAGAGCTTCGAAGAACTCAAGAGGAGACTCATTTCGGCACATGTTCTGACCATGTCATCCTGGAAAAACGAACGTGGTAGCTGACGTGTTGAGTAGAAGATCGTATTCAAGTACGAGTACGATATTGTCAAAGACTCATTTCGTATAATTTACACATAATAGAGATGGAGATGAAAACTCTAAGTACGTACGTGATGATATACGAGTATAATCGACTTTAATCGATAAAGTTAAAGCTGTTCAAGCAACACACTGGAGCTGATGAATTTGAAGAAGGAGGTGCAAGGAGTTGTTATTTCAAAAGAGAGAATTGGCGATGTGAGCAAAGCTCAAACCTTCGATTTATTAGTCCATTTGAAATCCTCGATCGAATAGGAACTGTGGCCTATAGACTTGTTTTATCGCCAAGTATGTCGCGTGTTTATAACGTTTTTTTATGTACCAATGTGGACGACTCGAACCATGTTATTGAGTTGGAACCGGACGAAATAGCCGAAGACTTAACGTACGAGGAGGTACCTGTCAAGATGTTGGATGGGAAGGAGCATGTCCTACGTACGAAGGTCATACCACAAGTTAAAGTTTTGTGGAGGAATCATGCTATAGAGAAAATGACATTGGAGTTGGAAACGGAAATGAAAGCGAGGTATCTTTACCTTTTTGAAACACCAGTTACGTACGTCAATTTCGAGGACGAAATTTCATAAGGAGGGGAGGTTGTAAGACCCCGAAAATTTTTAAATAAAAAGGAATTTCCTTTATTTATTTTTTTGAAATAGTAAGGGTTGATTTGATTAATGTGGAAAGTTATGGGTAAAATGCGCAAATATTTCGAATAAGCAGGTGGTTATAAAATATTCATTGTTGTCGGGGAATATTCGTTTGGTCGTGGAATATTCTTGCTGTCGGGGAATATTCGTACGACGGCGCAGTCTTTTGTGGGCCCCATAACGGAAAGCGATTGGATGAAGAAAACGACAAGTATAAGTTGTTTATAAATAACGGCGTAGTTGTTACCGTTAATACTGTTGGAATACCCGGTGGTTAAAACACAGTAATACGCGTTGTTGCACAGTAGCACATGGTATTACACCAATTATTGATTCTTACGTAAGAAGGCACTACTCAATAATTGTTACAGTAATTATTATTCAGTATTTTATTTTATTGATTCAATAATTGCTGCATTAATATTTTATATTACTGTTGTTTCAATAAATTGTCATTACACAGTATCTCCATTATCGAAGCAATAATTCATATTATCTGAATAATATTATTTGATAACATTATTGGCAATGTCTAGAAAGTTCTATCTAAGGAGAGGTTTGGTCACCTAATTGCGCGCCAGTAAGGAGAAATTCTTATTGGAAAGCCCCCTCTTTCCTGGGAACGGCCTGGTTGCTAGTATTGTGATTCTGTAATATTATTTATGAATAATTAATTATTGATTTATATGATGAGGAAAATATTGATTTTATGTAGATATAGATGGAGAAAATTTTTAATGTGACAATTGTTGAAAATTAATATTTTATCTTTTTCTGATAAAATAATTCATTTAAATATATTATTATATTTTAATAATATAATAATGATGATATTTTTACGATGAATGTGGGATATATGAGTATATAAGGAGGAAGAGTATTTTTGTGGTATTAAATGTTTAACACATATTTTGTGTGTTGGTGGACACAATTATTGACTGAAATTTGATTATAGTCTGTAAAATCGTCCGTTTGTGGATTTCGGTCAATTTTTGTTTGGAATTTGGAAAAACTTCCTTCTGCAAAGTTGTAGAGAATTGAATTTCCTATAAAAACTCGCGAGATTCGAATTTTCTGGGAAAAGGGCTATTTATTATGAATTATTGAAGTTCCGAAGCTCCAAAATAATTAATTTTTGGAAGTTTTAATTATTTTAAATAATAAAAACGTTTTTGGTGAAGGTTACACATGTTATAAATGTGTCATGTTGCTGAATTCAGATCTAGGAGGGTTGGCGTAGAAAACTTAATATTTATATTATTAATTTATTAAATTTTCTACTTTGGTGTTCTAAGCAATTTCCTATAAATAGGGTGCTTAGGTTAGAATTGAAAATCACACCAGAAACTGAAGTTTTCTCTCTCTATATTAATCGAGTGTATTCTTGTGAGTATTTTAAGTATACTTTGAGTATTGTTATACGGTGCAAATTTAAGTCATAGCCTATATCCGGTGTTTCAACCAGAAGTACTATTTTTCGAGGTAAGGAATGTTATTTTCTTCTCAAATGATATTATTTCTTCAATATCATTATGCTGAAATGTTGGTTGGAACTTTTTATCAAATTTGGAACTTTTTCATGTCGGAGTTACTATTCATGAGTTACTATTCACGAGTTACTATTCACGAGTACTATTCACGAAGCGTGAAGATGTTTTCTGTGAAATTTCTATCTTTTGGTGTCGGAGTTACTATTCACGTATACGGCACTATTCACGTATACGACACTATTCACGAATACAGCACTATTCACCGAAAAATGAAATTTCTTCTTTTTGTCCAAAATATCTATTCTGGATACTAGCTTTGATTGTATCCATGTTTTGATCATTCTTGAATTTTACTTCAGTATGATTATTTATGAAGTATTTATGAACTCGGATTGTTTAGAGTACGAATCCTTAATACTTGTTATTTTGTTTCACTGGATTCGTTTCCTTTAAAATATTTTTCATCATCCTCAGTCCTAAATGATGGTGTTACTGAATATCTTTGGCACGTAGTGCAAAGATGATTGATTTTATTATGAATATCTTTGACCGTAGTGCAAAGATGTACAGGTGTTGAGATGAACATGAACAATTGATGAATATCTTTGGCTTGTAGTGCAAAGATGAACAGGTGTTTAGATGAACATGACCGACTGATGAATATCTTTGGCCTGTAGTGCAAAGATGAATATTTGATTTGATTTGAGATATATATTGATTGATGTTACAGGGATAAAATATTGATGATGAACTTTTAAATTGATAGATGTTAGTAGATTTTATTTTCTACTTAACTCTTCTAATGAATTGTTTTTTTCGCTGCAGTTGTTGATCTAAAACTTGTTGTCTATTGTATTCTATCAGATTTTTCCCTGTTGAAGACTAAGGATAATTTGTTGTACATTATCTTAGTCATAATATTCTTTACTGGGCTAGTTGAGCTCACCCTTTTTTCTTTTTGTTCTATTTTTCTTCTCAGGAGACGAGAATGTAGCGAGTACGAGTCGGGGGATGTAATGATGGTTCTAGAGAGAGTTGTTTAGTAGTCCTCACCATTTTTATAAAATAGTGTATCAATAATTATGATGGGAATTTATTTGTATGTGGATATTGTCTAGACGACAATAGTTTATATGTTGTAATAATAAAGTTGTAGTTGTTTTCTGTACCATGTATTTGGCGACTCAGAATGGGTTGGATGGAATGTACCTATTTTGGGGGGTGTCACTACTATTTGCTACACTCCAAGTTTCTTTAAACTTAAAAGAAATACGCTTAATATTATAGAAGTAGAATTCTCTGATTCTGGTGTGATTTTCATTTCTAAATTAAGCATCCTATTTATAGGAGAATGACATGACACTATTTGAAATTTTCACGGGTGAACAGGAAGAAAAATTTCACGGGTTTTGTCTAATTTTTCTGATTTTTTTGATTTTCAATATGCAGCACTATGCAGTACTATGCAATATAAAACAAAAACTGAGATAACTTTCTATCGACAATTTTGAAAAATTAGTAAGTGAGGGTTCATGTAATAAGCCAAATTTATAATAAATACTTCATAAAAAACATCTATTTATAACAAATCACTTGACTAAACACATTTTTAATCTTTCAACATTTATTCATCATTAATATTATAACTCGCAATATTAACAATCAAATCATTCCCAGGAAAGAGGGGGCTTTCCGATAAGGACTTCTCCTTATTGGAGCACAATTAGATGACCAAACCCCTTTCCTCGACAGAACTTTCTAGACATTTTCAATAATGCAAATAATAATATGAATAATTATGTCTTCCCAATTATTGATTTAATAATATAAAATATTGTGCAGATGATACTGTGACCATAATTGAATCAATAATATGAGATAAAATGCAGCAACTACTGTTGTAATAATTGAGTATAACTGAGTGCCTTCTTACGTAAGCATCAATAATCAGAGATACTATGCAATACCGTGTACTACTATGCAACCACGCGTATTACTATACTTTTATCACCGGATATTTCAATAGTTTAACGGTAAATGTCTTGTCGTTATTTTTATAAAAAGGTTATTTCTGTCGCTTTCTAAATTCGACAGTAATTCCGTTGTGGGATCCACCAATGATTGTACCGCCATACGAATATTCTATAATAAAATGAATATTCTCCGACCAAACGAATATTTTATGACAACTTGCTTACTTTGAAAAATTTATAAATATTACCCACAACTATAACATTATATCAAATCTACACCTTTTTATTCAAAATAATATTTAGAGAAAATTAAATCTTTATTCATAAAAGTTGGAGTCTTAAAACTATGATCAATTATCTATCTCAAACTTGCATTCTCCGCCTCAAGGTTAGAGAGAGAGGCAACACTTCGTAATGCTGTTTCCAACTCTACTTGAACTTTTTCTTTCTCATCTTGAAGAAGAGCATGGTTATTTGATAGAACCCTAAACCACTTCATGTATTGATGTAGATCTACAGTTATATCATAAAGTACATTTCTAAGATTATCTATGTCTACATCAACAGAGCTAAAGTTAAATACCTCATTACTATCAATTTCGTGACGATTAGTGGTTTTGCCAGTATCAGCTTCTATGGCCATCAGACATAGGTTTGCCACATGAGGTCCTTCATCTTCGCTAGACTCAGAGCTTGAATCATTCTCTAAGTCAGTCCATGACTCTCAGCTGCTAGACCTCTTTCTTTATTGTGGAACATTTTGTTGCCCTTGAATTCTTTCTTCTTTAGGGCTGAATTCTTCTTGTCTCTTTTCAACTTTTCTCATAGGGGTTTGGTGCACTCTGTGATATAATGACCTGAATTTTTGTAGTTGTAGCGCAGATCGTTCTCTTAGTCTCTGCTAATGTTGCTTTTGTTGTTGTTAAATAACTTTCTTAGTCTGCTAATGCTTCCCTTTCGCATGAACTTCCTCAATCTTTAGACTAGCAGTGCTATATCTTCATCATCATCATCATCATCATCATCATCATCATTTGGCACTGTTGTAACATGGCTTTGAAGGTTTCTTATAAAGCCTTAAGAGTAGCATCCCTTTTTTTCTTCTTTCCTTCAAAAATGGTTTTTGCCCGCTATTTAAGCTCTAACTCATTGATAAGAAGATTACTGTAGAGCTTTTGCACTGTTATTGCGTGCGAATTATTTGATTCTCTTATAACTTTGGATTTGACATCCCACTTGCTAGGCAGTGCTCTCATGAACTTGAAACTGGTTGTTGAGGAAGATAACTTGATGCCCTTTATCGCACAGTTGACTTATTCTCAACATGTTATGCTTCAAACCATCAATATAGGCTTACCTTGTTGAATGAAACAACACTATTTCCAATCAAACCATATCCTCTAGTCTTCCCAGAGTTATTGTTTCCAAAGACAAATGTAGAACTATCTTTCTCTTTAAATTTTTTATATGAGAGCCTTATTGTCAGTCATGTACCTTGTAGTAGCCCCGAATCCGGGTCCCGAATCACCTCGGATCCGGTATACTATTTCTATATCTATTTGCGGAAGATATAAACATAAATTGTTTATACATTACATTACACACTATTCCCCAAGGTCGAGTAACCTTAACTTAAACACAATTCAAAAATTTTCTAACACATTACACATTTATCAAAGAATACTATTACAAGATAGCCGTACTTTATATCCCAAGCTGAACTTGGCATTAATCTTTTTCTGTATCTGAACGCATTCGCCTTATCTGTAATGTTTTATCATGATATAGCAAGGGTGAGCATGAAAGTTGTCCAGCAAGTTTATATACAATAATATAACGATATATCATGATTAAAGAGTATGAATAAAGGGCTTGCTATAATTCATCAATATAATTGAGAACTAGCACGAATAAATTTTTGACTGAACAAGTATTATACATGAACAAACATTTCTGAACCAACTGGTAATGAAGGTGATCAGCCTTTCATACCTGACTTATACATGCAAGATGTACAGAATACAATTTTTGTGGCAATCAGTAATGATTAACCATAAGCTTGAAGAAACTACTCTTATTAGAGTTAAGTAAACAAAAACTTGCCTGAACCGTTGATTACCGCACGCAATTTATAACGCTTTACACGAAGACCTAATATTAATAATATAGATCTCCAATATTAGAATAATATCATCACAGTATAATACTGTTATATTTATATCCATAAAATAACCTAAACATATAGCACATAATCCTATCAGTCTATAACACACATAAAACTAAGTATCAAGTCAAACTATTGCAGTCTGAGCTGATACCGACACAATTCTATCATCCCGACGGTCTAGTCGGACAACACTCGAGTTTATGTTCAATTAAACTCTGCCTAAACACTTAACCATTAACACATTTAATTTCTTATCAGACAAAATATTTTTCCTAGGCTCGTAATAATTTTCGGATAATTATTACCATTTATCAAAATTTTTCAATCCTTAAAACCGTATTTAAATACAACATAATACCTTAATCATTAATATTTATTTAATATAAAATATTAATAAAAATTATTACATAATATTATAATATAATTATAATATATCAAAGTATTTTTAATATCCTAAAATCATATTTATATGATTTTTAAACACTTAAATCCATTATCCGATAATTGCTATTAATATTAAAATATTAATATTTTCATGCCAACATATCAAAAGTTACATTTTATAACTTAAAATATTTTTATAACACTTAAATCATTTTTATATGATTTTTAAAACATTAATTCTATTTTTCCATAATTTATTTAATATATTTATTAAATAAACTAATTATCATTAATATTGATTAATTAATGAAATTCATTCCAAAATATTAAAAGTCATCAAAAATAACTTAAAATATTTTCTTATACCATAAAATAATTTTTCATGATTTTTCATGAATTAAAACCATTTTTAAATAATTTATTTAATATTATAATTAAATAAATAAATACCATTTATATTCCAAAAATATTAAATATTTTCAAAATATACTCAAAATAGTTAAAAACTATTTTCCAGACTTTAAAATAATTTTTCAGAATTTATTTTGTATTTTTAATAACTAAAAACCATTTTTTTCTAATTTTAAATTAATTTCCGGAAAATAATAAATAAAATGTCGCTATAGGCCTTTAGCGACACTTGTCTGTCGCCATTGGTGTTCTTCACTCAAGAACACTGACAAATTAGTGTGCGAGGGGCTGGTTTGATCGGCTTTTAAGTTATGATCCTAATGTTTTCTGGACTGGAATTCGTGTTAAAATTATAGTACTAACGTAATACTACAATCACCAATTTGTTTCATGGCCAAACAACATCATATCAGAGAGATCTAGGCTCTCCAAAACGTTGTCAGATCTGTTCTTCAAATTCTGGGTGTTCCAATTTGAAGAACAGCATAAGGTGCTTACTTTGATTCCTTGTAAATTTCAGTCTCCGTATTATTTGTGTGATCTAAAGGTTTAATCTTGTAGTACGCATGACAGGGTATAACATTATAACATAAAATTAGTCTAACAACATCACATGTGTAAGATCTAGTTGGTCAAACATGCTGTCAGACACGTGTTCTTCAACTTTCTGGGAATTTCCAGAATTCATCAAAACAGTCGGTCAACTATATTTTGACCTTAATTTCCTGTCATTACAGTTACGATCTAGGGGATATAATGACTTTAATATGTAGTATACATACCAAAATACAACATAACAACAACATCTTAGCCAAACTAACAAGATACAGCCAGATCTAGACGTTCAAAAATACTGTCAGACCGTTCTGGGTTTCTGGGCTTGCCCAGATTCTCAGTTGGTCATGGTCGGTCAACGAGTTTTGACTCATAATAACTCCCGATCTACAACAGATACGGACTTGATTCTTTTTGCATCTTAAAGACCACATAGTAGACTACATGTTAAAAGTTTTAAACATCAAAAACACTTAATACACACAGATCTATGGTGTCTGACATATAGCTGTCAGACGAAAAATTTTCCATTTTCCAGATTTCAATAATCACCAAAATCGTGCATCTAGATGTTATGGATCCTTGATCTATCAACCCAGATTACTTATAAACATCATATTACATAACTTTAACAAATCAATTTCATCAATTAACAAAGAATCATAGGATTTCTAGATTTTGGGATTTTATACCTTTTGAGCTTTGATTTTCGATTCTGACTTTTTGATCTGTTTCTGGTACACGTAGGGCTTCAATATATGACTGGTTTAACACTAAATTTCGTAGGTGTTTGAGAGAGAAGGTCTTGGATGATGGTTGTGTAAAAAATGAGCAACTAAGAACACTTTTCTCTCTCTAACTCTTTATATATAATTGTAGGATACAAGCATTGGCAGATATTGGTTGCTTGTTGCTAATTTTCTGGCATTTAATGATCTCATGGGAAGTTAAGAGTAGTTCAACTACTACATATATGGTAGGATTTGCAAGCAACATAATATAAAATGTGACATAAGGGCATAAATGTCATTACCACACAATTTTAATTCCAAAATTGGTATTTGATCAAACCCTTAGGGTTTAGGGTTTGGATCTTTAGGGTTTTAGGGTTTAACCCTTTAAGATTTAGCAACTTGTAATTCTAAGATTTTCGGATTAAGGTTTTCGTTATAGAAAATTAACAATTTTAAAATCGTAATTAGAATTTTCTAATTACATTACAATTTTTTAATCATATATCAATCTTACTAATTAGGACTAATTTATCCTAATTAAAATTGATAATTAAGCACTTAGGGTCAAAATTGTACATTAGGTTTCAAAACCACATTTTAGGGTTTTGAATAGAAAAATAATATTTCAATTTTAGAAATTAGATTTCCTAATTAAATTAGGGTTTCTAATAACTTGACAATTAGGATTTATATTTCCTAATTAACATTGCTAATTAAGCAATTAAATCCATCACTGCATAATTAGGGTTCAAAATGGTCATTAGGGTTTTCAACCCACAAATTAGGGTTTTCTAATAGAAAATAATTTTCTAAAGTAGAAATTAAATATTCGTAATTAGATTAGAGTTTTCTAATTACTCATAAATTGAAATAATTAGGATTAGGGTTTCCTATTTAACATTGCTAATTTTAGCAATTAAATTCATAATTGAGCATTAGGGTTTCTGACGGAACAGTTTGGGTTCCAAAAATTGGAAATTAGGGTTTGTTAATTAATTAACATTTACCCTAATTAATACTTAATTATTAGCACTAAAGTATTAAAATTCTCCGTTACATTCTCAGATTAGGGTTTCACTTTATCAGAATCTGAAACTAGGATTTTCAGATCTGGTATTAGGGGTTTCAAATAATCAATTAAGATTTTAGATAATTCATTAGGGATTTCCCTAATTAATTTAATATTAATGACGTTTAACCTTGTACATAACATTGCATTCCCAATCTAGGGTTTTCAATATCCGATTTAGGGTTTCGGATTTCCCGAAACTGAAACTAGGGTTTCCAGAACCGATTTCTAGGGTTTCTTATTAGACGTTAGGGTTTTCTAACAGAACATTGACGTTTTCAATATAAACTTAGGGTTTGACACATATATAATTAATCTGGTCAACCCTTGACACTTAACCACATTCTGAACACATACATAACCATAAACACAAAACATATTCACATAAATCCTTAATCCTGAATAATTCACCTATATCCTTCACCGAATTTTGAAATCCTCCAAATTCAATCCCAATAACATCAAACGCATACACTCATTTTCTGTCTAGGTTTATTATTTAACCTTAAATCAATCATTTAAGATTTTCATAAATTGTCTAATTTCTCGGGTTGTCACATTCACCCCTCCTTCTAAGAATTTCGTCCCCGAAATTCACCTTACACCTTATACCGTGCACCTTACACTATTCACACATATTTCACATGTTACCCAATACACCACTCACAAGGGTAAAAATTTTAAAACTGTGCTGAAGAATCGTATAGACTGTTTGTTTTTCATTTTTGCAAAGGTTTTATGGAAATTCATCCGCAAACCGTCATTACTTACGGACACAAAGGGTGATTAGCCCGATATGCCCTGTACTGGCCAAGTACTGATTTTATCTGTTTTCCCATCATTGCCAAAGGCACAAAAATTTTACCTCAGTCTTATTTGATTCCACAGTAAAACAATTTGGTTTGGGAAATTTCTTTCAATAAACATTTTTGAGAATGACGTCATGATGCCGCACTGTATTTAACAGTCCGTTGAGGATTTCGTCATTTTGTGACTTTGTTATACTACATCATACTGTAGTGGGCTGACGATCCTTAGATTACATCCAACACCAAGTAATTCTGCATTGATAACTCCATCATTTTTTTTATCATCTCTGCACCAGGTCACATGGTACATAAGTGATAAATAAAAATAATTTTTTTTAAAAGGCACATAGTGCGTATTTAGCTTGATGTCAAAAATTGAAGTTTAGCAAAGCTAGGGGTTTAGGAAAACTTAAATCTCCACTAATGATCATATGCTTAACAATCTATCTGTTCCTATAATCCTTAACACTCCATTCACACACAACTATACCCAGTTCATAAAACCACACTTATGAGTTCATAACCTGGCCACAATTATATGAGTTTACGAACTTACCCTAGTCTGACCTTTGGCGTCCGTTCGCTGAGGGGCTCATAAACATTTCATATAACTATAAGTCAAGAATGTCACATAAGTATGAGTTCTAAGAATTTGTACTTAATCCTATATTCTCTACCTATGACCTATTTATCTATATATAATAACTAGCGTGATACAACATTTCAATTATTACCAATGCCACCAACTAAGTAGTTTTTACACCAAGTACAATTCCCCGCCCATACAAGGAATCATACAACTCAGTTTCTGACACGAGTCCTCATTGAAATCCCCACCTAATCTTAACCCCCTTTTTCAATACGAATTTCATTTAATCCGTATCCATAATCCATAACTCTTTTATGAGTTTTCATAGTACCATTTCATAGTACAATTTACACACAACATCTTGCTGTGAACTTTTCAATCATAAGATTGACTGTCATAACCTTATCAGATCACGGGGTGATCTTATCGTATATATTATGATTTATTTCTATGCCTATGATCGTTTTGTTTTACGATCTTCTATCCCTGCACTTTCAGTCTTTTAGACTCGATCTATTCACTATTATTGTTCAACTTTATTATCCGAGTTAGGGAACTCTGTGTCTTTACACTCACCGAGATTCATCTTTGAATCTTACCGACCAACTAACTCTACTTGAGTTAGTACTTAATCCTAATCACTGCGGTTATTGGTCTCAGGTATTCCTACCTAAGCTTCATAACCAACAGCTCTGATACCAACTGTAGTAGCCCCGAATCTGGGTCCCGAATCACCTCAGATCCGGTATACTATTTCTATATCTATTTGCGAAAGATATAAACATAAATTGTTTATACATTACATTACACACTATTCCCCAAGGTCGAGTAACCTTAACTTAAACACAATTCATAAATTTTCTAACACATTACACATTTATCAAAGAATATTATTACAAGATAGCCGCACTTTATATCCCAAGCTGAACTTGGCATTAATCTTTTTTTGTATCCGAACGCATTCGCCTTATCTGCAATATTTTATCATGATATAGCAAGGGTGAGCATGAAAGTTGCCCAACAAGTTTATATACAATAATATAACGATATATCATGATTAAAGAGTATGAATAAAGGGATTGCTATAATTCATCAATATAATTGAGAACTAGCACGAACAAATTTTTGACTGAACAAGTATTATACATGAACAAACATTTCTGAACCAACTGGTAATGAAGGTGATCAGCCTTTCATACCTGACTTATACATGCAAGATGTACAGAATACAATTTTTGTGGCAATCAGCAATGATTAACCATAAGCTTGAAGAAACTACTCTTATTAGAGTTAAGTAAAAGAAAACTTGCCTGAACCATTGATTACCGCACGCAATTTATAACGCTTTACACGAAGACCTAATAATAATAATATAGATCTCCAATATTAGAATAATATCATCACAGTATAATACTGTTATATTTATATCCATAAAATAACCTAAACATATAGCACATAATCATATCAGTCTATAACACACATAAAACTAAGTATCAAGTCAAACTATTGCAGTCTGAGTTGAAACCGACACAATTCTATCATCCCGACGGTCTAGTCGGACAACACTCGAGTTTATGTTCAATTAAACTCTGCCTAAACACTTAACCATTAACACAGATAATTTCTTATCAGACAAAATATTTTTCCTAGGCTCATAATAATTTTCGGATAATTATTACCATTTATCAACATTTTTCAATCCTTAAAACCGTATTTGAATACAACATAATACCTTAATCATTAATATTTATTTAATATAAAATATTAATGAAAATTATTACATAATATTATAATATAATTATAATATATCAAAGTATTTTTAATACCCTAAAATCATATTTATATGATTTTTAAACACTTAAATCCATTATCCGATAATTGTTATTAATATTAAAATATTAATATTTTCATGCCAAAATATCAAAAGTTACATTTTATAACTTAAAATATTTTTATAACACTTAAATCATTTTTATATGATTTTTAAAACATTAATTCTAGTTTTTCATAATTTATTTAATATATTTATTAAATAAACTAATTATCATTAATATTGATTAATTAATGAAATTCATTCCAAAATATTAAAAGTCATAAAAAATAACTTAAAATATTTTCTTATACCATAAAATAATTTTTCATGATTTTTCATGAATTAAAACCATTTTTAAATAATTTATTTAATATTATAATTAAATAAATAAATACCATTTATATTCCAAAAATATTAAATATTTTCAAAATATACTCAAAATAGTTAAAAACTATTTTTCAGACTTTAAAATAATTTTTAGAATTTATTTTGTATTTTTAATAATTAAAAACCATTTTTTTCTAATTTTAAATTAATTTCCAGAAAATAATAAAAAAACTGTCGCTATAGGCCTTTAACGACACTTGTCTGTCGCCATTGGTGTTATTCACTCAAGAACACTGACAAATCAGTGTGCGAGGGGCTGGTTTGACCGGCTTTTAAGTTATGATCCTAATGTTTTCTGGACTGGAATTCGTGTTAAAATTATAGTACTAACGTAATACTACAATCACCAACTTGTTTCATGGCCAAACAACATCATATCAGAGAGATCTAGACTCTCCAAAACGTTGTCAGATCTGTTCTTCAAATTCTGGGTGTTCCAGATTTGAAGAACAGCCTAAGGTGCTTACTTTGATTCCTTGTAAATTTCAGTCTCCGTATTATTTGTGTGATCTAAAGGTTTAATCTTGTAGTACGCATGACAGGGTATAACATTATAACATAAAATTAGTCTAACAACATCACATGTGTAAGATCTAGTTGGTCAAACATGCTGTCAGACACGTGTTCTTCAACTTTCTGGGAATTTCCAGAATTCATCAAAACAGTCGGTCAACTATATTTTGACCTTAATTTCCTGTCACTTCCAGTTACGATCTAGGGGATATAATGACTTTAATATGTAGTATACATACCAAAATACAACATAACAACAACATCTTAGCCAAACTAACAAGATACAGCCAGATCTAGACGTTCAAAAATGCTGTCAGACCGTTCTGGGTTTCTGGGCTTGCCCAGATTCTCAGTTGGTCATGGTCGATCAACGGGTTTTGACTCATAATAACTCCCGATCTACAACAGATACGGACTTGATTCTTTTTGCATCTTAAAGACCACATAGTAGACTACATGTTAAAAGCTTTAAACATCAAAAAAACTTAATACACACAGATCTATGGTGTCTGACATATAGCTGTCAGACGAAAAATTTTCCATTTTCCAGATTTCAATAATCACCAAAATCGTGCATCTAGATGTTATAGATCCTTGATCTATCAACCCAGATCACTTATAAACATCATATTACATAACTTTAACAAATCAATTTCATCAATTAACAAAGAATCATAGGATTTCTAGATTTTGGGATTTTATACCTTTTGAGCTTTGATTTTCGATTCTGACTTTTTGATCTGTTTCTGGTACACGTAGGGCTTCAATATATGACTGGTTTAGCACTAAATTTCGTAGGTGTTTGAGAGAGAAGGTCTTGGATGATGGTTGTGAAAAAAATGAGCAACTAAGAACACTTTTCTCTCTCTAACTCTTTATATATAATTGTAGGATACAAGCATTGGCAGATATTGGTTGCTTGTTGCTAATTTTCTGGCATTTAATGATCTCATGGGAAGTCAAGAGTAGTTCAACTACTACATATATGGTAGGATTTGCAAGCAACATAATATAAAATGTGACATAAGGGCATAAATGTCATTACCACACAATTTTAATTCCAAAATTGGTATTTGATCAAACCCTTAGGGTTTAGGGTTTGGATCTTTAGGGTTTTAGGGTTTAACCCTTTAAGATTTAGCAACTTGTAATTCTAAGATTTTCGGATTAAGGTTTTCGTTATAGAAAATTAACAATTTTAAAATCGTAATTAGAATTTTCTAATTACATTACAATTTTCTAATCATATATCAATCTTACTAATTAGGACTAATTTATCCTAATTAAAATTGATAATTAAGCACTTAGGGTCAAAATTGTACATTAGGTTTCAAAACCACATTTTAGGGTTTTAAATAGAAAAATAATATTTAAATTTTAGAAATTAGATTTCCTAATTAAATTAGGATTTCTAATAACTTGACAATTAGGATTTATATTTCCTAATTAACATTGCTAATTAAGCAATTAAATCCATCACTGCACAATTAGGGTTCAAAATGGTCATTAGGGTTTTCAACGCACAAATTAGGGTTTTCTAATAGAAAATAATTTTCTAAAGTAGAAATTAAATATTCGTAATTAGATTAGAATTTTCTAATTACTCATAAATTGAAATAATTAGGATTAGGGTTTCCTATTTAACATTGCTAATTTTAGCAATTAAATTCATAATTGAGCATTAGGGTTTCTGACGGAACAATTTGGGTTCCAAAAATTGGAAATTAGGGTTTGTTAATTAATTAACATTTACCCTAATTAATACTTAATTATTAGCACTAAAGTATTAAAATTCTCTGTTACATTTCCAGATTAGGGTTTCACTTTATCAGAATCTGAAACTAGGATTTTCAGATCTGGTATTAGGGTTTTCAAATAATCAATTAAGATTTTAGATAATTCATTAGGTTTTCCATAATTAATTTAATATTAATGACGTTTAACCTTGTACATAACATTGCATTCCCAATCTAGGGTTTTCAATATCCGATTTAGGGTTTTGGATTTCCCGGAACTGAAACTAGGGTTTCCAGAACCGATTTCTAGGGTTTCTTATTAGACGTTAGGGTTTTCTAACAGAACATTGACGTTCTCAATATAAACTTAGGGTTTGACACATATATAATTAATCTGGTCAACCCTTGACCCTTAACCACATTCTGAACACATACATAACCATAAACACAAAACATATTCACATAAATCCTTAATCCTGAATAATTCACCTATATCCTTCATCGAATTTTGAAATCCTCCAAATTCAATCCCAATAACATCAAACGCATACACTCATTTTCTGTCTAGGTCTATTATTTAACCTTAAATCAATCATTTAAGATTTTCATAAATTGTCTAATTTCTCGGGTTGTCACATACCTTGAGCATCTACTATTGAGATACCAGATGGAGTTAATGGATTTGTACCTACATCAAGAATTAATCTTTATTTTGGTATCAAAACTTGCTTGGGTCTAGCCTTGTTAGTTCCCTTGGGGACCCATATCTCCTTGATTTTGGGTTTATAATATGCTTGATGATAATCATTATAAGAACACACGGAAGATACATAACCATACTCATGACAGATATAACATTTTATATGATGATTCTGTGAGTATATGAGTGTGTGTGTGTGTGGATATCTTCTCATTAGAGACATATGTGGATTATAACTATTTCCAGCCTTTCTTCTTTGTTGGAAATCTCTCTACTTCCACACTGTTCTACAATTTTGCAGTCTCGTAAACTAGAAGTTAACTCTACGTTTCAGACCTGTATAGTTCGTAGAGTTAGTTTTACCTGACTCTATGATCCTTCGAGGCTTGACAGTAGATTTGGACATACTCTATGATTTCATAAAACCAAGTCCATTATTTAATCTATTGTTCTTGGGAACAATAATTTGATATGCAAAGATTGGATAACTAGGAATAATAGGCTCAGCAACCTCTTTGGATTTCACAAATACAATGCTTCTATGGGAGGAAGACGTATTGTTATTAATAATTTCCATTGATTTTTCCACACTAGGATATGAGGAAAAATCCCCAAATCCCAAACCTAATCTATCAGAGACAACTCTCTTACTAGTGATCAGGGAGTCCATTAATGAAGAGAAACGATTCCACATTGAGATTGTCTTTTCCAGCTCCCCTATCTTAGAGGTTATGACTAACTCTCTTTGTGCACTACGATTATTTTTCTGTCTCAAACTTGCATCTCCTCCTCAAGGTTGGAGAGAGAGGAAACACTTCGTAGAGTTGTTTCCAACTCTACTTGAAATTTATCTTTATCCTCTTGAAGAAGAGCATGGTCGTTTGATAGAACCCTAAACCACTTCATGAATTGATGTAGATCTACAATTATATCATGGAGTGTCGTTCTAAGATCATCTATTTGTACATTAGCAGAGTTAAAGTCAAATACCTCACCAATGTCAATTTTTTGACAATCAATGGTTTTGCCAGCATCGACTTATGTGGCCATAAGACATAGGTTGGCCACATGAGGTCCTTCATCTTCGCAGGACTCATAGTTTGAATCATTCTTTGAGCCAATCCATGACCTTATAGATACTAGAACTTTTTCCTTCTTGTGGAACTTCTTGTAGCCCTTGAATTCTTTCTGCTTCGCGGATGAATTATTCTTATCTTGTTTCAACTTTTCTCGTAGGGGCTTGGTGCATTCTACGATATAATGACCCGACTTCTTGCAGTTGTAGTGTAGGACTTTCTGTTGGTCTCTACTGATGTTATTTTTGTTGTTATTAAAGAACTTTCTTAGTCTGTTGTTGCTTCCCTTTCGCATGAACTTCTTCAGCCTTCTGACTAGCATCACTATATTTTCATCATCATTGTCATCATATGACACTACTGCAACATTGGCTTTAGAGGTTGCTTCTGAATCCTTTAAAACATCATCCCTTTCTTTCTTCTTTCCTTTAGAGATGGTTTATGCCCGTTGTTTAACCTCTAGTTCATAGGTAAAATGATTATTTTAGAGCTTCTACATTGTCATTTTGTGCATATTATTTGATTATCTTGTAGTAGTGATTTTGGCATCCCACTTGCTAGGTAGTGCTCTCATGAACTTGATGTTGAGGTCCTTATTTAGATAGGTCTTTCCATAAGCTCTTATAGAATTGAGCAGCACATTGAATCCTTCGTAGATGGTGTTGATGTTCTATCCAGGCACGTAGAGAACATTTCATATTGCTAAGTTAAATAAGACTATTTATTTTCTTGACTTCTTCAGTTCCTTCATTCATCACCAACAAGGCTTTCCATACCTCTTAGGCTATTATGTAGTGTTGGTCGGAAAACCGATCACTAAACACGCGCAAGTATACGCGGTCTAACAAGTAATACAATGATAAAGACTGTGTCGTACCCACTAAGAACTATGACTAATATTTACCAAATACCGACTATGTATCGTTAAAGTCTTATTCGAACAGTAATAAATGAAAGAGTGATTAATCTAAGCATAACTAAGTAACAAAGCAAGTAAATGGATAATGAATGATAATCTAAGGAAATACAAGCCAAGGTCACAACTTCACCCCCACACAGGCATTCTGTCGAACGCCTGGCGTGTTATGTTTCATCAAACTAGCTACCTTTCTCTCTTTAGCCTTAATGGTCATGACGATTCGTCGACCGAGAACACATAGGTGCCTATGCACCTCTGTCGAGGTATGCACAAACATATCCTCTTCAGATCCACCCAAAAGGGAATAGAACAGAAAGGAACATCCAAGCTATATGCAATCCTGCATATGTCTATGTGAATTAATTATAACAAGGATTTAAGCATAAGTTCTCAATTAGGTCGCACATGGCGCACAGAGATATGTCTATTCTACGCACAACTTATGCAGTCGAACCCCACAATCACATGCTAATATATTTAGGTGTAAATCTATAATTCTTCTGTCGATATCATGTAGATTACCAGAATCATCACTAATGTCTTAACAAGAATCATAAAGCACAAATATATTAAACCAAATCATATGGTGCCAACCAAAGAGATACAGACAGTCAATTCAAATAACAAAGGGATCCATTATAACCTTAGAGCCAATAATCAGTTCATATTTAATAAACCAAATACAGGTAGCAAATAAGACAACATTCGTAGAATACAAAATTAGAGGAAATAAATGGATAGAAGAAAATCTGTCAAAGCCCCTTCGATCTCCACATAGTTCGTTCAAATCAAGCCTTCCAATCCGTGTCGCTTGTTGCTCTTGTACTCCAAAGAAATAAAAACTTCTCCCTAAATCTACCTAATCTATATTTACAGACATCAACTAAGGGAAAGAAAGAGAAATTACAAAGAAAACTAAGAACTAAGCTAAGCTGACTAAAAACAATGAGATAGGATGTCTGATATGAGATATGCAGAGCTGCTTCTGTTATTTACGTCTTTTTTTCCTTTGCTAGGTCAAACCAAGGCATTCACTGTCTGGGCACCGGAGGTGGCGCTGCGGCGTGGGCCACCAAGATGTAGTTGGCGCTGCAGCGTCACATTAAAATTAGGGACACGGAGCTCGCGCTGCAGCGCGATCTAAAGAGGGAATTGCGGCGTTACGGCGCGGTGCTGATGTCATCAAGGATTAGGAGGTAGCGTCGCGGCGCGGGCTTTAAGCTGGACTTTGGCGCCGTGGCGCGGCTATGCGTAAATTATCTGTTTTGCCCCTTTAAAGCTGGAAATCACTGTGAAGCTCTGCAATGCAACGATTAAGCACAATAACACTATATTTATATAAAACTACATAAAAACTACGAATTCAGGCAATTATTTAAGTTATAAAGTATCCGATTCGCGGGTTTAAATCCCACTCATCATGTAGTTGACCACATTCTCGAATATCTCATCTTTTAGAGCTATGAATAAGATGTTTTTGGCCATTTTGTCCAGCTGCACCAACTTCATTGTATGTGCATTCTCCTCCTTGTTTAATAACCATCTTCTTCGGATCATCAGTTGTTGATACAAACTTTGTTAGAATGTATGGACAATTGATGATATGATTGAATATATCTTCATCTATTGCATCCATGTATGCCTGCATGCTAACTTTCCAGTTAACAGATTTTTCTTTGTTGCATAGAGGTGGCTTATTATTACCACCAAGTTCAGAACCAGTTTTATTGTGTGACATAGATCAATTCAAAGTGTTTAAGCTTCTGTTCAAGAGAACCTGCTCTGATACCACTTGTTGTTTCCTAAAGGCACAAAGAGATCTATAAGGGGGGCTGAATAAATCCTTTAAAAACTTTTGGCTTATTAAGAATGTATTACCAGATAATTAATTAAATAAATTAATTAAGCACAACAAAATATTATTTTGAAATCCCCTTAAATATATAATGAAATCTCAGCTCTGAATTTAGTCCTTGTTAATGTAAAAAACATATAAATATAAAAATTAATAACAAGATTATAAATGCAAAATGTAAAAGACACAAGAAATTTTAAGTGGTTCAGAGTATAAACGACTCCTAGTCCACTTTTCTACTCTACAAGTAAGAAATCCACTAAGAATGTTTGGGGTCACTAAGACTAGATCATTAAGATTTGTTACAATGAATCACAAAGATTCCTTCAATTGATTTAGACTTGGCAGATAACACTCACTTAAGGGTCACTAATACCAGATCACTCAAATCTCTTCAAGTCTCTCAGACTTGGTACATGGTCACTTAAACCAGTGAATCATAGTTGATTAATTATTTGTTAAGGTGCTAATAAGTTGCGTTTAAGCTCAACGTCTGAAAACTTAGTAGCGGAACAAGTTGTTCTTGAATTCGTAGAGTAGAGCTCTTAGAACTTTAGCAGAGTTTCAGCTTGTTGATTGGTGATTCGTATTGTTGGTTTGAATCTCATTGGTCTTTTATAGTTCTTCTTGAGAGCTTCCCGTTGCAAAGTTCTTGTTAAGAATTTAATGCTCACACACTCAAAGATCTTTGATGTTGACTTTCAGAAGGGTTGTGTCAATTTACTTTCGGCTCTGATCCATCACATCAATCTGTTGCTTCACCAACCACGTGGGTAATGTCACTTTCGCTAAACTAGTTGTTAGACACAACATGCTCTGATCTTTGATTTCAATTAAGGATATTTAGCAATTTGTCTTGGGTTCTTCAATTTGCAACGCTCTTTATTCTCAGTTATTTGTCAGTCCTGACATGCTCTACGATTTTGACTAATCGTAGAATTTCATGAAGACTGTAGATTATTGAGTTTGATTCACTCAACGATCTGAACTCTATGTTATGATCTACAAAGATTTCTATACGAGTAGAGAGTCATTTTACGATTAGCTCTACAATTGACTCTCTACGATTTGCCCTTCTACGATCCTTGAGTTACTATGTGGTCCTTACTTCACTTTACGACCTTAGAGTGAACTCTACGATTTAATTGTAGGCTCTGCGATCTTCCACTGAATGTTCTACAATAGGAAGACCAACTCTGCAAACTTCAATACACTTAACAAAATGTCAGAGTAGGTTTACGATCGTCCAACTTGACTAAACGATAGATTAAATCCTATCAAAGGCCAACCTAACAAATTTAATCTTTCTATTCTAAGTCCTTGTACATTATACTCTTATTAAGGACTTTAAAAAAACTACTAAAACAAATATACATTAAGCATCTCATCATCAAATTTAAACATGCAATTCATAACATACTTTCTTTTTAAAATCGTATTATTTATGCTTGAATATAAAAAATTTATATTTAATCAAGAGTAACAAATTCAAGTTAGATAAAACGATCTATGCGAAAATTATTTTCGTCTCAAACTATATTATCTAAATTGTAATAAAATTTTATAAAATAATTGTAACAAATTAATATTGAGTAAGATAATCTTATAATTATTTCCTTGTAAATTATATTAGTTATTTTATTTTTGACTTGGTTGAACCGAACGAATGGTCTTTTTGAAAAATTATAATATTATTATCGTTTTGAATTTTATTTTACAAATTCTTATTAGATACAATAATTAATTTTTTTATTTATTTAATAATTGAATCATATGATCGATTAATATATCATATTTTTATTTTAATACAATAACAATTATATCATCTAAATAATGATTAAATCTCATTTATACTCGAAACTATTATTATACTTATATTTTAATAATACTAAGAAATTTAAGTTAGATGGATGATTTTTATGATAATTTATTTTTTTGTCAAACTATTTTATCTAAATGGAAATATAATTTTACTTAAACTTATATATATTATATATATATATATATATATATATATATATATGTATATATTTGAATAAAAGAGATAAATTAATATTAGGCAAAATAATCTTATTTTAATTGTTTCCTTATACAACTATACTACTAATTCTCATTTCCTTATAAAACTACGATACTAATATCAACTTTTAAATAAACTTATATATATTAAATATAAAAAAAAATTAGTATTATGTAAGATGATCTTATTTTAATTATTTCCTTATAAAACTATACTACTAATTCTTGTTTCCTTATAAAACTACCATACTAATTTCAGTTTCTAATTTGAGTTAATAAATAATAAAGGTGGAATTAATGTAATAAAAGTCAAAGGTCGAACCAAAAAAATAAAAAATAAAAAAGTGGACAAACCAGCTTGTATATTTAATTATAGTATAGATTTGATTGTCTCCTTATACAATTATACTACTAATTCTCATTTTCTTATAAAACTATGATATTAATTCTAATTTTTAAATAAGCTTATAATTTATATATATATATATATATATAAATATATAATAAATTAATAGTATGTAAGATGATCTTATTTTGATAGTTATCCTATAAACCTACCATACTAAGAATATATCCAACAGCCTCTTCAACGACATTGGGATACTCAAATAGGTGAGCCACATCAGAAAATTTATCTCCAACCGGCCTATCCAACCAGCCTTCCCAACCTTAGTCATTAAATCTTCAAAACATTTATTTTGTTTTAGGAGAATCAAAATCATATGCAAAAGGCTTAAAATATTTATTTTTCTTTACGGGTTTGATATATAACTCATTTTAAAATTTAGTATTATTCCTTTTTATTTATTTATCATATTGAATAAAATATTATTTTGATTACCCTTTGAATAATCAAGTTAATTATGACCCTCTAGTTTATCTAATTTGACCCTCTAGATAATCACGTGAATTAAAAATTTATCCAATAACCTTTGATAATCAAGTTTGCTTGCTAGGTTATTCATCTTTGCAATGTCAACATGATAAGATAAATAGGAAAATGAATGTTAAATATTAATTTAATTCTTGGAAGGGATTAATTAAATATTAATTTTTAAATATAATTTATTTTCCAAAATGTTATCTTTTTAAAAAATGAATGTTATTAATTATTTCCAATGTTATTAATTGTTATTGTTTAAAGTCAAATACTGCATTAATTGAATTGAAGAGACTGATGAGGTACAAAATATTAAAGTAGCAGATAATATTCTTCAAATGGGTTAAATATATTTTTTTCTCACTCTACTCGACCTCGGTTTACAAATGCATTACTGAACTGAAATTTTTTACGGTCAACTCAATGAAATATAACTTTTTTACAAAAATTGAAATTTCCTTCTAAAATTGTTAAAAGGTAACGGAATACTTATGTGGCAACACATCAGATACTTAGGTGGATATTTAACAATTAAAAAACACAACAATTGTCAATTATATAACAAATAATTAAATTAATTAAACAAATTGATAATAAAATATATTAATGTATAATTTTTACAAATGTATTTATATAAAATTAATGAATTTATATTATTTTTATTTTTTAAAATATTTTAAGTTCAATATAAAATATAAAATTATCTAATATTTTGAAATGGAGGGATTATTATTGTAAAATCAAATCGAATTTTCGTTTCCGACCTAAACGTAAGTCCAGAATTTTCGTTTTCGATCCAAATGTAAAACATAGTTCAATCTTTCATCAAAATCCATATCCAATCATGCTTAGTTATACAACCATGGACGAATTATACATGTCCATGGTTCTCGACCCCAAAGAGTTTTTGACGTGCACATGGTATATCATTTGGTTTTGTAGCTAAAGTCGTGATAATAATCAAATCAGGAAAAATAAGAAATAATCAAAGAATTCTGATTTAGAAAGAACCAATTAAGATAAAAAAAAATCCATGGATGGGGCGGTGATTACTTCATTTGAGGGAGAAGAATTTGATTAAGGGGAGTGTACTCAATTAAGATTTTTAAAGACTTTTTTAAGTGACAGACTTTTGCAGAGTTTGTGAATTTTAATGACTTTTAAAGACTTTAATTTTTTTTTTTAAATAACTTTTATAGACTCCATGAAATAAGTGACAACCGTTAATAGACTTTTTACCAAGATTCTGATAGACTTTTGTATACTTCTAATATATCTTGCAGCTTATATTAATTGTTAATTAGTCCATGTGTACAGCCTCTCCCTCTTTTTCATGAACTAGAGAAAATCTCATTATTTTATTAAATTATTGTGATATGAGATTTTATATATGTTGAAAGCATTCATATTATTCTACTTATTTCATGATAAATTTGGATACTCGAATACGAATAAAACTTTAGAAGCTACAGACGCAATACAAAAATTAAACTCACTTTTCATTGAACTATATATACTATATATGCGTACGTTTTTTTAAATAGGAGTACTAAACTATGTTTTTCATAAAATAATATGACAATGAAAATCTATATGTTCAAAAGTTGTAAAACTTCATACATATGAGTAAATTGCCACCAAGTTATAGAAAATTTACCAGAGAGATTTTTAGCCTTCGGTATGCCACAGACAAAATTGCCAGAGAGATTAATAGTTGTTAGTTGTAAGACCCCAACTTTTATGAATAAAGATTAATTTTTTTGTCGAAATATATTTTTGAATATTATGGTGTTGATTTGATATAATGTTATAGTTGTGGGTATTATTTACGAATTTTGCAAAGTAAGCAAGTGGTTATATAATATTCAATTGGTCGGGGAATATTCATTTTAATAGGGAATATTCGTACGACGACACAATCATTGGTGGACCCCATAACGAAAGTATTATCGTAGTTAGAAAATGACAAAATTATCTTTTTATAAAAATAACGGCGAAAGTTTTACCGTTAAACTGTTGACCTACCCGGTGGTAAAAGTACAGTAATACGCGTGGTTGCATAGTAGCACACAGTATTAATTATTGATGCTTACATGAGAAGTCACTCATTATACTCAATTATTGCTACAGGAATTGCTGCATAATATCTTTTATATTATTGATTCAATTATTGTCATCGTATCATCTGCATAATATTAATATTATTAAATTAATAATTGAGACGACAAAGTTATTAATATTATTATTTGCAATATTGACAATGTCGAGAAGTACTATCAAGGAGAGATTTGGTCACCTAATTGCGTGCCAATATGGAGAAATCCTTATTAGAAAGCCCCCTATTTCCCGTGAACAACCTGATTGTTAAATATTGTGAGTTATAATATTAATAATAAATAAGTTCGTATTGATTAAAGGTAAAATTGATAGCTCTATTGTGTTGGGATTATTAGTGTTAGTAGAAATCGACATCTATTTCGATAATAATGGATGTCTGGAGGTTATATTGATCAATCGGGTAATTAATCGGATAAATGAGCAATTAATTACTATTAATTCATATGCTTATAACTATGTGTTTATATGTGTGTACTATTGATTTACAATCATGTTCTATTAGGGAAGGTGGTGCAAGTTTGATAATACTTGCAGGACCAAATTAAAAATGTAGAAAAAGATGAAGGTATTATACTGTAATATTTCGAGCCCCAAAACGTACAATTATCGAAACTATATTTTTCTATAAATAGAAGCTCATTCTTCTTTCATTCTCACCAATTCACAAAGACTCAGAAGAGCATTTATAGAGAGAAAAGCTTTAGAGAGAAAGTAGAAGAGAAGTCTGTTACCGCAATTCCAGTATCCAGTCTTCTTCTGAGGTAAGGGATATTATTTTGTTCAGTATTCATAGGAATAATATTTTCTTCCATACTCTGTAGTATGTGAGTAATATTATTTCGTTTCGTATTCCGATTATACCATCAATCGGTTAAAGTATATTGCTTCTATATTCTGTGAAATTAGTAGAATATCCTTAAAATTTACGCTTCATCTAGTATCGCTTCACAAGGATATTTTCTGCACATTCTTATTAAATTTTAAGTTTTTCATGCCGGAGTACTTTCCATGAGTACTATTTATTTATACGGCACTATTCATAAAAGTACTATTCACGGGTACTATTCACAAAGTACTATTCATAAAATACTATTTATGAGTACTATTCACAAAGTACTATTCACAGAATACTATTTCTGAAATACTATTTACTCGGGTAATATTCACCCGGAGTACTATTCATAACAAAAAATGATTTCTTTTCGGTCCAAATCATTTTTGATACATTATCATTCTTGAATTTTACTCCACAAAGCAGTATCATGTTGACAATTTGAACAATATTGAATTCTGGATAAATTAAATTATAAATCTTTAAAAATTTATCCTTGAACTTATTTTATTGAATTCTTATATCATTGTCATCATCCTCGTGTTTATATTATGTTAAAAGTCATCTGTGGCATATAGTGCATAGATGGACTTGGTATGATTATGACCAGGGATTATTCGGTATAATCATGACCGTAATGTTACAAATGATGTGGTAAAAGTCCTCATTGGCCCGTAGTGCATTGATGGACAGTTGTTGGCATGATCATGACCATTGATTAATACACGAATATCCTTGGACCGTAGTGCATTGATAATTTGTGGTCGTGATACTAAAGAATATCCTTGGCCGTAGTGCAGGGGTGATTCGATGATGAGGATTATTTATTAAGCTGAGTCTCAGCGATAAAAGTGATGAAAAACCTTTTAAATCATAGAAGATAGTAGATTTTATGCTCTACTTGACTCTTCTAATGGATTGCTTGTTCCGCTGCAGTTAAAGTTGATGTTTTTTATTGTGACGCCCCCAAAACAGGTCCAATCCACCCAACCTATTCTGAGTCGCCAAATACATGGTACAGAAAACAAGTACAACTTTATTACAACAATTGTCATGAAAAATACAACAACACATATGCTGTGAGTTTTGATACAAATATATACCAACTATGACTCACATCCCAACCTTGGATAGCACGTCACAATGGCACCTTACATAAATGTATAGTCAAAAATTGTCTTAGAAATTAGAATCTTTGGGAAGTGCTCAAGGAAACCTTCGTACATGGGAGGCCATGCGTCTAGGTTATAATAGATATCATATGGCCATAGAATTATCCTTGGTTGACCCAATAGACCCCAAAGAAAAACGAGAAGATTACTATCATATTCTTTCTAATGGTGAGTCTTCTCTTGACATATCATTATCTCCACCGTCTCTAATTGACAATTATACTTCAAACAAACACCAAGATTATATAGGTAGTGCTCGTAGATAAACTCGACAAGTGGATGTGCACAACCCTGTCTTATGATGACACGAGGTTGTATGTCATTAGACATCTTGTATGATAGTGGCAAAGCACCCTTCCGACGTTGGGTTTGCCTCACCCTATTTAATTCGTCAAATATAAATACTAAATGATGACCACCATTCTATTCCCCTGTTACCCCCGCTCGATTCAGCTATACTCTTATTACCTGAAAGGAATTTGTAAGCAAAAGGGTGAGCACAACTAGCTCAGTAAATAATATCATGACTAAAGATAATTAAATTATCAATAACCTTCATCAATAATAAATCAAAGATTTAGAACATATGGTAGATGATAAAACTTTTCAACCATAGTTGCAGCGGAACGAGCAATCCATTAGAAGAGTCAAATAGACCATAAAATCTATTATCTTCTCCATGTTAAAAATCCACCAATAATATTTTATCCCTGTAACATCAATCAACAGTTCTGGTCCACAATCATATGAATAACTCATAATCATAATTGTGATTCTAAATTTCTCTTCGCATCTAGGACGAAAATAATTTTCATCACATGTTTTTACCTGAAACATCAAAGATCATGGTTATACCAAATCACAGTTCATGTTCATAATCATATTAATAAATTCATCTTTGCACTACGGGCCAAAGATATTCATCAACAGTTCATCTTTGCACTACTGGCCAAATATATTCAACAACAAGTCATCTTTGCACTACGGCCAAAGATATTCATCAACAATTCATCTTTGCACTACATGCCAAAGATATTCCTCAACAGTTCGTATTTGCACTACATGTCAAATATATTCATCAACAGTTTATATTTGCACTACAGGCCAAATATATTAATATCTCAAAGAAATATATACCCATTTCAAAATTTATATAAACAATAATTATAACCATGTTGATCCATTCACCTTTGCACTTAAGCTAAAAATATTCAATTGTAAATTCAATGGTCATGATCATACCAGTCAACGATTCAACTTTGCACTACTGGCCAAAGAGAACCTATAGTCACGATCATACCAATAATCTACCCATCTTTACACTCAAGTCAAAGAGAAATTTCATCACTAAGATTATAAAAATGTTATATATGATAATAAAAATAATATGATCAAAATATGTATTTAATTTCAAGAGTAAGATTCATAAATTAATGGTAATTTGATCAGAAAAAGAAATCAATTTTGTCGTGAATAGTACCCGTGAATAGTAACTTATGAATAGTAACTCGTGAATAGTAACTCCGACATGAAAAAGGTAGAAATTCTGCAATAAAATCCATACCAATATTTCGGTATAATGATATTAAAAGAATAATATTTCTTAAGCTTATAAACAATTTATTTTAATTGTTTAAACTTTACTAAATAATGCATTTAATCATCCTAAAATGCCAAACTCATAAGATTTCATCACCAATAACCAAAACCCTCATCAAAAATCTGCATATACCTCATATAGGATTCTCAAGCTATAAAATCCTATTTTCCAATTTTCTTACTTCACATAACATATTTAATTCATTTATTCATAACTAGTCCATTTTCATGAAAAATACCAAATCAGTTCCAACAATATTTCTTTTATGAGATTTAGTAGAATATAGTCTCATATTGAACAGATATTTTTCCTGAAATTTTTAAAATTCTTTTACTATTTTTCATATGGCCAAAACAGCCGAATATTTAGACATTTATCATAAATTTTACTTTTATCCAAAAATTCCAAAATTCATAGAGTACACTGATATTATATAGATGTACTCCCAATAAAAATTTTATCAATTTTGTAGTTAACCTCTAGGAGTTATAAGCGGTTACTTTTAAAATAATCTTTTCTCATAAAATTCATAACTCTTAATCTATACATCCAAAAATCACTATTTTTGGACACAATCTAGAAAACTCATCAAAATATCATTTAGAATTTTTCTAGAATTTTTGAAGGTTTGAAAAGTTACGTAACATGAAAAACATAACAACCCTTAAAACCCCTTACCTCAAAAGAGTAGTATTTCTAACTTGAATATCGGATATAACGCTGAACGAACTTGCGCCGTATAGCAACACTCAAGATATCTAAATACTAACAGAAATATACTTGATAATATAGAGGGAGAAAACTTGTTTCTGGTGTAATTTTCAATCGTAACATAAGCACCTATTTATAGGAAAATGCTAGAACGCCAAAGGAGACTAAAATAATAAAATATTATTATTCTTATTCAATCTTCTATGCACACCCAATTTGATCAATCAAGCCAGCCAATTCTGAAATTCCCAGCAGCCCACATGTTTATAACACAAGTGGGTCCCACCCATAATTAAATAACAATTATTTTATTTTCTGAAATTTCAGTAATTCATAGAAAATAGCTCGTTTATCAGAAAATACGAATTTTATGTCCATTCTGACTGAAATCGAATTCTCTACAACTTTGTAGCTTTGAGTTTTACCAAATTCCAAACATAAAATATCTGAAATCCACAAACGGATGTTTTTTAATACCTCTACACCGACAAAATACTGATAAAACACCTCATCATTAATTCCTTCATTTTTATCCACATAAAAATAAATATATCCATCACTTATATCCACATAAAATAAATATTTTCTTATCATATAAATCAATTATTAATTATTCACAAATAATATTACAGAATCACAATTATGACAACCAGGCCGTTCCCAAGAAAGAGGGGGCTTTCCAATAAGAATTTCTCCTTACTGGCGCGCAATTAGGTGACCAAACCTCTCCTTGATAGAACTTTCTAGACATTGTCAATAATGATATCTAATAATATTAGTCAAATAATATGAATTATTGATCTGATAATTGGAAATACTGTGCAGTGATAATTATTGAAACAACAATAATTTAAAATATCAACGTAGTAATTATTGAGTCAATAAAATAAAATATTGAACAGTATTTACTGTAACAATTATTGAGTAGTGCCTTCTTACATAAGAATCAATAATTTCAAAAAAACTATGCATCCACACGTATTACTGTATTTTAACCACCGGGTATTCCAACAGTGTTAATGGTAATCATTACGCCGTTTTTTATAAAAACTCAAATTTGTCATTTTCTTCATCCGGCAGTTATTTTGTTATGGGGACCACAAATGACTGCACCGTCGTACGAATATTTCCCGACAGAAATAATATTCTACGACTAAACGAATATTCCCCGACAACAATGAATATTTTAAAACCACTTGCGTATTTTGAAAAGAAATTCATATATCACCCTTAATTTTAACCTTTTATCAATTTAACCATTTACTGAATAATAATTATAAGAAAAAATTGAATACTTTTATTTCATAAAATTCGGGGTCTTACAATCTCCCCTCCTTATGAAATTTCGTTCCCAAAATTTACGTATCTGGTATTTCGAAGAGTTGAGAATACGTTGCTTTCATTTCAGATTCTATCTCTCCGGTCATCAAGATTTCTCAATTGTTCATCTCCCGTGATAACTTCATTTGGGTTCCTCATTTGTTGGGAAGTCATGACAACCGCTATCCCTCGAAATACTCGGCTTTGACTTGTCTGGGCAGCATTTGGCGTCATCACTACCGTTGGAATATACTTTTCTATAGGGCATATTCCTCCCTCAACTGCCTCATCGTACTCCTGATTCATAATCTGAATCATCAATCTTCGATCCATATCGAATTCAGGTTGACCGCTCTGTACAGGGTAATTCAAAACTCGATGTTGGGTTCTCCCAATTGTTGTCCAAAAAGAGAAATTCATATCATCTATTTTAGTCTTCTTAGATCGGACATCTCTTTCCACAATATCAACGCGTCGTGTGGCTTTTACCCATGCATAACTCTTTCAAACTCGTTCAGTTTTTTCTTCTTTCAGCTCAGATTCCATCTTTATCATCTTATACTCTGCCAAAGAATGATTCTGTTCAAGCATCACATATCGGGTAACACAAGCTTGAATCGTTGCATCCTTTTGCTCCAGGACTGTCTGTCGTTCTTCAGCCTGCTCTTCTAACTCATGAATACGATTTTATAATTCTAAATTTTGATCATAAAATACCTCTAATAAATTCTCCTCAGGTTCATCTTCTTCCTCACTCTCAGCTGCTACCTCTGCGACTAGTTCGGGTGCAACTATTAATTTTTCCCTCACCACAAGAATATCTCTAATTCCTTCTTCGTCTGACATCACATTATCATGGTTAATGATTAGAGGTATCCCCACAGTCTCATTCACTCCATTGTTAGCATTCTCAGCTGCCATTCTCAAATACTGCCATAAAACAAGGGTTAATTAAACAAATTAACATATCACATAATATCCCGATATTATGACTGACCAACAATTAAGCTTAGATAGGACACACTTGCGAAGGATTTACTCATCTCTTCCCTCCTAGTTCTATTCCCCGATCTCCGCCAGAGACCATATCCCTAAGCTTTGATACCAACCGTGACACCCCCAAAACAGGTCCAATCCACCCAACCTATTCTGAGATGCCAAATACATGGTATAGAAAACAACTACAACTTTATTACAACAATTTTAGGGAAAAATACAACAAAACATATGATGTGAGTTTTGATACAAATATATACCAACTGTGACTCACATCCCAACCTTGGATAGCACGTCACAATGGCACCTTACATAAAGGTATAGTCAAAAACTGTTTTAGAAATTAGAATCTTTGGGAAGTGCTCAAGAAAACCATCGTACATGGGAGGCCTTGCGTCTAGGTTATAATAGATATCATATGGCCACAGAATTATCCTTGGTTGACCCAATAGACCCCAAAGAAAAACTAGAAAATTACTATCATATTCTTTCAAATGGTGAGTCTTCTCTTGACATATCATTATCTCCACTGTCTCTAATTGAGAATTATACTTCAAACAAACACCAAGATTATATAGGTAGTGCTCGTAGATATACTCAGCAAGTGGATGTGCACAACCCTGTCTTATGATGACACGAGGTTGTATGTCATTAGACATCTTGTATGATAGTGGCAAAACACCCTTCCAACGTTGGGTTTGCCTCACCCTATTTGGTTCACCAAATATAACTACTAAATGATGACCACCGTTTAATTTCCATGTTACCCCTCGCTCAACTCAGCTACACTTTTATTACCGGAAAGGAATTGTGAAGCAAAAGGGTGAGCACAACTAGCTCAGTAAAGAATATCATGACTAAAGATAATTAAATTATCAATAGCCTTCATCAATAATAAATCAAAGATTTAAAACATATAGTAGATGATAAAACTTTTCAACCATAGTTGCAGCGGAACGAGAAATCCATTAGAAGAGTTAAATAGACCATAAAGTTTATTATCTTCTCCATGTTAAAAATCCACCAACAATATTTTATCCCTGTAACATCAATCAACAGTTCTGGTCCACAATCATATGAATAACTCATAATCATAATTGTGATTCTAAATTTCTCTTCGCATCCAGGACGAAAATAATTTTTATCACATGTCTTTACTTGAAACATCAAAGATCATGGTTATACCAAATCACAGTTCATGTTCATAATCATACTAATAAATCATCATTGCACTACGGGCCAAAGATATTCATCAACAGTTCATCTTTGCACTACTGGCCAAAGATATTCAACAACAGGTCATCTTTGCACTACGGCTAAAGATATTCATCAACAATTCATCTTTGCACTACATGACAAAGATATTCCTCAATAGTTCATATTTGCACTACATGCCAAAAATATTCATCAACAGTTCATATTTGCACTACAGGCCAAATATATTAATATCTAAAAGAAATATATAATCATTTCAGAATTTATATAAACAATAATTATAACCATGTTGATCCATTCACCTTTTCACTTGAGCTAAAAATATTCAATTGTAAATTCAATGGTCATGATCATACCAGTCAACGATTCAACTTTGCACTACTGGCCAAAGAAAACTTATAGTCACGATCATACCAATAATCTACCCATCTTTACACTCAAGTCAAAGAGAAATTTCATCACTAAGATTATAAAAATGTTATATATGATAATAAAAATAATACGATCAAAAATGGATTTAATTTCAAGAGTAAGATTCATAAATCAACGGTAATTTGATCAGAAAAAGAAACTAATTTTGACGTGAATAGTACTTGTGAATAGTAACTCGTGAATAATAACTCATGAATAGTAACTTATGAATAGTAACTCGTAAATAGTAACTCGTTAATAATAATCCCGACATGAAAAAGGTAAAAATTCCACAATAAAATCCATACCAATATTTCGGTATAATGATATTGAAAGAATAATATTTCTTAAGCTTATAAACAATTTATTTTAATTGTTTATACTTTACTAAATAATGCATTTAATCATCCTAAAATGCCAAACTCATAAGATTTCATCACCAATAACCAAAACCCTCATCAAAAATCTGCACATACCTTATATAGGATTCTCAAGCTATAAAATCCTATTTTCTAATTTTCTTACTTCACATAACATATTTAATTCATTTATTCATAACTAGTCTATTTTCATGAAAAATACCAAATCAGTTCCAACTATTTATCTTTTCTGAGATTTAGCAGAATATAGTCTCATATTGAACATATATTTTTCCCGGAATTTTTAAAATTCATTTACTATTTTTCATATGGCCAAAACAACTGAATATTTAGACATTTATCATAAATTGTACTTTTATTCCAAAAATTCCAAAATTCACAGAGTACACTGATATTATATAGATGTAATCCCAATAAAAATTTTATCAATTTTTTAGTTAACCACAAGGAGTTATAAGCGGTTACTTTTAAAATAGTCTTTTCTCATATAATTTATAACTCTTAATCTATACATCCAAAAATCACCATTTTTGGACACAATCTAGAAAACTCATCAAAATATCATTTAAAATTTATCCAGAATTTTTGAAGGTCTGAAAAGTTACGAAACATGAAAAACATAACCCTTAAAACCTCTTACCTCAAAAGAGTAATATTTCTGACTTGAACATCGGATATAATGCTGAACGAACTTGCACCGTATAGTAATACTCAAGATATCTAATTACTACCAAAAATATGCTTGATAATATAGAGAGAGAAAACTTGTTTCTGGTGTGATTTTCAATCATAACATAAGCACATATTTATAGAAAAATGCTTGAATGCCAAAGGAGACTAAAATAATAAAATATTATTATTCTTATTCAATCTTCTATGCACACCCAATTTGATCAATCAAGCCAGCCAATTCTGAAATTCCCAGCAGCCCACATGTTTATAACACAAGTGGGTCCCACCCATAATTAAATAAAAATCATTTTATTTTCTGAAACTTCAGTAATTCATAGAAAATAGCCCGTTTATGAGAAAAATACAAATTTTATGTCCATTTTGACTGAAATCGAATTCTCTACAACTTTATAGCTTTGAGTTTTTCCAAATTCCAAACATAAAATATCTGAAATCCACAAACGGATAATTTTTAATACCTCCACACCGACAAAATACTGATAAAACACCTCAGCATTAATTCCTTCATTTTTATCCACATAAAAATAAATATATCCATTATTTATATCCACATAAAATAAATATTTCCTTATCATATAAATCAATAATTAATTATTCACAAATAATATTACAGAATCATAATTATGAATACCAGGCCGTTCCCAGGAAAGAGGGGGCTTTCCAATAAGAATTTCTCCTTACTGGCACGCAATTAGGTGAGCAAACCTCTCCTTGACAGAACTTTCTAGACATTGCCAATAATGATATCTAATAATATTAGTCAAATAATATGAATTATTGATCTGATAATGGGAAATATTGTGCAGTGATAATTATTAAAACAACAATAATTTAAAACATCAACGTAGCAATTATTGAGTTAATAAAATAAAATATTGAACAGTAATTACTGTAACAATTATTGAGTAGTGTCTTCTTACATAAGAATCAATAATTTCAAAAATACTATGCATCCACGCGTATTACTGTATTTTAACCACCGGGTATTCCAACAGTGTTAACGGTAACAATTATGCCATTTTTTATAAAAACTCAAATTTGTCATTTTCTTCATCCGACAGTTATTCTGTTATGGAGCCCACAAATGACTGCACTGTCGTACGAATATTTTCCGACGGAAAGAATATTCTACGACTAAACGAATATTCCCCGACAACAATGAATATTTTAAAATCACTTGCGTATTTTGAAAGAAAATTCAAATATCACCCTTAATTTTAACCTTTTATCAATTTAACCATTTACTGAATAATAATTATAAGAAAAAATTGAATACTTTTATTTCATAAAATTTGGGGTCTTACAATCTCCACTCCATATGAAATTTCGCCCCAGAAATTTATGTACCTGGTATTTTGAAGAGTTGAGAATACTTTGCTTTCATTTCAGATTCTATCTCTCCGGTCATCAAGATTTCTCCATTGCTTATCTCCCGTGATAACTTCATTTGAGTTCCTCACTTGTTGGGAAGTCATTACAACCGCTATCCCTCGAAATACTCAGCTTTGACTTGTCTGGGGCAGCATTTGGCGTCATCACTACCGTTGAAATATACTTTTTTATAGGGCATATTCCTCCCTCAACTTCCTCGTCGTACTCCTGATTCATGATTTGAATCATCAATCTTCGATCCATATCGAATTCAGGTTGACCGCTCAGTACAGGGTAATTCAAAACTCGATGTTGGGTTCTCCCAATTGTTGTCCAAAAAGAGAAATTCATATCAACTATTTTAGCCTTCTTAGATCGGACATCTCTTTCCACAATATCAACTCGTCGTGTGACTTTTACCCATGCATCACTCTTTCTCACTCGTTCAGTTGTTTCTTCTTTCAGCTCAGATTCCATCTTTATCATCTTATACTCTGCCAAAGAATGCTTCTGTTCAAGCATCACATATCGGGTAACACAAGCTTGAATCGTTGCATCTTTTTACTCCAGGACCGCCTGTCGTTCTTCAACATGCTCTTCTAACTCATGAATACAATTTTACAATTCTACATTTTGATCATAAAATACCTCTAATAAATTCTCCTCAGGTTCATCTTCTTCCTCACTCTCAGCTGCTACATCTGCGACTAGTTCGGGTTTAACTATTAATTCTTCCCTCACCACAAGAATATCTCTAATTCCTTCTTCGTCTGACATCACATTATCATGGTTAGTGATTAGAGGTATCCCCACAGTCTCATTCACTCCATTATTAGCATTCTCAGCTGCCATTCTCAAATACTGCCATAAAACAAGGGTTAATTAAACAAATTAACATATCACATAATATCCCGATATTATGACTGACCAACAATTAAGCTTAGATAGGACACACTAGCGAATGATTTACTCATCTCTCCCCTCCTAGTTCTATTCCCCGATCTCCGCCAGAGACCATATCCCTAAGCTTTGATACCAACTGTGACACCCCCAAAACAGGTCCAATCCACCCAACCTATTCTGAGTTGCCAAATACATGGTATAGAAAATAACTACAACTTTATTACAACAATTGTCGGGCAAAATACAACAAAACATATGTTGTGAGTTTTGATACAAATATATACCAACTATGACTCACATCGCAACCTTGGATAGCACGTCACAATGGCACCTTACATAAAGGTATAGTCAAAAACTATTTTAGAAATTAGAATCTTTGGGAAGTGCTCAAGGAAACCTTCGTACATGGGAGGCCATGCGCCTAGGTTATAATAGATATCATATGGCCACAGAATTATCCTTGGTTGACCCAATAGACCCCCAAAAAAAATTAGAAGATTACTATCATATTCTTTCCAATGGTGAGTCTTCTTTTGACATATCATTATCTCCACTGTCTCTAATTGACAATTATACTTCAAATAAACACCAAGATTATATAGGTAGTGCTCGTAGATATACTCAGCAAGTGGATGTGCACAACCTTGTCTTATGATGACACGAGATTGTATGTCATTAGACATCTTGTATGATAGTGGCAAAACACCGTTCCAACGTTGGGTTTGCCTCACCCTATTTGATTCACCAAATATAACTACTAAATGATGACCACCGATCTATTCCCCTGTTACCCCCGCTCGACTCAGCTACACTCTTATTACCTGAATGGAATTGTGAAGCAAAAGGGTGAGCATAACTAGCTCAGTAAAGAATATCATGACTAAATATAATTAAATTATCAATAGCCTTCATCAATAATAAATCAAAGATTTAGAACATATGGTAGATGATAAAACTTTTCAACCATAGTTGCAGCGGAACGAGCAATCCATTAGAAGAGTCAAATAGACCATAAAGTCTATTATCTTCTCCATGTTAAAAATCCACCAACAATATTTTATTCCTGTAACATCAATCAACAGTTCTGGTCCACAATCATATGAATAACTCATAATCATAATTGTGATTCTAAATTTCTCTTCGCATCCAGGACGAAGATAATTTTCATCATATGTCTTTACCTGAAACATCAAAGATCATGGTTATACCAAATCACAGTTCCTGTTCATAATCATACTAATAAATTCATCTTTGCACTACGGCCAAAGATATTCATCAACAGTTCATCTTTGCACTACTGGCCAAAGATATTCAACAACAGGTCATCTTTGCACTACGGCCAAAGATATTCATCAATAATTCATCTTTGCACTACATGCCAAAGATATTCCTCAACAGTTCATATTTTCACTACATGCCAAATATATTCATCAACAGTTCATATTTGCACTACATGCCAAATATATTAATATCTCAAAGAAATATATAATCATTTCAGAATTTATATAAACAATAATTATAACCATGTTGATCCATTCACCTTTGCACTTGAGCTAAAAATATTCAATTGTAAATTCAATGGTCATGATCATACCATTCAACGATTCAACTTTGCACTACTGGCCAAAGAGAACCCATAGTCACGATCATACCAATAATTTACCCATCTTTACACTCAAGTCAAAGAAAAATTTCATCACTAAGATTATAAAAATGTTATATATAATAATAAAAATAATATGATCAAAACATGTATTTAATTTCAAGAGTAAGATTCATAAATCAACGGTAATTTGGTCAGAAAAAGAAACCAATTTTTTCGTGAATAGTAACTCGTGAATAGTAACTTATGAATAGTAACTCGTGAATAGTAACTCCGACATGAAAAAGGTAGAAATTCTACAATAAATTCCATACCAATATTTCGGTATAATGATATTAAAAGAATAATATTTCTTAAGCTTATAAACAATTTATTTTAATTGTTTAAACTTTACTAAATAATGCATTTAATCATCCTAAAATGCCAAACTCATAAGATTTCATCACCAATAACCAAAACCCTCATCAAAAATCTGCATATACCTCATATAGGATTCTCAAGCTATAAAATTCTATTTTCCAATTTTCTTACTTCACATAACATATTTAATTCATTTATTCATAATTAGTCCATTTTCATGAAAAATACCAAATCAGTTCCAACTATTTATCTTTTCTGAGATTTAGCAGAATATTGTCTCATATTGAACATATATTTTTCCTGAAATTTTTAAAATTCATTTACTATTTTTCATATGGCCAAAACAGCCGAATATTTAGACATTTATCATAAATTGTACTTTTATCCAAAAATTCCGAAATTCACAGAGTACACTGATATTATAGAGATGTACTCCCAATACAAATTTCATCAATTTTGTAGTTAACCACAATGAGTTATAAGCGGTTACTTTTAAAATAGACTTTTCTCATAAAATTCATAACTCTTAATCTATACATCCAAAAATCACTATTTTTGGACACAATCTAGAAAACTCATCAAAATATTATTTAGAATTTTTCTAGAATTTTTGAAGGTGTGAAAAGTTACGAAACATGAAAAATATAACAACCCTTAAAACTCCTTACCTCAAAAGAGCAGTATTTCTGACTTGAATATCGGATATAACACTGAACGAACTTGCACCGTATAGTAACACTCAAGATATCTAAATACTAACAAAAATATGCTTGATAATATAGAGAGAGAAAACTTGTTTCTGGTGTGATTTTCAATTCTAACATAAGCACTTATTTATAGGAAAATGCTAGAACGCCAAAGGAGACTAAAATAATAAAATATTCTTATTCATATTCAATCTTCTACGCACACCCAATTTGATCAATCAAGCCGGCCAATTCTATAATTCCCAGCAGCCCACATGTTTATAACACAAGTGGGTCCCACCCATAATTAAATAAAAATTATTTTATTTTCTGAAACTTCAGTAATTCATAGAAAATAGTCTGTTTATCAGAAATATACGAATTTTATGTCCATTCTTCCTGAAATCGAATTCTCTACAACTTTGTAGCTTTGAGTTTTTTCCAAATTACAAACATAAAATATCCGAAATCCACAAACAGATGATTTTTAATTCCTCCACACCGACAAAATACTGATAAAACACCTCAGCATTAATTCCTTCATTTTTATCCACATAAAAATAAATATATCCATCATTTATATCCACATCAAATAAATATTTCCTTATCATATAAATAAATAATTAATTATTCACAAATAATATTACAGAATCACAATTATGACAACCAGGCTATTCCCAGGAAAGATGAGGCTTTCCAATAAGAATTTCTCCTTACTGGCGCGCAATTAGGTGACCAAACCTCTCCTTGACAGAACTTTCTAGACATTGCCAATAATTCTATCTAATAATATTATTCAAATAATATGAATTATTGATCTGATAATGGGAAATACTGTGCAGTGATAATTATTGAAACAACAATAATATAAAATATCAACGCAGTAATTATTGAAATAATATAATAAAATATTAAACAGTAATTACTGTAACAATTATTGAGTAGTGCCTTCTTACGTAAGAATCAATAATTTTAAAAATACTATGCATCCACGCGTATTACTATATTTTAACCACCGGGTATTCCAACAGTGTTAACGATAACAACTATGCCGTTATTTATAAAAACTCAAACTTGTCATTTTTTTCATCCAACAGTTATTCTGTTATGGGGCCCACTAATGACTGCGCCGTCATACGAATATTCCTCGACAACAAGAATATTCCACTACCAAATGAATATTCCCCGACAACAATGATTATTTTATAACCACTTGTTTATTTTGCAAAATTTGCACATTTCACCCATAACCAAATTATTATATCAATTTAACACCTTATTATTCACAATAATAATTAGAGGAAATTCGATTTTATTTATAATAAGTTGGGGTCTTATAATTAAACTCCATTTCTTATGAAATTTTGTCCTCGAAATTGACGTACGTACCTGGTGTTTCGAAAAGGTGAGGATACCTCGCTTTCATTTATGATTCCAACTCCCAGGTCATTTCTTCAATAGCATGGTTTCTCCACAAAACCTTAACGTGTGGTATAACCTTCATGCGTAGGAAATGCTCTTTCCTATCCAAGATCTTAATAGGTACTTCTTCGTACGTTAAATCTTCGGCTATCTCGTCTGGTTCTAAAGCAATAATATGGTTCGAGTCTTTCACATATTTACGAAGCATAGATATGTGAAAAATATTATGAACACGTGACATACTTGGGGATAATGGGAGTCTATAGGCCACATTTCCTATTCGGTCAAGAATCTCAAATGGACCAACAAATCTTGGATTGAGCTTTCCACTCTTTCCAAATCTTGTAACTCCCTTCCATGGTGCAACACGTAACAATACATAATCCCCAATATTAAATTCTACGTCTTTTCGATGAAGATCCGCATAACTCTTTTGTCGATCCTGTGCCATTTGTATACGTTGTCGAATCGTTTGTATCTTTTCTGTAGTCATGCGTACCAATTCTGGTCCCAATAACGTTACTTCTCCCACCTCGTCCCAGTATACTGGAGAACGACACTTTCGTCCATACAACGCCTCAAATGGAGCCATGCCTATACTTGTTTGATAGCTGTTGTTGTAGGAGAATTCCACCAGTGGCAGGTACTTATCCCAGTTTCCTTTGAAATCTAGAACATAGAGTCTTAATAGATCTTCAAGGGTTTGAATAGTCCTCTCTGATTGTCCGTCTGTTTGAGGATGGTATGCCGAACTGAATCGTAAATCTGTGCCTATAGCTTTCTGTAAGCTAACCCAAAATCGTGAAGTGAATCTTGGGTCACGATCTGAAACTATGGATACTGGCATGCCATGCAATCTCATAATATCATTCACGTATATACGAGCAAGACGTTCAAGGGAATAAGTTTCTCGTATAGGTAAGAAATGGACAGACTTGGTTAATCTATCAACAATAACCCAAATCGCATTTATGCCTTGAGAAACTTTGGGAAGACCTGTAACGAAATCCATAGTAATGTGTTCCCACTTCCATTCCAGAATCTCAAGTGGTTGCAATGGACCTTTTGGCACTTGATGCTCCGCCTTTACACGTTGACAAGTTAAGTACCTCGAGATAAACTCTGCGATCTCTCTCTTCATATTGTTCCACCAAAATGTATGTCGAATATCATGATACATTTTGGTACTCCCAGGATGGATTGCAAACGGGGTGTTGTGTGCCTCCATCATGATTCTATGCTTTAAGTCAGAATCGTTAGGAACACAAAGTCTGGAGTTGAATCTAAGTATTCCTTCTTCATCGATTCTCGCTTCTGGAATAGCTCCTTCTTACACTTTCTTCTTCATACGTATCAGCCTCAGGTCCGTAGCTTTATGGCTTGATATGACAGTGACTGATTTTAGTGGTTTAGTTGTTTGAATTTGTATGACAGGTTGGTCAGGAATATGAAAACTAACAACCTTACGAAAATAATCAATTTTAGCATGATGAGTGGTTAACCAATCAATTCCTAAAATCACATCAAAAGAAAGTATCTTTAAAGAGATAAGATCAACAGGTAATATGATAGTGCCAACTTGGATCATGTAAGATTTATAAACTATAGATGTAATGAAGGTTTCACCCAACGGAGTCTCCACTGATAAATCAAAGTCTAATTTCTCCGGAGTCAAGTTTAAACGTTGAGCACAAGCAGGAGAGATAAAAGAATGGGTAGAACCGGTATCTAGTAAGGTATAAACTTCGCAAGAGTTCAAGATTAGCTTACCCGTGATCACCTCGTTCGGTTTCCTCACATTTTGGCCAGTCACGACAAACGCTCTTCCAGGAACCGCTGATTTCGACTTATCTGGGACAGCCCTTGGAGTCACCATCCCTGTTGAACTTGGTTTTGCTACAGAACAATCCCGAGCTATGTGGCCTTCCTTTCCATAGTTGTAACATACCTTGGATTGTTGTGGACAGTTTGGGCTGATATGTCCCTCTTTCCCACATTTGTAACATCTAACAGGCGATCGTTCTCCTCCCCTAGAATTTGTTGTTAGTGTTGGTGCTTGCTACTGATGTCATCCCATCATTGTTGAATCTCCTCTTTCTGAAATTTCTACTTGACTCACCTTTCCTATTATCATGGCCACGATGACCACTCAAGTGGTTACCGCTTTTGTTCTTATTTTTCCCTCCTCGCTGGTTATCATCGCTCTGATGCCTGCTGTCACCGGTATGACCCTGGTTGTGGTCTCTCGGTTAAACAGACTCACTATCTCGCTCTAATAATTGAGCCCTGTTGACAACATCTGAATACAGAGAAAATTTATGAGAGATAAGGTATTGACGAATCTCGGGTTTTAGACCTCTCAGAAACATCCTTGTCATTCGTTCCTCATTCTCTACCAAATGAGGTGCAAACCTGGATAACTCAGCGAACTTCACCTTATACTGGGACACCGTCTTGTTATTTTATTCCAGTCTGATAAACTCTACCTCTGTCATATGACGAATACTTTCAGGAAAGTACTTGTCATTGAATAGTTTCTGAAACGTATCCCAAGATATGTTGAGTGCAGCAGGCTGGGTACGCTTCACTGACTCCCACCAGTAGTCTGCCTCACCGCGGAACATAAAGGTGGCGAATGGAACCTTCTGTTCCTCCGTGCATCCCAAGACATCGAATATCTTGGTAATTTATTTGACCCATGTTTCCACCTTGATCGGATCCGGCTTTCCAATAAATTCTGGTGGTCCCAACTAATTGAACTGCTTGGCTGTGATAGATCGCGCGTTGCTATCACTTCCACCCGTATTTTGTACACGAGTCTCCCTCGTCAGATTTTGCATGAAATGCAAAAAGTTCCTAAACATTCCATCATTCATCGTTTGCTCGGTAGTGTTGTTTACAGGAGGAATATTGTCTTCTTGTTGCACGTTCTCCTGGTTTATAACTAAAGATTGTTCCACAGTCTCATACACTCCATTGTTAACGTTCTCAGTAGCCATTCTTAAATACTGCCATAAAACAAGGGTTAATTAAACAAATTAACATATCACATAATATCCCTATATTATGACTGACCAACAAATAAGCTTAGATAGGACACACTAGCGAAGAATTTACTCATCTCTCCCCTCCTAGTTCTATTTCTCGATCTCCGCCAGAGACCATATCCCTAAGCTTTGATACCAACTGTGACGCCCCCAAAATAGGTATACAACACCCATTCTGAGTCGCTAAATACATGGTACATAAAGTAAACTACAACTTCAATAATACAATTGTCGTGCAAAATACGACAACACATACTGTGAGTTTAAATACAAATATTGTCTTCTATACAATATTCACACTCAAATAAGTCCTCATTACAATTATTCAAATACTATTTTACAGAAATAGTGAGGACTGCTAAAATATCTTTCTAGAACCATCACTCCATACCTCGACTAGATCCTGCTATGTTCTCACCTCTTGAGAAGAAAAATAGAACAAAAAGGAAAAGGGTGAGCTCAACTAGCCCAATAAAGAATATTATAACTAAGATAATATACAATAAATTATCATTAATCTTCAACAGGGGAAAATCTGATAAATATAATAAACAACAAGTTTTAGATCAACATCTGCAGCGGAAACAACAATCCATTAGAAGAGTCAAGTAGAGAATGAATTCTACTATCTTCTAAGATTTAAAATTCCATCATCAATATTTTTTCCATGTAACAACAATAAATATACATCTTTAATCAATATTCATCTTTGCACTACATGTCAAAGATATTCATTTGTATCACCAGTTGGTCATGTTCGTCTCAACACTTGTTCATCTTTGCACTACGGGCCAAAGATATTCATCAGTTAATCATTCATCTTTGCACTACAGGCCAAAGATATTCAGTAATATCATCATTTAGGACTGAGGATGATGAAAAATATTTTAAAGAAAATGAATCCAGTGAGACAGAAGGACAAATATTAAGGATTCGTATAACAGTTTATCCAAGATCAATAATACTCCATAATAACCAATTTTGAAACAGAATTCAAAATTAAAGACCAAAACATGGATACAATCAAAGATAGTAACCATAATAGACATCTTGGACAAAAAGAAGAAAATTTCATTTTTTGGTAAATAGTGCCGTATTCGTGAATAGTGCTGTATACTTGAATAGTAACCTCGACACAAAAAGTTTCAAATTTGATAAAAAGTTCAAACCAATATTTTGGCATAATGATATTGAAGAAAATAATAACATTTAAGAAGAAAATAACATCCCTTACCTCAAAATAACCGTACTTCTGACTGAATTTCGGATATAGTACTGACAGAAATATGTACTGAATAGCAACTCTCAAATTATCTAAATACTCACTAAAATACGCTCGACAATATAGAGAGAAAGAAAACTTGTTTCTGGTGTGATTTTCAATTCTAACCTAAGCGTCTATTTATAAGAAAATACTAAAACGCCATAGGAGACTAAAATAATAAAATATATTATTTCTTTCTTTTTTCTCTTACGCAACCTAAGTTGCCAACAAAGGCCAGCCACCTTTGAACCAAAAATCAGCAGCCCACATGTTTTAAAATAAGAGTGGGTCCCACCCATAATTTAATAAAAATCATTTTATTTTTTGAAACTTCAGTAATTCATAGAAAATATCCCGTTTATCAGAAAAATATGAATTTTATATCCATTCTGCCTGAAATCAAATTCTCTACAACTTTGTAGCTTTGAGTTTTTCCAAATTCCAAACATAAAATATCCGAAATCCACAAATGGATAATTTTAAATACCTCTACACCGACAAAATACTGATAAAACACCTCAGCATTAATTCTTTTATTTTTATCCATATAAAAATAAATATATCCATCATTTATATCTACATCAAATAAATATTTTTTTATCATATAAATCAATAATTAATTATTCATAAATAATATTACAGAATCACAATTATGACAACCAAGTTGATTCCAGGAAAGAGGGGGCTTTCCAATAAGAATTTCTCTTTACTGGCGCGCAATTAGGTGACCAAACCTCTCCTTGACAGAACTTTCTAGACATTACCAATAATGCTATCTAATAATATTATTCAAATAATATGAATTATTGATCTGATAATGGGAAATATTGTGCAGTGATAATTATTGAAACAACAATAATATAAAATATCAACGCATCAATTATTGAATCAATAAAATAAAATATTTAACAGTAATTATTGTAATAATTATTGAGTAGTGTCTTCTTACGTAAGAATCAATAATTCAAAAATACTGTACATCCACACGTATTGCTGTATTTAATCACCGGGTATTCCAACAGTGTTGACGGTAACAACTACGTAGTTATTTATAAAAATCAAACTTGTCATTTTCTTCATTCGACAGTTATTCTGTTATGGGGCCCACTAATGACTGCGCCGTCATACGAATATTCCCTGACAATAAGAATATTCCACGACCAAACGAATATTCCCTGACAACAATGATTATTTTATAACCATTTGTTTATTTTGCAAAATTTACATATTTCACCCATAACCAAAATATTATATCCATTTAACACCTTATTATTCACAATAATAATTAGAGGAAATTCGATTTTATTTATAATAAGTTGGGGTCTTACAACATAACTAATTTTTTAACAGTCGACCGTTGTCATCTTTTAACTAATTTTTTTTATTTTTGATGAGTTTTAAAATTTATCAAGATTCGTATATATCATATACTATATCTATATAATATAAAATATATATAATATAATATTAAAAGTCAAAATTTATTGTTTGATTTTTCAAAGTCATAACGAGATATTCCTATAATAAAAGTTTGTGTAATTTATCTAATTTTTAATAAATTTAGTAAAAAAATTATATTCGGTTTATAATTTTAATAATTATATTTTCTAAAATTATTAGATTAATTTATATTCATTTTAAGATAAAAATTTACCAGAGTATTTTGTGACTTTTGAATTTTCCATAAAATCTCTCTCGCAATTTTTTTACTGGCAATTTGAATTTCAACCTTTGTGTTTAATATTTGGAAGTCTTTAGAGATGATGTCAAACTTTAGGAGGGTGTATTCAATTAAGACTTTTAAAGACTTTAAAAGTTTGGTTGTATTCAATCAAGATATTTAAAGAGTTTATAAAAGTTTACTGGTATTCAATTACAATTTTTGTAATGTCTTTAAAAGTTAGGTGGTATTGAATTGAGACTTTTATAAAGTCTATAAAAGTATTTTGGTATTCAAAAAGTCATTAATTTTTTAGATTTTTTGTGAGACCCCGAATTTTATGAAATAAAAGTTTTCAATTTTTCTATTTTAGTAAATGGTTAAATTGATAAAAGGTTAAAGTTAAGGGTGATGTGTGAAAATTTTTGAATGTAGACAAGTTGTCATAAAATACCCGGTTACTATTCACGAGTTACTATTCACGGGTTACTATTCACCGAAATTACTATTCACTCTAGTATTGTTCAGTCGAGTATTTGGGACACTTTTTGTGTCTGAGTTACTATTCACGAGTTACTATTCACCCGAACTTACTATTCACTCTAGTATGAAATCGAATTTTGTATTGACCCCAGTACAAAACCCATTTCTAAAACCCTCAAATATTTCATCAACTAAAAGGATCGGGTTTACGTTGATTATGAGGAGAGTCATAATAAAAGTGTTGGACTGATGAAAATCATGGGTATATGAAGTATTAGTAAGTGTTATGAAGAGTTATGTTGGTTATTATGAAAGTTTCTTAGAAATTACAAAGGGTTGAAAATCAGATTTTGGTGAAAACGTAACATAAAATTCAATTGACCATATCTCCTATTATATTTTGAATTTTTGAGTGTGGTCAAGTCCTAGAGTTAGATCTATGAGTTACCTAACTAATCCAAGTGGAATCACTGAAAAAGGTGTTGTAGATTTTCGTGTGGACTGATTTTAGCAAAGGATGCGGAAACTGCAAAATGTCCAAAAAGCTGCTGCCACGTTTTTGTAAGGGCTATTTCGGCCACTTAATTAGTGAGAAAACTTCAGACCTTTTGGGAAATGAAAGTATATGGTATAAGGTAACTCCTGTCCAAAAATGAACTCATTCTGACTTAAAATGAGCAAGTTATGACCATTTCAATATTTAGGTTTTTCCTACGAAAAATGCTATAACTGGAGTTCTATAACTCCGATGACCATGAAATTTAAACTGGTAGCTCACATTAATATGTGTAAGATCCTTCCAAGATTTGGGAATTTTTGGAGTTAAACTTGAGATAGCTAATTTCTTAAGGAATTAATTGGAAATTAATTTTTGAAAAATAGTAAATGAATTTTAAAAATTTCGAGAAAAATATGTTTTCATTATGGGACTATATTATGCTAAATCCCATAAAAGAAATATTTTTGGAACTGATTTGGTATTTTTCATGAAATGATCTAGTTATGGGTAAATGAGTTAAATATGTTATGTGAAGTAACAAAATTGGAAAATAGGATTTTATGGCTAGAGAATCATATATAGAGTATATGCATATTTTTTTAATGAGGGATTTGATCGTTGGTGATGATATCTTATGAGTATGGCAATTTTGAATGATTAAATGCATTATATGGTAAAGCGTAAACAATTGAAATAAATTGTTTATAAGTTTAAGAAGTGATTAAAATATTGTTATAATATTAATGATATTAGATTATGAGATTATTAAGTGATTGATAACATTGGGATATTCATGAACTCTGGATAAATTATATTATAAATGTTTAATATTTATCCTTTATCTCAATTGATTGATTCTTTATATCATTATACTCATGCTTATATTGTGTTGAAAGTCATCTGTGGCTTACGTGCATAGATGGACTTGGTATGATTATGACCAGGGATTGTTCGGTATAATCATGACCGTAATTGAAAACACGATTATCTTTGGCACGTAGTGCATGGATAATTCGTGGTCGTGATACTAAAGAATGTCCTTGGCCTGTAGTGCAGGGATGATTCGACGATGTGGATTAATTATTGAGCTGAGTCTCAGCAATGAAATATTAATTCATGGATGTGTTCAAAGTCATCTGTGGCTTACGTGCATAGATGGACTTGGTATGATTATGACCAGGAATTGTTCGGTATAATCATGATCGTAATTGAAAACACGATTATCCTTGGCCGTAGTGCATGGATAATTCGTGGTCGTGATACTATTAAGCTGAGTCTCAGCATTATTGGTTTTGCAGTTGTATATCTTTGGCCTGTAGTGCAAAGATGAATTGTTAATGAATGTCTTTGGCCAGATTGCAAAGATGAATTTAATGTTTTCAACGATAAAGGTATTCAAGGTATCCTCACCTCTTTATCATACCAGGTACGTACCCTAATTTCGAGGGCGAAATTCCATAAGGAGGGGAGATTGTGAGACCCCGAATTTTATGAAATAAAAGTTTTCAATTTTTCTATTTTAGTAAATGGTTAAATTGATAAAAGGTTAAAGTTAAGGGTGATGTGTGAAAATTTTTGAAGTAGACAAGTTGTCATAAAATACCCGGTTACTATTCACGAGTTACTATTCACGGGTTACTATTCACCGAAATTACTATTCACTCTAGTATTGTTCAGTCGAGTATTTGGGACACTTTTTATGTTTGAGTTACTATTCACGAGTTACTATTCACCCGAACTTACTATTCACTCTAGTATTGTTCAGTTGAGTATTTGGGACATTTTTTTGTGTCGGAGTTACTATTCACGAGTTACTATTCACCCGAACAAAATATTTTATAAAAATAATGACGGAGGTTTTACCGTTAAAACTGTTGAACTACTCGGTAGTAAAAGTACAGTAATACGCGTTGTTGCATAGTAGCACACGGTATTGATTATTGATATTTATGTGAGAAGTAACTCGGTTTGATTCAATTATTGTTGATTAATAATATGAATTATTATAGTGATAATGACGTTTTGTTTTATTCGTATTATTAAGAAACATCTTTTTATATAAAATAGAAAGTGATAATGACGTTTTGTTTTATTCGTATTATTAAGAAACATCTTTTTATATAAAACAAAATATTTTTATAAAGTTGTTTGTTTTATTAGGCAATAATTAGAATATATTATATTTTATTTAAAAGATTTTTCTTTAAATATGGACCGTCAGATTAAAGTAAATCAATCTGGACCGTTCATGGATTAGTTACTATGCATTCCATTTTCCTATAAATAGAAGCTCATTCCTTCATTATTTTCTTACGAATTCATTGAAACTCTAGAGAGAGAAATTATAGAGAGAAGCTATAGAGAGAAAATTATAGAGAGAAAGAAGAAAAGTATTCTGCTACTTCACTACTTCTATATCCAGTTCTTTTACGGTAAGGGGTGTTATTCTTTCTTCTTGAAGAGAACTTATGTTATTCCATTCTTTATTATTCTGTTGGAATAACCTGTAAAAGTGGCATACCCTATACATAACCTGTATATGCGGAATACCCTATACTTGGTGACATTCTTTTACTATTCCGTCTTTATATTTCTGTCGGAATATCCTGTCTGTGCTATATGCCGGACCTGGTTCCATTTTATTATTCCGTATTTACGATTCTGTTGGAATATCCTGTCTGTGTGTTTTACACCAGACCTGGTTCCGTCTTTATTATTCCGCATTTATTATTCTGTTGGAATAACCTGTCTGTGCGGTCTCTATCGCATGCATGGTGATATCTTTTGTTATTCCATTCGGTATTATACTCAGTTGATTAAAATTTTGACTTCTATACTCCATGAAATTAGTGGAATGTTCTTGGTATTTGTGATTCATCCAGTATTTTTCATGGAAATATTCTTCTGAGCATTCTTCAATTTTACTCTACAAAGCAGTATTATGTTGACAATTTGGACGTTATTGGTTCTTGGATAAATTAATTCTTGAACTTGTTTTATTGAATTATTATGTCATTGTCATCATCCTCATGTTATATTATGTTGAAAGTTATCTTTGGCTTACGTGCATAGATGAACTTAGTATGATTATGACCAGGGATCATTCGGTATAATCATGACATGTTATAAATGATGTGATAAAAGTCCTCAGTGGCCTGTAATGCATTGATGGATAGTTTTTGATATGATTATGACCAGGAGTGTTTCGGTATAGTCATGACCATTGATGATTTAATAAAAATCTTTGACCGTGGTTCAAGGATGATTAGATATTGTGGTTTATTCATTAAGCTGAGTCTCAGCGATAAAAAAAATGATGAAAATCTTTTAAATTATAAAAGATAGTAGACTTTATTCTCTACTTGACTCTTTTAATGGATTGCATATTCCGCTGCAGTTAAACTGGTTGTTTATTATATTTTATCAGTTTAACACTGTTGAAGGCTAACGATAATTTATTCTTCATTATCTTAGTCATAATATTTCTTACTGGGCTAGTTGAGCTCACCCTTTCTTTCACTGTTCTCTTCAGGAAATGAGAACATAGCCGGGACTAGTCGGGGAATGGAGTGACGGTCCAGATGATAGTATTAGTAGTCCTCACTATTCTATAAAATAGTGTGACAATAAATGTAATGAGGATTTATTCTGATAATGGATATTGTCGAGAAGATAATATTTGTATTTAAACTCACAGCATATGTTTTGTCGTATTATACACGACTGCTGTATTATTAGGTTGTATTTGAATTTTGTACCATGTATCTGGCGACCCAAGATGGGTGACGTATACCTAATTTTGGGGGCGTCAAATTTTTATCAAAAAGTCTTTATAGAAGAGGTAAGACTTTGGATATGGGTTGATAGTTATAACTTTTCTTCTAAAGTCTGTCAAACTCTACCATTTGATAGAAATCTAAGAAATCTATAACTGTTTGAATACCAAAAATACTTTTATAGACTTTATAAAAGTATTAATTTAATACCACATAACTTTTAAAGACATTACAAAAGTTGTAATTGAATACCAGTAAACTTTTATAAACTCTTTAAATATCTTGATTGAATACAATCAAACTTTAAAAGTCTTTATAAGTCTTAATTGAATACCCCGAATTTTATGAAATAAATGTATTCAATTTTCTTATAATTACAATTCGGTAAATGGTTAAATTGATAAAAAGTTAAAGTTAAGGTTGATATATAAATTTTTTTTCAAAAATACACAAGTGGTTATAAAAATATTCATTGTTGTCGGGGAATATTCGTTTGGTCGTGGAATATTCTTTCTGTCGGGGAATATTAGTACGACGGCGCAGCCAATTGTGGGCCCCATAACAGAATAACTGTCGGATGAAGAAAATGACAAATTAAAGTTTTTATAAATAACGACGTAATCGTTACCGTTAACACTGTTTGAATACCCGGTGGGTAAAGTAAAGTAATACACGTTGTTGCACAGTAGCACACAGTATTGCACAATATTTTTAAATTATTGACTCTTATGTAAGAATGCACTACTCAATAATTGTTACAGTAATTACTGTTCAATATTTTATTTTATTGATTCAATAATTGCTGCGTTGATATTTTATATTACTGTTGTTTTAATAATTGTCACTACACAGTATTTTCCATTATCGAAGCAATAATTCATATTATCTGAATAATATTATTAGATAACATTATTGGCAATATCTAGAAAATTCGATCTAAGGAGAGGTTTGGTCACCTAATTGTGCGCCAGTAAGGAGAAATCCTTATTGGAAAGCCCCCTCTTTCCTGGGAACTGCCTGGTTGTCATTATTGTAATTCTGTAATATTATTTATGAATAATTAATTATTGATTTATATGATAAGGAAAATATTCATTTTATGTGAATATAGATGGAGAAAATTTTTAAAGTGACAATTGTTGAAAATCGATATTTTATCTTTTCTGATAAAATAATATTTTATTATATTATTATAATATGATAATGGGGATATTTTACAATGAATGTGGGATATATGAGTATATGAGGATGAGGAGTATTTTTTTTGTAAAAGTTGTTTAAAATATGTTAAACATGTCCGTGGGCCCATTTCTTGACTGAAATTTGATTATAGCCTGTAAAATAGCCCGTTTATGGATTTTGGTCAATTTCTGTTTGGAATTTGAAAAAACTTTCTTCTGTAAAGTTGTAGAGAATTGAATTTCCTATAAAAGTCGCGAGATTCGATTTTTCTGATAAAAGGCTATTTATTATGAATTATTGAAGTTCCGGATTAATTTTTTTTTTTTTTGGAGTTTTAAGTAATATTTTCATGAAAAACGTTTTTGGTGATGTTGGCATTTGTATGGCTGATGGTTTGACCAAAAAAAGTGGGCGTAGGAATTTAAGAAAAATAAAATTATATTTTATTAAATTTTCTGCTTTGCTGTTCTAAGCATTTTTCTATAAATAGGGTGCTTATGTTAGAATTAAAAATCACACCAGAAACTAAAGATCTCTCTCTCTCTTTCTCTCTTTATATATCGAGCGTATTTTTTTGAGTTTTTTAGTACTTCGAGTATTGTTATACGGTGCAAGTTCTTTTAACACTATATCCAGTATTCCAGTCAGAAGTACTATTCTTTCTGAGGTAAGGGAGATTATTTCCTTCATAAATGATATTATTTCTTTAATATCATTATGCTGAAATATTGGTTTGAACTTTTTATCAAATTTGGAACTTTTTCAAGTCGGGGTTACTATTCACGAGTTACTATTCATGAGTTACTATTCACGAGTATTATTCACGAAGTGTGATGATGTTTTTTGTGAAATTTCTATCTTTTGGTGTCGGAGTTACTATTCATGTATACGGCACTATTCACGTATACGGCACTATTCACGAATACGACATTATTCACCGAAAAATGAAATTTTCTTCTTTTGTCCAAAATATCTATTCTGGATACTAGCTTTGATTGTATCTATTTTTTGTTCATTCTTGAATTTTACTCCACTATGATTATTTATGAGGTATTTTTGGACATGAAATAGCTGAAATATGAATCCTTAATATTTATTCTTTTGTTTCACTGGATTCGTTTTCTTTAAGATATTTTTCATCATCCTCAGTCCTAAATGATGATATAATTTAATATCTTTCGCCTGTAGTGGAAAGATGAATGATTTCTGATGAATATCTTTGGCCCGTAGTGCAAAGATGAACAGGTGTTTAGATGAACATGACCAACTGATGAATATCTTTGGTCTGTAGTGCAAAGATGAATATTTAATTCCAGATATATATTGATTGATGTTACAGGGATAAAAGATAGACGATGAACTTTTAAATTCATATATAGAAGATAGTAGTTTGCATTCTCTACTTAACTCTTCTAATGAATTATTATTTCCGCTGCGAATATTGATTTAAAACTTGTTGTCTATTGTATTCTATTATATTTTTCCCTGTTGAAGACTAACGATAATTTGTTTTATATTATCTTAGTCATAATGTTCTTTACTGGGCTAGTTGAGCTCACCCTTTTCCTTGTTGTTCCATTTTTCTTCTCAGGAGGCGAGAATGTAGCGAGTACTAGTCGGGGTAAAATAATAAATTAATAGGGTGTTCTAAGCATTTTTCTATAAATAGGGTGCTTAGGTCAGAATTGAAAATCACACCAGAAATTAAAGATCTCTCTCTCTCTTTCTCTCTCTTTATATCGAGCGTATTTTTGTGAGTTTTTTAGTACTTCGAGTATTGCTATACGGTGCAAGTTCTTTTAGCACTATATCCAGTATTCCAGTCAGATATACTATTCTTTCTGAGGTAAGGGAGATTATTTCCTTCATAAATGATATTATTTCTTCAATATCATTATGCTGAAATATTGGTTTAAACTTTTTTATCAAATTTGGAACTTTTTCATGTCGGGGTTACTATTCACGAGTTACTATTCATGAGTTACTATTCACAAGTATTATTCACGAAGCGTGATGATGTTTTTTGTGAAATTTCTATCTTTTGGTGTCGGAGTTACACGTATACGACACTATTCACGTATACGGTACTATTCACGAATACGACACTATTCACCGAAAAATGAATTATTTTTCTTTTTGTCCAAAATATCTATTCTGGATACTAGCTTTGATTGTATCCATGTTTTGATCATTCTTAAATTTTACTCCACTATGATTATTTATGAGGTATTTTTGGACATGGAATAGCTGAAATACGAATCCTTAATATTTATTCTTTTGTTTCACTGGATTCGTTTTCTTTAAAATATTTTTCATCATCCTCAGTCCTAAATGATGATATAATTGAATATATTTGGCCTGAAGTGCAAAGATGAATGATTTCTGATGAATATCTTTGGCCCGTAGTACAAAGATGAACAGGTGTTTAGATGAACATGACCAACTGATGAATATCTTTGGCCTGTAGTGCAAAGATGAATATTTGATTCTAGATATATATTGATTGATGTTACAGGGATAAAAGATAGACGATGAACTTTTAAATTCATAAATAGAAGATAGTAGTTTGCATTCTCTACTTAACTCTTCTAATGAATTATTATTTTCGTTACGAATATTGATTTAAAACTTGTTGTCTATTGTATTCTATTAGATTTTTCCCTGTTGAAAACTAATGATAATTTGTTTTATATTATCTTAGTCATAATGTTCTTTACTGGGCTAGTTGAGCTCACCCTTTTCCTTGTTGTTCCATTTTTCTTCTCAGGAGGCAAGAATGTAGCGAGTACTAGTCGGGGTGTGGAATGATGGTTCTAGAAGTCGTTTTAGCAGTCATCGCCATTTTTGTAAAATAATGTATCAATAATTGTACTGAGGACTTATTTGAGTATGGATATTGTCTAGATGACAATATTTGTATTTAAACTCACAGTTTTTATGTTGTATTAATAAAGTTATAGTTGTTTATGTACCATGTATTTTGACGACTCAGAATGGGTGTTGTATACCTATTTTGGGGGCGTCAAAAGTTAACTCAAAAAATAAAAAAACAATCGAGTCAACTCAATGGCCTAAACAAGATCTATTAGAAGGAAATAGTAAAACTTTTAAACTCTGTTCTTAAGGCAAATCTCACCACCATCACCACCGTCCCACTCCACCATACCATTCCGAAACACAACATCATCCAACGAAACACCAAATTACAACATTAATCTACTTTACTAATTGGGTCTAGATCTTGGTGGCTTCTCGTTGTCCTTCTCACGCTGTCGAGATCAATCTAGAGATAGATATAGAAATTTGCAAGTGGTCACAAATCTTGATAGAGAAACAGAATGTTGTTTATCAGACTTTGTAATTAGGAATATAAAATCATCCACCCCTTCCCAATTAGTTTTTTCTTCAAAACCATACCAGCTTTCACAGATCTAGAGAGAAATGAAATGGGGGTCTAAATTTGGAGATTAAAAGTTAGGAATTTGTCTGATTTGATTTTCTTAATCTTTTGATTTGTTTTAATTTCTCTTTTTAACTTTTCTTTAAATTTGTATATACTAAAAATTTTAAAGCTTACTGTTGGGAGATTGCTTATTTAAATTTAATGTTGAAAGTAAATATTCATGATTATATTTAAAGTCCTTCAAGGAAGACATGTACAAGGACTTAGCGATAGATCAAACTTGTTAGGTTGATCTGAGCTTTTAATGTTTATCATTCTGTAAATGAATATATAGAAGAAAAGATCAAAGCTGTTAGGTTGATCTATGTCTTGAGATATAATAGATAGGCTTCAACAGAATCGTAGTCTATCGAGATGATCAAGAGATTGCTGAAGCCAAGGCAGAATCGTAGAGAATCGAGAATCGTAGTGTGTCTGCTTTGGAGGGCCTCTTCCGAAATCGTAGAGTGGTCCAAACGCCTATCGAGCCAACTCAGAGATCGTCGTGTGCTCTCGGAAGCGTATAGTCTACAAGTTCAAGCAAGTGAAGATCGTAGTGTGCCAGTACTTAAGAGAAATCGTAGTGTTCTCGTTTGCTAGTGCCGAATCAAGCATCAAGGTGGCAAGACACCATGATCATGATCGTAGAGCATCATCTGTCTGTATCAGAAGCATTGAGCCTTGCCCATTTGTTTAAGAATAAAATCACAACAAATGTGGAATGGATTATAAACATTGAAGTCCTCGAGAGTCCCAATGACAACAATCATCTTTATTATATTACAAAGAGACGTATCGAAGAAGCTAAGAAAAGTACTATAGGTTAGCAAAAAACACCTTTTCAGGTGTTAGGTGAGATAGCAGTCTGCTATGTCAGTGGGCCAGAATGTTAAGCAGAAGTTGTGCAGAAAGTCTCCATCAGAGCTCAGAAATGTCAAATGCATTTAACGCTTCAACGAATGTCTTCAAACGGATACATTTCAAAGGCATCATATATGCAACACATAAGCAGATGAAAAGATTAAGCAAGCACTGAACAAAAATGTTGAAGAACACTCAACACTCGACTCTACGATCTGAAAAAGAAAGCTTGCTCAGCTACTCAGTTCTTTCGAACACAAGCTTAATGACAACTGAGTAGCACCATTCAAGAACTCAAATACTATCAAGTGAAGTAAGAAGTTCCAAGTCAGAAGGACTTGAATAATTCTAAGTGAACTGAGAAGTACCAAGTCTGTTGGACTTGAAGAGTTCAAAAGTAAACTAAGAAGTTTCAAAACTGCTGCTATTGAAGGAATCTGTGAGATTCAAAGATTGTAAAGATATCCTTAGTGGATTTCCTACTCGAGGAGTAGAAGAGTGGACTAAGAGCTTTGAGTACTTTGAACCACTTAAAATCACTATGTCACTTATATTCTTGCCATAACTGCTATAACTGCCATAACTGCTTAACTCCTATTAACTCGTTATATCTAAAAGGAAAAACTAAAAATCTCAATTCCGTTGTGTTTAAATTATTATCTAAACTAATAAGTATTTTGTAAAAGAATTTTAAAATATCTATTAACCCCCCCCCCCCCATTCTAGATAACTATTATGCCTCTGGGAACTAACAATTGGTATCAAAGCAAGTTCTATCAAAAAGCCTACAAAGCTTAAGCAGATCCAATGGCACATCTGATAAGCGAATCAAAGACTGGAGGAGGCAGCAAACCACCTATGTGCAACAAAGATAAATTCGCCAACTGGAAAGTTCGAATGCATGCTTACATGGATTCAATAGATGAAGATCTATTTGAAACTGTTCAGAATGGGCCCTACGTTCCTACAAAGCTCGTACCAACTTCAGACAACCCAAACAGAATTCATATCAAGGTCAAAGTAGAATGGACAGACAATGAAAAGAAAGCTGTTCAACTCGACAAAAAGGCCAAGAACATTTTATTCCAATCTTTAGAAGATGACCTATTTAAAAACATGGTCAACAGTAAAACAGCAAAGGAAGTATGTGAAGCATTGCTTATCATGCATGAAGGAACATAAGAAGTCAGAGAAAACAAGCAATCTCTTCTGACTCAGCAATATGAAATGTTTGCCCACGTTCCAGGAGAAAATGTCACTTCCACCTACGAAAGATTCAATGTTCTGCTCAACTCTCTTCGAGTCTTTGGAAAGATCTATCCAAATAAAGATCTAATCATAAAGTTCATGAGATCCTTACCTAGCAAGTGGGATGCCAAAACCACTGCCATCAGAAAATCAAAGAATCTCCATAAAATGACTATTTAATAGTTATATAACAACCTTCTCACGTATGAATTGGAGTTGACTCAACGAGCAGAAACTCTATCTGAAGAAAGAAAGAAGGACAAAGGGGTTGCTCGCAAAGCAACAGATAACATCTCCAAACCTAACACTGAAAATGATTCTGACTATGATGAAGATGATGATGAGGACTTTGCAATGCTGGTAAGAAGACTCAAAAGATTCATCTGTCAAGGCAAAAGCAGCAAACCTAAGAAAGTCAACTACTACAACAGCCAGGAACAGATAAATGAGTTATGCTGCAACTGCAAGAAGCCTGGCCATTTCATTGCAAACTGCAACAAACCTCTTAGAGAAGAACTAAAGCAGAAATAAAATTCAAAGAAAGAATTCAAAGGCAACAAGAGGCCCCAGAAGAAAGACAAAGGTCTTGTGGCCGAAGGATCGTGGAGTGACTCAGACAACGAACCAACTCTCAAATCTGGAGATGATGAAGACCCTCAAATAGCAAATCTATGTCTAATGGACAAGCATGTAAGGATAAGAAGAGTTCTGACATTCATGAAGTAAGTATAGATAAGGTATTTGACTTTAACTATCATGATGTAAATATTGATGATTTAAGAACTTCACTACATGGCATAACATCTGATCTGCATCAATACATGAAATGGTTCAAAGTTCTGTCTAAAGATTATTCTCTTCTTCAATAAGAGAAAGAGAAAGTAGAAAAAGAACTGGAAACAGCTCTTCTAAGTACTAACTCTCTCTCCAAATTTGAAGCTGAGAATAAACTCTTAAAACAAACCAATGAACTTAATGCACAAAGAGAGTCAAATCTAACCTCTAAGATTGAGGAACTAGAAAAGACAATCTCTACATGGAATAAATCCTCTTCTTCCATGGACTCCCTGATTTCCAGTCAGAGAAGAGCATCTAATAGAACAGGTTTTGGTTTTGGGAAATCTACCTCAGAACCATATGTGGAAAAGATAAAGAAAACTAGCTTTAGTAATGTTTCAAATTTTAATAGAAGCAATACATTTGTGAAATCCTCACAGAAGGAAGAACCAATCCATCCCTACTCTTCTGATCCAATCCATGTCTCAAGGCATAATGGATCCCATGCTGGCCTAGGATTCAGAAAAGAGAAAAGTAACTTAGTCACTATTCTCCAACCTGAAAGGGTCGTAGAGTCGAGTAAATCAACTCCACGGACCAAATGAGAAGGAACAGTAGAGTTAAGCTTCACTCCTCACAAATTATGAATCGCAAGGACACATGGAAAAAGAAGAACCAGTATATAAGAAGGATTGCTAAGAACCCACATAAGTTCAAATGGAGGAAGAATCCACATACACACACAAGCATGCATCATATTAGATGCTTTGTATATAATAAGATTGGTCATAAGGCTGCAAATATGCTACAATAATCTTATGCATATGAGACCCAAAATCAAGCAAATTTGGGTTCCTAAGGGTACTAATAAAGTAGGACCCATGCAAGTATGGGTACCAAAATGAGAGTTTAATCTTATCACAGGAACAAAGCTCCACGATCACAACCTAGTATCTGGATAGTGGATGCTCAAGGTACATGATCGGGAACAAAGCCCTCCTATCTAACTTCATAGAGAAGGAGGGACAGTCAGTCATCTTCGGAGACAATGGCTCTGGCAAGACAAGAGGATACGGCTCAGCTGGGAATGATGCAATATCCTTCAGTAAAGTAGCATATGTGGAATGATTACAACACAATCTTCTGAGCATAAGCCAACTCTGCGACAAGGGTCATCAAGTAACCTTCCTCAACAATCAATGTCAAGCCATAGATCTGAAGACATCCTCTATAAAGCTGATCGAAATAAGAAAAGGAAATGTCTATATTGTTAATCTTGGTCAACTAAGTTCTTACGAGACAATATGTTTTCTTGCTAAAGCGTCTGAAGAAAAGAGCTGGTTATGGCACAGAAGACTGTCTCATCTCAACTTCAAGAGCATGTCAAAACTAGCCTCCAAGGTTCTAGTAGCAGGCTTACCCAAGTTCAGCTTCGTCAAAGAAAGGCTATGCAATGCCTGTCAGCTTGAAAAACAAACTAAAAACTCATTCAAAAGCAAAACTGTCAACTCAATCGACAAGCCTCTACTGTTGCTTCACATGGATCTATTTGGACCAATTCCAACAACAAGCCTTGGAGGAAAGAGATACTCATTGGTCGTAGTAGATGACTATACCAGATTCACATGGGTGTTCTTTCTATACTCAAAAGATGAAACAAGCTCCAAACTAATCAAGATGTTCAAACTGGTGATGAACGAGAAAGGGGAGAAAATCAAGGCTATAAGAACTGATCATGGTAGAGAATTTGACTTCTCTAAGATGGACTAGTTATGCACAGAAAATGGCATCAGTCATAACTTCTCAGCTCCACGAACTCCTCAGCAAAACGGAGTAGCTGAGAGAAAGAATAGAACGTTAATAGAGGCTGGAAGAACTCTACTAGCAGCAACTCATCTGCCTGAATACTTCTGGGCAGAAGCTGTTAACACTGCATGATACACTCAGGACAGATCCCTTGTGCACTCTACGTTAAAGAAGACTCCCTACGAACTGTGGAAAGGAAGAAAACCAAGTGTTAGCTACTTTCATGTATTTATTTGTGCATGTTATATTCTCAACAATAGAAAATAGTATCTGACAAAGTTCCAATCTAAGTTAGACGAATGAATCTTTCTCGAATATGCCACAGATAGTAAGGATTATAGAGTGTTCAACAAGAAGACGCTGAGTGTTGAAGTCTCGATTCACATCATCTTCGATGAAACAGACTTGGATAGAATAGTGTCTCAAGACACTACTAACAAAAATTCAGACACTACAAACGAGGTAGTCGAGCTCAACACCACGATCGTAGTCCCAGAAAATGAAATCGTCGATCCAGGAGAGGAGATCATAGAGAGAACTACGCAAGACAACAAACCTTTACATCAAGAAGCAAAAATTGATCTTGAAGATCTCAGATAAGAAGGCATTAGGACAGATGTTCCAATAGGAAATAAATGGGCAAAAGATCACACTCAAGACCTAATCATTGGAGATCCAAATTCAAGGGTCCAAAATAAGAGCTGCCGCCCAGAATGAGTGTTTTTATATAAGCTTTCTGTCATAAATGGAACCAAAGAAGATAGAAGATGTTATGGAAGACTCCAGTTAGATAGAATCCATGCAAGAAGAACTAAATCAGTTTAAAAAAAAAAAGCAAAGTATGGAGATTAGTTCCAAGACCAAGAAACCATCCAGTCATTGGCACCAAGCGGGTCTTCAGAAACAAGATGGATGAAGATGGAGTAATAATAAGGAATAAAGCAAGACTAGTGGCCAAAGGTTACTCTCAAGAAGAAGGCATTGACTACGACGAGACCTTTGCACCTGTTGCCAGATTAGAAGCCATCAGAATATTCTTTGCCTTTGCTGCTCACATGAAATTTAAAGTCTTTCAAATGGATGTCAAAACTGCATTCCTGAATGGTGAACTTCAAGAAGAAGTATATGTGGAGCAACCTCCAGTTTTCATTAATCCAATTCTCTCTAACTATGTCTATAGATTAGACAAAGCCTTATATGGTCTTAAACAAGCACCTAAAGCATGGTATGAAACACTAACTAACTTTCTTATTGAAAATGGTTTCACTAGAGGTAGAGTAGATACCACATTATTTCTTAGAAAGAATAAAGACAAAGTCTTATTAGTTCAAATATATATTGATGACATTATCTTTGGCTCTACTGATGAAAAACTGTGTAAGAGATTTGCCAAGCTTATGCAGAGCAAGTTCAAAATGAGCATAATGGGTGAGCTGAATTTCTTCATTGGATTGCAAGTAAAGAAAATTGATGAAGGAATCTTCATAAGCCAAGCCAAGGACATTAAAGAATTACTTAAAAAGTATGGCATAGAATCTGCCTCTCCCATGAAAACACCAATTGCTCCAGCAACCAAGCTTAACAAAGATGAAAAAGGTAAAAGTATTGATATAACTCAATACAGAGGTATGATAGACTCTCTTCTATATCTAACTTCCAGTAGACCAAACATAATCTTTGCAACATGCATATATGCTAGATTTGAAGCTAATCCTAAGGAATCACACTTAACTATTGTAAAAAGGACTTTCAGGTATCTCAAAAGCACACCTCACTTGGTACTTTGGTATCCCACGAGTCCTCCTTTGAACTGACAGGATATACAGATGTTAATTTTGCAGGATGCAAAATAGATAGAAAAAGTACAAGTGGAACCTGTCAGTTGCTAGGAAACAGACTTGTGTCCTAGTTTAGTAAGAAGAAAAACTCAGTATCTACCTCAACAGCAGAAGCTGAATATATTGCTACTGGCAGCTGTTGTGCTCAAATTTTATGGATGAAGAATCAACTAGCAGACTATGGGTTTGATTTCAAATCTATACATGTTCATTGTGATAACACAAGTGCCATAGCAATATCACACAATCCTATCATGCATTCTAGGACAAAGCATATAGAAATAAGATATCATTTTATTAGGGATCATGTTCTAAATAGAATTATATCTTTACAATACATCCCTACTGAAAATTAACTTGATGATGTCTTTATAAAGCCTCTAGATGAATCCAGATTTAATAAATTGATAAGTGAGTTAGGCATGCTAAATTTACAACCATAAAATATATGCTATAGTTTATGCTAACCATACAGATATAAAGGCTATGTTTAAAATTGTAGAGATGACTAAAGAAAGCCCGCGATCGTAGAGCTGCCTTAACATGAAGGACCACGATCGTAGAGCTACCTCGACATGACAAAGAAGCATCCTGTGATGACAACATTCCCAACAAATCCAAGTAATTCCTCTGTCAAGCGCCTCAGGGACAAACCTGATCCTTAGTTCATTCTAAGAGGTTGTCCCTTCCTGAGCTACCTTAACCTAGAAGGAATGCTAAGTTAAAGTTCATCACAAGGACCAGGACAGACAACGATCAGTAGTGCAACCTCAACGATCGTAGTGCTACCTCGATAATCGTAGTCATCTCAAAGGATATACTAGCTCAAGGGGAGCTAAGGACAGATCAGTATTCTCCACATCAATTAAAATCGTGAAGCCAAGCAGAACTTGACACATGCCCCACTAAGCAGATCAAGATGAGGGAAGCTACAAGTACAATTTAAAAAGGTCTTTTTGAAATCAGAATTTCAAAAAGCTTATTCCTCTCTCTACCAGCAAAAACCCTAGCTTTCAGAAACGCTCAACCAACATCAGTGCAAGGAAATCAATGGCGGCTTCAAATGTTAATAGTAGTTACCGACTCTGCTTCGAAGAGTTCACGACAGCTGATCTTCAATTCCACAAAATTCTATCTTTGTTGAAGAAGGTTGGTCTTGAAGAAGCTCTAGGCACCAGCACATAGCTAGATCTACCCGAAGATGGTAAAAGAGTTCTACAGAAACTGAGCTTTTAAGAACGATGTTATCACCACAAGGGTCAAGGGCGAGCAAATTAAACTCAAAGTTGAAGATATAAACCTTCAAATCAAAAGGACTTCTATCTATGGAGGTCATCGATTTTCATGAAGGACTGAAGAAGATGCATCATAAAAAGTTTCAAACCATACTCATCGACTAGATTGGGAAGTGCATACTCAGTTCAAAGAAATCAAAGAGATCTGGAAAGATGCTCTACGGGCAGTTTATAAGCATCATCATGTAATCAACACTGGGTGACAAAATTAGGGATAATGAATGAGAATCTATCAATCCCAACAGGAGGATGACCCCGCAGTTGTTTTAAAATTGGAAAAGAAATCCTGCAGAAAATGTCAGGTTGATGTCTGAATCTAATGGAAGAATTGGTGAAGCGAAGGAGTCTGGGCTACCAGGGAATATCTCAGTTGTGAAGGAAACTGATGAAGAATAAGAAGAAATCAATAAAGAGGAACCCATTTCTTTGGTCAAAAAAAGCAAGGATAAGAGAAAAGTGAAGGCTCAGATGACAGAGGAGCCTCAAGGTTTAACTACGGATGCACCTCAATAGAGTTCAGGCACTGAAACTCTGAAGAAATTGAAGGGGAAAGAATAGTAGTCTGAGGAAGAAGAAGACAGAGCTACCATCTCTCAGCTGCTTAAGAAAGGAAAATACAACCACAATTCAAAGAAGTCTTTGTTCTCTTTGATCGTAGAGCCACCACCGATCGTAGAGTCCAGACTTAACACCACTCTAGAAGAAGATGCTACAACAGCTTCTCAGCCTGATCAACCTTTCAGAACTGAAGCTGAAGAAAGTGTTGAGGCTGTGGCTCAGCCTAGGAAGTCAAAGAGAAAACTTGTGAATAAATACATTATTTTCAATGAAGGAGTGTTAAATGAGGAAGACAGAAGAATGGTTGTTGAGAAAGGGCTACCCGAAACTAGTAAGGAGAATACAGCTCGAGTTGAGGGGGAGCTTCCTGAAGTTCCTACACTAGAAAATGCTCCAACTGAGGGGGAGCTGCTTGAAGTTCAAATAGATGATAGAGTTGAGGGGGAGCCTCACAAAGTCCCTATGTAAGATAAGGCTACAGCTGAGGAGGAATTGCCAATAGATCATCATTAATCTTCCTCAGTCCCTCAAGAGATCCTAGCTTCAAAAACTGTAGAAATGGAAAAGATTGAAGCTATGGAGAATGAGAGAGAAGAATAACAAAGAAGAGAGGTGAAGATGATTGATGTAGTGGAAACTTCAAATGAAGATAGAGAAGAAGAAGAGGATGACGAAGTTGAGAACATTGCAATGGGATGTGATGGATATAGGATAGCCAACTACAATCAACTATTCTCCTATCTACCCACGATGTCCTTTCACATAGCCCAAATCCTCAACTCCTGGGATCACATGTTCTGGACCTTCAAAGCCTATCCAGTAATCTCGATGCTAGCTCATGGGTTCCCAGGCAACCTCACTTTTGCCCGAAAGTTGATCACCAACAGCCCCTGTAAGACCCCAAATTATTAATAAATGAAATTTAATTTCCTCTATTTATTATTTTGAAATAGTAAGGGTTGAATTGATTAATGAGGTTAGTTATGGGTAAAATACGCAAATATTATAAATAAGCAAGTGGTTATAAAATATTCCTTGTTGTTGGGAAATATTCGTTTGGTCGTGGAATATTCTTCCTGTCGGGGAATATTCGTACGACAGCGCAGTCTTTTGTGGGCCCCATAACGGAAAGCGATTGGATGAAGAAAACGACAAGTATAAGTTGTTTATAAATAACGGCATAATTGTTACCGTTAATACTGTTGGAATACCCGGTGGTTAAAACACAGTAATACGCGTTGTTGCACAGTAACAAACGGTATTGCACCAATTATTGATTCTTACGTAAGAGGGCACTACTCAATAATTGTTACAGTAATTACTGTTCAGTATTTTATTTTACTGATTCAATAATTGTTGCGTTAATATTTTATATTACTGTTGTTCCAATAATTATCACTACACAGTATTTTCCATTATCGAAGTAATAATTCATATTATCTGAATAATATTATTAGATAACATTATTGGCAATGTCTAGAAAGTTCTGTCTAAGGAGAGGTTTGGTCACCTAATTGCGCGCCAGTAAGGAAAAATTCTTATTGGAAAGCCCCCTCTTTCCTGGGAACTGCCTAGTTGTCATTATTGTGATTCTGTAATATTATTTGTGAATAATTAATTATTGATTTATATGATAAGGAAAATATTCATTTTATGTGGATATAGATGGAGAAAATTTTTAAAGTGACAATTGTTGAAAATTGATATTTTATCTTTTCTAATAAAATAATATTTTATTATATTATTATAATATGATAATGGGGATATTTTTACAATAAATGTGGGATATATGAGTATATGAGGAGAAAGAGTATTTTTGTTGCATTAAATGATTAACACATGTTTTGTGTGTCGGTGGACCCTATTTCTTGACTGAAATTTGATTATAGCTTGTAAAATCATCCGTTTGTAGATTTCGGTCAATTTCTGTTTAGAATTTGGAAAAACTTTCTTCTGCAAAGTTGTAGATAATGAAATTTCCTATGGGAAAGTCATGTGGTTTGAATTTTTCTGACAAAAGGACTATTTATTATGAATTATTAAAGTTTAGAGGTTCCAGAATAATTGATTTTTGGAAGTTTAAAATATTTATAGTTAGAAAAACATTTTTGATATGTTTGGTGAGCCCCATTGGTTGTTGAAATGGCTGAATTCAGTTATTGATGGTGGGCGTAGGAATTTATATAAATAATATTAATATTTTATTAAATTTTCTGCTTTGGTGTTCTAAGCATTTTCCTATAAATAAGGTGCTTATACCAGAAACTAAAGTATAAAGTATATTTGGTTAGAATTGAAAATCACACCAGAAACTAAAGTTTTCTCTCTCTATATTATCGAGCGTATTCTTGTGAGTATTTTGATACCTTCAGTGTTGTTATACGGTGTGAGTTCCCTTCAGCACTATATTCAGTATTCCAGTTAGAAGTACTGTCTTTTCGAGGTAAGGGATATTATTTTTTTTTAAAATGATATTATTTCTTTCAATATCATTATGCCGGAATATTGGTAAGATTTTTCTTGTGAAATTCTTGTCTTTTAGTGTCGGGGTTACTATTCACGTATACGGCACTATTCACGTATATGGTACTATTCACGAATATGACACTATTCACAGAAAAATTAAATTTTTGTTTTTCTTTCAAAATATCTATTATGGATACTAGCTTTGATTGTATCCATGTTTTGATCATTCTTGAATTTTACTCCACTATGATTATTTATGAGGTATTTTTGAACATGAATAAACCGAAATATGAATCCTTAATATTTGTTATTTTGTTTCACTGGATTCGTTTCCTTTAAAATATTTTTCATCATCCTCAGTCCTAAATGATGATATTACTGAATATCTTTGGCCTGTAGTGCAAAGATGAATGATTTTTTGATGAATATCTTTGGCCCGTAGTGCAAAGATGAACAGCTGTTTAAATGAACATAACCAACTGATGAATATCTTTGGCCTGTAGTGCAAAGATGAATATTTAATTCTAGATATTTATTGATTGATGTTACATGGATAAAATATCGATGATAAACTTTTAAATTCATATATATAAGATAGTTGATTTCATTCTCTACTTAACTGTTCTAATGAATTATTATTTCCGCTGCGAATATTGATCTGAAACTTGTTGTCTATTGTATTCTATTAGATTTTTCCCTGTTGAAGACTAACGATAATTTGTTCTATATTATCTGATAATTTGCAGAGTTATTCAGGTTTTCACCTCATTTGGTGGAGAATGCGGAATGTTTAATGCGGATGTTTCTGAGAGGTTTGAAACCCAGCATACGTCAATATCTCATTTCTCATAAATTTTCTCTCTATTCAGATGTTGTCAACAGAGCTCAATTATTAGAGCGAGATAACGAGTACGGTCAATCGAGGGACCACAACCAGGATCATATCGGTGACAGCAATCATCAGAACAACGATAACCAGCGGAGAAAGAAAAATACGGACAAGAGCGACAACCACTCTGGTGGTAATCATGGCCATGAGAATAGAAGAAGCGAGTCGGGAGGAGATTTTAAAAAGAAGAGATTCAACAATGACAATACGAAGACGTCAGCACCAGTAGCAACTGGTTCCAAGGGAGGAGAACGACCACCGGTCATATGTTATAAGTGCGGAAAAGAAGGACATATCAGCCCAAACTGTCCACAATAATTTAAGGTATGTTATAATTGTGGAAAGGAAGGACATATCGCTCGAGATTACACTGTAGTGAAACCAAGTCCAGTGGGGATGGTGACTCAAAAGGCTGTCCCAGAAAAGTCAAAGTCAACGATTCCTGGAAGAGCGTTTGTCGTGACTGGTCAACATGCGAAGAACCCAAACGAGGTGATCACGGGTAAGCTAATCATAAATTTATTCGAAGTTTATACCTTACTACATACCGGTGCTACCCATTCATTTATTTCTCCTACTTGTGCTCAACGTTTAAACTTAACTCCGAAGAAATCAGACTTTGATTTATCTATGGAGACTCCGTTAGGAGAAACTTTTATCACATCCACTGTTTATAAATCTTGTTTGATCCAAGTTGGCACCATCACCTTACCTGTTGACCTTATCTCTTTAAAGATACTTGCATTTGACGTGATTTTAGGGATTGATTGGTTAACTACTCATCATGCCAAAATTGATTATTTTCGTAAGGTTATTAGTTTTCATATTCCTAACCAACCTGTTGTGCAAATTCAAGCAACTAAACCATTAAAATCAATCACTGTTATATCAAGTCATAAAGCTATTCGTTTATTAAAAAACGGATGTCAAGCTTTATTAGCCCATGTTATAGATTTGAATAAAGACACGTCATATTTGAATAATATTCCTGTTGTTATTGACTTTCCTGACGTATTTCCTGAAGAACTTCCCGGTCTACCCCCAAAATGTGAAGTTGAATTCTTTATTGATCTTGAACCTAGTACAAAGCCCATTTCTAAAACCCCATATCGAATGGCTCCTATTGAACTTCAGGAGTTAAAGGTCCAACTACAGGAGTTGTTGGACATCGGTTTCATTCGTCCTAGTACATCTCCTTGGGGTGATCCTGTTTTATTCGTAAAGAAGAAAGACGGGAGTATGCGACTTTGTATCGACTACCGGGAATTAAACCATGTCACTATCAAGAATAGGTATCCGCTACCTCGTATTGATGACCTGTTTGACCAGTTACAAGGAGCACAATTCTTTTCAAAAATCAATCTTCGTTCTGGATATCATCAGCTGAAGATTAGAACTGAGGATATTCCAAAGACTGCCTTTAGAACTCGGTATGAGCATTATGAATTCTTAGTCATGTCTTTTGCATTGACTAATTCTCATGCGGCTTTCATGGATATGATGAACCGAGTATTCAAGGAATATTTGGATCAGTTCGTTGTTGTTTTTATTGATGACATCCTCATATATTCCAAAAGTCGTGAAGATCATGAGCACCATTTGAAGCTGGTACTCCAAAGGCTTCGTGAAAACAAGTTATATGCTAAGTTGAAGAAATGCGAGTTCTGGCTTGAGGAAGTAGCATTTTTTGGGCACGTGGTGTCAAAACATGGAGTATCTATTGACCCGGCGAAGATTGAAACAATACAAAGTTGGGAACAACCGAAGTCGATGACCGAAGTACGTAGCTTTCTAGGCTTAGCTGGTTATTATCGGAGATTCGTGGAAGGATTTTCTCGAATCGCTACTCTATTAACTCAGATGACTCGGAAAGATATCAAATTCGTATGGAGCGAGGAATGTAAGAAGATTTTCCAAGAACTTAAGAGGAGACTCATTTCGGCACCTGTTTTGACCATACCATCTGGTTCGGATGGATTTGTTATCTATAGCGATGCTTCAGGCAAAGGGCTAGGATGTGTTCTCATGCAACGTGGGAAAGTTATAGCCTATGCCTCGCGACAACTTAAAGAATATGAGAGGAATTATCCTACTTATGATCTAGAGTTGGCAGCAGTCGTTTTCGTGCTAAAGATCTGGAGGAACTATCTATATGGGGAGAAAGTGGAGATATATTCAAACCATAAAAGCCTCAAATATTTCTTCACCCAAAAAGAACTCAACATGCGGCAACGACGTTGGCTCGAGCTATTGAAAGACTATGACCATACCATTCAATACCATCCTGAAAAAGCGAACGTGGTAGCCGACGCATTGAGTAGAAGATCATACGCGGGAACGAGTGCTATGTTGTCAACACAAAGGCCCATTTGGTGTGATTTACAAAAGATGAAGATAGAATTCAAGACTCTGGGACCCATGCAATGATTTCAATTATACATATAGAACCAACTTTAATCGAAAAAGTTAAAGTTGCTCAAGCCACAGACCCGGAGCTGATGCGTATGAAGAAGAAAGTGCAAGAAGGTGTTATTCCAGAAGCAAGAATCGATGAAGAAGGAATATTTTGAGTCCACTCCAGACTTTGTGTTCCTAACGATTCTGATTTGAAGTATAAGATCATGACGGAGGCACATAATACACCGTTTGCAATCCATCCTGGAAGTACCAAAATGTATCGTGATCTTCGACATACATTTTGGTGGAACAATATGAAGAGAGAAATTGCAAAGTTTATCTCGAGGTGTTTAACTTGTCAACGTGTAAAGGCGGAGCATCAAGTGCCTAAGGGTCCATTGAAACCACTTGAGATCCCTAAATGGAAGTGGGAACACATTACTATGGATTTCATTACGGGTCTTCCCACGGTTTCTCAAGGCATAAATGCTATTTGGGTAATTGTTGATAGATTAACCAAGTCATGCTCATTTCTTGCCGATACGGGAGACTTATTCCCTTGAACGTCTTGCTCGTATGTACGTAGATGAAATTGTGAGATTGCATGGCATATCAGTATCCATAGTTTTGGATTGTGACCCAAGATTCACTTCAAGATTTTGGGTTAGCTTGCAAAAAGCTATGGGCATGGATTTACGATTCAGTTCGGCATACCATCCTAAAACGGACGGGCAATCAGAGAGGACTATTCAAACTCTTGAAGATCTATTAAGACTCTGTGTCCTAGACTTCAAAGGCAGTTGGGACAAGTATTTGCCATTGGTGGAATTCTCCTACAAAAACAGTTATCAGGCAATTATAGGTGTGGCTCCATTCGAAGCATTGTATGGACGAAAGTGTCACTTTCCAATATGTTGGGATGAGGTGGGTGAAGCAACATTGTTGGGACCCGAGTTGGTACGTATGACTACAGAAAAGATCCAAATGATTCGACAACGTATACAAATGGCACAGGATCGACGAAAGAGTTATGTGAATCTTCATCGAATGGACGTGGAATTTAGTATTGGGGATCATGTATTGTTGTGTGTTGCTCTATGGAATGGAGTTACAAGATTTGAGAAGAGAGGAAAGCTCAATCCATGATTTATTGGTCCATTTCAGATTCTTGACCTAGTAGAAAATGTGGCCTATAGACTCGCGTTACCTCCAAGTATGTCTCGTGTTCATAATATTTCCATATATATTTGCTTCGTAAATATGTGAAAGACCCAAACCACGTCATTGAGTTAGAACCGGACGAGATAGCTGAAGACTTAATGTACGAGGAGGTACTTGTCAAGATCTTGGATAGGAAAGAGCATGTCCTACGCACAAAGGTCGTACCACAAGTTAAAGTTTTGTGGAGGAACCATGCTATTGAGGAAATGACCTGGGAGTTAGAAACGGAAATAAAAGCGAGGTATCCTCATCTTTTCTAAACACCAGGTACGTACGTCAATTTTGAGGACGAAATTTCATAAGGAGGGGAGGTTGTAAGACCCCAAATTATTAATAAATAAAATTTAATTTCCTCTATTTATTATTTTGAAATAATAAGGGTTGAATTGATTAATGAGGTTAGTTATGGATAAAATACGTAAATATTTTAAATAAGCAAGTGGTTATAAAATATTCATTGTTGTTGAGGAATATTCGTTTGGTCGTGGAATATTCTTCATGTTGAGGAATATTCGTATGACGGCGCAGTCTTTTGTGGGGCCCATAACGAAAAGCGATTGGATAAAGAAAACGACAAGTATAAGTTGTTTATAAATAACGGTATAGTTGTTACCGTTAATACTGTTGGAATACTCGTTGGTTAAAATACAGTAATACGCATTTTTGCACAGTAGCACACAGTATTGCACCAATTATTGATTCTTACGTAAGAGGGCACTACTCAATAATTGTTACATTAATTATTGTTCAGTATTTTATTTTATTGATTCAATAATTGTTGCGTTGATATTTTATATTACTGTTGTTCCAATAATTGTCACTACATAGTATTTTCCATTATCGAAGCAATAATTCATGTTATCTGAATAATATTATTAGATAACATTATTGGCAATGTCTAGAAAGTTCTGTCTAAGGAGAGGTTTGGTCACCTAATTGCACGCTAGTAAGGAGAAATCCTTATTAGAAAGCCCCTTCTTTCCTGAGAACTGTCTGGTTGTCAGTATTGTGATTCTGTAATATTATTTGTGAATAATTAATTATTAATTTATATGATGAGGAAAATATTCATTTTATGTGGATATAGATGGAGAAAATTTTTAAAGTGACAATTGTTGAAAATTGATATTTTATCTTTTTTCTGATAAAATAATATTTTATTATATTATTATAATATAATAATGATGATATTTTTACAATAAATGTGGGATATTTGAGTATATGAGGAGAAAGATTATTTTTGTTGCATTAAATGATTAACACATATTTGTGTGTCGGTGGACCCCATTTCTTGACTGAAATTTGATTATAGCCTGTAAAATCACCCGTTTCTAGATTTCAGTCAATTTCTGTTTGGAATTTGGAAAAACTTTCTTCTGCAAAGTTGTAGATAATGAAATTTCCTATGGAAAAGTCATATGGTTCAAATTTTTCTGACAAAATGGCTATTTATTATGAATTATTGAAGTTCCGAGGTTCTAGAATAATTAATTTTTTGAAGTTTAAAATATTTATAGTTAGAAAAATGTTTTTGATATGTTTGGTGAGCCCCATTGGTTGTTGAAATGGCTGAATTCAGTTATTGATGGTGGGTGTAGGAATTTATATAAATAATATTAATATTTTATTAAATTTTCTGCTTGGTGTTCTAAGCATTTTCCTATAAATAGGGTGCTTAGGTTAGAATTGAAAATCACACCAGAAACAAAAGTTTTCTCTCTCTATATTATCGAACGTATTCTTGTGAGTATTTTGATACCTTGAGTGTTGTTATATGGTGCGAGTTCCCTTCAGCACTATATTCAGTATTCCAGTCAGAAGTACAGTCTTTTCGAGGTAAGGGATATTATTTTTTTTGAAAATGATATTATTTCTTTCAATATCATTATGCCAGAATATTGGTAAGATTTTTCTTATGAAATTCTTATCTTTTAGTGTCGGGGTTACTACTCACGTATACGGCATTATTCACGTATATGACACTATTCACGAATACGACACTATTCACAGAAAAATTAAATTTTTGTTTTTCCTCCAAAATATCTATTATGGATACTAGCTTTGATTGTATCCATGTTTTGATCATTCTTGAATTTTACTCCACTATGATTATTTATGAGGTATTTTTGAACATGGATAAACCGAAATACGAATTCTTAATATTTGTTATTTTGTTTCACTGGATTCATTTCCTTTAAAATATTTTTCATCATCATCAGTCCTAAATGATGATATTACTGAATATCTTTGGCCTGTAGTGCAAAGATGAATGATTTTCTGATGAATATCTTTGGCCCGTAGTGCAAAGATGAACAAGTGTTTAGATGAACATGACTAACTGATGAATATCTTTGGCCTGTAGTGCAAAGATGAATATTTAATTCCAGATATATATTGATTGATGTTACAGGGATAAAATATCGATGATAAACTTTTAAATTCATATATAGAAGATAGTAGATTTCATTCTCTACTTAACTCTTCTAATGAATTATTATTTCTGCTACGAATATTGATCTTAAACTTGTTGTCTATTATATTCTATTAGATTTTTCCCTGTTGAAGACTAACGATAATTTGTTCTATATTATCTTAGTCATAATATTCTTGAATGGGCTAGTTGATCTCACCCTTTTCCTTTTTGTTCTATTTTTCTTCTCAGGAGGCGAGAATGTAGCGAGTACTAGTCGGGGTATGGAATGATGGTTCTAGAAGTGGTTTTAGTAGTCCTCACCATTTGTGTAAAATAATGTATCAATAATTGTAATGAGGACTTATTTGAGTGTGGATATTGTCTAGATGACAATATTTGTACTTAAACTCACAGTTTAAGTGTTGTCGTATTTTGCACGACAGTTGTATTAATAAAGTTGTAGTTATTTCTGTACCATGTATTTGGCGACTCAGAATGGGTGTTGTATACCTATTTTGGGGGCGTCACAACCCCTCTTCATAAAATGGGCATGAGGTACAAACTATTCCCATCTCTTTCAGGGTTAGTCACTGTCCACCATCAACCTTCAATCAATTCTACGAATTGCCAAAATGGTTAAAAGTGATACTTCATCCACTCAATCAATTTCCAGTTACAGAATCCCAACATTCTGTAACTGATGAACCAAATGTGCCTAATTTTGTATTGATCCAGTCTCCTACCATGTATTACTCTACGATTATTGATCTTAATCCAATCGTTGAGTCACCTGCTCAAATCGTAGAGTCGCCTCCTCCTGAGACTTAACCTCACACACCTGCTCCTCCATCAAATATTCCTTCCACGTCATCCAACAACTATTTCAATCTTGATCTTGCGCTCTACAATATTCAAGATCAATATACAATAACCCCTCATACAAATAATCAGCAACTCCTTGAGCTCATATTAGATCTTCCTAAAAAATGGAGTTGTCTAAAGCATCTCAGAAGGTGACCAAGGACATATAATAAGATCTTGAAGTTCACTCAGACCTTGTTCATCTGAGGCTGACTCATTTGATTGATGTTGCTAACACCCTTCCCAGCAACCTAAGTACTGAACTTATAAAGAAGTTTAGGGAGATCATAAAGGAAATAATGCAGAGTAACAATGAAAGGGATCAAATTCACTTTCAGGTTGCCAAGAAACACAGGGAAGCAGTTCTCATTTTACAGAATACTCAAATATCCCAAAATAAGCTTATAATGGAAATTCTCACGAGTCTACGAACTTCAATGAAAGAATTCCAAGCATTTTCCATGGGCCAAATGCAACAAACAAAGACTGTCTTGGCCATTCTACAAAAAAGATAATCTCGAACTAATTCTTTGATCCAAGAAAATCGTGAAGACATTGCTCACTCCAAGAATCAACTCCACGAACTCGTACAAGGCATGACTCGACTATCTGAAGACATTCGAACCCTTGATGCTGAAATAAAGAGGGAGAATAAAGGGGAAGGAGAGAAAGGCAAAGGCAAATTCATCTCTCAATCTTCAAGGGCCCTCCAGTAAGACATCCTCGCCATCAGACTCCACGACCAGAACAGTAGCAAATCATCATGGCACAACCGCTGAGGAGTCAAGAGCCATCTCCCAGCTCACAAGGTGTAACCACTACAAGCCTAAACTTGCCTAATAGAGATCATGTGTTCATGAACAGACATGAGAATTGGGAACCGCTAAGTCAAAACGAGCTAAAAGATATAGCATAGAGAAACGAAGCCAGTAGGAAAAGGAGAGCTACATAATATGTTTATCCTCCAAGGAACAAAAGGCAGAAGAAATAGAGATACGTTGAAACTCATTTCTTATTTATGTAACTAAGCGTAATTGTAATATATGTCTTTACAAACATCAATAAATTCATGTTTATTCTCTAGAGATTTTAGTTGCTCACTGAAACACTAAGTCATATTTACTTTCTAGCAACTGCATCTAGAAATTAATAATCATGACACAAATCTCCTTAGTTATGTCAACATCAAATAAGGGAGATTGTTGGGAGATTGCATATTTAAATTTGATGTTGAAAGTAAATATTCATGATTATATTTAAAGTCCTTCAAGGAATACATGTACAAGGACTTAGTGATAGATCAAACTTGTTAGGCTGATCTGAGCTTTTAAAGATTATCATTCTATAAATGATTGTATAGTTTAAAAGATCAAAGTTGTTAGGTTGATCTATGTCTTGAGATGTAATAGATAGGCTTCAACAAAATCGTAGTCTATCGAGATGATTAAGAGATTGAATAAGCCAAGGCAGAATCGTAGAGCATCGAGAATCGTAGTATGTATGCTTTCGAGGGCCTCTCCCGAAATCGTAGAGTGGTCCAAATGCCTACCGAGCCAACTCAGAGATCGTAGTGTGCTCTCGGAAGCGTAGAGTCTGTAAGTTCAAGTAATTAAAGATCGTAGTGTGCCAGTACTTAAGAGAAATCGTAGTGTTCTCATTTGTTATTGTCGAATCAAGCATCACAGTTGCAAGACACCACGATCATGATCGTAGATCATCAGCTGTTTGTATCAGAAGTATTGAGCCTTGCCCATTTGTTTAAAATTAAAATCACAACAAATGTGGAATGTATTATAAATGTTGAAGTCCTCGGGAGTCCCAATGACAACAGTCATCCTTAGTATATTATAAATAGATGTATTAAAGAAGCTAAGAAAAGTACTATGGGTCAGCAGAAAATACTTTTTCAGGTGTTAGGTGAGATAGCAATCTGCTATGTCAGTGGGCCAGACTGCTAATTAGAAGTTGTGCAGAAAGTCTCCATCAGAGCTCAGAAATGTCAAATATATTAAATGCTTCAACGGATGTCTTCAAATTGATACATTTCAAAGGCATCATATATGCAACACATAAGCAGATGAAAAGATTAAGCAAGCACTAAAAAAATGCTGAAGAAAACTCAACGCTCAATTCTACGATCTGAAAAAGAAAGCTTGCTCAACTACTCAATTCTTTCGAACACAAGCTTAACAGAAACTGAGTAGCACCATTCAAGAACTCAACTACTATTAAGTGAAGTAGGAAGTTCCAAGTCAGAAGGACTTGAAGAGTTCTAAGTGAACTGAGAAGTACCAAGTCTGCTGGACTTGAAGAGTTCAAAAGTGAACTAAGAAGTTCCAAGACTGTTGGTCTTGAAGGAATCTGTGAGATTCAAAGATTGTAAAGATATCCTTAGTGGATTTCCTACTCGAAGAGTAGAAGAGTGGACTAGAAGCTTTGAGTACTTCTAACCACTTAAATACACTGTGTCACTTATATTCTTTCCATAACTGCCATAACTGCTTAACTCCTATTAACTCGTTATATCTCAAAGAAAAAACAAACAAATCTCAATTCCGCTGTGTTTAAATCATTATCTAAACCAATAAGTATTTCGTAAAAGAATTTTAAAATTTCTATTCAATCCCCCCTCCCCCTTTCCCCCTCCCCCCTTCTAGATAACTATTGTGCCTCTGAGAACTAACACTTACTTTTTAGCATTTTTTTTAAAGCTTAATTATTCAACTTTTTTTAATAGATTATATTCCACTATGGCAACCATATGACAAATCTTGGAAACCCACGTGAATAATAGAATAAAATTACTTTTTTTATTTTTTGGTTGTTAAAAGTCAACTGCTTTGGACAGATTTTGTAATGTTTTGTAAAACAATAAAGCAAAGTGAGTCAAATGGAAAAAAATCAGTTCATTAAAACATTTGTAAACTGAGGTCGAGTAAAGAAGACAAAAGTGTATTTAACCCCTATTCAAATTGTCACATAGGTCAACAAACTTCAATTTAAAGAGTTTTTTTGCTACTACTGTTAGAGATGCTCTAATTTCAATTTCTAAATTTGATTGATAAATAATGAAGGTTGACTTAATGTAATAAAAGTCAAAGGTCGAACAAAAAAAAGAGGACAAACCAAATTATTTATTTAATTATAGTATAGATATAGATATACAAATAAAATTATTGTTTCTTGATAGAACTTTGTTAAATCTAGTTTCTGATTTGAATTGATAAATAATAAAAATTGGCTTAACGTAGGAAAGTAAAGGTCAAACCAAAAAAAAAGTGGCGAACCAAATTATTTATTTAATTATACGATATATAGATAGATAGTTGATTTCCTTACCACTATCTCTAAATGTAATACATTTTTTACGTTTATAGATTAAGTTATTGTTCTTTAACATTTATAGGGAATAATGGTCATACACAACTATATATTTTTTATTGGGCAAAGGTCCAAAAATACCTCCAGATATTTACCTCGATATCCCACTTACACCCTATACTTTTCCTTCCAAAAGTACCCTTAACGTTACAAATTTAAGATCAATTGTGCCCCTCCCGTTAAAAAAAATTCCAACTAGATAAACGGACGTGTTAGACGATTGACACGTGGCAAAAGTAAAATTTAATAATTACTTTTTTTTATTTTCTCTTTCTTCTCTCTCTCTTCTCTTCCTTTCTTCTCCCTCTTTTCTCTCTCTCTCATTTCTTCTTCCTCTGTTCTAAAATAACAAAACTGAAACAGGAATCTGAGATAACAAAATTACTTTTTGCTTTCAGTTAGTATTTTATGTTACATACTCAACAATAAGAAGGGTTTGGGTTTCTGGGGATAAGAAATGAGAAATCATTGTAATGAATGGGCCGCGGGATAAGATGGAATAACATAAGAGATCGAATACCCAATGAGTGCCACCGGAGTAGGGAAATTCATAAAATGAAACCCACTAGAAATAGTGTCTCTATACAAAGCACTATTATTGACTGGTGGAAATGTCCAAATTGGGTCACCACTCATAACTTGGTTATTAAAATTAGCCACCATCCAAAAATTCGCAGGAATTAATCCGTGACTCGCCGACAAAGGCCCGGTGCTCGACTGCATTAAATAAGTCCCCATTTATTGTTACGACAAGTCCTGCTCCGGCCGCCTCTTCCATCCCAAACTCTCCTCGCTCTCCGATAAGTCCAACGTGGTTGATTATTTGTCTGAAAATTAAAAAGGGTCGTCGACGAGTTATCGAAAGATAGGCCGATACCGGGAAACAAACTTCGATGTTGTGGCATTGAAAAATTGGGATTGAACCAGATCTGACCATAGTTGACTCGGTATGGACATGCTTGAATCGGAGCTGCGAAGTGAAATGTTTAGTGAAGTAAAGTTTGTCGGGATAGTTCCAGTCCCGGTGGCAGCTACGACGGCATGTTCAACTTGTTGGAGTAGCCACTCGATAGTTTCACCATCCGATTTATGACCAAGCTCGCGTGTGAGCTGAAAAACCCTAGCAGCACATAGTACGGGGATGCGAATTCGACGGCTTCGTCCATCAACTTTAGTGTGTCAATTTTTGGTGGAGGTTCGCTTTGGCAGTTGCTTTTTGGATGGCTCGGCAGAGATTTGTAGGCTTGAAGAGGGGCGATCGATGGGGATTGTATCAGATGTGCTTATGGCGAGAGAGTTATTGGGGTAGCCGGAGCAGGCTTCGTCTTCTTCCTCTGTTCTAAAATAGAGAAAAGAGGGAGAAGAAAGGAAGAGAAGAGAGAGAAGAAAGAGAAAAGAAAAAAAAAGTAATTATTAAATTTTACTTTTACCACATGTCAATCGCCTAGTACGTCCGTTTGTCTAGCTTGATTTTTTTGACGGGAGGGGTACAATTGACCTTGAATTTGTAACATTAAGGATACTTTTGGAAAAAAAAATAAAGGGTTTGAGTGGGATATCGAGGTAAACATCAGGGGTATTTTTTTACCTTTGTTGTGACGCCCCCAAAATAGGTATACATCACCCATCTTGAGTCGCCAAATACATGGTATATAATATAAATACAAACTTAATTATACAACCGTCATGTAATATACAACAATACATAAACTGAGAGTTTTAATAAAAATATTGTCATCTAGACAATATCCACACTCAAAGGAGTCCTCATTATATTTTTTGTCACACTATTTAACAGAATAATGAGGACTATTAATGCTATCATCTGGACCGTCACTCCTTTCTCCTGCTCGTCCCAGCTATATTCTCATTTCCTGAAGAGAACAGTGAAAGAAAAGGTGAGCTCAACTAGCCTAGTAAGAAATATTATGACTAAGATAATGCAGAATAAATTATCAATAGTCTTCAACAATGTTAAACTGATAAAATACAATAGACATCAAGTTTAAATGTAGCGGAATAAGCAATCCATTAGAAGAGTCAAGTAGAGCATGATATCTACTATTTTCTAAGATTTAAAATGTTTTCATCAATTTTTATCGCTGAAACTCAGCTTAATAAATAAACCACATCATCTAATCATCCATGTATTACGGGCCAAGGATATTCATTACATCATCAACGGTCATGACTATACCGAATAATTCCTGGTCATAATCATACCAAAAACTGTCCATTAATGCATTATAATCCACTGAGGACATTTACCACATCATTTATAACATTACAAGTCATGATTATACTGAATAATCCCTGGTCATAATCATACTAAGTCCATCTATGCACGTAAGCCAAAGATGACTTTCATTACAATATAAGTATGGGGATGATGAAAATGACATAATAATTCAATAAAACAAGTTCAAGAATAAATTTTAAAGATTAATAAGTTAATTTATCCTGAACTCAATAACATCCAAATTGTCAACATGATACTGCTTTATGGAGTAAAATTCAAGAATGCTCAGAAGAATATTTCCATGAAAAAATACTGAATGAAGCGCAAATATCCAGGATATTCTACTAATTTCAAGGAGTATAGAAGCCAAAATTTTAACCAACTGAGTATAATAGAATATATGAAACTGCAAATGGATCTTCACCAACTATGCGGTATTCCACGTATACAGATCATTTTCACAATTTAATAAGGAATGAATACAAAGGATCATTCACCATGCATGTGGTAATCCAAATAGACAGGTTATTCCAACATAATAATAAATAATGGAATAATAGAAGGATTCACCATGCATGCAATAGACTGCACAGACAGGTTATTCCCAACAGAATAATAAATAATGGAACCAGGTTCAGCATAAACGCACAGACATGATATTCTGACAGAATAATAAATAATGGAACCAGGTCTGACGTAAACGCACAGACAGGATATTCCGATAGAATAATAAATAATGGAACCAGGTCCGGCGTAAACACACAGACAAGATATTCTGACAGAATAATAAAGAACCGAATATTAGAAGAATTTTACCATGTATGCGGTACTTCGCATAAACAGGTTATTCCAACAGAATAATAAGAATGGAATAACAGAAGAATTTCACCATGTATGCGGTACTTCGCATATACAGGTTATTCCAACATAATAATAAAGAATGGAATAACAGAAGTTCTCTTCATGAATCCGAAAGAAATAATACATCTTACGAGTACAACAAATAATATTCCTTACCTTAGAAAAACTGAATACTGGAGTAGTGAAGTAGAAGAATACTTTTCTTCTTTCTCTCTATAGTTTCTCTCTCTAGAGTTTCAGTGAATTCGTAAGAAATAATGAAGGAATGAGATTCTATTTATAGGAGAATGGACTGAATAGTAACTAATTCATGAACGGTCCAGATTGATTTACTTTTATATCTTCAACCAACGGTCCATATTGATTTACTATTATAAATTCAACCAACGTTCTGAAAAATTATCACATCTCCTCATGGAATAATATTGTACCCAAAAATGACTTGGGCCAAAAAGAAATATATTTTTCGGGTGAATAGTACCCCGACACGAAAAGTGTCCCAAATACCCGAGTGAACAATACTAGAGTGAATAGTAATCGGGTGAATAGTAACTCGTGAATAGTACTCTGACACGAAAAGTGCCCCGAATATCCGATTGGTCAATATAACCTCCAAACATCAATTACTCCCTCCGTCCCAGGATAAAAGTCCTGGTGGACTTTTCACGCATATTAAGAAGAGGAATAAAATGACAAAATTGCACATAATAATGTTATTAAATATGGAGAAAGAATTAGAATAAGAAAAGTATGAGATATTTAATGCTACGGGCATAATAGGAAAAAATGTGTAAAAGTTTGGTTATTAAAAGAAATAGGACATTTAACATGGGACAACCCAAAATAATAATAAAGACTTTTATCCTGGGACGGAGGGAGTATTATCGAAATAAATGTCGATTTCCACTAACACTAATAATCCAAACACAATGGAACTATCAATTTCATCTTTAATCAACACGAACTTATTCATCATTAATATTATAACTCATAATATTTAACAACCAGGTCGTTCTAAAATATTGTGAGTTTGATAATACTTGTAGGACTAAATTAAAGATATAGAAAAAGAGGAAGGTATTATACTGTAATATTTCGAGCCTCAAAATGTGCAATTATCGAAACTATATTTTCCTATAAATAGAAGCTCATTCTTCCTTCATTTCTCACCAATTCACTAAAGCTTTAGAGCATTATTATAGAGAGAAATTATAGAGAGAAAGAAGAAGAGAAGTCTGCTACCTCTCTACTCCAGTATTCAGTTTCTTTCTAAGGTAGGGAGTATTATTTCTTTCTTATCCATGAAGAGAACTTATGTTATTCCATTCTTTATTATTCTGATGGAATAACCTGTATACGCGGGCTACCCTATACATGGTGAAATTCTTCTATTATTCCGTTCTTTATTATTCTGTCGGAATATCCTGTCGGTGCGTATTACGCCTGACCTGGTTCCATTAATTATTCTGTTGGAATAACATGTCTGTACAGTCTATCATCTGCATGGTGATTTCTGTTGTTATTCAATTCTTTATTATTCTGTTGGAATATCTTGTCTGTGCGTTTTACGCCAGACCTGGTTCCGTCTTTATCATTCTGTTGGAATATCCTGTCTGTGCGTTTTACGCCGGACCTGGTTCCGTTTTTATTATTATGTTGGGAATAACCTGTCTTTGCGGTCTCTATCGCATGCATGGTGAATCCTTCTGTTATTCCATTCTTTATTATTCTGTTGGAATAAACTGTCTATGAGGATTACCACATTCATGGTGAATGATCATTTGTATTTCATTCCTTATTAAATTGTGGAAATGATCTGTTTGTGTTGATTATGATAAAAGTCATAATAAAAACTTTGGACTGATGAAAATCATGGGTATATGAAGTATTAGCAAGTGTTATGATGAGTTATGTTGGTTATTATGTGAAAACATAAAAGTTTATTGGAAATCATAAAGGGTTGAAAAATCAGATTTTGGTAAAAATGGAACATAAAATTCAATTGACCATATCTCCTATTATATTTTGAATTTTTGAGTGTGGTCAAGTTCTAGAGTTAGGTCTATGAGTTTTGTAACTTATCCAAGTGGAATCACTAGAAAAGGTATTGTAGATTTTTGTGTGGACTGATTTTAGCAAAGTACGAAAAACTGCAAAATATGAAAAAGGTTCTTGCCACTATTTTAAAAGGGCTGTTTCGGCTACTTAATTTGTGAGAAAAATTCTGGCCTTTTGGGACATGAAATTATATGGTATAAAGTACCTCGTGTCCAAAAATGAGCACATTCCGACTTAAAATGAGCAAGTTATGACCATTTCAATATTTAGGTTTTTCCAACGAAAATGTTATAACCAGAGTTCTATAACTCCGATGACCATGAAATTTAAATTGGAAGCTCACGTTAACATGTGTAAGATCCTGCTAAGATTTGGGAATTTCTGGAGTTAAACTTAAGGTAGCTAATTTCTTAAGGAATTAATTAGAAATTGATTTTTGAAAAATAGTAAATAAATTTTAAAAATTTCAAAAAAAATATATGTTCAATATGGGACTATATTATGCTTAATCCCAGAAAAGAATAATTTTTGGGACTGATTTGGTATTTTTTATGAAAATAATCTAGTTACGAGTAAATGAGACGTTATTAGTTCTTGATTAAATTAATTCTTGAACTTGTTTTTATTGAATTCTTATATCATTGTCATCATCCTCATATTTATATTTTGTTGAAAGTCATATGTGGCCTGTAGTGTATAGATGGACTTGGTATGATTATGACCAGGGATTATTCGCTATAATCATGATCGTAATGTTACAAATGACGTGGTAAAAGTCCTCATTGGCCTGTAGTGCATTGATGGACAGTTTTTGATATGATTATGGCTATGGATTCTCTTCGGCCAAGGGTGTAAAGATGAATTGTTTTATTGCATGATCAGGACCGTTGATAAAAACACGATTATCTTTGGCCCGTAGTGCATGGATAATTTGTGGTTGTGATACTAATGAAAAAGTCCTCATTGGCCCGTAGTGCATTGATGAACAATTTTACTGAGTGACTTCTCACGTAAGCATCAATAACCAATACCGTGTGCTACTATGCAACCACGCGTATAATTGTACTTTTACTATCGGGTAGTTCAACAGTTTTAACGGTAACACTTCCGCCGTTATTTTTATAAAAAGATACTTTCGTTGTGGGGTCCACCAATGATTGTGTTGTCGTATGAATATTTCCTGTTAAAACGAATATTCCCCGACCAATCGAATATTATATAACCACTTGCTTACTTTGCAAAATTTGTAAATATTATCCACAACTATAACATTATATTATATTCACACCATAATATTCAAAAATATATTTCGAGATAAATTAATCTTTATTCATAAAAGTTGGGGTCTTATATTTGCCCATTTTTTATTTATGCACAGTCTATCAAAATTACGTCGTTTTGGCAGATTTATTTTTGATTTCCGATTTTAAAGGAGAGAATCTGTTTTTTTTAAAACAAATGTCAAAACGATGTAATTTTGGCAAACTGTGCACAAATAAAAAATACACATCTGTGTATAACCATCTTGTCCAAATTTATATTATAATAACAATGATATTTAATTATATATAACTTTTTTTTATTAAATTATATAAGTATAGTTTTGAGTTTAAATTAGATTTTACTACTACATAAATAGATGAATGGGATAAGGTTCAAAAATGCCCCTGACATTTTTCTCAATGTCTACCGAGCACCTTATACTTTTTTTCCCAAAAATACCCTTAACGTTACAATTTTTGGGTCATTCGTCCCCCTGCCGTTAACAGCTGTGTCAACTAGACTAACATCCGTCCAAATTGATTACGTGACAGCCACATGGACATACTAAAAATGCTAATTAAAAAATACTAAATACTAATTAAAAATATACTAAAATACTAATAAAAAAATACTAAAATACTAATTAAAAAATACTAAAATACTAAAAAAAATTAAAAAAATACTAAAATTCAAATTATTTTGTTAATTAAAAAAATACTAAAATACTAAAATTATTTTACTAAATATTAGTGTTATATACTTTTTACTTTTTACTAAATATTAGTATAACATATCAAATTTTACTAAATATTTAGTATTATATTTTTCTAAAATACGAATTTATTAAAATTTAACGTAATTTTTTTTTTCTATTACTAACTTTTTTTTTACTAAAATACGAATATATTTAGTATTATATTTTACTAAAATAAGAATTTACTGAAATTTAACGTTAAATTTTTTTTAATTACTAACTTTTTTTTACAATTTAATGTTAATTTTTTGTAAATTCGTATTTTAGTAAAATATAATACTAAATATATTTGTATTTTGTAAAAAAAATTAGTAATTGAAAAAAAATTTACGTTAAATTTTAGTAAATTCATATTTTAGTAAAATATAATACTAAATATATTTGTATTTTAGTAAAAAAAATTAGTAATTGAAAAAATTTTAACGTTAAATTTTAGTAAATTCGTATTTTAGTAAAATATAATACTAAATATATTCGTATTTTAGTAAAAAAAAAGTTAGTAATAGAAAAAAAATTAACGTTAAAATTTAGTAAATTCATATTTTAGTAAAATATAATACTAAATATTTAGTAAAATTTGATATGTTATACTAATATTTAGTAAAAAGTAAAAAGTATATAATATTAATATTTATTAAAATAATTTTAGTATTTTAGTATTTTTTTAATTAACAAAATAATTTGAATTTTAATATTTTAGTATTTTTTATAGTATTTTAGTATTTTTTTAATTAGTATTTTAGTATTTTTTATTAGTATTTTAGTATATTTTTTAATTATTATTTTTAGTATGTCCATGTGGCTGCCACGTGATCAATTTGGACGGATGTTAGTCTAGTTGGCACAGCTGTTAACGGCAGGGGCACGACTGACCTAAAAAATGTAACGTTAAGGATATTTTTGGACAAAAAAAATATAGGGTGCTCTGTAGACATTGGAGAAAATGTCAGGGACATTTTTGGACCTTATCCTATAGATGAATATCTGAATAAATAAATAAATTATTAATTTATAGATGAATAGTGTCATTTATATTATACAAAGATGAACTATTATTGTAGATATTTTATATTTATTTAATTTTTCGTCAATAATTAGTTATACATTGTTAATTAAATAATATATTCTAGAAGAAAATATTTTAATCTATTATTATTATTATTATTAATATATTAGTATCGTATAATACAAAAAAGTATAAACACCACAATAATTTTATACTAAAATTCGTGTTTTACACTGTCATGAGCTAGTAACAATAAAAAGAAGGATTATATATAAAAAGAGTAATCTTACATACACAAACTATTCTATAAATATTTTATAAATTATTGATATGACATACTTCACCTCAACTTTTTATATGGGACCAAAGATTAATTGAAGCAATTTGTTGAATAATATATTGAGGTGAAATATGTCAAATCAATAATTATTACTCCCTTATATCCTAAATAAACGACGTTTTAGGGGATTTCATTTTATTCTATGTAAGTGTCGTTTTGGAATTTTTATGTAATATTGCACTATTTTTTCCTAATTTATCCCTCTATTTAATATGCTTAGTAAATGTAATTCCATGAACCATTTTACCACATATACAACCAAAGTTTCAATAACCTATTAATTGCCTTCATCTTTGTAGAGAGAAATAATTAATTAGAGATACAAAAGATATTTTGTGTTATTTCTTAATAAATGTGCTTAATTCTAAAACGTCATTTAATCTGAATAAGGAGTAAAATATTTATAAAATAATTTGTGTATATAACATTACTAATATAAAAAAATTATATTGACCCAAGTTCTAGACTAAAGCATTGAATAGCCGTATTAAAATTTAATGCACCCACCATTATATGCTACTTTATGGAATGCTAAATTAAATACCCTTTATGGAAAGGAGAAAAGGGGCCACATCAAAAATCGGATGAAATAATAACATGGCTCCATTCTTATTAATTAAATTGGCCATCCCCTTTTGTGAAATTACCATACTACCCCTAATTCTCTATATTGAATTGAGCAAAATTGGGCTGAAAATCAGTAACACAAATTGCTAGCAAAAGTTGGTTTGGCAAGTACAAAAAACTTTTCATCTAATTTTCTTGTTTCTTATTGATTCAACAACTTTTGCAACAAATAAAGAGTCTTGAATATTCAACCTAATTTCCTCATAATGTTTGTCCCAATTGGTCATCAATAAGGGATTCTGCATTTTATATATATAAACCACCACTCATTCAATTTCTAATATTATGGTTTACTTAATAGCTTCAACCCACCATACATTCTCAACGTCATACTCCTCTCTCTTGATAATTATCATTCTGTTTAGTGCCTCCTTCATATCTTATGCTCGTCCCATAATGCATGTCTCAGAAGGCATTAAATGGTACTCGCTCGTTCCATTTTATCCGTCTTTTTATTGAGTAAAATTTGTTCTTTTTTATCTGTCGTTGATAAATTCTAATGAGTTAATTTTTCATATTATCTTTATATACAATACTAATTTGTTTCTCTTTCTTTCTTTCTTTTTTTGCTCAATAAATTTTAGAAATGTAACATTATATCCCATTTGATCAATAAAATAGAACACTAATTATATTGTTTAATGTTTGTGTTTTCTCCTAAAATGTCAGCTAGACAAAAAGGCCCGGCTCTCTCCGGTGAACGGGAGAGCGAACTAGCTATAGCGACGGTTTTTATGTTATAGCGACGGAAAAAACCGTCGCTATAGCCGGTTCAATCTTAGTTGGCTAGCCCCCTCCAGTTCGCTGGAGAAGCGGACTGAGAAAAAGAAGTGAGAGAGTAACTAAATTTAATAGTTACTAGTTTCTTAATTACATTTGTTTTAACAGGAGGTCAATGAAGAACTCAAGTGGGGAAAGTAGTGTAACAGAATCATGCAGAACAGGCAACTCCATTGATGATTGCTGGAGATGTGACCCTAACTGGGAAACTAACCGGAGAATGCTCGCTGATTGCGCGGTCGGATTCGGCCGTAATGCAATCGGTGGCCGTGACGGGGAATTATACGTGGTGATGGACCCAGAAGACGACCCGAAAAACCCTAGCCCCGGCACGCTCCGGCACGCGGTGATCCAAGATGAGCCACTCTGGATCATCTTTGATCATGACATGGCCATTCAGTTAAAGGAAGAACTGATGATGAACTCATACAAGACTATAGATGGCAGAGGGTACAATGTTGCAATAGCAAATGGACCTTGCATTACAATACAAAATGTGACCAACATTAATACATGGCATATTTGTACATGATTGTGTAGCTGCTGGAAATGCAGTAGTAATTGATAGACCAGATCATTATAATTTGAGAGGGATTTCGGATGGGGATGGGATTTCGATTTTTGGGGGTAGGGATGTTTGGATCGATCATTGTACGCTCACGAACTGCAAGGATGGTCTTATCGATGCGGTTTACGGATCGACAGGGATTACGATATCGAACAATTATATGTTTCGGCATGATGAGGTTATGCTTCTGGGGCATCATGATGATTTTTTAGCTGATAAGAATATGCAGGTCACCATTGCTTTCAATTACTTTGGAGAAGGTCTTGTTCAAAGAATGCCCAGGTAACTAGTCATTTTTTCTGGCAGATTTTTGGCTGGGATTTTACTTGATTTGAGTTTGAATTGTTGCAGATGCAGACATGGCTACTTTCATATTGTGAATAATGTGTATACTGGATGGAAAATGTATGCTGTTGGAGGAAGTGCAAATCCAACAATCAATAGCCAAGGAAACCTTTTCATTGCTTTGGATGGGGATTCTGCAAAGGAGGTAATGGAGTGTTTTTTCTATATGGAAATTTGGAACCCTTGTTCCTACACTATTCCTCCTTGCATCTAGACCTATAAGTCCCACCCACCGAGTGAAAATTTAATTAATTAACTAATTTTTTGTTTTATAATAAAAAAAAGTTAAACGAATCTGACTTAAACTCAACTAGACTCAGCTCGTTTTTACCCCGGCTTGCACATGAGCTCAGCTCGTTTAATAATTTTTTGTATACTAATTCTCAAAATGCTTAAAACCGGCTCGAGCTCATTTATAGCTAGAGCTCAAGCCGAAGACTAACTCGGCTCGTTTACAGCTATACCTGCATCAAAACTTATTGGATGATATACACTTGGTTTCTTCAATCTACTTGTTCAGGTGACAAAACGCGAAAGCACAATAGGATACAAAGAGTGGAAGGACTGGAACTGGAGATCAGATGGAGATGTGATGGAGAATGGTGCTTACTTCAGGCCTTCTGGTAAAGAAACTCCCGGAAGCTACTCAAAAGCGGCGAGTATGGTTGCAAGACCGGCTTCGCTTATTACAAATATTATTCCGTCTGCTGGAGTTCTCAGTTGCAAGATAGACCAACAATGCTAAAATCCACCCAAATTTTGATCTCAAATTTTGATGAACATTAGTTGTTCTCATATCCATGTCAATTCTCTTAAAAGCTTCTAATCTGTTGTACCATAAGTAACGACCAAGAGCAACACAAATTCATGTGTTAGAAGTTAGGATTTGCAACTATTTACCAAGGGAAATCGAAGAAGATACAGAATTGAAGTCCGTAAATGTGTGTGTAGACATTTTAAGAATGATAGAATTGACTAGGGTTTTCAATAGCTCAGCCATATAGAATATGCTGAAATGGGTGTACATGTGGTCTTACATGTCTGTACACATCTTTCTAACAAAAGGTACAAAGTTGCTCCAGTTTTCAACCCTAAAAATCTTGTCGTTCATTCTAAAGTAAGTAAACGATTTTACAGCTTCTGATGGTAAATGATAACAATTTGTGTATATTTGTCGTAATCCAGCCTGCAAGAGAAGATTGCTCAGGTGTATTAGGGAGTTGGTGACTAAAAGTTCGCAATAAGAAGCTGGAATCTGAACAGAAATAAAATTACAGCTGGATGAAGAAAGTATATATAAGAGAGACAATAGAGAGAACGCAGTTAATCACATGTTTTAATCAATATTTGAGCAAAAGATCCTCCAAAAGTTTGGAAGTCCTAAACAGACGTACGTTAAAACAATAATTTTCAAAAACTCAAAACATTTTTACTCTCGCTCTTTTGAGACGGTGTCTTGGATGATTGGACCATTAAAAAAAACCAAATTTTTACTTTTTCTCATGTGCAGAAATCTCGTAGCCCGTATCTAATAAGTGTGTGATTAGAGTAGACTGAATTTACCCCCTCTTCTCCTCCCCCAACTTGCCATCCCCTTCGCGCCAAAATATATAAAGAATTCTCAGATCTGCTCCAATTATATAGTCTAAAGGGTCGACTAAAATAAATAGTTTAAGGGGTTAGCCGAAAAGAATGGTCTAATGGATAAAAGTGAAAAAGAAGAAAACACACATGAAGAAATGTATTTTGAGGTAAAGGATGAATAAGAAGATAATAATACATTGATTTAAAGAAAAATAATAATATGAAAGGTTAGAGGGCCTTAGGAGTTCTCTAAATCTAAGATGGGAACATGGATATGAGACATCCTGATACTCTTAACGCCTTTATCAGGCCAAAATGAGAACTTCCTCTTATATGAAAGCATAAGCAATAAATATCAATCAGAATTACCCATTACAATTGCCTAAAGAAGGCACTATTTACTTGCGCATAACATTTTTTAGTAGAATATAAGAACTATTAGCTTTCTATCTAAAAAATAATTACTCCCTCCGTCCTCAAAAAGCCCAAGGCTTTGAGTACATAAATTTTTGTCACAAAAGGATATTTTAAGGGACACGGATCAAATATAAAATATGAATAAAGACTAGTTTACATTCAAAATTATACTTAAATGGGGTATACTAAGTTTGGAAAAGAAAAGGATTTATTAGTATAGTTACACGGGGTCCACTATGGTTAAAAGTGGTACTTATTTTATTATCGTTTCTCTACTTTAGTTTTCTTAATTTGTGTGAAACACGTACTTTGGACATCTTTTTGAGGAAGGAGGGAGTATATAATAGTAATTAATACTCTGCGAGACTTATGTACTTTTTAACTTTCACAATTTTGCATTTTTCATCAGTCCAGATTATGATGTTGCAATGATTCTGACTGCCACACTTAGCTTGAACAAACTATAAAATTCCTCTAATTGATTGAATCAGTATATCATGAAATTTCGTATAAACAGAGTGATGTCATGATAGCTGAACCTGATATTAATAAATATACTGTTCCAAGCTTTTGTAAAGAGAGATTGGGAATCATCAACAACAGTGCAAAGAAAGAATAATGAATACCTTGTCATATCGTTCATAAGAATTTCTTCCGGTCAAATGTATTGCCCTTTCCTTTGACACACTCCTTATCTGCAATGATGATAATAAGAGCCAGCTAGGATAATAATAAGCACAACTGAATGACGTTCAACAATATGTATTGTATCATAATTCATATAACAGACTTCTCAAATAATTTTCACTTCTTTAAAAGGAATTGTAAATTAAGCAGTCCACATTCTTGCAAGATAAAAAAAATGAGTTACAACTAAGAAGTGCTGATGTACAGTTAAAGAAGATATTTGATAAGATAAAAGGTGAAACAACAACCGTCATGTTTTGCAAGTAAGAGTTTTATACTAGGAGCAATTGCGTATCAATTGCAAACATTATATTGAAGGATTAAGGTCAATTTCACTAACAGACTTGATCTCAGCTCCTTTATGGCTCAACTCAGCTAGATTTGCAAGCTAAACAAGTCAAGTTTGAAAAGCGAATTAGGCTTGGAAAACTAGCAAAGTTTGACACTGGTTTGCTGGATTTTTCAGCTTGTTTGCCGACTTATAAAGCATTTACAGCTTGTACAGATTTGACTTGTATAAACTAAGCATAGTAAGTATTTACATGTACACACAATTAAATGTATCTTATATGAACTCGAACTCGAGCTCAATTATCTCTTAACAAGCTGTTGGGCAACAAACTAGTGAACTTAACACAGACTATCCACTCAAGTTTGAATGTGATCCTTGGCTCATCTACCGACCTGAGCTTGAAATCATGGATCTCGCATAATAATAACCTAGGTACATATCAAAGGATACTTTAATATTCATCCTTGACCCATCCAATCAACAATAGTATCAATTTGTGAATGCATATTCCCAACAAGAGGAAATTTCAACAATAGTAAAGAGCTGAGATAAGGGCACAATTTGACAACATACAAGGATCAGATTTCTCATCCTTTCTTGGGAAGAAACTTAAACTCAACAACGCATGTTATCCCAAAGTAGTTGGGGTTTGCTCGAAATGAATCCATATAAAAGCTAAAGTAGAAAGAGAAGGAGAAAAGAACAGCAAGAAACTGGAATAGTGTATTTATTTTTCTAACGTTTTGGTTCTTTAATATTCATCCTTGACCCATCCAATCAACAATAGTATCAATTTGTGAATGCATATTCCCAACAAGAGGAAATTTCAACAATAGTAAAGAGCTGAGATAAGGGCACAATTTGACAACATACAAGGATCAGATTTCTCATCCTTTCTTGGGAAGAAACTTAAACTCAACAACGCATGTTATCCCAAAGTAGTTGGGGTTTGCTCGAAATGAATCCATATAAAAGCTAAAGTAGAAAGAGAAGGAGAAAAGAACAGCAAGAAACTGGAATAGTGTATTTATTTTTCTAACGTTTTGGTTCTTTAATATTCATCCTTGACCCATCCAATCAACAATAGTATCAATTTGTGAATGCATATATTCCCAACAAGAGGAAATTTCAACAATAGTAAAGAGCTGAGATAAGGGCGCAATTTGACAACACACAAGGATCAGATTTCTCATCCTTTGTCGGGAAGAAACTTCAACTCAACAACGCATGTTATCCCAAAGTAGTTGGGGTTCTCCGCTACCGTGTTAATGCTATGAAAGGAATATGTGCTATTGTTTGTATGTGCACTCACAAATTTATCAATTAGAACCAAGCATAAGTATAAACACGTCCTCTCATATCCTAGAGCTGATACATAATACAATTCCAACTGCTTCTGAATAAGAAGTTCTGAAAACGTAGAATATTGGTCCAACTGTTTAAAAAGAATTGAACTCAACATGCTGCCAGTTAAACCTCCACACATGTTAAATATGGGAGCTTTGACATGCGAAGTTAAGTTGATGGTGAACTGACCCATATATTTCTTCACAACATAGAGTTATCAAACAAGACACAAAATATATCGAGCCGGTGTAACAAGTTACTCTGATATTAAATATTACAGATAGCCCAACCAAATAAGAAAACAATCTTTAACAAACAAAGAGATTCAGTACCTGTTGTAGTAATCCTTCTGCGCTGCAAAAGTATGTTGGCGGGTGTTCACCGTCCAGCATCTCAAAGCAGCTAAAGGAAGAGGATATATAGATCATAAAGCTGGTTCATTGCGACTACATAGACCAAGAAAACCCAATAATCTAAAAACAGGATCAGGAAAACAATGAACATGATAAGAGGTGGGACACATCATGTTGTTTCCACATAAAATGACAAGAAAATTTTGACCAAAATATGCTTCCATGTCACAGAATTTACATTACCTGGGACCAGTTTGAATCATTGATTCAATTGGGACATAATGTAATGGTCATTTATAATGTAATACTCCCTCCGTCCCAAATTAAATGCCCAGTTTTTATTTTTTGGTCAAATTTTTGTACCATTTTTTGGTCAAATGATGTAATGGTCATTTATTTTTTTGGTCAAATTTTTGTACCATTTATAATGTAATACTAATTTTTGTACCATTTTTTACAAAATTTGGGTGAAGGGATTATAAGCATAAGAAACTATATACAATTACTACCAACGCCAATATTTATAATTTTTAAAGTTTATTTATGTATTCTGAATTATTAATTCTAAAAATAGCCAATTCAACCAAGAAAGCCAAAATTGGGGGAATTTAATTTGGGACGGAGGGAGTAGTAATTTTCTATTACTATGAATTTGTTTGGTTTGTTTCTGGACTATGACCATATTTGACATTTACTGTCTAATTCTTGTTTTTTTTCTGTTAACAGGACAAACAACTAAATGTTAGATTCAGCAAAAGGTTACACCCTGTGAATCCAAGTATATAAATATATTTATAATTTTCAATAATAAATAATACAAATAATTATATACTAGAATATATAATTAATACCATAAATAAAATAATTAACTAGTATCATAATTAAAAAAAATTAATACCATATTAAAATATTCAAGTAACATTATAATTAAAATATTTAAGTAATGCCATAATTAAAAAATGATTAATTTCAATATTTCATTAATAAAAAAATTACTTACCGAGATAATAGAACTATTAATTAATACCATAATTTAAATATTTAACTAATATTATATTTGAAAATTTTAATGAATGCCATAATTTAATATATATATATATATAAATAATTAATAACATATCATAAATAAAATAATTAGCTATAAACATAATTAAACTATTTCATTAATACCACAATCAAAATATTTAATTCATATCATAATTAAATTATTTTTATCTATTACCATAACTAAATTATTTAATTAATATCATAACTAAAAGTTTCGAATGATAACATAATTAACTTTTCAATTAATATCATAAAATATTGAACAAAAACAATAGTAAAATATCGAATTAATAAAGAATATAAAGAAAGTTTGTTAATTTTTTGTATGAATACGCTTAGAAGGTCGATCTTAGTATAAATGATACGACAAATTATTGAGTTAAGTACGCAATGAATCTCGGTATAAATGGTGATAAAATAGGTTATCATTGATATAACACATTATTGAGTTATATGTACGTTATAATTACATATGTAATAAGCCATTACGTTCACATATTAATGCAATGAAAAAAATTGGGGTAATCTATTCCGGATGTAGTTCAAATTACAACGTGATTGGACAAACCTAGTACAAAGAAACATCTCACCAACATAATGAGTCATTAACATAATGAGTCATTAAAGATTACGCTAGATTTTAACATGACCCAAACAAAACTTCTCCTTAATGTCTTCTCATATCTTGCAACAGAAAGTTAAAGAAAACGATGGTAAATTAAGTATCTATACCAGACTACTATATTTTGTGCCTCAAAAAGTGCTCTCCCTGTCTCAATACAAGACTCATCATTCAATTGTTCATAGTTAAAGGCCCTCAGGGAAAAAACATAAAAATTAACTAAGTTTATTTTTAAAATTATTCTTTAGCAGCTTAACTAGAATTTTAGACAAAGAATTAAAAAAAATTACAATATCTAAACGCAAGATCTGCTGATAAGATAGTTTTTAGCCGGTCACTCAAACTGAGGTTGTTGAAAACTCGTCAATTTGCTTACATATGCAAGGCTATGCAATAATGTACCCCAATTTTTTGTAGGTTATCTACTTTAATATTCTGTTCAGATTGCAAGAAAATAGCCAATTCATGTAGGGTAATATAGAACAAGAAGAAATCAGAAGGATTAAACTCTTACGAAATCTGCAGTGCAGCTCCATGACGAGACAAAATTGATGCCAATGGAACATATCCATCCTTTCCAGCAATGTTGTAGTAACCAGCAGTAAGTTCAGCAGGATGTGACGACGTCTGGAACCACCAGTAAATTGCACCGATCTTAGCCACTAATAAAACAGAGTTTTCTTCACTTTCTAGATATTTCTGAAAAATATTTACAGCCTTTGCAAGAATCGCATCTGCATGCCTGATCAGCTTATTACTATACCATTCCTGCAAAGAGAATAATATTCAGGTTTATGATGACTTTGTGATCGTACTTGCAACATGATACTGAAAACAATGCAAGTAATTCCACTACGGCAGTAGCCATAACGGATTTGTGATTGGGTATTAAAGCCCAAAACAAATATGGTCTTCATTGACTAATAATGCAAAGTATGCAATATGCCTGAACACCGACTTTTGTAGATGATTTTTCATTTTATTAATAGCAGCAAGTGATACATTGGATGTAGACTCCAACAATATCCCTACAATTAATTCAGTTTTAAGAGACGAAAACAATTTTCACCAATTATAGAACTTACAAATCATAGTGATTTCTCATTTTTATTCACATGCACACCATTCTTGGTATGTTCCTCTAGAACTCATAAGATTTTTTTATTGTTGGGATTGGCTCATACTTTAGTGGGTTCGACTAAGCGCAGTTGATAGCTTGATGTATGCAATGGTGTGTATGAGACCAAATATTGTCCAAGCAGTGAGAGTATTGAGCAGATATATGTCTAACCGCTATCTATCAATCGATTTGAAAAAACATGTTCATCTCGCTTTTCATTCCCATTAAAAGAGTTTTTAGGTACCTTTGTAGCACTTTTGATTTTGCTTTGCACTTTGGACGCAAAGGAGATGTCTTTTGAGGTGATAGGATATGTGGAAGCTGATTGGGGTGGAGATGTTGCTAGCAGGAGAGTAACAAGTGGTTATGTGTTCAACTTGTTTAATGGTCCTGTGAGCTGGCAGGAAACAAAATGGTGTTTGCTTAGTCATCCACTGAAGCAGAATTCATGGCGGTAACTCATGCAGGTAAGGAAGCAAATATGGATTTGTAGGTCGTGTGTTGAGCATGGTTTTAAGCAGAAGGCAGTAAAGTTGAAGCGTGACATTCAGAGTGTTATTCACTTAGCAAAGAATCCTGATAGTCATATTGATATTCAGTACCATGTCATTAGAGAGAGGTGATGAGAAACAATACTCTTGGAGAAGGTTGACATAGCGGTAAACAGCGTAGACTTCTTAACTAAAGCAATTAGTTTGGCGAAGTTTAAGTGTTGGGCATCTGAGGTGGGCATCAAGAAGTATTCACCAAGTGGAAGAATGTTGGGATTGACTCATACTTCAGCGAGTCCAACCAATGGCCGCTACGACATTGTAGTCAGGATCTTGCTAAGTGTCACGTGTATTTGGACTTGGGAATTTATTAGCAGTTCGGTGTTCGGCTTGACTAATGTTTTGGGCCTCATGGGTTTGAGCTCATGTTATAGTAGTTAGGGTTTTCTAATTACTATATAAACATTGCTTGGGCTATGGATCATTGTGTGAGTCACATATATGAATATATTAGACATGCAAGACTAGCTAAAATTTGGTGGACCTGACTATATTCTTGTGTCATTTACTTTCCATTCTTCTTTAAGTTATGTGATGTGTGCAATATTCAATCTTAAATCTAGCCATTGTCATTATTCAATAACAATACTTATACTAACTCCTTAATAGTTCTGTGAAATAATAAATCCTAAGTTAACCTAGAGAAATAGCTCAGTGCAATCACTACAATAAGAATATAGTACCACAAAAATGAGAAGAGAATAGAGAGAGAGGGAGGGAGAGAGGGAGAGAGGGAGGGAGGGAGAATATAAGAAAGAACAGAAGTAAGCTTTATTCTTAAGCAAGGATTTTCAGTGGGTTGGCAATTCCCGAATCCCTGGATCCATATTCGTGGAGTATTTTCTAAGAATGGCCTTGATCGCAGCTCATTTTCTAGATAATGGCCAAAAAGTTGAAGTTTTCTTAAAATGGGCCAAACGCCAATTGAATTGTTGGACTAAAATTAATTAATTGTCTTAATCAAATTATTATATTAACTTATTTAATTCTTTTTTAAATAGACGTTTTTTTATAAATAAATAAAAAATTAAATAGATGTTTTTTAAATAAAAAAATTTAAAAGGCGTAAACGCCAGTTTAAGTGGCGTTTGGCGTAGGAATTTTTTTTTAATAAGTAACTTTGAAAAGCTAGGTGAAGAGAGAGAGAGAGGGTAAACGCCAATTAGACTGGCATTTGATGTCAAATGAGAAAAAGTGATGCCCAAGCAAATATTGGAAATGAAAGAGAGCTTTGGCCATGCCAGTTTAAAAATATTTTTGGCCATGCCAGATTCACATGTCTTCAAATGAATCAAACAAAAATATTGTGTCAAATATTTTGTCCTTCCTCTGTCATTAGCATTGGAAATGAAAGAGAATATAGATTCTTCTTACTCGTTTTCTTCTTTTTGCAGTACAAGGAGCTAGCACCACCAATCTGGCATGGCCAAAAATATTTTGAAACTGGCATGGCCAAAGGTCTCTTTCATTTCCAATATTTGCTTCGGCATCACTTTTTCTCATCTGACATCAAATGCCAGTCTAATTAGCGTTTACCCCCTCTCTCTTCACCCAGCTTTTCAAAGTTGCTTATTAAAAAAAAAATTCCAACGTAAACTGGCGTATTCGCCTTTTAAATTTTTTATGTTTAATTTATAAAAAATGTCTATTTAAAAATAATAATAATTAAGTTAATATAATAATTTGATTAAGGTTATTAATTAATTTTGGTCCAACGCCACTTGAATTGGCGTTTGAATTTTGATTTTCAAATTCAAACGCCAATTCAATTGGCGTTTGGCCCATTTTAAGAAAACTTCAACTTTTTGGCCATTATCTAGAAAATGAACTGCGATCAAGGCCATTCTTGGAAAATACTCCATATTCGTGGATTATTCTAGGGTAATCTTCCGTATTTTGTGTAATGCAAAATTAAAATATTACAAATATTATTTGTAACATCTCAGTCCCATATCGAAACATGTGAGAAATTTTATCTATATATAAGGAATAAGTTGCTAATAATGTTATTTTCAATCATGACCTTTTGGGTGAACCCAGGTTGTTATGCTCTTTACTACACTAATTAATATTATGTTGTAGATACTAATACTATCTATGAATATAAGAATTAATTAGTACTCCCTCTGTTTCAAAAAATAAAATCATTATTGACTTTTTAAATTCAACAACATTTTCAAATTCAAAATTGACATGAATTTATTTTATTTTAGTCAACAGAAAGATGAATATTGTAAATTATCTAAAAATATTACTCATTGCAAGATTTATTATTTCATAATTATCAATAAATCATCTCAAGTTTGAGTTTGAAGATGTTTCAATTGACTTTCAAAAGTTAATGATCTTATAATCTGAAAGAGAGGGAGTATATATTTTTTAAATTCCTAGATAGTATAAGTGTATAAAATTTTGTGTTTCTAGAGTTTTTTTTTACATTTTACAATGAATTAATATTTATTAGGACTGAATATTTAATGTATGTATATTTAATATGTAAATATTTGCCAAATCCTCTCCATATGACGAACCTAAGCCCAAATCCTTCTTAGCTTTACTCTCAGCTATTGTCAAGTCCATAACGTCAACTAAGTTATTTAAAAGGATATTGAAAATCAATGTCGACAAGACAAATTCTTCAATTGTTTTATTGATGCTCTTTGAAGTTAATAAAAATCAACTCCAATCATCAACAATATAGACAGTAGGTATAATTAATTGAACTCATTCAGACATTTCAAATGGTAGGATATTGGTCAGTAGACTGCTTAAGGTTTGCAAGAGAACATTAACCCCCGCCCCCCAAAACAAATTGCATTCTCATTACAAACATCTCTCAACATTCCTATTTTATTACATCATATCATACTGACATGATGTTCATAAACCCTTGATGAAATTAAGTTCTCTTTAACATTGGCGTATATGAAAATGGTAGGACCACCATAGTCTGAAATTAGCATGAAGCAATTTTTTGGCCACTAGCTAGACCACTCTTTCACCAGTCCAGAGAACACCAAAAACACACACAAATTGCATTCTTTATACAAACATCTCTATATCATTCCATCAAGTGCATATCATGAAAGTCATGCATAAGCATAAATACAAATGATCTCACTCTCACATATATAAAAACAGTGCATCAATAATTATACTGATATGATGTTCATAACCAGTTATTGAAATTAAGTTCTCTTCAACATTGGTGTCTATTGTAATGTTTTCTTCTTTACAAACACGATGAGCAGGCGAGTATGCAAATGCAACACATATGTCAATCAGTAAAACATGTTAAGCAAACCTCAACATCTCATGCCCTCCTTTTACAAAGATGCCCTAGTATCTGTTTTGAGATTTACCAAATTAGAAATCACTATTAAGCTAAGTTTACTCATTGTTTGCAAAATTCCGACTCCATCAGAACTCAAGGAGTTCTTTAAAAAATCAAGGACTTTTTAGGATTATTAAGCATGTTGTATATTTTTATCATTTTTAGTTAAACAATATACATAGAGACTAAAGAGGCCAGCAAATAACCTAGACAAGTTCAGAAGCAGCTAGGGGTTGATTGAAAATAGGAGCGCCCCACAGGTCATACCACAACATATAGATATGAATTATTCAGTAACCTTAATTCATATAAGAAAGCAACTCTCTAGCCAACAAATAAAGCTGAACAAAGGATTTAAGCAAAATTTGGCAAGTTCATTTCAAAGTGAATGCTATATAAATTATAGCTGAAGATAGATATTTGACATTCCTAAGAAAACTTCTACCAACAGATATTATCAATTACATACCAAGAAGATCTAAAACTTGTCCCATTACGCATAAAGAGTAACTTTCCTAGACCAGAAGTATAGTAACACGAACGGGGTAACATTACTTGGAAACTTACAAGGAAAAACTGACCATAATCAGAAAGAAAGTTCTCCTGTCCCTCTTCAAAGAAAGGAATTCCAAAAGGAATACTGTTATAGTTCCCAGCATTCTGAGGACCCTTGTTTCCCCAATGTGGCTTTCCTTCTTCCCACGAAGCAATCTTCAAGTCTTCCATCCTTAAAAGGAAAGCACATTCATAAAAGGTGAATACCGATATTAACTGAGCTGATTCTACAGGGCTGTTAAGTTTAACTTACATGTATTTATCATAACACTGGAATTCTCCAATTCCAGGAAATTGCCATCTACCGTCACCAAAGGGGTGTGCAGGATACCTGCATTTGATACTCTATAACAATGTCTTCCAAGGATATTGTTCTTTTAATCTATAAACAGTAGAAAAGTACCTAAGCTCCCCACATGGACCAAGACCAACACTGATTTCTTCAATTAAAGTTCCCATTAGTGATCCAAATTTATCCGCAAAATTGAGCATGAAGTCTTCGTAACATTGTAGGCCCGTCCGTCCGCAAAATAAAGGATTATGGTCCACTCCTAATGTAAGATAATCATCGTTGGTGTATCCATTCCGATCGCGATAATATATATCCTTATTAAGATTACCAATCTGGGGAAAAAGAAACAAAATGTCATCAAAATAAAGTAATGGTTCTGGTTTCAAAACTGATAAACATAAATACTAATTTGAATATGTCATTACTCTGCCTTAATCTTTTGGTACCTCACAATCAACTCAATTCAATAATGCCTTTTATCCCAAACTAATTGGGGTAGGCTGTAAATGAATCGTACCTTACATACATCAAATTAAAAAAAGGGAAAAAAACATTAGTTAAAAAGATTTTAAAAAAATAAATAATAAAAGGATAAAGGCCCATCAATGAGGAGAGATTACTGCTAGTCATATATAAATACTAATCTTCGAGATAGATTAGGAAATCAAATTTATATATTTATTCTAATCCATAAAGTATGACATGATTCTATTTATATGATATGTGTGTGCACGTGTCTATATATATATATGTGTGTGTATATATATATGTTATCAGAATGGGCCCACCAATTCCATTTCCCTATGTTGTCAGTTTTTTGTTCACCAGTATGTACAGAACTATATAAGTTACAGTGATGGCCCCTAGGGGTATGTACAAGATGGTAAATGAGAATACAGTAAGAAAAGATCGAAAGGTGTGACATGTATTGAATACAAATCTTTTTTATTGTGTACTAATTCTTCAGAATGGGTCCTCCTGAAACGAACACATGTAGCACACTCAAAGTTAAGTCGGGTTCCGTCATCCGCGATGGGGGGACACTGTGCTAGATTCCCTAAATGTTTGTTTCGCAAGTGCGAGTCCTAGGGGCTCTGTTATGTGATATTCCTGGGAGAAAAATAAGTACAGTGATGACCATGCAAAGGGAACATACCTCCATGATCCACTGTGGAAGACTAACACCATACCCGGGTGATGATAAATGCATATTTGAGTGGAAGGACAATGCAACTTGTAATTTCAACCCCACCTCTGATATCAGTTCGAAAAACTCTTCATACAGAGACCAGTTGTATACCAAAGGAGAAGTTTCTACAATTCCCCACCAAACTTCAACTGCAATTCCGTGGACACCTGCTAACTTGAGTGCTTTCAGAGATATAGTTAAGGCCTTGATTCTGAGAAAAAGATAGAGCAATTATTACATATATGGGTCACCATAATATCTCATCAAGTAATAAAACTCTATGCACAAGAGTAGAACTTACAAACATGTCTAGGAAGTAGGAACATAATGTGTTGTTTGGATGTTAGAGCAATAGCAAAAGTACTTACTTTCTAATTCTTGGAACCCCAAAAGTATCAATACAAAATGAGTCGATAGGCATCATGACATAAACAGGAACCCTCTTGTGTTTTGAAGACTCGGATAATGTGGATCTTGATTTCTCTCGAAGATCCATGCTGCAAGACATATTTAGTCAGATTAAAGTGCAATTATCTTCTTTATACTGAATCAAGATACCAAAGGTGTACAGATTTGGTAAAATATTATTTTGCAAATAATGAGTAGAATAAAATACTGAACACTTTCAAACAACCAGCAAAATATTAGTCAGCAAGCCTCAAAAGAAACGAAAATAGAAAAGAAGGAAACCAATCCATTATCAAACCTAACCTATTTGTTCTCCAATTTGGTATGTATTATTGCCAAATACCTCAAACAACATAATTTAAACCGTATATGTTCAATATCAACAGCGCAAGAAATTTTAACATGAAATTGGAGTAAAAGTTTGGTCTATTTTACCAAGAAGGTCTACGGTTCGAGTCCGTATAGTCCTAGAGCCCTAATAAAATGAAAATTCAAATACAAAAAATTGGCTTCTTTCAAAAAGGGCTTCTGCTTCCTTTAGGAATGTTTTAGTAGAAAGATATGATTTCTTGAAACGGTTTATTAGTTTTTAGGTAAGTTAGACTTCTTTATTGCGTTGCGAAAAGAGATCGAAGACGAAGATTTTCTGATGCAGTGCGGGCACTGGATGGAAAAGACAGATAAGAGAACAACCTACCAGAAGGGCATAATACCTCAAGGAGCACCAATCTCTCCCGGCAAACATCTATCTGCACGAAGCCGACTAATAGGAATTGGAAAAATCCGTGTATTTCTGAACCAATTACTTTTAAGGAAAACTTTACTTTTCAAAATATTTCCGAACATTGGGTAGAAATGTACTAATGTAGTCAACAAACCTAGAATAAAAGTAATAGCAAGCATGGAATTCATTTCACTTTATAGTTTTAGAATTAGAAATACATCTCTAATTTTGGAAAGGACTAAAAAGGAAAATGACAAACTTGACATTGTGTCATTTATTCTGCTGTCAACGAAAAGATTACTCTTTTTGTGGAACAACTATATTTGGCAAATGGGACTCTATTCGTGGAACATAGGGAGCACAATCAATGGTTAACATCCTATTAGGCTGGAAGGAGAACTGGTGTTACTAGAATTTTCTTAAAAGTAAAACGAATAGGAAAAAGTAGCACCCATTTGATCACCAAGATTTATTATCTCACAAGCTTATCAGTAAATCTAAAGTGCAGCTCTTCAGTAATCAAACTACAGAATTATAAACCTCAATAAATTCCCACACCAATATGTTTTGATTAACAAATAGAAATCCTTCGCACTCCAACTCTATAGTATTTCCTCAAATGAGTATGAAATTGCTGAGAATTCATCAGCAATCAAAATTAAAATGAGCTACAGAAAAAAAAGATGATGAACTGACCTGAAAATGCGATTGGTGGCAGATACAGATCGCCATCGAGAGAATCCCTTCTTAAAAAGGGGAATCGTTAATAGGTGCCGTCGATTCTTCCATATTTTCCTTTTCTCAAAACAGAAATCCCTAATTGGACTGCTGCTAAAGCCATAGCAGCCTCTCCTTTCCATGCATTTGCACGCCATTCCCATCGATCTCTCTCCCGATCGAAGAGAGAGAGAAAGAGAAAAAGAAATCAGATAAACAGAATTTCTTCAAACATAAATACTAACGCAACAATTTTTCATAGCCTTGTTTTTTAATCAGGTTTACTGGATACTCGGCATAGGGTGGTAATTTTCTTGAGCAGATTTTGTGTTGCCATTTTGCCTGACCCTTTTTGTTACCCACCTAAATTTTTGACACACAGCCTTTTATTTAATACTCCCTCCGTCCAAAATTAACTGCTCAGTTTTGACTTTTTAAATTTAAATTAACTATTCTTAGAATTAATAATTAAACACATATAAATATATTTTTAAAATTATAAAAATTAGGATTAGTAATAAATTGTATATACTTTCTTTTGATTATAATCTTTTCACCTATATTTTAGCAAAAATAGTAAAAATATTAGTTTTAAAACTGGTCAATTTGACTTTAAAAAGTTAAAACTGAGCAATTAATTTGGGACGGAGGGAGTACCAATTAACTCTAACTTAACATAGTTATTTTAACATTAAGGGTGGTGTATTCAATTAAGATTTTTAAAATAAAATTTTAAGTGACATACTTTTGTAGAATTTATGGAATTTTAATGACTTTCAAAGACTTTAAAGACTCTTTTAAAATGACTTTTATAGACTCTATAAAATAAGTAACAGACTTTTATAAACTTTTTATCAAGACTGTGATAGACTTTTGTATACTTCTAATATATTTTGCAATTTATATTAATTGTTAATTAGCCCATATGTACAACATCTCTCTTTTTTTTCATGAACTAGAGTAAATCTCATTATATTATTGTGGCATGAGATTTTATATATGTTGAAAGCGTTTATATTATTCTACTCATTTCATAATACATTTGGATACTCTGATACCAATAAAACTTTAGAAACTACAGACGCAATACAAAAATTAAACTCAATTTTCATTGAACTATATATAGCAGTTCCATTTCCAATTGCAATTTTCAAATCTCCATAGTCAGTAAAAGTATCGTTCTTTAAGTATTTATGATTCGGGTGGGACTACCAACAAAAAAAAAACTCCATTAATCACAGTGTAAATAATATAAACATATAAAATAGAGTTGTCATTGATAATTATTTTAAAAAATACTAGAAGCTTACCATGAAGTAATCTTCCCACACTTCATCCCTAGCAGTGAACTTTTTATTGATTGGATCCCACCCAAACCCAGAGCTATTACGAAAAAGCTCCACAAAATTGCCATAACGATTCTTAAACCATTTCAGTCGACTTAGGTACTGTGAGTATGTTATTTGGCAGCCAAGTTTTTGATTAAGAGCAGGAAGTATCTTTTTCTCAACTGTTTGCTTACTTAGCATTCCACTACTATCACGCCATCCACGAACTGCAGCATCAACCATGAGTTGTAACAACTCATTGCTCTCGTCTAATGTCCACGAATTATAAGTTCCAACATTTTTCCTTTTCCTTTGTTATTTCCTTGTTGAGAATCTCCCATTTATAATTACTATGTCATATATACACATCTATCTTAGTATTTCCTTTAGTAATTTATTAGTCTAAACACATAATCATAATCATATATTATACATACTTGGTACTACATATAATCATATAATCATATATGTACTACATAATCATATATTATGTAGTAAGTAGGCCAAAATGTCACATATTACATTCACATTCATTAGTTTATAAATTTTGTATAATAGTTTCACACAAAAATACAACTATAAAAAGGGAAGAATTTACGTAAAGTGAATGCATGTCTAAACATCCAGTTAGAGCTAAAACATAAGGGCTACATAATTCAGCACAAAGTGGTTAATAATAAGCACATAAATATTGAATTTCATGTTCCATCAATTAAGATTGTTGAATAACATTAAGAAGACTTACAAAGTAAATAAATTAATTAAAATGTGATATACTTGATATTAAACAATTATATTAAATTCAAATGAAAAAAGATTAAGAAAAACTATCTTCTCAAAATACTCATAATTTATTATTTATCTTGTTAATATCGAAATTCAATTCACGGAATTGTACATACATAATCATATTTTATACATACATAATCATATATTTTCATATATTAACTGTAACACATAATCATAATTATACATAATTATAATCATACATAATAATATATTTTCGTACATAATCATATATTTTCATATAGTTTCATATATTATACATACATAATCATAATCATATATTTTCAAAAATTAACAGTAATTTCATATATTATACATACATAATCATATATTAACAGTAACACTTACACATCATATATTTTTTATTTTCATATATTATACATACATAATCTGTACAATTGATATGAGAGTTTCATGATTTTATCTCACCTTTGTTGAACAAATCTCTTTCCTCTTTCTATTGGAAGCTTTCGAACGGCTATTTTTTTCCTCACCAATTCAGATTAGGTTTATTTGTTTACTTATTAATATATCTTGTTAATTCTATTATTATAATAAATCTAATTATTTTTATGGCCCAAATTTTACCAAATTATTTATCCATCACATATTAATATTTATTAGCCCATATAAAATAAATATTTAATTTGACCCAATAAAAGATAAAGTTCAATTAATAACTATTTTTATCCACCTTTGTGTTTATTTGGAAGTCTTTAGAAATCTTTAGAGATGAGACAAGACTTTGGATATGAATTGATAGTTATAATTCTTCTTCTAAAGTCTGTCAAACTCTACCATTTGATAGAAATCTTTAAAATCTATGACTTTTTGAATACCAAAATACTTTTATAGACTTTATAAAAATTTTAATTCAATACCACGTAACTTTTAAAGACATTAAAAAAATTGTAATTGAATACCACTAAACTTTTATAAACTCTTTAAATGTCTTGATTGAATACACCCAAACTTTTAAAGTCTTTAAAAATCCTAATTGAATACACCACCTAACTCTATTATCTCCTAATAAAAAAATTAAAAAAATACACTTTTTACTTTTATGGGTTTTCTTATCATTTTTATGCCCATAAAGTAATGAAACTGTAATACCCAAGAATTTTTTGAATATTATTAATAATTATATTAATAAAAATCAAAAATTTCTTTGAATATAAATAAATATTGTCGTGGCATGAGTTACATTAATTCTATTCAATTAAGTTAAGTATGTGACAATTTTGGTAGGATTGAGGAATAGCTTAATTGTAAGCTTATGAGGATTGCTTAGTGTGGCATAATAAAAGACTAAGAGATTCATCAAGTGAATTAATAGAGGAATGATTCAATAGAAGAAAGATTAATAAATATTATATTATTTAACCAATTGTTATTACGAGTAGTTGCATATAATTGAATAATAAAGTAATTTCATGCATGAAATATAAAACAAGTTGTTTAACTAGTAGTATTATTAATTTAGGGTTTGGACTAAATTCTACAGTTACCAAGTCTGAGAATTTCCAGAGTGGCGCAGTTGTGCCACTTCTGTATTGTATACCAGCGCAGCTGAGCCAGTAGTAAAGTTTGGAAAATAATCTCTACTGTTACAATGATGGATTATTAACATTAATGAAAGAGAAACTGAATAAGTGAGATAGTGGACTAAGTACCAATATTATTAATGTGAACATTATTATTAAATATTGTTACGTACCACCACGTGGGATATAAGAACATGTAAGTAGTAGTATCATATAATTACTTTATGCATTGACATAATATAAGGTGGGGCAATTAAATGTGAATTTTAATATATGGGAGTAAATAAATATGTACTATTAAAATATTTATTTCAATAATGATATGTAATTAAATAATAGTTTTATGGAATATTGGATTATTAGTACCCAATTAAATTGTGTTCGTACATGTTATAAATATTAATTAGACTAAACCAATGTACATGGATTATATGATATTGGTACATATATAATCCTTAAATTTTCATTATGTAGTATCATTAGTACATTAAAATTACATGAGGGAACTAAAGAGGATTTAAATTAAGCACATTGGAACTAAATGCTGAGATTTAAAAGACTTGTCCCAAATCAGTTGGGTCAAACAGTGTTACACTCTCCTTTACGTGAATTGCAAAGCTAAGAAAAATGGCTAGCTAGGAGATTATAATGGCTATGAAAATGGTTAAGGGAGAGTGGTTGGCCAACTCTTCCTTAACCACTGGTTTCTTCTTCTACCTCATGAATTCTAACCTTTGAGCAAAACCATTAACTAGGCAATCAATCTTCTATAAATAGTAGCTATCTTCTTCATTCTTTTTGTTGCTGTGATAGTTTGATAAATTCTAATTTCAGAGTGTGAGTTGCTTTGTTGATTAAGAAGGAGTCTGGAATATCAGAGAGTAGGAATTAAGCTTCTTAGAAGGTAAATTTCTTGCTTATGTTTTTAATTCCAAACTTGGTAAATTGTAGAAATTCCCATGAATTCTTGTGAACTTGATTGGGAATTGTTATCAATGTGTTTATGAAGTTTATATGCACATATGAAACCTCTGACAATAAGTTTAAGCATATTTAGAATGAAGAAGATTGAAATTGGTTTGATTTTTGCCGAAGCAGAGGTTCTTCTGGACTGTCCAGGGTAAGGCGCAGCTCCGCTCTCCCTGTAGTTTAGAACGGCATAGCTTCGCTGTGCACCAGTCTTGATTTTGACTTTTGTTTTCAAATATGGTGAAGTCTAACATGATGATATAATTTGAGCATACATAAAAATAGGTTTGATATGTGGATTTAGGTTCCTTGACATATCATGAATAATGTGGATGGTGTTAATATACATGTACTAAAGGAAATTATAGTTTTGAAAATAGACTTTGACGAAACTTATGATATTTAAGTTCTGAACATATGAGCATGTGTATGTGGTTTGGCTATGCATGAAACATGATTTAAAAATCTGTTTACACTCGTTAAGTAGTGATAGCCTAGTTCAAAAAGACTTTTAGAAGAAGACTTGAAAGTTTTGAAAAACTAATTTTTACGAGCATGATATGGTTTACATTCTGAATTTTGGGCATGCATGCTAGTACCTTTATGTCACTAAGCAAGACCTACATATGTACTCACCTAGTCGGTCATGAAATAAACTATTTAAGCATGAGATTAGACATATTTTAAAGTAATAAACGATAGTAACTATGCTTGAGTGAATCGAATACATGTAAGCATACATCTTACAGATTATAGGATCACCTTAAGTGTATACATGACAAATATAGTAGCATTGTGATTTCATGATCTTATTTGGCCCTAATTCATTAGAGATACTAATCTAGACTATAACATGTGAAGTTGAACTCTGAGGAACCTTAAAGGTGCAGACTCTTTAATATGTGTTTATGTTATATGTTGATATCCATGTATGTTAAGGAATGAGACAACACAGGAAGAACAATGCTCAACTCTGGTCTGGCCAGGGGACAGTGCAGATGCGCCGTCCCTAAGCCTAACTAGGTAACAAAAATGAAAGTAACGAAGCTAAGTTGAATCATTTTGTAGACAATAAAAGTAACGAAGCTAAGTTGGATGGTGAAAAGGTACCGAAAATGTTGGTGATGTTCATTCTGAAATTCGACAAGAGCTAATTCCATTAATTGGCATGGAGTTTGCAATAGAACAACAAGCATATAACTTTTACAATACGTATGTATATCATGTTGGTTTCAGTGTTAGAAGAAGTAAAGCACACAAATGCAAAAATAATCAGTTGAGAGATAGGCTTTTTGTTTGTTTTGTTGAAGGTAAACGTCGATATGATAAACGCGATGTTTATGCGAAATCTCATCGAGCTGAGACAAGATTCGAGTGTAAAGAAAGGATGAAAATCAATTGTCATTTAACTGGTAAGTATCAGGTCATTGAGTTTGTTGCTGATCATACACATGTGACTCCAAGTCATAGAAAAACCTAATTTTTTAGGTCTCATAGGAGCATGACTCTAGCAAAAATCGATGAAGCTGATATGGCTGATAGTTTAGGAATTGCTCCAATAGCTACTTTTGAATTTTTGAGTAGGCAAGTTGATGATCGTCAATATCTTGGATTTATTCCTGATGATTATAAGAATTATTTGCGCTCTAAGAGAACGAGGGAAGATTTGATGTTTTGGTCCTCCAGGGTTATCTCTGGAATGTGAAAAAGATGCATTTGCCCTCCTACATAGTTAATAATAGGAAAATGAAATTTTAAGTGTCTACAGGTTCCTTACACCCCAGATCATCTTCAGAGGGTTTTGAGGATGGTTTCTTGATAGGAGCGGAGTATAATTTATATACCCTTCATACGTGTTCCCTTTCTAACTGAGGGTGGTTGGGAGTGCTATTTGGGAGAGTGTGCTATCAGATGTACCATAGGGGAGACCCGTATCCCATTTCTTCTTCTTTTTAAGTGGTATTAGCCTTTGTCCCAGCTGGTTATCGATATTCCCCTAATGGGCTTGGATGGTTTTATGTTGTCAGATAGACCTTGTACTCAAGATGCTTTTTATTTGTGGTGGACTCCTCGCACTATTGGGGCTCAGACCCGCGCTACCCAGTTCCTGGGAGACATGGTGCCAGGGTTCGTGATGATGACAGATTGAATATCTAGTCTTAGAGAGCCGACTCATTTGGCGCAGATAGCAAGCTTGACACAGTAAGTGGAGCAGATGTCCTTTCTCATACGCCATCTAGGCAGAGATCCGGCTGAAGCTACTACTTTTGATCCCTCTAGGTCTGGTGCTGGTCCCTCTGGCGGTCCAGAAACTGGTGGTTTTGGAGGAGACCCGCATTTGTACTATCCAAATATTCCCTTTGACGGAGATACCGTGACTCAAGAGGAGTTAACTTAGATTGACCGGCTTAGAGATATAGATGTTAGGGATTTCTTTTTGTAGGCTTGTATTAACTGTTGGGCAGTTGTGCCTTATTTCCCTGTACTTTTTATTTTTATTTGTATGACGGAGATGATCTTGATGTATGAAATTTTATGTGGTTTGCACGAATGTATTTATAATACTTTTCATTTATTGCACCTATTATATTGTCATTCATTATGATGCATGCATTATATGTCATGGATTTGCATTTATAAATTATGAGTTATAATTGACCCTATGTGGTCTTGTGATACTGTTTTATAGATGAATTCATCCCCAGTGGCTCGTATTGATCATACTCTACTGAATCGGATAGCTTCGAATTTAAGGGCTTGGTATAATAACCTACCAGCTTTAGATCGCATTTTTGTAGACTATATGATGGGACATTCGATGTCCTTCGTTTTATTGAGGGTATGCTTGCATATTGAGTTCCGGAGAGAAATGTTTTTCGCTTCGAATCAGACGAGTTTACTCTTACCCTTGAGGAGTATCAACGTATTATTGGTTTACCCTTGGACGGGTGAGATGAAATGCTAGTTGATGACCATGACCGGTTTGAGGTTGTCGATTATTTTGGATGAGATCACATCTGGGCATGTGGTATCTCTTGATTTCTTGATTAATCACTTTTGATCTGCTAATAGTTTTTCTTTGCATCGGGGAGACTTCACTATCCTTGAGGAGCTATGGAGATCGGCTTGAGTTGACACTTTGATGATGTGTATTAATGCATACTTGTACATGCCGCTTTATATGGATCATTTGATATTGGTTTGGTGACCGTAGTCAGAGCTTTGCGGGAGGATCTCACCATTCTTCCTATGATTTTAGCGGAGACATATATTTAAACTTCTCATTGTCACGCCCATGATGATGGGTATTTCTGCAGGAATTCGGTGTTATTGTATGTCTGGTTTATGATGCACTTGAGGCCTATAGGTACTGCTCTTTGTTATGTATACTGCTTTGGGTATGACATAGTGATGTCCTATTCTTTCCAACTTATTGTTTGTGTAGATGTAGCATCCTAGTTTATTTGTTTTTTGATATTGAGGAGTCGTTCCCCATTTTGGTTTATTCTGGATACTTCTCTTTTTTTTAGCTTTATTACGCATACTGCGGGGATGGATTTTCTTCCGCTAGCTGGTTTACGAGGTATGACTACTTATCACCCATTGGTTGTCATGGGACAGTTCGATCAGTACCAGGACTTTCAATCTTTTGAGGGGGCTTCAGATCATCGGGCATCTGTTTTATCGTTGTCTGATGATGATATGGCGAAGGTATATAAGTTTTGGAATAATCGGGAGACAGTTGAGTTCCGCAATAGTCACCCTAGTTATTCAGCTGAATATAGGGTCTGGTTGGAGGCGGACATGACAGCTGTTGGTGATGATGATTTGAGTATGGATTCTAATAATGAGGAGCCTATGGAGGATCCCCTTCTCCTACAAAGGATGAGATGTTTTCTGATTTGATAGCAACTTTGGTTAGCTCGACTCCTAGCTCTGCTTCTACTTCTACTCCACTTTCTAGGGAGGCTTTGGAGCATCGGGTACAGTTTTTGACCTTTGAGAGGGACTAGGCTCGCACATTTATGTTAACGACTTTATCCAGTAAGGACTCTGTTTATCTTGAGAGAGATGATGTTCGGGCTACCAAAGATGTTGTTATGGCTGATAATGCTGCTCTCAGGACTTTACTTGATGAGATTGCAGATCAGGCTAGTAAGCTCTTGGGTCATCAGAGCAGTACTACACATAAAACGATGGAGCTTTTGACCCATATTGATGTCATGGAACATAAGTCAAGACAATCTTATTTTTGGAGTTATTAGCCCGACTGACTTTGAGTTTATAACTTAGCCTTTTTTCCTGTATAGGCATCTCAGTGATGGCTTTGATTTTGGTTGGATCTAACTCGATGCCTCGGTTTCTTATAAGAAAACCTAAGAGTTTTCTGGATTTAACACCGAATGTAAGACCCCAACTTTTATGAATAAAGATTAATTTTCTCTAAATATCATTTTGAATATTATGGTGTGGATTTGATATTATGTTATAGTTGCGGGTAATATTTACAAATTTTGCAAAGTAAGTAAGTTGTTATAAAATATTCGATTGGTTGGGGAATATTCGTTTTATCAGGGAATATTCGTACGCCGGTACAATCATTGGTGGACTTCACAACAGAATTACTGTCAGAGTGAGAAAACGACAGAAATAACTTTTATAAAAATAATGGTGAAAGTTTTACCGTTAACTGTTGAAATACCTGGTGATAAAAGTACAGTAATACGCGTGGTTGCATAGTAGCACGCGGTATTTGATGCTTACGTGAGAAGTTACTCAGTTATACTCAATTATTGTTATAGTAATTGCTACATAGTATCTCACGTTATTGATTCAATTATTGTCACAATATTTATATTATTAAATCAATAATTGAGACGACAAAGTTATTCATATTATTATTTGCATTATTGACAATGTCTAGAAATTTCTGTCGATGAAAGGGGTTTGGTCACCTAATTACGTGCCAATAGGGAGAAATCCGTGTCGGAATGATCTGATTGTTAATATTGCAAGTTATAATATTAATGATGAATGTTATTAAAAATGTGTTTTGTGAAACCAAGTGAATTGAGATAAATAGAGAAGATTTTTATAAAGTATTTGTTGTAAGTTTGGCGTATTATTTGGACCCCCACTTACCCATTTTTCAAAATAGTCGAGAGAAAGTTATCCAAAGTTTTGTTTATATATATATATATATATATATATATATATTATAATATGTTTTGTTTTTTTATGAAAAATAGAATATATTATATTTTATTATGCATAGTATTTGTGTGACGCCCCCAAAATAGGTATACATCACCCATCTTGAGTCGCCAAATACATGGTACTTAAATCAAATACAAACTTAATTATACAACGGTCGTGCAAAAAATGACAAAACATAGCTGAGAGTTCAAACAATAATATTGTCTTCTAGACAATATCCACTCTCAAATAGAGTCCTCATTACATTTATTGTCACACTATTTTATAGAATAGTGATGACTTCTATAACACCATCTCGGACCATCACTCCGTTCCCCAACTAGTCCCGACTACGTTCTCATTTCCTGAAGAGAACAATGAAAGCAAAAGGGTGAGCTCAACTAGCTCAGTAAGAAATATTATGACTAAGATAATGCAGAATAAATTATCATTAGCCTTCAACAGTGTTAACCTGATAAAATATAATAAATATCAAGTTTAACTGCAGCGGAACAAGCAATCAATTAGAAGAGTCAAGTAGAGCATGATATCTACTATCTTCTAAGATTTAAAAATTTTATCATCAATTTTATCGCTGAGACTCAGCTTAATAAATAAACCACATTATCGAATCATCGCTGCACTACGAGCCAAGTATATTCATGTAATCATCAATGGTCATGATTATACCAAATATTCCCTTGTCATAATCATACCAACAACTGTCCATCAATGTACTACAGGCTAATGATGATTTTTACCACATCATTTGAAATATTACGGTCATGATTATACCGAATAATCTCTGGTCATAATCATACCAAATCCATCTATGCACTATAGGCCACAAATGACTTTCAAGATAATATAAACATAAGGATGATGACAATGATATAAGAATTCAATAAAACAAGTTCAATGATAAATTTTTAAAGATTTATAATTTAATTTATAAATTTAATTTATCCAGAATTAAATAATGTCCAAATTGTCAACATGATACTACTTTGTGGAGTAAAATTCAAGAATAATATTCATGTATCAAAAATAATTTGGACAGAAAAGGAATATATTTTTCGGGTGAATAGTACCCCATGAATAGTACCCTGTGAATAGTATCTCGGGAATAATACCTCGTGAATAGTACCCTGACATAAAAAGTATCCCAAATACCCGAGTGAATAATATTCGGGTGAATAGTAATCGGGTGAATAGTAACCCGTGAATAGTAACTCGTGAATAGTACTCCTGCATGAAAAGTGCCCTGAATACCCGAGTGAATAATATTTGAGTGAATAGTAATTGGGTGAATAGTAACTCGTAAATAGTATCTCATGAATAGTATTCCGGCATGAAACGATCAATAATTAACAAGAAAGCTCATAATAATATTTCCATGAAAAGATACTGGATGAAGCGCAAATATCAAAGATATTCTACTAATTTCATGAAGTATAGAAGTAATACTTTAACAGAATGAGGGTATATCCGAAATATGAAACGAAATAATATTACTCACATACTACAGAGTAAAGAAGAAAATATTATTTCTACGAATACTGAAAAATATAATATCCCTTACCTCAGAAGAAGACTAGATACTGGAATAGTGAGGTAGCAGATTTCTCTTCTTCTTTCTCTCTATAGATTCTCTTTCTATAGCTTCTCTATCTATAATTACTCTTGTGAGACTTAGTGAATTGGTGAGAATGAAAGAAGAATGAGCTTCTATTTATAAAAAAATATAGTTTCGATAATTGTAACGCCCCCAAAATAGGTATACATCACCCATTTTGAGTCGCCAGATACATGGTATATAACTCAATTACAAACCTAATTATACAACAGTCGTGCAAAATACGACATAACATAGTTGAGAGTTTTAATAAGAATATTTCCTTCTAGACAATATCCACACTCAATGGAGTTCTCATTACATTTATTGTCACACTATTTTATAAAAATAGTGAGGACTACTAAAACAACCATCTGGACTGTCAATCTGTTCCCCGACTCGTTCCTAGCTATATTCTCATTTCCTGAAGAGAACAATGAAAGAAATGGTGAGCTCAACTATCCCAGTAAGAAATATTATGACTAAGATAATGCAGAATAATTTATCGTTAGCATTCAACAGTATAACAACTGATGGAATATAGTAGACAACAAGTGTTAGATCAACAACTGCAACGGAATAAGCAATCCATTAAAAGAGTCAAGTAGAACATAATGTCTACTATCTCTTTTAGATTAAAAGTCCATCGTTAATATTTCAATCCTATAATACTCAACAACAGTTCTTTATTATACCCAAGACAAAAAGAACTATCATCACCTGTCTTCACCTAAATCACCAAAGATTATAGTTAAATCCACAATTCGTATTTATAATCATGTAAATCAACAGTTTCTCCTTGCCACAAAGGCTTAATATAACGTTTACTCAATATCCTTACCCCAAAGGCTAAAGATATTCAAATGTAATAACAATGATCATACCAATCAGTTGTCTACCTTTGCACTACGGGCCAAAGATATTCAACTATAAAACCAATGGTCATGATCATACCAATCAATTGTCTGTCAGTGTACTACGGACCAAAGACATTCAACTGTTAACTAATGGTCATGATCCTGCCAATCACATCATCGAATTATCCATGCACTACGGGCCAAAGATATTTGTTATTATCACCAGTGGTTATGATCACGTCATACACCTGTCCATCTTTGCACGTAAGCCAAAAATATACAACTATAAAACCAATAATCAACAGTCCATCTTTTCACGTAAGCGAAAGATATGCAACTATATAACCAATAATCAATAGTCCATCTTTGCACGTAAGTCAAAGATATACAACTGTAAAACCAATAATCAAAAGTCTATCTTTGCATGTAAGCCAAAGATGACTTTCATCATAATATAAGTATGAGGATGATGACAATGATATAAGCATTAATCAAACGAAATAAAGGATAAATATTAAAGACTTTAAATTTATCCAGAGTTTAAAAATATCTAAATTGTCAACATGATACTGCTTTGTGGAATAAAATTTAAGAATAATATTCATGTACCAAAAATAATTTGGACAGAAAAGAAATATATTTTTCGGTAAATAATACCCCGTGAATAGTACCCCGACATGAAAAGTACTCCAAATACCTGAGTGAGTAATATTTTAGTGAATAGTAATTTGGCTGAATAGTAACCCATGAATAGTAACTCATGAATAGTACTCCGACACGAAAAGTGCCCCGAATATCTAAGTGAATAATACTCGGGTGAATAGTAACCGGGTGAATAGTAACTCGTAAATAAAATACCAAATAAAATGATATTTATGAGGAGTACAAAAGAAATGATATCTCATACGAGTATAATAGAATATACGAAACTACAAATGGATTTTCATCCGCCATGTGGTAATCCACGTAGACAGATCATTTTCATAATTTAATAAAGAATGAATACAAAAGGTCATTCACCATGCATGCGGTAATCCACATAGACAGGTTATTCCAACAGAATAATAAAGAATGGAATAACAGAAGAATTCACCATGCATGCGATAGACCGCACAGACAGGTTATTCTAACAGAATAATAAAGAATGGAACCAGGTCATGCGTAATCCGTACATATAGGATATTCCAACAGAATAATAAAGAATGGAACCAGGTCATGCGTAATCCGCACAGACAGGATATTCTAACAGAATAATAAAGAATGGAATAACAGAATAAATTCACCATGTATGCGGTACTTCGCATAGACGGGTTATTCCAACATAATAATAAAGAATGGAATAACAGAAGAATTTTACCATGCATGTGGTACTTCGCATAGACAGGTTATTCCAGCATAATAATAAGGAAGGGAATAACAGAAGCTCTCTTCATGAATATGAAAGAAATAATACCCCTTACCTCAAAAGAAGACTGAATACTGGAATAGTGAGGTAGCAAACTTCTCTTCTTCTTTCTCTCTATAATAATTGCTCTATAGCTTTAGTGAATTGGTGAGAAATAAAGGAAGAATGAGCTTCTATTTATAAGAAAATATAGTTTCGTTAATTGCACGTTTTGGGGCTCGAATCATTACAGTATAATACCTTCCTCTTTTTCTTCATTTTTAATTTAGTCCTGCAAGTATTATCAAACTTGCACCACCTCCTCTAATAGTAAATCATGTGAATCAATAGTAAAATCATGTGACTCAATAGTATAATCATGTGAAAAACTAATTACAGTATAGTACCTCCATCTATACCTCCATTTTTAACTTAGTCATGCAAAAATTATCAATCTTGCATCATCACCCCTAATAGTACAAGAATGTGAATAAATAGTACACACATTTGAACAAATAGTTATAAGCATGTGAAATAATAGCAATTAATTGCTCATTTATCCGATTAATTACCCGATTGGTCTATATAACCTCCAGACATCAATTATTATCGAAATAAATGTCGATTTCTACTAAAACTAATAATCCCAACACAATGGAACTATCAATTTCATCTTTAATTAACACGAACTTATTCATCGTTAATATTATAACTCACAATATTTAACAACCAGGACGTTCCCAGGAAAGAGGGGTCTTTCTGATAAAGATTTCTCCCTATTAGCGCACAATTAGTTGACCAAAACTCTCATTGACAGAACTTCTAGACATTGTCAATATTGAAAATAATAATATGAATAACTTTGTCGTCTTAATTATTGATTTAATAATATAACATATTATGCAGATGATACAGTGACAACAATTGAATCAATAATATGAGAGATATGATGCATCAATTACTGTAGCAATAATTGAGTATAACTGAGTGACTCCTTATGTAAACATCAATAATCAATATTGTGTGCTACTATGTAACCATGCGTATTACTGTATTTTTATCACCGATTATTTTATGACAAATTGCTTACTTTGAAAAATTTTCACATATCACCCTTAACTTTAACCTTTTATCAATTTAACCATTTACTAAATAAAATAATTATAAGAAAATTGAATACTTTCATTTCATAAAATTCGGGGTCTCACAATCTCCCCTCCTTATGAAATTTCGCCCTCAAAATTTACGTACCTGGTAGTTCGAAGAGATGAAAATTGTAACGCACCCAAAATAGGTCCAATCCAACCAACCTATTCTGAGTCGCCAAAAACATGGTACAAAAAATAATTACAATTTTATTACTATAATTGTCGTGCAAAATACAACAACACATATGTTGTGAGTTTTGATACAAATTTATATCAACTGTGACTCATGTCCCAACCTTGGATAGCCCGTCACAATGGCACCTTACATAAAGGTACAGTCAATAACTGTTTTAAAAATTAAAATTTTGGGAAGTGCTCAAGAAAACCTTCGTACATGGGAGGCCATGCGTGTAGGTTATAATAGATATCATAAGACTGGAGAATTATCATTGGTTGACCCAATAGTTCCCAAAGAAAAACGAGAAGATTACTATCATATTCTTTCCAATGGTAAGTCTTCTCTTGACATATAATTATCTCCACTGTCTCTAATTGAGAACTATACTTCAACCAAACTCCAAGATTATATAGGTAGTATGACGCCCCCAAAATAGGTATACATCACCCATCTTGGGTCGCCAAATACATGGTACAAAATTCAAATACAACTTAATTATTAATTATACAACAGTCGTGTAAAATACGACAAAATATAATCTACGAGTTTTTTATAAGAATATTGTCATCTAGACAATATACAAACTCAATGGAGTCCTCATTACATTTATTGTCATACTATTTAACAGAATAGTGAGGACTACTAATGCTATCTTCTGGACCGTCACTTCGTTCCCCGACTAGTCCCGGCTACGTTCTCATTTCCTGAAGAGAATAGTGAAAGAAACGGTGAGCTCAACTAGCCCAGTAAGAAATATTATGACTAAGATAATGCAGAATAATTTTTCGTTAGCCTTCAACAGTGTTAAACTGATAAAATATAACAAACATCAAGTTTAACTGCAGCGGAATAAGCAATTCATTAGAAGAGTTAAGTAGAGAATAAAATCTACTATCTTCTATGATTTAAAAGGTTTTTCATCACTTTTATCGCTGAGACTCAGCTTAATAAATAAACCACATCATCCCTGCACTACGGCCAAGGATATTCATTAGTATCACGACCACAAATTATCCATGCACTACGGGCCAAGGATATTCGTGTATTCATCAATGGTCATGATCATGCCAACAACTGTCCATCAATGCACTACAGACCAATGAGGACTTTTACCACATCATTTGTAACATTACGGTCATGATTATACCGAATAATCCATGGTCATAAGCATACCAAGTCCATTTATGCACTACAGGCCACAAATGACTTTTAACATAATATAAACATGAGGATGATGACAATGATATAAGAATTCAATAAAACAAGTTCAAGAATTAATTTATCCAGGAACTAATAACGTCTAAATTGTCAACGTAATACTGCTTTGTGGAGTAAAATTCAAGAATGCTCAGAAGAATATTTCCATGAAAAGATACTGGATGAAGCACAAATATCAAGGATATTCCACTAATTTCATGGAGTATAAAAGCCAAAACTTTAACCAACTGAGTATAATAAAGAATGGAATAACAAAAGAATTCACCAGGCATACGATAGACCGCACAGACCGGTTATTCCAACAGAATAATAAATAATGGAACCAGGTCATGCGTAAACGCACAGACATGATATTCCAACTGAATAATAAAGAATGGAATAACAACAGAATTCACCATACATGCGATAGACCGCACAGACAGGTTATTCCAATAGAATAATAAATAATAGGAACCAGGTCATTTGTAATACGCACAGACAGGATGTTCCAACAGAATAATAAAGAATGGAATAACAAAAGAATTTCACCATTTATGCGGTACTTCGCATAGACAGGTTATTCCAACAGAATAATAAATAACGGAACCAGGTCATGCGTAATTCGCACAGACATGATATTCTAACAGAATAATAAGGGATGGAATAACAATAGCTCTCTTCAAGAACACGAAAGAAATAATACCCCTTACATTAGAAAAACTGGATACTGGAATAGTGAGGTAGCAGACTTCTCTTCTTTTTTCTCTCTATAATAATTGCTCTAAAGCTTTTGTGAATTGGTGAGAAATGAAGGAAGAATGAGCTTCTATTTATAGGAAAATATAGTTTTGATAATTGCACGTTTTGGGGCTTGAAATATTACAGTATAATACCTTCCTCTTTTTCTTTATTTTTAATTTAGTCCTGCAAGTATTATCAAACTTGCACCACCTCCCCTAATAGTAAATAATGTGAATTAATAGTTCATTCATGTGACTCAATAGTATAATCATGTGAAAAAACTAATTACAATATAATACCTTCAACTATACCTCCATTTTTAACTTAGTCATGCAAGTATTATCAATCTTGCACCAACTCCCCTAATAGTACAAGAATGTGATTTAATAGTACACACATGTGAACAAATAGTTATATAAGCATGTGAATTAGTTGCAATTAATTGCTCATTTATCCGATAAATTACCCCATTTATCAATATAACCCCCAGACATCAATTACCATCGGAATAGATGTCGATTTCCACTAACACTAATAATCCCAACACAATGGAACTATCAAATTTATCTTTAATCAACACAACTTATTCATCATTAATATTTTAACTCATAATATTTAACAACCAGGTCGTTCACAGGAAAGAGGAGGATTTTCGATAAGGATTTCTCCTTATTGGCGCGCAATTAGGTGACCAAACCTCTCCTTGACAGAACTTCTAGACATTGTCAATATTGCAAATAATAATATGAATAACTTTGTCGTCTCAATTATTGATTTAATAATAATAAATATAATGCAGATGATACTGTGACAATAATTGAATCAATAATATGAGAGATATGATGCAAAAATTATTGTAGCAATAATTGAGTATAACTGAGTGACTTCTCACGTAAGCATCAATAATCAATATCGTGTGCTGCTATGCAACCACGCGTATTATTGTACTTTTACTACCGGGTAGTTCAACAGTTTTAACGGTAACACTTTCGCCGTTATTTTTATAAAAAAATAATTCTGTCATTTTTTAACTATGACAATACTTCCGTTGTGGGGTCAACCAATGATTATGCCGTCGTACGAATATTCCCTGTTAAAACGAATATTCCCCGACCAATCGAATATTATATAACCACTTGCTTACTTTGCAAAATTTGTAAATATTACTCACAACTATAACATTATATCAAATCCACACCATAATATTCAAAATTGTATTTTGAGAAAATTATTTTTTATTCATAAAAGTTGGGGTCTTACAACCTTCCACTTCTTATGAAATTTAGTCCTTGAAATTAGGGTATGTACCTGGTATATAGAAGAGGTGAGGATACCTTGATTTCATTTCAGATTCTAACTCCCAGGTCATTTCCTCAACATCGTGGTTTCTGCACAAAACTTTGACTTGAGGTATAACTTTAGAGCGTAAAATATGATCCTTCTTATCCAAGATTTTAACAGGTAACTCTTCATACATTAAATCTTTTTCTATCTCGTCTGGTTCTAATTCAATAATATTGTTCGGGTCTTTCACATATTTATGTAACATAGATATATGAAAAATATTATGAACACGAGACATACTTGGATGTAAGGCGAGTCTATAGGCCACCGTTCCTACTCGATTAAGGATTAAAAATGGGCCAATGAATCAAGGGTTGAGCTTTCCTCTCTTTCTAAATCTCGTAACTCCTTTCAATGGAGCAACACGTAATAACACATGATCTCCAATATCGAATTCCACGTCCTTTCGATGAAGATCAGCATAACTCTTTTGTCGATCTTGTGAGGTTTTTATACGTTGTCGGATCGTTTGAATCTTTTCCGTAGTCATACGTACCAACTCCAGTCCCAACAACGTTGCTTCACCCACCTCATCCCAGCATACTGGAGAACGACACTTTCTTCCATACAACGCTTCAAATGGAGCCATGCCAATACTTGCTTGATAACTGTTGTTGTAGGAAAACTCCACCAATGGTAAGAACTTGTCCAAACTTCTTTTAAAGTCAAGGACACAGAGTCTTAATAAATCTTCAAGAGTTTGAATAGTCCTCTCCGACTGCCCGTCCGTCTGAGGATGATATACAGAGCTAAATCGTAAATCTGTGCCCATAGATTTTTGCAAACTAACCCAAAATCTTGAAGTGAATCTTGGGTCTCGATCAGAAACTATGGATACCGGCATACCATGCAGTCTTACAATCTCGTTTTTGTATATATGAGTAAGACGTTCAAGTGTATAAGTTTCTCGTATAGGTAGGAAATGAACAGACTTGGTCAATCTATCAACAATAACCCAAATTGCATCTATGCCTTGAGAAACCTTGGGAAGACCAGTAACAAAATCCATGGTAATGTGCTCCCACTTCCATTCTGGAATTTTAAGTGGTTCCAATGGACTTTTTGGTACTTGATGCTCCACCTTGACTCGTTGACAAGTTAAACACCTTGAGATAAACTCCGGTATCTCTCTCTTCATATTGCTCCACCAAAATGTATGTCGAAGATCACGATACATTTTGGTACTCCCAGGATGGATTGCAAACGCTGTGTTGTGCACCTCCATCATGATTTTATACTTTAAATCAGGGTTGTTAGGAACACAAAGTCTGGAGTTGACTCGAAGTATTACTTCTTCATTGATTCTGGCTTTCCGGCATAACACCTTCTTGCACTTTCTTCCTCATACACATCAGCTCCAGGTCTGTAGCTTGAGCATCTTTAACTTTATCGATTAAAGTCGGTTCTACTCGTATATTCGCCATCATCACATGGGTCCCTGGTGTCTTTAACTCTATCTCCATCCTTTGTAAGTTATATAAAATGGGCCTTTAAGTTGACAATAATGCACTCGTACCCGCATATGATCTTCTACTCAATGCATCAGCTACTACGTTCGCTTTTCCAGGATGGTATTGAATGGTATGATCGTAATCTTTCAACAACTCAAGCCATCATCATTGCCGCATGTTGAGTTCCTTTTGAGTGAAGAAATATTTGAGGCTTTTATGATCCGCATAAATCTCCACCTTCTCTCCATACAGGTAATGCCTCCAAATCTTAAGCGCAAAAACGACTGCTGCCAACTCTAAATCATGAGTAGGATAATTTCTCTCATATTCTTTGAGTTGTCGTGAGGCATAGACTATGACTTTCCCATGTTGCATGAGAACACATCCTAACCCTTTGCCTGAAGCATCATTGTAGATGACAAATCCCTCCGAGCTAAATGGTATTGTTAGAACAAGTGCTGAAATGAGTCTCCTCTTGAGTTCTTGAAAACTCTTCTCACATTCCTCCCTCCAACTGAATTTTGTATCTTTTCGAGTTAGTTGAGTTAATGGAGTAGCGATTCGAGAAAACCCTTCTATGAATCTTCGATAATAACCAGCTAAGCCGAGAAATCTACATACTTCGGTCACTAATTTAGGTTGCTCCCAACTTTGAATTGCTTCAATCTTTGTCAGGTCAACAAATATCCCATGATTTGTTATCACGTGCCCAAGGAATGCAACTTCCTCAAGCAAGAACTCACATTTCTTCAACTTGGCATATATCTTGTTTTCACGAAGCTTTTGGAGTATTAGCCTCAAGTGTTGCTCATGGTCTTCACGGGTTTTGGAGTATATGAGGATGTCATCAATAAAGACAACCACAAAGTGATCCAAATATTCCTTGAATACCCGGTTCATCATATCCATGAAGGCAGCATGAGCATTAGTCAATCCAAAAGATATGACTAAGAATTCATAATGCCCGTACCGAGTTCTGAAAGCAGTCTTTGGAATGTCATCAGTTTTAATCTTCAACTGATGATATCCAAAACGAAGATCAATCTTTGAAAAGAATTTGGCGCCTTGCAACTGGTCAAACAGGTCATTAATGCGAGGCAATGGATACCTATTTTTGATGGTGACATGATTCAACTCCAGATAATCAATATAAAGTCGCATACTTCCATCTTTCTTTTTCACGAATAGAACAGGAGCACCCCAAAGAGACGTACTAGGACGAATGAAACCGATGTCTAACAATTCTTGCAATTGGGTCTTTAACTCCTGAAGTTCAATAGGAGCCATTCGATATGAGGCTTTGGAAATGGGTTTTGTACCGGGTTCATGGTCGATAAAAAATTCAATTTCACGCTCTAGGGGTAGGCCAGGAAGTTATTCAGGGAATACATCAGGAAATTTATTAACAATTGAAGTATCTTTCAAATCTGACGTATTTTTGTTTAAATCTGTGACATGAGCTAAGAAAGCTTGACATCCATTTTTCAATAAACGAATAGCTTTATGGCTTGAGATGACCGTGATTGATTTTAATGGTTTGGTCGCTTGTATTCACATAATAGGTTGATTAGGAATATGAAAGCTAACAACCTTACGAAAATAATCAATTTTAGCATGATGAGTAGTTAGCCAATCAATCCCTAGAATCACGTCAAATGCAAGTATTTTTAAAGTAAACGAATAGCTTTATGGCTTGAGATGACCGTGATTGATTTTAATGGTTTGGTCGCTTGTATTCACATAATAGGTTGATTATGAATATGAAAGCTAACAACCTTACGAAAATAATCAATTTTAGCATGATGAGTAGTTAGCCAATCAATCCCTAGAATCACGTCAAATGCAAGTATTTTTAAAGAAATAAGATCGAAAGGTAACGTACGGTTACCGATTTGAATCAAACAAGACTTATAAACAGTGGATGTAATGAAGGTTTCTCCCAACGAAATTTCAACCGATAAGTCAAAGTCTAATTTCTTCGGAGTAAAATTTAGACATTGAGCGCAAGTAGGAGAAATAAAAGAATGGGTAGAACCAGTATCAAATAAGGTATAGACTTCGCTAGAGTTTATGATAAGCTTACCCGTGATAACCTCGTTCGGGTTCCTTGCTTTCTAGGAGGTTACGACAAACGCTCTCCCTTGAACTACCGGCTTTGACTTTTTTGGGACGGCCTTTGGTGCCTCAATCTCAGCTGGACTTGTCTTTGGTGCACGACAAAATCGGGCTAGGTGACCTTCTCTTCCATAATTATAACACGTTTTGGACTGCATCGCGCAGTTTGGACTGATATGTCCCTCCCCTCTGCATTGAAGCACATGATAGGTGTTCGTTCTCCTTCCTTAACAACGGGTTCTGGTGCTGACGTCTTTCCATCATTGTTGAATCTCCTTTTCTTGAAATATCCATTTTTACTGTCTTGGCCATGATTACCACCGAAGTGGTTACCATTTCTGTCATGTTGATTCCCTCCACGTTTGTTGTCACCGCTTCGATGACTGCTACCACTGGTATTATCATTTTGCCGGCTGCTTTCTCTTGGTTGAGTTGACTCATTATTGCGCTCCAATAACTGAGCCCTATTAACAACATCTGAATACAAACAAAGTTTATGAGAAATTAGATATTGACGTATCTCGGGTTTCAAATCTTTTAGAAACATCCGCGTCATTCTCTCCTCATTGTCAACTAAGTGAGACGCAAACCGGGACAACTCGGCAAACTTAGCTTTGAACTGCGACATGGTCATATTGTTCTGCTCCAACTTGATGAACTCTACCTCTTTCAAGTGACGAATACTTTTGGGAAAGTACTTGTCGTTGAAAAGTTCTTAGAACTTCTCCCAAGACATCTTCAGTGCGGTAGGTTGTGTACTCTTTACCGATTCTCACCAGTAATCTGCCTCTCCTCGCAATATAGAGGTGGCAAATAGAACCTTTTGCTCCTCAGAGCATCCCAAAACATCAAATATCTTGGTGATCTGCTTTATCCACTCTTCCGCCTTAAGTGGTTTTGTCTCTCCAATAAACTCTGGTGGTCCCAGCTCTATGAACTGTTTAGCGGTCACCGTTCGAGAGTTTTCAGTGTTTCCACTTACATTTTGGACAGGAGCCGCTCTCGCCTGATGTTTCATGAATTGCATAAAGCCTCTGAACATTCCATCGTTCATCATTTGGTCAGTGTTGTTGTTTGCATGAGGATTATCGCCTTCTTGATGCACATTATCCTGATTATTGATCTGTGGAGACTCAACGGTCTCCTGTGCTCCATTGCTATTCTCAATATTCTCGGATGTCATTTTTAAATACTGCCACAAAACAAGGGTTAATTGACATGTCACATATTATCCCTATACTCTGACCGACCAAATAAATAGCAAATAAACTTAGGTAGGTCATACTAGCGAAAGAATTCCCCGTCTCTCCCCTCTTAGTTCTTGTCTCACATCTCAGCCAAGGGTCATATCCCTAAGCTTTGATACCAACTGTGACGCCCCCAAAACATGTATACATCACCCATCTTGGGTCGCTAAATACATGGTACAAAATTCAAATACAACTTAATTATATAACAGTCGTGTAAAATACGATAAAATATAATCTAAGAGTTTTTAATAAAAATATTGTCATTTAGACAATATACAAACTCAATGGAGTCCTTATTACATTTATTGTCACACTATTTAACAGAATAGTGAGGACTACTAATGCTATCATCTAGACCATCACTCCGTTCCCCGATTAGTCCCGGATACGTTCTCATTTCCTGAAGAGAACAGTTAAAGAAAGGGTGAGCTCAACTAGCCAGTAAGAAATATTATGACTAAGATAATGCAGAATAATTTATCGTTAGCCTTCAACAGTGTTAAACTGATAAAATATAACAAACATCAAGTTTAACTACAGCGGAACAAGAAATCCATTAGATGAGTTAAATAGAGAATAAAATCTACTAACTTCTATGATTTAAATTTTTTTCAGTACTTTTATCGCTGAGACTCAGCTTAATAAATAAACCACATCATCCCTGCACTACGGCCAATCATATTCATTAGTATCACGACCATAAATTATCTATGCACTACGAGCCAAGGATATTCGTGTATTCATCAATGGTCATGATCATGCCAATAAGTGTCCATCAATGCACTACGGGCCAATGAGGACTTTTACCACATCATTTGTAACATTACGGTCATGATTATACCGAATAAACCCTGGTCATAATCATACCAAGTCCATCTATGCACTACAGGCCACAGATGACTTTCAACATAATATAAACATGAGGATGATGACAATGATATAAGAATTCAATAAAACAAGTTCAAAAATTAATTTATCCAAGAACAAATAACGTCCAAATTGTCAACATGATACTGCTTTGTGGAGTAAAATTCAAGAATGCTCAGAATAATATTTCCATGAAAAATACTAGATGAAGCGCAAATATTAAGGATATTTCACTAATTTCATGGAGTATAAAAGCCAAAACTTTAACCAACTGAGTATAATAAGGAATGAAATAACAAAAGAATTCACCAGGCATGCGATAGACCACACATACCGGTTATTCCAACAGAATAAAAAATAATGGAACCAGGTCATGCGTAAACGCACAGACAGGATATTCCAACTGAATAATAAAGAATGGAATAACAGAAGAATTCACCATACATGCGATAGACCGCACAGACAGGTTATTCCAACAGAATAATAAATAATGGAACCAGGTCATGCGTAATACGCACAGACAGGATGTTCCAACAGAATAATAAAGAATGGAATAACAGAAGAATTTCACCATGTATGCGGTACTTCGCATAGACAGGTTATTCCAACAGAATAATAAATAACGGAACCAGGTTATGCATAATTCACACAGACAAGATGTGTGAGACCCCGAATTTTATGAAATAAAAGTATTCAATTTTTTCTATTTTGGCAAATAGTTTAATTGATAAAATTTTAAAGTTAAGGGTAATATGTGAATTTTTTTACAAAGTAAGCAAGTTGATATAAAATATTTTTTGTCGGGGTATGTCCGTACGACGGTACAATCATTGTTGGACCCCGTAGCAGAATTATTGTCGGATGGAGAAAACGACAAAAATATTTGTATGAGAATAACGGCGGAAGTTTCACCGTTAAAATTGTTGAACTACTCGGTAGTAAAAGTATAGTAATACGCGTGGTTGCATAGTAGCACACAGTATTGATTATTGATGTTTACGTGATAAGTCACTCAGTTTTGTTTTATTAGTATTATTAATGTAATAAAACAGAAAACTTTTTTATATACAACAGAATACTTTTATAAAGTTATTCTATAAATAGAATATATTATATTCTATTATGCATAGTGTTTTGCATAGTAAATCATTTTATATAAAACAGAATACTTTTATAAAATTATTCTATAAATAGAATATATTATATTTTATTATGCATAGTGTTGCATAGTGCCTGCATAGTGTTTTGTACAGTAATTTTTTTTATATAAAACAGAATACTTTTATAAAGTTATTCATTTTATTAGATTATAAATAGAATATATTTTATTTTATTTAAAAGATTTTGCTTTAAATATGGACCGTCCGATTAAAAGTAAATCAATTTGGACCGTTCATGAATTAGTTACTATGCAGTCCATTCTTCTATAAATAGAAGCTCATTCCTTCATTATTTCTTACGAATTCACTAAAAATCTAGAGAGAGAAACTATAGAGAGAGTTTTTCTTCTATAATTTTGAGCGTATTTCTTTAGAGTTTAAGAAAACTTTGAGCATAGTGCAAGTTTTTTTCGAGTATATCCTCGCCCTATCAGTCGGAATACTCTTCTTTCAAAGGTAAGAGATATTATTTGTTGTACTCGTAAGGGGTATTATTTTTTCGTATTCACAAAGAGAGTTATTTTCTTTCAATACTCGTAAGGGTTGTTATTCTATTTCTTATTATTCTGTTGGAATAATCTGTCAGTGCGGATTATGCACGCCTGGTGAATTCTTCTGTTATTCCATTATTTAATTATTCTGTTGGAATAACCTGTCTGTGCGGTCTATCGCATGCATGGTGATTTCTGTTGTTATTCCATTATTTATTATTCTGTCGGAATATCCTGTCTGTGCGTTTACGCCTAACCTAATTCCATTATTTATTATTCTATCAGAATATCCTGTCTGTGCGTTTACGTCGGACCTAGTTCCATTATTTATTATTCTGTCGGAATATCCTGTATGTGCGTTTACACCGGACCTGGTTCCATTATTTATTATACAGTTGGGAATAACCTATCTGTACAGTCTATCGCACGCATGGTGAATCCTTCTGTTATTCTAATTTTTATTATCTTGTTGGAATAACCTGTCTATGTGGATTACCACATGCATGGTGATTGATCCTTTGTATTCATTCCTTATTAAATTGTGAAAATTATCTGTATACGTGGATTACCGCATGGCACGCGAAAATCCATTTGCAGTTTCATATATTCTTTTATACTCAATTGGTTAAAGCTTTGACTTCTATACTCCATGAAATTAGTGGAATATCCTGGACATTTGCGCTTCATCCAGTATCTTTTCATGAAAATATTTTTCTGAGCATTCTTGAAATTTACTTTACAAAGAAGTATCATATTGACAATTTGGACATTATTGAGTTCAGGATAAATTAACTTATAAATCTTTAAAATTTATTCTTGAACTTGTTTATTAAATTATTATGTCATTTTCATGATGAGTTATGTTGGTTATTATGTGAAAACATGAAAGTTTCTTAGAAATGACAAAGGGTTAAAAATTAGATTTTGGTGAAAATGGAACATAAAATTTAATTGACCATATCTCCTATGATATTTCGAATTTTTTAATGTCGTCAAGTTCTAGAGTTAGATCTATGAGTTTTCTAACTTATCTAAGTAGAATCACTGTAAAAGATGTTGTAGATTTTCGTGTGGGCTGATTTTAGCAAAGGAGTCAAAAGCTGTAAATTACAAAAAGGCTACTGCTTAGAAGTTTAAAAGGGCATTTTCGGCCACTTAAATTATGAAAAAAAATTCGGCCTTTTGGGACATAAAAATATATTGTATAAAGTACCTCTTGTCCAAAAATGATCTCATTCCGATTTAAAATGAACAAGTTATGACCATTTTAATATTTAGGTTTTTTCGACGGAAAATGCTATAACCGGAGTTTTATAACTCCGATGACCATGAAATTTAAACTAGAAGCTCACGTTAACATGTGTAAGATCCTGCCAAGATTTGGGAATTTCTTGAGTTAACCTTGAGGTAGCTAATTTCTTAAGGAATTAATTAGAAATTAATTTTTGAAAAATAGTAAATGAATTTTAAAAATTTCGAGAAAAATATATGTTCAATGTGAGACTATATTATGCTTAATCCCAGAAAAGAATAATTTTTGGGACTGATATGGTATTTTTCATGAAAATAGTTTAGTTACGAATATATGGATTAAATATGTAATGTGAAGTGAAAATTTGGTAAATAGGATTTTATGGTTTGAAAATCCTATATAAGGTATATGCAGATTTTTTATGAGTAATTTGATTATTGGTGATGAAATCTTATGAGTATGACATTTTGAATGATTAAATACATTATTGGAAAAGTATAAATAATTAAATTAAATTATTTATAAGTTTAAGGAGTGATTAAAATATTGTTATAATATTAACAATATTAGATTATGATTTATTTAAGTGATTGATAATATTTGGATAAATTTAAAGTCTTTAATATTTATCCTTGATTTAGTTTGACTAATGTTTATAATATTGTCATCATCCTTATGCTTATATTATGTTGAAAGTCATCTGTGGCCTGTAGTGCATAGATGGACTTGGTATGATTATGACCAGGGATTATTCGGTATAATCATGACCGTAATTTTACAAATGACATGGAAAAAGTCCTCATTAGCCCGTAGTGCATTGATGGACAGTTTTTGGTATGATTATGGCTATGGATTCTCTTCGGCCAAGGGTACAAAGATGAATTGTTTTATGGCATGATCAGGACCGTTGATGAAAACACGATTATCTTTCGCCCGTAGTGCATGTATAATTCGTGGTCGTGATACTAAATAATATCCTTGGCCTGTAGTGTAGGGCTGATTCGATGATGTGGATTAATTATTGAGCTGAGTCTCAGCAATGAAATATTAATTCATGGATGTGATAATAAAGAATATCCTTGGCCTGTAGTGCATGGATAATTCGATGATGTGGATTAATTATTGAGTTTGGTCTCAACAATGAAATTTTAATTCATGGATGTGATAATAATGAATATCTTTGGCCGTAGTTCAATGATGATTTAATGATTACGAGCATGAATTCTGATTTGGTATAACCATGATTTTTGATGTTTCAGGTGAAGATAGGTGATGAAAATTATATTCGTCCTGGTTGCGAAAAGGAATTCAGAATCATAATTATAATTATGAGTTATTCATATGATTGTGGACAGAAATTGTTGATTGATGTTACAGGGATAAAACATTATTGGTGGACTTTTAACATGGAGAAGATAATAGACCTGATGGTCTATTTGACTCTTTTAATGGATTGCTCGTTCCGCTGCAACTATGGTTGAAAAGTTTTATCATCTACCATATGTTCTAAATCTATGAGTTATTATTGATAAAAGCTATTGATAATGTAATTATCTTTAGTCATGATATTCTTTACTGGGCTAGTTGTGCACACCCTTTTGTTTCATAATTCCTTTCAGGTAATAAGAGTGTAGCTGGGTCGAGCGGGGATAACAGGGGAATAGAACGGTGGTCTATAGCTGTTGAGGTTTTCCATAAATAGTATGGAAATAATTTTATTGAGAACTTTAGATAAGTGTGTTATATTATATACGTCATTTGATATTTAATTTTGGTGAACCAAATAGGGTGAGGTGAAACCAACTTTGGAAGGGTATTTTGCCACTATCATACAAGATGTCTAATGACATACAACCTCGTGTTATCATAAGACAGGGTTGTGCACATACACTTGTTGAGTATATCTACGAGCACTACCTATACGATCTTGGAATTTATTTGAAATATAATTTTCACTTGGAGACGGTGGAGATAGTTATATGCCAAGAGAAGACTCACCATTAGAAAGAAGATGATAGTAATCTTCTCATTTTTCTTTGGGGTCTATTGGGTCAACCAAGGATAATTCTGTGGACATATGATATCTATCATAACCTATATACAACAGAATACTTTTATAAAGTTATTCTATAAATATAATATATTATATTCTATTATGTATAGTGTTTTGTATAGTAAATCTTTTTATATAAAACAAAATACTTTTATAAATTTATTCTATAAATAGATTATATTATATTTTATTATGCATAGTGTTGTATAGTGACTGCATAGTGTTTTGTATAGTAAAATCTTTTTATATAAAACAGAATACTTTTATAAAGTTATTCGTTTTATTAGATTATAAATAGAATATATTATATTTTATTTAAAAGATTTTGCTTTAAATATGGACCGTCCGATTAAAATTAAATCAATTTGGACCGTTCATGAATTAGTTACTATACAGTCCATTTTTATATTAATAGAAGCTCATTCCTTCATTATTTCTTACGAATTCACTGAAACTCTAGAGAGAGAAACTATAGAGAGAGTTCTTCTTCTATAATCTTGAGCGTATTTCTTTAGAGTTTAAGAAAGCTTTGAGCATAATGCAAGTTTTCTTCTAGTATATCCTCGCCCTACCAGTCGGAATAGTCTTCTTTCAAAGGTAAGTGATATTATTTGTTTTACTCGTAAGGGGTATTATTCTTTTGTATTCACGAAGAGAGTTTGTGACGAACGAGATTTTTGTAATTTAATATTAATATTTATTGAATTAAATATATATTTTTCGATGATTTAATTATTGGATTAAATAATTATTTGATGCAATTATGGTAGATTAATTTAATTATATGTATTACATTTATTAAATTAATGTGGAGAATAATTATTATTCAAGTATGTAATTAATTGAGTTTATTGAATTAAATGAAATCTTTAATTAAGCATGATGATATTTTAATTAAATTAATTATTAATTAGAGAGTTAATAATTTGACATTATTAATTAATGAGAAAATTAAATATATGACTATGTGAATTTATGAGAAGTGAAATATTTAATTAAGCATGATGTTATTTTAATTAAATTAATTATTAATTAGAGAGTTAATAATTTGACATTATTAATTAATGAGAAAATTAAATATATGACTATGTGAATTTATGAGAAGTTATTATATTTTATTTATATTAAATAAGATATTTGATTATTGTGCAAGTAAATGTGACATGAATTAACTATGTGATAAAGTTTTATTAAATTAAATGATTTTTGAAACCTATTCTAGCTAGGCAAACATGGCACTAAAGGGAGTTGAGGCTAGTTAACCCATGACTGGGTAACTGACCACCAACGCGTCAGTTGTTCATTATTTAGTTTACGTATTCTTTTATTTCTTCTTCATTATTTTCCTAAGTCTAGAAAGCATAACAGAGAGAAATACAGAGAAAGAGTTGAGAAGTCAGAGTTGTTAAGAGGATTGTGAGAGTCATCTGAGAAGGAATTCATCTTCCATTAATTATACTCTGGGTAATTTTCCTTCCCAAATTCTATTTTACGTCATTAAGTTTTAATAAGAAAATGGCTTTCAAAGTTTCTGTAAAGCCTCTGTGATTGAGAAATGAGTAATATTTATGAGTTATTTATAGGTTAAGATGTATCAAATCGTATTATATATATATATATATATATATATATATATATATATATATTTCATGATTCCATATCATCAGTTTCATAATATTACATCGTATATGATTTCTACAAAATTACAGAGTATGGGTTTTGGCCTTATGGCCTTATACGTGATATTTTATGTATTGATCGTATATTATCCCTAAATTTTACACTCGTATATCATTATGCATGTTGATACGAAGAGACCAAACTTTAAATAAAGGGATTCGGTGTTATAACGAATCCGTAGTGACAATTTTCATGTTTTATTTTCAAAACCTTCAAGAACATCAAGAACAGTGGAAGTAAATGTGTTGATTTTACAAATTATGTGTTGTAACTTGTTAAAAATCATGCTAGATGGGTTAGGTAATGATTATATATGTGTTACAATGATTGAGTAAGTCTAAATTCGTGTAAAAATAACTAATTGGAAGTTATGGCCATATTCATGTATAATTTTACCTGTGATTGATTTTTAGCCTAATTTGGCCTTGTTATGTTAGCGAACTGCAGAACTGCAGAAACTGTAAAAAATGAGCCTGGGTAACCCCGCCCCCGGCGGGCGTTACCAAACTAAATTACCCCGCCCCGACGGTTAAAAAAAAAATAAAAAAATAAAAATAAATATTTGATGAGAATTATTATTAAAATATTTATAAAATAAATTAAATATTTTGATTGAGATATTTATGGAATAAAATAAATATTTGATGTAAATTATTATTAAAATATTTATAAAATAAATTAAATATTTTAATTGAGATATTTATGGAATAAAATAAATATTCGATGAAAATTATTATTAAAATATTTATAAAATAAAATAAATATTTTAATTAAGATATTATGGAATAAAATAAATATTCGATGAAAATTATTATTAAAATATTTATAAAATAAAGTAAATATTTTAATTGAGATATTTATTGAATAAAATAAATATTCGATGGAAATTATTATGAAATAATTTATTCGAGTGTAATAATAGTAAGAGAATGAAAATATTCTAATTTAATTAAGTAATTAAATTAGAAGGGTAATGATTTGTTAAATAAAGTGGAGTTTATATTAAATAATTAAGTGAAAATGTAACTAATGAATGTCGTGAATACATATGGTATGTGTGTAGGATTTGTGGTGAACGGAAGTAGTAATCGTTTAGCCTACACACGAGGCAAGTTTTCTAACCCTACTTGTCATTATTGTTCAAGTTATTAGTTACCTCGAGTAAATTATCGTTACTATTATTCAAGTTCAATTGTTATATTAAAGATTTATTATCTTTTCAAAGTATGATTCAGTTATACAATAATTATTTTATTATATACTTCTTGAGATTATTATTTGAATTGAATATCATTATTGTTGAACCTTATTAGACTAGTCAATTTTATTGATTCAACTAGTCCTTAGTTGATGAACGTTATAAATTTTAGAACCCTTATTGAATTTTCCAAACTAAACTTCCTTTGGTGCGGACTCGAATGTCAAACTGAGATGAACAACCCTGCAAAGGGATTTACTTATGCGTTAGCGTTAAGATATTGTGCACAATATGGTACTAAGGGTTGATCCCCCTAAGTACGAGAAGAAAGGTCCATAGTCTTATAACTGTTAAAGGTTTCAAGTATAACCCTTGATAACCTAGGACATAGTTCAAGGTCTTATGACCCTCAGAATTCTTTTGATTCTTGTTATTCATTCTTGATTCAAAAGTTGAGCTTTCATTCAGATGTTTTTGATTTACTTGCATGTTATTATATTGTTATTTCATTATTATACTTGTGGGAAATAGTGCTCACTCTTGCTTAATAATAACATTGCAGTTAAGAACGAAAGAACCGATGAACCTTCCACTAGTAAAGGCAAGGGCAAAGTTAGCAAGTGATGAAGACTTATTATTTTTATTAGATGATATATTTATGTTTAAGACTTGAGTTACTGATGTTATTTAAGACTTATTTATTTATGATTCCGCACAGATGTTTAAGGTTAGTTTAACATGGGATTGTATTATTATTATTTGGATGTCGTAACCCTTAAGGAGATTTATTATTATTTATATCTATTGTATGGTTTGCATTTATTATGGGTAGATAGATAGATGATATTTGTACAGTGAACACCAAATCCCGTGGAATTGAAGTACCCGGATTTAGTTGTGCCACAAAGTTATTTTCTTTCAATACTCGTAAGGGTTGTTATTTCATTTCTTATTATTCTGTTGGAATAACCTATCAGTGCGGATTACTCAAGCTTGGTAAATTCTTCTGTTATTCCATTCTTTAATTATTCTATTGGAATAACCTGTCTGTTCGGTCCATCGCATGCATGGTGATTTCTGTTGTTATTCTATTATTTATTATTATGTCGGAATATCTTATCTGTGCATTAACGTCGGACCTTGTTCCATTATTTATTATTTTGTCGAAATATCTTGTCTGTGCGTTTACGCCGGACCTGGTTCCATTATTTATTATTCTGTTGGGAATAACCTGTCTGTGCAGTCTATCGTACGCATGGTGAATCCTTCTGTTATTCTATTCTTTATTATCCTGTTGGAATAACCTGTCTATGTGGATTACCATATGCACGGTGAATGATCCTTTGTATTCATTCCTTATTAAATTGTGAAAATGATCTGTATACGTGAATTATCGCATGGCGGACAAAAATTCATTTGCAGTTTCATATATTCTCTTATACTCAGTTGGTTAAAGCTTTGACTTCTAGCAGTAGTCTCGAGCACATCCAAATGGTTTCCACTAGTGAACTCCTTATCATTTTTAAGTTCTTGTTCTCTATTCGCCATTTCTTCAAGGAATTTTTCATTAGACTCTGTATACCACGTTGAATTTTTTCTAACTTTCCAATTCCTTGTTAGAACTTAGGGAAAAGGCAGTTTCGGTTCATAAGCTGAAAGAGGTGGATATTTGTGCTTGAGTACATCACTGCTGCCTATTTCACTATTGTCTAACTTGCTTTGTATTGACTTTTCTTGTAAGGACCCCAAAATTCATACAATATAATTATTAACTTCGGTCGTTAATAACACATCCACCTTCTTATTTTACATCATTAATCGTTGTTAGACTTAATAAAATGCAGAATAATTAAAACTTTTTTGTCATCTTACTTTAATTCCCTGAATCAAAACCTTTATCATCTACATGTCTTTGAAATATATATAATCCATTATTCACTTCATCATAATCATTATATCAAATAACTCAACCTGATAACCTTTACATATTAGATAACTCTAACTTTAGCTTTACAACTCAACATAAAACTATACATCATAAAACATTTAGTACATCTCATGAATCATAATCATGGTATTAAGACATAATAACTTTAGCTAAAATATTAATCTTCGTGTGTTATTTCTGATCCACGTCATTCAAGTAGCACATAGTGTTACCTTCAATCCTTAACCTACAAAAATGGTTATTTGCAAGGTTGAGCTCGACAGCCCAACAAAATCTAACAGTTTTCATGCATCACATAGCACATAATAACATGCTCAACATATAACATACATGCTACAATTCATTTAACAAGTATAAAGATTGAGTCCTTACTCAATCAGCAAGCTTTACCAAATCAATGTAGTCATAAGTTAACATTAACATTTCATACATTCAATATATATTAGATAGATCATGCTCTTTGTAATAAAGATTTAAAACAATTAATCACCAATTCACATAGCAAATAGAAACTGAAAGACTTGCCTGATTCGTAGTTTATGAACTACGACTTAATTGCATAACGCGTATCTGCACTTCGTGTATTCCTACACTGTTATATAATCATGGATTCAAATCCATTAGTCATATATTTCATACATTCTTAATATAATAGTTACGTTACATTATTTCCTAGCTAGGTTTGTAAAACCTACCTTTCAATTTCTCATCATGCTCTTAGAATAGTTAAGTATGTATAGGTATACCTTAACAACTCATACTTACATCAACATTCATATATATCATTCACACACTTGACTCACTATGTGTTCGACACATATTTAAAGTTTATAGATACGCGATCTACATCGTTCTTACATTTTACAAACTTTAATAAAATTTAACAACTCTGTGTTTTATAAAACCATTACATGATCTCATGCTTAAACATCATCTATGTTAAGTATTATAGCTTTAGACAATCATTACACATATGCTTTAAGGTTCAGATCAAAGTTTAAAAAAATTAGGCATCATTTCCCTGTGGCACAGCTGTGCTAGAATTAGGCCTGGGATGGGCGCAGCTGTGCCGTCCCCCGGCCAGACCAAAGTTGAGTATTTTCTGGTTTCATCTTGGTTCTAAGCATGCATAACTGTTAACACGTATCTTACCCACATGTTATGAGGTCTTAGTCCAAGTTTGGTGCCTCTTGTATTTACCTTAAGTTGTTTTACACTTTATAGCTTTATTACTATTTATTTCATGGCTAAGTAAGTTCATACAACAAGGTTCTAACTATATGACCACCAACGAGGTTAAACTAATTTCAATATACATGCTTACATGTAATCATATGACTTGAAGTCTTACTTTAAAACATGTATAGTTCATAGTATGTATATCTAATAGTGTGCACGTACCCAACATGTCTAAAGGCATAAAAGTCTTATCATGTTTTCACATATAGGCCATGTTTAAAGACCCAAAAGTTAATAGTATGTCATCCTACAAGTTTAGAAGTTTAGACAGCACAATGCTCATGAATAATGTTTTCAAAACGTCTAAGTTTCTTTTCAAAACACATACTAAGTCATGCTAATTCTTTCTATTATGAGCTAAGAAATCTTATATTTCATGTATAATATCATGCATTTTCATGTTACATCACTTAGAATAACATATTCCATCGTCGGGAGCGCTATACTTGCGTATGTGCTCGCTCGACGCTCTCCGATTGCCTCCAAATACGTAACAGTCACAAAGATGACTATTTTGACCCTTCCTAACGACCTCAAATTGAAACACGCAAAGCACAAAAGTTATAGGTCTATTCGTCCTCGTTCCGGATCATCTTGAATCACCTCAATCGGAGTTCGTATAAAAAAGTCATGCTTAATTTACTGCAGCAGGTCAGAGCAGTCCAACTGTTACTGATGCACAGCACAACTGCACCCCAATTGGCCTTGGGGGAAGCGCAGCTACGCCCCAAGTCGCAGAACAGGCCCTCAGGCTTTGCTCTTCGCGATTACACAGACCATTACCTCTTCCAATGATCATAACATGAGTTATATTGTTCCAATTCAGTCCATTTTCAATTCTATAGGTTTGTAACTCATAAAACTACAATATACCAAATACCCATCAATTAACATAAACATTAACTAACCTAAATATTAATTTACAACTCATGTTCATACTAATTGTTCATGTTTTGATAATTTAGCGAATTCAATCACCACGACTTCGTTTCTTAATCAATTGACATGATTCAAACTACGCCGCTTTCGTTTCTTAACATACTAACATAATCCAACATCAATTTACAGATTATAGTAAAGATTGAACATCAAATTTTGGACTTACTAAGCCATTTTAATATACAAAACACTGTTATCTTAATTTTCTTCTACAAACCACTTTTCCATGAATTTGATTACTCAATACAACTTCTATATAACAATTATCACCGAACTACATTATGAAGAACATAAAAAATATAATTAAAACATGGAATTTAGATTATAACCTTATTAGTATGAATTTAAGAGAGAGATGGAGATGATGATGATGATGATGATGATGGGGCTTGTTTTGTCTTCTCAAAGCTTTCCCTTCTTTTCTTCCTCTTCTTCCTCTTCTTCCTCTTCTTCCTCTTCTCTGACAACTCTCTCTAACTCTCTTCTTCTTTTTTTCTTTGGTTTGTTTTCTAAAACTAACGTACTAATAACTTGTAGTATATACATATAATATACATTACCAGTAATATATAATATATATAACTCCTAGTAATTATTATATATACTAATTACTAGTTAATACATAGGTTACACCAACTTGAACTTGAAAAATCTAAGACCATGTTTGACAAATACTCATTATTTTAATTAATCAATAGTTTAACATCAATCAATCTCATCAAATTGTCATATAATTATATTTACTTGTTAATTATAATTTCGTGTAACAACCATCACATAACTTATCTAATTTAATTATCTCAATTAAATTAGAACTATAACATAAAATTATTATATTAATTAAATTAAATACTAAATATTCATTTAATTAATCTACTACACTTCATTACATTACTCTATAATCAAACAAAATTTATTTATTTAACTCAATAAATAATTAAATTAAATATTTATATATATTAAAATTAATATATAACATTCTCTTCACATCAATTCACATATTCTACAATATATGACATACACATACTCACACCCAACATTTCTCATAAATAATACTTTTATTTATAAAATTCTCATTTATAAATTCTAAAAATCTGGGATGTCACATCCTTCCCTCCTTATAAGGATTCCGTCCTCGGAATCACCGAAACCCTACCATACTAAGGTTTTCATCAAATCTCTTCGTTGAATAACTTTAACACATTACCTTAATATAGGTTTTATATTTCCTACTCCCATCATTATTCATTATAAATTCTTGTAAGTTTTATTTCATAACTTTCACTTGAACTCAATTATATTTGAGTATTATATCCCATTCATCTCCTTTTCTAAAGATCGTTATCATATATTCCACTCATAAACACTCGGGATATTACATTCACCCATTCTTCTAAGAATTTCATCCTCGAAATTTTATTTATTAATCTTCATTCATTCAATCTATCAAAATAGATTTTATGTTAATACTTTATTCATTCATTGGGTTTTATAACCACTTTTTTCCACAAAGATCTTTCTACAATTATTAAACTTTTCTATTAAAAGTTTTACATTATTCTTTGATAACTCATCTCCTTCTCATTTCAAAATTTCTTTTCTCACTTATTTAATATATTCATCATTCAGTGTCGCATTCTACGACTCACTTCTTTCTCAAGAATATCATCCTTACCACATTCATCTTTTAGAATAGCAAGAATCTTCCACAATTGCTCAATAATTGGGAAGTAGTACGAATAACTCAGGAATTTAAAAGATTCCAAATCATGTTGAGGGTCATAAGACCTTGAACTAAGTAAACGGTTATAAGTACTCTTTTAACTTAAACCTTAACAGTCATTAGACTATAAGGACTCCCGTACTTAGGGTGTTAAGCCCTTCGTACGATGTATTGTACACAAACATTTAAATGCTATGTGTATGTCCATAGTTATAAGTAATCTTTCAACTTAAACTTTAACAGTCATAAGACTATAGGGACTCCTCGTACTTAGGGGGATCAACCCTTCGTACAATGTATTGTGCACAAACATCTAAATGCCTCCGCGTAATCCCCTATAAAAGGGTTGTTCATCTCAGCTTTTCAAAATCTGAATCCGCACCAAAACAATTTGGTTTGGCATAACTTCTCAAGAAACGCATGCATTTCATAAACATATTTCAATATTCGTCTAGCTGAATCAAATAGCATAGACATCTACAATAATTCGGACATCAATCAAAATATACGTATATATATATATATATTCATATCTTAAAGAAATCTCAAAAATCTTTTTATGACGTCATGATACCGCACTGTATTTACAATCCGTTGAGGATTCCGTCATTTGGTGATTTTATCATACTACATCATACCATAGTGGGCTGACGATCCTTAGATCATATCCAACACTAAGTAATATTGCATTGATGACTCCATCATTTTTTTCATCCCTGCACCAGGTTCCATGATACATTGATGATATATAAAAAATATTTTGATATATTTCAAATCATTTTTTTCTACCCAAAGCAATTAGCATAGACATACGAATAATAGCACTGTTTTAAAAAAAATTCTTTGGTTCGCTAGTGTGACCCAACATTTTTTTTCCAAAAATCAAAAGTATAACCATCGGCACGAAGTCAATAAATTTCTAAAGTCTAGCATAGCTAGTAGATTTAGAATACCTATGCTTCCACCATCAACTCCACTTTTTATAATGATCCATTGCTTAATAGGTCTATCTATTCCTATCATCCTCAATACCCCAATTACATTTATCTATACCCAGTTCATCAAACTTACCACACGTTATGAGTTCAGGAACTTGCCACAATCATATGAGTTTAAGAACTTATCCTAGTCAGACTATAGGCGTCCATTCGCTGAGGGGTTCAAAAACATACCATATAATTATGAGTCACGAAACTACCATAAGTATGAGTTTTAAGAACTCGCACTTAACCTTATAATATTCTCTAGCTGTACTCTACCTATCTGTTATACACATGAGAAAAGAATCACCTTCTCAACAGGCATATAGCAAATAGCGCAACACAAACATTCCAATGATTATCAATATGATAAACTAAGTACAAGCACAAAACCCTCGCCCATACAAAGATTTGTAAAACTTATCCATCACAGGAGTCCTCAATTGAAACCCAACCTAACTCTATCTTGCTCTTAACTTGCTCTTTGCTCGATACGAATTCCTCATATCACATCATCTATATTTTCTCATGAGTTATCTCGTACTATTTCATAGTACACCATCTTCATGGCATTAAGCCATTATCATTCAAACATTATAGACCATCTTTCATTTATCACTTCAACTGATCACATCGTGATCTTATTCTATAATCATCTCTCTTAAAATTCTTTTGTTAACTCGTGATCGTTTTATTTTACGATCCCCTTTCTTTCCTTTTATTTACGACACTATTCGTTATCTTGGCTTTTGGAGTTAGGAAACTCCCATTTCTTATCTTTATATCTCTTCAAGATTCTTCTTTGAATCTTCTTGTTTATATAACAATTCTTCCTTTAAGAATTCTAACTTCATTTACAACGCTCAAAATTTCATTCAAGTTCTACACTTTCATCGCACGTATCCATTTCTATACTTGGTACACATCGAGTCTCTAACAGTTTCAATATGGTACACTGAGTGGTTTCCCACAAATAACCAACAAACTTTCCGAGTTACTAGTTTGTATATACCTCCGCTCTATGAAGGAATCGTTTAGGCCAAATACCATACATCAACTACTAAAGAGTACAATTGCACCACACTTACATATAACTCTCTATTCTTAAATTCTTTATCATTCTCTTCTTGTAGACATTGTCTATTTATTATCACCTTACATTCTTATTATTGGAGTTGGGTAACCCCACATTCATATTCCTTATAACTCTTGCGAGATTCTTCTTTGAATCATTTCACGCAAGTTTTAATCCCTTCTTTATACGTTTCTTACATTACTTCTTATTGCTCAAACTCTATCTGAGCTTATTCTTTCATTATCTTCACCTCTTTTCTCTAAGGTTATAGCCTACGGTACTCCTACCTAAGGTTTATAACCTACAGCTTTGATACCAACTGTAACGACCCCAAAATTCATACAATATAATTATTAACTTCGGTCGTTAATAACACATCCACCTTCTGATTTTACATTATTAATCGATGTTAAACTTAATAAAATGCGAATTAATTAAAACTTTTCTGTCATCTTACTTTAATTCCCTGAATCAAAACCTTTATCATCTACATGTCTTTGAAACATATATAATCCATGATTCACTTCATCACAATTATTATATCAAATAACTCAACCTGATAACCTTTACATATCAGATAACTCTAACTTTAGCTTTACAACTCAACATAAAACTATACATCATAAAACATTTAGCACATCTCATGAATCATAATCATGGTATTAAGACATAACAACTTTAGCTAAAATATTAATCTTCATGTATTATTTCTAATCCACGTCATTCAAGTAGCACATAGTGTTACCTTCAATCCTTAACCTACAAAAATGGTTATTTGCAAGGTTGAGCTCGACAGCCCAACAAAATCTAACAGTTTTCATGCATCACATAGCACATAATAACATGCTCAACATATAACATACATGCTACAATTCATTTAACAAGTATAAAGATTGAGTCCTTACTCAATCAGCAAGCTTTACCAAATCAATGTAGTCATAAGTTAACATTAACATTTCATACATTCAATATATATTAGATAGATCATGCTCTTTGTAATAAAGATTTAAAACAATTAATCACCAATTCACATAGCAAATAGAAACTGAAAGACTTGCCTGATTCGTAGTTTATGAACTACGACTTAATTGCATAACGCGTATCTGCACTTCGTGTATTCCTACACTGTTATATAATCATGGATTCAAATCCATTAGTCATATATTTCATACATTCTTAATATAATAGTTACGTTACATTGTTTCCTAGCTAGGTTTGTAAAACCAACCTTTCAATTTCTCATCATGCTCTTAGAATAGTTAAGTATGTATAGGTATACCTTAACAACTCATACTTACATCAACATTCATATATATCATTCACACACTTGACTCGCTATGTGTTCGACACATATTTAAAGTTCATAGATACGCGATCTACATCGTTCTTACATTTTATAAACTTTAATAAAATTTAACAACTCTGTGTTTTATATAATCATTACATAATCTCATGCTTAAACATCATCTATGTTAAGTATTATAGCTTTAGACAATCATTACACAAATGCTTTAAGGTTCATATCTAAGTTTAATAAAATCAGGCATCATTGCCCTGTGGCGCAGCTGCGCTAGAATTAAGCCTGGGATGGGCGCAGCTGTGCCATCCCCTGGCCAGATCAAAGTTGAGTATTTTCTGGTTTCATCTTGGTTCTTACCATGTATAACTGTTAACACGTATCTTACCCACATGCTATGAGGTCTTTGCCCAAGTTTGGTGCCTCTTGTATTTACCTTAAGTTATTTTACACTTTATAACTTTATTGCTATTTATTTCACGGCTAAGTAAGTTCATACAACAAGGTCCTAAATATATGATCACCAACGAGGTTAAACAAATTTCAATATACATGCTTACATGTAATCATATGACTAGCATTGTTTATGACTTGAAATCTTACTTTAAGACATGTATAGTTCATAGTACGTATATCTAATAGTGTGCACGTACCCAACATGTCTAAAGGCATAAAAGTCTTATCATGTTTGCACATATAGGCCATGTTTAAAGACCCAAAAGTTACTAGTATGTAATCCTACAAGTTTAGAAGTTTAGACAGCACAATGCTCATGAATAATTTTTTCAAAACGTCTAAGTTTCTTTTCAAAACACATACTAAGTCATGATAATGCTTTCTATTATGAGCAAGGAAATCTTATATTTCATGTATAATATCATGCATTTTCATGTTACATCACTTAGAATAACATATTCCATCGTCGGGAGCACTATACTTGCGTATGTGCTCGCTCGACGCTCTCTGATTGCCTCCAAATACGTAACAGTCACAAAGATGACTATTTTGACCCTTTCTAACGACCTCAAAATGAAAATCGTAAAGCACAAAAGTTGTAGGTCTATTCGTGTTCGTTCCAGATCATCTTGAATCACCTCAATCGGAGTTCTTATGAAAAAGTTATGCTTAATTTACTGCAGCAGGTCAGAGCAGTCCAACTATTACTGAAGCCCGGCGCAGCTGCGCCCCAATTGGCCTTGGGGTCAGCGCAGCTGCACCCCAAGTAGCAGAACAGGCCCTCAGGCTTTGGTCTTCACGATTACACAGACCCTTACTCATTCCAATGATCATAACATGAGTTATACTCATCCAATTCAGTCCATTTTCTATTCTATAGGTTTGTAACTCAGAAAACTACAATATATCAAATACCCATCAATTAATATAAACATTAACTAACCCAAATATTAATTTACAACTCATGTTCATACTAATTGTTCATGTTTTGACAATTTAGCGAATTCAATCGCCACAACTTCGTTTCTTAATCAATTGACATGATTCAAACTATGCCGCTTTCGTTTCTTAACATACTAACATAATCCAACATCAATTTACAGATTATAGAAAAGATTGAATATCAAATTTTTGACTTACTAAGCCATTTTCATATACAAAACACTGCTATCTTAATTTTCTTCTACAAACCACTTTTCCATGAATTTGATTACTCAATACAACTTCTATATAACAATCATCAGAGAACTACATTATGAAGAACATAAAAAATATAATTAAAACAAGGAATTTAGATTATAACCTTATTAGTATGAATTTAAGAGAGAGATGGAGATGATGATGATGATGATGGTGCTTGTTTTGTCTTCTCAAAGCTTTCCCTTCTTCTTCTTTTTCTTCATCTTCTTCCTCTTCTCTGACAACTCTCTCTAACTCTCTTCTTCTTTCTTTCTTTGGTTTGTTTTTTTGGTTTGTTTTTTAAAACTAATGTACTAACTTGTAGTATATACATATAATATACATTACCAGTAATATATAATATATGTAACTCCTAGTAATTATTATATATACTAATTACTAGTTAATACATAGGTTACACCTACTTGAACTTGAAAAGCCTATGACAATGTTTGGCAAATACTCATTATTTTAATTAATCAATAGTTTAACATCAATCAATCTCATCAAATTGTCACATAATTATATTTACTTGTTAATTATAATTTCGTGTAACAATCATCACATAACTCATCTAATTTAATTATCTCAACTAAATTAGAACTATAACATAAAATTATTATATTAATTAAATTAAATACTAAATATTCATTTAATTAATCTACTACACTTAATTACATTACTCTATAATCAAACAAAATTTATTTATTTAACTCAATAAATAATTCAATTAAATATTTATATATATTAAAATTAATATATAACATTCTCTTCACATCAATTCACATATTCTACAATATATGACATACACATACTCATACCCAACATATCTCATAAATAATAATTTTATTTATAAAATTCTCATTTAAAAATTCTAAAAATTTGGGATGTCACATTTCTTGCTGTTGATCCTCTGCACCACATCTCAATGTTATGACACTTACATTTTCAACAGTTTGAGAACGTGACCTTCCTACCGTGGTTGCAAGTTGAACAACTTGGTCCCTCAGATCTTGAATAGAAGTTCTTATTACATGCTGAAATTGTTGTGTATGACTCATGAACTGTTGTGTTTGTTTCATAAATTCCTTGAACATATCCTCCATAGATGTCCCAGAATTGATAAGTACTTCTTGGTTTTCTGTGTGGTACTGAGGCTGAGCTTGCTGAATACCTTGCGTATTCCTTGCAGCCATTTGTTGAACCAAAGCAGTTAAATCAGAAATCTGATGCCCCAAGTCTCTCGTGCTTACCCCATTTACCCTTTGTGTTGTGTGATCCATCTTAGTTCCATACTGTTGTGAATTAGCTGTCATGTTTGCAATTAAGTTTCTTGCCGCTTCTGAAGTCTTGTCTACCAGTGCTCCTCCACTTGTTGCATCAATCATGCTTCTTTCCATTCGTAGCAACCCCTCATAGAAGTATTGGATCAAGTAATATTCATCAAATCCATGAGGTGGACAGCTGGAACACAACTTCTTGAACCTTTCCCAATACTCATAGAGATTCTCTCCATTGAATTGTCAGATTCCATATATCTCCTTTCTTATATCAGTAACTCTTGATGCAGGAAAAAACCTCTCCAAGAATAACATTTGCATATCAGTTCATGATCGTATTGATCCTGAAGGTAGATAGTATAACCCGTCTTTAGCCAAATCTGCTAATGAGAATGAAAAAAGTCTAAGCTTGATCTGCTCCTCTGCCACTCCTTGTGCTTTCATCGTGGAACACATCACATGGAACTCCTTTAGATGCTTATATGGATTTTCACCTGTAAGACCACGAAAAGTAGGCAAAAGATGAATTAGTCCACAATTATTATAACTAAGTTGCTACTTATGATGAAGACAGATATCAATTACACGTAATACCAATCTTAATCTAGCATATGATAACGATCAAACTAATTCAATTGGCCATATCAAATTAATTAGATTAATTAGCACGCAATCAACGAAAACAGATTATCAGAAGAAATTTCACACAAGAAGGAATAAATAATAATACTCAATTAATTAATTACTTGTAACAAGGATTCACCTCCCTTTAGAACTGAATAAAAAGAACTAGCCTGACATGCTCTTGAGTTTGCACTCCAATAGATGATAGTAGATGATTGAATGGATGAAACCCTGACTCTCATCCTCTATTTATAGTGCTAGACAAAGTCCTAAATCCTATAGGAAGTAGAAATCCAAATCCTAAAAAGAATTACAAATCATAACTAGCTTCCATAAAGAAATAGAATCTAATTTGGAAATAAATCATTGTCTAAAGGAAATCCTAAAGCTAATAGAAATATCAATCCAATTCTATGTAGAAGTCTGCCAAAATCTGCATTTAGAAACTTTCCAAAAATACAAGATTTCCAATTTTTCCGCTCAAATTCGTTGGGGCTAATTTCCATTTCCCGCTGTGACGTCCTTTGATAAAACGAGCATAACTTTTGATACTGGAGGAGTTACGGGGCCTGCTACCTATCAAAAAGAAGATATCGACGATATCTACAACTTTTACTCTTAGAGAATTGACAGATTCGGGTTGCATCAAGGTCGAAATCAGGCTCCAAGTGACTGCTATGTAAATTGCAACTTCAAAACTTTGAGGTTCAACGTACGTTTAGTAAAATGATCATAACTTTTTCATCTGAACTCCGATTGGGACGGTTCAAGATATTTCGGAAAGCTAAAGATAAGCTCTACAATAAAATTCAAGTCCTAAGCCTAGACCATGCATCCAACTTAATTCTAAAAACCCTGGAAGTTTCTCTTTTTCCTAATTTCAGCTCCAATTCTTCCTGAAATCATTAAACAGCTTAATAAGCTCTTATACACATGAAACATGTAATAAAACTAAATATAATGGAATCAAAATAAATGAATAATATGCACTCATCATTATCCTTCAACAGTGTTAAACTGATAAAATATAATAAACATCAAGTTTAACTGCAGCGAAACAAGCAATCTATTAGAAGAGTCATGTAGAGAATAAAATCTACTATCTTCTATGATTTAAAAAGTTTTTCATCACTTTTATCGCTGAGACTCAGCTTAATAAATAAACCACGTCATCCCTGCACTACGGCCAAAGATATTCATTAGTATCACAACCACAAATTATCCATGCACTACGGGCCAAGGATATTCGTGTATTCATAAATGGTCATGATCATGCCAACAACTGTCCATCAATGCACTACGGCCAATGAGGAATTTTACCACATCATTTATAACATTACGGTCATGATTATACCGAATAATCCCTGGTCATAATCATACCAAGTCCATCCATGCACTACAGGCCATAGATGACTTTCAACATATTATAAACATGAGGATGATGACAATGATCCCAAACGTATAAACTACAAAACGTATAACCTACAAAATGAAACTACAAATAGTCGCTCACACCGCTCCTAAACGTATAACCTACAAAATGAACAAAAAATGCATGAAAAGTAACTAAGACATAAATATAAGCAACTAATTCAAGTAAAAGATATCGGATAAGTGTACATAAAATCCACTTATCAAATATCCCCACACTTAAACCGTTGCTTGTTCGCAAGCAACACAATATAATGCAATCTACATGTTATGCAAGCTACGCTACTATGATAATGAATCCCCAGATTTTCAGCCGTGTTAAGAATTCTAATAAGATATGCCTCATAGAAATATCAAGATCCAAGAACAAAGCATCAAACTAAGCAAACATCATAATGACATACAATCAGATAATCCTAACCTGCTATAAAGATGTTGTGTGTGTGATGTGTTCACAGATAAGCTTGAAAAAGGTGAAGATACCACATGCTTGATTGCTTAAGGCAGGAAATTGAAGTTTAAATCAAGAACTGCATATACTAATGAGACATCAACTACTCCAACACATCAATACAACTAAGGTTCAACAATGGGTTTATTCAGCTTTATTTTTACTCGCGAGGGTGATTTTCGCACTTTCCCGCAGGTGTTTATTGATTTTTTATTATTATTATTTATATAGCTAGTGCGTTTTACGCTCCCTCTCACTTTCCATTTCCATTTAAACGAGTGCATTTTATGCTCCATCTCGTCCCAATAGCAAGCATACCCATGTGTTCTCAAAGTTTGAATATCTGTGTTTTCATAGTCTATGTCTACTTTATACATAATTCCATCTTTAAAAACAACATTTTCAACTCAGCAAACAAACAAGTTATTCTTAAACCAACAAGCAGATATGAACACCTATGTGCTAACCGATAGCATCTAAACAACAAGCATGAATTAAATCATGTATATATTATAACTAAGCTCATGTTATCCACTAAATTCAAAAATCTATCAAATTTCTATATCATCATTGGCCAAATTAGAATTCAAATCAACTAAAAACATGGGAATATGCTATGTAATGCAACTAAACACATACTAACTAAACAAGACAAAGGAAAACTAAACAAAAATTCATACTAAAATACCCCTACTATGTAACTTAAACATGCAATCAAACTATATGCAACAACTACTCACTAAAACCCAATACCCCTAAACTTAAAATAAATAATGCCCTCATTGTAATTAAAAGTGAAAGAATACTCCCCTAAGTGGCAATGCCATCTTCGTTCGCCTCCTCATGATCCGACGGTATATTAGGAGATGGCTAAGTTTGAGATATTCTATAGTTGGAGACTGAGTATGGGCTTCTAACTGTCCGAATGCTTGAGTCAGAAATTCTAGAAATTTAGCATTTTTTCGGTGACCTAACTATGGCGCGACCGCACGGTGTTTGGCTTGTAGTTGGGCGCAGCCGCGCGACCCTGTACTCTGGCAGCTTCAGTTTGGTTTGACTTCTGTTTTATCCTGAATACTTATAGCAATTGGATTGAACCTGAGAGGAGAAACAATAAAACTATTATTAAGATTTACCACTATCTAACATCTACTAAATATGGAAATGTAAAAAAGAATTAAACAAAGAGGGAGAAAGATTGGATGGGGTGCCTCCCATCGAGCGCTCGGTTTATAGTCCTTTAACTGGACTCTTTTCTTGACACCGCTATCCAATTCCTCTACGATAAGCTAGGAACTCTCCATCCATTAGAACCACTATGTTCTTTGGTAGGTTCCCTATCATGCGTGTCTATGAATTGAAGCAACCTAGCATATTTCCTGTACATGATGCCCCCAGTTTTATTACATAGCCAGGTGCTCCTTCCGTTGTGTCTGTGAATAGATTTTTGCATTGAGGCATGACAGATACAACATGATTTTTTTCTTCTTTTATCTCTTCCTCAGCCCACCATGGTTTGTAAGAGACCTCATAATCGCAGAAATTCTTTCTTTGGATGTGACTACTAATGGGACATGGGTGTGCAAATTTCACTGAATTTTGCAACTCTAACTGAAAAGGCACTTTGGGTATTATACAAGTCAGCTCATGATCTTCATTTTCCATACCCCCAGTTGTCTCCTCAATGTCCACTCCTTTCAGTTCATTCAGTGGCATGAACACCTCTGGCTCTCCATCAGTTTCATCGTCCATGTCATAGCACTAATTGTTTAGAGGGCGATTGTTCAAGGCTTCGAACATTTGATCCATTTGATTCTAAAGATTTCGAATTGACCTCTCTTGCTCAATCATCTTCTCCTCACTTGATGCTACACACTTGAACCACAAATCCTCCAATCTTGAATTATCTTGTTTAGTTTCAAAATCCATATATTGAGGACAATTCATTGAGGAGTTAATGAGTTGTTTCATCTGTTTGTTAAGATTTTGGCTTGATAACTCCTGACTCATCATTATCTCTTTATGGTCTGATATGATTTTTGACATGAATTCCTTTAGCCTTGAATTTTCCTCTTGTTGCATTGAAGGTGGATATGAGAAATCTGATGGATGTGTTGGACTTGGGATGCAGTATTGGTCTGGATAGTTATAACTCAATTCATAATCTAGGTGATACCCCTAACCTTATTGATAATTAGGATAAACATCGTTGTTGAAGTAATCACTCCCAAACTGCACTTGTCCAACCTTGATGTTGCACTGATAACTCGGATGCTCGCCAGCACAGTATTAACATGTAACTACTATCTCTCGAGTGTGTTGGGCTGCAAGAATATCCAACCTCTTCGAAAGTGTTGCAATTTGTGCTGACAATGTAGAAAATACATTGAGTCCCTCAGTGCTTGTGTCCATTGGTTGAATCATATTTGTATAAGGCCATTGATAAGCAAAGTCACCCATGGTACCTGAAAAGAGAGAAATATAAGAAGATAATTAAAACAAAAAATGTTTAAATTAAGACTAATTTGATTGAAATTAATGTTGGCAAAAATTTATTAAGTTAATTCCCCGGCAACGACGCCAAAAACTTGTTGGGTAAAATCTAGTTACGCACAACACGCAAGTATACGTGGTCAACAAGTAATAAAGAGTAAGTAAAGTATCGTTTCCATGGAGAATTAATTAATAAAGTTCACCAAGCATTAACCCATAACCATTTCAATCTTATTTAAACGATTGCTTTGAGTTTTTATATTTAAACTATGAAATTAAATAGTACTAACTACCCCTAGAATGAAACTAGATAATGAAGAAATGAGATTACAATTTCCCCTATTGCATCATTTGAATCAACACACTTCCAGTTAAACCAAATTAATTATAACGGATTGTTAGTCGAGAACACGAAAGTGAAATATAGCCATCTCTCGATGTACCATACTCATATCACATATAATCCACAATTGATAGAATCCACATGAACACCCACATTACCTAAACCACTATATGTCTATGTGATTTACAAATAATTAGGGTTTGAACCCAAGTCCTCAATTGACTACAAGTGATGCTTCGATATATGTCTATCCTAAGCACGAATCATATATTCCATCACCATGTAGAACATACAAACACAAGCTATCAAGATCAAATCTAAACCCATACTTCGTCTTTCAAGTTCATATGGGTTATCACAGTAATTGATGGCCAATCAACTAAGCAAATAAGCATGAATCTTAATAGACAAACTCATAACAATTAATAAGACTAATAATGAAGTATGTCAAAATAAACTAGGCAATAGATTTCATTGCAATCCCAAAATAGAGTTTAACTCATAGTTGAATTAGAATCCATGATCCACGATTGAATATACATTGAAAGATACAATAGAAGTAAAGAGAGTTAGGGATCAAGAATAGCAAATCTGAGTTTCTTCTCTTGTTTCACTTCTGAACCTTCAAAGATCTTTAATTGCTTCAATCCCCAAATCTTAGTTATTATAGGGTTCTAATCTAATCTAAAAAGAAAGAAAAGAAAAGAAATATTGATAGCATGAGCTCCCAAGGGGTGGAAAATCCCTTTACAACTGATATAAGTCTAATATATATGCCCTAATTGAACCCCTCCCAAATTATGCTTTAATTGCATTGTTTAATGAAAAGTCAGCTTTGGTCAACACCCGAAGTCGCACGGCCGTGCAAGAATTGGACTAAAGTTGGGCGCGGTAGCGCGCAAATGTTAAATCGCATCTTTTTGCTACTGTAATTCGCGTGGCCGCGCAGGAAATCGCGCGTCCGCGCGTGGTTGATTTTTTGCTGCAGTGTGCTCTGGTAAAATAGTCATAACCTTTGATCCGGGAAGAGTTACGGGACCTGTCACCTATCAAATCGAAGATATCGACGAGCTCTACAACTTTCATTTTTTGATGATTGAGAAATTCTGGCCCGATGAAGGTTGAAATTGGTCTGGAAGGGACTGCTATAAAAATGGCTAACCAAAACAGCGAAGTTTGACGTCCATTGGTACAAAGACCATAATTCTTGCATCTGAACTCCGATTAGAATGATTCAAGATGTTCCAAAAAGCTACGAAGATGCTCTACAATGTAAGTTAAGTTCCAAACCAAGAGCATGAAGTAAACATGAAAGCCCAAATGATGTCCGGATTGCTTTTCTTTACATTTTCCTTGCTTTTCCTTACAGATAGTCGTTCACACCGCTCTCAAACGAATAACCTACAAAATGAACACAAAATGCATGTAAAGTAACTAAGACACATAAATATAAGCAACTAATTCAAGTAAAAGATACCGTATAAGTGTATATAAAATCCATTTATCAGACGTCCCCAAAACAGGTATACATCACCCATCTTGAGTCGCCAGATACATGGTACAAAATACAAATAAAAACTTAATTATACAACAGTCGTGTAAAATATGACAAAACATATGATATGAGTTTTAATACAAATATTTTCATCTAGACAATATCCACACTCAATGAAGTTCTCATTACATTTATTGTCACACTATTTAACAGAATAGTGAGGACTACTAATGCTATCATCTGGACCGTCACTCCGTTCCCCGACTAATCCCGGCTACGTTCTCATTTCCTGAAGAGAACAGTGAAAGAAAGGGTGAGCTCAACTAGCCCAGTAAGAAATATTATGACTAAGATAATGCAGAATAATTTATCATTAGCCTTCAACAGTGTTAAACTGATAAAATATAACAAACATCAAGTTTAACTGCAGCGGAACAAGCAATCCATTAGAAGAGTAAAGTAGAGAATAAAATCTACTATCTTCTATGATTTAAAAGGTTTTTCATCACTTTTATCGCTGAGACTCAGCTTAATAAATCAACCACATCATCCCTGCATTACGGCCAATGATATTCATTAGTATTACGACCACAAATTATCCATGCACTACGGGCCAAAGACATTCGTGTATTTATTAATGGTCATGATCATGCCAACAACTGTCCATCAATGCATTGCGGCAAATGAGGACTTTTACCACATCATTTGTAACATTACTGTCATGATTATACCGAATAATCCCTGGTCATAATCATACCAAGTCCATCCATGCACTACAGGCCACAAATGACTTTCAACATATTATAAACATAAGGATGATTACAATGATATAAGAATTCAATAAAACAAGTTCAAGGATAAATTTTTAAAGATTTATAATTTAATTTATCCAGAAATCAATAACGTCCAAATTATCAACATGATACTTCTTTGTGGAGTAAAATTTAAGAATGCTCAAAATAATATTTTTATGAAAAGATAATGGATGAAGCGCAAATATCAAAGATATTCCACTAATTTCATGGAGTATAGAAGCCAAAACTTTAATCAACTGAATATAATAGAATATATGAAACCACAAATGGATTTTTGCCGCCATGCGGTAATCCACGTGGACAGATTATTCCTACAAAATAATAAAGAGTGGAATAACAGAAGAATTTATCAGGCGTGCGTAATCCGCACAGACAGTTTATTCCAACAGAATAATAAAGAATGGAACCAGGTCATGCGTATTCCGCACAGACAGGATGTTCCAACAGAATAATAAAGAATGGAACCAGGTCATGCGTAATTCGTACAAACAGGATGTTCCAACAGAATAATAAAGAATGGAATAACAACAGAATTCACCAGGCATGCGATAGACCGCACAGACAGGTTATTCCAAATAAATAATAAAGAATGGAATAACAGAAGAATTTCACCGCGTATGCGGTACTTCGCATAGACAAGTTATTCCAACATAACAGTAAAGAATGGAATAACAACCCTTATGAGTATTGAAAGAAAATAACTCTCTTCATGAATACGAAAGAAATAATACCCCTTACCCTAGAAAAATTGGATACTGGAATAGTGAGGTAGCAGACTTCTCTTCTTCTTTCTCTCTATAATAATTGCTCTAAAGCTTTTGTGAATTGGTGAGAAATGAAGGAAGAATGAGCTTTTATTTATAGGAAATAATAGTTTCGATAATTGCACGTTTTTGGGCTCAAAATGTTACAATATTAATACCTTCCTCTTTTTCTTCATTTTTAATTTAGTCCTGCAAGTATTATCAAACTTGAACCACCTCCCCTAATAGTAAATAATGTGAATTAATAGTTCATTATGTGACTCAATAGTATAATGATGTAAAAAAACTAATTATAGTATAGTACCTTCAACTATACCTCTATTTTTAATTTAGTCATGCAAGTATTATCAATCTTGCACCACCTCCCCTAATAGTACATGAATGTGAATCAATAGTACACACATGTGAACAAATAGTTATAAGCATTTGAAATAATAGCAATTAATTGCCCATTTATCCGATTAATTACCCGATTGGTTAATATAACCTCCAAACATCAATTATTATTATGAAATAAATGTCGATTTCAACTAACACTAATAATCCCAACACAATGGAACTATCAATTTCATCTTTAATCAACACAACTTATTCATCATTAATATTATAACTCACAATATTTAACAACCAGGTCATTCCCAAGAAAGAGGAGGCTTTCCGATAAGGATTTCTCCTTATTGGCGCGCAATTAGGTGACCAAACCTCTCCTTGACATAACTTTTAGACATTGTCAATATTACGAATAATAATATGAATAACTTTGTCATATTAATTATTGATTTAATAATAATAAATATTATGCAGATGATACTGTGACAATAATGGAATCAATAATATGAGAGATATGATGCAGCAATTACTGCAACAATAATTGAGTATAACTGAGTGACTTCTCACGTAAGCATCAATAATCAATACCGTGTGCTACTATGCAACCACGCGTATTACTGTACTTTTACTACCTGGTAGTTCAACAGTTTTAACGGTAACACTTTTGCCGTTATTTTTATAAAAAGATAATTCTGTCGTTTTTTAACTACGACAATACTTCTGTTGTGGGGTCCACCAATGATTGTGTCATCATACGAATATTCCCTGTTAAAACGAATATTCCCCGACCAATCGAATATTATATAACCACTTGCTTACTTTGCAAAATTTGTAAATATTACCCACAACTATAACATTATATCAAATCCACATCATAATATTCAAAAATATATTTCGAAAAAATTATTCTTTAATCATAAAAGTTGGGGTCTTACAACCTCTCCTTCTTATGAAATTTCGTCCCCGAAATTAGGGTACATACCTGGTATATCGAAGAGGTGATGATACCTTGATTTCATTTCAGATTCTAACTCCCAGGTCATTTCCTCAACATCATGGTTTTTCCACAAAACTTTTACTTGAGGTATAACTTTAGAGCGTAGAATATGATCTGTCTTATCCAAGATTTTAATAGGTAACTCTTCATACGTTAAATCTTCCTCTATCTCGTCTGGTTCTAATTTAATAATGTGGTTCGAGTCTTTCACATATTTACGTAACATAGAATATGTGAAAAACGTTATGAACACGAGACATACTTGGCGGTAAGGCGAGTCTATAGGCCACAGTTCCTACTCGATCGAGGATTAAAAATTGGCCAATGAATCGAGGGTTTAGCTTTCCTCTCTTTCCAAATCTCATAACTCCCTTCCATGGAGCAACACGTAACAACACATGTTCTCCAATATCAAATTTCACGTCCTTTCGATGAAGATCAGCATAACTCTTTTTTCGATCTTGTGAGGTTTTTATACGTTATCGGATCATTTGAATCTTTTTCGTAGTCATAAATACCAACTTCGGTCCCAACAACGTTTCTTCACCCACCTCATCTCAGCATACTGAAGAACGATACTTTCTTCCATACAACACCTCAAATGGAGCCATGTCAATACTTGCTTGATAACTGTTGTTGTAGGAAAACTCCACCAATGGTAAGAACTTGTCCCAACTTCCTTTGAAGTCAAGGACACAGATTCTTAATAAATCTTCAAGAGTTTGAATAGTCCTCTCCGACTGCCCATCCGTCTGAGGATGATATGCCGATCTAAATCGTAAATCCGTGCTCTTAGCTTTTTGCAAACTAACCCAAAATCTTGAAGTGAATCTTGGGTCTCGATCAGAAACTATAGATACCGGCATACCATGCAGTCTTACAATCTCGTTTATGTACATACGAGCAAGACGTTCAAGTGTATAAGTTTCTCGTATAGGTAGGAAATGAGCAGACTTGATCAATCTATCAACAATGACCCAAATTGCATCTATGCCTTGAGAAACCTTGGGAAGACATGGACCTTTTGGTACTTGATGTTCCACCTTGACTCGTTGACAAGTTAAACACCTTGAGATAAACTCTGCTATCTCTCTCTTCATATTGCTCCACCAAAATGTATGTCGAAGATCACGATACATTTTGGTACTCCCAAGATGGATTACAAACGGTGTGTTATACGCCTCCATCATGATTTTATACTTTAAATCATGGTTGTTAGGAACACAAAGTCTGGAGTTGACTCGAAGTATTCCTTCTTCATCGATTCTTGCTTCCGGCATAGCACCTTCTTGCACTTTCTTCCTCATACGCATCAACTCCAGGTCTGTAGCTTGAGCAGCTTTAACTTTATCGATTAAAGTCGGTTCTACTCATATATTCGCCATCATCACATGGGTCCCTGGAGTCTTTAACTCTATCTCCATCCTTTGTAAGTCAAATAAAATGGGCCTTTGCGTTGATAATAATGCACTCGTACCCGCATATGATCTTCTACTCAATGCATCAGCTACTACGTTCGCTTTTCCAGGATGGTATTGAATGGTATGATCGTAATCTTTCAACAACTCAAGGCATCGTAGTTGCCGCATGTTGAGTTCCTTTTGAGTGAAGAAATATTTGAGGCTTTTATGATCCGTATAGATCTCCACCTTCTCTCCATACAGGTAATGCCTCCAAATCTTAAGCGTAAAATGACTGCTGCCAACTCTAGATCATGAGTAGGATAATTCCTCTGATATTCTTTGAGTTGTCGTGAGCCATAGGCTATGACTTTCCCATGTTGCATGAGAACACATCCTAACCCATTGCATGAAACATCACTGTAGATGTCAAATCCCTCTGAGCCAGATGGTATTGTCAGAACAGGTGCTGAAATGAGTCTCCTCTAGAGTTCTTGAAAACTCTTCTCACATTCCTCGCTCCAACCGAATTTTATATCTTTTCGAGTTAGCTTAGTTAATGGAGTAGCGATTGGAGAAAATCCTTCTACGAATCTCCGATAATAACCAGCTAAGTCGAGAAAGCTACGTACTTCGGTCACTGATTTAGGTTGCTTCCAGCTTTGAATTTCTTCAATCTTTGTCGGGTCAACAGATATCCCATGATTTGATATAACGTGTGACGCCCCCAAAATAGGTATACATCACCTATTCTGAGTCGCCAAATACATGGTATAGAATACAAATATAACCTTAAATATACAACATGAGCTGTGAGTTTTAATACAAATATTGTCTTCTAGACAGTATTCAAACTCAAAATAAGTCCTCAATACATTTATTATCACACTATTTCATGGAATAGTGAGGACTACTAATGGTATCATCTGGACCGTCACTCCGTTCCCCGATTAGTCCCTGCTACGTTCTCATTTCCTGAAGAGAACAGTAAAAGAAAGGGTGAGCTCAACTAGCCCAGTAAGAAATATTATAACTATGATAATGCAGAATAATTTATCATTAGTCTTCAACAGGGTTAAACTGATAAAATATAACAAACATTAAGTTTAACTACAGCGGAACAAGCAATCCATTAGAAGAGTCAAGTAGAGAATAAAATCTAATGTCTTCTATGATTTAAAACGTTTTTCATTAACTTTTATCGCTGAGACTCAGCTTAATAAATAATCCACATCATCCCTGCACTATGGCCAAGGATATTCATTAGTATCACAACCACAAATTATCCATGAACTACGGGCCAAGGATATTCTTGTATTCATCAATAGTCATGATCATGCCAACAACTGTCCATCAATGCACTACGGGCCAATGAGAACTTTTACCACATCATTTGTAACATTACGGTCATGATTATACCGAATAATCCCTAGTCATAATCATACCAAGTCCATCTATGCACTACAGGCCACAGATGACTTTCAACATAATATAAACATGAGGATGATGACAATGATATAATAATTCAATAAAACAAGTTCAAGAATTAATTTATCCATGAACAAATAACGTCTAAATTGTTAACATGATACTTCTTTGTAGAGTAAAATTCAAGAATGCTCAGAAGAATATTTTCATGAAAATATACTGATGAATGGCAAATATCAAGAATATTCCACTAATTTCATGGAGTATAGAAGACAAAACTTTAACCAACTGAGTATAATAAAGAATGGAATAACAGAATAATAAATAACGGAACCAGGTCATGCGTAAACGCACAGACAGGATATTCCAACAGAATAATAAATAATGGAACCAGGTCATGCGTAAATGCACAGATAGGATATTCCAACAGAATAATAAACAACGGAACCAGGCCATGCGTAAATTCACAGACAAGATATTCCAACAGAATAATAAAGAATGGAATAACAGAAGAATTTTACCATGTATGCAATATTTTGCATAGACAGGTTATTCCAACAGAATAATAAAGAATGGAATAACAGAAGTTCTCTGCATGAATAATAAAGAAAGAATACCCCTTACGAGTACAACAAATAATATCACTTACCGTAAAAGAAGAGTATTCCGACTGGTAGGGCGAGAATATTCTTGAAGAAAACTTACACTAAGCTCAAAGTTTCTTAAAACTCTAAAGAAATACGCTCAAGATTATAGAAGAATTCTCTGAACTTCTAGTGTGATTTTCAATTCTAACTAAGCATCCTATTTATAGGAAAATAGAAAGGATACTATGCTGCATTATGCAATAAAATATAATATATTCTAAATATATATATATATATATATATATATATATATATATATATTAAATTTAAAATCTAATAAAATAAATAAATTTATAAAAGTATTCTGTTTTATATAAAAAAAATTTACTCTGCAAAATACTATGTAGGCACTATGCAACACTATGCATAATAAAATATAATATATTCTAAGTATTGTCTAATAAAACAAATAACTTTATAAAAGTATTCTGTTTTATATAAAAAGATTTTACTATACAAAATATTATGCATAATAGAATATTATATATTCTATTTATAGTCTAATAAAATGAATAACTTTATAAAAGTATTCTATTTTATATAAAAACTTTTCTGTTTTATTACATTAATAATACTAATAAAACAAAACTCATCATTATTATAATTCACACTATTAATCGACTAGGTCGTTCCTAGGAAAGAGGTAGCTTTTCAATAAGGATTTCTCCCTATTGGTGCGCAATTAGGTGACCAAACCTCTCCTTGACAGAACTTCTAGACATCGTTAATATTGCAAATAATAATATTAATAACCTTGTCGTCTCAATTATTGATTTAATAATATATAAAATATTGACAATAATTGAATCAAATAACGTGAGATACTATGCAGCAATTATTATAGCAATAATTGAATAAAACTGAGTGACTTCTCACGTAAGCATCAATAATCAATACCGTGTGCTACTATGCAACCACGCGTATTACTGTACTTTTAACACCGGGTGTTTCAACAGTTAACGGTAAAAACTTTCGCCGTTATTTTCATAAAGTATTTTTGTCGTTTTCTTAATCCGACAATAATTCTGTTGTTGGGTCCACCAATGATTGTGCCATTGTACGAATATTCCCTATTAAAATGAATATTCCCCGACCAATAAAATATTACATAACAACTTGCGTACTTTGCAAAATTATAAATATTACCCACAACTATAACATTATATCAAATTTACTCCATAATATTCAAAAATGATATTTATAGAAAATTCATCTTTATTTATAAAAGTTGGGGTCTTACAACCTCTCCTTCTTATGAAATTTTGCCCTCAAAATTAGGGTACATACCTGGTATGTCGAAGAGGTAAGAATACCTTGATTTCATTTCAGATTCTAACTCCCAGGTTATTTCCTCAACATCGTGGTTTCTCCACAAAACTTTGACTTGAGGTATAACCTTGGAGCGTAGAATATGTTCCTTCTTATCCAAGATTTGAACAGGAATCTCTTCATACGTTAAATCTTTCGCTATTTTGTCCGATTCTAACTCGATAATTTGGTTCAGGTCTTTTACATATTTACGTAACATGGATATATAAAAAACGTTATGAACACGAGATATACTTGGCGGTAAAGCGAGTCTATAGGCCACAGTTCCTACTCGATCGAGGATTAAAAATGGGTTGATGAATTGAGGATTGAGCTTTCCTCTCTTTCCAAATCTTGTAACTCCTTTTCATGGAGCAACACGTAACAACACATGATCTCATATATCGAATTCCACGTCCTTTCGATGAAGATCAACATAACTCTTCTGTCGATCTTGTGAGGTTTTTATACGTTGTCGGATCGTTTGAATATTTTCCGTAGTCATACGTACCAACTCCGGTCCCAACAACTTTGCTTCTCCCACCTCATCCCAACATTCTAGAGAACGACACTTTCTTCCATACAACGCCTCAAATGGAGTCATGCAAATACTTGCTTGATAGCTGTTATTGTAGGAAAACTCCACCAACGGTAAAAACTTGTCCCAACTCCCCTTAAAGTCAAGGACACAAAGTCTTAATAAATCTTCAAGAGTTTGAATAGTCCTCTCTGATTGTCCGTCCGTCTGAGGATGATATGCCGAACTAAATCATAAGTCCGTGCCCATAGCTTTTTGCAAACTAACTCAAAATTGTGAAGTTAATCTTGGGTCTCGATCAGAAACTATGGATACTGGCATACCATGCAGTCTTACAATCTCGTTTATGTACATACAAGCAAGAGGTTCAAGTGTATAAGTTTATCGTATTGGTAAGAAATGAGCAGACTTGGTCAATCTATCAACAATGACCCAAATCACATCTATGCCTTGAGAAACCTTGGGAAGACCAGTAACGAAATCTATGGTAATATGCTCCTACTTCCATTCTGGAATTTCAAGTAGTTGCAATGGACCTTTTGGTACTTGATGCTCCGCCTTGACTCGTTGACAAATTAGACACCTTGAGATAAACAATGCTATCTTTCTCTTCATATTGCTCCACCAAAATGTATGACGAAGATCCCGATACATTTTGGTACTCCCATGATGGATTACAAACAGTGTGTTGTGTACCTCCATCATGATTTTGTACTTTAAATCAGGGTCGTTAGGAACACAAAGTCTGGAGTTAACTCGAAGTATTCCGTCTTCATCAATTCTTGTTTCTAGCATAACACCTTCTTGCACTTTCTTCCTTATACGCATCAATTCCAGGTCTGTAGCTTGAGCAGCTTTAACTTTATCTAATAAAGTCGGTTCTACTCGTATATTCGCCATCATCACATGCGTCCCTGAAGTCTTTATCTCTATCTCCATCCTTCGTAAGTCATACAAAATGGGCCTTTGCGTTGATAATAATGAACTCATACCCGCATATGATCTTCTACTCAGTGCGTCAGCTACCGCGTTCGCTTTTCTAAGATGGTATAATCATAATCTTTCAATAGTTCAAGCTAACGTCGTTTCGCATGTTGAGTTCCTTTTGGGTGAAGAAATATTTGAGGCTTTTATGATCCATAAAGATCTTCACTTTCTCCCCATACAAGTAATGCCTCCAAATTTTAAGTGCAAAGACAACAACTGTCAATTCTAGATCATGAGTAGGATAATTCCTCTCAAATTCTTTAAGTTGCTGAGAGGCATAGGCTATGACTTTCCCATGTTGCATGAGAACACATCCTAACCCTTTGCCCGATGCATCACTGTAGATGACAAATCCCTCCGAGCCATATGGTATTGTCAGAACAGGTGCTGAAATGAGTCTCCTCTTGAGTTTTTGAAAACTCTTCTCACATTCCACACTCTAACCGAATTTTGTATCTTTTCGAGTCAGCTGAGTTAATGGTGTAGCGATTCGAGAAAATCCTTCCATGAATCTCCGATAATAACCAGCTAAACCGAGAAAACTACGTACTTCGATCACTGATTTAGGTTGCTCCCAGCTTTGAATTGCTTCAATTTTTGTCGGGTCAACAGATATTCCATGACTTGATACTATGTGCCCAAGGAATGCTACTTCCTCAAGCCAGAACTTGCATTTCTTCAACTTGGCATAAAGCTTGTATTCACGAAGCTTTTGGAGTATCAGCCGCAAGTGTTGCTCATGATCTTCACGTCTTTTGGAATAAATAAGGATGTCATCAAAAAAGACGACCACAAAGTGATACAAATATTCCTTAAATACTCAGTTCATCATATCCATGAAGGCATCAGAAGCATTGGTCAATCCAAAGGACATGACTAAGAATTCATAATGCCCGTACTGAGTTCTGAAAGCCGTCTTTGGAATGTCATCGGTTCTAATCTTCAATTGGTGATATCCACAATGAAGATCAATCTTTGAACATAATTTGGCTCCTTGCAACTAGTCAAAGAGGTCGTCAATATGTGGCAATGGGTACCTATTTTTGATGGTGACATGATTCAACTCCCGATAATCAATACAAATTCGCATACTCCCATCTTTCTTCTTTACGAATAGAACAAGAGCACCCCAGGGAGACGTACTAGGACGAATGAAACCAATGTCTAACAATTCCTGCAATTGGGTCTTTAAATCATGTAGTTCAGTAGGAGCCATTCGATATTGGGCTTTGGAAATTGGTTTTGTACCGGGTTCAAGGTCGATACAAAATTCAATTCCACGCTCTGGGGGTAGGCCAGGAAGTTCTTCAGGGAATTCGTCAGGAAATTTATTAACAATAGAAATATCTTTCAAATCTGACGTATTTTTGTTTAAATCTGTGACATGAGATAAGAAAGCTTGACATTCGTTTTTCAATAAACGAATAGCTTTATGGCTTGAGATGATCGTGATTGATTTTAATGGTTTGGTCTCTTGAATTCACATATTAGGTTGATTAGGAATATGAAAGCTAACAACCTTACGAAAACAATCAATTTTAGCATGATGAGTAGTTGACCAATCAATTCTTAGAATTACGTCAAATGCAAGTATTTTTAAAGAAATAAGATCGATAGGTAATATGCGGTTACTGATTTAAATCAAACAAGACTTATAAACAGTGGATGTAATGAAGGTTTTTCCCAACGGAGTTTCAACCGATAAGTCAAAGTCTAATTTCTCCGGAGTCAAATTTAAACGTTGAGCGCAAGTAGGAGAAATAAAAGAATGGGTAGAACCGATATCAAATAAGGTATAGACTTCACTAGAGTTTATGATAAGCTTACCCGTGATGACCTCGTTCGGGTTCCTTGCTTTCTAGGAGGTTACGACAAACGCTCTCCCTTGAACTACAGGCTTTGACTTTTCTGGGACGGCCTTTGGTGACTCCATCCCAGCTGGACTTGGCTTTGGTGCACGACAAAATTGGGCTAGGTGACCTTCTCTTCCATAATTATAACATGCTTTGGATGGCATCGCGCAGTTTTGACTGATATGTCTCTCCCCTCCGCATTTGAAACATATGATAGGTGGTCGTTCTCCTTCCTTAACAACGGGTGTTGGTGCTGACTGTGACGCCCCCAAAACAGGTATACATCACCCATCTCGAGTCGCCAAATACATGGTACAGAATACAAATGCAATCTTAATATACAACAGTCGTGTACAATAGGACAAAACATAAACTGTGAGTTTAAATACAAATATTGTCTACTAGAGAGTATACAAACTCAAAAGGAGTCCTCATTACAATTATTATCACACTATTTCATAGAATAGTGAGGACTACTAATGCAAAGATCTAGGACCATCACTCTGTTCTCCGACTAGTCCCAGCTTCGTTCTCATTTCCTGAAGAGAATGGTAAAAGAAAGGGTGAGCTCAACTTGCCAAGTAAGAAATATTATGACTAAGATAATGCAGAATAATTTATCGTTAGCCTTCAACAGTGTTAAACTGATAAAATATAATAACTATCAATTTTAACTGCAGCGGAACAAACAATCCATTAGAAGAGTCAAGTAGGGAATAAAATCTACTATCTTCTATGATTTAAAAGGTTTTTCATCACTTTTATCGCTGGGACTCAGCTTAATAAATAATCCACATCCTCGAATCACCCCTGCACTACGGCCAAGGATATTCTTTAGTATCACGACCATGAATTATCCATGCACTACGGCTAAAGATAATCATGTTTTCATCAACGGTCCTGATCATGCCATAAAACAATTCATCTTTACACTACGGCCAAAGAGAATCCATAGCCAAAATCATACCAAAAACTGTCCATCAATGCACTACGGGCCAATGAGGACTTTTACCACATCATTTGTAACATTACGGTCATGATTACACCGAATAATCCCTGGTCATAATCATACCAAGTTCATCTATGCACTACAGGCCACAGATGACTTTCAACAAAATATAAACATGAGGATGATGACAATGATATAAGAATTCAATAAAACAAGTTCAAGAATTAATTTATCTAGGAACTGATAACGTCTAAATTGTCAACATGATACTGCTTTGTAGAGTAAAATTCAAGAATACTCAGAAGAATATTTCCATGAAAAGATACTGGATGAAGCACAAATATCAAGGATATTCCACTAATTTCATGGAGTATAGAAGTCAAAGTTTTAACCAACTGAGTATAATAAAGAATGGAATAACAAAAGAAATTACCATGCATGCGATAGACCACACAGGCAGGTTATTCCAACAGAATAATAAATAATGGAACCAGGTCCAGCGTAAAACGCACAGACAAGATATTCCAACAGAATAATAAAGAATGGAACCAGGTCCAGCGTAAAATGCACCGACAGGATATTCCAACAGAATAATAAATAATGGAACCAGGTCCGGCGAAAAACGCATAAACAGGATATTCCAACATAATAATAAATAAAGGAACTAGGTCCAGCGTAAAACGCACAGACATGATATTCCAACAGAATAATAAAGAATGGAATATTAGAAGAAATTCACCATGTATGCAGTACTTTGCATAAACAGGTTATTCCAACATAATAATAAAGAATGGAATAACAGAAGAATTTCACCAAGTATAGGGTAGCCCGCGTATACAGGTTATTCCAATAGAATAATAAAAAATGGAATAATAGAAGTTCTCTTCTTGAATACAAAAGAAATAACACCCCTTACAGTAAAAGAAACTAGATATAGGAGTAGTGAAGTAGCAGGCTTCTCTTCTTCTATAGATTTTCTCTCTATAGCTTCACTCTGTAATTTCTCTCTATAATAAGTGCTCTATAGCTTTAGTGAATTTGTGATAAATGAAGTAAGAATGAGCTTCTATTTATAGAAAAATATAGTTTCGATAATTGCACAGTTTTGGGGCTCGAAAAATTACAGAACAATACCTCCAACTTTTCTTTCATTTTTAATTTAGTCCTGCAAGTATTATCAAACTTACACCACCTCCCCTAATAGTAAATAATGTGAATCAACAGTAAATCATATGAATCAATAGTTCTAGACATGTGAAAATACGAATTACAGTATAGTACCTCCATCTATACCTCCATTTTTAACTTAGTCATATAAGTATTATCAATCTTGCACCAACTCCCCTAATAGTAACAAGAATGTGAAGCAATAGTATACACATGTGAATAAATAGTTATAATCATGTGAAATAATAGCAATCAATTGCTCATTTATCCGGTTAAATACCCGATTGGTCAAAATAACCTCCAAACATCAATTTTTATCGAAATAAATGTCAATTTTCACTAACACAAATAATTTCGACATAATGAAACTATTTTTATCAAAAATATAAATTTTGATATTTCGAAGTCTGACTTTCCCTGAAAAAGTCAACTGTTGACTTTTTGACCAAATAGTAAAAATCGACAAATTTTGTGTTTGTAGTCTATTTTTACTAATTTCATCGTTTCGAACTCAAATATCACGTCCGCGTCTCCAAATTCAACTCCGAGCACAACTTAAATATTAATAACATTCATCATTATAACTCGTAATATTTATCAACCAGGTCGTTCCCAGGAAAGAGGGGGCTTCCAAATAAGGATTTCTCCCTATTGGCGCGCAATTAGGTGACCAAACCTCTCCTTAACAGAACTTCTAGACATTGTAAATATTGCAATTTAATAATATGAATAACTTTGTCATCTCAATTATTGACTTAATAATATATCATATAATGCAGATGATACTGTGATAATAATCGAATCAATAATATGAGAGATATGATGCAACAATTACTATAGCAATAATTGAGTATTACTGAGTGACTTCTCACGTAAGCATCAATAATCGATACTGTGTGCTACTATGCAACCACACGTATTATTGTACTTTTACTACCGAGTAGTTCAATAGTATTAACGGTAAAACTTTCACCGTTATTTTCAATAAAATACTTCTGTCGTTTTCTCAATCCAACAATAATTCCGTTGTGGGGTCCACCAATAATTATGCCATCGTACGGATATTCCCCGACAAAAAGAATATTCCCCGACCAATCGAATATTATATAACAACTTGCATACTTTGCAAAATTTATAAATACTACCCACAACTATAATATTATCTCAAATTCACACCATAATATTAAAAAAAATATTTCGAGAAAATTAAATCTTTATTCGTAAAATTTGGTATTTTACATTGACTTCTTTCCATCATTCTTGAATCTCCTCTTCTTGAAATGTCCATTCTTATTGTCTTGGCCATGATTACCCCCGGTGGTTACCATTTCTGGCATGTTGATTCCCTCCACGTTTGTTGTCAGCGCTTTGATGACTGCTACCACTGGTATTATCATTTTGTCGGTTGCTTTCTCTTGGTTGCATTGACTCGTTATCGCGCTCTAATAACTGAGCCCTATTTACAACATCTGAATACAAACACAGTTTATGAGAAATTAGATATTGACGTATCTCGGGTTTCAAACCTCTTAGAAACATCCGCGTCATTCTCTCCTTATTGTCAACCAAGTGAGATGCAAACTGGGACAACTCGGCAAACTTAACTTCGTATTGCGACACGGTCATATTGTTCTGCTCCAACTTGATGAACTCTGCCTCTTTCATGTGACGAATACTTTTGGGAAAGTACTTGTCATTGAAAAGTTTTTGAAACTTCTCCCAAGACATCTTCAGTGCGGCAGGTTGAGTACGCTTTACCGATTCCCACCAGTAATCTGCCTCTCCTTGCAACTTAAAGGTGGCAAAGGGAACCTTTTGCTCCTCGGAGCATCTCAAGACATCAAATATCTTGGTGATCTGGTTTATCTAAGTCTCCGCCTTAAGTGGATTTGGTTCTCCAATAAACTCCGGTGGTTCCAGTTCCTTGAACTGTTTAGCGGTGACCGTCCAAGAGTTGCCAGTGTTTCCACCTGAATTTTGGATAGGAGTCTCTCTTGCCTAATGTTGTACGAATTGCAGAAAGCTCCTAAACATTCCGTCGTTCACCATTTAGTCGGTATTGTTGTTCACCTAAGGATTATTGCCTTCCTGATGCACATTATCCTGAGTGTTGATTTGTGGTGACTCAACAATCTCATATGCTCCATTGATATTCTCAACATTCTCGGATGTCATTTTCAGATACTGCCACAAAACAAGGGTTAATTGACATGTAACATATTATCAATATACTTTGACCGACCAATTAAATACCAAATAAACTTAGGTAGGTCATACTAGCGAAGGAATTCCCAGTCTCTCCCCTCCTAGTTCTAGTCTCACATCTTAGACAGAGATCATATCCCTAAGCTTTGATACCAAATGTGACGCCCCCAAAATAGGTATACATCACCTATTCTGAGTCGCCAAATACATGGTACAGAATACAAATACAACCTTAAATATACAACATGTGCTGTGAGTTTTAATATAAATATTGTCTTCTAGACAGTATTCAAACTCAAAATAAGTCATCAATACATTTATTATCACACTATTTCATAGAATAGTGAGGACTACTAATGCTATCATCTGGACCGTCACTCCGTTCCCCGACCAGTCCCTGCTACGTTCTCATTTCCTGAAGAGAACAATGAAAGCAAAAGGGTGAGCTTAACTAGCCCAATAAGAAATATTATAACTAAGATAACGCAGAATAATTTATCATTAGTCTTCAACAGGGTTAAACTGATAAAATATAACAAACATCAAGTTTAACTGCAGCGGAACAAGCAATCCATTAGAAGAGTCAAGTAAAGAATAAAATTTGTTGTCTTCTATGATTTCAAAATTTTTCGTTAACTTTTATCGCTGAGACTCAGCTTAATAAATAATCCACATCATCCCTGCACTACGGCCAAGGATATTCATTAGTATCACAACCACAAATTATCCATGCACTATGGGCCAAGAATATTCATGTATTCATCAATGGTCATGATCATGCCAACAACTGTCCATCAATGCACTACGAGCCAATGAGGACTTTTACCACATCATTTGTAACATTACGGTCATGATTATACCGAATAATCCCTGGTCATAATCATACCAAGTCCATCTATGCACTACAGGCCACAGATGACTTTCAACATAATATAAACATGAGGATGATGACAATGATATACGAATTCAGTAAAACAAGTTCAAGAATTAATTTATCCATGAACTAATAACGTCCAAATTGTAAACATGATACTTCTTTGTAGAGTAAAATTCAAGAATGCTCAGAAGAATATTTCCATGAAAAGATACTGGATGAAGCGCAAATATCAAGGATATTCCACTAATTTCATGGAGTATAGAAGACAAAACTTTAACCAACTGAATATAATAAAGAATGGAATAACTAAAGAAATCACCAGGCATGCGATAGACCGCACATACATGTTATTCCAACAGAATAATAAACAACAGAACCAGGTCATGCGTAAACGCACAAACAGGATATTCCAACAGAATAATAAATAATGGAACCAGGTCATGCGTAAACGCACAGACAGGATATTCCAACAGAATAATAAACAACGGAACCAGGTCATGCGTAAATGCACAGACAAGATGTTCCAACAGAATAATAAAGAATGAAATAACAGAAGAATTTCACCATGTATGCAGTACTTTGCATAGACAGGTTATTCCAACATAATAATAAAGAATGGAATAATAGAAGAATTTCACCAAGTATAGGGTAGCCCCCATATACATGTTATTCCAATAGAATAATAAAGAATGGAATAACAGAAGTTCTCTTCATGAATAAGAAAGAAAGAATACCCCTTACGAGTACAACAAATAATATCCCTTATCATAAAAGAAGAGTATTCCGACTTGTAGGGTGAGAATATTCTTGAAGAAAACTTGCAATACGCTAAAAGCTTCTTAAAACTCTAAAGAAATACGCTCAAGATTATAGAAGAATTCTCTGAATTTCTGGTGTGGTTTTTAATTATAACTAAGCATCTTATTTATAGGAAAATAAAAAGGATACTATGTTGCACTATGCAATAAAATATAATATATTCTAAATATATTATTTAAAATCTAATAAAACAAATAACTTTATAAAAGTATTCTTTTTTATATAAAAATATTTTACTATGCAGGCACTATGCAATACTATGCATAATAAAATATAATATATTTTAATTATTGTCTAATAAAACAAATAACTTTATAAAAGTATTCTGTTTTATATAAAAAGATTTTACTATGCTAAATACTATGCATAATAGAATATTATATATTCTATTTATAGTCCAATAAATAGAATAATCTATAAAAGTATTCTGTTTTATATAAAAAAAACTTTTCTGTTTTATTACATTAATAATACTAATAAAACAAAACTCATCATTATTATAATTCACACTATTAATCGACCAGGTCGTTCCCAAGAAAGAGGGGGCTTTCCAATAAGGATTTTTCCCTATTGGCGCGCAATTAGGTGACCAAACCTCTCCTTAACAGAACTTCTAGACATCGTTAATATTGTAAATAATAATATTAATAACCTTGTCGCCTCAATTATTGATTTAATAATATATAAAATATTGACAATAATTGAATCAAATAACGTGAGATACTATGCAGCAATTACTGTAGTAATAATTGAACAAAACTGAGTGACTTATTACGTAAGCATCAATAATCAATATCGTGTGCTACTATTCAACCACGCGTATTGCTGTACTTTTAACACCGGTTGTTTCAACAGTTAACGGTAAAAACTTCCGCCGTTATTTTCATAAAGTATTTTTGTCATTTTCTTAATCCGACAATAATTCCATTGTGGGGTCCATCAATGATTGTGCTGTTGTACGAATATTCCCTGTTAAAACGAATATTCCCCGACCAATCGAATATTACATAACAACTTGCGTACTTTGCAAAATTTATAAATATTACCCACAACTATAACATTATATCAAATTTACTCCATAATATTCAAAAATAATATTTATAGAAAATTCATCTTTATTTATAAAAGTTGGGGTCTTACATAACTTGCCCAAGGAATGCAACTTCCTCAAGCCAGAACTCGCATTTCTTCAACTTGGCATATAGCTTATTTTCACGATGCTTTTGGAGTATCAACCTCAAGTGTTGCTCATGGTCTTCACGGGTTTTGGAGTATATGAGGATGTCATTTATTAAGACGACCACAAAGTGATACAAATATTCCTTGAATACTCGGTTCATCATTTCCATGAAGGCAACAGGAGCATTAGTCAACCCAAAAGACATGACTAAGAATTCAAAATGCCCGTACCGAGTTCTGAAAGCAGTCTTTGGATGTCATTAGTTTTAATCTTCAACCGATGATATCCAGAACGAAGATCAATCTCTAAAAAGAATTTGGCACCTTGCAACTGGTCAAACAGATCATCAATGCGAGGCATCGGGTACCTATTTTTGATGGTGACATGATTCAACTCCCGATAATCAATACAAAGTCGCATACTTCCATCTTTCTTCTTCACGAATAGAATAGGAGCACCCCAAGGAGATGTACTGGGACGAATGCAACCGATGTCTAATAATTCTTGTAGTTGGGTTTTTAAATCCTAATGTTCAATAGGAGCCATTCGATATGGGGCTTTGGAAATTGGTTTTGTACCGGGTTCAAGGTCGATACCAAACTCGATTTGACGTTCCGGGGGTAGGCCAGGAAGTTCTTCAGGGAATACGTCAGGGAATTAATTAATAATAGAAATATCATTCAAATCTGACGTATTTTTGTTTAAATCTATGACATGAGCTAAAAAAGCTTGACATCCATTTTGCAATAAACGAATAGCTTTATGGCTTGAGATGACCGTGATTGATTTTAATGGTTTGGTTGCTTGAATTTGCATAATAGGTTGGTTAGGAATATGAAAGCTAACGACCTTACGAAAATAATCAATTTTAGCATGATGAGTAGTTAACCAATCAATCCCTAGAATAACGTCAAATACAAGTATTTTCAATGAAATAAGATCGACAGGTAATGTGAGGGTACCGATTTGAACCAAACAAGACTTATAAACAGTGGATGTAATGAAGGTTTCTCCCAACGGAGTTTCCACAGATAAGTCAAAGTCTAATTTCTCCGGAGTCAAATTTAAACGTTGAGCGCAAGTAGGAGAAATAAAATAATGGATAGAACCGGTATCAAATAAGGTATAAATTTCGCTAGAGTTTATGATAAGCTTACCCGTGATGACCTCGTTCGGGTTCCTTACTTTCTGGGAGGTCATAACAGATGCTATCCCTTGAACTACTGGTTTTGACTTTTCTGGGACGGCCTTTGTTGCCTCATCCCAGCTTGACTTGTCTTCGGTGCACGACAAAATCAGGCTAGGTGACCTTCTCTTCCACAATTATAACACATTTTGGTCTGCATCGCGCAGTTTGGACTGATGTGTCCCTCCCCTCCGCATTTGAAGCATATGATAGGTGTTCGTTCTCCTTCCTTAACAACGGGTGCTGGTGCTGACGTCTTTCCATCATTGTTGAATCTCCTTTTCTTGAAATGTCCAATTTTACTATCTTGGCCATGATTACCATCGAAGTGGTTACCATTTCTATCATGTTGATTCCCTCCACGTTTGTTGTCACCGCTTCAATGACTGTTACCCCTGGTATTATCATTTTGCCAACTACTTTCTCTTGGTTGCGTTGACTCGTTATTGCGCTCCAATAACTGAGCCTTATTTACAACATCTGAATACAAACACAGTTTATGAGAAATTAGATATTGACGTATCTCAGGTTTCAAACCTCTTAGAAATATTCACGTCATTCTCTCCTCATTATCAACCAAGTGAGACACAAACCGAGACAAATCGGCAAACTTAGCTTTGTACTGCGACACGGTCATATTGTTATGCTCCAACTTGATGAACTCTACCTCTTTCATGTGACGAATACTTTCGGGAAAGTACTAATCGTTAAATAGTTCTTGGAACTTCTCCCAAGACATCTTCAATGCGGCAAGTTGAGTACACTTTACCGATTTCCACCAGTAATCTGCCTCTCCTCGCAATATAAAGGTGGAAAAGGGAACCTTTTGCTCCTCGGAGCATCCCAAGACATCAAATATCTTGATGATCTGCTTTATCCATGCTTCCGTCGTAAGTTGTTTTGGCTCTCCAATAAACTCTGGTGGTCCCAGCTGTGACGCCCCCAAAATAGGTATACATCACCTATTCTGAGTCGTCAAATATATGGTACAGAATATAAATACAACTTAATTATACAACTGTCGTGTAAAGTACGACAAAACATAAGCTTTGAGTTTTAATACAAATATTGTCTTCTAGACAATATTCAAACTCAAATTCAATATTATTACATTTATTTTCCACTATTTCACTGAATAGTGAGGACTACTAATGCTATCATCTGGTCCGTCACTCCGTTCCCCGACTAGTCCCTGCTACGTTCTCATTTCCTGAAGATAACAATAAAAGTAAAAGGGTGAGCTCAACTAGCCCAGTAGGAAATATTATGACTAAGATAATGCAGAATATATTATCGTTAGCCTTCAACAGTGTTAAACTGATACAATATAACAACCATCAAGTTTAACTACAGCGGAACAAGCAATCCATTAAAAGAGTCAAGTAGAGAATAAAATCTACTATCTTTTATGATTTAAAAGGTTTTTCATCACTTTTATCATTGGGACTCAGCTTAATAAATAATCCACATCATCGAATCACCCCTGCACTACGGCCAATGATATTCTTTAGTATCACGACCACAATTATCCATGCACTAAGGGCCAAGAATATTTGTGTATTCAATAATGGTTATGATCATGCCAAAAACTGTCCATCAATGCACTACGGGCCAATGAGGACTTTTACGACATCATTTATAACATTACGGTCATGATTACACCGAATAATCCCTGGTCATAATCATACCAAGTCCATCTATGCACTATAGGTCACAAATGATTTTCAACAAAATATAAACATGAGGATGATGACAATGATATAAGAATTCAATAAAATAAGTTCAAGAATTATTTTATCCAAGAACTAATAACCTCCAAATTGTCAACATGATACTGCTTTGTAGAGTAAAATTCAAGAATGCTCAAAAGAATATTTCAATGAAAAGATACTGGATGAAACGCAAATATCAAGGATATTCCACTAATTTCATGGAGTATAGAAGTCAAAACTTTAACCAACTGAGTATAATAAGGAATTGAATAACAAAAGAAATTACCAGGCATGCGATAGAACGCACAGGCAGGTTATTCCAACAGAATAATAAATAACGGAATCAGGTCCGGCGTAAAATGCACAGACAGGATATTCCAACAGAATAATAAAGACGGAATCAGGTCCGGCGTAAAACGCACAGACAGGATATTCCAACAGAATAATAAAGACGGAATCAGGTCCGACATAGAGCACAGACAAGATATTCCAACAGAATAATAAAGACGAAATCAGGTCCGGCGTAAAACGCACAGACAGGATATTCCAACAGAATAATAAAGACGGAACCAGGTCCGGCGTAGAACGCACAAACAGGATGTACCAACATAATGATAAAGAATGGAACAACAGAAGAATTTCACCAAGTATAGGGTAGCCCGCGTATATAGGTTATTCCAACAGAATAATAAAGAATGGAATAACAGAAGTTCTCTTCATAGATAAGAAAGAAATAATACTCCCTACCTTTAGAAAAACTGGATACTGGAATAGTGAGGTAGTAGACTTCTCTTCTTCTTTCTATAATCTCTCTATAATAATCGCTCTAAAACTTTTGTGAATTGGTTAGAAATGAAGGAAGAATAAGCTTCTATTTATAGAAAAATATAGTTTCGATAATTACACGTTTTGGGGCTCGAAAAATTTCAGTACAATACCTCTAACTTTTCCTTTATTTTTAATTTAGTCATGGAAGTATTATCAAATTTGGATCACCTCCCCTAATAGTAAATAATGTGATTCAATAGTAAATTATGTGAATCAATAGTTCTAGACATGTGAAAATACGAATTATAGTATAGTACCTCCATATATACCTTCATTTTTAACTTAGTCATGCAAGACTCCCCTAATAGTAACAAGAATGTGAAACAATAGTATACACATGTGAACAAATAGTTATAATCATGTGAAATAATAGAAATCAATTGCTCATTTATCCGGTGAAATACCCGATTGGTCAAAATAACCTCCAAACATCAATTTTTATTGAAATAAATGTAGATTTTCACTAACACAAATAATTCCAACATAATGAAACTATTTTTATCAAAAATATAAATTTTGAAATTTTGAAGTTTGACTTATCCCTAAAAAGTCAACTATTGACTTTTTGACCAAATAGTAAAAATCGACAAATTTTGTGTTTATAGTCTATTTTTACTAATTTCATCGTTCTGGACTCAAATATCACGTTCCCGTCTCCAAATTCAACTCCGAGAACAACTTCAATATTAATAACATTCATCATTAATATTATAACTCACAATATTTATCAACCAGATCGTTCCCAAGAAAGAGGGGGCTTTCCAATAAGGATTTCTCCCTATTGGCGCGCAATTAGGTGACCAAACCTCTTCTTGACAGAACTTCTAGACATTATAAATATTGTAATTTAATAATATAAATAACTTTATCATCTCAATAATTGATTTAATAAAATAACATATTATGCAGATGATACTACGACAATAATCGAATCAATAATATGAGAGATATGATGCAGCAATTACTGTAGCAATAATTGAGTATAACTGAGTGACTTCTCACGTAAGCATCAATAATCAATATCGTGTGCTACTATGCAACCACGCGTATTACTGTACTTTTACTACCGGGTAGTTCAACAGTTAACGGTAAAACTTCCGCCGTTATTTTCATAAAGTATTTTTGTCGTTTTTTCAATCCGACAATAATTTCGTTATGGGGGGGTCCACCAATGATTGTGTTGTTGTACGAATATTCCCTGTTAAAACGAATATTCTCCGACCAATCGAATATTGTATAACAACTTACGTACTTTGCAAAATTTATAAATATTACCCACAACTATAAATTATATCAAATCCACACCATAATATTCAAAAATATATTTCGAGAAAATTTAATCTTTATTCAAAAAGTTGGGGTCTTACAACCTCCCCTTCTTATTAAATTTCTTCCTCGAAATTAGAGTGCGTACCTGGTATGTCGAAGAGGTGAGGATACTTTGATTTTATTTCAGATTCTAACTCCCATGTCATTTCCTCAACATCGTGATTTTTCCACAAAATTTTGACTTGAGGTATAACCTTGGAGCGTAGAATATGTTCCTTCTTATCCAAGATTTGAACAGGAACCTCTTCATACGTCAAATCTTCCGTTATTTCGTCCGGTTCTAACTCAATAATGTGGTTCGGGTCTTTTATATATTTACGTAACATGGATATGTGAAAAACGTTCTGAACACGAGACATACTTGGCGGTAAAGCGTGTCTATAGGCCACAATTCCTACTCGATCGAGGATTAAAAATGGGCCAATGATTCGAGGATTGAACTTTCCTCTCTTTCCAAATCTTGTAACTCCTTTCCATGGAGCAACACTTAACAACACATGATCTCCAATATCGAATTCTACGTCCTTTCGATGAAGATCAGCATAACTCTTTTGTCGATCTTGTAAGGTTTTTATACGTTGTCGGATCATTTGAATATTTTTCGTAGTCATACGTACCAACTCTGGTCCCAACAACGTTGCTTCACCCACCTCATCCCAGCATACTGGAGAACGACACTTTCTTCTATACAACGCCTCGAATGGCGCCATGCCAATACTTGTTTGATAACTGTTGTTGTAGAAAAACTCCACCAATGGTAAGAACTTGTCCCAACTTCCCTTGAAGTCAAGGACACAGAGTCTTAATAGACCTTCAAGAGTTTGAATCGTCCTCTCCGACTGCCAGTCCGTCTGAGGATGATATGCCGAGCTAAATCATAAATCTGTGCCCATAGCTTTTTGCAAACTAACCCAAAATCTTGAAGTGAATCTTGGATCTCGATCAGAAAATATGGATACTGGCATACCATGCAATCTTACAACCTTGTTTATGTACATACGAGCAAGACGTTCAAGTGTATAAGTTTCTCGTATCGGTAAGAATTGAGAAGACTTGGTCAATCTATCAACAATGACCCAAATCGCATCTATGCCTTGAGAAACTTTGGGAAGACCAATAACGAAATCCATGGTAATGTGCTCCTACTTCTATTCTGGAATTTCAAGTGGTTGCAATGAACCTTTTGGTACTTAATGCTCCGCTTTAACTTGTTGATAAATTAGACACCTTGAGATAAATAGCGCTATCTCTCTCTTCATATTGCTCCACCAAAATGTATGACGAAGATCACGATACATTTTGGTACTCCCATGATAGATTACAAATGGTGTGTTGTGCGCCTCCATCATGATTTTATACTTTAAATCAGGGTAGTTAGGAACACAAAGTCTGGAGTTGACTCGAAGTATTCCTTCTTCATCGATGCTTGCTTCCGGCATACTACCTTCTTGCACTTTCTTCCTCATACACATTAGCTCCGGATCTGTAACTTGAGCAACTTTAATTTTATCAATTAAAGTCGGTTCTACTCGTATATTCTCCATCATCACATGGGTCCCTAGATTCTTTAACTCTATCTCCATCCTTTGCAAGTCACACAAAATGAGCTTTTGTGTTGTGAATATTGCACTCGTACCCGCATATGATCTTCTACTCAATGCGTCAGCTACCACGTCCACTTTTCCAGGATGGTATTGGATGGTATGATCATAATCTTTCAACAGTTCCAGCCAACGTCGTTGTCGCATATTGAGTTCCTTTTGAGTGAATAAATATTTGAGGCTTTTATGATCCGTAAAGATCTCCACTTTTTCTCCATACAAGTAATGCCTCCAAATTTTAAGTGCGAAGACAACAGCTGCCAACTCTAGATCATGAGTAGGATAATTCCTCTCATATTCTTTGAGTTGTCTTGAGGCATAGGCTATGACTTTCCCATGTTGTATGAGAACACATCCTAACCCTTTGCCCGAAGCATCACTGTAGATGACAAATTCCTCCGAACCAGATGGTATTGTCAGAATAGGTGCTAAAATGAGTCTCCTTTTGAGTTCTTGAAAACTCTTCTAACATTCCTTGCTCCAACCAAACTTTGTATCTTTCTGAGTCAGCTGAATTAATGGAGTAGCGATTCGAGAAAATCCTTCCACGAATCTCCAATAATAACCAGCTAAACCGAGAAAGCTACATACTTCGGTCACTGATTTGGGTTGCTCCCAGCTTTGAATAGCTTCAATCTATGTCGGGTCAACGGATATTCCATGACTTGATACTATGTGCCCAAGGAATGCTACTTCCTCAAGCCAGAACTCGCATTTTTTTAACTTGGCATAAAGCTTGTTTTCACGAAGCTTTTGGAGTATCAACCTCAAGTGTTGCTCATGATCTTCACGGCTTTTGGAATATATGAGGATGTCATCAATAAAGACGACCACAAAATGATCCAAATATTCCTTGAATATTTGGTTCATCATATCCATGAAGGCAGCAGGAGCATTAGTCAATCCAAAAGACATGACTAAGAATTCATAATGCCCGTGCCGAGTTCTGAAGACAGTCTTTGGAATATCCTCAGTTTTAAACCTTCAGCTGATGATATCCAGAACGAAGATCGGTCTTTGAAAAAAATTGTGCTCCTTGTAACTGATCAAACAGTTCATCAATACGTGGCAATGGGTACCTATTTTTGATGGTGACATGATTCAACTCCCGATAATTAATACAAAGTCGCATACTCCCATCTTTCTTCTTCACGAATAGAACAGGAGCACCCCAAGGAGACGTACTAAGACGAATGAAACCAATGTCTAACAATTCCTGCAATTGGGTTCTTAACTCCAGAAGTTCAATAGGAGCCATTCGATATGGGGCTTCGGAAATGGGTTTTGTACCGGGTTCTAGGTCGATACAAAATTCAACTTCACGCTCTGTGGGTAGGCCAGGAAGTTCTTCAGGGAATACGTCAGGATATTTATTAACAATAGAAATATCCTTCAAATCTGACGTATTTTTGTTTAAATCCGTGACATGAGCTAGGAAAGCTTGACATCTGTTTTTCAATAAACGAATAGCTTTATGGCTTGAGATGACCGTGATTGATTTTAATGGTTTGGTCACTTGAATTCGTATAATAGGTTTATTAGGAATATGAAAGCTAACAACCTTACGAAAACAATCAATTTTAGCATGATGAGTAGTTAACCAATCAATCCCTAGAATCACGTCAAATGCAAGTATTTTTACGGAGATAAGATCGACAGGTAATGTGCGGATTACCGATTTGAATCAAACAAGACATATAAACAGTGGATGTAATGAAGGTTTCTCCTAATAGAGTTTCAACAGATAAGTCAAAGTATAATTTCTCTGGAGTCAAATTTAAACGTTGAGCACAAGTAGGAGAAATAAAAGAATGGGTAGAACCGGTATCAAATAAGGTATAGACTTCACTAGAGTTTATGATAAGCTTACCCGTGATAACCTGGTTTGGGTTCCTTGCTTTCTGGGAGGTCACAACAAACGCTCTCCCTTGCACTACCGGCTTTGACTTTTCTAGGACAGCCTTTGGGGCCTCCATTCTAGCTGAATTTGTCTTCGGTGAACGACAAAATCGAGCTAAGTGACCTTCTCTTCCATAATTATAACATGCTTTGGACAACATCGCGCAGTTTGGAATGATGTGTCCCTCCCCTCCGCATTTGAAGCATATGATAGGTGGTCGTTCTCCTTCCTTAACAACGGGTGTCGGTGCTGACGTCTTTCCATCATTGTTAAATCTCCTTTTCTTGAAATGTCCATTTTTATGGTCTTGGCTATGATTACCACCGAAGTGGTTACCATTTCTGGCATGTTGATTCCCTTCACGTTTGTTGTCACCGCTTCGATGACTGTTACCACTGGTATTTTTATTCTGCCGACTGCTTTCTCTTGGTTGTGTTGACTCGTTATTGCGCTCCAATAACTGAGCCCTATTTATAACATCTGAATACAAACACAGTTTATGAGAAATAAGATATTGTCGTATCTCCGGTTTCAAACCTCTTAAAAACATTCAGGTCATTCGCTCCTCATTATCAACCAAATGGGATGCAAATCGGGATAACTCCGCAAATTTAGCCTCGTATTGCGACAAGGTCATATTGTTTTGTTCCAACTTGATAAACTCCACCTCCTTCGTGTGAAGAATACTTTCGAGAAAGTACTTGTCGTTGAACAGCTCTTGGAACTTCTCCTAAGACATCTTGAGTGCGTCAGGCTGGGTACATTTTATAGATTCCCACCAGTAATCTGCCTCTTCACGCAACATAAAGGTGGCGAAAGGAACCTTTTGTTCCTCAGAGCATCCCAAGACATCAAATATCTTGGTTATCCACTTTATCCATGCTTCCGCCTTAAGTGGTTTTGGCTCTCCAATAAACTCCGGTGGTCCCAGCTCCTTAAACTGTTTGGCGGTGACCGTCCGAGAGTTGCCAGTGTTTCCACCTGCATTTTGGACAGGAGCCGCTCTCACCTGATGTTGCATGAATTGCATGAAGCCTCAGAACATTCCATCGTTCATCATTAAGTCAGTGTTGTTGTTTACATGAGGATTATCGTCTTCCTGATGCACATTGTCCTGGTTATTGATCTGTGGAGAGTCAACGGTCTCCTGTGCTCCATTGATGTTCTCAACATTCTCGGATGCCATTTTCAAATACTGCCACAAAATAAGGGTTAATTGACATGAAACATATTATCCCTACACTCTGACTGACCAATTAAATACCAAATAAACTTAGGTAGGTCATAGTAGCGAAGGAATTCCCCGTCTCTCCCCTCCTAGTTCTAGTCTCACATCTTAGTCAGGGATCATATCCCTAAGCTTTGATACCAACTATGACGCCCCCAAAATAGGTATACATCACCTATTCTGAGTCGTCAAATACATGGTACAGAATACAAATACAACTTAATTATACAACTGTCGTGTAAAGTACGACAAAACATAAACTGTGAGTTTTAATACAAATATTATCGTCTAGACAATATTCAAACTCAAATTCAATATTATTACATTTATTTTCCATTATTTCACTGAATAGTGAGGACTACTAATGCTATCATCTGGTCTGTCACTCCGTTCCCTGACTAGTCCTTCTTACGTTCTCATTTCCTGAAGAGAACAATAAAAGTAAAAGGGTGAGCTCAACTAGCCCAGTAGGAAATATTATGATTAAGATAATGCAGAATATATTATCGTTAGCCTTCAACAATGTTAAACTGATACAATATAACAACCATCAAGTTTAACTGTAGCAGAACAAGCAATCCATTAAAAGAGTCAAGTAGAGAATAAAATCTACTATCTTTTATGATTTAAAAGGTTTTTCATCACTTTTATCGTTGGGACTCAGCTTAATAAATAATCCACATCATCGAATCACCCCTGCACTAGGGCCAAGGATATTCTTTAGTATCACGACCACAATTATCCATTCACTACGGGCCAAAAATATTTGTGTATTCAATAATGGTCATGATCATGCCAACAAATTTCCATCAATAAACTACGAGCCAATGAGGACTTTTACCACATCATTTGTAACATTACAGTCATGATTACACCGAATAATCCCTGATCATAATCATACCAAGTCCATCTACGCACTATAGGCCACAGATGACTTTCAACAAAATATAAACATGAGGATGATGACAATGATATAAGAATTCAATAAAACAAGTTCAAGAATTATTTTATCCAAGAACTAATAACGTCCAAATTGTCAAAATGATACTGCTTTGTAGAGTAAAATTCAAGAATGCTCAGAAGAATATTTTCATGAAAAGATACTGGATGAAGCGCAAATATCAAGGATATTCCACTAATTTAATGGAGTATAGAAGTCAAAACTTTAACCAACTGAGTATAATAAGGAATGAAATAACAAAAGAAATCACCAGGCATGCGATAGACCGCACATGCAGGTTATTCCAACAGAATAATAAATAACGAAATCAGGTCCGGCGTAAAACGCACAGATAGGATATTCCAACATAATAATAAAGACGGAATCAGGTCCGGCATAAAACGCACAGACAGAATATTCTAACAGAATAATAAAGACGGAATTAGGTCCGGCGTAAAACGCACAGACAGGATATTCCAACAGAATAATAAAGACAGAACCAGGTCCGGCGTAGAACGCACAAACAGGATGTTCCAACAGAATGATAAAGAATGGAACAACAGAAGAATTTCACCAAGTATAGGGTAGCCCGCGTATACAGGTTATTCCAACAGAATAATAAAGAATGGAATAACAGAAGTTCTCTTCATAGATAAGAAAGAAATAATACTCCCTACCTTTAGAAAAACTGGATACTGGAATAGTGAGGTAACAAACTTCTCTTCTTCTTTCTATAATTTCTATCTATAATAATTGCTCTAAAGCTTTTATGAATTGGTGAGAAATGAAGGAAGAATGAGCTTTTATTTATAGAAAAATATAGTTTCGATAATTGCACGTTTTGTGGCTCAAAAAATTTCAGTACAATACCTCCAACTTTTCCTTTATTTTTAATTTAGTCATGGAAGTATTATCAAACTTGCACCACCTCCCCTAATAGTAAATAATGTGATTCAATAGTAAATCATGTGAATCAATAGTTCTAGACATGTGAAAATACGAATTACAGTATAGTTCCTCCATCTATACCTCCATTTTTAACTTAGTCATATATGTATTATCAATCTTGCACCAACTCCCCTAATAGTAATAAGAATGTGAAACAATAGTATACACATGTGAACAAATAATTATAATCATGTGAAATAAAAGCAATCAATTGCTCATTTATCCGGTTAAATACCCGATTGGTCAAAATAACCTCCAGACATCAATTTTTATCGAAATAAATGTCGATTTTCACTAACACAAATAATTCCAACATAATGAAACTATTTTTATCAAAAATATAAATTTTGAAATTTCGAAGTTTGATTTTTCCCGAAAAATTCAACTGTTGACTTTTTGACCAAATAGTAAAAGTCGGCAAATTTTGTGTTTATAGTCTATTTTTACTAATTTCATCGTTCCGGAATCAAATATCACGTTCGCATCTCCAAATTCAACTCCGAGCACAACTTCAATATTAATAACATTCATCATTAATACTATAACTCAAAATATTTATCAACCAGGTCACAACGTTCCCATTAATATTATAACATTCATCATTATTGCTTTCCAATAAGGATTTCTCACTATTGGCGCGCAATTAGGTGACCAAACCTCTCCTTGACAGAACTTCTAGACATTGTAAATATTGTAATTTAATAATATGAATAACTTTGTCATCTCAATAATTGATTTAATAAAATAACATATTATGCAGATGATACTACGACAATAATCGAATCAATAATATGAGATATATGATGCGGCAATTACTGTAGCAATAATTGAGTATAACTGAGTGACTTCTCACGTAAGCATCAATAATCAATATAGTGTGTTACTATGCAACCACACGTATTACTGTACTTTTACTATCGGGTAGTTCAATAGTTAACGGTAAAACTTCCGCTGTTATTTTCATAAAGTATTTTTGTCGTTTTCTCAATCCGACAATAATTTTGTTGTGGGGGGTCCACCAATGATTGTGCCATTGTACAAATATTCCCTGTTAAAATAAATATTCCCCGACCAATTGAATATTATATAACAACTTGCGTACTTTACAAAATTTATAAATATTACCCACAACTATAACATTATATCAAATCCACACCATAATATTCAAAAATATATTTCGAGAAAATTTAATCTTTATTCAAAAAGTAGAGATCTTACACCAGCTCCTTGAACTGTTTAGCGGTGACCGTCCGAGAGTTTCTAGTGTTTCCACCTACATATTGGATAGGAGCCGCTCTCGCCTGATGTTGCATGAATTGCATAAAGCCTCTGAACATTCCATCGTTCATCATTTGGTCAGTGTTGTTGTTTGCAAGAGGATTGTCGCCTTCCTGATGCACATTATCATGATTATTGATCTGTGGAGACTCAACAGTCTCCTGTGCTCCATTGCTATTCTCAACATTCTCGGATGTCATTTTCAGATACTGCCACAGAACAAGGGTTAATTGACATGTAACATATTATCCCTATACTCTGATCGACCAATTACATACCAAATAAACTTAGGTAGGTCATACTAGCGAAGGAATTCCCCGTCTCTCCCCTCCTAGTTCTAGTCTCACATCTTAGTCAGGGATCATATCCCTAAGCATTGATACCAACTGTGACGCCCCCAAAAAAGGTATACATCACCCATCTTGAGTCGCCAGATACATGGTACAAAATACAAATAAAAACTTAATTATACAACAGTCGTGTAAAATACGACAAACATATGATATGAGTTTTAATACAAATATTGTTATCTAGACAATATCCACACTCAATGAAGTCCTCATTACATTTATTGTTACACTATTTAATAGAATAGTGAGGACTACTGTAAGACCCCAACTTATTATAAATAAAATCGAATTTCCTCTAATTATTGTGATTAATAAGGTGTTAATTTGATATAATGCTTTGGTTATGGGTGAAATGTACAAATTTTGCAAATAAGCAAGTGGTTATAAAATATTCATTGTTGTCGGAGAATATTCGTTTGGTCGTGGAATATTCTTTCTGTCGGGAAATATTCATACAACGGCGCAGCCATTTGTGGGCCCCATAACGGATAACGGCTGGATAATAAAAATGACAAATTTGAGTTTTTACAAATAATGGCGTAGTTGTTACCGTTAACACTGTTGGAATACCCAGTGGTTAAAATACAGTAATACGCGTGGTTGCACAGTAGCACACGGTTTTGCACAGTATTTTTGAATTATTGATTCTTACATAAGAAGGCACTACTCAATAATTGTTACAGTAATTACTGTTCAATATTTTATTTTATTGGTTCAATAATTGCTGCGTTGATATTTTATATTATTGTTGTTTCAATAATTGTCACTGCACAGTATTTCCCATTATCGGATCAATAATTCATATTATTTGAATAATTTTATGAGATAGCATTATTGACAATGTCTAGAAAGTTCTGTCAAGGAGAGGTTTGGACACCTAATTGCGCGCCAGTAAGGAGAAATCCTTATCGGAAAGCCCTCACTTTCCTGGGAACTGTCTGGTTGTCATAAATGTGATTCTGTAATATTATTTGTGAATAATTAATTATTGATTTATATGATAAGGAAATATTTATTTGATGCAGATTTAAATGATGGATTTATTTATGTGGTTATAAATTAAGGAATTAATGTTGAGGTGTTTTAACAGTATTTTGTCGGAATGGAGGTATTAAAAAATAAACTAGTGTTCTTGAGATATATTGTGTGAGTTATAATTTTTAATCCAACCGTTGGATCGTTGTGATTTTTGGATATGTTATACATATATAAGTTGAGTATATGTCCACAAATTTTGAACCGTTAAAAATGAGTGTATGATTTGTTATGAATTTTAAGAGGTGACTAGTTCAGAAATTGTTGAAGTTTCAGAATTTATCATTTTGATGGAAAATTCTAGAATTGGTGGGCCCCACTTTTGGTTGGTGAGAAATGTGCTCAAATTGAATTTCAAATGTGGTGGGTGAAAATAGTAGCAGGTAAAGTCATCAGGTAGCAGGTCAAGTCTGCTTCGGCGTGCTAACATTTTTCTATAAATAGAGGACAAAGTTAGAATTGAAAATCACACCAGAAACAAGTTTTCTTTATCTCTATATTATCTAGCGTATTTTGTGAGTATTTAGATACTTTGAGAGTTGTTATTCATTACAAGTTTTATTTAGCATCATATCTGATATTCCATTCCAAAGTATGGTTTCTTTGAGGTAAGGGATGTTATTTTCTTCCTAATGATGTTATTCTTTCAATATCATTATACCAAAATATTGGTATGGATTTTATTGTGGAATTTTTATCTTTTTTGTCGGGGTTACTATTCACGTATACGGCACTATTCATCGAAAAATGAAATTTTCTTCTTTTTGTCCAAGATGTCTATTATGGTTACTATCTTTGATTGTATTCATGTTTTGATCTTTATTTTTGAATTCTAATTCAAATTTAGTTATTATGGAGTATTATTGAACTTGGATAAACTGTAATACGAATCCCTAATATTTTTCTTTTTGTTTCACTAGATTCGTTTTTTTTAAGATATTTTTCATCATCCTCAGTCCTAAATGATGATATTAATGAATATCTTTGGCCTGCAGTGCAAAGATGAACAGGTGTTGAGATGAACATGACCAACTGGTGATACAAATGAATATCTTTGGCATGTAGTGCAAAGATGAATATTTGATTCAAGATGTATATTGATTGATGTTAAAGGGATAAAATATTAATGATGGACTTTTAAATCTTAGAAGATAGTAGAATTCTTTCTCTACTTGACTCTTCTAATGGATTGCTGTTTCCGCTGCAGTTGTTGATCTAAAACTTGTTGTCTATTATATTTTATCAGATTTTTCCATGTTGCAGACTAATGATAATTTGTTGTACATTATCTTAGTCATAATATTCTTTACTGGGCTAGTTTAGCTCACCCTTTTCCTTTTTGTTCCATTGTTCTTCTCAGGAGGAGAGAATTTAGCAGGAACTAGCCGGGGTATGGAGTGATGATTCAAGATATTTGTTTTAGTATTCCTCACTATTTTATAAAATAGTGTATCAATAATTGTAATGAGGACTCCTTTTGAGTTTGTATACTCTCTATTAGACAATAGTTGTATTCAAACTCACAGTATATGTGTTGTCGTATTTTGCACGACAATTGTATTACTGAAGTTGTATTTGTTTCTGTACCATGTATTTGGCGACTCAGACAGGGTGATGTATACCTATTTTGGGGGAGTCATAGTTGATATCAAAGCTTAGGGATATGATCTCTAGCTGAGATGTGAGACAAGAACTAGGAGGGGAGAATCGGGGAATTCCTTCGCTAGTATGACCTTATTTGTTATTTGGTTGGTCAGTCAGAGCATATGGATAATATGTGATATGTTAATTTGTTAATTAACCCTTGTTTTATGTCAGTATTTAAGAATGGCAGCGGGAAATATTAACGATGGAGTGAATGAGACAGTGGAGACACATTTAATCACCACCCAGGGGAACGTGCAACAGGAAGACAATATTCCTCCTGTAAATAAAATAAACGAACAAATGATAAATGATGGGATGTTTAGAAGTTTTTTACAATTCATGCAAAATCAGACGAGGGAGACTCGTGCACAAAATACGGGTGGAAATGATAGTAATGTGCGGCTTCTCACAGACAAGCAGTTCAAGGAGATGGGACCACCAGAATTTATTGGAAAGACGGATCCGATCAAGGCGAAAATGTGGGTCAAGCAAATTACCAAGATATTCGATGTCTTAGGATGCACGGAGGAACATAAAGTTCCATTCACTAACTTTATGTTCTGCGGTGTGGCAAACTACTGGTGGGAGTCTGTGAAGCGTACCCAGCCTGCCGCACTCAATATGTCTTGGGAAACGTTTCAAAAACTGTTTAATGACAAATACTTTCCTGAAAGTATTCGTCATATGAAGGAGGTGGAGTTTATCAGACTGGAATAAAATAACATGACAGTGTCCCAATACGAGGCGAAGTTAGTAGAGTTATCCAGGTTTGCACCTCAATAGGTCGAGAATGAGGAACGAATGACGAGGATGTTTCTGAGAGGTCTAAAACCCGAGATTCGACAATATCTTATCTCTCATAAATTTTCTTAATATTCAGATGTTGTAAACAGGGCTCAATTATTAGAGCGAGATAATGAGTATATTCAACCAAGGGACCATAACCAGGGTCATACCGGTGGCAGCGGTCATAGGAGCAATAACAACCAGCGGGGAGGAAAACATTCAGACAAAATCAGTAACCACTCTGGTGGTAATCGTGGCATTGAAAATAGAAGAAGCGAGTTGGGAGGAGATTTCAAGAGGAGAAGGTACAACAATGATAACGTGAAGACGTCAGCACAAACATCAACTGTTTCTAGGGGAGGAAAACGAGCACCGGTCGTTTGTTACAGATGCGAGAAAAAGGGACACATCAGCCCAAAATAGCCCACAACAATCCAAGGTGTGTTATAACTGTGGAAAAGAAGGTCATATAGCTAGAGATTGTCTAGTTGCGAAAACCAAGTTCAACGGGGATGGTGACTCCAAAGACTATCCTAGACAAGTCAAAGTCGATGGTTCCTGGAAGGGCGTTTGTCGTGACTGCCCAAACTGCAAGGAACCCAAACGAGGTGATCACGGGTAAGCTAATCATAAACTCTTGCGAAGTTTATACCTTATTAGATACCTGTTCTACTCATTCTTTTATCTCTCCTGCTTGTGCTCAACGTTTAAACTTAAATCTGGAGAAGTTAGACCTTGACTTATCTGTTGAGACTTCGTTAGGAAAAACTTTCATTACATCTACTGTTTGTAAATCTTGCTTGATTCAAGTTGGTACCATCACATTACCTGCTGATCTTATTTCGTTGAAAATTCTTGCATTTGATGTGATTTTAGGGATTGATTGGTTAACCACTCATCATGCTAAAATTGATTATTTTCTTAAGGTTGTTAGTTTTCATATTCCTAACCAACTTGTTATGCGAATTCGAACAACCAAACCACTAAAATCAATCACTGTCATATCAAACCATAAAGCTATTCATTTATTGAAAAACGGATGCCAAGCTTTCTTAGCCCATATCACGGACTTGAATAAAAACACGTCAGATTTGAATAATATTTCTGTTGTTAGTGAATTTCCTGACGTATTTCCCGAAGAACTTTCCGGTCTACCCCCAGAATGTGAAGTTGAATACTGTATTGACCTTGAACCTGGTACAAATCCCATTTCTAAAACCCCATATCGAATGGCTCCTATTAAACTTCGGGAGTTAAAGGTTCAACTACAGGAGTTGTTGGAGATCGGTTTCATTCGTCATAATACATCTCCTTGGGGTGCTCCTGTATTATTCATAAAGAAGAAAGATGGTAGTATGTGACTTTGTATCGACTACCGGGAATTGAATCATGTCACTATCAAGAATAGGTATCCGCTACCTCGCATAGATGACTTGTTTGACCAGTTGCAAGGAGCATAATTCTTTTCAAAGATCGATCTTCGTTCTAAATATCATCAGCTGAAGATTAAAACTGAGGATATTCTGAATACCGCCTTCAGAACTCGGTACGGGCATTATGAATTCTTAGTCATGTCTTTTGGATTGACTAATGCTCATGCTACTTTCATGGATATAATGAACTGTGTGTTCAAAAAATATTTGGATCAGTTCGTTGTTGTCTTTATTAACGACATCCTCATCTATTCCAAAACCGTGAAGATCATGAGCACAATTTAAAGCTGGTATTGCAAAGGCTTCGTGATAACAAGTTGTATGCCAAGCTGAAGAAATGCGAGTTCTGGCTTGAGGAAGTAGCATTCCTTGGGCACGTGGTGTCAAAATATGGAGTATCAGTCGACCCAGCGAAGATTGAAGCCATACAAAGTTGGGAGCAACCAAAGTCGATGACTGAAGTACGTAGCTTTCTAGGCTTAGCTGGTTACTATCGGAGATTCGTGGAAGGATTTTCTCGAATTGCTACTCAGTTAACTCAGCTGACTCGTAAAGATATAAAATTCGGTTGGAGCGAGGATTGTGAGAAGAGTTTTCAAGAACTCAAAAGAAGACTCATTTAGGCACCTGTTATGACAATACCATCTGGTTCGGATGGATTTGTTATCTACAGCGATGCTTCAGGCAAAGGGTTAGGATATGTTCTCATGCAACATGGGAAAGTCATAGCCTATGCCTCACGACAACTTAAAGAAATGAGAGGAATTATCCTACTCATGATTTGGAGTTGGCAGCAGTCGTTTTCGCGTTGAAGATCTGGAGACACTACTTGTATGGGGAGAAACTGGATATCTATACAGATCATAAAAGCCTCAAATATTTCTTCACCCAAAAGGAACTCAATATGCGGCAACGACGTTGGCTCGCGCTTTTGAAAGATTACGATCATACCATCCAATATCATCATGGAAAAGCAAACGTGGTAGCTGATGCATTAAGTGGAAGATCATATGCGGGTACGAGTGTAATGTTGTTAACACAAAGGTCCATTTTATATGACTTGCAAAGGATGGAGATAGAGGTAAAGGCTCCAAGTACCCACGTGATGATATCAAACATACGAGTAGAACCGACTTTAATCAATAAAGTTAAAGCTGCACAAGCTACGGACATGGAGCTGATGCATACGAAGAAGAAAGTGTAAGAAGGTGTTATTCCAGAAGCAAGAATCGATGAAGAAGGAATACTTCGAGTTAACTCCAGACCTTGTGTTCCTAACGATTCTGACTTGAAGCATAGAATCATGATGGAGGCACACAACACACCGTTTGCAATCCATCCTGGGAGTACTAAAATATATCATAATCTTCGACATACATTTTAGTGGAACAATATGAAGAGAGAGATCGTGGAGTTTATCTCGAGGTATTTAACTTGTCAACGTGTAAAGGAGAAGCATCAAGTGCCTAAGGGTCCATTACAACCACTTGAGATTCCGAAATGGAAGTGGGAACACATTACCATTGATTTCGTTACGGGTCTTCCCATGGTTTTTCAAGGCATAGATGTGATTTGGGTTATTGTTGATAGATTAACCAAGTCTTCTCATTTCTTGCCTATACGAGAGACTTATTTCCTTGAACGTCTTGCTAGTATGTACGTGAATGAGATTGTAAGATTGCATGACATGCCAGTATCCGTAGTTTCGGATCGTGACCCAAGATTCACTTCACGATTTTGGGTTAGCTTGTAGAAAGCTATGGGCACGGATTTACGATTCAGTTCGACGTACCATCCTTAAACGGACGGAAAATCAGAGAGGACTATTCAAACTCTTGAAGATCTATTAAGACTCTGTGTCCTAGATTTCAAAGAGAGTTGGGATAAGTACCTACCATTTGTGGAATTCTCCTACAACAACAGTTATAAGGCAAGTATAGGTGTGGCTCCATTTAAAGCATTGTATGGACGAAAGTGTCGCTCTTCAGTATGCTGGGACGAGGTGGGTGAAGCAACGTTGTTGGGACCAGAATTGGTACGCATAACTACAGAGAAGATCCAAATAATCTGACAACGTATACAAACGGCACAGGATCGACAAAAGAGTTATGCGGATCTTTATCGAAAGGACAGCGGAATTTAATATTGGGGATCATGTATTGTTACGTGTTGCACCATGGAATGGAGTTACAAGATTTGGGAAGAGAGAAAAGCTCAATCCACGATTTGTTGGTCCATTTGAGATTCTTGACTGAATATGAAATGTGGCCTATAGACTCGCATTACCTCCAAACATGTCTCGTGTTCATAATGTTTTTTACATTTCTATGCTTCGTAAATATGTGAAAGACGTGAACCACATTATTGAGTTAGAACCGGACGAGATAGCCGAAGATTTAACGTACGATGAGGTACATGTTAAGATCTTGCATAGGAAAGAGCATGTCCTGCGCACGAAGGTTATACCATAAGTTAAAGTTTTGTGGAGAAATCATGCTATTGAGGAAATGACCTGGGAGTTGGAAACGGAAATGAAAGCGAGGTATCCTCACCTTTTCGAAACACCAGGTACGTACGTCAATTTCAAGGACTAAATTTCATAAGGAGGGGAGGTTGTAAGACCCCAAATTATTAATAAATAAAAGCGAATTTCCTCTAATTATTATAATAAATAATAAGGTGTTAATTTGATATAATGCTTTGGTTATGGGTGAAATGTGCAAATTTTGAAAAATAAGCAAGTCGTTATAAAATATTCATTGTTGTCGGGGAATATTCGTTTGGTCATGGAATATTCTTTCTGTCGGAGAATATTCATATGACGGCGCAGCCATTTGTGGGCCCATAACGGATAACGGTCGAATGAGGAAACGACAAATTTGAGTTTTTACAGATAACTGCGTAGTTGTTACCGTTAACACTGTTGGAATACCTAGTGGTTAAAATACAGTAATACGTGTGGTTGCACAGTAGCACACGATTTTGCACAGTATTTTTAAATTATTGATTCTTACGTAAGAAGGCACTACTCAATAATTGTTACAGTAATTACTGTTCAATATTTTATTTTATTGGTTCAATAATTGCTGCGTTGATATTTTATATTATTGTTATTTCAATAATTATCATTGTACAGTATTTCCTATTATCGGATCAATAATTCATATTATTTGAATAATATTATGAGATAGCATTATTGGCAATGTCTAGAAATTTCTGTCAAGGAGAGGTTTGGTCACCTAATTGCGCGCCAGTAAAGAGAAATCCTTATTAGAAACCCCCTCTTTCCTGGGAACTGCCTGGTTGTCATAAATGTGAATCTGTAATATTATTTGTGAATAATTAATTATTGATTTATATGATAAGGAAATATTTATTTGATGAGGATTTAAATGATGGATTTATTTATGTGGTTATAAATAAAGGAATTAATGTTGAGGTATTTTATCAGTATTTTTTCGGAATGGAGGTATTAAAAATCAAACCAGTGTTCTTGAGATATATTGCATGAGTTATAATTTTTAATCCGACCGCTGGATCGTTGTGATTTTTGGATATGTTATACATATATAAGTTAAGTATATGTCCACAAATTTTGAACCGTTAAAAATGAACGTTTGATTTATTATGAATTTTAAGAGGTGACTGGTTCAGAAATTGTTGAAGTTTCGGAATTTATCATTTTGGTGGAAAATTCTAGAATTGGTGGGCCCCACTTTTGGTTGGTGAGAAATGTGCTCAAATTGAATTTTAAATGTGGTGGTGGCAATAGTAGCAGGTAAAAGCCATCAGGTAACAGGTCAAGTCTGTTTCGGCGTGCTAACATTTTCCTATAAATAGAAGGCTAAGTTAGAATTAAAAATCACACCAGAAACAAGTTTTCTTTCTCTCTATATTATCGAGCGTATTTTGTGATTATTTAGATACTTTGAGAGTTGCTATTCAGTATAAGTTTCATTCAGCATCATATTCGATATTCCATTCCGAAGTACGGTTTCTTTGAGGTAAGGGATGTTATTTTCTTCCTAATGATGTTATTCTTTCAATATCATTATACCGAAATATTGGTATGGATTTTATTGTGGAATTTCTACCTTTTTATGTCAGGGTTACTATTCACGTATACGACACTATTCACGTATACGGCACTATTTACGTATATGTCCAAGATGTCTATTATGGTTACTATCTTTGATTGTATCCATATTTTGATCTTTATTTTTAAATTTTGCTTCAAATTTAGTTATTATGGAGTATTATTGAACTTGGATAAACTGTAATACGAATCCCTAATATTTGTCCTTTTGTTTCACTTGATTCGTTTTCTTTAAGATATTTTTCATCATTCTCAGTCTTAAATGATGATATTAATGAATATCTTTGGCCTGTAGTGCAAAGATGAATGATTACCTAATGAATATCTTTGGCCCGTAGTACAAAGATGAACAGGTGTTGAGATGAACATGACCAACTGGTGATACAAAAGAATATCTTTGGCCTGTAGTGCAAAGATGAATATTTGATTCAAGATGTATATTGATTGATGTTACAGGGATAAAATATTGATAATGAACTTTTAAATCTTAGAAGATAGTAGAATTCTTTCTCTACTTGACTCTTCTAATGGATTGCTATTTTCGCTGCAGTTGTTGATCTAAAACTTGTTGTCTATTATATTTTATCAGATTTTTTCCTGTTGAAGACTAATGATAATTTGTTGTATATTATCTTAGTCATAATATTCTTTACTGGGCTAGTTGAGCTCACCCTTTTCCTTTTTGTTCCATTGTTCTTCTCAGGAGGAGAGAATTTAGCAGGAAGATAATTGTTTTATTAGTCCTCACTATTTTGTAAAATAGTGTATCAATAATTGTAATGAGGACTCTTTTTGAGTTTGTATACTCTCTATTAGACAATAGTTGTATTCAAACTCATAGTATATATGTGTTGTCGTATTTTGCACGATAATTGTATTACTGAAGTTGTATTTATTTCTGTACCATGTATTTGGCGACTCGGAATGGGTGATGTATACCTATTTTGGGGGCGTCACAACTACTAATGCTATCATCTGGACCGTCACTGCGTTCCCCGACTAGTCCCGGCTACGTTCTCATTTCCTAAAGAGAACAGTGAAAGAAAGGGTGAACTCAACTAGCCCGGTAAGAAATATTATGACTAAGATAATGCAGAATAATTTATCGTTAGCCTTCAACAGTGTTAAACTGATAAAATATAATAAACATCAAGTTTAAATGCAGCGGAACAAGTAATTCATTAGAAGACTCAAGTAGAGAATAAAATCTACTATCTTCTATGATTTAAAAGGTTTTTCATTACTTTTATCGCTGAGACTCAGCTTAATAAATAAACCACATCATCCCTGCACTACGCCTAAGGATATTCATTAGTATCACGACCGCAAATTATCCATGCACTACGGGCCAAGGACATTCGTGTATTCATCAATGGTCATGATCATGCCAACAACTGTCCATCAATGCATTACGGCCAATGAGGACTTTTACCACATCATTTATAATATTACAGTCATGATTATACCAAATAATCCCTGGTCATAATCATACCAAGTCCATCCATGCACTACAGGCCACAGTTGACTTTCAACATATTATAAACATGAGGATGATGACAATGATATAAGAATTCAATAAAACAAGTTCAAGGATAAATTTGTAAAGATTTATAATTTAATTTATCCAGAAATCAATAACGTCCAAATTGTCAACATGATACTGCTTTGTGGAGTAAAATTCAAGAATGCTCAGAAGAATATTTTCATGAAAAGATAATGGATGAAGCGCAAATATCAAGGATATTCCACTAATTTCATGGAGTATAGAAGCCAAAACTTTAATAAACTGAGTATAATAGAATATATGAAACCGCAAATGGATTTTTACCGCCATGCGGTAATCCACGTAGACAGATTATTCCAACAGAATAATAAAGAATGGAATAACAGAAGAATTCACCAGGCGTGCGTAATCCGCACATACAGGTTATTCCAATAGAATAATAAAGAATGGAACCAGGTCATGCGTAATCTGCACAGACAAGATGTTCCAACATAATAATAAAGAATGGAACCAGGTCATGCGTAATCCGCACAGATAGGATGTTCCAACAGAATAATAAAGAATGGAACCAGGTCATGTGTAATCCACACAGACAGGATGTTCCAACAGAATAATAAAGAATGGAATAACAACAAAATTCACCAGGCATGCGATAGACCACACAGACAGGTTATTCCAATAAAATAATAAAGAATGGAATAACAGAAGAATTTCACCATGTATGCGGTACTTCGCATAAACATGTTATTCCAACATAATAATAAAGAATGGAATAACAACCCTTACGAGTATTGTAAGAAAATAACTCTCTTCATGAATACGAAAGAAATAATACCCATTACCTTAGAAAAATTGGATACTGGAATAATGAGGTAGCAGACTTCTTTTCTTCTTTATCTCTATAATTTCTCTCTATAATAATTGCTCTAAAGCTTTTGTGAATTGGTGAGAAATGAAGGAAGATTGAGCTTCTATTTATAGGAAAATATAGTTTCGATAATTGCACGTTTTGGGGCTCGAAATATTACAGTATAATACCTTCCTCTTTTTCTTCATTTTTAATTTAGTCTTACAAGTATTATCAAACTTGCACCACCTCCCCTAATAGTAAATAATGTGAATTAATAGTTCATTCATGTGACTCAATAGTATAATCATGTGAAAAAACTAATTACAGTATAATACCTTCAACTATACATCCATTTTTAATTTAGTCATACAAGTATTATCAATCTTGCACCACCTCCCCTAATAGTACATGAATGTGAATCAATAGTACACACATGTGAACAAATAGTTATAAACATGTGAAATAATAACAATTAATTGCTCATTTATCCGATTAATTACTCCGATTGGTCAATATAACCTCCAGACCTCAATTGTTATCGAAATAAATGTTGATTTCCACTAACACTAATAATCCCAACACAATGGAACTATCAATTTCATCCTTAATCAACACAACTTATTCATCATTAATATTATAACTCACAATATTTAAAAAACAGGTCGTTCTAAGAAAAGAGGGGGCTTTTCGATAAGGATTTCTCCTTATTGGCGCGCAATTAGGTGACCAAACCTCTCCTTGACAGAACTTCTAGACATTGTAAATATTGCAAATTGTGACGCCCCCAAAATAGGTATACAATACCCATTTTGAGTCGTCAAAATACATGGTACAGAAATAACTACAACTTTATTAATACAACATAAAAACTGTGAGTTTAAATACAAATATTGTCATCTAGACAATATCCACACTCAAATAAGTCCTCATTACAATTATTGATACATTATTTTACAAGAATGGTGAAGACTACTAAAAACGACTTCTAGAACCATCATTCTACATCCCGACTAGTACTCGCTACATTCTCGCCTCTTCAGAAGAAAAATGGAACAACAAGGAAAAGGGTGAGCTCAACTAGCCCAGTAAAGAACATTATGACTAAGTTAATATAAAACAAATTATTGTTAGTCTTCAACAGGAAAAAATCTAATAGAATACAATAGACAACAAGTTTTAAATCAATATTCGCAGCGGAAATAATAATTCATTAGAAGAGTTAAGTAGAGAATGCAAACTACTATCTTCTATATATGAATTTAAAAGTTCATCGTCTATCTTTTATACCTGTAACATCAATCAATATATATCTGGAATCAAATATTCATCTTTGCACTACAGGCCAAAGATATTCATCAGTTGGACATGTTCATCTAAACATCTGTTCATCTTTGCACTACGGGCCAAAGATATTCATCAGAAATCATTTATCTTTGCACTACAGGCCAAAGATAATTATATCATCATTTAGGACTGAGGATGATGAAAGATATTTTAAAGAAAACGAATCCAGTGAAACAAAAGAATAAATATTAAGGATTCGTACTTTAAACAATCCAAGTTCAAAAATACTTCATAAATAACCAGTAGCGGAGTAAGATTCAAGAATGATCAAAACATGGATACAATCAAAACTAGTATCCATAATAAATATCTTGGACGAAAAACAAAAATTTAATTTTTTTGTGAATAATGTCGTATTCGTGAATAGTGCCGTATACGTGAATAGTTTCGTATACGTGAATAGTGTTGTATACGTGAATAGTAACTCCGACACCAAAAGATAGAAATTTCACAAAAAAACATCATCATGCTTCATGAATAGTACTCGTGAATAGTAATTCATAAATAGTAACTCATGAATAGTAACTCGTGAATAGTAACTCATGAATAGTAACTCCGACATGAAAAAGTTCCAAATTTGATAAAAAGTTTCAACAAATATTTCAGCATAATGATATTGAAGAAATAATATCATTTGAAACGAAAATAACATCCATTACCTAAAAAGGATAGTACTTCTGACTGGTATACTGGATATAGTGCTGAAATGACTTGCACCGTATAGCAATACTCAAAGTACTAAAATACTCACAAGAATACGCTCAATATATCGAGAGAGAAAGAGAGAGAAATCTGTAGTTTCTGGTGTGTTTTTCAATTCTAACCTAAGCACCCTATTTATAGGAAAATGCTTAGAACACCAAAGCAGAAAATTTAATAAAATATTATTATTATTTAATAAATTTCTTACGCACACTCAAGACATCAGATTTCAGCAATTAACATGTGCAACCAACTTGTTAAAAATGTTTTTCTTAAAATAATTAATTAAAACTTCCAAAAATTAATTAATTCAGAACTTCGGAACTTCAATAATTCATAATAAATAGCCCTTTTATCAGAAAATTCGAATCTCGCGAATTTTTATAGGAAATTCAATCCTCTACAACTTTGCAGAAGAAAGTTTTTCTAAATTCCAAACAGAAATTGACCGAAATCCATAAACAGACGATTTTACAAGCTATAATAAAATTTCAGTCAAGAAATGGGCCCATAGACATGTTTAACATGTTTTAAACAACTTTTGTAACAAAAATACTCCTCATCCTCATATACTCATATATCCCACATTCATTGTAAAATATCCCCATTATCATATTATAATAATATAATAAAATATTATTTTATCAGAAAAGAGAAAATATCGATTTTCAACAATTGTCACTTTAAAAATTTTCTCCATCTATATCCATATAAAATGAATATTTTCCTCATCATATAAATCAATAATTAATTATTCACAAATAATATTACAGAATCACAGTACTGGCAACTAGGCCGTTCCCAGGAAAGAGGGGGCTTTCCAATAAGGATTTCTCCTTACTGGCGCGCAATTAGGTGACCAAACCTCTCCTTAGACAGAATTTTCTAGACATTACCAATAATGTTTTCTAATAATATTATTCAGATAATATGAATTATTGATTCGATAATGGAAAATACTATATGGTGACAATTATTGAAACAACAGTAATATAAAATATCAACGCAATAATTATTGAATCAATAAAATAAAATACTGAAGAGTAACTACTGTAACAATTATTGAGTAGTGCCTTCTTACGTAAGAATCAATAATTGGTGCAATACCGTGTGCTACAGTGCAACAACGCGTATTACTGTATTTTAACCACCGGGTATTCCAACAGTATTAACGGTAACAACTGCGACATTATTTATAAACAACTTATACTTGTCATTTTCTTCATCCAATCGCTTTCCGTTATGGGGCCCACAAAAGACTGCGCCGTCGTACGAATATTCCCCGATAGCAAGAATATTCAACGATCAAACGAATATTCCCCGATAACAATGAATATTTTATAACCACCTGCTTATTTAAAATATTTGCGCATTTTACCCATAACTAACCACATTAATCAAATCAACCCTTAATATTTCAAAATAATAAATAGAGGAAAATAAATTTCATTTATTAATAATTTGGGGTCTTACAACCTCCACTCCTTATGAAATTTCGTCCTTGAAATTGACGTACGTACCTGGTGTTTCGAAAAGATGAGGATACCTCGCTTTTATTTCCGTTTCCAACTCCCAGGTCATTTCCTCAATAGCATGATTTCTCCACAAAACTTTAACTTGTGGTATGACCTTCGTGCGTAGGACGTGCTCCTTCCAATCCAAGATCTTGACAGGTACCTCTTCATACGTTAAGTCTTCGGCTATCTCGTCCGGTTCTAACTCAATAACATGGTTCGGGTCTTTCACATATTTACGAAGCACGGATACGTGAAAAACATTATGAACACGAGACATACTTGGAGGTAACACGAGTCTATAGGCCACATTTCCTACTCGATTAAGAATCTGAAATGGACCAATAAATCATGGATTGAGCTTTCCTCTCTTCCCAAATCTTGTAACTCCCTTCCATGGAGCCACACGCAATAATACATGATCTCCAATACTAAATTCCAAGTCCTTTCGATGAAGATCCGCATAACTCTTTTGTCGATCCTGTGCCATTTGTATACATTGTCGAATCGTTTGGATTTTTTCCGTAGTCATACGTACCAACTCGGGTCCCAACAATGTTGCTTCTCCTACCTCATCCCAACATACTGGAGAGCGACACTTTCGTCCACAATGCTTCAAATGGAGCCACACCTATACTTGCCTGATAACTGTTGTTGTAGGAGAATTCCACCAATGGTAAATACTTATCCCAACTGTCTTTGAAGTCTAGGACACAAAGTCTTAATAGATCTTCAAGAGTTTGAATAGTCCTCTCTGATTGTCCGTCCGTTTGAGGATGGTATGCCGAACTAAATCGTAAATCCGTGCCCATAGCTTTTTACAAGCTAACCCAAAATCTTGAAGTGAATCTTGGGTCACGATCCGAAACTATGGATACTAGCATGCCATGCAATCTCACAATTTCATCTACGTATATACGAGCAAGACGTTCAAGGGAATAAGTCTCCCGTATCGATGAGAAATGAGCAGACTTGGTTAATCTATCAACAATAACCCAAATAGCATTTATGCCTTGAGAAACCGTGGGAAGACCCGTAACGAAATCCATGGTAATGTGTTCCCACTTCTATTTCAGAATCTCAAGTGGTTGCAATGGACCTTTTGGCACTTGATGCTCCGCCTTTACACGTTGACAAGTTAAACACCTCGAGATAAACTTTACAATCTCTCTCTTCATATTGTTCCACTAAAATGTATGTCGAAGAACACGATACATTTTGGTACTTCCAAGATGGATTGAAAACGGTGTATTATGCGCCTCCATCATGATCTTGTACTTCAAATCAGAATCGTTAGGAACACAAAGTTTGGAGTGGACTCAAAGTATTCCTTCTTCATCAATTCTTGCTTCTGGAATAGCACATTCTTACACTTTCTTCTTCATACGCATCAGCTCAGGGTCTGTGGCTTGAGCAACTTTAACTTTTTCGATTAAAGTCGGTTATATGCGTATATTTGATATTATCGCACTCGTTCCTGCATATGATCTTCAACTCAACGCGTCAGCTACCACGTTTGCTTTTCCAGGATGGTATTGAATAGTGTGGTCGTAATCTTTCAACAGCTCGAGCCAACGTCGTTGCCGCATGTTGAGTTCTTTTTGAGTGAAGAAATATTTGAGGCTTTTATGGTCTGAATATATCTCCACTTTCTCCCCATATAGATAGTGCCTCCAGATCTTTAACGCGAAAACAACTGCTGCCAACTTTAGATCATGAGTAGGATAATTCCTCTCATATTCTTTAAGTTGTCGCGAGGCATAGGCTATAACTTTCCTACGTTGCATGAGAAAACATCCTAACCCTTTGCCTGAAGCATCGCTGTAGATAACAAATCCATCTGAACCAGATGGCATTGTCAAAACAGGTGTCGAAATGAGTCTCCTCTTGAGATCTTGGAAACTCTTCTCGCATTCCTCGCTCCATACGAATTTTGTATCTTTACGAGTCAGCTGAGTTAACGGAGTAGCGACTCTAGAAAATGCTTCCACAAATCTCTGATAATAACCATCTAAGCCCAAAAAGCTATGTACTTCGGTCACCGTCTTTGGTTGCTCCCAACTTTGTATTGCTTCACTCTTCGCCGGGTCAATAGACACTCCATGTTTTGACACCATGTGCCCAAGGAATGCTACTTCCTCAAGCCAGAACTCGCATTTCTTCACCTTGGCATATAGCTTGTTATCACGAAGCCTTTGCAGCACCAGCTTCAAATGGTGCTCATGATCTTCACGGCTTTTGGAATAGATGAGAATGTCATCAATAAAGACAACAACGAACTGATCCAAATATTCCTTGAATACTCGGTTCATCATATCCATGAAAGTCGCAGGAGCATTAGTCAATCCAAAGGACATGACTAGGAATTCATAATGCCTGTACCGAGTTCTGAAGGCAGTCTTCGGAATATCCTCAGTTTTAACCTTCAGCTGATGATATCCAGAACGAAGATCGATTTTTGAAAAGAATTGTGCTCCTTGCAACTGGTCAAACAGGTCATCAATGCGAGGTAGCGGATACCTATTCTTGATAGTGACATGGTTCAATTCCCAATAGTCAATACAAAGTCGCATACTCCCGTCTTTCTTCTTTACAAATAAAACAGGAGAACCCCAAGGAGATGTACTAGGACGAATGAAACCGATGTCGAACAACTCCTGTAGTTGGACCTTTAACTCCTGAAGTTTAATAGGAGCCATTCGATATGGGGTTTTAGAAATGGGCTTTGTACCAGGTTCAAGGTCAATAAAGAATTCAACTTCACGTTCTGGGGGTAGACCAGGAAGTTCTTCAGAAAATACGTCAAGAAAGTCAATAAAAACAGGAATATTATTCAAATCTGACGTGTCTTTATTCAAATCCATAACATGGGCTAAGAAAGCTTAACATCCATTTTTCAATAAACAAATAACTTTATGACTTGATATGACAGTGATTGATTTTAATGGTTTAGTTGCTTGAATTCACACAACAGGTTGATTAGGAATATGAAAACTAACAACCTTACGAAAACAATCAATTTTGGCATGATGAGTAGTTAACCAATCAATCCCTAAAATCACATCAAAAGCAAGTATCTTTAAAGAGATAAAGTCAACAGGTAATGTGATGGTGCCAACTTGGATCAAACAAGATTTATAAACAGTGGATGTGATGAAAGTTTCTCCTAATGGAGTTTCTACAGATAGGTCAAAGTCTAATTTCTCCAGAGTCAAGTTTAAACGTTGAGCACAAGCAGGAGAGATAAATGAATGGGTAGCACCGGTATCTAATAAGGTATAAACTTCACATGAATTTATGATTAGCTTACCCGTGATCACCTCGTTTGGGTTCCTCGCATGTTGACCAGTCACGACAAACGCTCTTCCAAGAACTGTTGACTTTGACTTTTTTGGGACAGCCTTTTGAGTCACCATCCCCGCTGGACTTGGTTTCGCTACAATGCAATCTCGAGCGATATGTACTTCAATTCCACAATTATAGCATACCTTGAACTGTTATGGACAGTTTGGGCTGATATGTCCCTCTTTTCCATATTTATAGCATACGACCAGTGGTCATTCTCCTCCCTTAAAACCAGTTGTTGTTGGTGCTGACGTATTCACAGTGTCATTGTTGAATATCCTCTTTTTAAAATGTCCCCCCGACTCGCTTCTTCTATTTTCATGGCCACGATTACCACCATAGTGGTTACCGCTTTTGTCTGAATGTTTTCCTCCCCGCTGGTTTTCATTGCTCCGATGACTGCTGCCACCGGTATGACCCTGGTTGTGGTCCCTTGGTTGAACGTACTCGCTATCTCGCTCTAATAATTGAGCCATGTTGACAACATCTAAATATAAAGCAAATTTATGAGAGATAAGATATTGCCGAATCTCGGGTTTTAAACCTCTTAGAAACATCCTCGTCATTCGTTCCTCATACTCTACCAAATGAGGTGCAAACCTGAATAACCCTGCGAACTTCTCCTCGTATTGGGATACCGTCATGTTGTTTTGTTCTAGTCTAATAAACTCTACCTCCTTCATATGGCGAATACTTTCAGGAAAGTATTTTTCGTTGAAAAGTTTTTGAAACGTTTCTCAAGACATGCGGAGTGCGGCAGGCTGGGTACGTTTCACAGACTCCCACCAGTAATTTTCCTCACCACGGAACATAAAGGTGGCGAATGGAACCTTCTGTTCCTCCGTGCATCCCAAGACATCGAATATCTTGGTAATTTGTTTGACCCACGTTTCCGCCATGATCGGATCCGACTTTCCCTTAAATTCTGGTGGTCCCAACTCTTTGAACTGCTTGGCCGTGACAAGCCGCACATTGCTATCATTTCCACCCGTATTCTGTACACGAGTCTCCCTCGTCTGGTTTTGCATGAACTGCAAAAGGCTATCCCGTCGTTCATCATCTGCTCAGTGGTGTTGTTTACAGGGCCTTCATGTTGCACGTTCCCCTGGGTGGTGATTAAAGGTGTTTCCACGGTCTCATTAACTCCACCGTTAGTATTCTCAGCTGCCATTCTTAAATACTGCCATAAAACAAGGGTTAATTAAACAAATTAATATATCACATATTAACCATATACTTCAACTGCCCAACAAATAAGCTTAGGTATGACACAATAGCGAAGTATTACTCATCTCTCCCCTCCTAGTACTATTCCCCGATCTCCGCCAAAGACCATATCCCTAAGCTCTGATACCAACTGTGACGCCCCAAAAATAGGTATACAACACCCATTTTGAGTCGTCAAAATACATGGTACAGAAACAACTACAACTTTATTAATACAACATAAAAACTGTGAGTTTAAATACAAATATTGTCATCTAGATAATATCCATACTCAAATAAGTCCTCAGTACAATTAGTTATACATTATTTTACAAAAATGGTGAGGACTACTAAAACGACTTCTAGAACCATCATTCCACATCCCGACTAGTATTCGCTACATTCTCGCCTCCTCTGAAGAAAAATGGAACAACAAGGAAAAGGGTGAGCTCAACTAGCCCAGTAAAGAACATTATGACTAAGATAATATAAAACAAATTATCGTTAGTCTTCAACAGGGAAAAATCTAATAGAACACAATAGACAACAAGTTTAAAATCAATATTCGCAGCGGAAATAATAATTCATTAGAAGAGTTAAGTAGAGAATGCAAACTACTATCTTCTATATATGAATTTAAAAGTTCATTGTCTATCTTTTATCCCTGTAACATCAATCAATATATATCTGGAATCAAATATTCATCTTTGCACTACAGGCCAAAGATATTCATCAGTTGGTCATGTTCATCTAAACACCTGTTCATCTTTGCACTACAGGCCAAAGATATTCATCAGAAATCATTCATCTTTGCACTACAGGCCAAAGATATTCAATTATATCATAATTTAGGACCGAGGATGATGAAAGATATTTTAAATAAAACGAATCCAGTAAAACAAAAGAATAAATATTAAGGATTCTTATTTTAAACAATCCAAGTTCAAAAATACTTCATAAATAACTAGTAGTGGAGTAAGATTCAAGAATGATCAAAACATGGATACAATCAAAACTAGTATCCATAATAGATATCTTGGACGAAAAACAAAAATTTAATTTTTCTGTGAATAGTGTCGTATTCGTGAATAGTGTCATATACGTGAATAGTGTCGTATACGTGAATAGTAACTCCGACACCAAAAGATAGAAATTTCACAAAAAAACATCATCATTATTCGTGAATAGTACTCGTGAATAGTAACTCGTGAATAATAACTCGTGAATAGTAACTCGTGAATAATAACTCGTGAATAGTAACCCCGACATGAAAAAGTTCTAAATTTGATAAAAAAAAAAGTTTCAACCAATATTTTAGCATAATGATATTGAAGAAATAATATCATTTGAGAAGAAAATAACATCTCTTACCTAAAAAGGATAGTACTTCTGACTGGTATACTGGATATAGTGCTGAAATGACTTGCACCGTATAGCAATACTCAAAGTATTAAAATACTCACAAGAATACGCTCAATATATCGAGAGAGAAAGAGAGAGAAATCTGTAGTTTCTGGTGTGTTTTTCAATTCTAACCTAAGCACCCTATTTATAGGAAAATGCTTAGAACACCAAAGCAGACAATTTAATAAAATATTATTATTATTTAATAAATTTCTTACGCACACTCAAGACATCAGATTTCAGCAATTAACATGTGCAACCAACTTGTTAAAAATGTTTTTCTTAAAATAATTAATTAAAACTTTCAAAAATTAATTAATTCAGAACTTCGGAACTTCAATAATTCATAATAAATAGCCCTTTTATCAGAAAATTCGAATCTCGCGAATTTTTATAGGAAATTCAATCCTCTACAACTTTGCAGAAGAAAGTTTTTCTAAATTCCAAACAGAAATTGACCGAAATCCATAAACAGGTGATTTTACAAGCTATAATAAAATTTCAGTCAAGAAATGGGCCCATAGACATGTTTAACATGTTTTAAACAACTTTTGTAACAAAAATACTCCTCATCCTCATATACTCATATATCCCACATTCATTGTAAAATATCCCCATTATCATATTATAATAATATAATAAAATATTATTTTATCAGAAAAGAGAAAATATCGATTTTCAACAATTGTCACTTTAAAAATTTTCTCCATCTATATCCATATAAAATGAATATTTTCCTCATTATATAAATCAATAATTAATTATTCACAAATAATATTACAGAATCACAGTACTGGCAACTAGGCCGTTCCCAGGAAAGAGGGGGCTTTCCAATAAGGATTTCTCCTTACTGGCGCGCAATTAGGTGACCAAACCTCTCCTTAGACAGAATTTTCTAGACATTACCAATAATGTTTTCTAATAATATTATTCAGATAATATGAATTATTGATTCGATAATGGAAAATACTATATGGTGACAATTATTGAAACAACAGTAATATAAAATATCAACGCAATAATTATTGAATCAATAAAATAAAATACTGAAGAGTAACTACTGTAACAATTATTGAGTAGTGCCTTCTTACGTAAGAATCAATAATTGGTGCAATACCGTGTGCTACAGTGCAACAACGCGTATTACTGTATTTTAACCACCGGGTATTCCAACAGTATTAACGGTAACAACTGCGCCGTTATTTATAAACAACTTATACTTGTCGTTTTCTTCATCCAATCGCTTTTCGTTATGGGGCCCACAAAAGACTGCGCCGTCGTACGAATATTCCCCGACAGCAAGAATATTCAACGACCAAACGAATATTCCCCGGCAACAATGAATATTTTATAACCACCTGCTTATTTAAAATATTTGCGCATTTTACCCATAACTAACCACATTAATCAAATAAACCCTTACTATTTCAAAATAATAAATAGAGGAAAATAAATTTTATTTATTAATAATTTGGGGTCTTGCACAAATAATAATATGAATAACTTTGTCGTCTCAATTATTGATTTAATAATAATAAATATTATGCAGATGATATTGTGACAATAATTGAATCAATAATATGAGAGATATGATAAAGCAATTACTGTAGCAATAATTGAGTATAACTGAGTGACTTCTCACGTAAGCATCAATAATCAATACCGTGTGCTACTATGCAATCACGCGTATTACTGTACTTTTACTACCGGGTAGTTCAACAGTTTTAACGGTAACACTTTCGCCGTTATTTTTATAAAAAAGATAATTCTGTCATTTTCTAACTACGACAATACTTCCGTTGTGGGGTCCACCAATGATTGTACCGTTGTACGAATATTTCCTGTTAAAACGAATATTTCCCAACCAATCGAATATTATATAACCACTTGCTTACTTTGTAAAATTTATAAATATTACTCACAACTATAACATTATATCAAATCCACACCATAATATTCAAAAATATATTTCGAAAAAATTATTTTTTATTCATAAAAGTTGGGGTCTTACAAGTACCTTCAACTATACCTCCATTTTTAATTTAGTCATACAAGTATTATCAATCTTACACCACCTCCCCTAATAGTAAATGAATGTGAATCAGTAGTACACACATGTGAACATATAGTTATAAGCATGTGAAATAATTGCAATTAATTGCTCATTTATCTGATTAATTACCCGATTGGTCAATATAACCTCCAGACATCAATTATTATCGAAATAAATGTCGATTTCCACTAACACTAATAATCCCAACACAATAGAACTATCGATTTCATCTTTAATCAACATAACTTATTCATCATTAATATTATAACTCATAATATTTAACAACCAGGTCGTTCCCAGGAAAGAGGGGGCTTTCCGATAAGGATTTCTCCTTATTGGTGCGCAATTAGGTGACCAAACTTCTCCTTGACAGAACTTCTAGACATTGTCAATATTGCAAATAATAATATGAATAGCTTTGTCGTCTCAATTATTGATTTAATAATTTAACATATTATGCAGATGATACTATGACAATAATTGAATCAATAATATGAGAGATATGATGCAGCAATTAATGTAACAATAATTATGTATAACTGAGTGACTTATCACGTAAGCATCAATAATCAATACCGTGTGCTACTATGTAACCACGCGTATTACTGTACTTTTACTACCGAGTAGTTCAACAGTTTTAACGGTAACGCTTTCGCCGTTATTTTTATAAAATGATAATTCTACGACAATACTTCCGTTGTGGGGTCCACCAATGATTGTGTCGTCGTACGAATATTCCTTGTTAAAACGAATATTCCCCGACCAATCGAATATTATATAACCACTTGCTTACTTTGCAAAAAAATTCACATATCACCCTTAACTTTAACCTTTTATCAATTTAACCATTTAGGAAATAATAATTATAAGAAAATTGAATACTTTCATTTCATAAAATTTGGGGTCTTACAGTAATAAAGAAAGGGGGGGACCATAGTACTGAGTATAATTTATCCAGGACCAAATATACTAACTAATTCCATAAAAAAACATGCATGCATATACAACAAACAACTCAAAAAGTGAACAAAGTACATATGAAATCTATCAGACAATGTGAAATTTACCTAAATCTGCACCAAATTAAGTATCACATACCCTAAGTGAAGGTGGGAACCCAGTAAATCACGAAGTTGATGCCTTTAATCTCCAAGTTCCACCACGAACACACTAACCCACACCCTATTTCTCTCATATTTGGACAGTTTTTCACCACGATCGCTCGCCTCTCTCTAGCCCTAGATATAAAACTGAAATGAAATGAAACAAAACCCTATCTTATCTGTCGTTTTTAATATATATATGTAGGGTAATTAAGTCTTTAGTCAACTCAAGTAACAGAGTTAAGACGGAAATCATTTATTCACTTCAATTCAAAAAGTCGGGAGTTTAAATGTAGTTTTAGTGACTACATGTGGTTAAGTCGGAAATACCTCAAACCCCAGGCGGTGATCTTAACTTTACTCTTATTATTATTATTATTATTATCATCACGCAATTATTTATGGTATGTAGTGAAGGAGAAGAAATGAATATATGGGGGAAATATCATGTTTTGATATAAATATCAATTATTGCAAAATATTAATAGTTGACCCATATTGCTCCAACGATCATATGACCAAAATTCCAAATGTGAGGTTGCGAGTTAACGCTGATGTGGCGCCAGGGGGTCAAAGTATATGTATTTAAAATTATTAGACTCACAACTCAAAAATTGACAAGAGTTGAAATAGGATGCTCCAGTGACACATTTTATTGCAAATAATATTTCTTTTATCCTATAAAAAAGTTTTATTTATAAAATGTATAAATATTTAAGAAATATAAAAGTTTTATATTTATTATTAAATTAATAAGTTGTCACCTTTTATAAATAGAATTTTTTTGTTTTTTTTAAAGTAAATGTTGTTTATATTGTCTAATGAATTGTAATGCTGGCCGCCGCAGGTTAGCATTTTCGGAAAGTACAAAAATTACGTACGCAATTACGCAAGAGAGAAAAATAAATTTAGATAACCCTCTCTCTCGCAATAAATCTTTCAAAATTTCATTATTACCTTTCACAATTTTCCAGAATTAGGGTTTCATCTCTCGCTATCATCTGCTTACGAGGTCCGAAATTTCTGGTAAGATTTCACAATCCGATCTCTAATTTTCAGATTTTGATTTGTTTGTGTCCGTAAAATGATTCCAATTGCTTATTAGAACACTTCGCCTCTTGAAAAACCCTAACCTGATAAAAGAATTAAGGAATCGGGAACTATGGATGAAAGTGGAGATCCGAACGAGCAGTTCCACCGGAACGAAGCGATCTCCGCCGTCGCCGATGAGGGGTTCTTAGGCGAAGAAGATGATGAGTACGAGGATCTATACAATGATGTGAATGTTGGTGAGGGGTTTCTTCAGTCTGTGCGGAAGAATAGGGAATTAGGGTTTGGTGACGAAGAACTGGAGAAGAAAGTGGAGCCGCCGCTGGCGGTTTCTCCGGCTCCCCCACAGGCGGCAACCGAGGTTGCTTCGTTTATACCTGGAGTTGTGGGTAATAGTGGTGGTGGAGAGAAATTTTTTGAGAAAGATAATGGTGGTGTAGTTGAAGGGAGTCAGAACGTTGGGTTTATAGTGAATGAGATGGTTGGAAGGGGTTCTGGTGGGTCCGCAGCTCCTGTCGGTGGTGGTCTTAGGGTTGAATTAGGGCAGTCATCAAGTAAAGTAGCTGAATTAGGTGAGCAATTTGTGAATAATAGTCTGCCAAATCAAGGTATTCCGCAGCAGTCTCATGCTCCTAGTACAGGACTTGTTGCAAATACTGTGAGTGTAGGAAATGTAGGGAATGATGGTTTAATGAGACAAGGAGGTGGGAACATGAATGGTGCTGGTGGTAATGGGTTTGGGAATGGTACTGGGCCTGGCGGTGGTGGGGTTGTAATTGGGGGTGGAATTGGCAGTGGAGGGGGAGGGGGAGGGACCATTCTTTTTGTTGGTGATTTGCATTGGTGGACAACGGATGCAGAGCTTGAAGGTGAGCTTTGCAAGTATGGACCGGTGAAGGAAGTGAAGTTTTTTGATGAGAAGGCAAGTGGGAAGTCGAAAGGCTACTGCCAGGTTGAGTTTTATGATCCTGCATCAGCTACAGCTTGTAAGGAAGGAATGAACGGGCATTTATTTAATGGGCGCCCCTGTGTTGTTGCGTATGCATCGCCATTTAGTGTTAAAAGAATGGGAGAAGCTCAGGTGAATAGGAACCAACAGTCGGCTCAGGCTGCTAGTTCTCAAGCAAGGAGGGGAACTGGGGATGCCCCTGCTAAACCTGCGGGTAACAACATATCAACTGGTGGGAATTATCAAGGTTCTAATGATAACAACAGAAGTTATGGAAGAGGAAATTGGGGCAGAGGCAATAATCAAGGGATGGGAGGCCGGGGACCAGGCGGTCCACTGAGAAATAGAGGTGGTGGGATTGGTGGACGTGGCATGATTGGTAATGGATTTGGTCAGGGTATTGGTTCAACACCCCCTTTATTGCATCCACAAGCAATGATGGGGCAGGCATTTGATCCTTCTTTTGGAGGACATATGGGACAAATGGGACAAATGGGACAAATGGGACAAATTGGAAGATATGGTGGTTTTCCTGGTGGTCCAACACCTCCATTTTCAGGAATGATGTCCTCATTCCCACCCGTGGGACAGGTTGGTTTGCCTGGTGTTGCTCCTCATGTGAATCCAGCATTCTTCAATAGAGGGATGCCAATGAATGGTATGGGAATGATGCCTACAGCTGGTGTCGATGGACCTAATATGGGAATGTGGCCAGATCCTAATATGGCTGGGTGGGTTGGTGAGGAGCATGGTGGGAGAGCAGCGGAGTCTAGTTATGGTGAAGAAGCTGTGTCAGACCATCAGTTTGGAGAAGTCAGTCATGATAGAGGGGCTTGGCCGAATTCCATGAAGGAAAAAGATAGAGGGTCAGATAGGGATTGGTCTGCTTCTTCTGATAGAAGGTATAAAGATGATAGAGATCCGGGGTACGACAGGGACATCCCTAGGGAAAAAGATGTTGGTCATGATAATGATATCCCTGATAGAAGGCATCGTGATGACAGAGATACTGGACGAGACAGGGAGAAGGACCGAGAACGGGAACACTCTCGAGATCGTGAGCGAGGTCGTTCTCGAGATTGTGAGCGAGATCGTCATAGGGATGACAGGGAAAGATATGCGGAGCATCATAGGTACAGGGAACGTGAACCTGAATATGATGATGAATGGGATAGGGGACGTTCAACAAGGACGCATAAGTCTCGCCTCGAGGAAGAACAACGATCAAGATCAAGAGATGCTGAATATGGGAAGAGGCGACGGTTGACATCAGAGTAACCTAATGCACCTGCAGTTTATGAGAATCACATCTAGAAATTTTCAGAAGAGAAATTGGTGACCAGGTTCTCTTTGACATCCTTTCACGACTTCAAAATCCTGTGTATCTTGATCGCTCCTTTTCTCTGGAACATGGCCTCCCTGACAGTTGAAAACAGTAAGGTTTCGATCTAAACACTCATATTTTAAGTGGTGCAGGTGATGAGTTGAGTTATATATTACTGCTTCTGGTTCTTTTTAATGTCAAAGAGACTAACATCATGTTATTAGAATTCTAGCCTTTATCATCTTGGGTTATTTATTTTTCTTTTATTTATCTGCCTCCTTAACTAGAGAAACTTTTGAAAATGTATATGTTTAAGTCTCCAAATCAACAGGCGGTGACTAGAGCTTAAACAAATCAGGCTGTGAGCGCTCATCTCGTCTCGGCTCGGCTTGACTAAGCTCAAATTGGGCTCAATTTGAACACATTAAATGAGCTGAGCTCGAACAAGCTCCTTTGCTCGTTTAGAAAACAAGCCAAGCTCGAACATTGGGGCGATGCCGACTTTTTTATGTCGTATAAGTCCGATTTGTTTAACATTCTTTTATAATATAAAAAGTTAAATGAGTCGGGCTTAAGCTCGAATAAGATCGGCTCGCTTAAGCCCGCCTTGAGCTTGACTCATTTATAAATCGGATTCATTCACCAAGGTTCTTTTAAAGGCCAGCCTGGCTTGACCCGGTTAGCTTTTAAAAGAGCTCGACAAGCCGAAGCCAGGCTTGACTCATTTACTGCTCCAGTGGTGATAGATTTTTGTGCAATTGTTGCTTGTTAGTCATATTTATTACACTAAAGAATATCAGTTAACAGTTATTATTTTTCCTCTGTGTTGTCTGCGTTTGTTTTTTCGAAACTGTGTTAGGCTTGAGTTTGTTATCAGTCTTTCTTCTTTTACTGCGTGGGTCTGGTTGGTGTCACTTGTTTGTTTATGGATTATGTTCGATCTCTGTTACTTATGTTCTTGCATCTAGTTGGTTTTCCCCCACTATCTTTGTTTGGTTAATATTACAGTTGCCATGATAATTCTATGTTTATATATCAGTGTTCCATTCGTAGTCTTCTTGCCTTCCTTTTAAGTGTGTTCTCGCTTTGATTGCTTTGAATGAGTTAACGTGAAATTGATTTGGAGCTTAGAAACCCTTTATTACATATATAAAACAATATTGACATATTTTAATGTTTTCGTTTTAAGTTTCAGAGCTTATCCCCCACCTAGTGCGAGCTCAAGGTGCAGTAAATATTAAAGAGTATTTTGTTATAGAAAATTTTGTTCTAGTAATGGCAGTTACCTTGAGTGGGAGAAGAACATAAGCGGGATGAAGAGCGTGAAAGTGTAAAATGTCTAAATTTTAATAGTGCAGGAGCACCTTGACATCGTTCAATCTTACTTTTATTTTTATATGCAAGCTATTTAGTTTTACCTATATTAAATAATAACTTAATCTTATTGGGACCTATATATTTGAATCAGTCTACTCAACATAAGAGAATGTCTTGATTAAAATTTTGTTCTATCTTTGGAGCCAACAATAGAAATATAGAAAGAATATGATCCTTTTATGCAAAATGAAGTAGTCAAATATATGTTTCCGTGGTCCTCATTAGTCATAACATCGGAGGCGTAAGTTTACCAATTATTACATTTTCCTGAATCATTCAGCCACTAGGGTAAGCCTAGAAGGCTCCATCATCTTCCCTCATGAAACCTAAGGTTTTTTCTGTCCTTTGTATTAAGCACCATTTTGTTTCTCTACATACTACTGATGTATGTGTCCTCCTGAAGTCTACCTTCTGCTCGTTCCTGCCTTAGTTGTCTTCTTCTAGGGCATCAAAATACTTATAATCTGTAAGTTAACATCAAGAGGAATACATATATCTTAAACAATGTTAGAAATGGACTATAGTCTCTTAGGACAGGAAATCAGTAATCCGCATAGTTGGAAAGTGAGTTTGCGTATAATTAGCCAACTCGCTCTCAATCTGTGGAATTGGGTAGAGCTATGATTCATCACCTGTATTTGATGGATTGTGTTCCTTAGAGTGGGAGGGATATTGTAATTGAATATGTAAAATGTATTAGTCTCCTTATTGGTTGTTAATTGTTAAAAGCACAGAATAGCTCCTTTACAACCGAAGTGCTTACTATTTCATTATAGTGCTTAGTAATAAAGTTTGAGATTGCAATCAAACTCTTGTTATACGTTCAATTGAAGCACATATCCGTCTATTTCAAAGATGGAAGAGCCACTTCCTCAACAACCCCCCCTCCCCCACCTAAAAAAACAATTTTTATTTGTTTTGGGTTGTTTTTTTATGAAAATTGTAGCATGTGTAAAGTTTTCCAATATCAAATCCGGCTTAAGACCTGCAGGTCATCTTTGTTTTCCTGAAAATTTAAATGAACAAGAATTTTTTCCATTTATATCAAGGCGTTGGGACCATCAGTCAAACTTTAAATATGGTTTGAATGAGATAAAGTGCAGAGAGGAGTTTCCTTCTTTGAAGTGATTTCTCACGGAACAAATAAAACATAGTTCGGTGTTTCTATCGGAGTTCCTATTTGTTATTTTCTAACAAGAAAATTACTGTTTATATTTACAATTGTTTGAGGGTTTCCCATACTTTTATGCTCTGTTATTATGTAGATCTTTTCACACAACTGTATCGAGCTGGTCAGGTTTTATTAATTGGATTCGACGTTCATTTTTCCTGGTATATAACATAAGCTTCATGTTAACTGAGATATGAAGATTCTAATTTTCAAATGTTTACTGATCTGTTTGTCAGAAATTCGCTGGTAGCTTGAAGGAGGACGTGACTTAGGGAACTGGAGCTGTTGAGAATACGGGACTTTCCTCGAGGATACGAGAGATATTGCATGACAATTCCTCTTTCTGAGACGTTAAGAGTATTTGATTTAGAAATTGAACCTTTTATTTTAAGTTCTTAGAATCTATTTTACATTAATGTTTTCTTTAAGTAGTAAACCAATGTTGTGGATAGATGATGATTAGTGTGACTTGATATGCTGAAGTCTGGCATGTGGTGGACTTTGTTAGATTTTACTGTTTGAATGTGTTGTAATAGGCTTTAATTTCGAGGATGTTTACTATTATGTTGTTTATTTTTCCTTTTGATTTTGTTGTATTAACTTTTTCACCCTCTGTTTTGTTCAGTTGTACCATGTTAACCACACCATTCTTTTGTGAAGAAAATGTAGAAGCTAACCCATTCAATTGAAACAATTATTTACTTGTTTACATGAGAGTTTCTTTGGATTATGTGCTACCAAATACCACTGTAAATATTAACATGTGACAGTTTCTATCTAGTGTCTTAGAATTTAGGTCGCTAGTTCTGTTTGTTTTAAATTTAATTCTTCATCATTTGGCTATGCTTAGACTATTGTACCTTTAGGGGGTGTATTTTTTAAAGATTTTAAAAGTTTAGTTGTATTTAATCAAGACATTTAAAGAGTATAAAAGTTTAGTGGTATTTAATTACAACTTTTTTAATGTCTTTAAAAGTTAGGTAGTATTGAATTAAGATTTTTATAAAGTCTATAAAAGTATTTTGGTATTCAAAAAGTCATAGATTTTAAAGATTTCTATCAAATGGTAGAGTTTGACGGACTTTAGAACAAAATTATAACTATCAACCCATATCCAAAGTCTTACCTCATCTCTAAAGATTTCTAAATACTTTCAAATAAACACAAAGGTGGATAAAACTAGTTATTAATTGGACTTTGTCTTTTATTGGGTTAAATTAGTTATTTATTTTATATGGGCTAATAAATATTAATATGTGATGGATAAATAATTTGATAAAATTTGAGCCATAAAAATAATTGGATTTATTATAATAAGAGAATTAACAAGATATATTAATAAGTAAACAAATAACTAGACCTAATCTAAATTGGTGAGGGAAAAAGCAGCCATTCGAAAGCTTCCAAAAGAAAGAGGGAAGAGATTTGTTCAACAAAGGTGAGATAAAATCATGAAACTCTCATATCAGTTGTAAAGATTATGTATATATAATATATGAAAATAGAAAATATATGATGTGTATGTGTATGTTTTTTTTTTAGTTTTTTAAACGAAGGAAATTACTGTTAATTTTTGAGACATCCTCCATATTCGTCTTCAAGTGTTTTTGGTGTATCATAGTAAAATAATGTAACATGTGGTTGTATTTCTGCATGACAAATATATATATGTATTCCTGCATGACATATATATTTATATATATATATATATATATATATATATATATATATATATATATATATATTGGTGTATCATAGGAAAAACGCACTGCTTTGATATATGTTAGGCGCATAAAAAAGGTCCACACAATCAAATAGAATTAACAACAGTTAAGATGCAAAATTGGGTTCACAGAATCACACAATCACACAATCAACATATATACATATATATATATATATATATATATATATATATATATATATATATATATATATACATACATATAGAGTAAGGATCAAGTGCATACCCCTTATCTTACTCACCCGTGCTTACTCTCTTTTAAGCGACAGTTTTGGTCATACAACCGTCGTCTATACTTTTAGCGACACTATATGTTTGTCCGTCGCTAAAAGTATAGACGACGGTTGTATAACCGAAACCGTCGCCTAAAGGGGGGTGAGCACGGGTGAGTGAGATAAGGGGTATGCACTTGATACTTACTCTATACATATATATATATATATATATTAGTAAAGCAATCAATATAGTATTGAATTACCAATGCTCCACCCTTACTATTTCAAGGAACAAATACGGAGGCTTCCTTATCCACCAATGCTCAGAAAAAATGAAACAGAATTGATTTTGAAGGGAATAATAGCTACATTGAGACCACTACTCGAGTTAATATATTTGGAACAAGTTTTTGAAACTCAAGAGCAACAACGAGAGAATGCTAATGAATGGAGGACTAGTATAGCTTCTGACATGTGGAGAGACGTCGATCATAATAATAACAATGGCTGGTAACAAGGGTAATATTTTTAAAATTCTTAAAAATTTTGAATTATTTTGAGTTTATTTTGGTGATTACAAAGATGGGTGACTTTTGGTACCCAATTGTGATAAATTTTCTATAACTTGGTGGCAATTTACTCATATGTATGAAGTTTTGCAACTTTTAATCATATAAAATTTTATTCATATTATTTTTGTGAAAAATAGAGTTTGGTATTCCTACTAAAAAGCGTACGCATATGCATAAACTATATATAGCTCAATGAAAAGTTAACTTAATTTTTGTATCGTGTCTATAGTTTTTAAAGTTTTATTGGTATCCGAGTATCCAAATGTATCATGAAATGAGTAGAATAATGTGAACGCTTTCAACATATATAAAATCTCATGCCACAATAATATAATGAGATTTACTCTTGTTCATGAAAAAAGACGGAGAGGTTGTACACATGGGCTAATTAACAATTAATATAAGTTGCAAGATATATTAGAAGTATACAAAAGTCTATCACAGTCTTGATAAAAAGTTTATAAAAGTTTGTTATTTATTTCATGGAGTCTATAAAAGTCATTTTAAAAAAGTCTTTAAAATCTGTGAAAGTCATTAAAATCCCACAAATTCTACAAAAGTCTGTCACTTAAAAAAAATCTTTAAAAATCTTAATTGAATACACCCTCCTTAGTCATAATGATTGGATTGTTTCATATCTGCTCCCACACCTCTATTTTAGAACAAATTCCAGTGGAAATTACATAGAATTTAGGAGTAAATGGGGGAGACATCTACTGGCTGGACCCTCAAAAGAGTTGGATTTACAGAATTTAGAAAATTTGTGAATATTGAGGCTATATTTTTATTTTAGACACTCTTAAAAATAGTAAATTGTTAGTTTTGTATGGTGATATGATAATACAAACTTATGTATGTTAGGTATTTTTAGTTTTCACCAACTATTATTCCGATTGACACTCATCGATACAAAATTTGTTATTTGTTTAAAATGATTATCATTTTTTATTTATTATTATTATTACTACAATCTTTTCATCATTTGTAATATATTATAGTTTTTATATATTTCAGTCTAATGAATTTATAATTCTGTGTTTAAAATTTATAATTTACAATAATTTAAATTGTCATGTGAATTTGTTTTAATTTTGGAATAATAATTTTGTGCTTGGTAATATTTCATGCGTTTCAAAATATAAGATAATTTAGACTTTTTAAAGTCAATTTGAGATCTTTTTAAATTCAAAATTGATGTGATTCATTTAACTTTTAAAAATAATAAATGTACACAATTTCTACAAGTGTATTATCTTAAATTAAATTAATTCATATCAATTTTAAATTTCAAAAGGCTCAAATTGGCTTTAGAAGTAAATATTGATCTTTTATTCTAGAAAGAACAATTTTTTTAAGTAATAGTTTACAATATAAATTATTATATTAATCAAAATCAATTAAGTTTAGATTAATTGGCCATGTTTAATTTCAAAGATTTTTTTTTGGGTAAAGAATTTCAAAGCTTATAGTCATTAAATTTTAAGGAAGGAAAAATCTTATTGATTACGGTGATCTTATTCCTATGGAAACTCCAAGTAGGAGGTCTATTCATAGTTGGTATTAGACGTATTATGGCAGGGGGTGTCAACAATTGTAAATATTATACGGTCCTTAACACTAATATATAATAATTAGAAAGTATTTACAAAAATAAAATATACACAAAATAATTACAAAAATAACGTAATTCACATTAATAAGGAAACCTAAAGTCAAGGAGAAATAACTGCCATAATTAATAATTCAAATTCAAATATCTGGGATCTAACAACAAAAAAAAATTGAAATTCAAAGGAAAACAGGTGAAGGGAGGGATATAGATACGATCCGCATTCAGTAGTAATCGTCCGAATCAGTTTCATAGTCGTCGACGTCGTCATGCTCGTCAAATTCAAATTCATCTTCGTCGTCTTCATCTATAATGTGCTCATTATCCCAGAGTGGACAGTTACAAGATGGTTTCTTATCCTTCCAGTCAGCTCCACATGTATAGCAAAACTCGCACCCACATCTGCCAGAAGAAAGGAGACAAATGATAGGTTAACACTACATTGTGGATCAACAAGACATGTGACATTAAAAATCATATTTTTATTTTCATCATTGGAAAGTCTACAAGCTTTGTGAATCAGTTAGCAAGACAATGCGAGAGAGAGATAAGAGAGAGATGTGTAATGTAATGTTGATAACCAAACCTTCGTACCAAGGTAACCAAACTTTTATATTAAGGTAACCAAACCTTTATACCAAGATAACCAATCAACCTCCACACATGCAGTATGAATTGATTACATTGGTCTGAAAATTTGGCAACCAACTGAATGAAGGTTTGGCTACCAACTGCATCACATTCAAAATAAATTGGTAACTTAATAAAATTGAATTGGTAACCTTGGTATGAAGGTTTGGCTACTCAGTACATGAAGGTTTGGCTACCAACTGCATCACATTCAAAATAAATTGGTAACCTAATAACACTGAATTGGTTATCTTGGTATGAATGTTTGGCTACCAACTGCACTATAAAAAAACTACAGGTGTGGATGTGGATTAGTTACCTTGGTATGAAGGTTTTGTTACCTTGGTGTGAAGGTTTGGTTACCAACCGCAGTATGCAAAAACTGAAGGTGTGGAAGTGGATTGGTTACCTTGGTATGAAAGTTTGGTTACAAATTACACTATGAAAAAACTGTTGTAGAGGTGGATTGGTAACCTTGGTATGAAGGTTTGGTAACCTTGGTATGAAGGTTTGGTTACCTTGATATGAATGTTTGGTTACCAATCTCTTCTATCAGTTGCTGAAACTCTCATTTTAAGACCAAAATAATATTAATTATTAATATATGTTTATGAAAATAAATAAGAAAAGAACATAATAATATTTAGAGTTCAAACGAAATACCACATAGGTACTATAAACTCAAAGCTCTAATGGTTTTGATTCCTGTCATGCTAATTTTTCCTCTCTACTACTAAAAGTGAATTTCCTGCATTTTCTTTTCAACCCATGAAGGCACTGGATTCATTTCACACACTGCAGTTTTTGATTGCTGATCACTCGTCATTGAATTCCCCAAATATGTCTTCTCTGTGGGATTCCCCAAATTTGTCTTCTCGAAAAACTCTCCTCCATATTTTTACTGTGCCGTCGGAGGAGCAAGTGAAGAGAGGGAAAAAAGAGGATGAAAAAAGAGAGAGAAACAGGAACATAAATCAAAAATGAGTTTGCAATGTTTGAATGTATTTGAATAAGAAAATAATAATTAACGAGAAGAGATAAGGGAGATTTGCAATGTCAGACCACCAATATTAATCCCCTAAATTAAGAAATTCTAATTGTACTAAAATTGTAAATAAATATGGGAAAATGTAATACTTTTACAATTATTTTATGAATGCACCATTATTGTAATTATTTTTAAAAATGTACTAAAATATGTAATTAATCCAATATTATATACATACACTAGAGTAGTTTTATAACCTATTGTTGACGTTACTGACATGTACTTATTCTCACACTGGAATTATCTCCCGGCAGTCCAGACCGCCAAACTTTTGGTGTGTTCATTATTTGTTAATTGTGCAATTTTTCGCTCGTTGTTTGATGATTAGACGAGAAATCAAATTTTGGCGTTAACATAACCCATTAAGTATGCTAACATTTGTAGAAAAAGTTTAATAGTTTAGTAGGACTCATTTTCAAGGTGAGATTTGAGTATAATGTTAATATTTTTTTGTAGTTTTAATTTGTATAAAGGATAATTACCAAACAAAAAAATTATATAAAGAAAAAGGGTTAAATAATTTTTTCCATTAAATTGAAGCTTAATTTTTATTTGCACCATTCATTTTTTTTATTAATGTCATTTTCAGTAATTTTACATTTATTTTAACTTATAAATCATTATAAGTCGAACACATTCATAACTTGTTTTAACTTTATTTTTGACTTATAAGTCAAATTAATGCCAAACATTTTTATTTATAAGACATAACTTAAAACAACTTATAAATTAACTTATATTTTAACTTAATTATTTTAAAATAAGTCATTCTCGAACAGGTCTTACCATTTATGTTTATCTAAGAAGATAATAGTCGCCAAAAGTTCAACTGGATCTGTAGGCTTTTCCTTAGTTGTGACTTTTCTCCTCTACTATTTTCTTTTCCTTTCTGTCAAAGGGGAAGATCTCTCATATTTCACCGAGTTCTTCTATGCGGACATGAAAATTGGACATGAGTGCTTGAGGGTAAAAAAATAAATAGTTAAAGTTGTAAAGCACTCATATTTAATTTTTATGTCCAATTATCATGTCCGCATAAAATTTTTCTATTTTACTAATACAATCCTTGTAAATAAATGACACATAAAGCAACCACATAGCTGCCACCATCGTTAATGTTCATCTTTTTCGCTTCTTTTGCTTAGTGACCTGGATTTGGATTTATTTTCAAATATTTTTTTATGAAAAACTCTGTGCGGACATGATAATTGGACATGAGTACTTTACAATTTCACTTATTTGTAAAACACTCATGTCTAATTATCATGTCCGCATAGAAGAGTTTTTTTTATTAATTCACTTACTGATCTAGATCTAGCTTATTTTTAAATATGGGTATGTTGTAGGCTCTTTCTTCTTTCTCTCTCATGGGTTTATACGGAAAGTACCAAGGGCTTACCTCCTTAATCCTACATACTTTGCATACCCCCTTTAGCGACGGACTAGGCGACGGTTCGGTCTGTCACTAAAGAGGGTGAGCATGATATGTAAAATAAGTGGGTGAACCCTTGAAATAGATTCTTATTTTATATATGAGTTTGTGTATGAATTATCTAAAATTGAACATTAAACAATAAAATTTTAAAGAAGAGCAAAAAACCATCATCAACTTGATTCTGTTGAGGATCTACTAAAAATTTGGGCATCCGAGATTGAAAAATTCGTCTCAAATATAGCAGAATCCGTCTCAAAACTGATTTTGAGATCCGTCTCAAAATTCGTGTCAGTAGGCCGCGTCACTAATTCTGTTCGTGTCAAAATCTTTCTGAAAAAAATATTAGATACGGAAAATATTCAGCTCAAATACGTCTCAAAATTGACCCATGGGGAGCTGAATTTTGAAACTGATTTTGCCGGTTTAAAATTTGGAGGGCAAAACTGGCGCCCTTTTTTAGTACACGCAATTTGATACGGAAAACTCTGTCTCAAATCAGTATCAAAATTGTTGGCAACGATTTTTCCTGCGCATATTTTTGAGACGCAGTGATGTCTTCCATATATGTGGTCGGAGGAGTGCTAATAGATGGAGGATCATCCCTAAACATCTGCCCTTATGCCACATTGGAAAAAATGAACATCAATCTCAACAGGATTCGAAGCAGCCATACAATCATCAAAGCCTTTGATGGATCTCAGTGAAATGCTGTCGGAGAGATTGAATTACCTGTGAAAATCGGTCCACATACATTATACATATCCTTCCAAATGCTCAAAATCACTACATGATATAATTTACTGTTAGGAAGACCTTGGATCCATATGACGGGAGCCATCCCATCCACTCTTCATCAACAACTCAAGTATATCATTAACAATAATCTGGTCACTGTCAATGCTGAGCCAGAGTATCCTATCCAAAGTGATAAACCTCTAATCAGTTTCAATGAAGAAATTGAACCTGTCAGCTTCCAAGCCCTTGAGGTAAGCAACACTCACTATCAACCCATTGTGGCTCCAGCTTTGAAACCCAGAGTTTCCGCTGAGGTAATGTCGGCAAGTCAAGAGATGATATCCTTGGGTTTCCAACCTAGACAAGGGTTAGGAAAGAATCAGCAAGGAATTAAATGCCCAATTCAAGTTCCCAGCCAGACAGGGAAGGCCGGACTAGGCTACTCCTCTAGGACTAGTTATAGGAACCCGCACAAGTATACACCAGTTCCTTTATCTACAAGGATGTTGTCTAAACCTATTTATACTGGTACTGTACGGCCTCTAAGGACAATTCCTACCTCTGTGGTATGTATGTTGTTTCCCAAGACGATACCGGTTAAAGAAAAAGAGGTCCTGATTCCAGACCCAGACATGGAGGAAAGGAATCAAAGGCGCAAACAAGACATTAAGAAGCGGTGATCAAATATGTACTTCTTGGCACATACCAAGTGTATGAAAAAGGATATCTTAGATGACGACTGCTCAGATGTCATGGTCATCATTCAAGAGGAGGAGGACAATAACAACCCCTTTATCATAGCTGTCCACCATGACTTGACCTTTGTCAATTCGAGCAGCACTCCTTGTATTTGCCGAAAAGGGTAGAAAATCCCTCTACCCTGTAGATAGCAATAACTGCTTACTTTTGTTGCATAGTATTAACAGTTGTTTTTGTCATTTCATGCTAACACTCTGTATGATTAAACAGTTTCATATAGTAAGTGAAAACATTTTATTTCAGGACTCTAAAGTTAGATATATCTAAACTTGCTGATAGAGTGCTTATTCTTCACAAGGACTACAACTTTAATGTAAAGTTGAACTCTGAATTGATGGAGATTGAGAAAGAGGACTATGAGGTACTTCAGGAGATCAAAGAATGGGTTGAAGACAAACCCAAGCCAAATCTTGATCAAACCACCTCTTTTAACCTCGGAACCTCAGAAAATCCCAAACAAATCCAGATTGGTACGAACCTTACTCCAAGCCAAATGAAAGATATGGTTACTCTATTAACCCAATTCCGGGGTGTGTTTGCATGGTCTCATGAAGACATGGTCGGCTTTTCAACTGACATCGTCATTGATCGCCTCCCCAACAAAGAAGGATTCAAACCAGTCAGACAGAAACTCAGGCGATTAAAACCTGAGTGGAGTCTGAAAGTCAAAGAAGAAATAGTGAAACAATTTCAAGTCAACATCATCATGGTATCAATATACCCTGAGTGGTTGTGACACCCCCAAATTCTGACCTCCACTTGTTCACCCGAATTCGGTTCGTCACATTCTTAAAGTATTACCATAATAACTAAAATCATATATTTACAACGAAAGATCTAATTTAAAATAATATACAACGGTTTATTATAATTATTCCCCCAAGTCTCGCAACCTACAGTACTTAATAGATTACATAATAACATTGAATAAAGACTTATTACATATTCCTACTTAAGTTTAAACATAGTATGCAAATAGTCTTAATACAACATGATAGATTTAAACATAAAGGGACAAGCTAGTCGGTAGCCTTGCCCTTGTCTTTCCCAGATACACCTCCCTGTTCCGCCTTAACTGAAAGGTTTTAAATAAGCAAGAATGAGCACAAATTGCCCAGCAAGTAATATACAACAAGGATAATAGTTTTATAACATGAGTGTGAAATATCGAAGTATCATCTCTAAGATAGTTCAGAGTTTCATAATAACATAATGAATAATGAATATCAACAATTCTTGGAATAAGAACGATAATTCAATATAAATCAACAGAGATATATGAATTCAAAGGATATCAAGGTATCCGACTGGATAACAATTTATACTAAGCAGTCACTAAGGAATATTGAACATCTACTAGAATTACCAATATTAAACTAATAACCCAAAAGAAACAAGTACTATAGAGGATCAGTCTACAATACTCTGAGTTATGCATAACACCACAATAATAATATACTCATGTGTTGGGGTTTCCAACAACATACATTCCCCTTACCATAAGGGTTGTTCAACTCAGTCTTTAAGATTTCCGCACCAACCAATTGATTTGGACAGCTTTATAAACATGCATATAGTCTAGCCGAATCAAATGGCATCGAATCTTTCACAATATTCAAGAACAATACCAAGTTCATCATGAACGATAGTTTACACAAGATTTTAAGCATACTAGCTCGATTGAACAAATAAGTAGGATAACTTACATTCAAAGAGATAAGTTTACGATATTCGCTGGAATAAGTAATACAAGAGTTTAGAATACTTGCACAATGTAAAGTAGGGTTCGGATACTTGCCTTACGCGTAGTTTATCCACGTTAAGAAATCAACACTTTCGAATCCTATTTATAGCGAATTATATGTTTAAGATGTTCATTAGCTAACATAATCTTTAATCAAGCTTGGTATGATTCAATTATGCACATAAGGTACAAAATCAGTTTATACGTTATCACAAGTTCAACTCACGTATCTTTGTTTTGATATTATATAAACACCCTTTTTGGACTTATTAATCGAAAGTTATGAATAACCTTCATTTCTATCATATGGCATGTTCCTTATCCCATTACATAGCATGTTGATCATATATTACAAGTTAAAGACATCATATAGGCATGCGTCAAACATTAGTTCAAAAACAGAACTCAATTATGACTGCTGCACGGCGCAACTGCGCCCTGTCTAGGCCTAGGGACGGCGTAGCTGTGCTGTCCCCTAGCCAGACCAGGACTGAGCTGTTGCCTTGCAGTTTTTGTCCCATTTTAACATACCATTTACACCTATAGTGTAACATACATGCATGCTAGAAGCTTTCACATACCACTTTACAATTCTTGTGTTTATTTTTTATAAATTTAAACTTACATTTCTAATGGCATTCAAGAAAAACATTATCAAGCGGTTTTAAACCACCTCTAGCATCTTAGGTACCATACAAGTTAACTGGTCCAAGATCAGATTTCAAAACTGGCCAATTCATGACTGCAAACTGGCGCAGCTGCGCCATGGCTAAGCCTAGGACCGGCGCAGCTGCGCCATCTTTTGGCTTTGCCAAGATTCAGCTGCTGCCTTGTGGTTTTTATCTAGCTTGACCAAAACAATCATACATGATATATTTATCATGTTAAGGGTCTTTTCATGCTTCTCAAGTTAATCTAGGTTCCCTTTTATAATATATTTCTAAATTAAACATTTCGACAAGTTAAGGCCATTCAAGGTCGTAAAACCACAAAGTTTAACATGCCTACTCTCAAAACATACTAGATAGTTATAACACTTATATTAGACATGCTTGTGAGTATTCATAACACATGTGTGAAACTAACAACGCTTTAGTTGAAAATATGCTTTGTTTAGGTTTTTCTTGGAAATATGATACACAAGCATGGTATGTAAGACCCCAACTTTTATAAATAAAGATGAATTTTCTATAAATATTATTTTTGAATATTATGGAGTAAATTTGATATAATGTTATAGTTGTGGGTAATATTTATAAATTTTGCAAAGTAAGCAAGTTGTTATAAAATATTCGTTTGGTCAGGGAATATTCGTACGACGGCACAATCATTGGTGGACCCCACAATGGAATTATTGTCGGATTGAAAAAACTACAAAAATACTTTATGAAAATAACGGCAGAGGTGTTACCGTTAAAACTGGTGAACTACCCGGTAGTAAAAGTACAGTAATACGCGTGGTTGCAGAGTAGCACACGGTATTGATTATTGATGCTTACGTTAGAAGTCACTCAGCTATACTCAATTATTGCTACAGTAATTGCTGCATCATATCTCTTATATTATTGATTCAATTATTGTCACAATATCATCTGTATAATATGTTATATTATTAAATCAATAATTGAGACGACAAGTTATAAATGATTAATAATTGTTGAAAGATTAAATATGTGTTGACTAAAAATAAAATGATTTGTGGTAATATTTATTCAATCCTTGATGTATATAAAGAGTCTATTATGAGACGTTTGTGGTAAGTTTGGTTATTTTATGGGGGGCCCATATGTCATCATCCAAGAGTCTCTTTGTCAATAGTAATTACCTTTGTCAATAGTAATTACCTTCATCAATAGTAATTATCTTCGTCAATAGTAACTATCTTTACCAGACGTCAAACCACTTGTCGTTTCATATTACAGGCGTCGAACCAATTGTCGTTTCACATTACAGGCGTCAAACCACTTTTCTTTTCACATCACCAGTCGTCAAGCCACTTGCCTTTTCACATTTCAAGTGCTAAGCTAGAAATCTTCTATAAATAGAGGCCTAGTGCTTCATTATTTTTCACGAATTCATTCAAGCTATAGAGAGAGAAAGTATAGAGAGAATATGAGAGAAAGAAGAAGAGTATTCTGTTATTACACTACTGCAGTATTCAATCTACTACTAATGTAAGGGGTGTTATTCTTTCTTATTCACGAAGAGAACTATTGTTATTCCGTTGCTTATTATTTTGTTGGAATAACTTGTACACGCGGTTTACCCTATACTTGGTGACATTCTTTTATTATTCTGTTGGAACATCCTATTTGTGTGTTTTACACCAGACCTGGTTCAGTCTTTATTATTATTCTGTTGGAACATCCTGTCTGTGTGTTTTACACCGGACCTGGTTCCATCTTTATTATTATTCTGTTGGAACATCCTGTCTGTGTGTTTTACACCGGATCTGGTTCCGTCTTTATTATTCTGTTGGAACATCATGTCGGTGCAAATTTTGCCTGACCTGGTTCCGTTATTATTATTCTGTTGGAATAACCTGTCTATGCGAAGTACTGCATGCATGGTGATTTCTTTTGTTATTCCATTCTTTATTATACTCAGTTGGTTAAAGTTTTGACTTCTATACTCCATGAAATTAGTAGAATATCCTTAATATTTGCGCTTCATCCAGTATCTTTTTATAGAAATATTCTTTTGATCATTCTTGAATTTTACTCTACAAAGCAGTATCATGTTGATAATTTGGACATTATTAGTTCCTGGATAAATTAATTCTTGAACTTGTTTTATTGAATTCTTATATCATTGTCATCACCCTCATGTTTATATTATGTTGAAAGTCATTTGTGGCCTGTAGTGCATAGATGGACTTGGTATGATTATGACCAGGGATTATTCGGTGTAATCATGACCGTAATGTTATAAATGATGTGGTAAAAGTTATCATTGGCCCGTAGTGCATTGATGGACAGTTGTTGGCATGATCATGACCATTAATGAATACACGAATGTCCTTGGCTGTAGTGCATGGATAATTTGTGGTCGTGATACTAAAGAATATCCTTGGCCGTAGTGCAGGGGTGATTCGATGATGTGGATTATTTATTAAGCTGAGTCCAAGCGATAAAAGTTATGAAAAACCTTTTAAATCATAAAAGATAGTAGATTTTATTCTCTACTTAACTCTTTTAATGGATTGCTTGTTCCGCTGCAGTTAAACTTGATGTTGTTATATTTTATCAGTTTAACACTGTTGAAGGCTAACGATAACTTATTCTGCATTATCTTAGTCATAATATTTCTTACTGGGCTAGTTGAGCTCACCCTTTCTTTCACTGTTCTCTTCAAGAAATGAGAACATAGCAGGAACTAGTCGGGGAACGGTGTGACGGTCCAGAGGATAGCATTAGTAGTCCTCACTATTCTGTGAAATAGTGTGTTAATAATTGTAATGAGGACTCCTTTTAAGTTTGTATAATCTCTAGTAGACAATATTTGTATTCAAACTCACAGTTATGTTGTGTTGTATTGTACACGACAGTTGTATTAGTTAGTTGTATTTAAATTTTGTACCATGTATCTGACGACCCAAGATGGGTAATGTATACCTAATTTTGGGGGCGTCACAGTTGGTATCAAAGCTTAGGGATATGATCCCTGGCTAAGATGTGAGAATAGTACTAGGAGGGGAGAAACGAGGAATTCCTTCGCTAGTATGACCTACCTAAGTTTATGTGGTATTTAATTGGTCGGTCAGAATTTAGGGATAATATGTTACATGTCAATTAACCTTTGTTTTGTGGCAGTATCTGAAAATGACATCCGAGAATGTTGAGAATAACAATGGAGCATAGGCGACCGTTGATTCACCACATATCAATAATCGGGATAATGTGCATCAAAAAGGCGACAATCCTCATGCAAACAACAATACTGACTAAATGATGAATGATCAAATGTTCAGGGGCTTTATGCAATTCATGCAACAGCATAGTGTATCAATAATTGTAATGAGGACTTATTTGAGTGTGGATATTCCCTAGAAGACAATATTTATATTTAAACTCAAAACATAAGTGTTGTCGTATTTTGCACAACAATTGTAATAATAAAGTTATAGTTGTTTCTGTACCATGTATTAGGCGACTCAGAATAGGTTGGGTGGATTGGACCTATTTTGGGGGTGTCACATCTTCAATCCTCTAATGTTGTAGATGAGAGAATGTAGTAGATGATTGAATGAATAAAACCATGACTATCATCCTCTATTTATAGTTCTAGATAAAGTCCTAAATCCTATGGGAATTAGAAATCCAAATCCTAAAAAAATTACAAATCATAACAAGTTTCCATAAAAAAATATATTCTAACTTGGAAATAAATATTAGTCTAAAAGATATCCTAAATCTAATAGAAATATCAATCCAATTCCATGTAGAAATCTGCCAAAATATATTTTTAGAAACTTTCCAAAAATCCAAGATTTCCCAATTTTCCCGCTCAAATTCGCTCGGGAGAATTTCCATTTCCTATTGCGACGTCATTTGGTAAAATAAGCATAACTTTTGATCCAGAAGGAGTTACGGAGCCTGATACCTATCAAATCAAAGCTCTCGACGAGGTATACAACTTTTATTTTTTGAGAATTGATGGATTCTGGCTGCATCAAGGTCGAAATCAGGCTCCAAGTGACTGTTGTGTAAATTGCAACTTCTAAACTTTGAGGTTCAACGTCCGTTTGGTAAAAAGATCATAACTTTTTCATATGAACTTTGATTGGGACGATTCAAGATGTTCCAAAAATCAAAGGAAGAGCTTTACAATAAAATCTAAGTCCCAAGCCAAGACCATGCATCCAATTTAATGTTAAAACCCCTGCAATTTTCCCTTTTTTCCTTATTTCAGCTCCAATTCTTCCTAAAATCATTAAACACTTTAATAAGCTCATATACACATGAAACATGCAATTAAATTAAACATAAAAGAATCAAAATAAATGAATAATATGCACTCATCAGTGATCATAGGCTTGACTATGCTCATAAGGGTCCCCCGAACCATCATAACTTTCCATATGAGGGGGCTTCTTGTTCAGATTTATCTTCTCCTGCATAATCTCTGGGGAGAAGGGTGAAGAGAACTTGACCGGGGTCACCCTATTTGAATTTTCCCTTTCCTACTTGATGTTGGCTAACTATTTCTCCAGTTTAGCCAAATTCTTGGCCAACTCCTCTGTTCCGCTTCTTTGGGGAAAAGGATTCCTTCGGCCCCTCCTTTCCTCCGGAGATGCATCTCGCCTCGGATGAGCCACATGTCACCTGCTATCAGAACTGGCCGCTCTAGATTGGCTCCGTCTCATGTTTCCAATGTGACGAGGCCCATCCAGACGATGAGTTCTGGAGTGGTCCCAGAGCGATCGACCCCTCGATCGTCTCATCCGACTGCTCTTATCCAGAGAGTGACTCTGAAGCCTTCCCTCGGTTTGTCTAACACTGTCTGGAGGATGAGTCTTGGACTAAACCTTCGGTGACCGACTCCGCCTTCAGCTATGATTGGAAGCACCATCCTCATTTCCATTGATCAAATGCTCCATCTACTGATCCATCTCCTTCTGTTGCGTGGACAGAGCCCTTAAATCATCATCGGTATCCTAGGCTTTTTTGGACAAGATCAACCTCCTTTCATCATGACCATCATCGTGGGGTCGTGTTTGGGACGACACATCCTTAACACGAGCCCTACGACTAGCGTTTCTGCTGGGAGTTGAGAACAGTCTCCACCTGACGTCACCCCTGTCTAAGTCATCGTGTCCCACCGAACGACCTTGGGACCCCAACCTGTCATGGATGCTCTTGGACAGTCCCAATCTATCTTTAACTATTACTCTTTGCCGAATGGATCCATCCGTTGTGGATTTTCCAACTTCTAAAATTGTCTTGTTGTTCACCATGGATCCACCTGGAAAATTCTCAATGATGATTGAAAATCAACACTAGCAACCCTCCTTCTAGCGCCAATGTTAACGTCAAGATTCGTCCACGCGCCCTAATCACCAAAAGTGCGTCCAATCCTGCACAAAAACAGTATGCACACCGAAAGCTTGATGGCTTGGGCCGTCGAGGGATAGCTCCGGTGTGAGAAAAAGTACAGGGTGAACAAGGTTTAACAATGGAGGCAAAAAGTTATAGTGCTAAAAATAATAATGAGTTGTGTGTGTACCTTAGAATCAGTGTCAAGCCTTGTATTTAGAGCGGTCTTACCACCTATTCAGAGTAATTTCCCGTATTAGATTAGGGTTCCTCATTAGGTATAATTCCTTAATAGGATTGTATAAAATCCCCTAAAAATAAAGAATTTTGTTCAAACCCCATCACTTCCTCCTGGATTTAGAAACCAAGTATAATAAGAATCCTTGATTCCTTAAAATACTCCAACTATCAAAACAGAATCCTACATGGATTCAAACCCCATGTAGACTTCAACCCACCATGCAAATCGGACCCGATGTATCGTGGCCCAACAATATGTAATTTAATATTTACCCGGATTGTTTTTATACTTCGTGTATATATGTCGAATTAAATGTCTTACTTTCTCACTCCTTTAATATAATTCGTTTCAGAGTTATGCACAAGTATTAAAAAAATGATTGTATAGTATTAAATATAATATGAATTATCTATATTGTCCTTGTATTAGAAAAGAAAGTATTATTTATTGGACAAAAAATAGTGAGAGAACCAAAATTATAATTAATACTTGGGGTAATATTAAAAACTAAGAAATTAATACTTACTTGAAATTCTCAAACGACAAATATTAAGAGACAAAAAACATTTCTCTAAAACGAATTATATTAAGGGACAAATGAAATATTTTGTAAATATGTTGCGTTCACAGTTACAATGAGAAAGAAAATGAAATTTCCTTTTCTTGTAAATATTTATAGTAGCATGGACATTATAAGAACTTAAATTTTCACCTATACTGATAGACTCTACGGCACACTTGCGTGAGTAAGTCGTTGCCCAGATCGTTTCTAGCAATGTCGTAGGATGAATCGCTCGCAAAAGCATAACTATACCCCTCGCTTATATGTAAGCGGTAATCTTGGTACAATTGCTCACGCTAGGAAATCTGCGTTTTGAATGGACACCAACAACACATTCATCCCTCGCTTATATTGAAGCGGTAATCTTGGTACAATCGACGATTAATGCGGTAGAAAATGCCACAAATAACTATGTATTGTTTTATGATAAGTCAAACTTGAATATCAAAGAAAAACTAAGAAAGTAACAATTAGGAATTCTTTAAAGAACCAAAATTGGAGAATAATCTCACAAGAATATTATAAAATCTGAATTGTATTGAATGTTGTGTGAATTACATTCATAAATCTTATTTATACTAACTACGAAACCCTGGAATCCCACAAGGATATAACAAGTAATTTAGAATCTAACTCTAATCCAAAAGTAACCTAATTACAATAGGAATTTGAAAATAAATTCTTTTTTAGTTACACATCAGGTGAACTATGACCTACTCAGGGTGTCATGTCATCAATTTCTAACGTAACTGGTCCAACTGAATGGAAATAAAAAAAATTAATAGTTTAATCATCTAATTGACAAAATTGAAAGGTATATCACCAAAGTGAAATAAGGCCCATAATTGTAACTCCCTCAAAATCAATATATCTTCAAACACGACTACGAAAATAGAATCCCACATAAAGTCAAACCTCACGTGGACTGCATCCCACCATACAAACAGGGCCCAAAATATCATGGCCCAACAGATATAAAATATGGGTATAAGAATTTACGTGCAAACTCAATTGGAAAAAAACCTCGGAGAGAATATATCATTAAAATATAAAATATGGGCACACGAATTTACACTATATTGTTCTTCAAACGATCTACATATATCATTAAGGTCGAACATATCAATTATTCAAATATCGACCTCAAATATTGGTTTACTTTAGCTTATCTTAACTTATTTCATAATTTACAATGTTTGGGTTTTATAACTCGCACAACGTACTTAACTTTATACACCTCGGTATTTTTATCTTTTAACTTCGTTCATAGTTTATACCTTAATTCAAAAGTCTCATTATGCTTATCTATATTAATAAGATAGAACTCATTTTGAATTTGGGCGGGAAAGCACAAAGACGATTCAGATTCATTCTAATTGATTTGAGCGGAAAAGGTTGGTGGGGGAGGAATGAGGAGAGAGGAAATGAAAGTGAGATTGTTGAAACGGAGAGAGATGGAGGATTTCGTTATGTTTTGCCTTCAGGCACGGATAATTTCTAGTGTTTTATATAGCTCGGTACAACGTAACATAACATTGTATGACTACTCGACTTTTGGAAACCAACACACATTTGTTTACTTCCTGCTTAGCCTAAATCATAATTTAGACTTACATATTAAAATCCTTCTATGACTTTATTAATTCCATTTCATTTCATAACATTCGCGTTTTAAGATTTAATCAATACGTTCAACCTTTAATCTCCATTTCAGGCTTCAGGTATAAAGCAGACAGCTTAACCAATACGTTCAACCTTAACATGTCTACTTTCGCTTTAAACTCCCTGTTGTCAATCCAGACAGGTTACTAGCCTATCTGCATTAGCTTTAAGCTCCCATGTCCATCAATTCAGATAGGTTATTAGCCTGTCTACATTAGCTCAACCCCCTAGATGAAAACGAAATAGGTGGGTTTTCCTCTTTATTGACGTATCCACTTTGCATCATCATAACTTGACCCTCCGTTATCAGAATGAGTTTGTTCTTGAGCCATATTTTATCTCGCAACATTGTTTAAAATTTTTCCCGAACGCATTATCATTTCTAATCCTCTAACAAGTCGAAATATTGACTCAAACGTCCTTACCCGAAACAGTTTTCCATATTTTAGAAGTTTTGACTAGCCTCTTTCCAAAGGGCATAACTCCAACTTCCGAACTCAGAATTAGACCAATCATACGTCTAGGGACTCGTTACTTAGCTTACTACATAACCCCTAAAACGGAAAATTTTTCCAACAAACAATTTGGAACAGAAAACTGCTCAAGGGTCAGGGGTTACACTAATTATGTTTTGAACTTTTTAACTAGTTTTACATAAAAATTCGTCATAGTTTCGTTACAAAAGCTTTTACTTCTGTTTTAATTGGGTGATGTTCTTAACTTATAATAGCATAATATAACACCATAGAACTAAATTTTTAGATTTGGGTTTTTATCCTTTATGCTTAGGTTGTTCATTTTTTTATTTCCTTTCATTATTACATGGTTTGATCATATAATCTATATCATACCCTCCTTATCATTTGAATCCATCATGATCCCGATAAACAATAATAACAACAACAATCAAAATATAATAAAAGCTTAGAAGAAGAGATGAATGTACTAGAGTTTTTCACAAGTTACCTTCTTGTTATTTCTTCTTCGTGATCTTCATTTTATTTACCTAGATAATTCCAAGCTTGCTACCTTCTTCTCTTCTCCGTGCCTTCTCACACACACACTCTCTCAATGACTTACCAAATGAAATGCAAGAGATAATGACTTAACCAAGTCTTAAGGGTTAAGGAAAACAAAGGTTAGAAAAGCATTTAATGATTTGTCTTGCCAAGACTAGAAGTTACCATTTATGGGAAGTTCCCATCCTCCTTTGTCAGGGGTTACACTAATTATGTTTTTAACTAGTTTTACTTAAAAATTCGTCATAGTTTCGTTACAAAAGCTTTTACTTCCATTTCAATTGGGTGATGTTCTTAACTCATAATAGCATAATATAACACCACAGAACTAAATTTTTAGATTTGGTTTTTTCATCCTTTATGCTTGGGTTGATCATTTTTTTTATTTTCTTTCATTATTACATGGTTTGATCATATAATCTAAATCACACCCTCCTTATCATTTGAATCCATCATGATCCCCATAAAGAATAATAACAACAACAATCAAAATATAATAAAAGCTTAGGAGAAAAGATGAATGTACTAGAGTTTTTCACAAGTTACCTTCTTGTTCTTTCTTCTTCTTGATCTTCATTTTATTTAGCTAGACAATTCCAAGCTTGTTACCTTCTTCTCTTCTCCGTGCCTTCTCACTCAATCTCTCAATGACTTAGCAAATAAAATGCAAGAGATAATGACTTAACTAAGTCTTAAGGGTTAAGGAAAACAAAGGTTAGAAAAGCAATTAATGATTTGTCTTGCCAAGACTAGAAGTTACCATTTATGGGAAGTTCCCATCCTCCTTTGCCCCCCCTCATCCCCTTCCGTTCCCTTCCCTTCCCTTATCTCCTCCTTTCTCTAATCGGGTCCACCCTCTTGCTTTTTGTTTTTCATTTATCACATGTGTCAATTAATTTACAAGAGACACGTGTCCTACCATTTCTCTTTTCTCTTTCTTTCTTTCCTCTTTTCTTCCTTTTTCCTTATCCCAATCGTAGCCCCCCTACCATTTCTTTTAATGTTGATGTTTACTTCTTCTCCCACCTATTTGACCAATTGTTACTTCACAAATTGGATTAAATTTAAGCTTCACCTTGGGATTGGTTTGAAATTAAATTGGGTTATTAATTTAACACATGTTTGGGCTACTTAATTTGCTACACTTTAACTCAATTAATTAAACTAGAAATTCATTTAGCAATTTATTAGCCCATTAGTTTAATTCTTTATTAGACTCATTTAATTGGATTAGCTATTTACTGACCAATTAACTTACCACATTCGTGCACATAAATATACATATATCCCACATATATTTATTCAACACATTTACAACAAGTAAATTATTTCCATAATAATTTTTATCAAAATATTTATTCCATTAACAATTTTATAATTAAATATTCTTTCTTCCTTCCATAAATTATTTTTAAACAATTTATTTAATGTATATATAATATATATATATATTATTCATTAATCAAATAATTAATTTGATTTACTTTAAATTGGCATATTTACTTTTGCCATAACCAACATTTCATAATACAAATTACTTCCTCATATAATTAACTCAAGCTAACTAATTCAATAGTTTAGTTAATTATTAACTCTTTCGTTCCCAAACATATGTATATATTTCACACTTATATGTTCATATGTTTTCACCACAAAAATCATATAAATATATATATAGACACACACACACACACATTCAAACACGACACATCTCACAATAAGGGTTTTATTTATTAAATTCTTATTTTAATTTTAATTTTGAAATATCCGGGTTGTCACAATAATACCTCTATAGGGTAAATATTTAATTTTAAGAATTTGACACAATAGGGTTCACAATCTAAATGTTCAGATAGTAAATAGTTCGTTTTGTATTGACTAAAAGGGGCATAATATCCAAATACCTCTGTAGTACATGGGTCACCTTTTGCATTTTACTCATTTCAATTATGAATGGATAAGATTTCACCAACAATTAAGCATACTATACGTTAAATAATTAATTTTAAGAATATGACTCTCATTGGACTAGGAACTTATAGGACTGAGCAAAAATCGGGTATAATCGAATTACCAAAGCGAAATAATTTAACCGAAATTTTCTGATAATTTGGTTTTTTTTTAACATTTTGGTTATACCCAAAATTTATTACGGTTTTTGGTTAGGTTTTACGGGTTTTACTTTTGGGTTATTCGGGTAAACCGAATAACCGAACAAGCTAAGTAAAGTCGAAATATTTACTAAACCGAACAAAAGCACTACTTAGTACTCACTCCTGATAGCCCAGATAGATGTCGAATTCTCTCACGTCTCAAACCCTTCTCAGATCCGTCACACCTCTCTTCAGGCACGACCCTCTCTCTCTCAAACTCAGATCTGTCACACCGACGACTAAGGCGATGAAGAGGATCAGAGCTACGAGATCTCTCAAACTCAGATCTCTCAAAATCTTCATCTCTCTCTCTCAAACTCAGTTCGGAGCTACGAGATTCGGCCCCTTTTCCGACGATTGAGGCTCACCGGAATAATTTATTATTTGCAGATATGCCCAAATGCCGGTCGACGCAAACAAGTGACTAATAGCATGGAAGATTTGAAATATCCCAAGGCATAGTGTTGATCCCTCCCATCATTGATTCATGCCCATTGGATGCTACCATACCATAGCCATAGCCTCTTCAGATACGGTTTGTACCTGCAAATACTCTAGTCTTTGCTTCTTTACTTAAAAAATTTCTAATTAGAATTCTTCTTGTACAACTAGTGGTGAATATAGATGAAAAGGATGTGTTTCACTGATGTTCCAGGGTGGAGCATAACAATAAAGGGAAGAAGTTTGGTAAACTGAAATAACATCTCATGAGTTGCAGATTGTAATATAATGTTGTTCCTGTACATCTCTTTTATCTTCCACTATTTTGGGTTGGAATTTAGAAAGGAGGAGCAAATGGTTTAATTATGGGCATATGATATGAGATGGAATTAATTATGGGTATTTGAAAGTCATATTCGAATTAGAAGCAAAATTGGGGAACTAGCAATGGCTTATATACTAACCTAACCTATTTATTGCTTGCAACAAACTATTGGAGCTTACCTGTTAAATTCGGTTATTAACTGAATAACCGAATAATTAGTTCGATTATTCGGTTATCATGTAATTCGGGTAGTTGTTCGGATATTCTAAACCGTCTAAATTCGGTTTTTGGTTATAACCAAAATGTGTATTCGGTTCGGTTATTAACCGAATGTTCACCCCTAGGAACTTATAGAAAATTTACCTTTATTATATAACGGTTGTGTTGAATCTGACTTTGTTGAAAAAATAGACTGAAACAATGATCTTGTACCATAAAAAAGAGAACTTAACATTATATTATCACCTTTGTATGATTGCAAGTTTTCATTTTGATATTGTACACTTTTGAGTGATTTTGAATTCCACCACGCGCCCCTCCCCCGCAATATAATTTGATGTTTTTGGAATATTTAACAAGGATTTTAAGGTAGCTATCGTACCCACAAATAAAAAAAAACGCATGATTTTGATACAGATTTTTATCCCCGTCTTAATTAGTCTAATAATACGATTTTAATGCTATATATGTATTTTCGAGGGACTTATGTCTGACGGAATTTTCTGTCGAAATTAGTGTATTTTTAACAAAATTAATTCTGTCAAAAATAATTCCGTCGCAAATAATCCAATTTTTGTACTGTATGTCGTTGATGCATTGGCTTCAAATCACGTTAGAATCATTTGTTCAATAATCATGCTCATAATAACTAGGTATGTTTACAAATAAATTCGTGATTGAAATGTGTTTGCAAACAAGTTTGTGAATCAAATGTACTCCCGAACATGACAACGTTCTCAAACTTGATCGAGTTTGATGTTCACGTGTTGTTCGTGGACAAATGATGTTCATGAACATGAACTCGAACATATTTAATTGCAAACATCCAACGAACTAAAGTTGGACATCAACGACATACAGTACAAAAATTGGATTATTTGCGACGGAATTATTTTTGACAGAATTAATTTTGTTAAAAATACACTAATTTCGACAGAAAATTCCGTCAGACATAAGTCCCTCGAAAATACATATATAGCATTAAAATCGTATTATTAGACTAATTAAGAAGGGGATAAAAATCTACATCAAAATCATGCGTTTTCTTTATTTGTGGGTACGGTAGCTACCTTAAAATTAAATATTTACCCTAAAGAGGGTATTATTGTGACAACCCGGATATTTCAAAAAAAAATTAAAATAAGAATTTAATAAATAAAACCCTTATTGTGAGATGTGTCGTGTTTGAATGTGTGTGTGTGTGTATATATATATTTATATGATTTTTGTGGTGAAAACATATGAACATATAAGTGTGAAATATATACATATGTTTGGGAACGAAAGAGTTAATAATTAACCAAAATATTGAATCAGTTAACTTGAGTTAATTATATGAGGAAGTAATTTGTATTATGAAATGTTGGTTATGGCAAAAGTAAATATGCCAATTTAACGTAAATCAAATTAATTATTTGATTAATGAATAATATATATATTATATATATACATTAAATAAATTGTTTAAAAATAATTTATGGAAGGAAGAAAGAATATTTAATTATAAAATTGTTAATGGAATAAATATTTTGATAAAAAATATTATGAAAATAATTTACTTGTTGTAAATGTGTTGAATAAATATATGTGGGATATATGTATATTTATGTGCACGAATGTGATAATTTAATTGGTTAGTAAATAGATAATCCAATTAAATGAGTCTAATAAAGAATTAAACTAATGGCTAATAAATGGCTAAATGAATTTCTAGTTTAATTAATTGAGTTCAAGTGTAACAAATTAAGTAGCCCAAACACGTGTTAAATTAATAACCCAATTTAATTTCAAACCAATCGCAAGGTGAAGCTTAAATTTAATCCAAATTGTGAAGTAAAAATTGGTCAAATAGGAGGAAGAAGAAGTAAATATCAGCATTAAAAGAAATGGTAGGGGGGGCTACGATTGGGATAAGGAAAAAGGAAGAAAAGAGGAAAGAAAGAAAGAGAAAAGGGAAAGGGTAGAAGGGACACGTGTCTCTTGTAAATTAATTGACACGTGTGATAAATGAGAAGTAAAAAGCAAGGGGGAGGACCCGGTTAGAGAAAGGAAGAGATAGGGGGGGGGGACAAAGGAGGATGGGAACTTCCCATAAATGGTAACTTCTAGTCTTGGCAAGACAAAACATTAATTGCTTTTCTAACCTTTGTTTTCCTTAACCCTTAAGACTTGGTTAAGTCATTATCTCTTGCATTTCATTTGCTACATTGAGAGAGAGAGTGAGAAGGCACGGAGAAGATAAGAAGGTAGCAAGCTTGGAATTATCTAGCTAAATAAAATGAAGATCAAGAAGAAGGAAGATCAAGAAGGTAACTTGTGAAAAAATCAAGTACATTCATCTTTTCTTCTAAGCTTTTATTATATTTTTATTGTTGTTGTTATTATTGTTTATCGGGATCATGATGGATTCAAATGATAAGGAGGGTATGATGTAGATTATATGATCAAACCATGTAATAATGAAAGAAAATAAAAAAAATGATCAACCCAAGCATAAAGGATGAAAAATCCAAATCTAAAAATTTAGTTCTATGGTGTTATATTATGCTATTATAAGTTAAGAACATAACTCAATTGAAACAGAAGTAAAAGCTTTTGTAATGAAACTATGGCAAATTTTTAAGTAAACCTAGTTAAAAAGTTAAAAACATAATTAGTGTAACCCTTGAGCAGTTTTCTGTTCCAATTGTTTGTTAGAAAATTTTTTCGTTTTAGGGGTTATGTAGTAAGCTAAGTAACGAGTCCCTAGATGTATGATTGGTCTAATTCTGAGTTCGGAAGTTGGAGTTATGCCCTTCGGAAGGAGGCTAGTCAAAACTGCCAAAATATGGAAAATTGTTTCGGGTAAGGACTTTTGAGTCAATATTTCGACTTGTTAGAAGATTAGAAATGACAATCCATTCGGGAAAATTTTTAAACAATGTTGCGAGATAGAATATGGCTTAAGAACAAACTCATTCTGATAACGGGGGGTCAAGTTATGATGATGCAAAGTGGATACGTCAATAAAGAGGAAAACCCACCTGTTTCGTTTTCATCTAGGGGTTGAGCTAATGTAGAAGGGCTAGTAACCTGTCTGAATTGACAGACAGGGAGCTTAAAGCTAATGCAGATAGGCTAGTAACCTGTCTGGATTGACAGACAGGGAGTTTAAAGAGAAAGCAGACATGTTAAGGTTGAACATATTGGTTAAGTTGTTTGCTTTATACCTGAAGCCTGAAATGGAAAGTAAAGGTTGAACGTATTGATTAAATCTTAAAATGCGAACGTTATGAAATGAAATGGAATTAATAAAGTCATGGATGGATTTTAATATGTAAGACTAAATTCTGATTTAGGCTAAGCGGGAAGTAAACAAATGTGTGTTGGTTTCCAAAAGTCGAGTAGTCATACAATGTTATGTTACGTTGTACCGAGCTATATAAAACACTAGTAATTATACGTGCCTGAAGGCACGACATAACGAAATCCTCCCTCTCTCTCCATTTCAACATTCTCACTTTCATTTCATCTCTCTCCTCCTTTCTCCCCCACCACCTTTTTTCCGCCCAAATCAATTAGAATGAATCTGAATCGTCTTTGTGCTTTCCCGCCCAAATTCAAAATGAGTTCTATCTTATTAATATAGATAAGCATAATGGGACTTTTGAATTAAGGTATAAACTATGAACGAAGTTAAAAGATAAATATACCAAGGTGTATAAAGTTAAGTACGTTGTGCGAGTTATAAAACCCAAACATCGTAAATTATGAAATAAGCTAAGATAAGCTAAAGTAAACCAATATTTGAGGTTGATATTTGAATAATTGATATGTTCGACCTTAAGGATATATGTAGATCGTTTGAAGAACAATATAATGTAAATTCGTGTGCCCATATTTTATATTTTAATGATATATTCTCTCCGTGGTTTTTTTCCAATTGAGTTTGAACGTAAATTCTTGTGCCCATATTTTATATCTATTGGGCCATGATATTTCGGGCCCTATTTGTTTTGTGGGTTGCAGTCCACGTGAGGTTTGACTTCATGCGGGATTCTATTTTGGTAGTCAGGGTAGTCAGGTTTGAAGATATATTGAGTTTGAGGGAGTTACAATTATGGGCCTTATTTCACTTTGGTGATATACTTTCAATTTTGTCAATTAGATGATTAAACTATTAATTTTTTTTATTTCCATTCAGTTGGACCTGTTACGTCAGAAATTGATGACATGACACCTTGAGTAGGTCATAGTTCAGCTGATGTGTAACTAAAATAGAGTTTATTTTCAGATTCCTATTGTAATTAGGTTACTTTTGGATTAGAGTTCGATTCTAAATTACTTATTATATCCTTGTGGGATTTTAGGGTTTCGTAGTTAGTATGAATAAGATTTATGAATGTAATTCATACAACATTCAATACAATTCAGATTTTATAATATTCTTGTGAGATTATTCTCCAATTTTGGTTCTTTGAAGAATTCATAATTGTTACTTTCTTAGTTTTTCTTTGATATTCAAGTTTGACTTATCATACAACAATACATAGTTGTTTGTGGCATTTTCTACCGCATTAATCGTCGATTGTACCAAGATTACCACTTCAATATAAGCGAGGAATAAAGGTGTTGTTGGTGTCCATTCAACGCAGATTTCCTAGCGTGAGTAACTGTACCAAGATTACTGCTTACATATAAGCGAGAGGTATAGTTATGGTTTTGCGAGCGATTCATCTTACGACATTGCTAGAAACGATCTGAGCAACGACCTACTCACACAAGTGTGCCATAGAGTCTACCAGTATAGGTGAAATTTTAAGTTCTTATAATGTCCATGCTACTATAAATATTTACAAGAAAAGGAAATTTCATTTTCTTTCTCATCGTAATTGTGAACGCAACATATTTGCAAAATATTTCATTCGTCCCTTAATATAATTCGTTTTAGAGAAATGTTTTTTGTCTCTTAATATTTGTCGTTTGAGAATTTCAAGTAAGTATTAATTTCTTAGTTTTTAATATTACCCCAAGTGTTAAATATAATTTTGGTTCTCTCACTATTTTTTGTCCAATAAATAATACTTTTTTTTCAATACAAGAACAATATAGATATTTCATATTATATTTAATACTATACAATTATTTTTTTAATACTTGTGCACAACTCTAAAACGAATTATATTAAGGGAGTGAGAAAGTAAGACATTTAATTGTGACAACCCGGATATTTCAAAAATAAAATTAAAATAAGAATTTAATTAATAAATAAAATCCTTATTGTGAAATGTGTCGTGTTTGAATGTGTGTGTGTGTGTTTGTATATATATATATATATATATGATTTTTGTGGTGAAAACATATGAACAAATAAATGTGAAATGTGAAATATATACATATGTTTGGGAACGAAAGAGTTAATAATTAACTAAACTATTGAATTAGTTAGCTTGAGTTAATTATATGAGGAAGTAATTTGTATTATGAAATGTTGGTTATGGCAAAAGTAAATATGCCAATTTAATGTAAATCAAATTAATTATTTGATTAATGAATAATATATATATATATATATATTACTTTTTCAAAATTATCTTCTTCATCAACGTTCTGAAGTCACCTTACTTACCTGTAGTCCACCTAGTTCGTGTCTAACCTTTGTAAGTCTCCAGGGTGTGAGCAGTGTCGGGTTATAGAACATAGGTATGAGTCTACTTAGGGTAAACGGGGTATGCATGAAAGAACATTGAGTAAGAATTTATTTTGAAACAGTTATAAGATGAGTAGATTATTTAGATCCAGCTCTTCAGTTAGTAACAGGTCAACTTTGCCCCCTGTTCCGGACATAGTTAACCAAGAAGAACATAGTTATGAAAATATAAATCAAGTTTTACACAATTGGAATATACCTAAAGTATCTCCAAAAGAAATTTATCAGTCAACCTTTTTTGACAAGTTTAAAACAGATTATAATGTTAAAACCGTCGAAAGAGTTTTGAAGATCTGACCAATTTTTCGGTGAAATTTTTTTTTCTCCTCCTTCTTTTTATAAACAATTTTTTTGGGGTGAAAGGGTTATTTCCTGGATATTTTTTTTGAGGCCGAAGAGTATGGGGATGGTCGTCGTCGGAGAAGACGATGAACAGCACCACCGGCACCGAAGGAGACGGACCAGTCAACGAAGAAGACGCCAGAGGCATCTTCCAGTCACCGACAGGTGATGGCCCACGCCATCATCTCAGCTTTTTGTTTAAACAGTTAACAAATTTGAGTCTTCTGTTTAGATCGATTTCGCTGATAGATCAGGACCAATCGAGTGATCCTTTGTTTCAGATTTCAGTCTGATTTGTTTTTAAACAAAAATCTTTTACAAAACTTAAAGAGTTTTGAAGATCTGACCAATTTTTCGGTGAAATTTTTTTTTCTCCTCCTTCTTTTTATAAACAAATTTTTTGGGGTGAAAGGGTTATTTCCTGGATATTTTTTTTGAGGCCGAAGAGTATGGGGATGGTCGTCGTCGGAGAAGACGATGAACAGCACCACCGGCACCGAAGGAGACGGACCAGTCAACGAAGAAGACGCCAGAGGCATCTTCCAGTCACCGACAGGTGATGGCCCACGCCATCATCTCAGCTTTTGCTTTCCGTAAAGCAAAAGTCTTTTACTTTAGTAAATGTAAAAGTAAAAGTAAAAGAATAAAACTTTTTGCTTTTACTTAAGTTAAATGTTTTTAACTTTATCCAATGTAAAAGTAAATGTAAAATGTTTCTTACGTTTTACTTTTACTTAAGTAAATTACTTTTACTTCAGTTAATGTAATAGTGATTCCTGCGTTAATCAATAGTAATTTACTTTTCAGTTTTCTATTTAAAGAAACTCAAGTGTTAGAGTTTCTTTAGGCTTAGTTACAGCCTCTTCAGGCTTAATTCAATACAGCCTCAGAGCTTCTCTCTCTAGAGAGCTCTTCCGAGGTCCTCTCCCTTCTCTCTTAGTTAGCCGGAGACGAAGCTTCCAGCTTCGATCTTCTTAGTTAGAAGATGAAGACGAAGTCCTCAATACTTCGTTCTTCCCTCTCAAACATTTAGTCTAGGATATACTGTAATCCTTCCTCAAATGTTTATAAATAAAAGAAAGAGATTACGTTTACCGATTCACCGGTCATCTTCTTAATCTTTTCTTTTCTGTTAAAGTTTTTCTTTTAAAAACTTAATCGCCGCTGTCATATGGTATCAGAGCCACACGGTTGGTTCTTGATGCTATCGGCGATCAGTTATAAACAGTTTGATTCGTGGACTTAAATGTTTTTTCAAACTTTCAGTTTTTCTTGCTCTGCTTTTACAAGTCCCGACCTTCGCCGTAAAACACCCAAGATCGCCTTAAGTCCCGATTAGTGCCTGTTTGTAAGTCTCCAGGTGGGAGCAGTGAATGGCCAAAGGGAATCATTAGATCTACGGGTATGAGTTTAAGGCAAGTAAGGCTTTCTAAGTAGACCTTCAAGAAAAAGAATTTTTGTTTAAACAGTTAACAAATTTGAGTCTTCTGTTTAGATCGATTTCGCTGATAGATCAGGACCAATCGAGTGATCCTTTGTTTCAGATTTCAGTCTGATTTGTTTTTAAACAAAAATCTTTTACAAAACTTAAAGAGTTTTGAAGATCTGACCAATTTTTCGGTGAAATTTTTTTTTCTCCTCCTTCTTTTTATAAACAAATTTTTTGGGGTGAAAGGGTTATTTCCTGGATATTTTTTTTGAGGCCGAAGAGTATGGGGATGGTCGTCGTCGGAGAAGACGATGAACAGCACCACCGGCACCGAAGGAGACGGACCAGTCAACGAAGAAGACGCCAGAGGCATCTTCCAGTCACCGACAGGTGATGGCCCACGCCATCATCTCAGCTTTTGCTTTCCGTAAAGCAAAAGTCTTTTACTTTAGTAAATGTAAAAGTAAAAGTAAAAGAATAAAACTTTTTGCTTTTACTTAAGTTAAATGTTTTTAACTTTACCCAATGTAAAAGTAAATGTAAAATGTTTCTTACGTTTTACTTTTACTTAAGTAAATTACTTTTACTTCAGTTAATGTAATAGTGATTCCTGCGTGAATCAATAGTAATTTACTTTTCAGTTTTCTATTTAAAGAAACTCAAGTGTTAGAGTTTCTTTAGGCTTAGTTACAGCCTCTTTAGGCTTAATTCAGTAAAGCCTCAGAGCTTCTCTCTCTAGAAGCTCTTCCGAGGTTCGCTCTCCCTTCTCTCTAGAGTTAGCCGGAGACGAAGCTTCCAGCTTCGATCTTCTTAGTTAGAAGATGAAGACGAAGTCCTTCAATACTTCGTTCTTCCCTCTCAAACATTTAGATCTAGGATATACTGTAATCCCTTCCCTAAATGTTTATAAATAAAAGAAAGAGATTACGTTTACTGATTCACCGGTCATCTTCTTAATCTTTTCTTTTCTGTTAAAGTTTTTCTTTTGAAAACTTAATTGCATTAAATAACTTGTTTAAAAATAATTTATGGAAGGAAGAAAGATTATTTAATTATAAAATTATTAATGGAATAAATATTTAGATAAAAATTATTATGGAAATAATTTACTTGGTGTAAATGTGTTGAATAAATATATGTGGGATATATGTATATTTATGTGCACGAATGTGGTAAGTTAATTGGTTAGTAAATAACTAATCCAATTAAATGAGTCTAATAAAGAATTAAACTAATGGGCTAATAAATGGATAAATGAATTTCTAATTTAATTAATTGACTTCAAGTGTAGCATTGTGACAACCCGAATATTTCAAAAATAAAATTAAAACAAGAATTTATTAAATAAAATTCTTATTATGAGATGTGTGTGTGTGTGTGTGTGTATATATATATATGATTTTTGTGGTGAAAACATATGAACATACAAGTGTGAAATGTAAGACCCCAACTTTTTATGAATAAATATTTAATTTTCTCTAATTGTTATTTTGAATAATAAGGTGTGATTTGATATAATGTTATAATTGTGGGTTATATTTGTAAATTTTACAAAGTAAGAAAGTGGTCATAAAATATTCGTTTAGTCGAGAAATATTATTTTGTCGAGGAATATTCGTACAACGGCATAATCATTGGTGGACCCCATAACGAAATTACTGTCGAATATAGAAAGCGACGGAAATAACAATTTTATAAAAATAACAGCAGAACTTTTACCGTTAAACTGTTAAAATATAGCTAATTGAGCTCACCCTTTTCTTTAATTGTTCTCTTCAGAAAATGAGAATATAGCTGTGACTAGTCGTGGAATGGAGTGGCGGTCCAAGATGGTTGTTATAGTAGTCCTCACTCTTTTCTAAAATAGTGTGATAATATTTGTAATGAGGACTTCATTTGAGTTTGGATATTGTCTACGAGACAATATTCATGTTAAAACTCTCAGCTTATGTTTTTATCGTATTTTACACTACAGCAGTCGTAAGACTATATAGACGTTACTTCTTGTACCTAGGGGGATCAGCCCTTAGTACCATGTATGTGCACAACATCTTAACGCTATCGCGTAATATAATCCCCTGTAGCAGGGTTATTCATCTCAACTTTGACATTAAAGTTCGCACCAAAGGAAGTTTGGTTTGGATTGATCTCAAGGGTAATTTAGAGTTCAATAATCATCAATTAACGATTAGTTGAATCAATGATTGAGGATTCACTATCTATTCAATGTTTCAATGCAATATCGAAATCAATATTCAAATCAAAGATTGAATCTCAACTCTATAAAATTGAATGAACATTTTATAACAAGAGTTTGACGCCTCCAAAATAGGTATACACAACTCATTCTGAGTCGCCAAATATATGGTACAAAATTCAAATACAAACTTAATTATACAACTGTCGTGTAAATACGACAAAACATAGCTGAGAGTTTTAACACGAATATTATCTCGTAGACAATATCAAAACTCAAATGGAGTCCTCATTACAATTATTATCACACTATTTTATAAAATAGTGAGGACTACTACAACCACCATGACTGTCACTCCATTCCCCGACTAGTTCCGGGTATGTTCTCATTTCCTGAAGAGAACAATGAAAGCAAAGGATGAGCTCAACTAGCCCAGTAAAGAATATTATGACTAAGATAATGCAGAATAAATTATCGTTAGCCTTCAACAGTGTTAAACTGATAGAATACAATAAACAATGAGTTCAACTGCAGCGGAACAAGCAATCCATTAGAAGAGTCAAGTAGAGCATGATATCTACTATCTTCTATGATTTAAAAGTTCATCATCAATATTTTATCGTTGTAACATATCTCAATAAATAATCCACATCACTGAATTATCCATGCACTATGGGCCAAGGATATTCATTAGTATCACATCCACGAATCATCCATGCACTACGAGCCAAAGATATTCATTATTATCACCAATGGTCATGATCATGCCAACAACTGTTCATCAATGCACTACGGGCCAATGAGAACTTTTACCACATCATTTGTAACATTACAGGTCATGATTATACCGATTCATAGTTATAATCATACCAATCAACAGTCCATCTTTGCACTATGGGCCAAAGATGACTTTCATCACAATATAAGCATTATGATGATGACAATGATATAAGAATTTAATTAAATGAGAGCAATGATAAATTTTAAAGATTTATAATTCAATTTATCCAGAATTCAATATTGTCTAAATTTTCAACATGATACTACTTTGTGAAGTAAAATTCAAGAATAATATTGTATTAAAAATGATTTGGACAGAAAAGAAATCAAATTTTGTCATGAATAGTACCCCGGGTGAATAGTATTCGAGTGAATAGTATCCCATGAATAGTACTTCGGGAATAGTACCCCTTAAATAGTACTCCGACATGAAAAGATTTAAAATTATCAAGAATGTTCAGAATAATATTTTCGTAAAAAGATATTAGATGAAGCGCAAATTTCAAGGATATTATACTAATTTCAAGGAGTATAGAAGCAATACTTAACAAAATGAGTGTAGAATTCGGAATCTGAAATGAAATAATATTACTTATATACTACATAGTATGGAAGAAAATATTATTTTTTACGAATATTGAACAAAAATAATATCTCTTACCTTAAAAAGAGAGTATTTCTGACTGGTATGGCAGGGATATTCTTGAAGAAAACTTGTACTATTTTCTACACTCAAAGCTTTCTTAAACTCTAAAGAAATATGCTCAATATTATAGAAGAAGAATTCTCTGATTCTGGTAATATTTTTAATTCTAAACTAAGCATCCTATTTATAGGAAAATGACTGGATACTATTTAGAAAATAAAATCACAGACTTCACAGTGGAAAATCACGAACGAATTCTTCACGGGCGAATTTTTTTAATTTTACTATACAACACTATGCAATTAAATAAAATATAATATATTCTATTTTACATAAAAAATAAAACTTATATATATAATATATATATATATATATAATAGTAACCCCCCCCCCCCGGTCCCCCCGTGAACATATATATATATATATATATATAAACAAAAATTAAGATAATTTTCTTCCGATGATTTTAAAAAATGGATAAGTGGGGGTCCATATAATAAGCCAAATTTATAATAAATACTTTATAAAAATTCCCTCTATTCATCTCAACTCACTTGGCTTCACAAAATATATTTTTAACAATATTTATTCATCATTAATATTATAACTCACAGTATTAACAACCAGACCATTCCCAGGAAAGAGGGGGCTTTCTGATAAGGATTTCTTCTTATTGGCGCGCAATTAGGTGACCAAACCCCTTTTCTCGACAGAACTTTCTAGACATTGTCAATAATATAAATAATAATATGAATAACTTTGTCATCTCAATTATTGATTTAATAATATAAAATATTGTGACAATAATTGAATCAATAACGTGAGATACTATGCAGCAATTACTGTGGCAATAAATGAGTATAACTGAGTGATTTCTCACGTAAGCATCAATAATCAAAGATAATGTTCAATACCGTGTGCTACTATGCAACCACACGTATTACTGTACTTTTATCCCCGAATATTTTAACAGTTAACGGTAAAACTTTCGCCGTTATTTTTATAAAAAGATGTTTTTGTCATTTTCTAACTCCGACAGTAATTCCGTTGTGGGGTCCACCAATAATTATGTCGTCGTACGAATATTCCCTAATAAAACGAATATTCCCCGACCAAACTAATATTTTATGACAACTTGCTTACTTTGCAAAATTTGTAAAAATTACCCACTACTATAACATTATATCAAATCCACACCTTATTATTTAAAAAGATATTTCGAGAAAATTAAATCTTTATTCATAAAAGTTGAAGTCTTACAAAGAGTAATACTTCAAAAGAGTTAGAACATTTCATTTGGAATCATGAACTTGAATGATTAAGCTCTAAACAATTTGAAATAAGAATATGAAGCTTGATTAACAATAATAAAGTTTAAGAACATACTCAATGAAAGTTTAGAAATAGAAAACTTGCTCAATCATAACATAATATAGAATAAAAACTTGTTCAATGTAAGCTTAAGGTTTGGAAACTTGCTCAAAGAAATTTTAGGGTTAGAAAACTTGCCTCGTGCGTAGAATACACATTTAATATTCACGTTACTCAATTTAATCATACATACCATTTACATTCACAATATCAGTTAATTACTTAATTATAACATAACCGACATCATAAGTACATCCTCTTTTTTCTAAACCATGATTATGATTATATTAATCAAATCACAACATTAGTTTTCACACATTATCAGACTTCACGAACGATGAGTTAACTACGCATTCGACATATCAATTAAACACATAAGAACATCATTGACATTTTAAGAATCTGTTTTAACATCACATTATATTTTTAATACATTTTCATGTTCAATAGACTGGGTTTAAATCACATTATCTGGACTTGAATAATTAAATAAAGACTAAAAGAAAAAATGCACCCCAAAATTTACTTCCTATTTACCTATGCACCCCAAATTTAAAAAGGCGTCTAAGTACACCCCAAACTTAATATTGCGTTATAAAACGCACACTTTTGTCAATTAACCGGTCAAAAGTGACCGGCTATGACCGGCTAAGGCTTAATTTTATTATAGAGGGGCTAAGGCTTTTCAAAAACAGAATTCTATTTTAAAAACAAAAACAATTTTTTTTTAAAAAATATGGTTTTTAAAAACAAAAACAAATTTTTTTTAAAAAAATAAGGTTTTTAAAAACAAAAACAATTTTTTTAAAAACAAAATAAAATTCTTTTATTAAAAAATTTGTTTTTGTTTTTAAAAACAGAAATTTTTTTAGAACAACATAAAATTTTGTTTTTAAAATTTTTGTTTTTGTTTTTAAAACCAGAATTTTTTAAACTGTTACAAATAAATTTTAAAAACAGGATTTTATTTTGTTTGAAAAACAAAAATTCTGGTTTTAAAAACAAAAACAAAGTTTTTAACAAAAACAAATTTTTTAATAAAAGAATTTTATTTTGTTTTAAAAAAAATGTTTTTGTTTTAAAAAAATTGTATTTTAAAAAAATTTGTTTTTGTTTTTAAAAATTTTATTTTTTAAAAGAAATTGTTTTTGTTTTTAAAACCATAATGTTTTTTTAAAACAAAAAAAAATTCTGTTTTTAAAAACAAAAACAAATTTTTTAATAAAAGAATTTTATTTTGTTTTAAAAAAATTGTTTTTGTTTTTAAAAAAAATTTTATTTTTGTTTTTAAAAACCGTATTTTTAAAAAAAAAAATTGGTTTTAAAAACCGTATTTTTTTTAAAAAAAAATTGTTTTTGTTTTTAAAAAACATATTTTTTTTAAAAAAAATTGTTTTTGTTTTTAAAACCAGATTTTTTTTAAACAAAATAAAATTCTGTTTTAAAACAAAAACAAATTTTTTAATAAAAGAATTTAAGTTTGTTTTTAAAAAAATTGTTTTTGTTTTTAAAAACAATATTTTTTTAAAAAAAATTGTTTTTGTTTTTAAAACCGTATTTTAAAAAAATTGTTTTTGTTTTTAAAAACCGTATTTTAAAAAAAGAAATTGTTTTTGAAATTCTGTTTTTAAAATAGATTTCTGTTTTTAAAATTCTGTTTTGTAAAAATTTGTTTTAAAATTCCGTTTGGAACAGAATATTTTGTAAAAAAAAAAAATTTTTAAAAATTCTATTTTTGCAAAAACTGTTTTTGAAATTTTAAAATTCTAAAAACAGAATTTACCCAAAATTCTATTATTGTTTTTGAATTGTATGGTAACTATTTTAAAATTCTTATATTTAAAATGTAAATTACCAATTTTACCCCCTTTGTAATAAACATTCAAGCCTTAGTTGGTCACTTTTGACCGGCTAATTGGTAAAAGTGTACGTTTTGTAACGCAATATTAAGTTTGGGGTGTACTTAAACACCTTTTCAAGTTTAGGGTGCACAGGTAAATAGGAAGTAGAGTTTGGAGTGCATTTTGTCTTTTAGTCTTAGATAAAATTTTCTAGGCAGTTCCGCTAAGTAGTGTTGCAGCGCCCCAAAATGAACTAGAATTGCGGCGCGACCAGGCGCTGTTGCGCACCAATTAAGCCTACAACAGGTGCTACAGCTCTGTCTCGGCGCTGCTGATAAGTGATATTTTTACTCAATTATTGTATATTAATCCATGCGAATTGTGCCCACCTCGAGTACATTTCATTTTGTTTTAGTTGTATTTCACGTTATTTTGCATTACATATACTTAAAACTCCTTTTGGTGAATAAGTGCAGGAATCGGCTTCATTTTGGTGGAATTCGAGGTATCGGTGAGCGGATGCGTGAAGGCTAGTTGAAAGGCGAGGATGTGCATGACATGGGGGTACAATGAGGCATGGAAATCAAGTAAGAATGAGGATTAAAGCAAGTAGTAGCAGCAGCAAGCAGGAAACCAGACTCAAGAATTGCAGGACACAGGCCGCGCGGCAGTACAAAGGCAGACTCGCGCGCCCGCGCGAGTACAGAGCTTTACATGGGAACCTTCTGCAAGTCAAGCGCCCGCGAGGCAAGGGACGCGCGACCGCGAGTTGCTCATCTCGCGCACACGAGGCATGACCGCGCGACCGCGCGAGAGGACGTCTGGTTTGGTCTGAACCTACTTTAAGTCTCGCGGCCGCGAGCCAGAAACACTAGGGACGCGCGCGATGCTGATGCTGTAATTTGTTTTATTTTTATTTCTCAACTTAATGATGTGTAATGTGGTATAAAACGATTCTGACGTGTGTCAGAGAACGGGACTTGACTTTTATTACGTAACTTTCATAGTAGCAATTAGGGTTTACACCTTGGGAAAGAGTCCAACGGAGAACGAAGCCACAACGTCTTATTTTCTTCTTCTTGGAGTTCTTCCCCATTGTGGATTTTGATTATTGTTAATAGAATTCTTTGGGATTTTCATAGTTAATCATTGATTACTATTCAGCGTTTGGGTTTGATTGTTCTTTCTCTCTTAATCTCATTTGCTTGATTATTGATCATGTTTAGTCTTGATCCCATAATGTTAGATTTGTGTTAATATCATATGTATTATCTATCATGGTTGGTTTGTATGTATGAATGACTGATAATCTTCATGTTAGTATTTGTATGGAATTGGAAATGAACATATGAATATGGATGAAATCTTGATAGCATGCGAATATGGGGATTGCATATTTTGTGAAACAGATAGGAATATACTGTTTTGTCGTATGAGCTAGAGTAAGGGTTGTGCTTAAAATCAATAGGATTGCAATTGCGCATAGGAATATGGTAATTGTGATGGTATTGGTGATTACATAGATTCTAACATCTGTAGATGATATGTGAGTTGGTTATAGTGCATTGGAAAATGGTTATAACTCATTTTTATGCCCTTGGCTATTATCCTGTGATATGTGAACACTTCTTGCATGACATATGGCGATTGAATGAATATTGAATGAAGTTAGGATCCCATTTTTTTCACATCATATTTAATTCGTTTATATTCTTGTCGAATTTTATGCACACGTGATCCTCCAACTCAGAGTTAACACCAGCACAAGCTAATATAAACTGAAAAGGTTGGAAAGCGAGTGTGCGGATAAATCTGCAAGAGCAGTTAGAAAGCATTACAGTCAATATGGCAGAAGAACAAAGGATTGATCCAAGAGAAGAGCATCGGGCTCTAAGGGAATATTCCATGCCGAACATAAATGAATTACAATCTAGCATAGTCAAACCGGCGATAGTATGGGAACTATTCAGATGGTGCAGAATTCAGTACAGTTTGGGGGTGCTGCTACAGATGATCCGAATGAGCACCTATTAAGCTTCATCGAGATTTGTGACACATTAAGATATAATGGTGTGACGGAAGATTCCATCAGACTACGGTTATTCCCATTTTCATTGAGGGATAAAGCAAGGAGTTGGTTACATTCTTTGTCGGCTGGATCGATTACTACATGGGAGGATTTAGCACAGAAATTTTTAGCCAAGTTTTTCCCAATGGCTAAGTCTGCAAAGATGAGGACAGTCATATCTCAGTTTGAGCAACAACCGGGTGAATCCTTATATGAAGCATGGGAAAGGTATAAGGAAATGCTTAGGAAGTGTCCACATCATGGTTTACCAGACTGGCTGGTAATTAATTCATTTTACAATGGCTTGGGATAGCAGTCCAGACCGATTGTAGATGCAGCCGCAGGAGGGGCATTATAGGCAAAAAGCTATGATGAGGCCTATACGCTTATCGAGACGATGGCCGCGAATGACTATCAGAACCCTACAACTCGGATGTCTCAACCCAAAGTTGCAGGTATGTTAAGGTGGATGTGATTACACAGCTATCGGCACAAATAGCAGCCATGGCTAAGAAAATAGAGACGTTGACAGAGAGTAAAGTGAAGACGATGGCTTTTGTTTGTGAGATTTATGCGGGGTCACACTCCACAAACCAATGTGCTATCAGCTCAGAAGCAGTTTAGTATGTAAACTCCTACAGAAAGGACCAAGACCAATTCCAGAACACATACCACCCCAACAACCGCAATCATCCAAACTTCAGCTGGTCTAACAACCAAGGACAACAATAAAATCAGTTCCAGCCGAATCAATAGTTTCAACAACAGTCAGCACAGCCACAGTTTATACCGAAACCATCATTTCCACCGGGATTTACTCAACAGCAACAACACCACACTCCAGCTGCATCACATCCAGAGAAGAAATCAGAAGTAGAGGAGATGCTGTTGAAATACATGGCAAACACCGAGGTCATGATCAAAAGCCAAGCAGTGGCTATCAAGAATTTAGAGACGCAAATGGGGCAAATAGCAACCATGCTTACTAATAGGTCCCAAGGTGCTTTGCCAAGTAACACAGAGGCAAATCCTAGAAGAGACGGGAAGGAGCAGTGTCAAGCAATAACATTGTGATCTGGGAAAGACTTGACAGTATCTATAAGTCGCGCGCCCGCGCATGATACCACTAAGGAGGCCATGCGGCCGCTCGATGTAGAGAAAGAAACTGAGGAGGATAAAAATCTGGAAAATTATGAGGTTCAGCAAAACGAAACGAATGAAGCAGGTTCAGAAGAGAAGGTCAAGAGTCCACTACAACCACTGCACCCTCGAATACCATATCCGCAAAGGTTAGCAAAGCAGAAAGATGACAAACAGTTCAGCAAGTTTTTAGAGGTCTTCAAAAAGCTGCAAATCAATATACCTTTTGCCGAAGCATTGGAACAAATGCCAAGCTACGCAAAGTTCATAAAAGGTATACTGTCAAGGAAGAGGAAATTAGATGAGTTTGAAATGGTAGCTTTGACAGAAGAATGCAGTGCAATGCTGCAACGTATGTTACCTCCAAAGCTGAAAGATCCGGGTAGCTTCACAATTCCGTGCACTATTGGGAAGATGGAGTTTAACAAATGTTTATGTGATTTGGGAGCAAGTATAAATTTGATGCCACTGTCAATATTCAACCAGTTGGGATTACCGGCTCTATAACCAACGAACATATCATTACATTTAGCATATCGGTCCGTCGTATATTCACGGGGAATTATTGAAGATGTAATGGTTAAAGTGGATAAGTTCATCTTTCTGGCTGATTTTATCATTTTAGATTTCGAAGAGGGCAAGAATATACCGATCATACTAGGAAGACCATTCTTGGCCACGGGCAGGACTTTCATAGATGTTCAGAAAGGGGAATTAACTATGCGTGTAAAAGATTAGGAGGTTACATTCAACGTCTTCAACGCAATAAAGCTCTCAGCTGATGAAGAAGAGTGTTTTTTAGTTGATCTGGTAGATGGAAACTGTAAGGATTGGATACACAACTCGAGAATAGATGACTCTCAGAGATATGTAATGGATGAAAATGCAGAGTTGAAGGTAGAGCCATTGATGAAAGTTGAAGTGATCAAATTTCAGGGTGCCAAGGACAGCAAGGAAGGCACCACACTTATTGATATGACGTGAGAAGTTCGAGACAGTCAAGCTAATTAATTATAACTTAGCGCTGGATGGGAGGCAACCCATCAATTCTTCACCCAAGAATTCAATTATTGTCGTTATTTCCTTTTGATTATTTTAGTTAGTAGTTCAAATTCAGTCATAACAAGTTATGGGATAAGTGAACGTATACACATGATATTAATGTCGCAAAACACCACCACTATTATATGTCTTATTCATGTGAATTAATATATGTACAGTTACAATGATTTAAGAGCATCACCAATGGAAGAGTAAATCAAGGCAGATTGGTTGTACTTGGAGTCTCACGACCGCGCGCCCCAAATAGTATCAACTCGCGCGCCCGCGCGTTCAGCCAGTTACTACGAGCCTTTCTGCAAGTCTCGTGCCCGCGCGCCCAAGGAAGCTTATCATCGCGCGGCCGCGCGCGGCATCGGGTCCAGCTGGATAAAAACAGTTCAAAATAGAAATTGGAATCATTTGGACTCTTATGTGTGATACTAACAAAAGAGGAAATCTCTCATTCTCCTCAACTCACGTCACTATCTCTCTATCAGTTACATATTGAGGCGTATTTCTCTCCCTCAAATCTCCACGATTTCCTCCACGAGTCCGTGCTCATCCCCATCTCCTTCATGATATAAAGCTAGGGCTCTCTATTGGGATAGCACAAGCAAGAGTGAATTTTATCAGTTTACAAATACATTCGTTCCTTCAGTAAATTCATTTGCGATCTCTATCTCCAATGGGTCCAAAGAGAATAAGGGCAACTTCATCCTCTTCATCTTCCTCTGACGGTCTTGAGCAGGATATTGTCGGTCATAGCAAATTTCTGTGTTTGGAGGCCTAGCAGGAGTACTATCGCATTGTCGCGAAGACATTCATCAAGGAAAGAGGATTTAGGCCAGAAGGTCAGGATGGGGAACTATGTGCCATGATTCATGAACGAGGTTGGACTGGACTGACTGCTGCACCCACGCCGATTCCCATGAGCATAGTTCGAGAGTTTTATGTTAATGCCAAAGCCACCATGAACGATACCTCTATGGTTCGTTGTACAGAGGTAAACTACCAACCCTCCGCCATTAGAACCGTGTTACAGCTCCCAGCTAGACCACCAGCAGGGCGGCCAACTGGATCACGGGAGCTCATTAGGAAACAGACTTGGAACAGGTCATCGCAGAATTGTGCATTCCCGGATCCCGATGGACTTACAAAGTCGGTACGACCCAACCTCGCATTTTTTCAGCAGCCGCACTGAATTGGTACGCCAAGGAATGGAATTATTTCATTTCCCACCTCGAGTACATTTCATTTTGTTTTAGTTATATTTCACGTTATTTTGCATTACATATACTTAAAACTCCTTTTGGTGAATAAGTACAGGAATCGGCTTCATTTTGGTGGAATTCGAGGTATCGGTGAGCGGATGCGTGAAGGCTAGTTGAAAGGCGAGGATGTGCATGGCATGGGGGTACAATGAGGCATGGAAATCAAGCAAGCATAAGGATTAAAGCAAGTAGCAGCAGCAACAAGCAGGAAACCAGACTCAAGAATTGCAGGACACAGGCCGCGCGACAGTACAAAGGCAGACTCGCGCGCCCGCGTGAGTACAGAGCTTTACATGGGAACCTTCTGCAAGTCAAGCGCCCGCGAGGCAAGGGACGCGTGACCGCGAGTTGCTCATCTCGCGCACACGAGGCATGACCGCGCGACCGCGCGAGAGGACGTCTGGTTTGGTCTGAACCTACTTTAAGTCTCGCGGCCGCGAGCCAGAAACACTAGGGGCGCGCGCAGCCGCGCGCGATGCTGATGCTGAAATTTGTTTTATTTTTATTTCTCAACTTAATGATGTGTAATGTGGTATAAAACGATTCTGACGTGTGTCAGAGAATGTGACTTGACTTTTATTACGTAACTTTCATAGTAGCAATTAGGGTTTACACCTTGGGAGAGAGTGCAATAGAGAACGAAGCCATAACGTCTTATTTTCTTCTTCTTGGAGTTCTTCACCGTTGTGGATTTTGATTATTGATAATGGAATTCTTTGGGATTTTCATAGTTAATCATTGATTACTATTCAGCGTTTGGGTTTGATTGTTCTTTCTCTCTTAATCTCATTTGCTTGATTATTGATCATGTTTAGTCTTGATCCCATAATGGTTTTTGGTTCCGTCATGAACTAAACTCCATTATGAGATCCTAACGGATTTTAATATGTCGTTTGGTTGCACATCTAAATGTTAGATTTGTTTTACATATCATATGAATTATCTATCATTGTTGGTTTGTATGTATGAATGACTGATAATCTTCATGTTATTATTTGTATGGAATTGGAAATGAACATATGAATATGGATGAAATCATGATAGCATGCGAATATGGGGATTACATATTTTGTGAAACAGATAGGAATATACTGTTTCGCCGTATGAGCTAGAGTAAGAGATGTGCTTAAAATCAATAGGATTGCAATTGCGCATAGGAATATGGTAATTGTGATGGTATTGGTGATTACATAGATTCTAACATCTGTAGATGATATGTGAGTTGGTTATAGTGCATTGGAAAATGGTTATAACTCGCTTTTATGCCCTTGGCTATTATCTTGTGATATGTGAACACTTCTTGCATGACATATGGCGATTGAATGAAGTTAGGATCCCATTGTTTTCACATCATATTTAATTCGTTTATATTCTTATTTTTAGTTGGTAATTATAACTGATTCAAATCAACAATTAAGTTTATAGTCTTAGCATATAAATATAGTGAGTTAATTAATGCGTAGTAGTTTAAAGTTAACAACTTTCTCTTTGGGATCGATACTTTACTTACTCTGTATTACTTATTGACTCGTGTATACTTGCATGAGTTAGAGCTCTTTTATAAGAACTATAAAAGAGGCAACAGCTGCAGCGCACCATTTATACTCGAGACAGACGCTACGGCGTTACGGCGCATCAGTGCGCAGACAAGCATGCTAAGCGGCATTGCAGTTTTTGTTTCTACAGTTCGCGAAGAACACATAACATGGCCAAATTAGGCCAAAATTTTGCTCAAACAACGAATTCAATATTACCCATCAGTTATAAACTTAACATAAACATTTAATGACATTCTTAGCATGCATTTAACAACTTAAGTCACATAAACAACAAAATTTAAAGTCATAATTTCAATGTTTTTGTGAAAACTCTATTTTTGAAATTCTTAACGAAATCAACTACTTCAAACTCGTTTTTTCAACCAAATCAGTCCATATAAGTTTCGTTCTTTTCATTTTTACATGTATAAACATAATCACCCATCAATTTACTGTTTATCATACACTTAAAGCACCAAACTTTGTACTTATAGGCCTGTATTCAAATATTATCTCTCTTTAAACTTCAAAACTCCAATTTAAACTTACTTTCATGGATTAATTACTCTAAAACCGTTTATAAACATCATATGGTAGATTATACATGCATATTAACCATAACAAACAACTTCTCAACAATTTGATCATAAAAACTCAATTACAAAGGGTTAAAAAACCAATTTTCATGAAGAACTTTTAAGAACGTTAATTAAAGTTTGAATATAAGAGATTACCCTTGATTATATGTTTAAATTAGTATGAGATGATAGAAAGCCCTTCATTGATTCTACAAAACTTCTTCCTCAATATCAATTTTTCTCTCAATTCTCTCTCTTTTCTCTCTGAGTTTGTGCTCTCCATACTAAAAGAATGAATAAAGACGTATAAATTAACTGGCATAACATGGGTGTCAGTTAAGGCCATTACGCACTTAACTGCTCCCATGTTCATAAGGCCATGTTTGGCTAGCTCCAAATTAACTCATTTTCCCATTTTTTTTTAATTAACTTGTTTATTATATAGTTTATTCGTCACACTTTAATTAATCAAATTATATTATTTAAATTAAATTCAATAATACTCATTAAATCAAATTATTAGATAATTAAAATTCTCATTAATTAAGTATAACAAATTAGTAAATCTCTAATTAACTAGAATAACATTAAAATTATTTAATAACTCATTTAATTTAATTATCCCAATTAAATTCAGCACTTTGAACCTATAAAATTATTCCACATTAATTTAATCAATGTAACACATTTAATTAAATTAATCTACCACAATTCCATCAAATATTTATTTAATTCAATAAATAAATCAATAAAATATTTATTTAATTCAATAAATAATTAAAAATTAATTATAAAAGTCTCGTTCGTCACAAATATACTTATAATTTGTATAACCTAATGGCCGAAAAACATATTTCTTTGTATTTTTATATTAAAAGTATTATTGTGTCAAAAATGTGACAAATTAAAACTTTTAAAAATGTAACAAAAAATTTAATTTGATTATGTAGTACTTATAGATAACTAAGTATGCATAAAGTTATATCCCCTAAACTAGTTTAATTTATTACACTAATTAAATTTAACAAGTTACACTTATTTCACTAATTAAATTAAATAAACAAATCAAGCTCTGAAACACATTAATTAAATTAAACTCTAAAAAATTAGACAAATTATATAAATTAATTAAACTTACAAATTAATTTATAAGTCATGTTCGAATATACTTTAATCATGTTCTAATTTATTAACAAATAATAACACAAGCCCAATTTATTAAATTAGGGAGTCCCCCCAAATATACTTTTAAGAGCATTAACAACAGTTTTCCTAATCAACTCTCTATTCCCCAATTTTGAAGAATACATCAACAAATCATTATCCAACAGTTTACTTATCCTTATTTGACTCTCTATTTTAATTCCTATATAGGATTTTACTCCCCAGAGTGAGTGAGTCAAAAGATCGTTCTCTATATATACAAAATGACATTTCACACCCTCATTTAAGTGGACAACTTATCCATATACACATCTTGACATTTGTTTACTACTTCATTTTCAAATTATTGTCACAGTATCATCTGTATAATATGTTATATTATTAAATCAATAATTGAGACGGCAAAGTTATTCATATTATTATTTGCATATTGACAATGTCTAGAAGTTCTGTCAATGAGAGGTTTGGTCACCTAATTGCACGCCAATAAGGAGAAATCCTTATCGGAAAGCCACATCTTTCTTGGGAACGACCTGGTTGTTAAATATTGTGAATTATAATATTAATGATGAATAAGTTCGTGTTGATTAAAGATGAATTTTATATTTTCATTGTGTTGGAATTACTTGTGTTAATAAAAATTGACATTTATTTCGATAATAATTGATGTCTGGAGGTTATATTGTTCAATCGGGTATTCGGGGCACTTTTTGTGTCAGAGTAATATTCACGAGTTACTATTCATGAGTTACTATTCACGAGTTACTATTTATGAGTTACTATTCACGGGGTACTATTCACCTGTAAGATATATTTCTTTTCGGTCCAAATCATTTTTGGGTACAATATTATACTATGAGGAGATGTGCTAATTTTTCAGACCGTTGGTTGAAGATATAATAGTAAATCAATATAGACCGCTGATGGAAAGTTATAATAGTAAATCAATATAGATCGCTGGTTTAAAGTTTTAATAATAAATCAGTATGGACCGTTACTTTAAGTTTTAATAGTAAACCAATATGGACCGTCCGTTTAAAAGTAAATCAATCTGGGTCGTTCATAAATTACTTACTATTTAGTCCATTCTCCTATAAATAGAAGCTCATTCCTTTATTATTTCTTACGAATTCACTAAAACTCTAGAGAAAGAAACTATAGAGAGAAAGAAGAAAAGTATTCTGCTACTTCACTACTCCTATATCCAGTACTCTTCTTCTTAAGGTAAGGGATATTATTTGTTGTACTCATAAGGGGTATTATTTCTTTCTTATTCGTGAAGAGAACTTCTGTTATTCCATTCCTTATTATTCTGTTGGAATAACCTGTATACGCGGGATACCCTATACTTGGTGAAATTCTTCTGTTATTCCATTCTTATTATTCTGTTGGAATAACCTGTTTATGTGAAGTACCGCATACATGGTGAAATTCTTCTAATATTCCGTTCTTTATTATTAGGTCAGAATATCCTGTCTGTGCGTTTACACCGGACCTGGTTCCATTATTTATTATTCTGTCGAAATATCCTGTCTGTGCGTTTACGCCGGACCTGGTTCCATTATTTATTATTCTGTCAAAATATCTTGTTTGTGCGTTTATGTCGGACCTGGTTCCATTATTTATTATTCTATTGAGAATAACCTGTCTATGCAGTCTATCGCACGCATGGTGAATCCTTCTGTTATTTTATTCTTTATTATTCTGTTGGAATAACCTGTCTATGTGGATTACCACATGCATGGTGAATGATCCTTTGTATTCATTCTTTATTAAATTGTGAAAATGATATGTATACGTGGATTACCGTATGGCGGGTGAAAATCCATTTGCAGTTTCATATATTCTATTATACTCAGTTGGTTAAAGTTTTGGCTTCTATACTCCATGAAATTAGTGGAATATCCTTGATATTTGCGCTTCATCCAGTATCTTTTCATGGAAATATTCTTCTGAGCATTCTTGAATTTTACTGCACAAAGCAATATCATGTTGACAATTTGGATGTTATTGAGTTCAGGATAAATTAACTTATTAATCTTTAAAATTTATTCTTGAACTTGTTTTATTGAATTGTCATCATCTTCATGCTTATATTATGTTGAAAGTCATCTTTGGCTTACGTGCATAGATGGACTTGGTATGATTATGACCAGGGATTATTCGGTATAATCATGACCTTAATGTGATGAATGATATGGTAAAAGTCCTCATTGGCCTGTAGTTCATTGGTGGACAGTTGTTGGTATGATTATAACCAGGGATTATTCGGTATAGTCATGACCATTGATGATTACATGAATATCATTGGCCGTGGAGCAGGGATGATTCGATTTTATTTATTGATGATTACATGAATATCAGCGATAAAAGTGATGAAAAATCTTTTAAATCATAAAAGATATTAGATTTTATTCTCTACTTGACTCTTCTAATGGATTGCTTGTTCCGCTGCAGTTAAACTTGATGTTTATTATATTTTATCAGTTTAACACCGTTGAAGGCTAATGATAATTTATTCTGCATTATCTTAGTCATAATATTTCTTACTGGGCTAGTTGAGCTCACCCTTTCTTTCACTGTTCTCTTCAGGAAATGAGAATGTAGCTGGGACTAGTCGGGGAACAGAGTGATGGTCCTAGATGGTGCATTAGTAGTCCTCACTATTCTGTGAAATAGTGTGATTATAAATGTAATGAGGACTCTATTGAGTGTGGATATTGTTTAGATGAAAATATTTGTATTAAAACTATTTGTATTAAAACTCACAGTCTATGTTTTGTCGTATTTTACACGACTGTTGTATAATTAAGTTATATTTGTATTCAGTACCTTGTATCTGGCGACCCAAGATGGGTGATGTATACCGGTTTTGGGGGCGTCACAGTTGGTATCAAAGCTTAGGGATATGATCCCTAGCTGAGATGTGAGACAAGAACTAGGAGGGGAGAGACGGGGAATTCCTTCGCTAGTATGACCTACCTAAGTTTATTCGGTATTTAATTGGTCGGTCAGAGTATAAGGATAATATGTGATATGTTAATTAACCCTTGTTTTGTGACAGTGTTTAAAAATGGCATCTGAATATGCTGAGATAAGCAATGAAGCACATGAGACCGTTGAGTTAGCTCAACCAAAAGGTAACGACCAACAACACGATAATAATCATACCGGTGGCAACGGCCATCGGAACAATGATAACCATCATGGGGGAAATTATCATGCCAAGAATGGTAACCACTTCGGTGGTAATCATGGCCAAGATAATAGAAGTGGAAATTTCAAGAAGAGAAGGTCATTTAGCTCGATTTTGTCGTATAGTGAAGTCAAGTTCAGCTGGAACGGTGACACCAAAGGCGGATACGGACAAAACAAAGTCGGTAGTTTAAGTGAGAGCGTTTATCAAGGAACCCGAACGAGGTTATTACGGGTAAGTTAATCATAAGCTCTTGCGAAATCTATACCTTATTCGATACCGGTTCTACCTATTCTTTTATCTCTCTTGCTTGCGCTCAACATTTAAATTTGACTTCGGAGAAATTAGACTTTGACTTATTGGTTGAAACTTCGATAGTAGAAACCTTCGTTCCCTCCATTGTTTATAAATCTTGTTGATTCAAATTGACACTTTCACGTTACCTGTCAATCTTATCTCTTTGAAAATACTTGCCTTTGATGCGATTTTAGGACTCGATTGGTTAACTACTCATCATGCTTTTCGTAAGGTTGTTAGCTTTCATATTCCTAACCAACCTGTTATGCGAATTCAAGCAACCAAACCACTAAAGTCAATCATTGTCATATCAAGCCATAAGTAAATTAGCCCCGGTCCTTTCATTGTTGACTTCCTTGTGTGGAATACACCGAAGCCAGACTTTCTATAGGCGACGTCGTGAATGGACGATGACAAGTTGATAGGTATCAATGTGACGTACTATCCAAGTCTTGGATGAGGGTCACAGTTTTGAATGATATTTCTATTGTTAATAAATTTCCTGACGCATTCTTGAAGACTTCTTAGCCTACCCCTAGAGCGTGAAATCGAATTTTGTATTGACCCTAGTACAAAACCCATTTCTAAAACCCTCAAATATTTTCTTCACCCAAAATGAACATGTAATGTGCCAAAGACGTTGGCTCGAGTTATTGAAGATTACGATCATATCATTCAATAAGCGAACATGGTAGCTGACGCGTTGAGTAGAAGATCGTATGCGTTTACAAGTGCGAATATACGAACCCCCATGAAGATAACGAATATACGAGTAGAATCGACTTTAATTGATAAAGTTAAAGCCGCTCAAACTATACACCCGAAGCTGATGAATGTAAAGAAGAAGGTTCAAAGAGGTGTTATCTCAACCCTTGATTTAATTGGCCCATTTGAAATCCTCGATCTAGTAGGAACTGTGGTCTATAGACTCGTTTTACCGCCAAGTATGTTGCGTGTTCAGAACATTTTTTTACATATCGAGGTTACGTAATATGGGGACGACCCGAACCACATTATTAATTTAGAACCGGACGAGATAGCGGATGATTTAACGTATGAGGAGATACGTGTTAAAATCTTGGATAAGAAGGATTATATTCGACACTCAAAAGTTATACCTCAAGAGTTAGAATCTAAATGAAGTCAAGATACCCTCACCTCTTCAGTATACCAGGTACGTACGTAAATTTCGATGGCGAAATTCATAAGGAGAGGAGATTGTGAGACCCCAGATTTTATGAATAAATATTTAATTTTCTTGAAATAAATTATTATTATGGTGTAGATTTGATATAATGTTATAGTTGTGGATAGTATTTATAAATTTTGCAAAGTAAACAAGTGGTTATATAATATTCGATTGGTCGGAGAATATTCGTTTTAACAGGGAATATTGTACTACTACACAATCATTGGTAGACCCCACAACGGAAGTATTGTTGTAGTTAGAAAACTACAAAATTATCTTTCTGTAAAAATAACGGCGGAGGTGTTACCGTTAAAACTGTTGAACTACCCGGCAGTAAAAGTACAGTGATACTCGTGATTGCATAGTAGCACACGATATTGATTATTGATGCTTATGTGAGAAGTCACTCAGTTATACTCAGTTATTACTACAGTAATTGCTGCTTCATATCTCTCATATTATTGATTCAATTATTGTTATAGTATTATCTGCATAATATGTTATATTATTAAATCAATAATTGAGACGGCAAAGTTATTCATATTATTATTTGCAATATTGACAATGTCTAGAAGTTCTGTCAAGGAGAGGTTTGGTCACCTAATTGCGCATCAATAAGGAGAAATTGTGACGCCCCCAAAATTAGGTATACATCACCCATCTTGGGTCGCCAGATACATGGTACAGAATTCAAATACAACTTACTAATACCATTATCGTGTACAATACGACAAAACATAAACTGTGAGTTTGAATACAAATATTATCTACTAGAGATTATACAAACTCAAAAGGAGTCCTCATTACAATTATTATCACACTATTTCACATAATAGTGAGAACTACTAATGCTATCCTCTGGACCATCACTCTGTTCCCCGACTCGTCTCAGCTATATTCTCATTTCCTGAAGAGAACAGTGAAGAAAGGGTGAGCTCAACTAGCCAAGTAAGAAATATTATGACTAAGATAATGCAGAATAAATTATCATTAGCCTCCAACAATGTTAAACTGATAAAATACAATAGACATCAAGTTTAACTGCAGTGGAACAAGCAATCCATTAAAAGAGTCAAGTAGAGAATAGAATCTACTATCTTTTATGATTAAAAAGTTTTTCATCACTTTTATCGCTGAGATTCAGCTCAATAAATAATTCACATCATTAAATCATCCCTGCATTATAAGCCAAAGATATTCTTTAGTATCACGACCACGAATTATCCATGCACTGCAGGCCAAAGATAATGGTGTTTTCATCAACGGTCCTGATCATGCCATAAAATAATTCATCTTTGCTCCCTTGGCCGAAGATAATCCATAGCCATAATCATACCAAAAAATGTCCATCAATGCACTACGGGTCCAATGAGGACTTTTAATTTTCACATCATTTGTAACATTACGGTCATAATTATACCGAATAATCCCTGGTCATAATCATACCAAGTCCATCTATGCACTATAGGCCACAGATGACTTTCAATATAACATAAACATGAGGATGATGACAATGATATAAGGATTCAATTAAACAAGTTCAAGAATTAATTTGTCCAGGAACCAGTAACGTCCAAATTGTCAACATGATACTTCTTTGTAGAATAAAATTCAAGAATGCTCAGAAGAATATTTCCATGAAAAATACTGGATGAAGCGCAAATATCAAGGATATTCCACTAATTTCATGGAGTATAGAATTTAAAATTTTAATCAACTGAGTATAATACCGAATGGAATAACAAAAGATATCACCATGTATGCGGTACTTCGCATAGACGGTTATTCCAACAAAATAATAATAGCGGAACTAGGTCAGGTGAATTTTACACCGATAGGATGTTCCAACAGAATAATAAATGCAGAATAATAAATGATGAAACCAGGTCTGGCGTATAACACAGACAGGATATTCCGATAGAATAATAAAGACGGAATAATAAAAATGGAACCAGGTCCGGCGTATAGCACAGACAGGATATTCTGACATAATAATAAAGACAGAATAATAGAAGAATGTCACCAAGTATAGGGTAGTCCGCGTATACTGGTTATTCCAGCAGAATAATAAAGAATGGAATAACAGAAATTCTCTTCATGAATACAAAAGAAATAATATTCCTTACCATAAAATAATACTTGATATAAGAGTAATGAAGTAGCAGAAAACTTTTCTTATATCTCTCTATAGTCTCTCTCTATAGTTTCTCTCTCTAGAGTTCAGTGAATTCGTAAGAAAATAATGAAGGAATGAACTTCTATTTATAGGAAAATAGAATGCATAGTAACTAATCCATGAACGGTTCAGATTGATTTACTTTAATTTAACGATCCATATTTAAAGAAAAAACTTTTAAATAAAATATAATATATTCTATTTATATAAAAAGATTTTTACTATGCAAACACTATGCATAATAAAATATAATATATTTTATTTATAGAATAACTTTAATAAAGTATTCTGTTTTATATAAAAAGATTTTACTATGCAAAACACTATGCATAATAGAATATAATATATTCTATTTATAGAATAACTTTAATAAAGTATTCTGTTTTATATAAAAAATTGTTTCTATTTTATTACGTTAATAATACGAATAAAACAAAACTTCTAAATCAACAATAATTGAATCAAATAATGTGAGATACTATGCAGCAACTATTGTAGCAATAATTGAACAAAACTGAGTAACTTCTCACATAAATATCAATAATCAATACCGTGTGTTACTATGCAACAACGCGTATTACTGTACTTTTACTACCGAGTAGTTCAACAATATCAACGGTAAAACTTCTGCCGTTATTTTCAATAAAATATTTTTGTCGTTTTCTCAATCCGATAATAATTCCGTTGTGGGGTCCACCAATGATTGTGTCGTCGTACGAATATTTTCTATTTAAAACGAATATTCCCCGACCAATCGAATATAATATGACAACTTGCATACTTTGCAAAATTTATAAATATTACCCACAACTATAACAATATCTCAAATTCACACCATAATATAAAAAAAATTATTTCGAGAAAATTAATTTTTTATTCATAAAATCTGGGGTTTCACATAAATCCTTATCGGAAAAGCCCCCTCATTCCTAGGAACGACTTGGTTGTTAAATATTGTGAATTATAATATTAATAATGAATAAGTTCGTGTTGATTAAAGATGAATTTTATATTTCCATTGTGTTGGAATTATTTGTGTTAGTAGAAATTGATATTTATTTCGATAATAATTGATGTCTGGAGGTTATATTGTTCAATCGGGTATTCGGGGCACTTTTCGTGTCAGAGTACTATTCACGGGTTACTATTCACGAGTTACTATTCATGAGTTACTATTCACGGGGTACTATTCACCCATAAGATATATTTCTTTTCAGGTCCAATCATTTTTGGGTACAATATTATTCCATGAGGAGATGTGCTAATTTTTCAGACCGTTGGTTGAAGATATAATAGTAAATCAATATGGACCGCTGGTGGAAAGTTATAATAGTAAATCAATATGGATCGTTGGTTTAAAGTTTTAATAGTAAATCAGTATGGACCGTTGCTTTAAGTTTTAATAGTAAACCAATATGGACCGTCCGTTTAAAAGTAAATTAATCTGCACCGTTCATGAATTAGTTATTATTCAGTCCATTCTCCTATAAATAGAAGCTCATTCCTTCATTATTTCTTACGAATTCACTGAAACTCTAAAGAGAGAAACTATAGAGAGAAAGAAGAAAAGTATTCTGCTACTTCACTAGTCCTATATCCAGTACTCTTCTTCTTAAGGTAAGGGATATTATTTTTTGTACTCGTAAGGGGTATTATTTCTTTCTTATTCGTGAAGAGAACTTCTTTTATTCCATTCTTTATTATTCTATTGGAATAACCTGTATACGCGGGATACCCTATACTTGGTGAAATTCTTTTGTTATTCCATTCTTATTATTCTGTTGGAATAACCTGTTTATGCGAAGTACCGCATACATGGTGAAATTCTTCTAATATTCCGTTCTTTATTATTCTGTCAGAATATCCTGTCTGTGCGTTTACGCCGAACCTGGTTCTATTATTTATTATTCTGTCGGAAATATCCTGTCTGTGCATTTACGCCGGACCTGGTTCCATTATTTATTATTCTGTCAGGAATATCCTGTCTGTGCGTTTATGACTGGACCTGGTTCCATTATTTATTATTCTGTTGGGAATAACATGTCTGTGCAGTCTATCGCACACATGGTGAATCCTTCTATTATTCCATTCTTTATTATTCTGTTGGAATAACCTGTCTATGTGGATTACCACATGCATGGTGAATGATCATTTGTATTCATTCTTTATTAAATTGTGGAAATGATCAGTATACGTGGATTACCGCATGACGGGTGAAAATCCATTTGCAGTTTCATATATTCTATTATACTCAGTTGGTTAAAGTTTTAGGCTTCTATACTCCATGAAATTAGTGGAATATCCTTGATATTTGCGCTTCATCCAGTATCTTTTCATGGAAATATTCTTCTGAGTATTCTTGACCAAGTTATTTGGGTTATTGTTGATAGATTAACCAAGTCTGCTCATTTCTTGCCTATACGGGAGACTTATTCCCTTGAACGTCTTGCTCGAATGTACGTAAATGAGATTGTGAGATTGCATAGAATGACAGTATCCATAGTTTCGGATCGTGACCCAAGATTCACTTCAAGATTTTGGGTTAGCTTGCAAAAAGCTATGGGCACGGATTTACGGTTCAGTTTGGCATACCATGCTCAAACGGACGGGCAATCAGAGAGGACTATTCAAACTCTTGAAGGTCTATTAAGACTTTGTGTCCTTGATTTCAAAGGGAGTTGGGATAAGTACCTACCATAGGTGGAATTCTCCTACAACAACAGTTATCAGGCAAGTATAGGCTCCATTTGAAGCATTGTATGGACGAAAGTGATCGCTCTCCAGTATGTTGGGATGAGGTAGGAGAAGCAAAGTTGTTGGGACTAGAGTTGGTACGAATGACTACAGAGAAGATTCAAACGATTCATACAAACGGCACAGGATCGACAAAAGAGTTATGCGGATCTTCATCGAAAGGACATGGAATTTAGTATTGGGGATAATGTATTGTTGCGTGTGGCTCTAAAGAAGGGAGTTACAAGATTTGGGAAGAGAGGAAAGCTCAATCCATGATTTATTGGTCCATTCCAGATTCTTGACCGAGTAGGAAATGTGGCCTATAGACTCGCGTTACCTCCAAGTATGTCTCTTGTTCATAATATTTTTCATATATCTGTGATGCGTAAATATGTGAAAGACCCAAACCACGATTATTGAGTTAGAACCGGATGAGATAGTCAGAAGACTTAACGTACGAAGATGTACCTGTCAAGATCTTGGATAGGAAGGAGCATGTCCTATACACGAAGGTCATACCACAAGTTTAAGTTTGGTGGAGAAATCATGCTATTGAGGAAATGACCTGGGAGTTAGAAACGAAAATAAAAGCGAAGTATCCTCATCTTTTCGAAACACCAGGTACGTACGTCAATTTCGATGACGAAATTTCATAAGGAACGGAGGTTGTAAGACCCCAAATTATTAATAAATGAAATTTAATTTCCTCTATTTATTATTTTGAAATAGTAAGGGTTGATTTGATTAATGTGGTTAGTTATGGGTAAAATACGCAAATATTTTAAATAAGCAAGTAGTTATAAAATATTCATTTTTTATCGGAGAATATTCGTTTGGTCGTGGAATATTCTTACTGTATGGGAATATTCGTACGATTGCGCAGCCTTGTGTGGGCCACATAACGGAAAGCGATTGGATAAAGAAAACGACAAGTATAAGTTGTTTATAAATAGTGGCGCAGTTGTTATCGTTAACACTGTTGGAATATCCGGTGGTTAAAACACAGTAATACGCGTTGTTGCACAGTAGCACACGGTATTACACCAATTATTGATTCTTACGTAAGAAGGACACTACTTAATAATTGTTACAGTAGTTACTGTTCAGTATTTTATTTTATTGATTCAATAATTGATGCGTTGATATTTTATATTACTGTTGTTTCAATAATTGTCACTACACAGTATTTTCCATTATCAAAGCAATAATTTATATTATCTGAATAATATTATTAGAAAACATTATTTACAATGTCTAGAAAGTTCTATCTAAGGAGAGGTTTGGTCACCTAATTGCGCGCCAGTAAGGAGAAATTCTTATTGGAAAGCCCCCTCTTTCCTAAGAACGGCCTGGTTGCCAGTACTGTGATTCTATAATATTATTTGTGAATAATTAATTATTAATTTATATGATGAGAAAAATATTGATTTTATGTGGATATAGATGTAGAAAATTTTTAAAGTAACAATTGTTAAAAATTGATATTTTATCTTTTCTGATAAAATAATATTTTATTATATTATTGTAATATAATAATGATGATATATTTATAATAAATGTGGGATATATGAGTATATGAGGAGGAAGAATATTTTTTGGCATTAATTGATTAACACATGTTTTGTGTGTCGGTGGACCCCAATTCTTGACCGAAATTTAATTATAGCCTGTAAAATCGCCTGTCTGTGGATTTCGGTCAATTTCTATTTGAAATTTGAAAAAACTTTCTTCTGCAAAGTTGTAGAGAATGAAATTTTCTATGGAAAGGACATGTGGTTCGAATTTTTCTGATAAAAGGGCTATTTATTATGAATTATTGAAGTTTCGAAGTTCTAAATAATTGATTTTTAGAAGTTTTAATTATGTTTATTAAGAAAAACGTTTTTTTTTTGGTTTTTGTCATTATTTGGTAGGCTGAATTCAGATGGTCAAGGTGGGCTAAGGAAATTAAAAATAAAATATTATTATTTTTTAAAATTTTCTGCTTTGGTGTTCTAAGTATTTTCCTATAAATAGGGTGTTTAGGTTAGAATTAAAAATCACACCAGAAACTAAAGATTTCTCTCTCTATAATAGCGAGCGTATTTTTGTGAGTATTTTAGTACTTTGAGTATTGCTATACGGTGCAAGTTCTTTCAGCACTATATCCAGTATTCCAGTCAGAAGTACTATCCTTTTGAGGTAAGAGATGTTATTTCTTCGTAAGTGATATTATTTCTTCAATATCATTATGCCAAAATATTGGTTGAAATATTTTATCAAATTTGAAACTTTTTCATGTCGGGGTTACTATTCATGAGTTACTATTCACGAGTACTATTCACAAAGCATGATGATTTTTTTATGGAATTTCTATCTTTTGGTGTCGGAGTTACTATTCACGTATACAACACTATTCACATATATGGCACTATTCACGAATACGACACTATTCACAGAAAAATTAAATTTTCGTTTTTCGTCCAAAATATCTATTATGGATACTAGCTTTGATTGTATTCATATTTTGATCATTCTTGAATTTTACTTCACTATGATTATTTATGATATATTTTTAGACATGGAATAGCTAAAATACGAATCCTTAATATTTATTCTTTTGTTTCACTGGATTCATTTTCTTTAAAATATTTTTCATCATCCTCAGTCCTAAATGATGATATTACTGAATATCTTTGGCATGTAGTGCAAAGATGAATGATTTTTGATGAATATCTTTGGCCCGTAGTGCAAAGATGAACAGGTGTTTAGATGAACATGACCAACTGATGAATATCTTTGGCCTGTAGTGCAAAGATGAATATTTGATTTCAGTTATATATTGATTGATGTTACAAGGATAAAAGATAAACGATGAACTTTTAAATGCATATATAGAACATAGTAGATTTCATTCTCTACTTAACTCTTCTAATGAATTATTATTTCCGCTGCGAATATTGATTTAAAACTTGTTTTCTATTGTATTCTATTAAATTTTTTCCTATTGAAGACTAACGATAATTTGTTCCATATTATCTTGGTCATAATGTTCTTTATTGGGCTAGTTAAGCTCACCATTTTCCTTGTTGTTCCATTTTTCTTCTCAAGAGGCGAGAATGTAGCGAGTACTAGTCGGGGTGTGGAATGATGGTTCTAGAAGTGATTCTAGTAGTCCTCATTATTCTGTAAAAATAGTGTATTAATAATTGTAATAAGGACTTATTTGAGTGTGGATATTGTCTAGATGACAATATTTGTATTTAAACTCACAGTTTTTATGTTGTATTAATAAAGTTGTAGTTATTTCTGTACCGTGTATTTTGACGACTCAGAATGGGTGTTGTATACCTATTTTTGGGGAGTCACAATTTGTGCTCACCCTTTTGATTCACAATTCCTTTCAGGTAATAAGAGTGTAGCTGGGTCGAGCGGGTGTAACATGGGAATAGAACGGTTGTCTCTAGCTGTGGAGGTTCTCCCTAAACAGTATAGAAAAGTGTGTTGTATTTTATACATCATTTAGTAGTTATATTTGGAGAATCAAATAGGGCTGCGAACCCAACGTTGGAAGGGTGTTTTGCCACTATCATACAAGATGTCTAACGACATGCGACTTCGTGTTATTATAAGACAGGGTTGTGCACATCCACTTGCTGAGTATATCTACGAGCACTACCTATATAATCTTGGTTTTAGGTTGAAGTATAATTCTCAATTAGAGACAGTGGAGATAATGATATGTCAAGAGAAGAATCAACATTGGAAAGAATATGATAGCAATATTCTCATTTTTCTTTGGGGTCTATTGGGCCAACCAAGGATAATCCTGTGGGCATATAATATCTATCATAACCTAGACGCATGGCCTCCCATGTACGAAGGGTTTCTTGAGCACTTTTCAAAGATTTTAATTTCTAAAACAGTTATTGACTGTACCTTTATGTAAGGTGTCATTGTGATGTGCTATCCAAGGTTGGGATGAGAGTCACAGTTGGTATATATTTATCAAAACTCATAACATATGTGTTGTTGTATTTTGCACGACAATTATAATAATAAAGTTGTAGTTGTTTTCTGTACCATGTATTTGACGACTCAGAATAGGTTGGATGGATTGAACCTATTTTGGGGGTGTCACAGTAGACCTTAACTAATGCATCAAGTGTTCAAACCAACGAATTTGGCCCCTCAGCTATAAGCCTCTTCAGTAACGCATCAAACAAATCCAAAATTTCAAAACTCAAATGCTTAATTTTTGACTCTATAATCTCTAACCATCTTCTTTCAATTGGTGAAAAAATAACAATGCAAGACTGGGGTTTTCTTTTAGTGTGTTCAAGTGAAAAATAACTTTAGATTTTACTAGAGATAATACATACATACACACACATGGTGCGATTTCGATTTTATGCATGCGATTTTAGCTAGTAACCAAACCGGAACCGTAAATATTGTTATTCACCCCACCTAAAACCGCCACATACGCCGGAACCGTTGGTGCTGTTCGTGCAATTTTTGGTGCGATTTCGGTTCCAATTTGGTTATTTGCTTAGCCCTAGCAGCAATTACTATAGCAATAATTGAGTATAACTGAGTGACTTCTCACGTAAGCATCAATAATCAATACCGTGTGTTACTATGCAACCACGCGTATTACTGTACTTTTACTCCTGGGTAGTTCAACAGTTTAACGGTAAAACTTTTGCCATTATTTTTAAAAATATTTCAGTCGTTTTCTAACTACAACAGTACCTCCGTTGTGGGGGTCCACCAATGATTGTGCAGGCGTACGAATATTTCCTGTTAAAACGAATATTCCCAGATATAACGAATATTTTATATCAACTTGCTTACTTTGCAAAATTTTCAAATGTCACCCTTAACTTTAACCTTTATCAATTTAACCATTTACTAAATAAAATAATAATTATAAGAAAATTGAATATTTTCATTTCAAAAAATTCGGGGTCTTACACCAAGCATAATAATTGACAAAATAAGTTAGATCTAGTATAAAGATGAGAACTTTAATCTTGGGAGTGATAGTTTCTTCCTCCTTAAGTTTTGTATGGAAGGCATGACTCTAGATCGATGGGAGATTTGATAATAACAAACTTGATTTGGATTTAGAGAGGTTTTACTCTTCCTTTCTTTATTTCTCTCTTGATAACACATTTTCTCTCTCTAAAATGCCTTCTTTTTCTTCAAAAAATGAGCAAAACCGCCTTATATCGGCACTTTAGGCTTGCTGCGATCTACATGCAACAATCGCAGGTCCACGTGTGGTAGCCTTATGGCGGGGCCCTCCTGCCTCGATTCTTATGTCGCGACATCAATTTTTCATGTTCTGCGCTGAAAACGTTCATAACTTGAAAATCGAAAAGAATTAGAAAATATTTCCTATTAATCTAAAAAGCTCTTTCTGAGAGTTACACAATGACATCAAGTTTGATCAATTTCAAATTTAAGAAGATAGAGAAAAAAGAGAGAAAAAAATTATCATTTTCTAAACGCCGACTATTCGTCTGTCTTTCTTTTCTGTAGCCTATCGTTCGAGAGTCATTGTAAGAACTCTGAATATTCGTTCTAAGCCTTTTAATCTTTACTTAAACATCTTTCACTCCAAATAAAATGACACTTTGTCTCTCCTACCATTGTTAAAAGAGTCCTTTTAAGGGGGACATTTTTTTGCCGACATTATAGCGACATTATTTTTTGATTTTTGATTTTTTGATTTTTTTTTGTAATACCTCTCAAAAAATGTATAGTATTTATTTCAAGTGAAATTTTTGTAAAAAGTAGTGTTTTAGGTGTAATTTGAATACATATAAGAAGCAGAATTTGTACAGTCTGTACAACTCTGTTTCTTGTATTTACTAGAATGTAGCTAAAATGTCGCTAGAATATCAGCAAAATAATATCCCCTAGAATTATTCTTGTTAAAAAAATATGCAAATTTTGAATATCTATACATATTTCAGAGTATAATTTCTATTCATAATTAGTTAAAAGTTTGCATCTCTTTTTCATGTTCTTTTATTTTTGTCACGCATAAAATTAAGGTCAACTCTGATTAGTCTTTAGGTGTGATCCATGGTTGAAGGTCACCATTTAATCGTCAGGCAAATTAATGAATTAAACAAATATGAGCTCTTTTATATAGAAATAAAAATTGGATACGAATATTTTACAATTCATATATTTTTATTCCTAAATAAAAAATAAAAATATTAATATATGAAATTGTAAAATATTAATATCCAATTTTTATGTTTACATAGAATTTTTCAACAAATATCTATAGGCCAGTAATCCACGTCAGCAGTGATGCCATCTGTTAGTGCCCAACTGGGCTTTTAGACATCCACTTAAAGACAACAGCCCACTTGGCAATCGCGGCATGGACGGTCCAGATTTTCTCTTTACAACCAATCCAACGGTCTAAACTTTGTCTACAGTTATCGGTAACCAACGCTCCAGAACCTTCCACGTGTCGCAAATACTCACGTCGTTATATCATTTGATCCGACGGAGCTTGCAATCTCTCTCTGTATTTTCAGAAATTTGAAGACGACGACAACGGTACTTGCTCGCTGCAGGAAAGCTCGCCGGAAAACCAAATCTCCGTCAGGTTCTTCAAACTTCTATTTTTACTTGGTAAAATCCAATTATCAACGAAAAATTGATTACAAACTACAAAGTACTGAATTTGGAGCTATTCGATTACTACTCAAAATCTGAGCTTATTCGATTGCTAGTTAAGATCTTATGAATTTCATCCTCTATATACTTCAGCTGTGAATTATTAGTTCACACCTTGTAGAAACCCTAATTTTTCCACTTGTTCATTCTGGTACTTAGCGTATTTCCTTCTTGAATTAGTTGAGATTCTGAATTGAAATTGCTGAATTTCATGAAATTTAAAGTTCGAATTCGAATTTTTCTAAACTTCAGCGAATAATCCCCAATTCTCCAGTTATATTACTCTTCCCTGATAAAGCGGAGCTGTTGTCTAGAAAATCCGGAGGCTTGCTTTTCGGAGTAAGTGTATCAAAGGCAGTTAAGTTGTAGAATTGCAGAAGTTTCGATTTGCTTGATCGTTATCAATGGCGGATTCCGACAATGAATCCGGCGGAGGCGGCCACAACAGCGGCGAATATTCGCAACGGGAGCAAGACAGGTTCCTCCCAATCGCGAACGTTAGCCGAATCATGAAAAAAGCGTTACCGGCAAACGCGAAAATCTCAAAAGACGCGAAGGAAACAGTGCAAGAGTGCGTGTCGGAGTTCATCAGCTTCGTCACCGGCGAAGCCTCCGACAAGTGCCAGCGGGAGAAGCGAAAGACGATCAACGGCGACGATTTACTCTGGGCGATGACGACTTTAGGGTTCGAAGACTACGTGGAGCCTCTGAAGGTGTATTTGCAGAGGTTCAGAGACATGGAGGGCGAGAAAAGCGCCTTGGCCGGCCGGCCGGCCGGCGAGAAGGACGGGTTCGTGGCGACGAGTGGCGGCAATGGCAGTGTGGTAAATATGGGGAATGATGGGGGTGGTTATGGAGACCGGTAGTGGTGGGATGTATAGTGGGATGCCTTCGAATATGATGATAATGGGCCATCAGCATCAAGGACACGTATATGGATCGGGTTCTTATTATCCAATCGCTAACGGATCCAGTAAGAGTGGTCCCGGATCGGGTTATCCTGGACCCGGAGCAGCGACAGGAAGACAGAGGTAAAAGGAGCTTAAGTTAAAAAAATCACTCTTTGTATAGTTCTGATAAGGATGAGCTTAAGATAAAAAAGAACTAGTTTTGTGATTTGTTTTTTACTTTTTTTATTTTTTTGTACTTTCAGAGATTTTGATTAGATTTTTTAAGTACATATTAACATTTTGAGTAAATTGGGTTAAAAATAGGTTGTGGGTTCTGGTTAAAAAAGAAAGGAAAAAAATTGGGGAGATGGGCTAGAGTGTGATATATCTTGTGATGCTAAATGTTAATTAGTAATATAAAAAGTGAAATTATGTACTGTGACATAAATACAGCAAGTATGTGTGATTGTGTTTTAGTGAAGTACACTGTGACATAATGTTAGATACAACAAAAATATGTTTGATTGTGTTTTGGTGAAGTATTTTTGTTATAAATGAGAATGGAATTTGACTATTTTTGATATGGGGAAATTTGGTGTTATAATGTTTAAATCTTAATTTGATGAGGCAGAAAATATATTTGTTGTTTCATGCATAGATTTTTTGCTTTTGATGCATATGTAGTATTCTCTCTGTCCTGTCCTTGAATTTATATTTATTTAAGTATCATTGAGTAAGGCTGTAAAATGAGCAAATAATTCGGGCTCGATTCGTACTCGACTCGAAATATAAATGAGTCAAATATGAGCACATTTTAAAGTTCGATAAATTACTCGAACTTTCTCAAATTATAATTTTCTATTGATACTCGGATCATATTCGTTACAAAAGTTCAAACTGCTCGGGCTCGATTCGGAATCGTGCTCGACTCGGTAGCTAAATGATCCTCAATCAAACTTTATTTTATACTCGATAAATTTTGTGAACCAAATCTGAGCAACTCAATACTCGGATCGATTCGGTTCGTTTACACCCTTATCATTGAGGCCTAATCTGGCACCTACTGAGGGAGGGGATAAGAATCGTGGTCAAAATCAATGTTATAAAAATAAATAAATTTTATTTGAATAATGTCTAAGAGCACATATGATCATACGTTCATCCTTCTAAAGTTATTCATGCTATCTGTGTGAGTCTAAAGAGTAAATCTATAAATACATCAAATATAGTGTTTTAAGTGTAATTTGGACATTAGAATTTGATACGTGTATCCTGTTCTTGTACGTATAAAAGCACTCAATAAATAAAGGATGTAATTGAAAAAAATTGGACCTTTCTACCAAATGTTCTCGCTCGCACGAATCTGGATGCAATGGATAAGCTGTAGTGCAAATGACGTACTTCTACCATCTCTGGTTTAAATGGTAAGATTAATAGTATTAATTTTAAAAAAAATAATTTTAATATTTTTAAATTTAAAGTTGATATAAATTTATTTAATATATGTCAATATAATTATAAACATCATAAATTATTTATAAAATATTATTATTTATAAAATTTATTTTTTCATTTAAATAAATTATATTAAATTCATAAATTGACATTTAAAATTTAATATTACTCTTATGAGAGAGAAGGTTTATAATATCTGATGGGAGAAGTGGATCTATTCTCAATATCTGCCTCCTAGTCCTGGAGTTTATAAGAATCCCATATTGTTTTATGAAACTGTTATCTTCATAAATGAACATTGATGTTTGATAAATAACTTAAAAAATTAGACATTTATGTACGTATGTGATCCACTCATTATTTATAAGTATATGGATTTTTTTATTGTTAATTATTAGACATGGTAAAATTGGTTCAAGCTCGCGGGCCGATAAATACGTCAAAATGCGGATTTTGGGCTTTATTTTTTCAGCTCATCAAAATCTGAGCCTTTTAAGTCCGGCCCGTTTGGGCTCGGCCCATAAATGTGTCAAAATTTAGTCATAAATCAGTCCAAACCCGCGGGCCGAGTCAGCTCGCCCGTCAAAACGCGAACTTTAGGTTTCAATTTTTTAACCCATCAAAATTTGGGCTGTTTTGGCCCGACTCGTTTGCCAGGTCTATTAATTATATTGATAAATTTAATTAATAATAGTTTGAAAATTATTTGATACAATGGGTCAATTTTATAATCATATATTGATATAGGTCGCAATCATAATTCGACAAAAATTTTTCATAACAAGACTCTTATTTATACTATCAGAACCATATAAAAATATAATTATTATTTGTTATATTATCAATTTTCTTATTTTTGATTTAAGGGAGCTCAGCAAAAATATGGTCAACAATTTTACTTGCAATTTATTTATTTATTTATTTTAATTATGAATTCACTAGGGAAGGCCATGTTGCGGAATAATTAATAGGCCATGTTCGGCCAAAACATATTGCTACTAGGTGTTACTAGTCAACTAACGAGTACATCTAAATTCAAGACCGACTTTCACACCATGATTGACGCTAAAAGACTGTTGTTCAATTACACAAGTTATATTTTAAAAAATATTTTTTATATTTCAAAATTAATGATTTATTTATATTTTCATATTGCTTTAAAATTAAAGATATAATTTTGTTTATAAACTAAAATTCCTAACAACTCCCTTTGTCTTTGACTAAATGTTCGTATTGCCATTTTTAATCCTTCTCATGTTAAATATTTACTTTCTTTTATTAACTTATATTTTGCCAAAAAAAATTCAATACTGCACCTAAATAGTTTCTAATATCATTAGCTTTATTATTATTATTATTATTATTATTATTATTATTATTATTGTAATAACTCGGATTTTGGTTAATAATTAAATATTTATTTGAAAATTCTTAAAAGCATAATTGAATTGGAAATGGTAAGTTTCTTTTTCTCATTTAGAAAATTAAATTTTTTTTAGTAGCTAATTAAATAATTGAATTAATTAAAATTGAAGAGTCTATTAGGATTTTGGTAGGTCTTATTGTTTCCTTGTTATATTTAAATAGTATAGAGGTAAGCATAATTATATTTAAATTTTAGCTGTTTCATATGTTAAAAATGTAATAACCTGAATTTTTGTTAATAGTTAAATATTTATTTGAAATTTCTTAAAAGCATAATTGAATTGAAAAATGTAAGGTTTTTTTTCTTGCTTAGAAAATTAAATTCTTTTAGTAGCTAATCAAATAATTGAATTAATTAAAATTGAAGAGTCATTAAGGTTTTGGTAACTCCTATTGTTTCCTTGTTATATTTAAAGAGTAGAGATGTAATCCTAATCATATTCTAATTTGATTTGTTGAATTCCCGAGTAGAATACTTATACGTACTACAGTCAATTAAAAAAATCATAATTAATTCATCTGATATCATAATTGAGTGAATCCAAAGCCCGTTTCTACAATTTTTCGTCCTCTACAATCTTGAAGAATGAAGAAAAATTATTTTACGTCATCTTCATGCCTTAAATTGCTGAAAACTTCAACCTGTCCTGATTTCCGTCACTATTTTCAGCCCTATTTTTGAAAATTTTTAACTCAGTCATATCAACTTCAAATTGAGTGATTCTTGAGCCTATTTCGTATATCTTTTCGAGAGCTACAATTTTCGTGAAGACATAAAGAGATTTTGAAAACTCTAGAAGTCACGGAAGTTAAATTCTTTACTGTTGCGTATTGAAGAAAGACGAACAAGAAAAGTAAAAAATTTTATATTTTGATTTTATGTTTAGTTATGAGGGTTTTTGTAAGACCCCAACTTTTATGAATAAAGATTAATTATTCTCAAAATATATTTTTGAATATTATGGTGTAAATTTGATATAATGTTATAGTTATGAGTAATATTTATAAATTTTGCAAAGTACGCAAGTGGTTATAAAAATATTCGATTGGTCGGGGAATATTCGTTTTAACAGGGAATATTCGTACGACGGCACAATCATTAGTGGACCCCACAATGGAAGTATTGTCGTAGTTAGAAAACGACAAAAATATCTTTTTATAAAAATAACGGTGAAAGTTTTACAATTAAAATGTTGAACTACTTGGTAGTAAAAGTATAGTAATCCATGTGGTTACATAGTAGCACACGGTATTGATTATTGATGCTTACGTGAGATTTCACTTAGTTATACTCAATTATTGCTATAGTATTTTGTAAGACCCCGAATTTTATGAAATAAAAGTATTCAATTTTTCTATTTAGTAAATAGTTAAATTGATAAAAAGTTAAAGTTAAGGGTGATATGTGAATTTTTTTCAAAATAAGCAAGTGGTTATAAAATATTCATTGATGTCAGGGAATATTCGTTTGGTAGTGGAATATTCTTTCTGTCGGGGAATATTCGTACGACGGCGCAGCCATTTGTGGGCCCCATAACAGAATAACTGTCGGATGAAGAAAATGACAAATTTAAATTTTTATAAATAATGGCGTAATCGTTACCGTTAACACTGTTGGAATACCCGGTGGTTAAAATACAGTAAAATGTGTGGTTGCACAGTAGCACACGGTTATGCACAGTATTTTTGAATTATTGATTCTTACATAAGAAGGCACTACTCAATAATTGTTACAGTAATTACTGTTCAATATTTTATTTTATTGGTTCAATAATTGCTGCGTTGATATTTTATATTATTGCTATTTCAATAATTATCACTGCACAGTATTTTCCATTATCGGATCAATAATTCATATTATTTGAATAATATTATAAGATAGCATTATTGGCAATATCTAGAAAGTGAGGTTTGGTCACCTAATTGTGCGTCAGTAAGGTGAAATCCTTATCGGAAAGCCCCTCTTTCCTGGGAACTGCCTGGTTGTAATTATTGTGATTCTGTAATATTATTTATGAATAATTATTTATTGATTTATATGATAAGGAAATATTTATTTGATCCGGATATAAATGATGAATTTGTTTATGTGGTTATAAATGAAGGAATTAATGTTGAGGTATTTTATCAGTATTTTATCTGATTGGAGGTATTAAAAGATCAAATCGGTGTTCTTAAAACTTTATTGCGTGAGTTATAATTTTTAATCTGACCGTTGAATCGTTGTGATTTTTGGATATGTTATACATATATAAGTTGAGTATATGTCCACAAATTTTGAACCGTTAAAAATGAACGTATAATTTGTTATGAATTTTAAGAGGTGACTGATTCGAAAATTAGGTTTATAAATAATTTTGGTGTAAAATTTTAGAATTGAGTGGGCCCCACTTGTGGTTGGTGAAGAAATGTGCTGAAATTTTATTCCAAATGTGGTGGGTGGTAATAGTAGCAGGTAAAGCATCAGGTAGCAGGTCAAGTCTGCTTCGGCGTGCTAATATTTTCCTATAAATAGAGGGTTAAGTTAGAATTGAAAATCACACCAGAAACATAAGTTTTCTCTCTTTCTCTTTCTATATTATCGAGCGTATTTTGTGAGTATTTAGATACTTTGTGAGTTTCTATTTATTAGTGTAAATTTCTTTCAGCCTTATACCGATATTCCGATCGAAAGTAATGTTATTTTGAGGTAAGGGATTGTAAGGGTTATTATGTTTTTCAGTTTCGTAATTTTTCTGACCCTCAAAATTCTGGAAAAATTTGAAAAGATAATTTGATGAGTTTTCTAGATTGTGTCCAAAAATGGCGATTTTTGGATGTATAGATTAGGAGTTATGAATTTTATGGGAAAAGTCTATTTTAAAAGTAAACCCTTATAACTCCTTGTGGTTAACTCCAAAATTGGTGAAATTTATATTGGGAGTACATGTATATAACAGAAGTATACTCTGTAAATTTTGGAATTTTTGGACAAAAGTATAATTTATGATAAATGCCTAAATATTCGGCAGTTTTGGCCATATGAAAAATAATAAATGAATTTTAAAAATTCCGAGAAAAATATATGTTTAATATGGGACTATATTCTGCTAAATCCCAGAAAAGAAAATTTTGTGGGACTGATTTGGTATTTTTCATGAAAATGGACTAGTTATGAGTAAATGAATTAAATATGTTATCTGAGGTAAGAAAATTGGAAAATAGGATTTTATGGCTTGAGAATCCTATATGAGGTATATGCAGATTTTTGATGAGGGTTTTGGTTATTGGTGATGAAATCTTATGAGTTTGGCATTTTAGAATGATTAAATGCAGTATTTAGTAAAGTGTAAACAATTAAAATAAAGTGTTTATAAGTTTAAGAAATGTTATTCTTTCAATATCATTATACCGAAATATTGGTATAAATTTTATTGTGAAATTTCTATATTTTTCATATCGGAGTTACTATTCACGAGTTACTATTTACGACAAAATTTGTTTTTTTTTCTGACCAAATTATCGTTGATTTATGAATCTTACTCTTGAGATTAAATCTATATGTTGATTATATTATTTTTATTATCATGTATAACATTTTTATAACTCTGGTGATGGAATTTCTCTTTAACTTGAGTGTAAAGATGGGTAGATTATTGGTATGATCGTGACTATGGGTTCTCTTTGGCCAGTAGTGCAAATTTGAATTATTGACTGGTATGGTCATGGCCATTAAATTTATAATTGAATATCTTTAGCTTAAATACAAAGGTGAATTGATCAACATGGTTATAATTATTGTTTATATAAATTCTGAAATGATTATGTATTTCTTTGAGATATTAATATCTTTGGCCTGTAGTGCAAGAATGAATTATTGATGAATATCTTTGGCCTGTAGTGCAAAGATGACCTGTTGTTAAATATATTTGGCCTATAGTGCAAAGATGATGTGTTGTTGAATATCTTTGGCCAGTAGTGGAAAGATGAACTGTTGACGAATATCTTTGGCCCGTAGTGCAAAGATGAATTTATTAGTATGATTATGAACAGGAACTGTGATTTGGTATAACCATGATCTTTGATGTTTCAGGTAAAGACATGTGATGAAAATTATTTTTGTCCATGGATGAGAAGAGAAATTTAGAACCACAATTTTGATTATGAGTTATTCACATGATTGTGGACAGGAACTGTTGATTTATGTTACAGGGATAAAACATTATTGGTGGACTTTTAATACGGAGAAGATAATAAACTTTATAGTCTATTTGACTCTTCTAATGGATTGCTCGTTCTGCTGCAACTATGGTTGAAAAGTTTTATCATCTACCATATGTTCTAAATCTCTGATTTATTACTGATGAAGGCTATTGATAATTTAATTATCTTTAGTCATGATATTCTTTACTGAGCTAGTTGTGCTCACCCTTTTGCTTCACAATTCCTTTCAGGTAATAAGAGTGTAGCTGGGTCGAGCGGGGATAATAGGGGAATAGAACGGTGGTCTCTAGCTGTGGAGATTCTCCCTAACCAACATAGAAAAGTGTGTTATATACATCATTTAGTAGTTATATTTGGTGAATCAAATAGGGTGAGGCGAACCCAACTTTGGAAGGGTGTTTTGCCACTATCATACAAGATATCTAATGGCATATAACCTCGTGTTATCATAAGACAGGGTTGTGCACATCCACTTGCTGAGTATATCTACGAGCACTACCTATATAATCTTGGTGTTTGGTTGAAGTATAAGTCTCAATTAGAGACAGTGGAGATAATGATATGTCAAGAGAAGACTCATCATAGGAAAGAATATGATAGTAATCTTCTCGTTTTTCTTTGAGGTCTATTGGGTCAACCAAGGATAATTCTGTGGACATATGATATCTATCATAACCTAGACGCATGGGCTCCCATGTACGAAGGTTTCCTTGAGCACTTTCCAAAGATTCTAATTTCTAAAACAGTTTTTGACTATACATTTATGTAAGGTGCCATAGTGACGTGATATCCAAAGTTGGGATGAGAGTCACAGTTGATATATATAATTATATCGAAACACACAACATATGTGTTATTGTATTTTGCACGATAATTGTAGTAATAAAGTGTAGTTGTTTTATGTACCATGTATTTGGCGACTCAGAATAGGTTGGATGAATTGGACCTATTTTGGGGGCATCACAGTTGGTATCAGAGCTATAAGTAAAGAGCCCCGAGCCTCTCGCTGGTGACTTCGTTGTGTGGGATGCACCTAAGCCAGACTCTCCATAGGGGATGCCGTTCTACGGTGGCAAACTGATAGGTACCACTGTGAGGTGTTGTCCACGGATGGGACATGAGTCACAGTTGGTATTAGAGCTTAGGAATATGATCTCTGGCGGAAATCTGGGAATAGAACTAGGAGGGGAGAGATGAGTAAATCCTTCGCTAGTGTGTCTTACCTAAGCTGATTTTTGTTAGTTGATTAGTTAACAAAATGTGATATGTCAATTAACCTTTGTTTTGAAAGCTGTATTCTAGAATGATATCAGAAATACAGGAGATAAACAATGGAGAAATCATGATGATAGGGAAGATGGAATCTGAAATGAAAGTAAGGTATTCTCAACTCTTTGAAATACCAGGTACGTAAATTTCGAGGACGACATTTCATAAGGAGGGAAGATTTTAAGACCCCAAATTTTATTAAATAAAAGTATTCAATTTTTTCTATTTAGTAAATAGTTAAATTGATAAAAAGCTAAAGTTAAAGGTGATATGTGAAATTTTTTCAAAATAAGCAAGTGGTTATAAAATATTCATTGATGTCGGGCAATATTCGTTTGGTCGTGGATTATTCTTTCTGTCGGGGAATATTCGTACGACGACGCAGCCATTTGTGGTCCCCATAACAGAATAACTGCCTGGTGAAGAAAATGACAAATTTGAATTTTTATAAATAACAGCATAATCGTTACCGTTAACACTGTTGGAATACCCGGTGGTTAAAATATAGTAAAATGCATGGTTGCACAGTAGCACACGGTTTTGCACAATATTTTTGAATTATTGATTCTTACGTAAGAAGGCATTACTCAATAATTGTTATAGTAATCACTGTTCAATATTTTATTTTATTGGTTCAATAATTACTACGTTGATATTTTATATTATTGTTGTTTCAATAATTGTCACTGCACAGTATTTCTCAATATCGGATCAATAATTCATATTATTTGAATAATATTATGAGATAGCATTATTGGCAATGTCTAGAAAGTTCTGTCAAGGAGAGGTTTGGTCACCTAATTGCGCGCCAGTAAGGAGAAATCCTTATCGAAAAGCCCCCTCTTTCCTGGGAACTACCTGGTTGTCATTATTGTTATTCTGTAATATTATTTGTGAATAATTATTTATTGATTTATATGATAAGGAAATATTTATTTGATGCGGATATAAATGATGGATTTGTTTATGTGATTATAAATGAAAGAATTAATTTTGAGGTATTTTATCAGTATTTTATCTGATTGGAGGCATTAAAAGATCAAATCGGTGTTCTTAAAGCTCTATTGCGTGAGTTATAATTTTTAATCTTACTGTTGGATCGTTGTGATTTTTGGATATGTTATACATATATAAGTTGAGTATATGTCCACAAATTTTGAACCGTTAAAAATGAACCTATAATTTGTTATGAATTTTAAGAGGTGACTGATTCGGAAATTAGGTTTATAAATGATTTTGATAGAAAATTCTAGAATTGAGTGGGCCCCACTTGTGGTTGGTGAAGAAATGTGCTGAATTTTATTTCAAATGTGATGGGTGGCAATAGTAGCAGGTAAAACCATTAGGTAGCAGGTCAAGTCTGCTTCGGCGTGCTAACATTTTCCTATAAATAGAGGGTTAAGTTAGAATTGAAAATCACACCAGAAACATAAGCTTTCTCTTTTTCTCTCTCTATATTATTGAGCGTATTTTGTGAGTATTTATAAACTTTGTGAGTTTCTATTTATTAGTGCAAGTTTCCTTCAGCCTTATACCGATATTTCGATCAAAAGTACTGTTATTTTGAGGTAAGGGATTGTAAGGGTTATTATGTTTTTCAGTTTCGTAATTTTTTTGACCCTCAAAAATTCTGGAAAAATTTAAAATTATAATTTGATAAGTTTTCTAGATTGTGTCCAAAAATGACGATTTTTGGATATATAGATTAGGAGTTATGAATTTTATGGGAAAATACTATTTTAAAAGTAAACCCTTATAACTTCTTGTGGTTAACTCCAAAATTGGTGAAATTTGTATTGGGAGTACATGTATATAACAGAAGTATACTCTGTAAATTTCGGATTTTTTGGACAAAAGTACAATTTATGATAAATGCCTAAATATTCGGCAGTTTTGGCCATATGAAAAATAGTAAATGAATTTTAAAAATTTCGAGAAAAATATATGTTTAATATGGGACTATATTCTGCTAAATCCCAGAAAAGAAAATTTTGTGGGACTGATTTGGTATTTTTCATGAAAATAGACTAGTTATGAGTAAATAAATTAAATATGTTATGTGAGGTAAGAAAATTGAAAAATAGGATTTTATGGCTTGAGAATCCTATATGAGGTATATGCAGATTTTTTATGAGAGTTTTGGTTATTGGTGATGAAATCTTATGAGTTTGGCATTTTAGGATGATTAAATGCATTATTTAGTAAAGTGTAAACAATTAAAATAAAGTGTTTATAAGTTTAAGAAATGTTATTCTTTTAATATCATTATATCGAAATATTGGTATGAATTTTATTGTGGAATTTTTACATTTTTTATGTCGGGGTTAATATTCACGAGTTACTATTCACGACAAAATTGGTTTCTTTTTCTGACCAAATTATCGTTGATTTATGAATCTTACTCTTGAGATTAAATCTATATGTTGATTATATTATTTTTATTATCATGTATAACATTTTTATAACTCTAGTGATGGAATTTCTCTTTGACTTGAGTGTAAAGATGGGTAGATTATTGGTATGATCGTGACTATGGGTTCCCTTTGGCCAGTAGTGCAAAGTTGAATTGTTGAATGATATGATCATGACCATTAAATTTATAATTGAATATCTTTAGCTTAAGTGCAAAGGTGAATTGACCAACATGGTTATAATTATTGTTTATATAAATTCTGAAATGATTATGTATTTTTTTGAGATATTAATATCTTTGGCCTATAGTGCAAAGATGAATTATTGATGAATATCTTTGGCCTGTAGTGCAAAGATGACCTGTTGTTAAATATCTTTGGCTTGTAGTACAAAGATGATGTGTTGTTGAATATCTTTGGCCAGTAGTGCAAAGATGAACTGTTGACGAATATCTTTGGCCCGTAGTGCAAAGATGAATTTATTAGTATGATTATGAACAGGAACTGTGATTTGGTATAACCATGATCTTTGATGTTTCAGGTAAAGACATGTGATGAAAATTATTTTTGTCCATGGATGAGAAGAGAAATTTCGAACCACAATTTTGATTATGAGTTATTCACATGATTGTGGACAAGAACTGTTGATTTATGTTACAGGGATAAAACATTGTTGGTGGACTTTTAATATGGAGAAGATAATAGACTTTATAGTCTATTTGACTCTTCTAATGGATTGCTCGTTCCGCTGCAACTATGGTTGAAAAGTTTTATCATCTACCATATGTTCTAAATCTCTGATTTATTACTGATGAAGGCTATTGATAATTTAATTATCTTTAGTCATGATATTCTTTACTGAGCTAGTTGTGCTCACCCTTTTGCTTCACAATTCCTTTCAGGTAATAAGAGTGTAGTTGGGTCGAGCGGGAATAACAGGGGAATAAAACGGTGGTCTCTAGCTGGGGAGATTCTCCCCAACCAGCATAGAAAAGTGTGTTGTATACATCATTTAGTAGTTATATTTGGTGAATCAAATAGGGTGAGGCGAACCCAACTTTGGAAGGGTGTTTTGCCACTATCATACAAGATGTTTAATGGCATATAACCTCGTGTTATCATAAGACAGGATTATGCACATTCATTTGCTGAGTATATCTACGAGCACTACCTATATAATCTTGGTGTTTGGTTGAAGTATAACACTCAATTAGAGACAATGAAGATAATGATATGTCAAGAGAAGACTCACCATTGGAAAGAATATGATAGTAATCTTCTCATTTTTCTTTGGGGTCTATTGGGTCAACCAAGGATAATTCTGTGGACATATGATATCTTTCATAACCTAGACACATGGGCTCCCATGTACGAAGGTTTCCTTGAGCACTTCCCAAATATTCTAATTTCTAAAACAGTTTTTGACTATACATTTATGTAAGGTGCCATTGTGACGTGTTATCCAAGGTTGGGATGAGAGTCACAGTTGATATATATATAATTGTATCAAAACTCACAACATATGTGTTGTTGTATTTTGCACGACAATTGTAGTAATTAAGTTGTAGTTGGTTTCTGTACCATGTATTTGGCGACTCAGAATAGGTTGGATGGATTGGGCCTATTTTGGGGGCGTCACATATTTGCTGCATAATATCTCTCATATTATGGATTCAATTATTGTCACAGTATCATCTACATAATATTTTATATTATTAAATCAATAATTGAGACGACAAAGTTATTCATATTATTATTTGCAATATTGATAATGTCTAGAAAGTTCTGTCGGAGAAAGAGGTTTGGTCACCTAATTGCGCGCCAATAGGGAGAAATCCTTATCGGAAAGCCCTCTCTTTCATGAGAATTATCTGATTGTTAAATATTGTGAGTTATAATATTAATGATGAATAAATTCGTGTTGATTAAAGATAAAATTGATATTTCCATTGTGTTGGGATTATTAGTGTTAGTGGAAATCGACATTTATTTCGATAATACTTGATTTCTGGAGATTATATTGACCAATCGGGTAATTAATCGGATAAATAAGTAATTAATTACTATTAGTTCACATGCATATAACTATTTGCTCACATGAATGGAACTATTGGTTCACATGCATTACTATTAGGGGAGGTGGTGCAAGATTGATAATACTTGCAGGACTAAATTAAAAATGGAGGAAAAGATGAAGCTACTATACTGTAATAATTCGTGCCCCAAAACGTGCAATTATTGAAAGTATGTTTTCCTATAAATAGAAACTCATTCTTCTTTTATTTTCACTAATTCACTAATACTCACAAGAGCAATTATAGAGAGAGAAGCTATAAAGAAGAAGAATAAGAGTATTCAGCTACTTTACTATTCCAGTATTAAGTCTTCTTTTAAGGTAAGAGATATTATTTTTATTCAGTATTCATAAGGAATAATATTTTCTTTCATATACTCTGTAGTATGTGAATAATATTATTTTGTCTCGTATTCCTGATTATACCCTCATTTTGTTAAAGTATTGCTTCTATACTCTGTGAAATTAGTAGAATATCCTTGAAATTTGCGCTTCATTTAGTATCATTTTACAAGGATAATTTCTGCACATTCTCGTTCAATTTTAAGCTTTTCATGCCGGAGTATTGTCCATGAGTACTATTCATTTATACAGTACTATTCACGGGTACTATTCATAAAGTAATATTCACGAGATACTATTCACTCGGGTAATATTCACCCGGAGTATCATTCTTGACAAAAATTGATTTCTTTGTTGTCCAAATTATTTTTGATACAATATTATTCTTGAATTTTACTCTACAAAGTAGTATTATGTTGACAATTTGGACATTATTGAATTCTAGATAAATTAAAGTACTATTCATGAGTTATTATTCACGGATTACTATTCACCAAATTATTATTCACTCTAGTATTATTCATTCGGGTATTCGGGACACTTTTTGTGGCGGGGTACTATTCACAGGGTACTATTCCCGAAGTACTATTCACGGAGTACGATTCACCCGAAAAATATATTTCTTTTCTGTCCAAATTATTTTGGTACATGAATATTATTCTTGAATTTTACTCCATAAAGCAGTATCATGTTGACAATTTGGATATTTTTAAACTCTGGATAAATTTAATGTCTTTAATATGTATTCTTGATTTCGTTTGATTAATGCTTATATCATTGTCATCATCCTCATGCTTATATTATGATGAAAGTCATCTTTGGCTTACGTGCATTGATGGACTGTTGATTATTGGTTTTACAGTTGTATATTTTTGGCTTATGTGCAAAGATGGACTGTTGATTATTGGTTTTATAGTTGTATATCTTTGGTTTACGTGCAAAGATGGACATATGTATGACATGATCATAACCACTGGTGATAATAACAAATATCCTTGGCCCGTAATGCATGGATAATTCAATGATGTGATTAGCGGGATCATGACCATTAGTTAACAATTGAATGTCTTTGGCCGTACTGTACTGACAGACAATTGATTGGTTTGATCATGACCATTTGTTTTATAGTTAAATATCTTTGGCCTGTAGTGCAAAGGTAGACAACTGATTGGTATGATCATTGTTATTACATTTGAATATCTTTAGCCTTTGGGGTAAGGATATTGAGTGAACGTTCTATTAAGCCTTTGTGGCAAGGAATTACTGTTGATTCATATTGTTATAAATATGAATTGTGGATTTAACAATAATCGTTTGTGGTTCAGGTGAAGACAAGTGATGAGATTTCTTTTTGTCTTGGGTATAATAAAGAACTATTGATGAGTATTACAAGAATGAAATATTAACGATGGACTTTTAATATAGAGGAGATAGTAGACATTATGTTCTACTTGACTCTTCTAATTGATTGCTTATTCTGATGCAGTTGTTGATCTAAAACTTGTTGTCTATTATATTCTATCAGTTGTTATACTGTTGAAGGCTATGGATAATTTATTATGCATTATCTTAGTCATAATATTTCTTACTGGGCTAGTTGAGCTCACCCTTTCTTTCATTGTTCTCTTCAGGAAATGAGAATATAGCTGGGACGAGTCGGGGAACAGATTGATGGTCCAGATGGTTGTTTTAGTAATCATCACTATTCTATAAAATAGTGTGACAATAAATATAATGAGGACTCTATTTGAGAGTGGATATTGTCTTGAAGACAATATTCTTGTTTAAACTCTCAGCTATGTTTCGTCGTATTTTGCACGACAGTTTTATAATTAAGTTTTTATTTGATTTATATGCCATGTATTTGACAACTCAAGATGTGTGATGTATACCTATTTTGGGGGCGTCACAGTTGGTATCAAAGCTTAGGGATATGATCCCTAGCTGAGGTGTGAGACTAGAACTAGGAGGGGAGAGACGGGTAATTCCTTCGCTAGTATAACCTACCTAAGTTTATTTGGTATTTATTTGGTCGGTCAGAATATAGGGATAATATGTGGTATGTCAATTAACCCTTATTTTGAAACTATATTCTAGAATGATATCTGAAATACAGGAGATGAGAAATGGGAAAATCATGATAGAGAGGATATAACCGGGAAGGTACAATCCAAAAAGAAAGCAAGGTATTCTCATCTCTTCGGCATACCAGGTACGTAAATTTCGAGGCGAAATTTTATAAGGAGGGGAGATTGTGAGATCCCGAATTTTATGAAATGAAAGTATTCAATTTTCCTATAATTATTATCTTATTTAGTAAATGGTTAAATTGAGAAATGGTTAAAGTTAAGGCTGATATGTGAAAAATTTTCAAAGTATGCAAGTGTTATATAATATTCGATTGGTTAGGGAATATTCGTTTTAACAAGGAATATTCGTACGACGGCACAATCATTGGTGGACCCCACAACGGAAGTATTGTCGTAGTTAGAAAACGATAGAATTATCTTTTTATAAAAATAACGACGAAAGTGTTACCGTTAAAACTGTTAAAATATCCGGTAGTAAAAGTACAGTAATACGCGTGGTGGCATAGTAGCGCACGATATTGATTATTGATGCTTACGTGAGAAGTCACTTAGTTATACTCAATTATTGCTACAGTAATTGATGCATCATATCTCTCATATTATTGATTCAATTATTGTCACAGTATCATCTGCATAATATTTTATATATTATTAAATCAATAATTGAGATTACAAATTTATTCATATTATTATTTACAATATTGACAATGTCTAGAAGTTCTGTCAAGGAGAGGTTTGGTCACCTAATTGCGCGCTAATAAGGAGAAATCCTTATCGGAAAGCCCCCTCTTTCCTGGGAACGACCTGGTTGTTAAATATTGTGAGTTATAATATTAATGGTGAATAAGTTCATATTGATTAAAGATGAAATTGATCTCCATTATGTTGGAATTATTAGTGTTAGTAGAAATCGACATTTATTTCGATATTAATTGGTGTCTGGAAGTTATACTGACCAGTCGGGTAATTAATCAGATAAATGAGCAATTAATTGCTATTAATACACATGATTATAACTATTTATTCACATGTGTGTACTATTGATTCACATTCTTGTACTATTAGGGGAGTTGGTGCAAGATTGATAATACTTGCATGACTAAGTTAAAAATAGAGGTATAGATAGAGGTACTATACTGTAATTCATATTTTCACATGTCTAGAACTATTAATTCACATGATTTACTATTAGGGGAGGTGGTGCAAGTTTGATAATACTTGCAGGACTAAATTAAAAATGAAGAAAAAGAGGTAGGTATTATACTGTAATATTTTGAGCCCCAAAATGTGCAATTATTGAAACTATATTTTCTTATAAATAGAAGCTTATTCTTCCTTCATTTCTCACCAATTCACTAAAGCTATAAAGTAATTATTATAGAGAGAAATTATAGAGATAAAGAAGAAGAGAAGTCTGCTATCTCACTATTCCAGTATCCAGTTTTCTTCTAATGTAAGGGGTATTATTTCTTTCGTATTTATGAAGAGAGCTTCTGTCATTCCATTCTTTATTATTATGTTGGAATAACCTGCCTATGCGAAGTACCGCATACATGGTGAAATTCTTCTGTTATTCCATTCTTTATTATTCTGTTGGAATATCCTGTATGTGAGGATTACGCATGACCTAGTTCCATTCTTTATTATTCTGTTGGAATATCCTGTCTGTGCGTATTACGCATGACCCGGTTCCATTATTTATTATTCTGTTAGGAATAACCTGTTTGTATGGTCTATCGCTTGCCTGGTGAATTCTTTTGTTATTCCATTCTTTATTATTCTGTTGGAATAACCTGTCTACGCGGACTACCGCGTGCATGGTGAATGACCTTTCGTATTCATTCTTTATTAAATTGTGGAAATGATCTGTCTACGTGGATTACCGCATGGCGGGTGAAAATCCATTTACAGTTTCGTATATTCTATTATACTCGTATGAGATATCATTTCTTTTGTACTCGTCATGGAATATCATTTTCTTTGGTATTTTTCTTTTACGAGTTACTATTCACGAGTTACTATTCACCCGGTTACTATTCACTTTAGTATTATTCACTCGGGTATTCAGGGCACTTTTTCATGTCGAAGTACTATTCACGAGTTACTATTTACAGGTTACTATTCACCAAATTATTATTCACTCTAGTATTATTCACTTGGATATTCTGGACACTTTTCGTGTCGGGGTACTATTCACAGGGTACTATTTTCGAAGTACTATTCACGGGGTACGATTCACCCGAAAAATATATTTCTTTTCTGTCCAAATTATTTTGGTACATGAATATTATTCTTGAATTTTACTCCACAAAGCAGTATCATGTTGACAATTTGGATATTTTTAAACTCTGGATAAATTTAAAGTCTTTAATATTTATCCTTGATTTCGTTTGATTAATACTTATATCATTGTCATCATCCACATGCATATATTGTGATGAAAGTCATCTTTGGCTTACGTGCATAGATGAACTGTTGATTATTGATTTTACAGTTGTATATTTGTGGCTTACGTGCAAAGATAGACTGTTGATTATTGGCTTTATAGTTGTATATCTTTGGCTTACGTGCAAAGATGGACAAGTGTATGACATGATCATAACCACTGGTGATAATAACGAATATCCTTGGCCCGTAGTGCATGGATAATTCGATGATGTGATTGACATGATCATGAACATTAGTTAACAGTTGAATGTCTTTGGCCGTAGTGCACTGACAGACAATTGATTGGTATGATCATGACCATTGGTTTTATAGTTGAATATCTTTGGCCCGTAGTGCAAATGTAGACAACTGATTGGTATGATCATTGTTATTACATTTGAATATATTTAGCCTTTGGGGTAAGGATATTGAGTGAACGTTCTATTAAGCCTTGTGGCAAGGAATTACTGTTGATTCATATTGTTATAAATATGAATTGTGGATTTAACTATAATCGTTGGTGGTTCAGGTGAAGACAGGTGATGAGATTTCTTTTTATTTTGGGTATAATAAAGAACTATTGATGAGTATTACATGAATGAAATATTAACGATGGACTTTTAATATTGAGGAGATAGTAGACATTATGTTCTACTTGACTCTTCTAATGGATTGTTTATTCTGATGCAGTTGTTGATCTAAAACTTGTTGTCTATTATATTTTATCAGTTGTTATACTGTTGAAGGCTAAGGATAATTTATTCTGCATTATCTTAGTCATAATATTTCTTACTGGGCTAGTTGAGATCACCCTTTCTTTCACTGTTCTCTTCAGAAATGAGAATATAGCTGGGACGAGTCGGGGAACAAATTGATGGTCTAGATGGTTGTTTTAATAATCATCACTATTCTATAAAATAGTGTGACAATAAATGTAATGAGGACTCTATTTGAGAGTGGATATTGTCTAAAAGGCAATATTCTTGTTTAAACTCTCAGCTATGTTTTGTCGTATTTTGCACGATAGTTGTATAATTAAGTTTGTATTGGGGGCGTCACAAACAATCTTGGGTATCATGTCCCGGAGCTCCAAAATGATAAGCATATTTCTTGTTTGTATTAAAATTCTTTCCATTTGGATTGGCCGGAGGAATGAGCTGGACAATTTTCTTCTGCGCTGTCAGAAGCTTGAGTATGTTTTCCAATGAGTCACCTAAGGGTGTGAAAACTATTTGACGTCTGACCTTTTCAACTTTTTGCAATGGAGGATTTGAGGATTGTGCAGATGCTTGAAAAGGGGAATAGTTTTTCCTTTGAATGAGTAAGTTTTGATTGCCTCTCTAAGTTTGTCTTCGCAGCAGCAAGGATACATCTTCTTCTTTCTTTTTATGAATCCTCCGACGGTTATTCTCATAATTTATGGATTATTTTGCATCGAGGAGCAGGCATAGCGAAATGGGGTAGTATTTTTTATTTTTTTCTTGACGGATTCCATGTCCAATCCAAACACCTCCTACTGCGGAGGCATAGAAATTATGAGGAATATGAAAATATACAGATATGAATCGAGTATTATTTTCATTAGTATTCGGTGGCACACATGTTGTATGTGTAAATTTTGTAGGATAAAATAAAAAAAAATTATAAAATTTAAAGTACTAAATAAAAAAATTAAAAATTTATATATAAAAGAACAAAATATAAATTACCTTAAAAGTGGATGGCTAAAAAGGCTTCAAAATTTATTTACACCAAACTCAGTCCTTATATATTATTAGTTTATATACCACCGCAATTGTGACGCCCCCAAAATAGGTATACAACACCCATTCTGAGTCGCTAAATACATGGTACAAAAACAACTACAATTTTATTAATACAATATAAAAACTGTGAGTTTAAATACAAATATTGTCATCTAGACAATATCTACACTCAAATAAGTCCTCATTACAATTATTAATACACTATTTTACAGAATAATGAGGACTAATAGAACAACTTCTAGAACCATCATTCCACACCCCGACTAGTACTCGCTAAATTCTCGCCTCCTGAGAAGAAAAATGGAACAACAAGGAAAAGGGTGAGCTCAACTAGCCCAGTAAAGAACATTATGACAGAGATAATATAGAACAAATTATCGTTAGTCCTCAACAGGGAAAAATTTAATAGAATACAATAGACAACCAGTTTTAAATCAATCTTCGCAGCGGAAATAATAATTCATTAGAAGAGTTAAGTAGAGAATGCAAACTACTATCTTCTATATATGAATTTAAAAGTTCATCGTCGATATTTTATCCCTGTAACATCAATCAATATATATCTGGAATCAAATATTCAGCTTTGCACTACAGGCCAAAGATATTCATCAGTTGGTCATGTTCATCTAAACACCTGTTCATCTCTGCACTACGGGCCAAAGATATTAATCAGTAGGTCATGTTCATCTCAACACATGTTCATCTTTGCACTACGAGCCAAAGATATTCATCAAGAAATCATTCATCTTTGCACTACAGACCAAAGATATTCAGTAATATCATTATTTAGGACTGAGGATGATGAAAAATATTTTAAAGAAAACGAATCCAGTAAAACAAAAGAACAAGTATTAAGGATTCGTACTTTAAATAATCCCAGTTCAAAAATACTTCATAAATAACCAGATTGGAGTAAAAATTCAAGAATGAAGATCAAAACATAGATCCAATCAAAGATAGGAATCATAATAGACAATATTGGACACATAAAAGAAAATTTAATTTTTCTGTGAATAGTGTCGTATTCGTGAATAGTGTCGTATACGTGAATAATAACTTCGATCTCAAAAGATAGAAATTTCACAAAAAAAACATCATCACCCTTTGTGAATAGTACTCGTGAATAGTAACTCATGAATAGTAACTTGTGAATAGTAACTCATGAATAGTAACCCCGACATGAAAAAGTTCCAAATTTAATAAAAATTTCCAACCAATATTTCGGCTTAATGATATTGAAGAAATAATATCATTTTCGAATTACATAACATCCCTTACTTGAGAAAGAATAATACTTCTGACTGGAATACTGGATATAGTGCTGAAAGAACTTGCACCGTATATCAATACTCAAAGTACTAAAATACTCACAAATACGCTCGATATTATAGAGAGAGAAAGAGAGAGAAATCTTTAGTTTCTAGTGTAATTTTTAATTCTAACCTAAGCACCCTATTTATAGGAAAATGCTTAGAACACCAAAGCAGAAAATTTAATATAATATTTATATTTATATTATAAATTCTCTACGCACACTTAGCATCTGAAATCAGCCACCTAATCACATGTTAAATGAGTCCCAATAATGTAAAAAATGTTTTTGCTAATATAATTATTTAAAACTTCCAAAAATCAATTATTCTGGAACCTCGGAACTTCAATAATTCATAATAAATATCCTTTTTTATGAGAAATTTCGAATCTCACGACCTTTCATAGGAAATTCAATTCTCTACAACTTTGCAGAAGAAAGTTTTTCCAAATTCCAAACAGAAATTGACCGAAATTTATAAACGGACAATTTTACAGGCTATAATCAAATTTCAATCAAGAAATTGGCCCAAAGACATGTTTAACATGTTTTAAACAATTTTTGCAACAAAAATACTCCTCATCCTCATATACTCATATATCCCACATTCATTGTAAAAATATCCCCATTATTATATTATAATAATATAATAAAATATTATTTTATCAGAAAAGATAAAATTTCAATTTTTAACAATTGTCACTTTAAAAATTTTCTTCATCTATATCCACATAAAATCAATATTTTTCTCATCATATAAATCAATAATTAATTATTCACAAATAATATTACAGAATCACAATATTGTCAACCAGGCCGTTCCCAGGAAAGAGGGGGCTTTCCAATAAAGATTTCCCTACCTGGCGCGCAATTAAGTGACCAAACCTCTCCTTAGAAAGAATTTTCTAGACATTGCCAATAATATTTTCTAATAATATTATTCAGATAATATAAATTATTGCTCCAATAATGAAAAATATTGTGTAGTGACAATTATTGAAATAACAGTAATATAAAAAAATCAACGCATCAATTATTGAATCAATAAAATAAAATACTGAACAGTAATTACTGTAACAATTATTGAGTAATGCCTTCTTACGTAAGAATCAATAATTGGTGCAATACCGTGTGCTACTGTTTAACAACGCGTATTACTGTGTTTTGACCACCGGGTATTCCAACAGTATTAACGGTAACAACTGCGCCGTTATTTATAACAACTTATACTTGTCATTTTCTTCATCCAATTGCTTTCCGTTATGGGGCCCACACAAGGCTGCGCCGTCGTACGAATATTCCCCGACAGCAAGAATATTCCACGACCAAACGAATATTCTCCGACGAAAATGAGTATTTTATAACCACTTGCTTATTTAAAATATTTGCGCATTTTACCCATAACTAACCACATTAATCAAATCAACCCTTACTATTTCAAAATGATAAATAGAGGAAATTAAATTTCAATTATTAATAATTTGGGGTCTTACAACCTCCCCTCCTTATGAAATTTTGTCCTCAAAATTGACGTACGTACCTGGTGTTTCGAAAAGATGAGGATACCTCGCTTTCATTTCCGTTTCCAACTCCCAAGTCATTTCCTCAATAGCATGGTTTCTCCACAAAACTTTAACTTGTGGTATGACCATCGTGCGTAGGACATGCTCCTTCCTATCCAAAATCTTGATAGGTACATCTTCATACGTTACGTCTTCGGCTATCTCGTCCGGTTCTAACTCAATAACATGGTTCGGGTCGTCCACATATTTACGCAACATCGATACGTGAAAAACGTTATGAACACGCGTCATACTTGGCGATAAAACGAGTCTATAGGCCACAGTTCCTATTCGATCTAGGATTTCAAATGGACTAATAACTCGAAGGTTAGAGCTTTCCTCACCTCGCCAATTCTCGCTTTTGGAATAACAACTTCTTGTACCTCCTTCTTCATATTCATTAGCTTCGGGGTGTAACTTGAATGTTTTTAACTTTATCGAGTAAAGTCGGTTCTACTTGTATATCATCACGTGAGTCCCTATAGTCTTTAACTCTATATCTATCATTTGTAAGTTATATGAAATGGGTCTTTGACAATATCGTATTCGTACTCGTATACGATCTTTTACTCAACACGTCAGCTACCACGTTCGCTTTTCCAGGATGGTATGGTCAGAACATGTGACGAAATGAGTCTCCTATTGAGTTCTTCGAAGCTCTTCCCACATTCCTTGCTCCATTCAAATTTTGTATCTCTACGAGTCAGCTGCGTTAATGGAGTAGCGATTCGAGAAAATCCTTCCACAAAATCTTCGATAATAACCAGCTAAGCATACAAAGCTACGTATTTCGATTACTGACTTAGGTTGCTCTCAACTGTGACTCATATCCCAATCTTGGATAGCACGTCACAGTGACACCTATCAGTTTACTACCGCACGAATATGGCGTCCCCTACGGAGAGTCTGGCTTCGGTGCATTCCACAAAGGAAGTCACCAGATAAAGGTTCAGGTACCAAATTCTATAGTTGAATTATTAACTCCTGAAGTTCAATAGGAGTCATGAGATTTTAGAAATGGGTTTTGTACCGGGTTCAAAGTCGATACAAAATTCAATATCACACTTTGGGAGTAAGTCAAGAAATTCTTAAGGAAATACATCAGGAAATTTACTAACAATAGAAATATCATTCAAATCTGACGTATTTTTGTTTAAGTCCATAACATGGGCTAAGAAAACTTGACATCCATTTTTCAATAAACGAATGACTTTATGGCTTGATATGAAAGTGTTTGACTTCAATGGTTTGGTTGCTTGAATTCGAATAACAGGTTGCTTAGGAATATGAAAACTAACAACCTTACGAAAGCAATCAATTTTGGCATGATGAGTAGTTAATCAATCAATCCCCAAAATCACATCAAAAACAAGTTTGGTTTCGCTACCGTACAATCTCGAGCGATATGCCCTTCCTTTCTATAATTATAGCATACCTTGAGTTGTTGTGGACAGTTTGGGCTGATGTGTCCCTCTTTTCCACATTTATAGCATACGACCGGTGGTCGTTCTCCTCCCTTAAAACCAGTTGCTGCTGGTACTGACGTCTTCGCAGTGTCATTGTTGAATCTCCTCTTTTTAAAATCTCCCCCCGACTCTCTTCTTCTATTTTCATGGCCACGATTACCACCAGAGTGGTTGTCGCTCTTGTCCGTATTTTTCTTTCTCCGCTGGTTATCGTTGTTCAGATGACTGCTGTCACCGGTATGATCCTGGTTGCGATCTCTTGGTTAAACGTACTCGCTATCTCGCTCTAATAATTGAGTCTTGTTGACAACATCTGAATATAAAGAAAATTTATGAGAGATAAGATATTACCGAATCTCGGGTTTTAAACCTCTCAGAAACATCCTCGTCATTCGTTCCTCATTCTCTACCAAATAAGGTGCAAACCTGGATAACTCTGCGAACTTCGCCTTGTATTGGGACACCGTCATGTTGTTTTGTTCTAGTCTAATAAATTCTACCTCTTTCATATGGCGAATACTTTCAGGAAAGTATTTTTCGTTGAAAAGTTTCTGAAACGTTTCCTAAGACATGCGGAGTGCGGCAAGCTGGGTATGTTTCACAGACTCCCACCAGTAATCTGCCTCGCCACGGAACATAAAGGTGACGAATGGAACCTTCTGTTCCTCCGTGCATCCCAAGACAACGAATATCTTGGAAATTTGCTTGACCCATGTTTCCGCCATGATCGGATCCGGCTTTCCCTTAAATTCTGGTGGTCCCAACTCTTTGAACTGTTTGGCCGTGACAAGCCGCGCGTTGCTATCATTTCCACCCGCATTCTGTACACGAGTCTCCCTCGTCTGGTTTTGCATGAACCGCAAAAAACTCCTAAACATCCTGTCGTCCATCATCTGCTCAGTGGTGTTGTTTACAGGAGGAATATTGTCTTCCTGTTGCACGTTCCCCTGGGTGGTGATTAAAGGTGTTTCCACGGTCTCATTAACTCCACCGTTAATATTCTCAGTTGCCATTCTTAAATATTGTCATAAAACAAGGGTTAATTAAATAATTTAACAAATCACATAATACCCCTATATTATGACCGACCAACAAATAAGCTTAGGTAGGACACACTAGCGAAGGATTTACTTGTCTCTCCCCTCCTAGTTCTATTCCCCGATCTCCGCCAGATACCATATCCCTAAGCTCTGATACCAACTGTGACGCCCCCAAAATAGGTATACAACACCCATTCTGAGTCGCCAAATACATGGTACAGAAACAACTACAACTTTATTAATACAACATAAAAACTGTGAGTTTAAATACAAATATTGTCATCTAGACAATATCCACACTCAAATAAGTCCTCATTACAATTATTAATACACTATTTTACAGAATAGTGAGGACTACTAGAACAACTTATAGAACCATCATTCCACACCCCGACTAGTACTCGCTACATTCTCGCCTCCTGAGAAGAAAATGGAACAACAAGGAAAAGGGTGAGCTCAACTAGCCCAGTAAAGAACATTATGACTAAGATAATATAGAACAAATTATCGTTAGTCCACAACAGAGAAAAATCTAATAGAATACAATAGACAACCAGTTTTAAATCAATCTTCGCAACGAAAATAATAATTCATTAGAAGAGTTAAATAGAGAATGCAAACTACTATCTTCTATATATGAATTTAAAAGTTCATCGTCGATATTTTATCCCTGTAACATCAATCAATATATATCTGGAATAAAATATTCAGCTTTGCACTACAGGCCAAAGATATTCATCAGTTGGTCATGTTCATCTAAACACCTGTTCATCTTTGCACTACGGGCCAAAGATATTAATCAGTCGGTCATGTTCATCTTAATACCTGTTCATCTTTGCACTACGAGCCAAAGATATTCATCAAGAAATCATTCATCTTTGCACTACAGGCCAAAGATATTCAGTAATATCATTATTTAGGACTGAGGATGAAGAAAAATATTTTAAAGAAAACGAATCCAGTGAAACAAAAGAACGAGTATTAAGGATTCGTACTTTAAATAATCTCAGTTCAAAAATACTTCATAAATAACCAGATTGGAGTAAAATTCAAGAATGAAGATCAAAACATAGATCCAATCAAAGATAGGAATCATAATAGACAATCTTAGACCCAGAAAAGAAAATTTAATTTTTCTGTGAATAGTGTCGTATACGTGAATAGTAACTCCGACCTCAAAAGATAGAAATTTCACAAAAAAAAACATCATCACGCTTCGTGAATAGTACTCGTGAATAGTAACTTGTGAATAGTAACTCATAAATAGTAACTCGTGAATAGTAACTCATGAATAGTAACCCCGGCATGAAAAAGTTCCAAATTTGATAAAAATTTCCAACCAATATTTCGGCATAATGTTATTGAAGAAATAATGTCATTTTCGAATAAAATAACATCTCTTACCTCAGAAAGAATAGTACTTCTGACTGGAATACTGGATATAGTGCTGAAAGAACTTGCACCGTATAGCAATACTCAAAGTACTAAAATACTCACAAATACGCTCGATATTATAGAGAGAAAGAGAGAAATCTTTAGTTTCTGGTGTATTTTTAATTCTAACCTAAGCACCCTATTTATAGGAAAATGCTTAGAACACCAAAGCAGAAAATTTAATATAATATTAATATTTGTATTATAAATTCTCTACGCATATTTAGCATCTGAAATAAGCCACCTAATCACATGTTAAATGAGTCCCAACAATGTAAAAAAACGTTTTTGTTAATATAATTATTTAAAACTTCCAAAAATGAATTATTCTGGAACCTCGGAACTTCAATAATTCATAATAAATATCCCTTTTATCAGAAAATTCGAATCTCGTTATTTTTTATAGGAAATTCAATTCTCTACAACTTTGCAGAAGAAAATTTTTCCAAATTCCAAACAGAAATTGACCGAAATCCATAAACGGACGATTTTACAGGCTATAATCAAATTTCAATCAAGAAATAGGCTCACGGACATGTTTAACATATTTGAAACAACTTTTATAACAAAAATACTACTTATCCTCATATACTCATATCCCACATTCATTGTAAAAATATCCCCATTATTATATTATAATAATATAATAAAATATTATTTTATCAGAAAAGATAAAATTTCAATTTTTAACAATTGTCACTTTAAAAAAAAATTTCATCTATATCCACATAAAATCAATATTTTTCTCATCATATAAATTAATAATTAATTATTCACAAATAATATTACAGAATCACAGTACTGGCAACCAGGCCGTTCCCAGGAAAGAGGGAGCTTTCCAATAACGATTTCTCCTTACTGGCGCGTAATTAGGTGATCAAACCTCTCCTTAGACAGAATTTTCTAGACATTGCCAATAATGTTTTCTAATAATATTATTCAGATAATATAAATTATTGCTCCGATAACGAAAAATATTGTGTAGTGACAATTATTGAAATAACAGTAATATAAAAAATCAACGCAACAATTATTGAATTAATAAAATAAAATACTGAACAGTAATTACTGTAACAATTATTGAGTAATGCCTTCTTACGTAAGAATCAATAATTGGTGCAATACCGTGTGCTACTGTTCAACAACGCGTATTACTGTGTTTTAACCTCCGGGTATTTCAACAGTATTAACGGTAATAACTGCGACGTTATTTATAACAACTTATACTTGTCGTTTTCTTCATCTAATTGTTTTCCGTTATGGGGCCCACATAAGGTTGCGCCGTCGTACGAATATTCTCCGACAGCAAGAATATTTCACGACCAAACGAATATTCTTCGACAACAATGAGTATTTTATACCCACTTGCTTATTTGAAATATTTGCGCATTTTACCCATAACTAACCACATTAATCAAATCAACTCTTACTATTTCAAAATGATAAATAGAGAAATTAAATTTTAATTATTAATAATTTGGGGTCTTACAACAATTGCATGTCCAATTAATTTTACATATTCATTTGAAGTTAATATTAAGACTGTAAAATGAATAAATAATTCGGGCTCGATTTGTATCCGTTCGATAAAGAGTTCGATTTGAGCTCGACTCGAAATATAAATGAGTCAAATATAAGAAAATTTTAAAGTTCGATAATATACTCGAACATACTCAAATTATAATTTTCTATTGATACTCGGGTCATATGTGTTCAAAAAGTACAAACTGTTTGGACTCGATTCGAGGTCGTGCTCGATTCGGTAGCTAAACGAGCTTCAATCAAACTTTATTTTGTACTCGATAAATTTTTTGAATCAAATCTGAGCAACTCAATACTCGACTCGATTCGGTTCATTTACACCCTTAACTAATATATCCTAATTTTGAAAAGAGGGAGTAATTAACAATATCTCCCCATTGACACACTCATTCAAGTCTTTGTCACGACATGTATATTGAATTTGGAATACACTACCACTAGTGTATTAATGAGAGATCCGGTTAAAGTTGGTCATGTGAACAATATAATACTGACACGCAGAGAGAGATCACATCTTGCCTGCGTGTCGATACTGTACTGATCAATTAACAAAAATTAACTTCATACTAACCACTCACATTAAGGAGTACTGCAGCTGTACTAAGTGGATCAATTCGTTTCCCCCAATTTAAGATTTTGACATTTTTTGGCATATCATTAAATCGTTTCAAATTAAACCTCAACTTCTAATTTTACATTCATTTCCTTGTCCTGAATTTCACCCTCCCCTTTGTGCAATGATAAAATGCTTTAGTGATACCAAAACATAAATAAATAAAATAAAATTATGGACCCAACAAAAACTTGAAAATAAAATTTTTAAAAATCCACATTTAATTTTCACAACTAAAATGAAAAGCCAATGTTAAAAGCCACAAATTTCACAACCACTCGATTAGAAAGACATCCTGGGCTGTATAATGTTTATGCCGACATATCTGTATTAATAAAGAGGGAGAAGTAAGAGAAGTATATATCAAAGAACAATATAATCTCATAATCAAATACACATCATTTACTATTACAATATCAAAGAACTAATCAAACCTCCCTAGAGGAGGAGCCTCCATCAAGGAGGAAACACATTTCATATTAGGTGAGAATCTAACCTGAGAATCTGAGACTTAAAAATCACAGTACCTTTGTCGTAACACTCGGCTCCTTTTTGTCCCTAATAGTAGTGTGTACAAATAACTACTACTCCCTCCATTCCTAAGTAAGTGTCATTTAAGATTTTTGTACATAGATTAAGAAAGTCATTTAATACTATCCTTTAATAGTTAAAATATGTGTAAAATTCCATCACTACCCCTTTATGGAAAGTTAAAAACTATTAATACTAAAAGTGAGAATTTCTTGAGACAATGAGAGAATGTAAGGGTAATATAGAAAAATAAATAATTTATTCTCCTAGAAAGCTGTATACGACAAATAATTTGGAACAAATTTTTTCTTTCAAAACGTCACTTATTTAGGAATGGAGGAAGTAGTAATCTAATAAAACTGGAGGAAATGTGACATTTTTTCTTCTTTTTTTTTGGTATGAACAAATCTTTGAAGTCTTTTTACTTTCCCTTTTTTTGGTATGAACATCTGATTGCCTCTTAATGGACTGCCTCTTATTCGCTAAGAGGCATGATGCTGTTTGTTTTGTTTTTTGTTACCTCTGAATGCCTCTTAATCGGTAAGACAGAAAATGAAATCTTAATAATTAAGAGGTACCTCTTAATGAATTTTTTTTGCTAATTTTTTTTATATGAATATATTAAACAATATTATGCACTCATTTTTATTAAATTGAATATTTAAAATTATTAAATAAAATTTTATCTTTCAAAATGGTAAAATAGTGTCATTAAGAGACAACTTACTTTTTAGTTATCAAACAATATTTTAGATTCAGACCTCATAACCATTCAGATGATCTAATTTATTAAGACATCATAATCATTCAGATCTTAATTCCCAAATTTATCAAACACAACCTTATTCTCGTATTTTAGAACGTGTGCGGAATAACTAAACACGCCTTGATAAAATGAAATGGCTATTGTGTGCACCCTCTCAAGGCAATAGTATTTCTATCAGGTTATTCTAGGATTATCCAGATCAACTTTTTTTAAAAAAAAAATAATAATTTTTTTTAAAAAAAACGGATTATTCTGATTTAGATGAAGAAAAAGTAATGCTCCCCCCAAGGTTTGGTCTCTACGCTAAATTGGATATATTTGGTTTACCAACGTTGATCTGGGCAATGCGTTTAAGCTCCAACCACTACAATTGTGAGTTAAATAAGTAACAATACCGACAAAATTTTCAAATGTCAACGACCAAACCACTGGACATCAACTCAAGCACGTTCTACTAGCCAAAAAGCAATATCAGAATCACTTGATGTACAAGTTCTACATATTATCAAACCACCATACTTCCCGTAATCACAGGAATCATGAACTTAAAACCAACTAAATCAAAATACTTGCGGAATTGCAAAAAAGAAATCAGATCTTTTACGGTAACATCAGGGTAAAAACGATATCGAAACTTCTACAGTTCTATGTAAATCCATCATTCGAGTCAATAAAGGGTCAGTTAAATAAAAGATATCGAAACTTCTACAGCTCTATGCTTATGTATACATATAACATTAACTTCTATTTCTACTGGTTTTCTAACAAGCCCGAACTTTCAGCCAGCAAATAGAACAATACCAATAAATTACAGCTGGCTGTACCTAGTCATACAAAAGCTAAACAGCACAGCAACAGAAAATGAATAACTGAAAAAGAAAAGCGTTATTACAGCAATGATAACTCGAACAGCTATCCAATATACCATTCTTCGTGATGAAATTTGTCTAGTATGATCAGGCCTTCACCGCTGGGGCAGAATGTTGTTTTTCATCTGTTATAGCATCACCTTCTTCCTCATCTTCATCTGCCTCATCGGCCAGTTTGGTTAGCTCATCCTGGATCATGAGCTTTATAGACGACTTTCTTGGCGTGAGATCCGTATTAAATCGCATAACTGGAAAAGAACAAAGTACGTTGTCACCAACTTTAATTATAAAACACACCAAAAAAAAGATCTACATTATAAGGGAAATCCGCAACGCATGTGCCATAAAGTGATCATATTCTCCTATGAGTAATGCTATGAACACAAATCATACACAAAATTGAGCACAAATAACACGATATATGATGTGTAGTATTTGGGCTCACCACAACAACCAACTCTCCTTATAAATGGGTTCACTAACTACTTGCACATCATATGGCATGTCATTGTGAATAATTGTGTGTATAGTTTGTGTATAAAGCATTACTCCTCTCCCATTCCTTGCTTTTTGCACGCGTGTTCCCGCGTTTTATTTGATACATCACTCAGTTAAATGAAGCATCAGACTTAAAAGTAACCAGAAAAATGAAATGTGAAGAATGCGTACCAAGTTGCTTCAGAATGTCGGTGAAGGTTGCCTGCAACACAACCAAAAGATACGGAAATTATTTTACAACAATATCAATTAACGTTCAAGGAATACCAGGTAAAATATATAGTGGTTTACACATAATCTAATGAGTCAGTTGACTGCAAAGAAACCTAAAAGACAAATAACGACCACAACCAGATCCTGTAATATAACTCATGCACACAACCACAATCAGAGCACAAATGTAAAATGTGTCAATTGCATGTCCACCCTGGTTCTGAAATATACAGGTGGGTGAGTCGCAAAGTACACCAATTATCTACCTCAGGCAAATAATAAATATCAGATTCTCACCGTGTTAAAGTCCACCTCCTTCAGAATTTCGCATATTGCATTTCTAAGCTCATCATCACTAGGCCTTAATTTCTCCTCTTTAGGTTTCTCCTTCCCTTGCACAACTTTTTTCCCTTGCATTAAAGAGAAAAAAAGAATTTCAGAATATTGAGTTGGCTCAGAAAGTGGTTACTGACATTAAGCTAACACAAACTTTCCAGTTTTACTCTGTACTACCTCAAGAAGAAATTTATATTAGCTTGAGTAGGAAATTAGCTCAAGTGTACACAAAGGAAAGAGAATTGTTCTCACCGGCTTTCTCCTTGGAAGCAGATTTTTTTGGTGTGGAGGACTTCTCCTTGACTACTTCAGTCTTCTTCTTCCTCGAGAATGTCTTTGGACTTGTATCACTATTATCCTCAACCTTAGAATGACTTGAGGATGGTTTAGAAGGTGCTTTCTTTGGTGGACTTGACTTTTTAAGCATAGTAATTTTTTTGGTTTTAGTTTTTAGAGAGGAATTCTTCTTTGCAGACGATTTTTTTGAACCCCGTTTGCGTTTCCTCGTGTCTTCCTCAGACTCGGATTCAGCTTCAGATTCCGTTTCTTTTTCCTCACTTTTGGTGGGTTCAGGTTTCTCATCCTCAGATCTTTCTGAAACGCCATTCACATTTTCCTGCTCTTCACGTTCGTCTTCATCTTCTTCTTGTTCTTCTTCGGACTCGTCTTCAGTCACAGGTTTACTCTTTTCCTCTTCCCCTTTAGATGCATTTTCAATCTTCTTTCGGCTCTGTAATATAAACCAAAACCAAAACCAAAAAAGGACAATTAAAGGTGAAGCATTCTTAATGAGAAGATGGATGGCTAAGCATGCTAGTCTTGAACTTTGTAAGAATATTTCCGATCAAGTATGAGAAGTATTTCCATAAATTAGTTGTCACACAGATGCAAGAAAACTAAGAAACAGGAACTGATATATCTTCATCTGACCACAACTAAAACATACCCCATATAGAAGTACACTCCGGGTCGAATTATTTGTTGTATTTTTCCAAACAGGTCTACAAAAAAATCAAAAATAGCAGACCCAATTCTTCCAGAGTATTGTAACTGGGAATTTGTTTAATGACGCCACACCCATAAGGCTTGGGGATGGGAAATTTGTTGATGATACCCCACAACCTTAAGGCTTGAGGCTGGGAATAAAATCATAATATTGACCTATTGTCACAATAGCACCTACAGAAAAACCAGCACATAAAAACAGTATGTTTACCTCAGCGATTATACACCAGAGTAGACTAGATTCTTTCTTACATAGACATTTAGATTAGATTCTTTCTTGCGGATAAACCGACTGTAACTAAAGTACTTTTTACCAGACAACATATCATGTGCAAGCATTGTTAAGCTATGACAAAGTTCTCATCTACATTAATCTACTTTCTATGCTTACATATCCTTTTCCTATTTTTATTAAGGGTATGCTTCTGTGGTGGGGGTGGGAGGCTGGTATTAATGCACAAATATATTTGCTGCTATTGTAGAACTGGATAATACCTTAGTTGAGCTTCTTGAAGGTGCACTCCCAGACGTTGATCCGCTGGTTTTGCTCGACCTCTTACGCTTTTTGCCTTTACTGGACTGATAGACATACAGAAGATGCATGAATTTACGAACCAAAAGCAAGGAGTAACTTTCCTTATTAAGCATTGCATATAAGAAACAACTTTTTCTGTACACAACCAACAACCGACCTGCTCTTTTTCAGCGAGTAATTCAGTAGTTGTAGCTTGAGGAGCCACCAAAAAGTCTATCAGCTTTGCAACAATATCTTCCTACATGCACAATGAAACTTCTCATCAAAATTGAGTTACCAGGCAAGGTTGCATTACAGTTTAGGATGCAAGTTATAAATTAAGTGATTCTACTTTTGGAAGAACATAAATTAAAGCTTAAAAGGCATAGCCGTCAAATAGTGAATATACTCAATATAGGGATTGTATCATGTATCAAAAATCCCCAAATCATGAAATCATGCATTTTGCACAATAATTACATATCTCAACATAAAAAGTACACAATTTTTTGAAGAATTAAGCATATTAGCTTTGATCTAAACTAGAGGCTTAATTAAAGTAGTCAAATAAGCCTATAAACAAACTATTAATATTCAAATTATAGTTTGATCCAAAATAGAGCAAGAATTAATAGCCAAAACCACTTTAAGTAATATTTATAAAGGAAGAGAGGGTAAAACATACTTTTAACTAAATAAGTATCAAACAAGTGATTTTAGTTCCAAACTGCAAAGTGGAGAGCAAAAGTCAACTCCAAAGTTCTTTTTTATGTTTTCATGTTTGAAAGAGAGATGATAAAACAAAAGTGGATAAAAAGACTTTATAAAATTCTAGAAAACATTTTAAGGCTTATTCTAAAGAACGAGTGGACACCTCTTCTGTTTGATAAGAAAAGACTAGTGTGTTATTATTTTATATAAAGTTTGTATCTAACTTAAAAATGTAACGTTAATGTGTCGTAAATCGTATTGCACTACAAGATACAGTCTCACTTTCAGTACACTATCTATACTTATCAAATTGCTCTTGTATTGTACCGTATGATGCATATCTCGTGTCATAACATGTTGACAACTATGCTTGAAGGTACAGGTATTACATCCACTTGAAATATTTAACTGGCAGATTTTTTCATGTCCATTATGGTTGTGTTTATCCATGGCATGCGCATTTTTGTGCTTGTTTTACCATGAACTTCAATTAACTTGACATGAGAATTCAGTGTGGAAGAAGTAGCAAGCTTTTAAAAAAGTTGTACTTTTCCAGTCAGATGGGATAAAAAGAATCTCGAGTTTTGATTGTAAGGTTTCGGGGTGGGGTATCAATGTATCAACAAAAATTTACAAGGGTTAATATCAAACAGTAATCATTAACAAACCTTCTTCGTAGTGGCCTTGGTTATTGGCAAGTCAAGCAAATCGCAAAATTCCAACAATTTTTCTTTAACACATTTGTCAATTTTTTCCTTTACTTTAATCTTTTGCTTGTCCTGCATAGAGGAAATTGTCAAATACCAAAAGGCTTAATGGTTTCTTTGAACAATACAGCCACTTAGCCTAGGCAGACCAAAATCTCAAGAACTACATAATGTACAAATTATATCTAAATGTACTTGCTCAAAAGCTTACCTCATTTTCATGCCACACAAAACCAGAAAACCGGGAGACATTACTCTTGACCTGAGTTGCCTGCAGAAATCAAGAATTACAGTCACCATTAAGGTAAATCTGTAAACTGCTATAAAGCTGACAAAATGTAGATTAACTTGAGTAATCCTACCATTATGTAGAAAATTCTATAGATAACTTGGGGGAACCCCAATAAAATTCAATGCGACACTGAGTTGATACTCTACGTTTTAAACAAATCTAACCGGGTTACCACGGGGTATCACATTAGAATGAAATTCTTAAGCTACAAGAGCTCTAAAAGCCTTGGCTTTAAAGAAATGATTTAAAATCTAGAGATAACTCGAAGAGACCTGGCAGAAAATGTAACACAACATAGTATAGCATCTTTACACAAATCGACGCTAGGGTAATCAGAGGTTTTTCTTTTTCTTTTTTTTTTAGGATAACCAGGGAGTATCCAGTATCATAAACAGTATGCTATAGAAGCTCTAAAAACCTTAGCTTTTTATAAATGATCTAATAATCAAAACAAGATTTGACACTGATCTCCCAGAAAATCTAATCGAAACCTCTTCTGACCAGAAGCAAGAATCTTCTCAAGAACGACTTATTTCTGATTGGAATCAGTTCAAACAAGATTAAAATAAGAGGGGCAAAGTGAACAAGCAGATAGCTACACCTAGGAGGGCCAACAGACAAACACTCCAAAACTCAAGGTTTACATTAGGATGATTGATTACTATAGCTGTCAAATTTAAATGAAAAATTAAGGTAACTTAATGAATCAAACGGACAAGGAGGCTTCATGACATCACCAGTTAACCGATAGCTTAATGCTGATGTATGATGTATCTAAATTTATGATGTGATACGATTGCTTATGAGCTACACAAAACAAACAAAAACCCTCAGATGGATGTGCATGACCTGGACTCTATATCCTTGTAACCTTATAGAAAGGAGAGATGTAGATTAAAACATCAGGATACTAAATATAAAAAATTTGAAGTATAAAGTACATCACCTTTCCTCTTCTTCCATAGAGAATTGTATGAAGCATTTTGCAAGTCTCTTCACTCTTCTTTTTTGATAACTTGTATGCCACTGGAACATAAATTCAAGTTTCAGATAACGACACTTGATTGATAAGTTATGTTGGAGAGAGAAAGATCGGTACTTAATTTCACGAAGGACAAAGAAAACAATTTCCAATACATTATGAAAACTGACAACACACAAGAAATGAAAATTCTACAACTAGTTTGTACGGGGAAATTACATGTCAACTAATACACGATAAGGATAGAGAAAACGATAGATGACATGAGAATATAAATCAAAAGTAAACTATTGTAAAGAATCAAGCTTGATCTAATAACAAATTTGACAACCAACATAGCAGCAATCCTAAACATGAACTGTAAACATTTCAAAGGTGGCAAAGCTATCAAGTGAAATCTTTAATGCATCATCTAACAAACAACATGTTTTGAACAGAGGGTAAACTAGTTGGAAATTCAATAGTCGTAAAACATAATGACCACGTATTTCAAGCTGCAATGTAACCAAGCCAATCAAGTCTTTTGGTATCAAATCAACCTCAGACACATGGGACTGACTGCAGCATTCTTTTAGGTTACAGGTTGTAGTGCAACTTATTGTTACCATTAGCCCCCATCCTACTCCACCCTCCTACCTAAGGATAACAAGGGGAAGGAGACCCGTAATCCATAACCTAGTGATCGACCACTTGAATCTGATTCATAACCACCTTAATAAGTAAAACTTATTCTTAGAAATTTTTAATGAGTAAAAACTTTATCTCATATGTTTCTTAGAAAGTAAAAAACTTATAAATAATAAATATGAAAACCACAAAATAGAACTGACATATAGAGGTGCTCATCGGTAAAAAACCGAACCAGTGCCGAAAATACAGAACCGGTACCGATCCGAAATTACCAAAAAAGCAAAAATCGGAACCAGAAACCGATACCGAGTTGCCAGTTCGGTACAAAATCGATACCGATTTTTTCGGTTCGGTTTTCGGTTATACCGCATGGTAATATATATAATTATTAATAATAATTAAATAATTTTTATTATATATTAACAATTTTTTTAAAACTAAGAAATCATTAACTATTAATAATAATTAATATTAATATATAAAATAAAACTACAAAACATTATTAATATATGTAAAAAATTTAATAAAACTACTATTATATAGAAATTATTAATATATATAAAAAATTATTTAATATATAAAAATACAAAATATTAACTATTAATTATTATATTATTAAATTTCGGTTTTTCGGTTTTTACCAAATTCAAAGTTCCTTACCACTACCGGTACCGAAAAGTGTAAAAAACCGAAAAACTAGTACCGAAAAAAACGGTACCGCCGGTTTCGATATCAACCGGTTCGGTAAAAAACCGAAAAAAACGAATGTTTTGAGCACCCCTACTGACATATACAAACCATAGTATAAAACTATTTTTTTTATTATTAAGAGAGAGAGAGAACAAAGAAAAAAATCATACTTAAAGATTTATGTGGGGCACACTATGACAATTGCATCTATCATGACACCTAGGAGAACTCAATGGGTTTGAGCCAAACCATCTTGTGTCGTCACGCTCAAATCCTGAAAATAGCTCCCAGTAATTACTTCAGCAATAGGTCCAATACATGCTATTCAATCAAAATAAGAAAACATATTCGTCCTCAGATAATGCATTGATGTTTACATCTTTGCAACTACAACAGATAGTTTAGATTAATGTTCAAGTCTAACGTAATAAGTAAATCATGCACTATCATGTTGTTAGACTACACGTGATCCCAATCTCTGAAAACTACGGCTATGGTTTGTCATAAAGGCTGATAACTTGATATCTAACTAGCATGCCATATGTAAGGATTGCCATCCAGTTCAGGTATATCCTTTGATTTAAATGACTGAAAGGAAGAGTGCAATGAAATAATTCCAAAAATAAATTGGATCAGTCAAAGCATACCATACCTGGAAGCATAGTTACCAAAAAAGCCATCCATAATAATGTTTCACATAAACAATGTATAACCAACTTGATTATATATTTAATAATATAAATATCACTTTGCGTCCAATTAACATTTGAAGCAAATATATTGAACAAATATTCATGTTTTTTTCTACAAATACTACTATACTATAAGAGCACATACTGCTAACAACCAATGCACCATCTTGGACCAATAGTGAGGATGTTGACAATTCCAAAATACATACAGCAAGTAGAAAGGCACTTTTAAGTGTTAACCCCAGAGTATTAATAATATACTTGTCATATACGAACATTAGGAAAAAGAGGAAATAATTTGAAGTTTCTATATTCTTTCTTTCTTGGTCGTTCATAAATCGTATATATAATCCTTGGTGTCTGTAGTAAAATTACCAAGTGGTCCAGAGTCGAGGGGTTCTAGTTTATATCAGCATCTTACTTCAATCTCAATGTTTGTTTTAAGCAATTTAATTCAGTCCTAAAGATTAAATACATACTCCCTCCTCCAATTTGAGTGTCATCTTGAAAATCTCAATCAGACAGATTTTAAGACATTCAACCAACACATTTACTATACATTGTTTCATAGCACATTTAGAAATTACATATTTTAATATAACTTTCTTTAAATCATTTTTTAACATATAAAGTTCAATTTTGAGAATTTTAATATTTCGCACACAATAAATCCTTGTTAGACACGTCATTTTTGGAACGCGACACTCAAAATGAGAAAAGTATTTACATATGAGACATCTGCATTGCTGTTTGTTACACAAATTAGTTGATACATCTTCTTTGCATTAAATGCTTAGAAGTTACAGTATGTGAAGTCTAAAATAGAATATGTTAATACAAACACAAAATGATACAATACAAGAAAGATGCGATGTTACAGTTAGTGAAGTCTGAAATAGAAGATGTTAATGATACAATACAAGAAAGGTGTAAGTCAATTAATTAATGGATGACTTGATACTCTGTGTATTCTACATAGTGGTGTAAATTAGTCAAGTAGAGCTTTGGATTGCCAAGCTCCATTCAAATATAGTAATGAGGAAAAATGAAGTGCAAGTTTCACCCATTTTTAATAAAAGACGAAATTGAGCCAAACTAAACCCAAGCTTGCGCAGTTAATGAGCTAAAAGATGTGATCAAGCTCGACTCATTCATCATATGAACCAATATCAAACAGGTGGAAATGAGTCGTGCTCGAGTAGCTTGATTTGTCATATAACCCTACCACCCTAGCTATCCCAAAATTGAAAATACTGATCAGTTACTAGAAATGATAATAATGAGTATACCAAAGAAATGATAGATGATAGAAGATAGAATTAGAAGGCAACTTAAAATAACAGTTACCCTATCATATAATCCAACTATTATCACGTAAATACAAGTCGAATCAATGATCAATCATTAAATATCCCTCCAAGACAAGAAACGCAATTGTTGACCAACACTCAAATAACTAATCAGTTCACCATCAAAAATCATACACTTATTAATATACCAAATCAGAATACCTGATGATTAGTTGTTTATCATTTTGTCCCACAAAAGATGTCCAAAGTACAAAAAAAATTGGTCCCCTACAAGATGTCTAAAGTACACAATTCAAATTCAAAATGTTATATAAAGACTAATACCCTCAAAGATGTCTAAAGTACACAATTCAAATTCAAAATGTTATATAAAGATTAATACCCTCAAAAGTACTTAAGTAGTGTCCACTCCTTTTAGGAAAAACAAAGAATCATTGTGTACTTACATGGGGTCCATTGTGGATAAAATTGAAACTTATTAATATCCTCTCCTTTGCTTTGTTTTTCTTAATTTGTGTGACAGGTGTACTCGAGACATTTTCTCTACGACAGAGGGAGTATTTCATAAAGGAACAGGAATAAAATTAATGAAGATAAGTATCAGGTAACAGAAAATGTGAATTTATTGTATATATGAACATTTCATACCCAAGCAAATGAACAAAAATATTACAAGAAAATAACATATTAATGGGTATATAGTGAACTGTACCATTGGGTATGTCTTTCAGCGCACTACCACGGCCCTGCAATTTACATTTTTAACCAAAGTAAATACCTCTACGAAATACGTATTATTTAACTATCTATTGAGTTGAAAATCAGGGAGACGTTTAAAAAGGAACACCTTTTCAATATGGAACTCCTTGACAGTATCTTTCTCAATAGTTGCGACCAGCCTTTCTACAGATTTTCGTTCACGTACAGGGCGGTCGATTGCAGGAGTCACAGGTGTTTTTGGTTCCTTCTCCTTTTTCTCTTCCACTGCCTTCTTCTTATTGACTTTCTCCCCAGCAGTTTTGGTTTTTCCACGCTTCTTTGTGACTTTTTCCTCAGCAACCTTTTCTGGCTTTTCATCATCCTCATCTGATCCAGCAGCATTCTCAACCTTATCCTCATTCTCATTGTTCATTTTTTTCCCATTCTCTTCCATCGCTTCACTCTCAGGTTCTTCTTTTTCTTGTTCTTCTTTTTCTAGTTCTTTTTCTTGTTCTTCTTTTTCCTTGCTTCCCTTCGACTCAGTTTCTTCTTTTTCCTTGCTTCCCTTCGACTCAGTTTCTTCTTTTGATTTACCTTCAGCGAGTTCCTCAGCTTCTTCCTTGTCTACATCCATTTTTGATGTCTCAACTTTCTCATCTTTCTTGTCATCCTCTTCCATCTCTTTTACTCCATCCTTTTCCTCATCTTTCTTCTCACTCACAGATTCACCTTCTTTCACCAGTGGAACAATTCCATTTTCCACAGCCTCCATACCTTCAGTCACAACCTTCTCCTCTCCCATAACTAATAAAAGTCCAAATTAATACCGAACCAAAAAATACCTTATATTAAGCAGACAGACAAAATTAGCCCTTTGTAAAGCATAAACAACTATTTAAACCATCAAAGAAAGCATTTTTAACAAGTACCGGGACTACTAAAATGACAAATAGATAAATATACCAAAAAGGAAGCTTCTTTAGCAAGCACAAACACTAAATCATATATATATATATATATATATATATATATATTATAAAAATAACCCGTAAAAACATATTTTCTTTATCTTTATCCTCGTAAATTCTACCAAAAAAATAAAAATGAAAGAAAGAAAGGCACAATTTTGAGCTTAAATATGTGAACGTATACATTAGTAAAATCTACAAACTTAAGTAAGATCTACAGAAACAGGAACATACAAACAAACTAACAAAGAACTAGACAAAAAATAAGCCAGAGGAAATAGAAAAAAAAAGTGACAAAAAATAGAAACAATAATAAAACCCTAAATTCCAAATTAAAAAAGCAACCTTTACACACAAATCACATACATAGAAACAAAAAAATTATAGAAAAAAATCATAGGAACAACACTGAAGTAAATTAAACGGAAAAACAGCTAGAATTTGAAAACTTACAGAAATTTTAGGGCTAAATTTGTCGTTTCAAAATTCTCAGATTTTCTACTCTCTCAGTTAGCTTGAGCGCTTTCGAGCCTAAAAGAGTAGAAAAAAGGGCATTTGTTTTTTAATGGACCGGACTTCAAATCCGGATTTAAAAACCAGTTAAAAGCCATGTCAGATGAGGATACTCGGCGAAATATGAAAACAGGAACTAAATGGACGGTTCAGATCTGTTTTTAACGCATCTGACTAGGACGTACGGTGGAGATTTTATCTTCGTTCTAGTTTTTTGAAACTCTTTAACCGGTAACCGAAACAAACGGTGTCATGTAAAATTGATGTCTATGAAGTGGTGTAGTACATCCGATTATAGTTGACTAATGACTCCTATTACAATCATTTATTTGGGAAGGAAATGATATTTTTAGGAGCGGTTATATGAATTTAATTTTATTCAATTGAATAATATAATGTTGATAGGTAAGTAGAAAGTGATTTATTTTTATGTATTAATATTGTATTGATTAATTTATTATGAAGTTAATTTTTTGATAATCAAATTCAATATTTTTAATCATAATTTTAATAATTTTCAAAATAATATATATAATTTTAAATATACAATTTGTATTAAAAAAATATAAAGTTACACCGAAAATATTAACTTTTTATTTATTTTGTCATATTAAGGGGTTTGGGCCCCACTAATAAAAAATTAAGGGAGGATCGGAGGAAAGGGTTGATCAAGCACGTCTGTCAACGATTTACAAGAAAAAAAACAGCCACACTCCACAAGAATAAAGGCAAAGATTCAAAACGCGACTTTGGTGACATCCCACTTAATCAAGAATTAACCCTGATCTATCTTAATTAATACATGGCATGAAATTTTAAAAACATATTAAATATATATTTACAGATAAATTACCACATATATGATCTCATGAAATTACTGTTGATTAGGGGTAGGGGTTCTATCCAAAACTATGACCCGGCAGGTTTCTTCCTGTATGGCGATTTTTGTTAAATCAATATAATGTTCTGATGTGTAAAATTGTTCTAAGAAATAAGAACGATTATAATTATCTGTTGCAGATTAATATGCTGTTTTGTATTGATTATTATTCTCAGTATGATAATTTAAAAGCTCAAGTAAGGAAACATAATAATTAACGGAAGCAATAATTAAAACTTACAGAAGAGTCTTGGATATCTTCAAACTCCAGATTTATATATTTATCAAGTATTTTACAGAAAGAGGTACAAAGAGAATGCAAAAGAAAATTTTAAAGAAAGTTCTACCTCAACAAGGGTGAGGTCTCCCTAATTTATACAAAAGAGAAGGAGAGAAAGGATCAGACGTGTCCTGGATAGTGGAGTCGAGCAGTAATCCTTATCTTTTTTCTTTATCCCTTAGCCGTAGGAAGTGGATGATAATAGACAATCTGTCGGCAAAGTGGGAATACTGTAGTGGACAGGTGGCTGTCAGCTTCTGATAATTGAGAGGTAACTGGATATGCATCGTTGCTGGTGGGAACAATGTACTTGTTTTCTTCTGATTATTGATGATGTAGTGGAATGATTTTATGACTTTTCTTTTCCTTTTTTATCCTGTGTCATTTTCTCAAAAATCATTGAAGTGAGAGAATCTCAAAAGTCTCCCATGGTAAGCTCCGGTTCTTGACTTTCTCCTGCTAACACATTAAATTGATTGTCATAATGTTTAGATTCTTCATCACTGTTAACAGTCTTCATAGAGGCATCATCCGGGACTAAGGATTGTAAGAATTGTGTTTTCATATAATCCATAGTTTTGACTAATAGTTCAGTTTCAGTAAGGTTTGGAAATTTTTGTTTTAATTCTGTTTGGATTTTAACAAAGGGATTAACTGGCGTTGATGCTGGAAGGCTCTGAGGTATAACATCTAAACAAGCTTGGGTATGACCTTTTATGGTCTTGAGGAGTTCTGGTAAAGTGGGATTAAGCCCTTTATCCAACCACTTGGTAAAAAAATACTTTTTTTAGGCGAGGGATTTTATTCTGATAATCGCACTGAAAATCCCACTTCCAAATCCAAGGAATTCCAAAACTGATTATGAAATGGGCAAACAGTTTTTGCATATATAATTCTTTATTTACTGGTATATGGGCATAGGCAACTTGCCATTCCTTGAATGCTGTTTGAACTGATTCTATTAGGGTGTCAATGGTGATACCTATTTTATCCCACCAAACGAAAAACTAGTTGGGAATTTCGCTTCTTAAAACTTCGGGACAGATACGGATGAACCAAGAGTGGTTATGGTTGGGATTCTGGTAATAAAATACGTGTGTAAAGGAATCAATATAATCCCAATAACTGTATCTGGTTTCTGTTAAATGTGTGGATTCAATGGTACGGGTGGTATGAGGATTAATACCCCAATTGACAAGAGGCATAATGCTCTTGATAGTGGTTTTGCTGTATTGGATTGGACTGGTCGGTTTAGATGGATCATGAAGCGTGTGCTTTATATCCATAAATGCTGTTTCTAAAATGATTTGCTCATATACATAACGATACTGGTTAAAACGAAGAGGAGACTGTTGAGTCGTTAAATAACGTCGCTTGATCTCCCATGGATCTTTCATCCATTTCTCATCATTCTGTTCAATAAACAATACTGTTTCTTCTACATAAGTATTTGGAATATACTGTTCGGGTAAAAGAAGAACATCTTTTACTGTAGGTTGGCTAGAAGAAGCCGAAGAATTACTGGACTGAGTGTTCAAGCTAGGAAATTTTGTATAATATAGATTAGTTCTGCCTCGACCTTTATGGTCGCGGCCACGACCTCTACTGATCATTCCTGCAAATATTCTCTGGTTAGAAAATCTGGTAAAGAATTATGGTTTCCTTTGATATATTCAATATCAAAGTCAAATACTGATAAAATACTTTGCCAAGTAGCAAATATTTGTTTGGATGCTAAATTCTGAACGTCCTTTTTAAAGATTTGTTTTGCAGCTGAACAGTAAACTCTAATTAAGAAGTGCTGATTTAAAAGATCATTTTGAAATTTTAAAACGCATTTGACATTTGAAAGACATTCTTTTTTAATAGTAGGATAATTTAAAGAGGGTCATTTCCAAGTTCCTGAAGTAAAGCGAATAAGATCTTCTTTATTACTGTTAGGATTAAATTAATTTAAAATACCACCATATCCTGTATTAGAAGCATCGGTCTGAACGATTTTTTTCCATTCCGGATTAGGTAGGGATAAACAAGGTAACTGTTTAACTCTAGATTTAATTTTTCTTACTGCATCAGTATGTTCTTCAGTCCAGGGTAAAGAATTTTTCCGAAGGCGAGTATACAGAATAGAAACATCTTGGGAAAGATTTGGATAATAATCACGAATATAATTTAAACTTCCCAAAAACCTTTGCAGTTGATTAATGTCTTTGATTTCATCCTGAAATTTAGATGCAAATTCAATACATCTATCAATTGGAATAATTGTTCCATTAGAAATATTATGTCCGAGAAATCTGATTTTTGTTTGGAAAAGTTTCATTTTAGGGGCAGAAACTACCAAACCATTTTTTATGATAACATTTTTAAAAATATTTAAATGTTTTATATGTTGTTCAATGGATGAAGAGAAAATTAAAACATCATCAATTGTAACAGATAATAAATTCAGTAAAAGGATTAAAAATATCATTCATGATGTGCTGGAATTCTAAAGGTCCATTTTTTACTCCAAATGGAAGAACATTCCATTCATAGTGACCAAAAGGTACTATAAAAGCAGTTTTATAAGTATCCCGTTCTCTAATTTGAATTTGCCAAAATCCTGATTTCATATCAAATTTTGAGAAAATAGTGGCATCATGAAGTCGGTCAAAAAGATCCTTCTTATTCGGAATTGGATATCTAATCCATTGAAGGGCTTCATTAAGAGGTTTATAGTTGATAACGAGTCGTGGAGTTCCTCGTTCAATTTCTGAATTTTTATTGACATAAAAGGCAGTACAGCTCTAGGGAGAGGTACTAGGTTTTATTAATTTTTTCTGTTGAAGGGACTCGATTTTAGATTTGCAAAGGAGTAAATATTCTTTCTTCATCTGGCTGGGTCGAGATTTAGTAGGAATATTTTTCTCATTAAAATTAGGGATATACGGAAGAGAAATAATATGTTTCTTCCTGTTCCAGAAAGCATTTGGGACATCACTACAGATTTCTGTTTGAAGAGTTTTATGGATTTACATGAATATTCTTGGACCGTAGTGCAGGGATGATTCGATGATGTGGTTTATTTATTAAGCTGAGTCACAGCGATAAAGTTGTTGAAAAGCTTTTTAAATCATAGAAGATAGTAGATAGCATGTTCTACTTGACTCTTCTAATGGATTGCTTGTTCTGCTGCAGTTAAACTTGTTGTCTATTATATTCTATCAGTTTAACATTGTTGAAGGCTAACGATAACTTATTCTGCATTATCTTAGTTATAATATTTTTTACTGGCTAGTGGAGCTCACCCTTTTGCTTTCATTATTCTTTTCAAGAAATGAGAACATAGCCGGGACTAGTCGGGGAATGGAGTGATGGTCCGAGATGGTTGTTTTTGCAATCCTCATTATTTAGTGTGATAATAAATGTAATGATGATTGAATTTGAGTTTGGATACTGTCTATGAGACAATATTCGTGTAAAAACTCTCAGCTCTGGTTGTATAATTAAGTTTATATTTGTATTATGTACCATGTATTTGGCGAACCAAGATGGGTGATGTATACCTATTTTGGGGGCGTCACAATAGAGAGAGAAGCTATAGAGAGATAGAAGAAGAGAAGTCTGCTACTTCACTATTCCAGTATCCAGTCTTCTTCTGAGGTAAGGGATATTATTTGTTGTATTCGTAAGGGAAATTATTTGTTGTATTCGTACGGGGTATTATTTGTTGTATTCGTAAGGGGTATTATTTCTTTCATATTCATGAAGAGAGTTATTTTCTTTCAATATTCGTAAGGGTTGTTATTCCATTCTTTATTATTCTGTTGGAATAACCTGTCTACGCGGACTACCGTATGCATGGTGAAATTCTTCTATTATTCCATTCTTTATTATTCTGTTAGAATAACCTATCTACGCGGACTACCGCATGCATGGTGAAATTCTTCTGTTATTTCATTCTTTATTATTCTGTTGGAATAACCTGTCTACGCGGACTACTGCATGCATGGTGAATGACCCTTCGTATTCATTCTTTATTAAATTATGGAAATGATCTGTTTACGTGGATTATCGCATGGCGGGTGAAAATCCATTTGCAGTTTCATGTATTCTATTATATTTATATGAGATATCATTTCTTTTGTACTCGTCATGGAATATCATTTTCTTTTGTATTTTCCTTTTATGTGTACTATTCACGGAGTACTATTCATGGGGACTATTCACGTATTCGGTACTATTTACGAATACGAGTTACTATTCACGTAGAGGAAGAACTAGGGGCGGGGGGGCAGTTGACCCCGGTAGGGAGGCGGTCATGCGGAACTAGGAGGGGGAGGGGGAGGGGGAGGGGGAGGGGGAGGGGGCGGGGGCAGGGGGCAGCCAGCAGGCGGCGAGGAGGGCGAAACTAGGGGGCGGGGGTCATATGACCCCCCTACCCTGAAATCTGAACATTAAATATGTGTTGTGAGGTCTCTCGCCGGAGTTTATCGATTTCCATGGTCCGACCTCTCTTCCTGGCAGATTGTGGAATCAAATTTTGTGGTAATGTTTGTGCTTATTTGGCTTGGATTTAATTGTGTTTGGGTATGACTAGAATTGGTATGACAGTGGTTGCTGGTTTAGGCTCCCCTGCGCTGTTAATCTCTCCGGTGGTCCATTGCCGGCAAATCAAAACCCAGATTACAAAAACAGAAACTGAATCTGCTGACAATTGGGTCCCACGTTAATTTTAAAATTTGAATGTTATTTTTAATTGGGCTAACTCTCGGTTGCTGCTGATTTTGTTTCAGCCCATTTCTTCTCTTGTTGTGTGGTTTTGTGAGTGGATTGTGAATATGGTGGCTGGCCACGTGGGCCTGACTTTGATTCACCTAGACCAGTTTCTTTTTCCAACGGGTCACTTATGGATGTTTGGTTATAACTTAAATTTATAAAAATAATTGATCAATTGACTAAAAATTTTAAAATCTGATTAATAGTCTCATTTTCGGAGAAAATTAATATATATATATATATAAAGTTATTCAAAGGTTGACAAGAGTTAGAATATGATATTATAAAATACTATAATTGAGCAAAATGAATTTGACAAAAGCACTCCACCTCCGAGCGTCAAAAAATAAATTTTTTTAGTGTTATATTTTGACCCCCTGTAAAAATGTTCTGGTTCCGCCACTGTATTTACGAGTTACTATTCATGAGTTACTATTCATGGGATACTATTCACGACAAAATTGATTTCTTTTTCTGACCAAATTATCGTTGATTTATGAATCTTTCTCTTGAAATTAAATCCATATTTTGATCATATTATTTTTATTATCATATATAACATTTTTATAATCTTGGAGATGAAATTTCTCTTTGGCTTAAGTATAAAGATGGGTAGATTATTGGTATGATCGTGACTATGGGTTCTCTTTGGCCAGTAGTGCAAAGATGAATTGTTGACTGGTATGATCATGACCATTGAATTTATAATTGAATATCTTTAGCTTAAGTGCAAAGGTGAATTGATCCACATGGTTATAATTTTTATTTATATAAATTCTGAAATGATTATATATATCTTTGAGATATTAATATCTTTGGCCCATAGTGCAACGATGACCTATTATTGATTATCTTTGGTCTGTAGTGCAAAGATGAATTGTTGTTGAATATCTTTGGTTGTAGTGCAAAGATGGCCTATTGTTGAATATCTTTGGCATGTAGTGCAAAGATGAAATGTTGATGAATACGTTTGGCCCGTAGTGCAAAGATAAATTTATTAGTATGATTATGAACATGAAATGTGATTTGGTATAACCATGATCTTTGATGTTTCAGGTAAAGACATGTGATAAAAATTATCTTCGTCCTGGATGCGAAGAGGAATTTAGAACCAAAATTATGATTATGAGTTATTCACATGATTGTGGATAGGAATTGTTAATTGATGTTACAGGGATAAAACATTGTATGTGGACTTTTAACATGGAGAAGATGATAGACTTTATGGTTTATTTGACTCTTCCAATGGATTGTTCGTTCCACTGCAACTATGGTTGAAAAGTTTTATCATCTACCATATGTTCTAAATCTCTG